>CM030906.1:16043530-17357284 GCA_018136845.1 Heterotis niloticus
GACCCAGAGATGCGAGTTGTTACAGACATGGTGCCAATGTTAACTACAACTATTACTAATACTACTGTATGGAATGGTACTAACTGGCAATGAACATCCATGCTTAAATGTTTTATAAGGGTAGTGATCATGTTTGCTGCTTGGCAGAATTTTTAAATGCCTGTCTATCATGAAGATCAACACACTCCATCATGCACAGTATGCTTTTTTTATATTAGCCACCACAACATGTTCTCCTCTTGGCATTTCTGGTGCAAATTTTCACACGTTATATTATGAGAAACTCCACATTCTGTTATGGCCAAATGAAGTTTGAGGGATTTTGGTGTTCTGAGTGTTTATCCTTACAAACAAACTCTGTGGTGGTTCAGAGATAGTATAACGTAAAATAGGGCTTAGGAGAAGATTAGGTAGGTAGTGGGAGCCCCTTTAAAGTGCAAGTCCTTTTGTTAGTAGTACGTGTTTGATATGAATCTGTCAAGTTCAGCAATTTATCATTGCAAGCAATAAATGTGCAGCAATGTTCTTCAAGATTCTGCAGTATGAGAATATGGTGTCAGTATTTATTTAATCGGTAATTAAATTCCTTTGTGCCCCTTGGCCATTAATAAGAATGATGGACCAGAATAGTAAATGAGCTTGCAAAACTATCTGAACATTTTTACGAAATAACAAACCTGGGAAAGCACATATCAAAACACATTTTATAGTACAAAAGAGAATAAAATGCATTGAGTTGAATGTAGAAAGAGATTTGCAAATTAGGAAAAAAATCAATTTAAACAATTTTAGCATAAGGCTGCAACATAACAAAATGAGAAAAACTAAAGGGGTCTGAATAGGTTCTCAATTCACAGTAAGTTCTCTCTTCATACCCTCCAAAGGTACTATAGCCCAGACATCCTGGTTTTGGACAGCTTCTGTTCTTTCTTGACCCAAGTCTTCAATATCTTCAAAGCCTACTTTTATTTGGAATGGTTTTGACAAGTTAGCAGGATGTTGGGCAGGTATTTCAGCTGCCTGTGGACATACCATCACCAGTTTCTTCATTCCCCATCTCTAACCTCTCCCATCATAGTCTGTGTGAGACCTGCTCTGCAGAGTAGTTTCACCTTCCATTCCAAGCACTATTTCAATGCTTTCTTCAAGGACAATGCTCCAGGGGACAGTTCAAAATACGATGAAAAGCTACAGCAGGAAACTTCTTGTCATCTCCCTCATTGGGACCACTATTACTATTGATATTGCGAGTGTGAGTCTTATTTTAGGTTGAGGTGCTAAAATTTTTCTAGAACCATGAACACACAAAACAACATGAAGAAAGAGAAAACACACTGCTCTGAAATCTGCTTTTATCAGTCTGCTGGTCAGCAAGCCACTGCACCATCCAGAAATGGAAGTAGGAGAGTAAAATCTAGAGATTGAAAAAACACCACAATAATACTAAGACAGAGAGATATAGGAAGAAAAAAAAGATATATTTTTCAAGCAGTTTTTAAAAGTTTGGCATGTAGGGTAACTACTGAGATGGTTTGAGCATCAACTCTGTAAGTCATCTCTCAGGTGCTTAGTCAGCCCCTTTGTAATGAAGATTCAGAATGCATTTCCTTTGCTTATTACAAAGCTCTGACCGATCAAGATCCCCACAAATCCACTTGTATCGCTATGATATAAGAAACACTTCTCTACGATGGACATTAGTATCAACATCACCTCAGGGTTTAAAGTGTAGTTACATCAGTTAAATGTGGATATGTGCAGAGAAAAACAGCAGTTTAGAGAATTATGACAGACGAAAACTTGTGTTCAAACTGACACGGAGTGATATTACACAAACTAAAAAGGTAAAGTCTAAATAACACTCATTCAGCCATAAAGATGTAATACAGCTGGCTGTAAGAATAAACAGTATTATAAACAGTAATACTGAAACTACCTTGTTGTATGTTAACAGCACCAACTCACAAAAGGCTCTACTTTTTATTGCATAGTGTTGTGAATTATTAAAATGGCAAAAAAAAAATCTTTTGTACTGATCATGGCTCTTTTATGATCTGTGTTTCAAAATTGTAATAAAAAGGGATTGGAAGTCAGTCATCTTCTGAAAAACATTATTTTTGACCTCAGTTCTTGGTGAGATGCACCACCATCTATCCTGCTGAACAAATGTTTCTGACACAACATAGGTGACAATAATAAAATAAAATTAATTTAAATTAAAAATAATAAATAATAGAGAGATAGAATTTAATGTGAATAGAATTTAAACTAAATAATAAAAACAGGGTCAATGTAGACATTAGTTTCAGACAACTGTCACTGACCAAAGCTTTGTTAAACAGATGTGAATTGGATAATTTGTGCTTATTAGTGTCCAATTGAAATGCTGGGTAGCATAAAATGTCATAATTTTTCATGCAAAACAGGAAATTTATAGAAACTTGCAGGCGGGAAAAATAATATGTTTTTAACGCACTGTATGGAGTTCTTTTGTTCAGGAGGACAGACAGGACATTCATGACAATGGGATCACAACAAACTCCCCAGTCACAAAGACAAAGGTGCCTCAGTTTTGAATTATAATCAGTATATGACAATAGACATGTGTGGATCCATGCAACACCAAGCTATCTTGGGTGTAAATAAAAATAATTCTTTGTGACAAGAGTAGACTTCCTAGAAAAGTTATCAAAGAGAGTGTGGCTTGCAGACTTCTTATTACTAATGACACAACCCTGGACTACGAAACAAGTTTATGTTCCAAGATATTAATCTTCAAATACTTCATCAGTGCTTTGATCCACCAGCTCAAGACAACCTTTAAAAATTTGCTCTGTGGAATGCTGCTTATCAAAAGGATTAAGCAGAAAAGATTAAATTATGATGCAGTACTCTTTGAGATATTCATATCTTGTGGTCATCTTTTCACTAAATTTGAACTGTAAAGAAGTGACTTTTAAGTGGAAATGAACTTTTCAGAACTTACCTCACTGTATGAGTTTCTAGTCAGTCAAAGTCATTAAAGATCTGAAAATAAACATTCATCCATTACCAATAACCTGTTGTCCAGTACAGGTTAGCCCAGTACCAAAAGCCATGAGGCAGCATACAGCCTGAACAGATCAGTCCTGGACAGTCCTCTGCAAAGTAGCTGAGACACACACACACACACACACACACACACACAAACCAAAGAACTGTGAAGCACCAGTGCTACCCTCAATGTCACCATGTTGATTTGTTGATTAATATATTTGGAATAATATCAAACACAACTACATGCCTGGTTTTGTGATGTATAACATATACCAATACCAATGCTTTACACCAAACCTAAGATTTATACCTGCAACCCAGTTAGTAGAGATCGGAGCTGCAATCCTGTCAAAACTAGGAATCCTTTTGCACCTGATACACCAACTGTTAAGGTGACAATGTTTAATTTACACTCAACTTAGTATAAAAAATAAAATCAGTAATTTTATTGCAAGCACAAAAATAAATGTAAGAAAAGAGGGAAATTGTACAACTACTTGGAGTGCACAGTGGAATGTATGAAGCAGACAGAGATCAATTAGCGCCATCAGTTCCCGGTGACCAGTTATCCAGGTCAGCGCTGCCATGGGCCAGAGGTGGTCCTGGGACCATAGGGGACAGGCCCTTAATTAGATAGATAGATAGATAGATAGATAGATAGATAGATAGATAGATAGATAGATAGATAGATAGATAGATAGATTGATTGATTGATTGATTGATTGATTGATTGATTCTTATGTGAGATCTCTTTGCTATGATTCAAAACACAACAAAATATACTACTTTTGAAACTGCAGAAAGAACTGCATCAGATTCATTGTTATACAAAGTTTCCAACATTTCACTGCCTTTTCATTGACCTTCAAGTGTTTTTTATAAAGGAATGTTTGCATATTTTTGCATATGCTTGGCTGGGCACATTGAATGCAGCACATAAATCACTGTGATGTGATATCAGCATAGTGATAAGGCCGCATTCAGTTAAGATCCTTCTAATTTCAAAAAGGACTCCATAGGAAGTTCATCTGCCATGACTTATGGACAGAGAAAGCTGAAAAGAATGATGGTATGCAAGGAGATCGTGAGAAGGAAAATAAATTTCCACCCTGAGCAGAGAAAGGTTTAAGTGCAAGGGGGAGGAAATGAAAAGGGAGTGTGGTAATGATTTGTGGACAATGTGAAGAGTGTTTCTCTGGCTACACACAAGGTCTCAGTCCATTCAGCAGATCCACCCAGATTTCCTGTTGCAAACAAAAATAATTTGGTGGCACACCACAAAAGCAGGCAGATAGTTGTGTTTGATATATTTAATACTCATTAAATCAAATAAATTGTTGCTCTTTTTTCAGATCTGCCCATTGTATAAAAATATTTTCCATTTGAATGCCTGTGACAGCCTTGGATCCCATCTGGGGTGAACCTTTCCTAGCCTAGCACCCTATGCCTGTGAGAAGAAAGAATTTGAAATGCCTAGGCTCTTCGTATATAAATTTCCATGAGATGTGATCAGAGTAACTCAAGCAAAACCTCAAATAGAGCCAGCCAACAGATGAGCCCAATTGCCTGGGGAAAGAAACTGTGGCAGTGATGATTCAGATGCTCTGGTATCTTCTGCCAGCTGGCAGGTGGGTGAACAGTCAATGGGGAAAGGTGAGAGAGATCTGCTGCAATGCTGGCTGCCCATTGAATGCAGCTTTTATCAAAAAGTTCAGCAATGATTGGGAGAGGGGCCTCAATGTCCACAGTATCCATTGCAGAGACTGGTCCACAACAGAGCTGTCTATGTTTAGTGGTGTATGGGAAGAGAGCTCCTCTGAAGTTAACAATCATTTGTTTTCTCAACATTTAGACAGACTGTTGTCTTGACACCAGAACACCAGTCATTTGACTGCTGTGCTGTATGCAGACTCATCATTGTTGCTCATGAGCCCCACCACTGCTGTGCCATCTGCAGACTTGAAGAGATGATCAGACCTATGCTGAGCAACACAGTCAGTACAGTGAGCAACAGTGAGTTGAGCACACAGCCCTGAATAGTGCCAGTGCTCGGCTTGATGACCTTGGAGTTTTTTGCTTCCTGTACTGACAGACTGAGGCTTGTCAGTCAGGAAGTCCACGATCTGGTTAAAGAAGGATATGTTCATGTCCAACAGGCAATTTGTCCTGTTTTTCTGACTGCATGGCCATTGAAACTTTACTTTCTTGTTCTAAATTCACACGAGATGAACCTTGCATGGTCTTCTGTTGCTGTAGTCTATGTGCATCAAGGTTCAACATGTTCTTACATTCAGAGATGCTGTTCTACAAAACATTTTTGTGCTGAACTCTTGCACTTGAATCTTCCTATAGGTTTTAATAAGTCTGGCTATTCTTTCCTGTAAGGTTGTTTCACTCACATAAGTGCAACTAAGTGAATGTTTTAATGCACAGTTCTCTCTAAACTTTACACTCTGTACAATACAAAAATCCCAAAAGTGTGGTTACAATCTGAAATCTTACAGTTGCAAAAATGAGCTGTGAGGCACCAGCATTACCCAAAAAATCGTCCAGAAAATCAAGGATAAACTGTATTCTGAATTACGATGCCTTGTAAAAGTATTTAAACTCCTTGAACATTATCAGCATTGCTGTGATTACAAATTATACTTAAATTAATATTTATAATTAAAATGAGAATCTATTAAACACCCTCTAAGTGCTTGCAAGTGAATACTGTAAAGCAGAGGACGTCTCTAGTGAACATGTAGAAGAAGAAAAAACAACCCGATAACGCCATTTCTTCCATGCTGGAATATCTTTCTGATAGCACTTTCCAATGATTACAAAGTATCATCTATTTAAATTTTGTCAATTTAGACTATAATAAGTCATCCAAATCATATGTCCTGCATTAACTCTTTGTCCTTGTCAGGGTTGTGGTGGCCAGGGTGCGGTGGCCTATAATGACATTATTCAACACCTGATTTAGAAGTGCTAGTCCATCGCGCATGCGCGTACACATTCTCTCAAAATTCCGATGCTAGAGGCAGTTTGAATCTTTTTCAGAATCATACAATGAAAGTGTGTCAGACCCAAATATTCAGGGTTCTCCAAACTTCTCACAAACTATGCAGGGCTCAATGTGGTGTCATTCACTCACTGTACATGTTGGAGGCACCTCATTTCTGTCTTTCTGGGTAATCTCAGCACAATCATTGCACCTATTTTTGAAAGGTCATCTCAGTATTCGCATTACAAAAATAAGAATTATGACACATACATATATTTCAACTATCATTCATTTCAGAATATGCTAAAAACATGAATAATCCTGAAGGGAAACCACACCGTACACTAATTATATATGAGGGCGAAAAGAAAATGCTATGACTACACAGGTCTCGCGTAAGGCAGAAGAAAAATGTACTATGTGATATCTACTCATGTCTGAAAAAGTGGTCAGAGTAATCAGTTGATAGATGATTTATCTTTCAGTTGTTAGACATACTGTATATTGGTTATACAGGCAGTGCACTCCCTAATCCAGATATTAAGACTTTCTACCATTCACCCTGGTTATCCAGACTTCTCATAAGTGGTCCCATACAAATTGCTTATTCAGAATAGCAACCATGCTCCAAATATCTGGCCGTTCATGTTACTGAGGATTTGACATTGACTGTACACATTCAAGCGCAGTCCAGTAAAGCAAGGCAGCGTCTTTACCATCTCAGACAGTTGAGGAAGCTTCGGGTCTCTCCAGTGACCCTAAAGACTTTCTATTCTGGTGCTGTACAAAGTGTTCTGACTTAGAACATCGCCTCCTGGTTTGGGAATAGCTGTGCTCAGGACAGAAAAAATACTGCAGAGAGTGATCTGGGTGGCGAAACGCTGCACCAGACCTGATCTGCCATCCCTACAGGACATTTACACCAGGAGATACAGGACCAGAGCGACTAGGATCATCGGTGACCTGTCTCATCCCAGCAATCACCTGTTCAACCTGCTGAAATCAGGCAAACATTTCAGAAGCATTATGGCCAGAACAGAAAGGCTCAGGAGGAGCTTCTATCCACAGGCCATAAGACTTCTGAACCTGGACATGCCATCACAATCTTTTCCTACTACGGTCTATAATATACATTGAACTCTCCCCTCATTACATTCAGCTGCCACCATGTCATCTAGAGGTTTTATTTATTTATTCATTTTATTTATTTATTTGTTTGTTAACTTGTAAAATTGTATTGCACACAGTCTCATGGCTGATTCAGGACACATTTCACTACATGGTGTACATGGTATAAACCGTGTATGTGACAAATAAAATTCTTTAACTTGCAGCTACTGAACACACACAAACAGGTGCACACATTTGTCAGTTGTGTGCGAGTGTGTGTTTGTCTGGTCCTCTAACCCTAACCCTCTATTCTGGTGAAATAATTGCATTTTGTTGCTGGACTCATATTTGTTTGTGCTGTTCATGAGCCCAAGCCAGTTGGAGTGATAGTGTTATTTGGGAAAAAAAAAAAAAAAAAACTACTGGTGGATAAGCGCAATGCTTAGGGGAACTACAGCACGAATGGCTTTGAACCCAGGAAATTACGGAGTTAAAGGCCACCGCGCCATGTGCTGTTGTGAAGGCCAACCCATTTCAGCTGGGCTTAGCACCACCGAACCCAGCCCCTGTGCTTTCGGGTCGCTTATGTGTCACTGGGGCACTTTAAGCGCACATCTTCGGCTGGCGGGGCGGCGAAGCGCGCACTGCCTCGGTGGCGCGCATCAGGGAGCGAGCAGGAGTGCGCGGCGCGCTCCCGGTTATTCGGTAACGGCGTCGTGCAACAAATTAGACGTTCCTGTCTGCCTTATAACAACGGTGAGTTCGAGCAACATTTCAGTGCTATAGTCTATTTGTTGCAGATTACAAACTTTCTGTCGTTCAGACTTGTGTTTCGTGGGGGGGGGGGACTTTCTGACGGGGTTTTGCGATTGAAAAGTGGGGTTCACCGGTTATACCGTCGAAGAGTTTGAGCATGTTTGCGCTTCACTGGATTCCGGTCATTTGAGAAGATAACACATCCGAGTACGATAGGGTACCAAGTTCTGTAGAGGAGAATTTTAAAAATTGCAAAGATAATAATAATAATAATAATAATAATAATAATAATAATAATAATAATAATAATCCTTATGGAAGGCAGTAAAGTCGTACAGTTTGCCTGTTTTACAGTAAGGTACCTTTTTGAAAATGCTTAGAAATAAGACATTAGTGTTTCAGCGAGGTCTTCAGTGAACATGCAGAAAAGTCGCAGCGGCGCTCGGGTCTTCTGCACTGTCTGCCGTAGGTGTGTGTAGCGGCGCGGCTGTGGAGGACGTGGGAACGGGTGGGACGGAACCCCGCATCATGCTCTCAGGGTCCGCGCACGGCAACCTGAGCTCCAGCGCGCAGTTGGCGCTGCGGGGACACGAGTGGAGCGACGCCGCGTTGGGGAGCCTCTCACGCACCGGGCACACAGTCGTGTCCGTCTTCCTGGGCGCCATCGTGGTCTTGGGCTTCCTCAACAACCTGGTGGTGCTCGTCTTGTTTTGCAAGTTCAAGACGCTGCGGACGCCGGTGAACGTCCTGCTGCTCAACATCAGCGTAAGCGACCTGCTGGCGTGCGTGTGCGGGACCACACTGAGCTTCGCGGCGAGCGTGCGGGGCCGCTGGCTCGTTGGCCGCCGCGGCTGCATGTGGTACGGCTTCGTCAACTCCTGCTTCGGTGAGTCGCGTCAAAAACGCTCGGAAGCAGTGGCCTAAGCAACAGTAGGTGGCGTAGTAGTTTGCGCTGTCTCTGTAGTCGGGATAAGCCGCGTTTGAGTCCCAGTCGGGTTGCAGCAGCTTTGGTCAAAGATGGCAAAGTAGCACTGTAGAACCCTACTGTAGAGATGGGCAGGTCATCCTGAAGTTTCTACAGTTATTCACTTAGTACAAAAAAAGCTGTACGTTTCCCTGGGCAGGATGTCCTCTAATACCAGCACAATTTATCAGTCGTACAACATGCCTTGAACATGGCGCAAATGTCTGTTTGGATTCTCTCTCTAACCTTTCCCTCCTGGGTAACTCAACAGAAATATTTCATTTGAACCCATTACTTGTAGAAGAAACACTATATACAGTATACACACTATGTATACACTGCTGTTGGAATAAAATTGCTTTAAGCTGCTCTGCACATCCTGCTGGTTTGCCACAGATGTGTGCTTAAATGACTTTTAATTCCCTTCTAAAATTTAGTTACTTTGGTGGAGATAGAAAATGTTAGTCTAGTGTCACAAACAAATGTGAACTAAAGGAGGAAAGAAAATCATTGCTCTGAAAGAAATTGATTTAAAAAGGCCTTCCAAAGCTATTTATGCTACCACTATCAATAATAAAAGTTTCCCTTGAAAATCCAGTTTTGTTGGACTCAAAGAGGGGAATCATAGCCAGTGAATTTTGCTTAAATCTGAATTTAGTTGTTACAAAGGAGGCATAGACAAGAAATCTGCTGTAGTTTCCAATATCAGATAAATATACAAATAAAGCTAAAAATTCAATACTGACTTAGTAAGATAACCTACTGGCCCAGTGGACTGACAGTGTAGGTCACACAGGTTGAAATCCACATTTTATCAGTGCATGATATACTCACATCTACTGATTAGATTGCATTTTCTGTCTAAATAGCCATCAGGAAGGCCTGCTCGTGGACTTTTGACCTCCTTGCTGGCCATTTTTTATACCACATGGCCATGTTGGGTTCCTGTTTACTTCTGTGTGCTCCTTGCCCCTCCTTCTCCACCCGATCACCATTTATTACCCTCATTATTGCCTCTTGTAATTCCCCAGTAGTCTGTCTTGGTAGTTCATTGCTTTAAATATTTGAGTCCTGTGTTTGTACCTGTTCTCTGTCAGTTTGTGAATGTGCTTTCCTGTGATTGTGTGTTCTGTTTGCATCACTTGTTTTGACTCTGTTTCTCCTGAGCTGCTGAATTGAATTATTTGTTTAATCACTTCTTTGGTTTTTGGATCCTGTTTCTCTTGACCTGTTTTGCCCTCCCATGCAAATGGGACATCCCTGTGATAAATCTCCTGACCTCTATTAAATCTGCAATTGGGTCCTGATTTGTGAGCCTTGACACTACATTACAATCACAAATATACGTTTGCACATTACCTTGAGTCTGACCTTTCTGGGTTCAGCAAGGTAGGAATTGTTATTGTAGTGAGCACCAATCTGGGCTTGAATGGTGACACTACACTGATCTCCGTAACGCAGTCTTTTATTGAACACTGGGTAGCAGCAGAAGGTAACATGTAGGCAGATCAAAAGAACAGCCGCTCTTTATCCCCCACTATGAAGTCAATTAACCACTAGCCTGTGACACCGAAAACCGTGCAAACCCCAACAATGCAACACACTGTCCTGCCTATGGTTGGACACTGATAAACTGTTCATAAACTGACACGTACCTATAGGGGGCACTAGCCTCCTAGCCAACATTATTATCAATAATAATAATAATAATAATAATAATATAGAAATACATTTATCAGATATTTGTTAACGCAGCCAGTAAATATGAAGTACCATTTATGACCATGTTAATATTCTGAGCATTTCTGCCACTTATTTACATGTCACCTTTGTTTTTATATGAATTATTGGCTTCACAATGACTTTACTTTTTTTAAAGATTCAGTCCAAATTGTTTTTTTTGTTTTTTTTGTAGCTAGAAAATTAAATGCTTAATTGAGTTGACTTCCTAACTGTGTCCTTAACCCTTTCAGAGCTGACTTGTGTCCAGGACTGGAAACAGTGCATAAATAAATTATAGTAACGCATAACTAAACTGCATTTGGTCTGTTTACAATTTTTCTTAAAATTAGAGGATATTTTCATGAGGTGCAAGTAGAAGAGAAAGTACTTATTAAAGCATATTGTAACAAAGGGGGTGTTCTAATTACTTTTTGTGAAAGTTTCAGTATCTGAAGAAAGGGAAAAAAATCTAAAAATTTTAAATTCATAGGAAAGCAAAAGGAAGGAGTCGAATCCCTTCGATTTTATCGATAACTTCATGCCGTTGAGAAAGGTAAATATCTTGATATCATTCCCAATAAGATTTCCAGGTAATTTCACATATGTAAAGTTAATATACTAATGCGTATAAATCATATCAGTGCGATGATAATGTGTCCTCTGCAAAATGCTTTAACATAAACACAATCACAGCATTCTCGCTTAAGAGAAAGTCTTAAGGGGATCACATTCTACTTGCTTCAATATTCAGAATCAGCAGTTTGCAAAATGTAGTTTTTCTTTACATAGGGGGTGGAAAAAATTTTCATACACGGTTGGATATCAACTACATAAAATGTTCAGTTCAGTTCAGCTGCCTGTCCCAATTATCTTTGTGAGGGTTGTGGTGGGAGCAGGCTGAGATGGCAGACCAGACCCTTGTGCTCCCTGCAAGGGCTTCCAGCTCCTCCTGGATGATTCCCAAGTGTTCTTGGGCCAGCCAAGAAATATAATCCCTCCAGCATGTCTTGGATCTACCCTAGAGTCTCCATACAGTGCAATGAGCTTAGTACAACTCCCCATGGGGTTGCCCAGGGGGCATCCTCACAACATGCTTGAACCACCTCAACTGGCCTCTCAACTTGGAAGAGCAATGACTCAACATCGAGGCTCCCCCAGATCACAGAACTTCTCACCCTGTCACATAGGGTCAGCGCAGCAATCTGGAGTAAAAACCTCATTTTGGCTCATTCTTTAGTTCATGATCCAAGGTGATTCTGATCCTATCATAAATGAGGATGATCACCTTCATATGGTGGTGCGGCTTGCATGTCTGCTTGATCCTCAGAACTATGCTGTCTGGATTGTGGTTATGTGACTCTTCAGTGTAACAAGCATGGTGGGTAAGATATGGTCCCGCTTTTTTAAAAAGGGGAACCGAAGGTTAAGTTCCAACTATAGGAGATCATAGTCCTTTGCCTCTTGAAAACCTTTAGAAAAACCTATGCTTCTAGGAAAACATATGCCGGGGTATCAGAGAGCAGATTCCATTCGATATTCAAGCCTCAGATTCAGGAGGAAGAATGCAGATTTTTTCCTGGCTGTAGAGCAATGGACTAACTCTTCTCTCTGACACAGCTGTAGGGAGTCTAGGAATATGCAAACTAAGTTTACATGTATTTTGTGGACTTGTAAAGGGCATATGACTGTGCTTCTCTGACTGTGCTTTAGGAGGTACTGCAGGACTATGGGGTACCAGGATCCCAGATGTATGCTGTCCGTTCCCTGTACAATCCCAGTTTGAGCTGTGTCCATGTTCTCCGCATTAAGTTGAGTCCTTTCAGTGTAGATGTCAGAATCAAGTGAGGCTGAGTCTCCAGTCCTATTTGTGATTTTCATGAACAGGATATCAAGGCATAGCTGAGGTTTGGAGAGTGTTTGGATGGGTGGACTCAGGGATGCATTATCGCTTTTTGCGGGTGCACCCTGGAACAGTTTGCTAATGACAGTGAAGTGGCAGGTGTGAGGATCAGCACCTCAGAGTCTGAGGTCAATATTCTGTCTTGGAAAACAGTGAATTGCCCTCTCCAGTTGACAAGAGAAAAGCTGTCCCTAGGTGAAGAGTTTAAGTTTCTTGGGGTCTTGTTCATGAGAGATGAGGCATGTGAACCACCAAAAAGGTTTAAATCTTGTATGTACCAGGATGCTGCACCATCATCAATGAAGTCCTCCACCTGTGTGAAAAATGAAAGAGGTGGAAATCTATTTATTAAAACTGGATAAATCTATGGTGCAATGAATGCAGAAAGTGTTGGACTTTATTCTCATTTCCGTGAAATAAGCATACTTCATATACTCTTAAAATTTGAATAGATTGTAGTTATGTTTGAATGTTGGAACATCCCAAGAAAATAGTGGGTGCACCATGGGCAATACGTCATTGACTAAAGCAATTAAATATTTCTTTATCAATACAAAAATACAAAAACTCTTGAGATGACTGATTATAATTTGCATATGTATCACCATATTTTACAGCTGGCAGGAATGGATGCACTTTTAGGCATTTTTTCTTCCTCTGTAAAGTAATACACATGTAGCAGTAAAAAGTAGCTCTCCTAAATGCATTACTAAATATTCCAGGTTTTCTGCTCAACACTGCAGGTAACACTACAGGTAATGATTTTTTTTTTACACCATGCCTTGCACACAGGTGGTTTCAGGCCCTATCATAAATACCAGCCTTGTACGTTCAAGGCCTCAGTTCGGCTGCACTGTGATCTTTAACCACCTACACTTCATAAAAAACAACAAATACTGGCTATAATTCAAGACATTAAGCATGCCATTACTATTTGTATTTGCTGTACACAACATGCTGTCTTTAACCCTTCTTCACATCTGTAAGCTTACTCCTATCTAAGCAAAAACTTGGCCTTAATAAAAAATTCAATTTTATTCATGTTCTTAAAGTGGACCTCTAATAATTTTGTGAATCATGTCATTGCTGCAGTCAGAACTGCCTGTGTTTATACTAACTATTCGTGTAAAGTGATTGCTTTTTGAGGGATAGTGATTTTTTTTTGTAGAGAAGTAAAGTTTATTGTGCTGTAATGTTTTTTAGTGTTTCTCCCCTGTGTACAGGAATCGTGTCCCTAATCTCCCTGGCAGTGCTCTCATTTGATCGCTATAGCACTATAACCGTCTACAACAAGCAGGCTCAAGAGTACAGAAAACCTCTGCTGGCAGTGGGAGGGTCGTGGCTCTACTCACTGCTTTGGACTGTCCCTCCCCTATTGGGTTGGAGCAGTTATAGCCTGGAAGGAGCAGGGACAAGCTGCTCTGTGAGCTGGACAGAGCGCACACCACAGTCCAACTCATACATTGTCTGCTTGTTCATCTTCTGCCTGGCATTGCCTGTGCTGGTCATGGTGTACTGCTACGGGAGACTACTGCATGCAGTTAAGCAGGTGAGCATGCTACATAACTGTGCTTCATGGCTCACTGAGTCACTTAGTCTCAGGATAATTCAATCAATGTTTCACCTACTGCCCTCTGGGCTGATCTCTGGATCAATACTCTACAAAATATTGTTAACCTTCTGCCCTTGTGCTGCCTTTGCTAGTATTTTCTTAATACTATACTTAGTTAAGTTACACCTAGTTCTGATTAATAAACATTTGTTAAAAAGAAGAATTTGTATTTGGTTTGTTTTCCATCACAGGTGGGAAAGATCCGGAAAACCTCTGTTCGAAGGCGGGAATATCATATCCTTTTCATGGTGATCACCACAGTAGTATGCTACTTGCTCTGCTGGATGCCCTATGGCGTGGTGGCTTTAATGGCCACCTTTGGGCAGCCAGGAATTATTTCACCTACGGCCAGTGTGGTGCCCTCCATACTAGCAAAGAGCAGCACCGTCATCAACCCACTTATCTACATCCTCATGAACAAGCAGGTAATTCAGTGGGTGCTTCTGTCTTGTTGAGTGTTTTTGAAGGTGGTGCTTTTATTATTCAGGTCCCAAAATCTTTTCACATCTTAAATTCCCACATTTTCAAATGCAATGAATATGCTGCTGTTCTGATACTTATGTTTTGTACTATAAAAAAAGAACTGAAAAATCCCAAATCTGAAATGCATGAATTCATTCTTGAGGACCACTTATCCAGTGTAGGGTAATGGTGGTCTGGAGCTTCTCTCAGAATCACAGAGTGCAACAGAGGGTACACCCTAAACAGGATGCCAAGCTATTGTAGATCACATACTACACATATTCCCTGTGGTTTCAGCTCCTGGTATCAAAGTTCCAAGTTGTGTAAAACAAGGGGTACATATTAATACTCGCATATACTTATAGTATATTAAACCCTGTTCTAGCAACTGCATGCTCCTTTGCAGACTTTTCATTTCTGATCCCACCTCAAGTTTATGTAAAACAACTATAATATACTGTGTGTATTTATATATGTAAGAACTGGATTTTCAGTTCAGTATTTAGGCACCAAAACACTGTGTCCATAATGGGAATTAAAGAAATTCACTTTTTTCAAATGCAACTGTTTGTGTTAGATGTGCTTAGTGGTGATAGGAAAAAAAAACAACTTTTTTTCAGATTTTTTCAGAATATGGTAAAGATCTCATTTAATGTGTATGGAATTAACCAAATAATGAGCAACAATAACCTGCTGTACAAAATCTAGTAACTACAAGGACAGAAAAAATGCACAGAAAATCACTAAAAAGGTCCACATGTTTAAATCTTTTTACTCATTAGAGGAGTCCTTAGTTTCTCCTTGTCTTGAGATCATTCTTTAAGCCAGTATTTATGTGCTGGATTAAGGTTTCAAGGTTTATTTGTCATGGGTACACTAACAGCAACATAGCAGTGTTGTAACCATGAAAAGTGTTGCTTCCAGACATCCTCAGCAAATAAATATATAAATAAGATATAAGAAAATTAAATAATAAATAATGAAATTAAGAAAAATAAAAAAGGAATAAGATGTGAATAAATATACATAGAAGTTATAAATATACATAGAAGTTAAAAGTTAGTAAACAAGAAATAGCAAACAAACGAACAACAACAGCCAAACCAACAAACACACAAACCGATAAGGGCATACAGACAGACTCTGGCTGATAGTATCTCACTCTCCAAAGGAGGGGTCAGTGGTTCAACAGTTTTATTGTGTGGGGGAAAAAACTGTCCTGTAACTTGCTTGTTCTTGTTCGAATGCTTCTAAAGTGTTTTCCAGACGGGAGCAAGGAGAATAGTTTGTGGCTGGGGTGACTACTGTCCCTCTGGATGTTATGTGCCTTCTTCTTGCACCGCTGGGTGTAGAGGTCCTGCAGGGTTGGCAGATCAGTCCTGGCAATGCGCTGTGCTGTCCTGAGCACTCTTTGTAGAGCTTTACGGTCTGAAACATTGCTTAGCAGGCTGTGAAACAGCCAGTCAGCATACTTTCAATGGCAGATCTGAAGAAGTTTAAAAGTATCCTGTTCTCCATGCTGAACCTCCTCAGCCGATGGAGGAAGAAGAGGCGTTGTGTTGCTGCCTTGATGATGATGCTGGTGTGCCATGATGAGGACAGGTCCTCAGTGATGTTTACTCCAAGGAACCTGAAGCTGTTCACTCTCTCCACTGGGGCGCCAGCTATAGAGATGGGCGTATGGCCATTCCCCTGCTGTCTCCTGAAGTCCACGATCAGTTTCTTTGTTTTGCTGATGTTGAGATGGAGGTCATTGTCCTGACACCATGAGGTCAGGGTTCTCACCTCCTCTCTATAGGCCTGTTCATCATTGTCGGTGATCAGGCTGATGACAGTGGTGTTGTCAGCAAACTTGACGATGATATTGGAGCTGAGCGAGGCAACGTAGTCGTGCGTGAACAGGGAGTACAGCAGGGGGCTAAGCATGCAGCCCTGGGGGGTCCCGTGCTGAGAGTCAGCGTTGAGGAGATGGTGTTCCCCAATCTCACCACCTGGGGCCTGCCCATCAGGAAGTCCATGACCCAACCGTACAGGGTCAGGTTGAGTCCTAGGTTCTTGAGCTTGGCAACGAGCTTAGAGGGCACGATGGTGTTGAATGCTGAGCTGTAATCGATAAAAAGCATTCTCACATACGTGTTCCTCTGGTCCAGGTGGGAGAGAGCCTTATGGAGGGTGAAGGCGATTGCGTCGTCAGTTGACCTGTTCGATCTGTAGGCGAACTGAAGCAGGTCCAATGTGTCTGGCAGAGAGGTAACAATATGCGATTTGACTAACCGCGCAAAGTACTTCATGATGACAGATGTAAGTGCAACAGGGTGGTAGTCATTTAGGCAGAAGACTCTGGGTTTCTTAGGTACAGGAACAATGATGGTTTTCTTGAAACATGTGGGGACAATGGACTGCAGCAGGGAAAGGTTGAAGATGTCAGTGAACACAGCCAGGGAGAACCAGGGATGTTAGCTAGTCCAGGAGCTTTGTGGTTTTTTTATACTCTTGAAGGATTTACACACATCTGCCCTAGACACCTGCAGTGTGCAAACGTCCTAGTTCAGGTCCAAAGCCAGGCGTCAAAGAGTCAAAAGAGTTTATTTGTCACGCACATGGTAACTGAGTATACCATGTAGTGAAATGTGCTCTGATTCAGGATAGGAGACTGTGCATAAAAATTTACAATGAGTAAAACAAACAAACAACCAAACACCAAGAAGAAAAGAAACAAACAGCAACTAGATAAATAAATAAATAAATAAAACAGTAAATAAACCTTAAGGTGCACTGGAAGGACAGTGACAGTGACAGTGAGGGGAGCGGTCAGAGAATATTGTAGACCCTGGTTTGTGAGGATTGTGATGGCATGTCCGGGTTCAGAAGTCTTATGGGTGGTTCTTCTCAAATCATGTGTAGAAAGTGCATACAATCAGCATCTTCTTGTAGAACAACGGTGCTAGACCCCAAGGGAGTGGGCGTCATCACGGCAGAGTTCATATTAGCGCTGAGGTCTGTCTTTAAGGGAATGTATTTGCATGCATGGACTTCCTCACATAAAAACATCATTTGGATAATGCCTTCAACAAACATCACAATACAAAATTGTCTTGACAAACATGACTAACTGAATGCTATGATATAACAAAATATACAAATATTGGATGTTAAGGGTGTCAAAACTCAGTGAAGAATAAGGGTGCTGGATTTTATCTTTCAGTTTTACAGATGTTTACTGATCCTCTTTCACTGCAAGCC
This sequence comes from Heterotis niloticus, assembly GCA_018136845.1. NCBI lineage: Eukaryota > Metazoa > Chordata > Actinopteri > Osteoglossiformes > Osteoglossidae > Heterotis > Heterotis niloticus. Next base: position 16,061,328 of record CM030906.1, read on the forward strand.
AGAAAGCACAAAAAATGGACAGTCCTCAAGACCATCCAGGACCACTGTCTTTCGTCTCAACAACAAATTTTACAGTGACAATGTGGCATGTGCTGCACAGCTGCCCATGGAAATACAGCATCCAGAATGTTCTAGCCCCCAAGCAGAGAGGAGCAACCCCCCTGCCTCCCCATGTGCTGCGGGAGCTCCACCGAGTTGATGCAGCCATACAGCGATGTGTTGTGCTACTTCACCAGCACCTTTCAAACTCATCTCAAGGTCCTCCTTGTTATGTAGTGCAAGTGGGCGCACTGCAAAATCAGCAGTGAAAGCACTCAAGTGCTTGGTTATCTTTTTCTTTATGAAGGCACCCACTTCTATGTTGAACTGTCCTTAAGGTTATGAAGAGCAATTTATCATAAAGTGCAATGATCTAAACTTCCCTGCAGTAACTGGTAATTACATATAAAATTTTTAACTCTCTGGTTTATTCTTATTCACAGCAAGCGTGTACTGGGCAAAATTAGCACTAAAAGTACTGAAATTCCTGCTTATAAAAGATGTCATCTATCTTGATGTATTTTTTTTTCCTGAATGGATACAGACTTCATGTTTGTATTGCCCTTAATGTAAAGATGAGCAAATTTCTAATATACTGTACTTTAACAATTTACACTACAGAGGGTCCTCAACTTACAGTGGTCTGACTTTATGATGCGCAATAGTGATGTGCATTCAGTAGAAACCATACTTCGAATTTTGAATTTTTCTCAGGCAAGCAATATGCGGCACAATAGTTATAAGACTTTCTAAGTCTTCCCCTTTCTGTAGGGAGGGCACCTAGGCATCTGATTTCCACTTCAACTTTCCCCTGTACTTACTTTTTTTCCTGTACTTCTATAATATAACTTTATTTATTGACTATCTTGAATTGTGGCACTAAGCATGTTGTTGCCATAAGAATTTCCCTAGGGATCAATAGTTTTATCTTATCTTATGATACTCTCATGATGCTGGGCAGCAGTAGCAAACTGCATCTCCCAGACTAGCATAGGGTTGCTACTGTGTACAACCGATGCTCTACAGTGTTCTGTGTTGTCAGCATTTTTTAGGATTATTCCCCAGTATCTATGTTGTGTTTTATGCATCCATCATGTTTACAACATGCCCATTTGTGTTGTGTCTGAAAGCAGCATGAAAGTGGACAGCCCATAATGACTTTTAAGGTAGTCTAGGCTAGGATGTTAAATAGGTGTCAAGCATGGGTTGGTAGAAGCAACTGTGAGACACCACCATAATAAGTTTAAGTTCTGTTAAACTCTTAAATGAGTTGTTTTTGACAAAGTGTTACTGTTAGCCCAGAACTTGCGCTAAACGTTAGCAATTGGCAGAAAACAAAAATGGAAGATGCCAGAATTCAAAATAAACAAAATACAAGGTCTTAGGAAGACAGTGGTTGCAGGGGCGTTCACAAGGAGCAGCAGAAACTGAGCACTGACAAGAAGTCTGGATAGGAACTAAATCCCATCCACAATTGGTTCCTACATCAATCAATCAATCAATCAATCAATCAATCAATCAGTCTGAAGACAGGGGTGGAGAGACTGCCTACGTTCCATTGCTGAAGTGGCAACAGGTGTGACAGTAGGTTAGGTGTACAGGTATGTGTTGCCTAACAATGTGTCAGTCAACATCACATATAAGATGGTTTGTAGTCTAGGAGTAATAGGCTATACCATATACAAGCCAAAACTGTTGCAGTGCACATGCACACTATGATGTTCACGCCACAAAAAGTTGTCTAACGATGCATTTCTCAAAATATATCCCCATTGTTAAGTGACAATGCATTTTTGACATTTTTTTTTACTTACGATGGGTTTATCGGAACGTAACCCCATCGTAAGTTGAGGACCACTTGTAATTACTAATTATACTATATGTTTTGTATAAGTACTTGTAAAAAATTTAGAATGCAGACTTTGTACTTTACATTTAGTTATATGTATTCCAGTGTTTGTGCACATATTTGTTTTACAGATTTTATGCATTGTATGTAGTTTTAAACACTGTGGAAATACTTGGGTAAATATTTATGCTGAAACCTAACATGTAACTAATCCAACTTTAGGAAAAAATTCTTCCCTTCAGGCACTGTGTAATGTTAAAGAATGCAAGTAATAGAGCACTGAACAAAGCAATATTAACAGGAGTTTCATGATAATGCATTTTTATTATTGTGATTTAAAATTAGTTTTAATTTTATGTTATTTAAAGTTAATAAAATATTTAATATCTATATTAATGTATATGTATCTATATTAATGTATTGTACACTCATACTAGACAGCATCATATTCTTGCAACTACACTGTTAGCTGTTTCTGAACCCCTGTTCTTAAACAAACACAATACACACAACCAGTCATTTCAAAGCATCTTAGGTCTATTCTACACATCTCAGATTTTTCAGAGCTTTTTGAAAATGCCTTCCAAGGTTTAATTGTGTGGACGGGTAAAGCAGAGATTTTGGGCAACTGTGACGCCAAGGCTTCACCTCTCGCGAGACGTTTTGTGTGTACATTGCAATAAAAGCAATGGCAAACTACCTGTTTAATTGTGTGGTCAGTAATATGGTAATATTTACTTTCGCCAGATTTTTTACTGTTATGCAGGCTGCATTGGCTGGTTAGAGAATATGGTTATTGTTTTGACCAATGTAGTTAAGTGCCTGAGAAAAACTGTAACACAATGGCCAGACAGATTTGACTGCAACAAATCCACTTAAACAAAGTCACACACAAGCTGAGAAACACACACACACACTTTGCTTTACATATCATACAAACTGTTGTGTTACACTGTTTTGCACCATTTTTACCCCATCAGTCCCTCCCCTCACAGCACAACAGAACCTGACAAACACGTATCTGTCTCCATAAACTCTGTTAAATATTTGCAGCTCTTCAATACAAACACGTTTACATTTGAGGAGCCCTGGCCTTATCCTGCACTGTCCACCATGGTCCACACTGGTAGAGAAGCAGAAGGACAGTGTGAGAGATACACACAGCCTGCCTATGAAGTGCAGTGTGGAGACTCAGAACCCCACTGTGATAGTGGGAGAGCAACACACACCATCAGGACTTTTCTGTTCTCACACTCACACACGGATTAATTCATCTGGTGGTGCAGCTTCTACACACAAAGCTTTGTTGTACTGACACACACACACACACACATACAAAACTCACTCCAGTTTCTCCAGTTTACATTTTGGATCATCCAGTAGATCAGACAGCATCTTCACTCTTGAGTCCTGCAGGTCATTGTCACTCAGGTCCACCTCTCTCAGATGTGAGGACATTGAGGTGAGAACTGTGGTCACAGCTTCACAGCCTCTCTGTCAATCCGTAGTGATCCAGTCTTTCAAAGACACAGCATCATTAGAACTGCCATAGATTAGTAGAAATTTATAAAAATTACTTCTTATGTGTTAAAGTTTCAACAATTAACATTGTGTGTTCCCCAGCAGTACTGACCTCAGTATTTCCAGTTCAACAAAGAGCATCTTCACTCCTGAGTCCCTTGGGTGATTGTAGTTCAGGTCCAGCTCTCTCAAGTGTGAAGGGTTTGAACCTAGAGCTGAAGCCAGAGAAGCACAAACTTTCTCCGTGACACAACAGCCAGACAGTCTGAGGAGACACACACACACACAGAACAACGAATTCTCACTGTTGCACACATTACTGATCACTGTGGTGATCTATACCTGGATGGACCCACATCACCTGAAGTTGATCTTCTTTGAATCAGAAGTCTTTTTTCTTCAGAACACCACAGTACAGTAGGTGCATTGTTACAGAAGGTCTGTTTATACTTTTACCTTCTGGCTAATTGTTTACTAAACTCTTCAATAAACCACCTGTTTTACACAGATATCAGATTATTGGTCCAGGTCCCTGATGTGGCCACAGCTCTACCTCCACATGTAAGGAGGACAGAATGAGGTGAGATGAGCTTGCCAGTTTTGGACAGAAAGAAGCTTCATTCCATCCATGTGGGATTTTGTAGGTGAAATGAGATTAACAAACAAGTAGAAACAAATAAGGACACACACACACACACACACACACACATAAGCAGAGTGCCAGGTAAGAATGAAGAAAGATAAAGTCACAGTATAGATCATCACTAATTCTACATCACTTTTGCTGGTAGTTTTATGTAAAAATAGAATTAAAAAAATCTTTTGTGGTAAAGGAGGAGTTTATTCAGTCACACCTGCGACTGAACTTCCACCCTGGTCCCTGTTTTACCTGTGATTTGTATGATTTACACTGTAAGAAGACTGAGAAAAACAAAGTGGACATGGAAACATTTCTTTAATATTTTTTTTTCTGTATTACATTGGCCTTTTTGCAGTTCATTTTCAGTGTTCAATGTCTTTACTGTAATTGGTTAGCAAACATTTTAATTCGGTTAATGAAGCCAGACCAAGACTTTCAGTAACTAAGCTAAATTAAAAACTTTGTTCAAATTTTCCTCAAAAGATTTGTTACAGTAATATTTTAGCCATATGAAAATAAAAAGGCAAAGTTCTTACTTAATTGTGTTTGCAAAGTCCTGCTGGTTCATGGTCCTCAGGATATACAATGTATGATTTTCAGAGCCCCCTCTCTGCCACTGATCTGCATCTCAGCTTCACTGTCCAGGTCATCCTGAGGCTCAAAGCATGCTGAGTAATCCTGACTCAGGCTCCTCCTCATCTTGTTCAGCTCATCTTTCAAGAACTTCACTGCATTTTCCTCAAGTAACTAAAAATATGTTAACACATATAGAAAACTATTGATAGAAATCAAGAAAACTGATGCACAGAAACACTGTTGGCACAAATATGGCAGAAGTTAGCTTTCAGACAAAGTTCATACTCTGTGAAGCCATTATTGATATAACTGTAGCGATTCTGCGCATACAGCAGCAAACACTTTAAAACATGACCAGGAGGACTAAAATTATGAGAAAAAAGGTGCAAAGTTAAGAAACTTATTTAAACAGTTCTTGTTCTCTCTTTAACCATATCAGTCTTCCCTCACTGGCTTTGCTCACATGGGTCCCCTACAGCAGTGTTGGAGCAGCCAAAGAGGGCCAACCCTGAGGCCAGTGTCAGAACTGCAGGTAGGAAAACAACGAAAGGCCACCAAGGCCCTACCTTTTAATAACTTAGCAAAATAGCAAAGCAGCACATCTGTCTTTAGTCCTGCAGTCAGGGTTTCCTTCAGACAGAAGCTGATAGGAATGAACAATGCTGGAGCTTGAAAATTGTTGTTTTCCAGCAAAAGGACTGCATCTTTAGGAGGTACTGATCTAAGTTTTCTGTCCTCAAAGTTCTTGTTTAATTTTTGTGTACAAATCCTAGCCTTTATTTTCCAGTTTTGTTGTAGTCATCATTTCCTTCCTTCTATCTTCTCTTCAAGCACCACTTTTGTTAATAAACTTTGCACCTTGCTCTTTCACCAGTCCCATCCCCAAGATCTTCACTGACAACCACAGCAATATATTTTCATAGGCATGAGGGAAACATCTCAGCTGTAACTGTAAAAATTCATCCAAGTTTAACCAATCTCCATATTTACTGCAGTGACTTGCAGCTTTGTCCCATTCCTGCTCTAAATCAGTCAACTTGGAAAAAAATATTTTTTATGAGGCCCAGCCTGGTCCAGTAGACTTCATGACCATATAATTCACATGTTCAAACATTTCTTAAATAATAATTATTTAACATAATTGGTTCAATATAAAAAAAAGTAGGTAATAATATAAAAATTGAATTAAATTTTAATATAAAAAAGTACACTATGTCTTAAAATTATAAATACAGTCAGGAGCACAAGCCTGTTTTCAGCTCAGTTCATAAATTCCATCACTGTCACATTCTGTTTATCAGTTTATTGCTTTTGGATTCTATGCTTGTGAAGTGCTCGGCCTATGCACCGTCACTTTGTTCCACAATTTTTTAAACATTTTTTATTAACTTGAGACAAAATTTCCAGTACGGATGTGACAAGCATCCAGTCACTTTGCTTCCTCTGTTATCGATATGATATGATCAATGATATTTGAATGTTTCAGTTTATTTGCTAGAAAGACTAAAATTTTCTGATACAGCTTTATTGGCATTACATGACATTACGTATGGCATTATGAACCCTTAGGGCTACATTAAATTAAAACTCATTTAAAATGATTGAAAATGGGAGTGAATTGCATCTACAAATTTCAGATATTGACTGATGCATCTTATAAACATTTGCAAGTTGTCATCTTGTTTTGAACAGTAATGCTCAGAAACACCAGACACAAGCTACACACTGGGCTTCCATCCTCTGTCGTGAAGCCTCTGTAGCTGATAAACAGTGCTGTAGCTTTAGTTGTGCTTGACCTACCAAAGTGTTCACCTGTATCTCCCTTGGTTCTCTCGCTCCACAGCTGCCTCTGTCAAGTCCAAAGCTCTGATTTCCACCTACAAGGTGCTCAAAGTAACTGCAATCCAATACCTGCAGAACTTCTTTCCCCATACACCCAAACTCTGGTTCTGGTCACCTGATGGTGCCACTCACAAGCAGTGCAAAATCAAAAGGCCACTGGTTTTCATTTTTGTGGTGAAGCAACCTTCTTTTGTCCCTCATAACAAAAATGAATTCAACCATTCTCATAAAAATAATAATAGTCAAATACTGTACCATGAAAATGGTTGATAAATCTGCTTGCTGCACTGAGCCACAGCTCTTCAGGTGATCACTATTAGTTAAATATATAAATGCAGACAAATATGTGTAAAATAACAAAAGCACAAGGGTGGCAAATAAACATGAAGTATCCAAGAGCAATATTTTCATTTCAAAGCGTATCTACCTTCCATCTATGGAAAACGGTTCCTGTTGTAATTGAAGTGGAGGTTTTGTTGACTAGTCACTCTTCATGGATACACCACTGGGCACATGCGAGTGTGATCTCTCCTGCCGGACGCTGTAGTCACAAGCAGGAAACTTCATGTTAACTTTTCAGTTCATGTCTTTATATTACTGTGACCTTCCAGTTCATCTCATCTACATGCTGAACATCACATGAACATGGAGACAAAACAGCTGTATGTTAATGCCCACTTACCTTCCATCTGTAAGGAACTCTCCCTGTCGGAAGAAGAGCGGTGGACACACTGAGCCGCCGCCACTTTTCATGGATACACAGCTAAGCACAGGTGTGGTCCCTCCTGCTAGATGCTGTTGTCGCAAACAGGAACCATTTAATAAACTTTCCAGTTACTGTCTTTATATCACTGTCACCTTTCAGTTAAAGAGACAACCAAATTTTTCACATGAAAGTCCAGATCACTGTAGTAACACTCACTCAATTCCCAGAATTCCCTTAATTGTTGATCTGCACAGTAAATGCTTTTAAATGTTTGACTGGACAGAAGTGCAGTTGAGTCAAAGCAGTTTACTGACTTTAATGTTAGCCATGAATGACTGAATTTGTTTGTTTGTCTGTTTGTCCATTTATATAACAGCATTAAAAGTGAAAGCAGCCAGAAAGCAGAGCAAAATGTTCTTTTTTTTTTTTTCAAATAAATGCAGTATAACACAAAGGTTCAGTTTTCAGCTGAGTACTTACCATGCAGACAGAGTGTAAAGAAGCACTATTTTCTTTTCGGGAGGTCACTTTCAGCTCACTTTTAGTGTGGCCACTGAGTGCTCACCTGTTTACTTTCACAGAAACTTTTGCAAAATGAATCTGATGAAAAGCAGAAGGGCAGGCACATGGCTTTCCGCACACCTGAACCTGAAGAGCGAATCTCAGTGGACTTTTCTCAACCTGACAGCCTGGAACTAAGATTTAAATACCTTTTTTGGCATGCATTATTGGAAAGTAGTCAATCAAAAAAATAAAGAAAAACACTAAATAAATAAAATTTAAAAAATGTGCTCTTCAGTTACAATTAAAAGCGGCTGATACTAAATAATGTGCATATTGTAGAAACATTTCTGCGGTTTCCAAAGTGCAGGAATTGCTGTTAAAACTCTGTTTGAATAATTCACAGATAAGCATGTTTAAATACAGTTTTTTTTTTCCCATTTTTATAAACCATTTGACCAATGCAGGACTGTGGTGGTCCAAAACCCTCACAAGGTATGAAGAACTGCAAACTAAACAGTCAAACACACACACATTTGCACAAACAAAACAATAAAAATTAATCAAAGAGCCTGAAATGCACATCTTTGGGTGGATACTGGAGCAAGATGCAGTCAGATTCAAACCCACAACCAGCTGGCCTGACTTGATCTTGTGGCCTTGTTATGGACTGGGTGACCGTGGTAAAATTACAATGTTGTGAATGGGGCGGCAGGACAGTGACTTTGAACAGACCAGTGTTGTACCAATCCACCATCACCCCTGTTTTCCAGCAATATGACACCCCAAGTGGTTGTTTTTAAAAGAAACAAGAAGTTTACCAGTTTGTTTAAACTGGTTAATACAAAAATATGTTTTCAACTCATGCATTCCGTCATTCTGATGCAGGGCCAGGATTAAAACTACAACCGAAATTTAAACAAAAAAAGTATTCCATCATTCTGATAAGATCTAAATAGTTTGATGCATTTTTGTTAAATTAATTTTAATTTTGGTCCTGCATTGTACACCTTGTGTTTGACTGAAGTTTCACCATCTCACCACAAATGAATATATCCAAAATTGCCTCTTATCTCATAGCTCTGCATACTTTGTAGCTTATGTGCCTCATGAGAATGCATGTTTGTATCTTGTGGTTATACAGATTTTATACAAAAGTGAGGTAAGGAAATGCCCTCTCCTGTTTCTTTATGTTAAAAACAAAACTCTAAATGTTTGCAGTTTGGCCTTTTTGGATTAACCGCTCTGTTGCCAAAATATTTGTGTAATTTGTGGAAGAAAAGTTAGAAACTTTATGCCCTGCCAAAGACTTTTTTCCATTATCCAGTGAACAGTAGGATGGCTTACCAATATCAAGACTGGTGGTGTTTGTGTCATAATACTGGAATAATGGAAATCAATAAGTTAAAGACATTTTAAATTATGTTACAGACACTTTTGTCAAAAACAACTTGAATTAATTTGCAAATTTATACAGCAAGATATTGCCAAGGAATTTGGGGTAAACACTTTGATTTCAGGTTGCAGGTTATAGATTACTAGAGCAAGAGGGGAATTCAAACTAGTAACCTTCTACAGTAGAATGGTAGTAACAGGTACATACCCCACAGCATGAAATAGAACACTGAGAAGTGTTGCTCTACATGTTTTATAAGCATATTAGACATTTAAAAAGTACATATTTGAATATTTTGGAGTTTGTAGAAAAAATGTCCTCTTCTTGAGCCAATGCACAACACTGCAAAAAATTCGACTCTGCCTAGAAAAGTAAGTTTAGGCACGATCCACTGCCGTATTTGCAACTTTGACTCAGTTTGTTTTAATGTGCCGTCCCAGGTGTCTTTTCTAGGGTCTTCAGCACCCAGCACAACCCCGAGGTAACGAAACGTTTTTCTATTCCACTCCTGCCCAGATGGTAGGACTGGCAGTGGACAATGTGCCCAGTCTCCCAGTAGGTACCCGTTGCCCTTGTCCCAGTTCATCTTAGCAGAAGACGCTTCTTCAAACCACATTAGGCATTCACATACAGCTACAGCATCTCCACTGGACTTAAATGCAATAACATCATCTGCATAGGCTAGAAATTTAAAACTTTGGTTTTTACTCAGAGGAATTGGCAGGACTCCAGCCTGCTCAGTGGCTCTTGGCCGACCTGCTGGCCATTTCTGATTACTGCAAGGGCCTGGGCTTCTGTCTTCTTCTGTGTGTTCCTTGCCCCTCCTTCCCCATCTGATCACCATTGTTACCCTTATTATTGCTTCTTGTGTTTCCCCAATATTCTCTCTTATTCGTTTATTGTATTGTGTATTTAAGTACTGCGTTTATACCCCTTCTCTGTCAGATTGTTACCATGTTTTGTTCTCTGTCTCAGGTTTTGACCTTGTTTTTCCTGACCTGCTCTTGCCTGCTGAACTTGATTGGTTTCTGCCTGCTTCTCTGGATTTTTGACCCTGTACCTCTTGACTTGTTTTTTGCCTAATGTCTTCGGATTATTTGCTGTCTCCGTACAATACATCTCCTGTCCTCTATTAAGTCTATGAAGAAAAGTGGATGAAGTGGAAAAGATTACTTGCTCATTTGCAAACAAAGTCTCATAATAAGACATAGCAAAGTCTTGGATGTCTTCAGGTTCTCTCAGCTCCTTTCCGGTATCTTTTTGCAGGGCATGAATTGGTTTTCCTTGGCTTTTTTTCTCCAAAGAAAAGTTTTGTTGGAGTAGTGAGATGATTTAATTGCTGGAAACGTGAGCGTATTAATGCTCCATGAGCTCAGAGCTCCAATAAATCCTGCAGCATTTGTTTATTTCAATTTAAATTTTGTAATAAATCTGTGGAGCAGCCATGCAGAAATGTTTGAGGAATCTTGGTGATCTCCTCATCTTTAAAACATAGGCCTTGGTGACGTGCTCAGTATACAGCTGACAGAACTGCTTGATCTGTGTCTTTGACACATCTCACCATTGCCTTAGGGACTCAAAAGTCAGTTTGGTAGAGCTCCGTTGTTTCCAATAAACATTCAAGAAAGTGAGCATCTGGAAGCAGAGTTGTATTGAACTGCTAGTAAGATTTGGATTTTTGCAGAGATAGAAAATTAACAGAAACCAGAGAATGATCAGAAAAAGCAATAAGAATGATACAAGTGTCAGTTATGAAATGAGTTGATGTTTGGGACTATAAAATCAATCTAAATGGGCAATAGAAAGATTTAACCAAGTGAACTGTTTAGCAGAAGGAAAATGAGTGGGCCATACATTGGCCAAACTACATCTCTATGATTTCTTTAAGCACCCCGACTGACCCCAAGTGCGACTCAACCCCATTCCTATCTAGGACACTGTCCTCTGTGCAGCTGAAGTCCCCACCCAGCACAATGATCCTATTATCAGTGAACCATCCCAAAACTCCTCTTGTAAGTTAAAGAAAATCAAGGTACATATATAGATAAAAACCAAAGATTGTGGGCCATCTTTTGCTTGTACCACTGAATGTCTTCCAGCCATAACATCAGTGACTTTTGTGATTTGTAACAGTTTTTTTTTTTTTTAAATAGCACAGCCACCTTTGCGCTCATACTGGTGCCATGGCTAAAAATCACTGTCCCTCCCCAGTCCTGCACCCAGTCAGCCTGACTCTCCATACCTGAGTGGGTCTCTTGTAGGAAACCCACATCTGTGTGTTTCTGTTGTAAGAAATCAAAAATAAAACTTTTCTTTGTTATTCCGACACCCGTTAACATTTATTGTGCCCACATGTAAGTTAGCCATGGTTACACAACAAAAAAACTAAAAAAATACACCAGAAACTAAAAAGGTTCCCTCTCTTGACTGCAGTACCCATCATGACTTGTTTTTAAGGGGTTTGCACACTTTACTCATTACATTTTTTAATCTGGTTCTTTCCTTTGGATTCATCCCTAAGTTAACAGCATTGTGCATAATGTCTTGCTGAGCTCAGAAAGAAATCAAGGTCAGGAAAGTGATCTTGGACCTGAATTCCCCTCTTCCCCTGTATATAGTCTAAAAATTTTACTACTAATGCTGTACCCTCCTTTAGACTGCGAACCTGAACCACTTTCCCCTTTGCCCTCCTCGCTTTCATCACTGCCAACAAAGTCCCTCTTTTTATCCGGCTTAGTTCGCTTTTTGGACAAACTGTCTGACAGTAAACTTTTCTTTGCACCCGTGGTGGATTCCACTACATCTTTCCTTTTCCTAGTAACCCCATGTGAGGCCTCCTTACAACCACTTGATCCCGCACTCACATCCATCACATCCACCTCACTTGCTACTGCTCTCACTTTTCTGCTTCTAGTGAGGTTTTGGTTAAATTCCAAACCCAAGCCAAAGGTGCTTTAGTTTATATCTTTATTGGGCATATTAGTGGGCAGTTCTGTGCCACTTGGAGCCATGCCGTCTCCTGTTATATCATTACTGCACCCTTCACTTCGAAACAAACCAATATTTTTTTCAGTTCGATCGCTGCAGATGTCTGCAGCCTCAGCAGTGTCTGCAGCCTTCTCCGTCTCAGCGTTTTGCCCTTCTGCAAGGACAGAGGCTCCTTCACCTGGAACACTAGGCACAGCTACATGTGTATCACCAGCCTCACCCAGCACACCTCCATTATTTCCTCCATGTTCCTTTCCAGAGTCTTCTGCAGTAGTTATTGCCTTCAGCTGGCCCCATTCGCTCCTCAGTTTCCTTATCATGCAATTCACTCTTACTATCAACTACTTCCTGATAATAAAATCGTTAAAGTAATAAGTTTGCATTTCTTTTTAGTGTGGGTGTCCTAGTGACCCAGTTAACCAGTGGTCACTTTATTAAACTGTTGCCCTGAACTTTTGCTAGAAGTTGATCTTTTTTCTTTCCCACAGCAGAGTGGGACAGCAATGGAGATGTTTGCAAAACACAGAAACTCCATTCCAGCCCACAAGTGGCTTTATTTTATTTAAGGTTGAATGCGGAGGGAGCCTAAGTGAGTCAAAGTCAAAGAGTCAAAAAGAGTTTATTTGTCAAGCACATGTGATGCAGCAGTGAGAGGTGAGAGCGCCATGAATGAAGAAGAAGCAGCTGTTTAAATCCACAGCGTTCGTGTACCAAAGAGCCATTTTATCTTCAGTTCCTTCACTGTTTTGTGCTGTCTGCTGCCATAGAGGTGCAAAGTAGAACTGCAGATACAATCAATCCTCACGCTGTGATCACTGCGTCTCCGCTTCATGTTTGAATGGCTGAGTATTGCGTTTAAGATGGTGCTGTTTGGAGGGGGCGTTCTACTATTTACATGCATGTTGTCTGATCTCAGAAGCTAAGTAGCATCAGGCCTGATCAGTACTTGGATAGGAGACTGCCTAGGAATACCAGGTGCTGTAAGTCTAAATCCAGCCACAAGGGGGTGCACAAACTAGTACATTTCTCTGTGCTGATCCCAAGCCCAGACAAATGGTGAGGGTTGCATCAGGAAGGGCATCCGGTATAAAAATTTGCCAAAACCAAATAGGCAGACAATCTGCTGTGGCAACCCCTAACAGGAGCAGCCAAAAGTCCTCCCCTCCCTTTGTTAGGTCTTGCACAGCTTGCTTGATTTTAGGGAAATTATTCTAATCATGAAATATATTGCTCTGACATGCTGTTAAAGACCCTGTGATGGTTGTTTCTTGCTCTTTTAGTTATCATTCATTTCTTTAACATTCTTTGGGGAAATAGGCAGCACTTCGATGACTTTTATTTTGGCGAGTGTCATCCCTACTGCGCATGTCAGAAGGCAAGGAGCGAAAACGTTTTGAAAGATAATGAAGGAGCTGAAATTTGTCCGAAAGTTTAAATAATTTAGCATCTGGCTGAAAGGGTGGAAAAAAATATATATATATTTTGTTGTATCAACTGGATATAACTGTGTGCATTTATTGAAAATATGTTTATCAGCTATGGATGCGCAATTTTTTTGTGAATTGTGTATTGGCTATGAGCACCGTGTGACCTTCTGTTCATTTCTTGTAAATATCTGGTACTTGAGCAATATAAAGTGCATTCATGAATCTGTGTTGAAAATTGTTTTATTTGAATATGTTTAATTGATTATGTATTTTTGCATTCTTTATGCGTTTATACATAAACTAACGCTCTTAATAAAATAAAATCGAAACGAAAGCCAAATAAAATCCTGTTTTTGTCTCTCCCTTGTGGTCTAACAGTGGAATTAACCGCAACGTTCTTGTGTTCAGTGCAACAGAGCTGGAAATTAAGTGAAATCGCACAATGCTGAGGAATTCCCTGTTGAATGTTTGCACTCTAAAGATATAAAAGCATTTTTTTTGTTTCCTTTCCCATAGCTCATTTCATGAACATTTCCTTAATAATCAGTTCTCGAGTAAACCCATCATTGCATTGGGACAGCCATAACAAAACAGAATGTGATTTTAAAAAACTTCCAGAGCTGCACCTCAAAGAGGCCTTTGCACCTTTCCTTGACCTCAGGATGACCCCAGTGAAGCACAATCTGTTCCTTTGCAAATCTCAAGTCTCCCTGTTAAAAGGAAGCTGCAGCCACACAGTTCTATCACCCCTGTTGACAAAGTAAGTTGAATAAATCATTTTGTGACACTAAAATGCTCAAATATTGTAAATCAGAATTTTCTAAAATGAATTCCCATGAGTTGAATTAATTGACTTTTCAATTTAAATTCTCATGACTATGTTGGTACAAAGTTCTGCATGGTGTTACACAGCTGACATTTATTAAAGCTATATGGGGGGATGTCACCTACGTGAAGGGAGCACAAAAGGTGGACCCAAATGCATACCTAACTCTTCACTAACTTTCCTTGACGTGAGTTCGATTCTGAATGTGTCTGGTGTGGCTGAAAAGATTATGATTTGCTGTGTGTCCTGTAGCATGTTTTTTTTGAATTTGTGGATAGGTTTAAATGCACAAAATGTATTGCAGACGATAACCTTCTCGCTAGAATTAGCAAACTAGAAACCCGCGTGCACAACTTAATTCCCATCAGGGAAACTGAGACGTGGCTGGACTCTGTTTGCCCAGACGCTTCGATGGCGTGTAGCTCGCTGTCAGAGTCAGCAGGACGTAGTAGAGCCAGACCAGCCGCAGGGCGAGTCGGTCACCGTGAAGAAGCGGACCTGGAAAACCAAGCATATTGTGCCGTACTCACCAGCACCAACGCGTAATAGATTTTTGGCTCTTAGCAGTTTGTCTGCTGAGAATGATACATGCAGTAAGACTGCTTTAAGAAAGGTCAAGGCTACCGCAAAGACCAAGGTTACTGCTGTGAGTCACACGCACAGTAAAAGGAGCATAAATAGTGTTAAAAAATAATGATGTGCTTGTCTTAGGCGATGCGGCAATTAGGAACATCTTCCTTAGAACACATTAATTGTAACGTGAAAGTTAAAGTTAATTCTCTCCCAAGCGACCGTGTCTCATTTCGAGGCCCGGGTCATTCGCCTGCCTGATAAGGGGTTGAATACCTTAATGTTGCATGTGGGCAGCAACAATATTCGCTACCAGCAGTCAGAGGTGTTGAAACAACACTTCATATCGCTAATCAATAATGCTAAAAGGAAGTGCCAGAATATAGTAGTTTCTGGACCAATCCCAAAACTTCACATGGGAGACATGGTCTACAGCAGGCTTGGGGACTTCAGCAGGTGGCTGAAGATGTGGTGTTGATCAGGAAACATCTCATTCGTAAAAAAACTGGAATGATTTCTGAGAACGACCTGGTTTTCATAATCGGAATGGTGTCCAGCCACATTGGAGGGGATCCTTTGTCCTCTACCGTAACCTGGCCAACAAACTACAGCAGTAACTCAGCCAAGGGTCCTCACTGAAATGCCCTGTTAGGAATGGTCAGTCACGGTGTGGCAGTACCTCTCCTGCAGTAGGAATGTTAAATAAAGCAGGTCCACCCAGGGACAATAATAACACAGACAATAAAGATGATTTCATCAACTATAAAACAAACAATTACAAGACCTCAACACTTAAACAGGTTTAGCACCAGGACTGCTAATATGGGTAGTCTCACCTTTATTAAACCAACTAAATTTAATCTGCCATCATTGTAGAATAGTTTGAAATGCAGTTTACTAAATATCTGATCGATAAACAAAAAGGTATTAATAAATGACGCTAAGCTATAAATCAGCCATTTTCACTTTAATGGAAACATGACTCAATAATGCCAACAATATCCCACTAGTTGAAGCTGCCCCAGACGGATATAACTATGCCCATAAATCCCATAGCACATGTCGTGGGGGTGGGGTTGGTATTATTTTCAAAAATAGTTTGAACATTATCCCAGCAAACTTTGACAATGTGGATCGGTTCATGCCAATTGAATTGTTACTGCTGAATTTTCAATCAAAAACAATTGTCTTACTATTGATAATCTACCACCCGCCAGGGCCGTGCTCCACTTTTCTCTCAGAATTTAGTGACCTCTTAGCCAGACTAGCCATCGCACGCGACAGAGCTGTTCTGATGGGGGACTTTAATATTCATGTAGATGAAGCGTTGGACTGTATGGCAAAAAAATGTATCTGTCTCTTAAATTCCCTTGGCTTTAGGTAGGTAGTTAATGGACCAACACATTCCCACAGCCATACGCTTGATCTTGTTATAATTTACAGTGTGGATGTGTATAACGTAGCTGCTATCCCTCTTCATGACACCATCTCTTAGGTGACCATTGCTTAGTCACCTTTGAATTAGTCTTGTCGGTACTGAATGTACCAATTAAACATAAATCTGTACAGCATCTAGACGAAAACATCTGTGAAAAGTTTTTTTAACTGTGAAAAATTCTGATTTTAGTTTAACTACTGATATAGATCAGTTAGTGGTAAATTATAATACCATGGTAAAACACACATTAAATGCAGTGACACCAACAAAAAACAAAGTTATTAGAAATATGAGAAACTCCCCATAGTTTAATGAATCAACTTGCATGGCTAAATTACAATATCGCAAATGAGAGTGTTAATGGCATTCAACTAAATTACGCGTAAAGTAAGAAGCCTGGTCGATTAGCCTGAAAAACTATAGGAAATTACTTTTAAAAGCCAAATCTGATTCTTACAGTAACCCGATTAATGATGATAAAAATAATCCTTGTTTTCTGTTTAATACAATCAAATTGGTCGGTTCCGATCAGAATAGACAGTGTAACACTTTCTCCATCACTAATGATGAATTTATGGCTTTTTTTAACAACCAATTATATAATATCAGGACCTCGATAGTACCATCGATTCTGGTCCTAAATGGTGTATGGGAATCAGCTGGTAACAGTGTATGTTCTCCAGAGAGGTTGAGTGATTTTAACCCTACTGTGGTAGAGGACCTTGAATGGTCCATCTAAAAATTGAGCATACAATCCCACCTTCATCTGCTGAATAGGCTGATGAAAAGCATCTACGGCCTCTGAGGTCAGCAGAGTGGTGACACCCTCAGGCAAGTAGCTTCCTTACATTTCCAAATACTTACCCAGAACCAACTGGTCAAAGAGGAGTTGTAAGCAAAGATACACAGCCTTAGAGACCAGAAAGATGGCATAGTGTTGAGGTGATCCACATGCATCCTTTTCTAGGGAAATATTCTACATGCAAGTACAGAAAGTAGTAAAATGTCTGATGCATAACAACAATAAAACACAGATTCTTTACATTACCTGGTTTCATTTCAGGACACTGGTTACAGACTGAAAACTTACCTAGGTCACAATCATTTGTGTAAAATTGTTGAAAAGCATCCAGATACTCTACCTGGAACAGGTGGTAAGTACTATCTGGCAAGTTACCCCTCTACTGTATCAGACAAGACAGACAACTAAAGCAATTGCTCTAATTTTATGCTATATCACTAGCAGGGGGACTGACCCAAGACAGGTCAGCACCCAGTTAGGACATCACAAATCTTACCTTGAAGGTAAAAATTGAGTTTTAAATCTGGTCTGGAAGGGGATGCCCACTTTGACAAGTTAAAAACTACCTGGAAAAGACCAGCAACATGTGTTCTTTGATATTAACAATCATTTTCATACCTACCACTAAATTGCAAGATGACACCAGGATTATTCCAACAAATGAGCAGGGGTGAGCATTCACATCTTTAGTTGCTCTATACAGTGATAAAAGCTACAATGCCTGGGGGAGAATAAAATGCTAGACCAAGTACCATTGTCAGTATTTTAAGATCAGTACACTACTTCAAAAGCAGGTGGTTTAAACTGTCTAATCAGCAGAAATTCCATTTTTGTTCATTAACCTATAGTGAATGAAATCAGTTAAGTCTGACTGCCAGAGATCTGCCAGACTAGAGCTTTGTCTTCACGTATGTGATGCCCTGTTTTCACATTTAAAATCTATTGTACTTTTAAAACCAAAAAGTTGTAACTGTAGGTCTGAACAGTATGGACATTCAAACTTATGTTAATGATAAGAGACTGTGAAAGTCTGATTTCTCCTCCACTGGAGAAACTTCTAGTTGAAGATGATAGATTTAAATGGAAAACTTGCATGGTACTGTACCTCATGAGTTGGGTCAAAACTCACATTTAAGTATGCAACTTCATATTAAGTGCTTTAACAGGGTGACCAGCAGCCTAGAACCATATTGCCATTTGGCAAGGATGTTCCCACAAAAGGCCTAATCTGCACAGAGCTATTTATACCAAAGACACAAGATATTTAGATTGGCAGAGTACACAGGTAGAATAACACCCCTACAAACCTCTACATCAACCACTAAGGATATCTATCCAAGAATCATGCAGGCTAAAAGTCAGCACTGGACATCCACACAATCTTGTCTGAAGATTTAGTATCTGGGTGGGACAAATGCCACAGGTAACCACAAAGGCAAGTATTTCCATTCTACTTGTAAATAAGGAAATCTAAAGATGGTACTTTGAGGAAGCAGTTAAGGCAATGTGGAAGGATTCTGATTAAAGCAAGAAGTTTTGTTTACACTGATTTCCAAGGCCCTCATCCATGACACTGCATGTAATAGAAGTGTTACCTGGAATACAAGCGGTGAACAGGAGGTTTTGCTTGAAATAATGTGAGCAGTTGCTTTATAATTGTCATGACTACCCAAATACTACCATGAACTTTGGTAGTCATGTTACATTTTTGTACTGTACCTGAGAAACAATGGGACAGTAGTTGTGGTTAAGGCAACTACCCTTTTTCAGTAAGATGAAACCACCTCAGCATGATTTTGCCAACTGTTGTATGTAGAAAGAGTGCATTACCTTGTATGATGGTAATGAGAAAGGCTAGAAGAGAAAGATCTGCTTCACATGACGGAAACCTGTTCAATGGGAGAAGGCAATGTTCCTGTTTTGTGCTAGTAACCTTGTTATTGTGAAGTCACATGCAATAGACCTGCATTAACTTGTAGAAGACATTGAGAAAAATCTATATGTTCCTGGGACAGACCAATGTAGAATGCTATACCTGGAGAGCTTGGCAAATACAGAAAATGCAATATGGTTCCTGGCAGAAATCCCCACAGAATAGCCATCTGTGTATTGGAAACAACTATGCTGGAACTTGTTTTCATGGAAATCAACACCTTCAAACTTTTGTAGTGAACATTTACAATGCATGGGAAACCAGAACACTAGAACCACATCCCACAGTTCATAATACCCATGTGCACCATACCTCAGATCAGAGGGAAGAACCTGATGAGCATGGAGATTCACATCTTTGCCCATTTATGACAAAACTTGATCAATTCCTGGTAAATCCCAACACAGAGCCATTGTACAAATATAACATTCATTTCAATACTGAAATTACAGCACTTAAGTGCTGTGAGTTTCATCAGTAAAGTAATATCTAAATTACACCCATAAAACCAAAGATACCTGAGTCCAGACTGAAAGTGCATTTAGTGGTGGCATCCTCAGTCTCCTGAAGTCCAAGCCATGTGTTGGCTCTATGGGTTCAATCAGCATGGAGATTTGAGCCTTTGGCTGTTTGTGACATGAAAGCAAAGCACTGTAAGACATGAAAAGTAGGAAGTCAGCTTTTTAGTTAAAATTTTATTGTTGTACATCTACATTTAGCACACATGAACATTGAAATCCCCACATTTATTTTTGCAAGTAGAAAAATAATCTGTTCAAAGACTTGCTGTTCTTACCAGACCTATTCTTTAAATCATAGCATGTATTTTGGACTTAACTGGGAACAGACCAGTTAATCCAGCACAGTGGAGTCATGTACCTGACAGAGCGGCAAAACTAAACCACATGTAAAGATGGCTAACTTTTAGTATTTACATTCACATTGCATGTCAGACCAGGATGTACAATGCCTGGGAATGGGTAATGGGATTATATCCTCAGATAGGAACAGTTGTCTGTATAAATTCAGATTTACCACACCTAGGAGACCAGGGTATTCATAAGGAATCGGTATAGATCTTAGTTTAACATGTATAAAGAGATGAGTGAACAGGAACAGAGTTTTTGTACATGTGTTTACTTCCAAGAGACCCAGGCACAGCAGAAGGAAGCCCAAACTGAAGCTTAGGATGCATTGATCCCTGTCCTCACTTTAAGGGCATTAAAAGTATATGCACTCCTTGGAAGCCACCAGCACCCTGAAAATATATATATATTTTTACTGAAATAAAGCTGAAGGACAAGCAAAGATAGGCAAGGCAGAATAGCATTCTTGGGGTAGGAATACCCATCTGTGTCAGTACACATGGTCATTGTAGGGGACCAAGGTGGAAAGCACAAGGAATCACAGGTTAATTGTTAAGTCATTTATTCCAAAACTATTTTAATATCAAAAGGATAAGATTGGGCCCATAAAAAGGTCAACTGAACCTAACAAACCAACTGTGCACAACTTAAATCATCAACTGACCTCAAACAATAGAACTTAAATAATGGGTGATCAGACCATTTACATGCAGCTACGTACAATAGGGGAACACAATGAGTATACAAACACAAATTAACAAAATACAACACCACAGTTAGCTAACTAAATCATACATAAAATCAAAATACTACTAGTAAGAACATAAGTCAGAAGATTAAATCAAATAAACTTTTACATCAATATCCTCCCCCATGCTGTAGCAAAGGTTTGTCTGAGCCTTGGATCCACTTTGTGCTTTATATGGCTTGGTTTCCTTTCTTCCGATCTTTTGGATGGATTTGCCCCATCCTCCAGAAGCCACCAGCTAAACTGATAACTCAAAAACAAATTTTTACTCAGAATGTAAATAGTAAATTCAAATCAAACACTTCATTGTTTGAACTCTAGCAAAATATAAACAGAGATTAACTAAATAGAAAATGTATGTGTGTGAACTGTGTACTTATGTGCGGCTGCTGGAGCCACCATAATGCTAGTTGCCAAGGCACCTGCAGTCAGTTTTGTAGCAGGCCACATTTACTTACATACAAAAGCCACAAGGAGCAGCAAACCTGGCATCAGTGATACTCTGCACAAGACAACATACAGGCTTGAGACAAAATGCTACACCTGGGGGCACACAATATGTACCAGTAAACTGCTAGAACACCCACTTCATGTGAGAAGTTATGTTGCCATGTACCTGGAACATACCTGCAATACAGGGGCATATTTGACAGTTTCATTGTTTCAACAATGGAGTAGCATTTGACTTATAGAGAGCAATGTAAGAACTAGAGAAATGGTAGCAAAGTGACTAGGATCAGGAGCCATGGTCATGTAGAGCATGAGTCCATGCTTGTATTCATAAAGTATACCTAGCCTGTACTTTAAAACCATTTTGACAACAGATATGTCAGCATCTAAACCCCTTCAAGGAAAATCTGTCACATATGGTACAAACCAGCAATTAAAAGTTGTGTGAATATTTTTATGCATTAGTTTACCTCTTTATAGCCAGGTGTTATACATCTCAAAGGAAAAGGTTAAAGCCATCACAGTTGGCACTCACTGGATTTACCTGTTAAGACTAAGAAGCATTAACTCTTTTAACAGATCAATTATTAATGCACCAGTGTCAGAAGAATATGGCATTAAGTTGCTTCTGTCTCAGTACAAACAGTTGAACATTTTAAGGTGTTTTGGAATCAGGCAATGCCTTTTCAATGATGCTTAGTGTTGTGGTATGTGAAAACTCAGTGAGCAGCAGTCACAGCATCTTCTGTTGTACCTGGTCTTATAAAATAGTCATTCATTTAGCTAGCAAACTCTCTCCTTTAGCTGCTTTTTTTGTGTTTGCGGTGTTACGACCCGGCTCGTTGGCTAGGGGACCGATTTTAAGGATCGTCGCATTTTAAGGGAAACGGGAGACATGATAACAAGTCGGACTGTAGGTGGATCAGATGCAGCGGGACTTGCGTTGTTCCCATTTCGATTCCCCGAACGAAAACATGAGAATGACACGAAGTGTTTTCCCCAAAGGGCAGCACATCTTCAAGAATAAGAGATTGGGCGGCACCTGTGTCCCGCAAAACTTTAATCTCCTTGCGAACACTCTCATCGGTAGGCAAGCATACTACAGCCTGAGACATAAAAGGTTTGAAAGCAACCTCATCGCCTGATGTGCGCGACTCACTATGAGGTGCAGGCAGATTATTATCCGCAATAGCCGATACCAATCCTACAGACTTGCTCTTCAGCTCTATACGTTTATTCTTGGCCTTTAGTGCCAAGCAGTCAGCAATCACATGTCCCTTCTTGTGACAATAGTAACACAACCGATCACCTGGGGAGTCAGTAGCAGGTGCATTAACCTTGGTTTTCGTCTCCGTATTTCTTGCAACAAACACACTTTTATGGGTCAGAACAAACTCATCAGCAAGAATCGCCGCTTTCTCTACCGTGTCTACTTTCTGTTCCGACAAGTAGGTTACCACCCGTTCTGGCAAACAGTGTTTCAGTTCTTCCACTAGAATTAGCTCTTTCAAAGACTCAAAATCGGAGACTTTACATGTATTGAGCCATTTTTCAAACAGGAGCTGTTTCTCTCTCGCAAACTCAACAAACGTTTGCGAAGGCAACTTTTTATGAGAACGAAACCGTTGCCGATAGGCTTCGGGAACCAACTCATATGCACGAAGAATGGCGGCCTTGACTACTTCATAATTGAGCCCGTCTTCTACCGACAAAGAAGAACAAACCTCCTGGGCTTTACCGACCAATTTACATTGTAGCATTAAAGACCAAACATCCTTCGGCCAGCATAAAGCAGTGGCGATACGTTCGAACGCAGTGAAATAGGCATCGATTTCGGTCTCCCGAAAGTGAGGTATTAAAGAAATGTATTTACTTACATCGAACGTAGTGCTTGGTGTGCTTGAGGGTATTGAGGCACTGGTAACCCGCTGAACAGCATCGGTGGCAGGCGGTTTAACAGACGGTTTGCTCATATTCAACTCCAGCTGTCGCAACTGGACCTCCTTCTCCGCTGCGATCTCCAGCCTCCGGATCTCTAGTTTATGATCCAGTTCCCTCTGCTGTGCTTTGCCTTCCGCCTCAGCCTGAATCTGGGCTAAGCGGACCTTTAGTCGGGCCTCCCCGCTAAACGCACGGGGCGTCGAAGCAGAAGATGGAGTACGGGGCTCAAAGAGTGGCAAACCGATCGAGACTCTTCTTTCTCCCCCTCCCGGGAAGTCGTGCGGTTCTTCGGCCGAGGCGCTGGAACCACTGGTTTGCGCCACGAGCGGCACTGCCGTAGCAGCCGAGTCAGGGGAACTTGGATGCCGCAATACCTTCTCGCTCACCAGCCTTTCCAAAACCAACTTTTTAATAAACGCCTTAGTGCACTGCCTCCCTACCGAGAGATCAAAATGGGCTGCCAGCAATAACAAGTCGTCTTTTCTTAACTTGTCGAAGCAGTCAAGGCTAGGGTTATCAAAAAAACCCTTCAACAGAGAACTGTGCCATTTTTCGGGGCTCAAAGAGTGGCAAACCAACACAGAGCACAACGGAACAGGTAAAGCAAGGTTTCTCCCCGGATAGCTAAGGAACTATACAAAAGGCAATGGCATCCCGGACGAGCCCCCATTTGAAATGTTACGACCCGGCTCGTTGGCTAGGGGACCGATTTTAAGGATCGTCGCATTTTAAGGGAAACGGGAGACAATGTAGGTGGTAGGAGAAGAACCTTCTTTGACCATGAACCTGATACAGTGAACAAGTGACGTTTATTTACAGTGGGATGGTGATGCAAATCTATACAGTTACCGAATCAAACAAAAACCAGAAAACAGGCGCAAAACAGTTGTACAAAACATAGGCGGTTCCCAACTCAAAACACAACAACCAGACAAAACGGACATTCCGACCTGGGCCACGAAAGAAAAGAAAAATGACAAACTCGAGCCCAGAATACAACAGATTGCTTACGTGTTAGCAACAGGTAGACAAAAGGGGTGTGTACTCCCCAGTGCTAACACTGTACAAAACAAGGGCAAAGAGCGAAATCCCCCGCTAGACATAAATTGCCAGAAAGCACGACCAAGATGGAGCTGTTGCCGCTGCCTCCATGGTGGTCCGCACAGATAAGCGCTGGCGGGGGTACGTCATCCACCGACGGACCAATCCTGGCTCTGACTGACTTGTCAAACGCTGAACCCCTATGGAGAGACCGCGCGAACAGGAACACCGCAATTCCCCACCAGAAAACAAGAGCCGTAACAGCGGATACAATTTGGCTCATACGGGCTTCTACATCATTAGCACCTTTATTTGACACTGACACCTATGTGTAAGCTGTGCAGGTCATGCGTTCTGCTTCTCACGGATCCCAACTGAGATAAAAAGAGAGGAATTTTTTGTTATTCATCTGTGAATTTACATTTGTGTTTGGGCAAATTTAGACTGTTTTCAGGCAATACACACTACTGTCTCTGCCTATTACTGTGGTGCCGCCCTCCACACACACAGGCATTCTCTCTCTTTCTGAGCTTAATGATTGACAAGCAGCTTCACTAATGTCTGTGTGTAGGGCATACATGTACATAAACAATTATGGCAAGCAAGAAGGTGGGATATAACAATAAGGGTCTGAGCATGCAAAGACACACTGAATCTATGAAAGTAAAAAGAAAATTTCAAAATGAAAGCAAAGCCAAATTCTGACCATTTTAAGCAAATTTAGAAATCCTGGCGAGATGCATTTTCTAGGTCCCAAAAAGAGGACAAATGGTCACCGTAATAGAGGGCTGTTGCTTAGCATTAGTGTGGTGTTTTCAAATATGTCCCAGCACGTATGTCTCCTTTCTTTTCCTTGTTTCCATTCCAAGATTTATTGTTAACAGATATACCAGAGAAATAGGTTCATTCTGGGTTGAGATGCTGTGTTTTCCCTTTGCAGGGTTCATGGTTCAATGCTGCAGCACTTCTTTCTGCAAATTATGCACACCTGGGCAAGAGTTCCAACCTCATACACACTAATTTGACTAATTTATACTAAATTTAGCATTAAACTTTGAATGCAGATTTCTCGGGAACCAAAGCAGTTATCACACAGTAATCTAGCACTTTTTATGAGTTTTCCAGGCCTACAACTGGTCAAAGGTGCGCCTAAAAAAACTACAAATACGGTGTGACAGAGACCAAAAAGATCCGACTGATCCAGACCTCCTTCCCTAAAATGGTCGCATTTCCTGTCCTTTTTAGCAGACTAGCATCACCTGTTTTCCCCAGTCAAAAAAGCAAATTTAAAACATTTCTCTTCAAATTTCACCAAATGCACCTGATTTCCACACATTTTGTTTGCATCTAACACCGTTTTTATATGCTGCTCCTATTAGTCCCTGCCCGGCTAACTCAGTCGGTAGCACATGTGACTTGTAATCCCAGGGTCGTGGGTTTGAGCCCCACATTGGACATCGATGCAACTCCAGCCACAAGGGGGTGCACCTCTGTGCCGGTCCCAAGCCCGGACAAAAAATGGAGGGTTGCGTCAGGCAGGGCATCCAGCATAAAAAATTTGCCAAACCAAATATGCGGACGATCTGCTGTGGCCACCCCTAACGGGAGCAGCTGAAAGTCGGTTTAGTTCCTATTGTGGTTTTTCCACTCTAAAACGCCAATAGCTCCACCACTAAGCTAGTACCTTAGAAAACTACAGGTACGGTGCCTGCAAAGAACATTTATCCTGCTGCCTGGCAAGCATGACTTGGTGGCGAAGCTCTAATTTTCTTTCACCTGGTGAACATTCCGAGTAACTGCACCGCTTTTAAACAAAGACAAAATAGTCCTGAAAATGAGCTGCACCGCATTTTTAAGCAAAGAGAACTGTTTATTTCCCTGCAGTACAGCAAAGACTTACAGAATCCCATGACCTTTCCACTCCGCTAATTCAGGTCCAAATACCACCTTCTGATCTGATGTTCTTGAGGAAATTATTAACTTTATTTACCTTGAAATGTCCCCATAAAAATGAAGAGCTACAAAAAATCATTTTAGGTTTCATGACAGTATAAGTTGTGCTAAAGTGTCAACAAAATAAAAATAGAAAAGGGGTGAAAATACTCATTTAAACAACTGTAAGCTTAGTAAATGTTTAAATACTATACATTTTCATATTCTGCCTTTTGTTTTGAAATGTTTGGAAGCTGTAGTTTAAAGACTGATATATATATATATATATATATATATATATAATGAAAAAAAGTGTTTGAAGGAAAATAACCCTGCATGTTAAAACTCACTGCATCAGTAACCATCAAGGACCATCTACATCCTTCAATACAATTTCATTTCTGTGTCTCATAAAGAATTCCCCTTCTTTGTGATGAAATACTTTTCATATAAATTACTGAACTGCTAGAATGTTAAGCTTAATTTTTCAGTAAAACTGGAAGAAAATAGTGTAAAGGCACAATTTATTTACTGCATTTGTTTGCTCTTAATCCTACAAAAGGATATCTGAAGTAGTTGCTGCTGTTTCATTCATCTCAACTGAATCAGGTGAGTGGACTTATGGGCTTTTGGGGATTGGTTTAGTGGTTTAAAAGTTTGTTTTATTTGACTTCCTCCTACTTTTGGCTGCTTTCTTTTGGTAAATTGGTAGTCTTCTTTTTATTTTTTACTGTTTACCTTGTGTGATGAAAAAACTTGTTTTTATTATAGTGTTCTTTCACAACTTCAGGTAAGGTTCTCATCAGTGCTTCATATGCTTGTTTACAAGCATTATAGCAACTTTATTTTATTTCTGATTGCTGATTTAAGTTTATTTCCCAGTACAAACAGAATTTTCAGCCCACTTGGAAAACATGAAGTTGTGACTTCAATGCTGACAGAGATAAGTACTTAATCTTAAGCCTGCTTTTGCTGCTCATTCTTTTTACATCAGCTTTTTTTTCTAAAGCATGTGGGTTTGCAGCAGCTTAGTCCACTTAAAAAAGGCAGGGTGGCTGTTTAGAGTGTTGTTTGACCTAATCTGTATGGCGTTCCAGGTAGTATTCAGGCTATTTCTATCCCTGCAGAAATGAAAGGTACATGCTGATTTAATTTCTCTATAAAAATTTGTGTTTTTTTTTTTGTCTTAACAGGTAAATCCAGTGAGTGCCAACTGATGTTAACCTTCTCCTTTGAGATCTGACACCTGTCTATATATAGGTAAACGAATACATAAAAATATTCACACAACTCAATTTCTGATTTATACTATGTGACAAATTTTCCTTAAAGGGGTTTAGAAGCTGACATCCATTGTCAAAATGGTTTTAAATTACAGGCTAGGTATACTTCATGAATACAAGCTCAGGCTCATGGTCCTAGTTACTTTACTACCATTTCTCTAGTTCCCACATTGCTCTCTATAAGCCAAATACTACTCCATTGTTGAAATAATGAAACTGCAGGTATTTTCCAGGTACATGGCAATGTAACTTCTCACATGAAGTGGGTGTTCTAGCAAAGCTTACTGGTACATATTGTGTGCCCCCATGTGTAGCATTTTTGTCTCAAGTCTGTATGTTGTCTTGTGCAGACGATCACTGATGCCAGGTTTGCTGATCCTCATGGCTTTCCTATGTGAGTAAATGTGGCCTGCTACAATACTGACTGCAGGTGCCTTGGCAACTAGCATTACGGTGACTGTGATGGCCGCTCCAGCAGCCACACATAAGTACACAGTTCGCATGCATACATTTTCTGTTTATATTTGCTAGGTTTCAGACAATGAAATGTTTAATTTGAATTTACATTCTGAGTAAATTTGTTTTTGAAGTACCAGTTTAGCTGGTGGCTTCTGGGGTATGGGGCTCATCCATCCAAAAGATCAGGAGAGGGGAACCAAGCCATACAAAGCACAAAGTGGATCAAAGGCTCAGACAAACCTTTGCTACAGCATGGGGGAGAATATTGGTGTAAAAGTTTAATTGGTTTAATCTTCTGACTTATGTTCTTACTAATAATATTTTTAGTTTGATTTTATGTATGATTTAGTTAGCTAACTGGGGTGTTTTATTAATTGTGTGTGTTTGTGTAGTCTGTGTTCCCCTACTGTATGTAGTGACATATAAATACCCAGAAATGTAAATTATTGCAGTTACATGTCCATAGAAGTCCCTGAAACATCCCCAGACTCCAAGGGGGGCCTCACTCACTACAGCCTGGTAAAAGTACAGGGGTGGGAACACCATGACCTAATAGCTGCCACCAGCCCATGGTCTATCAGCACCAACCTTTGCAGGATGAGAAATGTACAAATCTGCTGTATTCATTGAGATACTGTATACACAAATATCCAATTATCTAGTTTGAACTGACTGGCTTAGGTGGGATTTAACTTATCCTAGATAGTCACCATTAGTTTCTGATGTCAGATTCCTGGTGACTTCCAGGTTGGCTTATTTTTGTATTATTTGAAGTAATTTGGACCCTAACCCCCCATATTATGTCCCAACAACCTCTAATAAAGCAAAACCACAAAGATATTACAACAGAGCTGCATCTGACCTAGGATGTCCTTAGGAGATATTAGTATGTATGAGCACCACATTTTATTACTCATAGTAGTATTTAGTACTCATATGGATGCATTAGAGAATGGTGGTTGCATTTTGCACAGTAGGATAGACAGGGATAATGCAACCATTAATAGCATGAAGGTCCAGGACAAACCTCAATGTATCTTTTCAGCTTTCCAGTCAGAAAGTTTTGGAGCTTTACAGGGGTTTTGTACTGAGACTTACTTAGCAATAGTTTGAGCCCACAGTTATTTGGATCAACTCAGCTGACAACTTTTAACCTGTAGCATTACAGTAAGTAGCACACAATGGAGGGTGCAAAGGATGATAGCTGAGGCAAGAAACAGAGTAAATTAGTATGGAACACATTTGCAGCTTGGGCACAATCAGTCCAGGTTTAAACCGCAAACAAAACAAAAAAATGCCATTCTCTAGTTTACTTACAATACATCCATACCACTTTGATAGTTTATTTCTGATACTGCCTCTCTACTGACCCCTGCTAGTTAGTTTTTTGTTGTGTGTCCATTTGTGCACATTGTTTCTCTACTATTGTCAAATGAAAGGGTCAGGAAGTTCATTCCTAAATTGTTGAATAATGGTGCAGACTGCTTCTTTTTCATGTTCAGGTTCATGTTACACACACAGTGCCAAATACCAGGAGCTTGGACTATAGAGGGGATCCTATCACCCATCTAAACCCGTCCTAACCCCCACAGCACGCCTACAAATCCGCTACACAATGGCTACCCTATTAAAACTAGCGCCAACTAACTATAACTCCAACCATGGCGTGGCGCAGCAATGACGCGGCATCGGGGTTATCAAGTGGGCACCTTCCTTCATCGGTGTTTCATCGAGTTAGGCCCACGACACCTCCAGAAGGCTCAACCACAGCTCAGGTGTCCCGGAGCTGCTCCCCTCCATTACCGCGCGCACCACTACGCCACTCCGCCGCTTCTCACATTACCTACCCTTTGCCTTAGCGTCCTCACACTCACTGCTCTTTCTACCCGCCGTCTCAAAGGAAGAAGCCCCTTGCCACCTACTTTACCTTTATTGCGCTTCGCAACAACTAACCACACCAACACCGCCGCCTGCTAACAGCTAACCGCCATCACAATTACACACTAATGCTTTGCCGGCACCCACCTGCTCACCACTTCGCCACCCCGCTACCATCTGCGCTGGTCCTCTTACTCCAAACCCAGAGACTTCCTTGCTCCGCAGCCTGTGACAACTCCTTCACCACCTGTTGCAACTTTCACCCCCGGATACCGAGCTCGCGGAATAATGCCAGAGTGGATCAGGCTATAAATCGATGGCATCCTACCTCAATTGGCCTCACTTTCGCGTTCCAGCCCCGCCCCTCTACTCCCGCCGCTAATTCGCTATATCTGAGCTTCTTCCTCTCATGAGCGTCGTCCACCGATCCTTCCCACGGAACCGTGAGTTCTATAAAATAAACTACTTGCTGGCTTGCTGACCACAGCACCATATCTGGTCTCATGCTTGTACTAACTATTTCCTGGGGCACCACTAATCTTCCTCCCAGGTCAACCTGCATCTCCCAGTCTCTAATGTCCCTTACTACACCTAACTCCTTCCTACCTCCACATCTGCTACCCTCCCCCCCCTTCCCTAATAAACTGTACTACTGCACCTTCAACCTCATGTCCCGACCGTACCTACCTCCTCCAGGGTTCAATGGCCGCAGCCAGGCACCTTAGCACCTGGTTATGCCTCTATGTGTACCTACCCAGCGCTAAACTAACCTTACAACCAACTAGAATATGTTTCACCGTCCCAACCTCCGAGCACAGATTACAAGTTGCGTCCTCACCCCCCCACTGCTTCAGATTCTGAGGTGATGGCAGCACATCATAAACCGCTCCTAGCAAGAACCTTATTTGATATGCATCCATACTCCAGAGCTCCCTCCAGCTCAGCCTCCTCCTCTCGACCCCCTCCCAATTTACCCACTGTCCCTGCTTCCCCTGTGAGACTGCCCTGAAAATAGTCCTACTATTGGTTGTTTATGGAAGGAAATGGAAAGTAGCACATTAAGACTAGCTAAAATCAGATCAAAACTTTAAATATTCATTTAAAAAATGCATTTTTTCTGATCTTAAAAAAAAAAAAATCTTTCAGTTACTGAAAACATAATATTTTGTGCAGAAACTTGCACAGTGGGTATTTTGCAAAAAAAAAAAAAAAAGAATGTTATGCCCTGCTAAATCTGAAAGGTCACAGAAACTGAGCACCAGGGCCCAGTTGTTCAAAAGTAATCTGATTGGATTTTGAATAATGGATTGGATCAAATCTTAAGAATGGGTTGTTTAAGACTAAAAATGGATTTTGATATTGGATTAGACCACATAATCCAATCTTGGTTTTAATCTGGATCAAACCCTCAGTTTGTGTAGTTCAAAACTTTTTAGTACGATTGGTATAACTTTGAGCCAAAAAATCAGGATTATTCTGATCCCAGCCATAGCATGGATTCAGGGTGGATTTCAGGAACAAAAATGTAATTTAAATAACACTTAAATTGGTCTAATAAACAACATTTATATCATATAGTATTATATCCATTTGTTTATTCGTGTTTTGCACCTGAGGAGGAGGAGGGAGGAGAGCTGACCATGAAGAAGAAAAAAGACATTTGGGTTGAAATCATCCAGAATGTGAATGCCATGGGCTCTTGCCAAAAGAGGATCACTGATCAAGTAAAATTTAGATGGAAGAATCTGAAGGCCAAAGCAATCAAGGACCATGCAGAAACAAAAAACACCCAAGCAGGCAGCAAGCCCTTTAGGAGAGGTGAATACACTGACTTGGTTATTGACGTTATTGGAGGGGAAAACTCACAAGTTCTACATGAAATTGCAGGCGATGGTGAGCCCACAATTGAAGGGAAAGTGAGCCGGTTCCTCCTAATGCAGAGGAAACAATCATTCTTGATCTAAGCTCTGTTAGTATGGAAGAACGTGGATCCTCAGTGGTGAGGCAGTAGCTACTGCCAAAGGAGATCAAAAAGAGGCTTGAAGCATTCTTTTCCAAGCAAAGATGATGATGCCTATAGGGCACTTCTTACATGAGAAACAAAAAGAGCAGAAGCACAGATTCAACTGGCAGAGGAACAAATTACTTTCACCCAAGTACAGGAAACCAAAGCCAAACTTCAGATCCTCCTTCTAAAAGCACAGCTTCAAATTTCTGGTCCACAGATTAAGAACTCTGAATGTTATTTATTTATTTTTTTAAATTTTTTAAAAATTTTCAACTACTGGACATTTAAATTTTGAATTTGAAACACTTGATCAAAATAACCATAATGTATTCTGTACTGTTTTTTGTTTTTTCAAATAAATACACTTTGAGTGACCCCATGCTGGCTATTCTACTTGTTTCTACTTGTTTTTTTACATATCTAGTAGCCTTCAGTGTGATATGCACTCCCATTTAGAGCACTGGTAATCCGGATTTGGTAATCTTAAAAAGTTTGTAACTGGATCAGAGTGGTTCAATCCAATTTTGCTTTGAAAAACTGGGACAAAAGTAAGATGGATTACATGATCCTGAATGACAAATAAAAGGATTTCAAAATCCAGATTATTCTGATCCAGATTAAACCTTTTGAATAATTGGGCTCAGGTGTCATCGGAACCTTTCCCATGGAAATGAAAGGGGGGGGAGGTGTTTTACTGTTTTTTTTTTTTAACAGAAGCTTAGATTTGTGAGGAATAATTTTAAACTAGTTTATTTGAAGAATATTTTGTTTGTGGAAAAGAAACAACTACTCAATGTTCATCAGATATAGGCAAAGTTGTGTTTTATCATCAAAATCATGCTTGCCAGGGAGGAAGTATGGTTGCCCTATAGTCAGCGCTACTTTAGTGGTGGAGCTAACTGCATTCTAAGGTGAATAAAAACACTAGATAAGGTGTATAAAATAGTTTTTTGGCGCTCTGCAACCAGAATGTATGGGGAACGTGTGCATTTGAAGACACTTGGCCCTGACCCACCTGAAGAGTAAAGACCATCATATCAGAATGCTGTTTATTAACTTTAGCTCAACACACCACATTCCCTAGTTTGTACAAGGATTCTGTAATGTAGGCATATGACCTACTTTTTTTTTCCTTTTTCTGCAGCTGTTCCTGCAAGGTGATGCCACCTTGCATACTCTTCTCATAGCTCTTGAGACAAAGCAACATAGTTCTTCTGCTGCTTCATAATGCCCTCATTAGCAAGCCTAGACCACTCTATCCAATGTAACACCCTGTTCAACAATAAATAAACCTATTATGTATCAATGTAAAAAGTTCAATCTTTAGAAAAATATTGGAACTGTTTTTACAGCTTTGGGAGTGCAAGTGTCAGTACTACTAGCCAATACACAGTAAATGGGACACACTGTGGGTACTAGTACTTGGGAATATACACTGTTAACCAGGGACACTGAGATCAGTACTACTTGGCAAAAAATACCGTAAGCAACCCACACTGAGGTTTGTACTCCTGGAGATAAAAACTAAACAACAAACAGGTGTGTATTGCTGGGGAATGCTTATTGCAAACCAGAACACAGGTGTGTACTACTGGGTTATACAGAACACACCAAGGTCTGGACTGCTAGGGAGTATACTTTGTAAATAGGCCACCCTGGGGTGTGTAGTGCTGGGAAATACACAGTATAAACTAGACACAATCTGTAGTGTGTAATAGTGTGTACTACTGGGGAATACATAATGTAAATAAGACAGAGCATCTTAAGCATGTACTACTTTAGAATACATACTGTAAACTGTACACACTGTGTATAGTACTACACACTGTAAAGGGGTCAAAATGAGGTCTGTACTGCTAGATACACACAACAAACTGGAAACACCAAGGTAAGGACTGCATGCTGAAAAATAGAATACACTTCAGTGTGTACTACAGTGGAATAAAAAGTGTACAGAATCCACACTGCAATCTGCACACACTGGACACTAGGACAGGTTCATCTTGTAGGTTATTCTGTCTACAAAGCCCACAAAATCACAAAAAAAACAATGATTGGTTAATTTGGGTGCATTCATTTATACAACATTTTCACATAACACATTCAGACAATATTGTAACTGTACAGCCATTGGTAGTTTGCCCATTTGTACATCATAACTGCTTTTACTGGAGCAGTGAAATACAAACCAATGCTATGGGTCTTTTGATAGTGACAACCATGGCAACACCTGCTTGACTCTCAAAGTACTCTGAAGCTGTGGACCGCACCAGTGGTTTCTCAATTTGTCTGCGCAACACATTTCACACCAGCAGGTCGCACTGAACACATCCCATCCTTTACTTCAGCCTCGATCTTTGTACCCAATTTTCAGCTTTTCAAACATTTTCACAACTCAAGCAAAAGCACATTTAATACTAGAAAAGACTACAGCTGCAATGTGGAGCGCACCAATTTTGCCTTTTACTCGAACAGATGAAGTGGCTCTGAAAAGAGCCTTTGGGTTTGCTTCGGCGGTTAAGACACCACTTTACTTGGAACTCGTGTACTTGGTGACGGCCTTAGTACCCTCGGACACGGCGTGCTTGGCCAGCTCACCGGGCAGCAGAAGGCGCACGGCGGTCTGGATCTCCCGGGAAGTGATGGTCGAGCGCTTGTTGTAATGAGCCAACCGAGAGGCCTCGCCGGCGATGCGCTCGAAGATGTCGTTCACGAACGAATTCATGATGCTCATGGCCTTGGACGAGATGCCCGTGTCGGGGTGGACCTGCTTCAGAACCTTGTACACGTAGATGGCATAGCTCTCCTTCCTGGATCTCTTACGCTTCTTTCCTCCCTTGCCCGCCGTCTTCGTCACGGCTTTCTTGGATCCCTTCTTCGGGGCAGATTTCGCGGGTTCGGGCATGACGGCGGTTGAACCAATAACAATGGCGTTACGCGTCGCTGCTTTATATAAAGCACAGATGCAAATGAGCTCCCCAAAGCAGCAGCGATTCTCAATGGAAGACGATGTCCCGCCTTCTGACATTCAAATGCTATTGGTCCCCCGAATTTGGCGCGCAGAAAACTGCCAACAAAAGATATGGACCCGATCGCTGCAAAATACAGCGAATAAAACGAATTTATTTTGTCACTTGAGATGGTCGATTAGAGCCAGTTTTCCTCTCCCTGTTGAACAAAGTGATCAGCGGACAAATCCGTCTCAGCGATGTGGATCAGGCGGCGCAGCGCGCTTTGTGTCTGTGAACCATGCTAACTCCAACCAAGCTGCTAGAGCAGCGGTCTGCAACCTTGTTTGCACCACGGACGGGCCATGTCCTGCGCATAATAAATGCAACTGACCGTAGCGCAGAATCAGCGGGAGCTCCGAGCTTGTTTACTTGCAGCCAGACGGTCCTATCTAGGATTTATGGGAGACAACGACACCCTAGGTGAGTTCCCTTATGTCAAGTCTGCTCAAAAGAAAAAACACTGCAGACTCTGATAAGTTTTTCCTTTCTTTGGGGCTCGGTGGTTAGGGATCGCTATGCTAGAGAACAGTTAACTCGAGCGAGCGGACTGAACCGCTTTTACTTAGCGCCCACTATCGCTACCCTACGTTTTCGGGTAGCAACGTCAACTGCTACGCTATGAGGGACACGGTGCTGAGGAAGAAACACCGCTAGCACGAATTTGGAGCAAACACTGCCGCACCTCACGATGGACCACATAGCTCTTTTGCTGGGAAGTGGGCGGCTCTTAAAAGAGCCTTTGGTTGTTTTGTGCTCCAAGTCGCACGACAGCGGAAGCTTTAGCCGCCGAAGCCGTACAGAGTGCGACCCTGGCGCTTGAGCGCGTACACCACATCCATGGCGGTGACCGTCTTCCTCTTGGCGTGCTCGGTGTAGGTGACGGCGTCGCGGATCACGTTCTCCAGAAAAACCTTGAGCACGCCACGGGTCTCCTCGTAGATAAGGCCGGAGATACGCTTCACGCCACCACGACGAGCCAAGCGGCGGATGGCGGGCTTGGTGATGCCCTGGATGTTGTCGCGCAGAACCTTCCTGTGGCGCTTAGCGCCTCCCTTGCCGAGCCCCTTGCCTCCTTTGCCACGACCAGACATATTTCACTCACAAGTAAAATGATACTGCAGGTTTGGCGACCCCTATAGCTATTTATGCGAGTCGAGACGACCTGGTTGAGACCACAAGGAACATACTTATTACCCGTGCACGCGCGTTCAAAGCGGTACGTGAGCCATATTGATGACGTCAAGCAATTGTTTTATCTCTCGTATTGTATAACATAATAATCATGGAGTCTTATTGTATGATGATTACTTTTCACACTCAATTAAAAAAATCTCAATTCCTTGTAATTCAGAGTATTAACATAGTTAACCGACATTGTTTTCATAACGACTTAAAACGTTTTATAATTAGGAAAGAACCTAAAATCATTTACACAATATGAAAATGTAAACCACACTCCACCAAAGGCAGGTGTGATTTCACCCATTCACTTGACACGTACATGTTCAGTCCATGTGAGGAAATGCTGTTTGCCTATGACCAAGGTACTATACTGTAAATAAACCTGAGCTAAAATTAATTGCAAATGCCAGATTTTTTTTTTGTCTCCCAGCTGTTCCCTCTGTATTTACAGTTCAACCCTAGTTCCTCATTCCAAATCAGTTTAGTAATGGTTGGAATATTGTCTACTGATTCTTTCAGGCACTTCTACATGGCATATTAAAAAGTTTTAGTTTGATTTTTTTCAGGGACAAGAAGGTGTAAAACACTAGCTATGTGGGACCATATACTGAAGATTGTCTGCTTTTCAGCATCATAGGCACATTTTCAGAGAAGCTGCCACCTCTACCAGAATATCTGAATGACTTCTGTTGTCTAAGGCTCAGAACAAGGAACCTGGAAGGAAAACCATCCCTCCTCTCAATGACCAGGCCCTCTCTATTCACAGATGTTAAGACTCTTTGCAGAGACAACCCCAAAAAGCTACTGGACAAGACAGTATACCTGGCTGGGTGCTCAGAGAATGTGCTGACCAGCTGGCAGGTGTTTTTATCAACATTTTCAACATGTCTCTGAGCACATAGGTGGTACCTGTCTGCCTCAAAATAACCAGAATCATTCCAATGCTAAAGAACCCAAATTCACCCTTTCTCAGTGACCATCATCCTGTAGAACTCACCCATCATCACAAAGTGCCTGGAGGAGCTGGTACTGAAGTACCAAACTCCCAGATCAGATAAGAGTCACTACTGAACCACTGACAATACCATCTCCACTGCCCTTCACCTGGCTTTCCCACCTGGAGAGAAAGGACAGTTATGTCAGGATACTGATCATAGACTTTAGCTAAGCATTCAATATAGTAATTCAACAGAGGTTGGTAGGGAAGGTGAGCCAGCTGGACATGAACACATCCCTCTGTGATTGGATCATGGAGTTCCTGACTGACAGAGCTCAGTTTTTTAATATAGAAAACAGCAATTCCAAGGTCATCAAAAGGAGCACTAGTACCCCTCAGGGCTGTGTGCTCACCCCACTGTTGTTCACTCTGCTGACACAGGACTGTGGTGTTCAGCATATGTCTGACCATCTCACCAAGTTTGGAGAGAACATGAAAGTGGTGGGACTCATGGGCAACAACAATGAGTCTGCATATACAGCAGAAGTCAAACGGCTGGTGGTTTGGTGTCAAGACAAAAACAAAACAAAGGAGATGGTTGTTCACCTTTTAACACATCCCTGAACATGGACAGCTCTGCTGTGGAAACAGCAGTGTGAAAGTCCTTCTTGCATTAATATAAGTTCTGTGAAGAACACACAAGTAAATGTGCGCAGTTGCCTTAGGAATTTTCTGCACCACTTTAATTCATAAAATACCTAACCTGGTCACTCAACACCACCATCATCACCAAAAAAGCCCAACAGCATCTCCATTTCTTGCAAAATCTTTAGAAATCCATACTTCCCCCTCTTATCCTTCTGGTGAGGAGCCATAAAGGGCCTCCTTTGCAGCTATGTCACCGTTTGGTTTGAGAACTGCAAACTCACCACAAGTCTGTGCAGCAGTTAGAGAGGACAACTGACAAAATCACTAGGGCCTTCCTCCCAACTATCTGTGACCTGTTCAGTAAACACCGCATCTACCAGGCAACCAGCACTGTTGCAGTTCCCTCACGAACTGTTCACCCACTTGGCATCTGGCAGAAAGCAATGAAACAATTTTAACAGTTGTCCATTACATTATCTACTTTCACAAATATTTTTAGAGTTGCTAATGGACTAATTTAATGAAACACAATATTCAGTATTAAAATATGTAGGACTCAATGTTTTTCTGTGCTAATGACTCCATTTCACCGACAAAAAAGTACATATTCATTTGTTGACAAAATTTGTTAGATGCCAATTAAAACTACTCACCACTATTTAAAAAGGTTGAGGTGGATGCAACTGCTTGGGCCCTTTGATCATTTCAGAAAAGTGTTAAAAAGAAACCAGCAGTTACTCAAATACTGTAAACCCATCCATTTGGGATAACAGCAGCTATATTAATAAGCTTATTTTATAAGACAGTAGTGAATGTTAGACATTTATACCAGACCTGCACGTTAACCAACGAGGAAAACAAAACATCTTGCTCTTTTTATGTAGAAATAAGGCGGCTCTTAAAAGAGCCTTTGGGGGTTTTTGAGGAGAACCTGGAGCCACCACGTCACGCGCGCTCTCCGCGGATGCGGCGGGCCAGCTGGATGTCCTTGGGCATGATGGTCACCCTCTTAGCGTGAATGGCGCACAAGTTGGTGTCCTCAAACAGGCCGACCAGGTAAGCCTCGCTCGCCTCCTGCAGCGCCATAACGGCGGAGCTCTGGAAGCGCAGGTCGGTCTTGAAGTCTTGCGCGATTTCCCGCACCAAGCGCTGGAACGGCAACTTACGGATCAGCAGCTCGGTGGACTTCTGGTAGCGGCGGATCTCCCGCAGAGCCACTGTGCCGGGCCTGTAGCGGTGAGGCTTCTTCACGCCGCCGGTTGCCGGGGCGCTTTTGCGCGCAGCCTTCGTAGCGAGCTGCTTTCTAGGGGCTTTGCCGCCAGTGGACTTGCGAGCGGTCTGCTTGGTTCGGGCCATGGCGCCAACAGAAAAAGACACAGAAGTTGCGAAACGCACACTGCGCCCAGCGTGGCCTTATAAGCACAGCGGACGCGCTCTGATTGGACACTTGCCTTCCGCGTTCTCATTGGTTGGTCGCTCCCATGCGCAATTTCTGCCGCGCAAAGTTGAAAAGAGGGAAAAAAAAAAATCGAATCAAATAAAACAGCGGGGTTTGGTCTCATCCCCTGCTAAAAGAAATGCTTTAAACCCTGTCATTTACATAAGAAACAGTAATTGCTGGTCTTATTTTTGCTGGAAGTGAATTTGTTTTGGTGCAGTTTAACACACAATTGGAATTAAATGGATCTTCAGCATCGGGACTATTTTTTCACAAGTTTTCCAGATGCAACAACCATGGGGCCTCTGGATTAGTCTTCAACTCGCATTTCACATCACATAAGTAAGGCTGTTGCACAACTACATCCCAATTTCAAATGGCGCTCCCAATTGATATATATATATTTTTTCAATCAGTTCAAAAGCTTATTTTAATAAAGGGATCAGTTTGATTAAAGCCCTTTTGCTCACCATTAAGAGCACTTCAACCACCAGCGCGAATGCTTAAACACTGAAGAAAAACATCGCTGTTTCAGATGCCTTAAATTGATGAAAGTGGAAGCAGAAAAGCGAGAACATTACTTCCGAGTTCGGCCTGAACAACATGAATGCAGGGACGCGCTCTTTTAATAGAAATTTAAGTGGCTCTTAAAAGAGCCTTTGGACAGGACCGACGGCCAAAGCCGACTGGATCTACTTGGTCTTCGCCGGTTTCTCGGTCTTTTTGGGCAGCAGAACAGCCTGAATGTTGGGCAGCACTCCTCCCTGCGCGATTGTCACGCCTCCCAGCAGCTTGTTGAGCTCCTCGTCGTTGCGGACGGCGAGCTGCAGATGGCGGGGGATAATGCGGGTCTTCTTGTTGTCGCGGGCAGCATTGCCGGCCAACTCCAGGATCTCAGCCGTCAGGTACTCGAGCACAGCAGCCAAGTATACCGGGGCTCCTGCGCCGACGCGCTCGGCATAGTTGCCTTTGCGCAGCAGCCGGTGGACACGGCCAACTGGAAACTGCAGTCCAGCCCTGGAGGAGCGAGTCTTGGCCTTAGCTCTGGCCTTTCCGCCGGTTTTTCCACGTCCGCTCATGATCACTACTGTGCTCCCACCTCCCTGCAGAAAATAGGAAATGTACTGAGGGGAAGGAACTGCATTTATATATAGACGAGCTATCCGTTCATTGGCTAGAATTGCAAGACGTCGTCATCCAATGAACACAAAGAGTAGTTTGGACGTCTTGAGCCTCAAGAAACTTGTTTTCTTTCCAGCAAAAGAGAAAACAGGCGTTGAGAAAATGATTTGTAAAACTTGTTTGTAAAAAACAGAAAATATTTTCAGAAGCCCTGCGCTTATATTATCGCATAAATCTGACATCACTTGAATGGCAATACATTTTATTCTGGGTGTTACGTAAGCGATTGGCGTAAAGTTAAGGATTAACGTGATTCTGAATTGTTACACAATTTAAGTTTTACATCTACGGCTGAATGCAATTCAAAGTTTGTCTTGGACCGGCAATTTACACATTAATTCGAAAGCCCTCTTCGACTGGTATTTCTGCATCTAATCCATACTAAAGTTTCGGGAGCTAAACAAACGCTTATGCCAGGAAACACTCTTTCAAAACGATGTGGTGGTGGCTCTTAAAAGAGCCGTTTTGAATGATGCGGCGTTCACTTCTTCTTGGGGGCCGCTTTCTTAGCCTTGCTGGCCTTGGGCTTGGCCACCTTGGGCTTGGCTGCCTTCGCTTTCTTGGGGCTCTTGGTCGCCGCCTTCTTGGCTGCCGCGGGCTTCTTGGCTTTCTTCGGGGTCGCTTTCTTAGCTGCCGGAGCCGGCTTCTTCGCCTTCTTCGGGGACTTTTTGGCGGCTGCAGGCTTCTTAGCTGCCGCCTTCTTGGGCTTCTTGGCCGCGGCGGGCTTCTTTGCTGCTGGCTTCTTGGCTTTAGGAGCCGCTTTCTTTGCCGGCTTCTTTACAGCCTCCGTCTGCTTCTTGTTCAGTTTGAATGAGCCCGAGGCGCCGGTGCCCTTGGTCTGGACCAGAGTTCCTTTGGTCACCAGGCTTTTGATCGCTAGCTTGACGCGGGAGTTGTTCTTCTCCACGTCGTAGCCTCCTGCTGCCAGCGCCTTCTTCAGGGCGGCCAGAGACACGCCGTTCCGCTCCTTCGAGGACGAGACGGCTTTCACGATGAGGTCCCCGACGCTGGGGCCCGTTTTCTTGGGCTTCGCCGTGGCCTTTTTCTTGGGCGCCTTAGCCGGAACGGCGGCGGCGGCGGGAGCGACTTCGGCCATTGGTCGGGTTCTCCGGTTCGCTCACAGAGCGCAGTTTCCCCCGCGAGGCCGAGAGCGCGGCTCTTAAACAGCGCACGAGAACCCTGTAGACTCAACCCGGCCGCCACCCAGCGCCTCCGGCTCCGATCGAGCTGTGCTTTCTTCTCCACGACTTCTTGCCAGAAAAGACTCGGTGAGATGCGCTACGCAGCAAATCGTGCCAAAGACTTCACGGCCGACATGCATGCAAGCCACCACCCTGTTCGGCGCGCCGTTCGCTTCCCGGGCGCAGTCAAGCGGTGCTGTTGGAGGCCAAGCGGGATCGCGTACGTTGTGTTCCAGCGCAATCGTGGAATTAAACGAGAAAAAAAACTTGCGGTCACAGCCGTGTCGCTGTTACGCTGCTGTGAAAAAGGCCTTTGTGACCCTCAAAAGGCTCTGCGAACCGTCGAATGGCAACGAGTGACACGAAAACTCGTTTTTCTCCAGGAGCTGAAACACACCTAAGTGGCGCGGACCGAGACTGAGTCCTTCTTGCATTAATATAAGTTCTGTGAAGAACACATAAGTAAATGTGCGCAGTTGCCTTAGGAATTTTCTGCAACACTTAAAATAACAAAAGTTAATCTGTCATATTTCTTTGAACATTGTTATTGCTCTTTAAATAGGTTTAATAATTTAAAATGTGTTACGTATTTACTCAGTACCCTTATTCAATATTATATGTTTAGACAATTTTCAGTGTGATAAATATGCAATTATAAGGGTTATCCAGAAGGTATTAAATAATTTAAGTACTATACATCGATGTCCTGAAGTTGCCAGCTGGGAAAGGAAAGTAATCAAAATTGAAAAAGTGTACAGTTTGTACATTATTATTAAAGTAACAGGCAAGAATTTGTAAAAAGAAGATAATCGTGTTATTATCAATAAGTTATTTTTTTTAGCAGAAAGCCTTCTAATCCTATGTCTTCCAGTTTTGTTTTGTTTTCCATAGTACTTCTGATCCACATTTCTACACATTTATCTTCACTGTGTGCATTCTCATTTGTAAGTAAAACGTCTCCCTTCCAATAGTTGTATGGATGTGATCATGACACTCTTCTTCTAGCTTTTTTCTTTTGGCTTTTTGTTCTCTTTCTGAAATCTACACATGGGCTGCACCTACTTAAGTGTCTGGGAATAAACTTCAAGTTTATTCACACTAAAGTTCTTTGCATGAAATGTTCTCAGACACGTTAGCTGTATTTTAAATGTGAAGCTGTTACTAGCACTTTGATACATTTATTCTGGGAATGTGATATGAAAAAACTTACTGGAATGGGGTTCACGGAAATATTCAAAAAACATTTAACAGTCATTTGTCTTTATTTTCCTGTTAAACTTTCTTTCCTTAACTGCTTGTTTAGGTTGCAGGAGTCTATCTTGGAATTGCAGAAGACTAGCACAGAAGAGGCAGACCCTGTATACAGTAGGACACCCATGTATCCACTGGCAGCCACACAACCTGCAATTTAGATGGACCAGTTAACCTGAAACACATCCTTGGACTGCGGAAAGAAACCCATGCAGGCACGGGGAAAACATGCAAGCCAGGCTTTGTGAGGCAACAAGTACCTGCTATATCACCATGCCATCTTTATTTTCTTGTTAAATCACAACTCAATTTCTTTTTGAAGTTATGAAAAACAAGCTGATTACTGTTGCATACTTGGAATATAAATGTACAGTATTTGTCTTCATCCTGGCAAATTAGGTACAGTAGGATTTGCCTCGATGCATATACAACTAAAATGTGTAGTGCTATGTGTCTGTTTGATTATGCAAAAACCTCATTTGGGTGGTGAGAAATACCTATGTGCCAAATTTCAAGTCTGTGACACCAGACAGAGACTGAATTTTATAGTGATTGAAGGTTTTATGAATGTGCAGTTATGCATCTGTTTTGCTGGATTAGGACAATGTTTGTGGGGGCTGGGAAAAGTTAGCAGAAGGAGATCACCTTGGGGACACTTGTTTTAGTTATTGAAGGATCCTGACCAGCAGAGAAGTCTCATCTCACCATTTTTTTTCTTGGAAGTATCAAAAACAATTATCATACTTATCTTTTTCTTCAACCTCTATACTAGCTACCCATTATTAATACTCTTTTAAAAACACTAAGAACATATAATCATTTTTTTAAGGATTGGGTCCATCATACCTCAGTGAACTCAGATGCTCCATCACCCTGTTTTTAAACATGGGTGAAAGACTGCCTATTGTTCAGGTAGTGATTTATTCTGCACTCCTCATACTTTATTTATGGATTTTCTTGTGCAGCCTCCCCAATTTGTCATCATACCATCGAAGAAGACCCTGGCTACTGAACATGAACAGATTTTTTTTAAAAAGTACAAGCATTTTGTGGTAATAGTTCCAAAGTATAACTTGGTCCCAGAACACTGGTGAATGTTTGCTTACCCCCTTAACTTTAGCCCTTGTAATGCAATGCTCTGTGTCACTTAGGTTTAGCCT
This sequence comes from Heterotis niloticus, assembly GCA_018136845.1. NCBI lineage: Eukaryota > Metazoa > Chordata > Actinopteri > Osteoglossiformes > Osteoglossidae > Heterotis > Heterotis niloticus. The sequence goes on from CM030906.1 coordinate 16,104,978, forward strand.
AAGATTGTCATTGGTTTCCTTGTTACAGAGGGCAAATTCCTCTGCCAGGCTTTCTCTCTGCTATACAACCTGTTTATAAATATCATGACTGTGTTAAAACCTAGGGTTAATGCTATTAGCCAGAAGTATCATAAGACCATCCCAATTCTTGGGAGCAAGTTAAAATTTGTTAAAGTTGTTACTGCAAGGGGAATGCACTTTGTTGCCAACTAATGCAGCAGTAAACTGGTGGTGCAGGCTATGTTGTCACTCTGCCAGAAAAACTTCACCGAATAGAACAGTGAAAAACATGCAGGTTGGAGCATAGGTTCATTCAAAAAGAATTGAGCAGTCACCAATTTATTATTCACAAATTATCATATGGACTTGTAGAATATTAAGCATTTGTAAGATTAAGAATACCTAGTTGAATAATAAACTTATGCGGTTCTTTTTAAATCCCCTTATAAATCCACTGCATAATGATTGAAATTTAACTAAACATTCTACCCAATGTACAAATGTAACCAAGTGAAAAGTTACAAGTCGCCCTGTAACAGACTGGTGTACCATCCAGGGGCAGTTTCATAGCATAGTGCTCCCTGCTGCTGGAATAGGCTCTAGACCACCATATAAGCAGTTAATGAAAGCACAAATTTTAATAGTGGACTCAAGACCACATTTATAATTTGTCTATTTAAAACAAATTTCAAACCCAATTTGAGTATTCTGTTTATGAAGAGCTTTGAGAAAACCATTATCCTTAACTTCTTCAGTCTACAATATTTGTGAAATTAAAAGGCAGCAGCACACTGAAAACTTCATTTATTTTTGTAACAAAACAATCCTTATTTACAGTAAAATTACAAAAAAAAAAACATTTTATTTCTTTCCATGTATAGAGGGTCCAGGAGACTGTTCAGATGAAATCACATCAGTCAACATATTTTCCAAGGATATCTCCATCACGGAAGAGGAAGTATTCCTGAAAAACAATTTGTTAATGACTGCTACAGATTTTTTAATCAATACTGTATTTAAAAATACCTTTGCCCATACCTTATCATCTAGATTCACTTTTGTTCCCCCATATTCAGGCAGCAGGACTTTCTCGCCAATCTTCACACTGACAGGCTGCAGCTGACCATTCTGAAAGATGAAAGTGGGCAAGAATTACTCATGCAAAGACCACATAGTTTCTCTCTTCCTTAACGCAAAGGCAGATAATTATCACCTTATTGACAGCTCCAGGGCCAACCGCCACCACAGTGGCCTCCAGGACTTTTGCCTGAGACTTCTCTGGCAACATAATCCCTCCTTTCGTCACGGTCTCTGCTGCCAAGCGCTCCACCAAAACCCGATCAAACATGGGGAGAAACTTTCTAAATGCCTGCAGAAATTGAGATGGAAAATAAAAAAAAAAAAAAAATTGCATTTTTTCAAACATTATGTTTCTGATACTTTTTAAATCCATCTTTATGAAATCATATTAAAAGCAATGTAATAATATCTTAAGAAAAACTCCCCTTATTTAAAGTCCAGGAGCTTGTATTGCTGACATTATAATGATTGAGTAATAAATAAATATTTGCTAATGTCACAATGTCTTTTAGTTATGACTCACCCTTAAAATATACAGAACTCAAAAGAGGTACTGAAAAAAACTAATTTCATAAAAAATCTGTTTTGTACATAAAAAGTATAAATAGTCTGCATTAAAACACTAAAATCTGAAAAAATGTGCTGGACAGATGTGTCTGACCTTCACTAAAGGTCATCTGTGGAGGGGAAAAAAAGGCAGACCTCGGTTCTGATGATTTCATTGGGGATGAGAGAACAAGGGTGTTGTGCACATATTTTTTCATACAAAACACAAAGCTTTAGACACAGCATAAATCCTTGCCCATTAACAAGTGAAACTGATCACTACAGGAATTTCCTTACAAGCAGAATTTTATCATTAGCATACACTTCATTGCATTTTTCCTCACTCAAATATTGCACATGGCATCCTAAACTTTATGTGACATGCAGATAAATTTGCCATACTTTATGTTCTGAAAAGAGAACAGGGCCACTAGCTGTGACGATGACATAATTTTCATCTGCAACCTCAAAGACACCATGTGGCATGTATTGTACTACAGCACTGATAGAAAGGATGCCTTGGCTGTGTGGCTAGCTGGATAAGGTAATACGTTTAAAACAATGCTAAACATTTCACTGATCATGTTCAACAACTGATTAATTGTTAGCGGTGTACAATTTAGCCAAGTGGGTTTTTATTTATACAAGTAAAACACATTATTTATATACATATAGCCAACGTAGCCAAATTAACTTCAATTTAATACATTAAGACCACCATCACATAACAAATACACAATAGGCTAAGGTTGAGTGTTTTAGTAACATATTTTGCTATATCAGAATTTAATGAACAACCCTATTACAGCATGAGCTCTACAGCTATTTAGTTTAAATTACTGTATTACGGGACTCTTCCCAAACAGCTTTAAACAGTCCTACAGCTGACTGGTTTTATAAATAAGTTTCATACACTCATTTATGGTCAGCACAAACGACACATGGTTCGAAATCATTTAGTAACTAATACGAAAGGCACTAGCCTGACACGTCTTTAAATGAGTCACTTTTAAAATAATTCCTTTATCGTAACATCGATTTATAACAGACATTCCTTACCATTTTAACAGCGCCAAGACGCAAGTCTAAACACTTTGACTTCTTGCTTTATGAAGGAGACTTAAAAGAAATTTCCACGTGAGGAAACCGAGAAGACAAGCGCATGCGCGACCTTTAAACCGATTCATTCATTTTTTTCGCTCGTAATCCAGAATATTCTAGACAATATTTAGTACAATAACGACATTGTAACGTGCACTGTTCGCACAGTCACAATGAAAAAATACTACTATATCGTTGAGGTGTATTATTTTAGCCAGGAGTATATATCCTTAAACATTTAAACAGTTTAATAAAAATTGCACAAGACCGACCTTTGACATCTCCGAATTTTTTTCCCTCCAATGAACCAAGGGAAATTTCTGGAAATTAGGCCCGGGAACAAGCATTACACATATATGTAAGGGGGGGTGCAAAGAAGCAATATTAATACAGGCAAGTATTTTTCCTTATGAATAAAAAAAATTATAATGGATGTACTCCTGGGCAGACCCAAATCAATTTTATTTCAAACAAATTTTATGAATTCAACTACTTGCCCTTAAAGTAGTATACATGTTTTGGGGCCCAGTAAGCCTACTACCCGGAAAGAAAAAGGCACGTGATCTTTTAGGTTCCCAGGCTGTGCACACCCCCCCAAGTTCATTCTGCCCGATTTACAACTCCTTCTGACAGTCAAGCAGTAGCGCGACTGAACGGTCTTTGCCTTCTTTGTGTACCATTCAGTAAGTAATAGTGATTTTTATTTAAATAATGAAGTGTTCATGTAAATATATTTAACTCGATGCTCGGTTGATTCTCTATACTGTATTGTGCATACTGGTAGCACTGTTTTAATGTACTGTATGTTTCCTTATACCTCCTTACTGTATTTTTTTTATTATGGAAAAGACTAGGCAGCATCTAGTTTCCTCACCATTACATGTATGTATTAAAAAAAGTTTCTTTTTTTCCTTGCAAGAACGGTATGAACTAAGGTTAAGCGCAGCACATGGGGAGGGGACACAATTTTTTTTTTAAGTGCTTTCCCTTCTAAGAATCAGTTTATCATTTGAGGTTTGATAACGTTCTAGTTTTTTTTTTAATAGAGTAACGTGTCTAGCTTTCGCATTTTGTTCATTGACATTATAATGGCGAGTACAGGAAATTTTCTACATTAGTTTAAAGATAAAGCAGTAGATATTTTCAGTATATGCTACGGCATTTTAAATTGCCTGTAGAACGGCGTGGTGTGTAGACCTGCAGAACACGAGAGGAGCATTGTCGTGTGTAACGGTATAACGTCACTTTTTCGTCATTTCCGTTCATGCGCGCTGCAGTCTTGACCTTGTGATGCTTGACACGTGCAGAGAAAGAGCGCGAAGGCCGGTGTGCTGTAATGGTCGCATTTTGATTAGAAACAGCTCTAAAAAATTTTTTCCCCCAAGTTTAGTACAATTATACTCGACTTGTGAAAAGAGTATTCTGATTTAAGATTTTGCAATATTAAGAATTTGTATACTGACACTACAGTTAAATTCTTTGTGCAGTTGCTTTCCTACTCAGTGAATCTCACCTTGGTGGACCTCTGCATGTTCACAGCGGATCTATACACTCTGAGACAAAAGAAATTGGGCATTTTTAACGTTCTCTCGACCAGTCCAGATTGTTACTACATATTTGACATTAAATTGCCTACTATACCATTTTCAGAGCTTCTGTGCCATCATCTGCTACTAAACTGTGGCTACAGTGAATTGGTTTAGGAAAAAAAAACAACTGGAAATTCACTTATTTAATTGCTATGAAATTAGCCATAGACTGGATGTCAGTCCATTATAGGGTAGTCACACATGCACACCCTGTGGACAATTTACAGAGATCAATCAAAATACATTTTTAATAGATACCTCTCATACTGCAGATTGACCATAAATTAATACCCAACAAATTGCCATTTAAAAATGGTCTTCTTTACAAGTCTTAAGTCAATAGCAGCCTGTTTTCAGAAGAAGTCTGTGCCATGAGAAAGTTAATGCTTACATGGAAGCATATGGATGAATAAGTATTACAACTGGTTTATTTCTTGTGGACTGGAAGCCTACAAATCACTGCTGTTATGACCTAAATATACTCTGTAACTAGTGAGATATCACCATTGGTTTTATCAGATTATTAACTTCTGGGATAAAATATTCTTTTAGCATTGATAGTCTTTCAGGCAAAGAGAAAAGCATTTTGAGATTGCTGTATGTTCATCAGTTATGAATTTCTTACACTGTGTCACTTATTGACAACTATATCAGTGGTTTTGTTGGTGATTGCTTTCAGAAAAAGGATAAATGTTTATCCCCCCCCCCCCCCCCCGTTTGCAGCAATGTTCCGCCTGCCCAGTGTGATGAGACATACACGGCCAGTCTACAGGGTGCTGGCCTCACATCTCACCCGTGCCTATGCTAAGGATGTTAAGTTTGGAGCAGACGCCCGTGCCCTTATGCTGCAAGGGGTTGACTTGCTGGCTGATGCTGTTGCTGTCACCATGGGACCCAAGGTACCAGAGGGCTATTTGGACTTGTGTTTGTATAGTACAGCAACCCCTTGATATCCAAAATTTCACTCTAATGACTCTTGAAAATTAATGCCTGAACATAAGTATCTAAACAGAAACTTTTAATATAACAAATTTTTATCTACAGCTATCCATAAGGAAAACTAAATGTATAAAAATACGGTAATCTATTGAACTATGTATACTGAACACCCTTGCAGGTGTCTTTTCAGCTGTTTGCAGTAGTTTCACTTTGTGTGAATATATTTGCATACTGTCACAAGATTTACAGTGATTTAAGTTCTATAATTCAGTTGGGTGCCTCTTGATACTCAGAGCAAGAGGAGGATCTGGCCCTTTGCGTAACCAAAAATTCTTCTTGTGCTGGACAAGAAAACTTTAAAACGTGTTAAAACATGCAACTGCAATGTTGTTGCTAATTAAGGAACATGATGGTTGTTGTATTAAACAAAGATGTTGACATGGTTACTTTGACACACTTTCCCTTTATTAAACATTTCATAACACTGAACTCCTGCTCTAATCCCCATGTTTGTGGCCTGTCATCTCCCCCATGTAACAGTGACTTTGGTGGTACTAATGTGCAAAATATTCACACATTAATAACAACAGTGTTTTCTTATTTTATTATTTATTATTTTTCTTATTGGGTCATGCTGAAATCATAGATTGATGGTTATATACCTGCTTTTGGATGGGCTTGAATCACTGTGTGTTTGTGTGTGCGTGGTTTTTTTTTTTTTTTTTTCTTTTCTTTAAAATAATGCAAAATAAGCATTTGGTATCTCCAGTTTCGGTATCTGATGCAGTTTTAGAGGTGAGTTAGATTCAGATCTCAAGGGATTCCTGTGTATTAAAGGTTGTCTTACTGTCTTTATTTCTTCCCTGCAGGGCCGCACAGTCATCATTGAGCAGAGTTGGGGCAGCCCCAAGGTGACAAAGGATGGTGTGACGGTAGCCAAAAGCATTGATCTAAAGGACAAGTACAAGAATATTGGTGCCAAACTTGTTCAGGATGTGGCCAACAACACCAACGAGGAGGCTGGGGATGGTACCACTACTGCTACAGTCCTGGCACGGGCCATTGCCAAAGAGGGCTTTGACACCATTAGCAAGGGTGCAAATCCAGTGGAGATCAGGCGTGGTGTCATGCAAGCTGTAGACACTGTCATCAGTGAGCTCAAGAAACTCTCCAAGCCTGTCACCACCCCAGAAGAGATTGCCCAGGTTAGTGATTCAGAGACATTTTCGCATATTAGTCAACTAATTCTGTAAATGTCCCAGAATGCAGAAAATAAAGTGGTTGAACTCTGTGCCCACTAAGAAGCTTGCTTCAGTCTTTTGTATAACATATATCTTTGGCTATTAATAGGCATGTGGGATGATCAAAACAATGCTATCAATTTTTTTTCATTTCTGAGAAGGGAGTAAAATTTGTAGTATTTTTTTCATCAACCCTCATATGTATTGACTGAATGGAAGAACCTCAGTGGATATTTAAAAGAAGAAAATGACTCAGTGTAACATTTATTTAACTTTGTGTGCTGCTATATCTTGTTTCCTTTGTGATTAATGAAGTTAAGTGCACAGATAAATGGGGGGGGGTTGCATTGTCTCAATACCAGTGGGACAATGGGGTCACTACCACCATGTCCCATTGTATGTATATTGTCAGGTTTCTTAAGCAATTGTTATAGTTAGCTATATAGCTATAATTATGCTGAGTAATTAGTGAAAAATGCATTGCTGTTGTGATGAATGTTCATTTAATTTTTCCAGGTAGCCACAATTTCTGCAAATGGTGACAGTGAGGTTGGCAACATTATTTCTGACGCCATGAAGAAAGTTGGCCGCAAGGGAGTCATCACTGTAAAGGTAGGTCCTTGTTTTCTGGCATATGTCAAAGCCATGTTACTGTTTAACAGTTAACATCAACTTAATTTGTTGGCCACTTAGCAAGCTGAATGTAGGTTTATTGTACCTGTTGGCAGTGAGTAAATGTGTCCGCTTGTCCAACAGCTTTTTCTTGGTCTTAAGTTCAGTAGCATTGTAAAACTTATTCAAAAATCTTGATACATTGATACTTTAACCACCTTGCAAATGACAGGATTTTAAAATGTAGGGTCTACACCTGAGGCTGCGTCTAGAAATTTGTGGACGACTGAAGTGGTTCATTTTAAGCAGAAGAAAATTAACATTTCATTAGTGCTACAATTTAAAGGAATTCTGTCATATCTGGATACTGTTGTGAAATACACTAGATGATGTTACATGATCATTTGTGTAAAATATTCAACCTTACAGCTTTTTGCCCTGTTCTGTGTACAGTATATCTGTTGCAGTTTCTTTGTGTCCTCTTTCTGGCTGTGTGTTTAAATAATTACACAAGATGAGGAATATAGAAGTGCTGAAAACTGAACATGATGGTCTATTCTATTGAGTCAAACTAAATATTATCTGTTTTTGTCCAGCTCTGTCTTATATTTGCTGTATTTTCCAGGATGGCAAAACCCTTCACGATGAGCTGGAGATCATTGAGGGTCTGAAATTTGACCGTGGTTACATCTCTCCTTATTTTATCAATACAACCAAAGGTGAAACTACTCTTACCTCATCTGCCCCATCTATATATGCCTGTCAGACTGCATTGCATGGCTCTCCCTTATACTGATTCCAAATCCATGTGTCTGGACCTAGGCCAGAAATGTGAATTCCAGGATGCGTATCTCCTTCTGAGTGAAAAGAAAATCTCCAGTGTACAGAGCATTGTCCCCGCCCTTGAGATTGCCAACCAGCATCGGAAGCCCCTGGTCATTGTGGCCGAGGATGTGGATGGAGAAGCCCTCAGCACTTTGGTCCTCAACAGGTGTGTTGCCTTTCCTTCAGTCTGCTTGAGTTTACTTTGTGACCATGTGAATATTTATAGATGACACTGTAAGTGTGTGTGTTAAAGGAATATTGCATGGTGCATAAAGCAATTGAATAAATTATTTGAAAAGAGAAATTGGTGTCAAAGCTGAGTCTAGCTAGCATATCTGTTAACTCGCACTGTCTGCAGACTGAAGGTTGGACTGCAGGTTGTAGCAGTAAAGGCCCCAGGTTTTGGAGACAACAGAAAAAACCAGCTGCAGGACATGGCTATTGCCACTGGGGGCACTGTAAGTTCGACAGCAACTTTTTAATGTTTAACTATATTGAATACAATCAAAGCATGCATTTGATCAAATTAGTGTCATTAGTGGTATCAGTAGCACCTGCTTCATTATGCGCAAGACTTTTTCATCTGGCTTTCTGAATGTAGGTATTTGGTGATGAAGCAATAGGCCTTGCTGTGGAAGACATCCAGGCACATCACTTTGGGAAAGTGGGTGAGGTGCTGGTGACCAAGGATGACACGATGCTGCTGAAGGGCCACGGTGACCCAGGAGTTATTGAGAAACGGGTGGGAGAGATCAGTGAGCAGCTTGAGAACACCACCAGCGAGTATGAGAAGGAGAAACTGAATGAGAGACTGGCCAAGTTGTCTGATGGTGTTGCTGTCATAAAGGTTAGTGAGTGATATGTCAGGGTTAAAGAAGGTATTTTCAGATCATTTATTTCAGAGCTGCAACTTGCTTATTAAAACATACATTATGATTTGACAACTGAATGAGGAAAAGGTTTAAGCACATTTGATTAATGAGCAGCGGTCATTGTATGTTAGGTTGGAGGCACAAGTGATGTTGAGGTAAACGAGAAAAAGGACCGTGTCACAGATGCACTGAACGCAACACGAGCGGCAGTAGAAGAGGGTATTGTGCCAGGTGGCGGCTGTGCTCTTCTGCGCTGCATTCCAGCGCTCGACAACATCAAACCTCTAAATGCTGACCAGAAGATCGGTGAGTTCCATTTCTTTTTTAGACCGATGCTTCTTGATGTCTTTTTAGTTAGTCCTTAAATGTCAGAGTACTGGGATGTTGTTTTCTTTTTTAGCTTTTTAAGAATGTTAAGACATTAATTTTGTTTGTCTCTCATCTATAGGGATTGACATAATCCGCCGTGCCTTGCGCATTCCAGCAATGACCATTGCTAAAAATGCAGGGGTGGAGGGATCATTGGTTGTGGAAAAGATCCTGCAGAGTGGACCAGAAACTGGCTATGATGCACTGCAGGGGGAATATGTCAACATGGTGGAGAAAGGCATCATTGACCCAACTAAGGTACTGCCAAAAGCATTGTAAGCACATGAACCCAGTTCACTGAACAGTCATGTGCTGAAAGAGCCTTCCCTGGTTACATTATGGTGAATTTGTTATTGCTCAAGAAAGAAATGTTTAAGAAGCATTTCTGAAGTTTTCAGGCTGTCTTGGTTCTTATGTTGCTTACTGACTCTGGCTTCTTGTGCAGGTTGTCAGAACAGCCTTATTGGACGCAGCTGGTGTGGCATCTCTTCTGTCTACTGCAGAGGCTGTTGTCACAGAGATGCCCAAGGAGGAAAAAGAAGGTGGCATGGCTGGAGGAATGGGAGGAATGGGAGGAATGGGTGGCATGGGTGGGGGCATGTTCTGAGTGCAGAACCAGACTTGGATGTTGGTGGAATGGACAGGTAGACTCATTGTTCCCATTTCTGCCACCTTGCAAACTTGCTGAAAATGAGTTTGAGCCATTAATAGACCCCCACCAGCTCTGACCCTCTGCTGTCTTCTACTGGAAGTTAAGTTGTCCAAATATCGACCAAAGCCATGTTTTTTTTTTTGAGCAAACCCCCTTGAGGCTTCTTTACAAAGCAGCTATCAATTTGATTTTATGCAGAGGATAGTCACAAATTATTTTCTTGACCTGAATTGCAGTGGGGTTTTTTCCCCTCTACATGTTTTTGCCCCGAACATTCATAGGGGGGAATCAATGATGGTGGATCTAGCCAAGATACTTTCTGTGAAGTTGATGTACATGGTGGCTTTGCCTTAAGAAGGTACTTGTCTTAATTGCAAGAGGCTTCAAACTTCAATCAGCAACTGCAGTGAAGTTAGAATAAACAGATGGACAAGCCTCATATGTGACAGTAAGCAATTAAAAGGCCACAAGTAATATGGTTTTCATCAAAACTTTGTTCTACTTTCTCAAAAAATCATACTGCTATTTTAAATATTCTCCAATTGTGTGAGGAATTCATGGGTCTGAGTGGTGGGGTGCTGGTTAGACATCCCCATTTGACAGCATTTGTGGTCTTTCAACAAGCAAGCTGATATGTGTATGGCATCAGTGCTGCTGGAACCGCCTCTGGTCCCAACTTAGAAGCAACAGCTGAAGTTGCATTTTCCTACTGTGTTTGTACATGAATTCTGTATGTACATTTTCACACAGCTGCAGAATGGGGACTAACATGTTACAAACAATGTGTGTATTGGGCATCTTTTTTTTTTCTTTAATTTTTTTCTTAAGCAACAGTTATAATTCAGCTTTGTTTTGTACAATGTAGTGTAATTATTTAATAAAAGTTGAATGTACATCAGATTAGCTCATCTCCTTTTCATGCCTGTTATTGAGTATGTTTAACCATTGATTTTTCCTTTTGCTTTGTTGGGGGGCACTTTAAGACTTAATTTATAAAAAAATAAAAAAAAAAAACATATCCTTGGCTTTTAGGTAAAATGAGCATCACCTGTCTGGACAGGATTTCTTGCTAGCCTTGATGCTAAATCTTAGATTACAGCTACTGTCAGCTACCTGAGAGCTCTACATTTCTGTACAAAAAAAAAGAAAAAAGTGCTCAATCAGGTGTACTTAAGTCTTGGGATGTTCAACTTTCCATTTCTGCCTGGACTTGCCATTATCAAAAGAACTATGAATGTCTTGGTTGCAATTCCTACTGCTAAAGGTGGTACAAACAATTCAGGGGTGATTTGATTTTCACATGGGTGACAACTGTTTCTTAAAGCAATTGAGAAAAAAAAAAAACTGATATTAGGGGTATCTTTGTCCAAAGATCTGAAATTATTATGACAAACAGAAGGGGAGAGAAAAACAGTGCATCTTACCTGGAAGATTGCTGGACATACAAATATAAACTGAACACAGGAGCATTTGTAGTGTTCCCTACAGGTACAGTACACCACTGGTCCACAAAGCACCCATGCAACTTAGATGGTGACTCCTCTTTACTCGTAAGCACTTCTTACAAGTAGCACGTGTCATTACTTGAGAAGCTGCTAATAAGGTTGCTAAAACACAAGATAAAACTTTAGACATATATAATAAAAACAAAGCCTTACAACTTAATACAACCCATAACAAACACAAATTAAAATAGGCATGTGCTAGAAACCTACAGAAATTACACAAAAAAAAAAAAAAAAAAAAAAAAAAACTCCCTTGTCTGTTCTCTTAAAATGGTACATACACATTTAAGACACTGAATAAATATCCAAGCAGTATGATGTAGCATACATATAAAATAAAATACAGAAGGCACCCTGCAGTTGTTTCTGGATTCAAACAGGGCAATGTCCTCCTCTCCACAGACTGCCATGGCGATTTGCATCGATACAGCCTTTTTGTACACATTATTTGGGCCTTTTTCAATACAGAGTAAATTCCCAGTGGTAACATCAGCTTAAAAATGATATTGCACATTTCATAAGAGTCTGTCTCTTTGCTTACCAGAAAGGATTAATACAAAATAAACTTAATTAAAGCTTAATTCCCAAAAAAGTGGGACATCTGAGGTACTTGCATTTAAAAAGCAGAACTGAAATACACTTATATTTAACATTTTGGTTAGGTATTCTGCAGCTGCAGATACTACATGCTGTTTGAATCTTTAAATAAAAACCATGACAGATGCTATGTGCTATGAAAGCCACAACAGAGGGATGCACTCCTCCTACTGCTCAGTATCTGCTAGCCACACCAGCAGGTACAGTCCTTGTGGCCTTCATTTAATTAACTATTCAGCAAATTCAGATGACACTTTTTCCATCAGCCTTGTTTCATCTTCAAAATAACTTCTTCTGCTTTGCATAGATAATCATCTATATTAACCTTGTGATAAATTTCCTGTATCCATTCATAGCCCTGGAGGTCTCACTTCACATCAGAAAAACATTTGCCCCAGAGCTGATGTAATAGCACAAGAGTCTTTTCAGATTCCCACATCCCAGGTGTTACTGCCAAGGATTCACAAGGCTCCAGCCTATTTGGATAGGATTGGGGCAGAGTTAACTAAAATTATGAAGCTTAGGTATACAATGTGGTAGTGTGTGTGTGGTGGTGGTGGGGGGGGATCTAAACATTGGCACTTGCCCCATATACTTCGGGCTAATTAAGGATAATTCAAAAATAAATAAAAACAGTCCTAAAGTGTTCAGTGGTTTTTCAGCTCAAAAGAGGCAGACATGCAAAAGGTCATCATACTGCTGTCTCCTAAGCTTTAGGGTAGCGGTCAGTGAGCTACGTTTGGTGGACCTCATGAAACATCAGCTCACGAGGGATACAAGTCTCCTCTCCATACAGCAGGCAAGCACGTCGCTCAAAGGCTGACACCATCTGCTTGACAACCTCATCGAAGAAGACCGTGGCCAGGTGAGAGTGCAGCAGAGACCGGAACTCAAACGAGATCTGGGGGAGCCAGCAAGACAGCAGTGGTGTTGGTTTGCAGGAACATACAGGTTGAAATCTGTTTTTGTTTAGTGGAGTATTTTAAGAAAACCACACATCATCCATTTGTAAAAATCAAACAGAGCTCAAAAGTAGAAAAGCCTGTTTTGTAAGCATGCATGTGCACACCTGTGTAAGTGTGTAAACGGAAAGGTAAAACTTCAAATAGATAAATCTAAAAATGGGTTATGATCATATTTAACATGCTTGCCAGAGTACAAAAGAGGACACCTCAATACTTACAGCAAAATCCAGGGTACAGGTACGAGGGTAGCCAGGGATTCCAGGACTAAAGCGCCACACTGTCTCTAGGTGGTTGAACAGTTTACCATCTGAGCAAGAGGCCTGTGACAGAAAGATGGTTACGGGTGTGTGTTGGGGAGCAGTAAGGGCTAAGAAAACAAGCCATAATCATCATTTTTTTTATGCATTATCCAGATGATGCAACAGCTTACCTTGACTAGATGTGGGCGCACCGTGGTGACCAGTGAGGTGTACCGCTCCATCACTGGAGGAAATCCCACCTCCAACTTGGCCTTGCAGAAGCCTGACCGTCGGAATATCACATCTGAACGTTTGCACCATGGCACGAAATGCAGGTAGTTCTCCACACTGGATACTACATCATACATTTCCTGCATGGAATATCTGTAAGCAGAAAGGAGAAAGTACAGTTACACATAAATAAGTTATGGAAATAACACAGTAAAAACAAGTGAGATGAGATGCCAGGTGTTCACTGAATAATTAATATGTTCAGGCATGACAGTCAGTGCTCCTACCTTGCTTATTGCTAAACATCTTCCAAAGTCAACCCATCACAATGGCTATTTTCCTGCAGAATTTGACATGTGACACACAAACCTGGGTTGGCCTGTTTTTTTTCTCCTCAGGAAGAGGAACCAGGATTTGCCATCAGGCTACAGTGTTGAAAGGTGGGATGTTTGTTTGAGGTCTGCACTACCACTGGCAGCTGCTACTAATAAAACTTACAAAATTGCTGTGATTAATTTAATACCATTAAAATGGACTCTCAAGCTAGATATGAAGAGCAATGCTTCAGGAAATGTGACATGAAATGTTCTGTCAAACTCCACTCCCATTACTGTGGCTGCAATCCTGACCAAAGTACTTTGCTGCTTCGATCCAGTAAAAATTCCAAACTGTATAAATTGCAAGTTGTTCTGGAAAAGATAAAGTTTACTAAATAGGTCTAAATGCTCTAGACTCTATTCAAAGTTTGGTTAAATATGCAGATTTGCAAATCCACAATCCTGGGCACCTCAGTTTTTAAGTTGTGCTGCAAATGTGCAGATGCTGACCTTCTCAGATTTGCACTATGGGATCTCACCATTAAAACAAGATTTCAACTTAAAAATGTATTTAAAGTGAACGTATGTTTTTAAGGCAACCCAAAATAAACAACATCTTGGTTTTATTTATTTATTTATTTTTAACAAAATCCCCATCATCTCTCACTAAGCCTCTTATTATACATCTTTAGGACATAGACTTGCAACAGACACAGAAAGCAAGACTTTGTTGTCAAATAAATTGGGAATAAAACTTTACCGTAATAATTTGAGTAAATGAGATAATTCACCTATATTAAACTTGTTTGAAAGTAAAATACAAGCAGTAGTGCACATTAAAGATTTCATTAAACCAGAGTTTATCACTCTAGTATACTGGATCAGTTCCCAAGTCCTTTATAAACATACAAGTGCTTCAGCCAGTGACATTTATCATGCCATTCATTTATTTATCATGCCATTAGCTCACACTAACCCACCATATCCCTGACTGTAGACCACACTAAATATAGACACAGACATGAGGACAGCCACTATTTTATCAAGTGCAGCCAACATGTAGTGCCAAAGAGTGCAAGCACTGGCCAAGCATAGTCAACTCACCCGATAATTCGCCGCTCAGAGTACTCCTTCCGCCTGTTGAAGGAATCTGCCAGGCTGAACAAACTGCAGGCAGGAGCCAATGCAGGAGCAGTTGTGTTTGCCCTCAGAAGGGGCACAGCCCGAGTCACGAGGACCCCACAAGAGGACATAGACCTGGAATAAATAGAACAGGGAACATTAGAGTGGGGATCACAGGAATATAAACCACAGTTGTAGTTTGCCCCCCAGTAACCTATAAAACAGTCCTATATAAATTAATATTACTTAGCAAACACTAGTTTTCATTTGCCCTGATCAGGGTCTCCGTGATCCAGAGTCAACTGCACAATTACTGGGTGCTAGGCTCGGAGGGGTAAACCCTGGACAGGATTGCAGGGTGGCCACACATCCAGCTGGATTCAGCAACAAGTGCACTGTGGAGATGTGTAAAGCACTATGCCTTTAAAAATACTGGAAGAAAATGCACATCCAAAAATTTGATTAATAGGCAAAACAGGAAAACTGGATATCTGCAGTAGGAGCCATGGTGTTAAAGCCCATTTGTAACATATCAGGTTTAACTTACGCATTTAAAAGTGCCAATTAAAACCGTTTCACACAAAACGCTGATGTAAATACTCTTAAGTGTGTAACCTCTGGCTGCTGCCAGGATGAAAGCAACAGGTGAGACAATGGAAGACAACAATAGTGGCGAACTGTTGATTTTCACGCACTGGTGGGGGGTTGTAAGGGCAAAGGTCCCAGCTGTACCCCCCAGCCAGCTGGCCGCACCCGTTCCCCACCATTTTGTCGAACAGAATGGAAATTCGCCAATTTCACACGATATTCTGGAAGCTGAATAGCGGTCGCACTCAGGAGCTTTCCTCACTTTGCCAGAAATGGTTCGCTGCGCTCATTCTCAAATTCAGGAGATTTGAGATCTTAAAGAATTCCCAAACGCGCCATAATGCAACGGATGTGCCCATTGATGCGCTTTCTGTAGCTCTGCTCCACCAAGCCATATATGAACATAAGACTAAGCAGAAAAAAAATAATAAGCACTGACGACATTTAATCAAATTTTTAAATTAACGAATCGATCTGTAAAAGGTAGTGTGCAGAAAAACAGTTGTTAACTTTTTTGGATTGCACAAACGCGGGGAAACAAGAGACACGAACCGATATGTAGTTTGATCAGATCAGCTCGTTGCATATAGCAATAAAAAAAACTAGGGAGCGATTCCACAGCCTTACCTCAAGGCATTTCTTCGAGGGGCCTCTCGGATAGTTACAGCCGGCAATCGACTCATACATTGAGCCACTACTCTGTGCAAACTGCGGTTACCTCTCGCCATCTTCTGCACAACAACTCCCCAACCCAAACAACCAATACAGCAAACACTCTTCTCAACAAAGTTCAAAGCTTTCGAGAGAAATACGCTTCTTCCCAGTCATGTGATTTGCACAGGGCGTGCTCTCCGCCACTCTTCATTGGTCAGTTTGTGCGTACGTCATCAAATATTACCAGTTACGCTTCTCCAAGCGTCTGTATGTGGATGCGCGCGCACTACAGTCACGGGATGAAGGATTGTATTTGTTTTACTATTGGAAGAGCTCGTTAAAGGTCATAATCAGTTTTATATCCGTTTTATTTATCGTAAGATATTACGTAATACATTACAAAGTATAAACATCGATTCTTAACGTAACATTGGTGGAATTCGTGTTCGTTTGTGATGTTACGTGTACAAATGTTTGCTTTTCCCTGAATCTATAATATAAAAATGTACAATGGTGTGGAAGTAATTCGTATTTACTAGCAGAGGATTTTTACAAAAGCATAATTTACTTGTCCTTGTTGTATTGTAGATAAACCCGGCAGTGACCACAGACTGACGCGGGCGCAGGCGCAGGCGCATTTGATTCGACGGGTGCTGCCGGAAGCGTCGGAGTTTGGCCTTCCGGCATTGTCTACACAACACGAAAATGGCGCAGATTGCCAAAACACACGAAGGTAAGACAGAGCCATCAAAACCACGGTTATGAGCGATGCGCTTTGGAATACATACACTGCCGCATATACTTATTTGGTGTTTTAGGATCAGCTTGAGTATTAGGCGGCATTTCTGGTTTTGAGGTCAAGAATGAATCTCGACGAGGACAGTGAGAGATAATGGCGGCCGAGCCGAACCTCCGTCGGTGGTGCGTTTCAGAAGCGCCGCGTGTTTTACACTTTATAATCACTTACTTTGGGGAAAATGTATTTGTACCATGAAGATGGTTACATTTTTTATTTCTTTTGCAAGACAAAAGTCGTCCATTTTACGATTTCCATTTTTATTTGGCGCAGTGATGTGAAATGGATGCCATGTGTGTTCACTGTAAATTTGCTTTGAGTTCATATTGTTGTCCATTTCATTGACTCTTATCTTCAGTGCTGTTGTGCAATTGTTAATTCCACGAACTGTTGTAGCGCGTGTTATAGTAACAGTAATACGCAAATAATGGACGCTGCGGCTTTGTAATAGCCTAGACTTTTTGTGGGTACTATGCATTGAACGCCAAGCTCCATTCACCGACGGTCTGCAGCAGCGGCCCGCAGCCTATTCATTATTTCTTCCCGAGGGAGTAGAACCCTTGCACTATTTAGGTTAGATTTTTTTTTTTTTGGGGGGGGGGGCAGTTAAATATTCGTCTTGTAGAAGCACAAGTGCGCACACACGTAGTATAGCAGAAATGTTAAGTTTCTTGGAACAAATCCAGGATAATGGTGACATTTCGATTAAATTATGAATGTAAATATGCAGTTTAGTATAACATGGGGAAACAGGTTATGTAATTTACAGAAATAACAGGTTATGTGCTAAGTGTTGATGTATGTCTGATCTGTTGAAGAAAAAAGTATGTGCCAACATGCATATTTTTTTTTGTCTGTGTTTCTGGTTATATACTTATGCATAGTTATGTACTGCATATATTTCCACCCCAGTTCCTGGCTTTTGCCAATATTCCTACATCTTTTGCTTTTTAGACATTGAGGCACAGATCCTAGAGATCCAGGGTAGGAAGGCTGCCCTCCTGGAGGAAGGCAATCAGGGTGTGAGTTTGGACTCTACGGGCTACTACGACCAGGAAATCTACGGTGGCAGCGACAGCAGATTTGCCGGATATGTCACTTCCATTGCTGCCAATGAACAAGAAGACGTATGTTCTCTAAAGCCAACTATCAAAATGAAATTGGGGGGGGTAAGAGTTTTTTTTTTCTTCTTTTTTTTTTGCCTGCTAACACACTTATTTTTCATTTTAGGATGATGAGGATGATTCTTCCACCAGTCTATTGGGACCAAAGAAACCTGGCTATCATGCTCCAGTGGCCATTCTTAATGCCATCCCGCAATCTGATGAACAGGTTAGTAGTAAATTTAAACTTTGCCCATTACCTACTGCTTTGAATTTTTGTTTAGCTTTTAAATATAAATTGCAACATTTCTCTCAGTGTGGCATTCAGTCTAGAAACTGCTGAGCTCCTCTAACCCTGATTGTTTAATGTCTTCCTCAGTATGACCCCTTT
Organism: Heterotis niloticus; assembly: GCA_018136845.1. Lineage (NCBI taxonomy): Eukaryota > Metazoa > Chordata > Actinopteri > Osteoglossiformes > Osteoglossidae > Heterotis > Heterotis niloticus. The sequence goes on from CM030906.1 coordinate 16,123,312, forward strand.
GCTGAGCATCGGGCCCAGAAGATTGCAGATCGTGAGGATGACTACAAAGGCCGACGGCGCCAGATGATCATCTCTCCGGAGCGCCTTGACCCTTTTGCAGATGGTAAATTCCGCCATGCTGTTCTCGCCTCGAATTTTCCATCCTTCTGTCCCATACATTGCACTGCTGTTTACTCATCTTGGGGGTATATGCTTCTGGTTCTGCCCCTATGGCTTTTAATCCTTTGAGCACCACTAGTCATCTTACATCCCAAGCAAAACCTTTCCCTTATTCTTATTTTTGACTCTGCTTGGTTAAGTGATTTCCTGAGACAGATCTACTGTGATTTTTATGGTTTTGGTTAGGTGCAGCTTTTGTATCTTTTAAAAATAGATTTTTTAAACTGATGTTAAGGAGCCTCAGTGGCCAAAGCTGTTGGGAAGTTTTCAGTTACTTGCATCTGTTTCACAACTTAAGTGTACATTTTCTAATGCCTCTAGGTGAATTCTACATCACTTGGAATATTCTGAATCAGGGCAGATTCAGGTAGCTATCTGGATACTGCTCTACTTTTAATTGTAATGATCAAACACTGGAAGAAATATTCTTGTAGTTTTATGTCATGAACCTCTGCAGTTGAATGCATTCATCACCAGTTTCTTGAGGGTGGTGAAGATGGACTGTCAAATCTGTGCTTTTCATACTGAATTGTATTCAGTATTTTTTGGAAATTATTTTTTTCTTTAGAGGGGGGTAGTTGGGTGCCACTGTATTACTGGGAAGTATACCCAACAAAATATGGAGTGCAAGAAGGCTGTGCGTGCCTCAAAGGGTTACTGGTCTTGTGTGGCCTTTTGTAAACCCCATTAAAATGTGGAAAAAGTGAGACATTTTTGAGACTGTTGCTTTGTAAGTATAAAATCGAGTGAAAAATAAAAGTTGGCTGTGCAGCTCGTGCATTGTTTTGGGAGGCTGCCTCAGGGAGTAATTCATCTGCCCTGGTGTTTCATGTCTGAGTGGTGGCTTGTCCTTATGGGAACTAGACTGTCACAGACTGGGTGCAAGTAGGCTTGGTAAAGCGATAGATGTCTCATCGGCTCTGGCTTCTGTGATGTCCTTCAAAATATTTTTAATATTCATGGAAAGAAGCAATTCTCTGCCACTTGCCTAGTCACCTATAGGTAGCATCCATTGTACAGGGCTATGGTCAGTTACTCCCTGTTGGCTCCATAAATGTGGCCTATGATACAGTTTGGGGGATTGGTGTGGAAGTGGAGTGTCAGGACATAATGTATTTGTCTGGAAAGTTGACACAATGGCAGTGTCCCTGTATGAAGTTGTGCAGTTTTGCATTCATAGGACCACATGTCACATGTCCATGCTCTAGCAGGATAGATGACCTCTCTTCTCAATGAGATAGTGCTCTGAAGCATAATTTGGGGAAATTACCCAGTATTAGTGATCACAGGCATTGGCACAACAAAAAAAATAAATGTCAGGGATGAATAAGGCGGCCTTCCCTTCTCAGAGGGATGAGCTGTGGCTTTACCATATTTTATTTTTTTTCTGACTCATTGTGTGGTGTTGGTGCTGCTTCTGGTCAGGAAACTTGATAAAGAGACATTTGATACATTGGTACAATAAAAGCACAGTGTAGACTAGAGATGCACGATACAAGAATTCTGCACCGATACCCTATAATTTCTATGGACATTTTGGCCAATGCTGATACTGATACACATAAAAATACAGAGGAGAAATGGGACTAGAGCTCTCTGGAATGAAAATTGCACATAAATGTAACTTGTATTTGTGTAACATTTCAATTTGGCACATCATGTAGAATCATTGAAATAAATGGCATCTGCTGAGCCACATTTAGCTGTTACTTGATCCTTAAAATGGGAATTGTTTAGCAGGCTGTAGCTTTGAATGCACTGTAACACTTTCTCTTTCTTTTTGATAAAAAGTCTCCCAACAATTGAAATGGCAAAACTGAAAAACAGTAAAGCAATACAATGATTAAAAAAAAAAAAACTTAACAGCAGTAACTTTTCTAGTGATGCATCATATTTTTTAGCATGCGAAGCATCTCTGCCATATTTTAGGAAATTTCTCTTTTCGTTGATTACATCATAAGCCACTCTTCACCTTAATGTAAGTTTGCAAATGTTACACGTGGCATATTTTACGTCACACTTACTATGGAAAAACTTCCACCCTGTGGACATTTTCGCGATGCATGTATACAACTGATGTATCATCAAATATTGGTTTGAGTTATCAGTCAAATCTAAGCATCCACTTAATGGCAAAATTAAACAATTATTGGCTGGTACCGATATATTTTTGATGTCGTGCATCCCTAGTGTAGACTGCCGCAGTAAGAGAGTATGGGGGGTTCTCAAATATTGTTCACCTCAGTATATTCTAAAGATGTTTACATAAAGCCAATTTCCTTTATTGACTCTATGATAGTCAATTCTTGCATTAGTTGTTCACCTCTTAATAAGCATTTCTGAAAGTTTGCTGTTCGCTATATTAAATGAACAGTGACTGGATTCTTGAGGTATTCCAGCCTGTTCTGTCTTCAGAGTGGGGGAGACCTAAACCAGTCCAGCAGCGGTAACTGAGCAGGTCTGAAATGTTGCTCTTTCAGGCATCTTTAATAATGTGGAAGCTCCAGTTATCTGTGCTTGTTTCTTCTCGAGGCTAATTTGAGTCCCTGCCGCACTGTAGGGGTCACCTGAATACATCTGGTGTTCAGATACCAGAATTTCCCAAGATTCTCTAGCATTTTTGAGTTCCCTTTAAATTTCTTATTTTCTGGGGTGCCTTGAAGCTTTATTATTTGAGTCCTCCCTCCTCATTTTTTTTAAGACTAGCACAGGGTGTCGGTATTAGAACTAGCGTGAGTGCAAATATTCCGCAACTCTGCTTTTGAAAAGGCAACATCATAAGTGGTGCATTCGACCTTTACTGCTGTACTCAACACCAGGTCAAGATGCTAGTGCTGGCTGGCCACCTAGGATATTTTTGGTCCTAAGTTTGGTTTCAGAAAGTATACTTTCAGGGCTATATCAAAACTGCATGTAGACAGTCTTTTTATTCAGACAGTTGTGTGTAAATATATTTCCATTTTAGGTCAATTATAAAATGGGAATATATCAAGAAAATTCTGTGTACTACAATTCCACGGGCCCATACTAACTGTCCTTAATTTCTCTCCTACAGCAGTACTGCTATGCCAGTCCTGTCTGCATTCTCTTAAGAGTGCAGCAACACGTCCTGTGTAGGTTATGGTGAATACAAACAGAAGTTTGCCCTGTCAATTTTGTCAGGAGCCATTAGGGCTAGACAGGCTGTGGTGGCATAAGAGGCTCCAATCCACCTTGGCCACAACAATCCTCAGTATTCCTAACCAGCAGTCAGCTTTCACTTTTTAGGACAATACCAATTTAGAAAAATATCTTAGTGTTCTTTTTTTAGTAACCAGTTTTTAACCGTCCATGATTTTTGGAGTCAACACTGGATAATGTGCCCATTTTGAGTTTTTGTATCTCAATACCTCAGCACTCACAAATATAGCCCCTGTGATGTGCCATTTATACAATCTTTAAGTCCTGTTTTTGGGGCAGTAGTATTGTGCAAATTTAAGATTTTACAATTTTATGTGAAACATGTCAATACAACATTTATACACTCTTTAATTATGAAAAACAAAACTAAAATGTGACTCCAGTTATGAGAATTTAAGTAATTCCAGAGTTTTAGATGTAGCTTGAGTACAAGGAGGATTTATATTTTTCTAAACAGGTGGTATGCTTTGTGTGTGAGTTCCAACCCTTTCCAAAGTGTTACTAATGGTAAAGAGAATTTTCTAGGCTTCTTTTCTGCCGGTTGAAGTCGACTGCAGAAGGACCCTGGCACAGAGAGTGTACGTATTCTGGAGAGCACAGCCCAGGACCCAAGCATCATTGATGGCTTCACCCCCTCCTTGTCTCTTCATACAAAACTCAGCTGTTTCTCGTACTTGCCTGTTCTTAGACCTGAATTATGCTTTTTTTAAGGATTGTTTTTGTTCAGATTGTATGTAGGAATGTCTTGTGATATATCTAAAGTGGAAAAAAACATAGCTGAACAGTAAGTTTTTGTGTAAGGGCAAGAGTCCCTAGTAAACATTTCTTGTTGGTAATATTCAGGGCTAGGTGGCTGTATTGTGCTTCTTTGAAGGGTGGGTGGTGGGATAAGTGCTGCCTGACTGACCGCCCAATTTCTTGTTGGTGCTTTTTTCGCGCAGGAGGCAAAACGCCAGACCCCAAAATTCAGGCAAGAACATACATGGACGTCATGAGAGAGCAGCACCTCACCAAAGAGGAGGTAAAGGCTTTCCCTTTCTCATAAGTGCCAGAGACTAGTTTGGGGTTGCTTGGCAAGTTTGATTTTAAGGGTTTATAAAAATGTGGGCTGAAGTATAAATCAGTGAATTAATAATTTAGCTGTATGTTTCAATTAACAGATCCCTTTAATACCCAAGATTCATTTTTTAAGAAATGACATGTAAATGAGGGGGCTCAATATGACAAAAAAAGGTTATGAATCATTGCTCTACGGCATACTTCCTCGTGTGTCCTTACTTTGTGTGCCTGAACTTCTTACAGAAAGAGATCCGCCAACAGCTAGCAGACAAGGTCAAGACGGGCGATCTGAAAGCTGTGAATGGCTCTGCTGCTTCTCAGCCTGTCACCACCAAGCGCAAGCGCCGCTGGGACCAAACAGCTGACCAGACACCCAGCAGTGTTGCACCTAAGAAAGTCTCCAGCTGGGACCAGGCTGATGCTACTGCAGAAGTGAGTTAATATGCAAGCACCTGCAAAAATGGCTTCATAGGGCCTCAAGCAAGGTTTAGAATATTAGCTGTATTCTCAGTTGCTGAGAGGACACTGCTCTACTGCAGAGGGGAGGGCAGTAAGCAGCTTTTACATAATTGTTTACTGCAATTATTACAGAAATAAATGGTACTTTTTGCACAATGTCAAACAAGTCCAAAGTCCCTGACTTATGATGGGGTTAAGTTCCAATAGACCCATTGTAAGTTGAAAATATGGTAAGTCAAAAATGCATTTAATACACCTAACTTACTGTCTTCAGACTGAGCATAGATTGGTGCAGGAACCAGTCGTGGATGGGGTTTAGTTCCTACCCAGATTTCCTGTCAGGGCTCAGTTTCTGCTGCTTCTTGTAAACTCCTGCAACCACTGTCTTGCTAAGACTTTGTATTTTGTTTATTTTTGTTTATTTTGAATTGAGGCTTGTTTCATTGTTTACTGCCAATCGCTAATGTTTAGCGTTAGCTCCTGGTTCACCGCAACACTCTTTGTCGGAAACAACACTCCGTAAAGAGCTTAACAGCACTTAAACTTATTACTGTGGTGTCTCACCAACCCATGCCATAACACCTACTGAACATCATAACATCATAGTCTAGCCTACCTTAAAAGTCTTTATGGCCATTATGGGCTTGCCGACTTCATGCTGGGCAGTTATCTTGAGTTTCTCGAAGAGTAATTGCCTTCCTCCTCTTCTCACCAATAGCAGGAGACACAGATGGGCGTTTCGTAGACATGATGGATGCACAAAGCACAACTAGATACATGGGGTATCCAAAAAATGCTGGCAGCACAGAACACTGTAGTGTATTGGTTGTATACACTAGTGAACATGTGGCAGACTGGGAGATGTGGATCGCTGCCGCTACCCAGCATCATGAGAGAGTATTGCACTGCATATGTCTTGCCCAGGAAAAAAATCAAAATTCGGAGTACTCTGCGTATCACAGTTGTGCCATCACAAAGTCGAAAAATCGTCAGTTGGCCCATCTGTTTATCCTGGCCATCTGGGCATGTTTCAATGTATTTTCACACAGAAATGTCTTCAATATTAGTAGAGGAGTTAAACTTTACAGAAAAGTGTTTTAAAGAAAACACATTTGTGCCTTTTCTCTATGAATATTTTAGATGTACAGCTTGAAATGTAATTTTGAAGTAGACTTGTAAATGGAAGGAAAATCTATTCTGATTTTGATCACAGACCCCTGGCCACACCCCTGGCCACACCCCTTCAAACAGTCGCTGGGATGAGACACCTGGTCGGCCCAAGGGTAGTGAGACCCCAGGAGCCACACCCAGCACACGCATGTGGGAGCCAACGCCCAGCCATACACCTGCTGGTGTGGCTACCCCAGGGCGTGACACACCTGGCCATGCGACACCAGGTCACGGAGGAGCTACCTCCAGCGTACGCAAGAATCGCTGGGATGAAACACCAAAGACAGAAAGAGGTCTGTTTCTGCACCCTCTACAACTTTATTTTTTTTCTTAGTTTATGGCACTAAGAAACCTTTGATTTGAGGTTTTCCACAGTTGCGATGTGTTACCTTTGCATATTGTTTAAGATGTGAAAATTATATTAAAATTTGCTTTCCTAAATTAAGAAATGCTTTTGTGTTTGTGTGTACAGAGACTCCTGGCCATGGCAGCGGATGGGCTGAAACTCCTCGCACTGACAGAGGCGATGAATCTGTGGGTGAGACTCCCACTCCCGGTGCCAGTAAGAGGAAGTCCCGCTGGGATGAGACCCCTGCCAGCCAGATGGGTTCATCTACACCACTTCTCACACCAGGGAAGACCCCCATTGGCACTCCAGCTATGAACATGGCCACCCCTACTCCTGGTATGGGATGCTCATTTGCACATAAAATTGTTGGAAAACTGTATAGTTAGCAAAACCCATCCTTTTAAAAGCTGATGTCAACATTTTGGTGTACACTTTTTTTTTTTTTTTTTTTTTTTTAGCTCAAGACATTGGCGATAATTTGTTTGTTCCTGTACATAAGTATTTTTTGAGGCATCTAAAAAAAAATCTCCTTTAGGTCACCTGATGAGTATGACCCCAGAGCAGCTTCAGGCCTGGCGTTGGGAGAGGGAGATTGATGAACGGAACCGGCCACTCACAGATGAGGAACTTGATGCTATGTTTCCTGAAGGATACAAAGTATAGTCCTATTTTGTACCTTTCATCTGGAACACAATATACAATTGCTTTTTATTGCATATATATAATATAATTTTTTAAATGTGTTTTTTTTTTCTTTCTGAAAATGAATTGTCCCCACCCAGGTGCTGCCGCCCCCTGCTGGCTATGTACCCATCCGTACTCCAGCCCGAAAGTTGACTGCTACTCCCACCCCCATTGGAGGCATGACTGGCTTCCACATGCAGACCGAGGATCGCACCATGAAGTCAGTCAATGATCAGCCATCTGGGAATTTGCCTTTCCTCAAACCAGATGACATTCAGTACTTTGACAAGCTTCTGGTGAGAACAGGCTTCTGTTTGTGTTCATTCTTGTATTATGGCTTAGTTGAGCTCTGAGGATATCTACAATGGAACACACCAGTTATTCATGTCTGAGCCATAAATGTATAAATACGCATTTTAGGTCGAGGTGGATGAATCCACCCTGAGCCCAGAGGAGCAGAAAGAGCGCAAGATCATGAAGCTTCTGCTGAAAATCAAGAATGGCACCCCTCCTATGAGGAAGGTCTGTTTTTACCAATCCCCGTTCTCATTATTATTTATGCTTTACATATGCATGTAATATTTTGAGTATTCATTTTCTATTGCCATTCATGGGGGAGCCAAAATAGTTTTCTGTTCTTTCAGGCTGCACTTCGACAGATAACGGACAAAGCCCGGGAATTCGGGGCAGGTCCCCTCTTTAACCAGATTCTGCCTCTGCTGATGTCCCCCACCTTGGAGGATCAGGAACGCCATCTGTTGGTCAAGGTTATTGATCGCATCCTTTACAAACTGGATGACTTGGTTCGACCTTACGTCCACAAGGTGGGTCGTGGATTATGATCCGGATTGCATACCACTTTTATCAGGGTACCAGATGTTCAAAATTTTGTGTTTGAGGTTGTGATGTCACTGTCCTTGTACATACTGAATCATGTTTTATTCATCCATGATATTTTTTTTCTTATGGTAGATCTTGGTGGTCATTGAGCCCCTGTTGATTGATGAAGATTACTATGCCAGAGTGGAGGGCAGGGAAATCATCTCTAACCTGGCCAAGGTGAGTCCTTATTAGGCTCTGCTCAGTCTTATAGCTGCAGTTGATCTGATCTGCTTGCTATTTTGCATTCAGAGGCTGCGCTGTACTAGAAAAAATGTACTAGAACTTTGTTGGAGGGGGATTTGTAGAGGCATTTACTAACCCTTGGGGGACATCATCTCTGTAGGCGGCAGGCCTGGCAACCATGATCTCTACTATGAGGCCCGATATTGACAACATGGATGAGTATGTGAGAAACACAACAGCCCGTGCCTTTGCAGTGGTGGCCTCTGCTCTTGGTATCCCTTCCCTACTGCCCTTCCTCAAGGCAGTGTGCAAGAGCAAGAAGTCTTGGCAGGCACGTCACACAGGCATCAAGATTGTGCAGCAGATTGCTATCCTTATGGGCTGTGCAATTTTGCCTCACCTGCGCAGTCTTGTGGAGATTATAGAGCATGGTGAGTGTACCTCTTTTTTGTATATATATTTTTTTTTTTTTCTTTAGCTAAGCCAATAGATATCTGCATTGAGTACTGTGAATGTTTTTGCAAACATTTTGTTTGGTAATAACAACTGAATTTGAGTTTTTAAAATAGTTCATATACTGGCCAAGTTAGTGTGTTTTTTTTTTTTTTTTTTTTTTTTTTTTTTTTTTTTAAATAAACTATTTTGTGTTGATAATGTGAAATGGAAAACACAGATTCCTTGTGGAAGTCTAGGCTTTTTGTAATTATTCCCACTAATGTCCATGAACTCCATATTAACCTCATGTTGCCTCCTGTGTAATGTAAGCTGTAGTATTTTCTTCTGTAATGCCTACCTGTGCTGACTTTTTGTGTTTTTACCCAGGTTTGGTGGATGAGCAGCAGAAAGTGCGTACCATCAGTGCTCTGGCTATTGCAGCTCTGGCTGAGGCAGCAACACCCTATGGTATTGAGTCCTTTGATTCTGTGCTCAAACCTCTTTGGAAGGGTATCCGGCAGCACAGAGGCAAGGTTGGTAGGAGCCAAACTCGTGAAAGATGCCTTTGAAGCATTTTAGAATGCATGTATAATAATCAGCTCAGAAAACTAGGAAATAGTACTCCTTTACTAAAGTTAATGGATCTTTTTTTAAAAAATATTTTATTTGCTCTAATTTATACTTGGTACACAATATTAATTTCCTCCATAGGGCCTGGCTGCCTTTCTTAAGGCCATTGGTTATCTGATCCCTTTAATGGATGCTGAATATGCCAACTACTACACTCGGGAAGTGATGCTCATCCTCATCCGAGAATTCCAGTCTCCTGATGAGGAAATGAAAAAGATTGTTCTCAAGGTGAGGGTCGTGCATCCATGAGAGATGCACTTTCTCCAGGTTTGCCTGGCGTTTTACGATCATTTGCTCTGCCTCTTAACACATAAACCAGCTAAAGTGATGGCCCTTTTCTTCTCAGGTAGTGAAGCAGTGCTGTGGTACAGATGGTGTGGAAGCCAACTACATCAAAACTGAGATTTTGCCTCCATTCTTCAAGCACTTCTGGCAGCACAGAATGGCCCTGGACAGGCGCAACTATAGACAGGTATGGTGTTTTCCCTTGCTTTATACAGTGTTAAGGTAAACTTTCAGACAAAGTTATTCAATCAGTCTTTTTTGCAAAATTGGCTATTATGAATTTCACTGTCTTAGGTACAATGACTGCCTTGTTCTTTCTCAACTTTAGAATATGTAAATCTCCTGTGCACAGCTACACTCTTATGGTCTTACTTTTCATTAACTTTCACTTTATTAACATGATTGAGGAGCTGTTAATGTTTACAATTACTTGAGTTTTATTTGTACTTTGTTTCCTTTTGCTCCTCATAGTTGGTGGACACCACTGTAGAGCTCGCTAACAAAGTGGGTGCAGCAGAGATCATCTGCCGAATTGTAGATGACTTGAAGGATGAAGCCGAGCAGTACAGGAAAATGGTGATGGAGACCATTGAGAAGATTATGGGTAACCTGGGAGCTGCTGACATCGACCACAAGCTGGAGGAGCAGCTCATTGATGGCATCCTTTATGCTTTCCAGGAACAAACAACTGAGGTTAGTCAGCAAAGAATTGCAGACCATGTCAATATAATCACTTCCACTGCATGTCACCCTTTTTTCTTTCCTTATAACTTTTTTGTTACAAAGTACATGTCAGTTTTAAACCAGAAATGCCCATGTATTTTGATATCAACTTGTGCTTTCTGAACTGGTCTTTAGGACTCTGTTATGTTGAATGGATTCGGCACAGTGGTCAACGCTCTTGGCAAGCGTGTGAAGCCCTATCTGCCACAAATCTGTGGTACAGTTTTGTGGCGTCTGAACAACAAGTCAGCCAAGGTGCGTCAACAGGCGGCTGACCTCATCTCTCGCACTGCTGTTGTCATGAAGACCTGTCAGGAGGTAAGAGCATCTTTCTGTGTGAAAGAGTGTACGCATCGTCTTTGTACAATAGGTTATTTATATAAGCTTAGATTTACTTTCTTGTGAAGTTTAAAAAGTAGTTATTGTCTACGTCAAAGAGTCTCAGGTAAAACTTTTAAGGCTTCAAATAATAAATACTTATTGGTCTGTAATGCAGATAAACTGCCTTTGTTGAAACAGTTTCTGCTTACACTCAATTCTATTTACAAACAATACCAAGTAGCCTGGCTTTGATTTTACATTTCTCTCCTTTTCTTCTCCCCCACTTCACAGGAGAAGCTGATGGGCCACTTGGGTGTGGTGCTCTATGAGTACCTGGGAGAAGAATATCCTGAAGTGCTGGGCAGCATCCTGGGTGCCCTAAAGGCCATTGTCAATGTCATTGGTATGTAGAGAGCCAGTGACTTCATACTTTAAAAATACATGACCTACATAGTGTGTTCACGTGGGCTATTGTAAGGCAGATATGTCTACCTTGATGCTTGACATTGCAACACGGTGATGTGGTTGCATGTCACAGGTATGCAAATTTTGTTTTTGTAGGTATGCACAAGATGACCCCACCCATTAAGGACCTACTGCCACGCCTGACACCCATCCTGAAGAATAGGCACGAGAAAGTGCAGGAGAATTGTATTGACTTGGTGGGCAGAATTGCTGACAGGTCAGTTCCTGAAACAGGTTTTTCCACTCTAGGACATGAATTTGTATCAGTGTCATTCATTAAATTATTTTGCACTGTTAATTTCTAATTGTAGGGGTGCTGAGTATGTGTCTGCCAGGGAGTGGATGAGGATTTGCTTCGAGCTCCTAGAGCTCCTGAAAGCCCACAAGAAGGCCATCCGCAGAGCTACTGTCAACACCTTCGGTTACATTGCCAAGGCCATTGGGTATGTGCCCTGGCCTTCTAGTCTTTCAGTGTTGCCAATATTTATTTTATTTGTTTTAACTTGAATTTTAGGTCTAACTCATCAGTTTTTGATATTCTTTTATAGACATCAAACTTTTGCTTCTTCCCTCTGATGGTGTACATTTTTTGTCTCTGGCAGGCCTCATGATGTGTTGGCCACTCTGCTGAACAACTTGAAGGTGCAGGAGCGGCAGAACCGTGTGTGTACAACAGTAGCCATTGCCATTGTGGCTGAGACATGCTCGCCTTTCACTGTGCTGCCAGCACTCATGAATGAGTACCGTGTTCCTGAGCTTAATGTTCAGAATGGTGTGCTCAAGTCACTGTCTTTCCTTTTTGAGTACATTGGTGAGATGGGCAAGGATTATATTTATGCCGTCACACCACTGCTGGAGGATGCCCTCATGGATAGGTGAGTTGACCATAGTAACGGAAAACCAAAAACTAACTTCAGTGTTAGTAACTCGCCTAGCTGGATTGTGGTATCTGCTTAAGTGATTGCAAGCTCTGCAGCATCTTTTTTTTTTGCATTGATTACCCCCGTCTTTTTTTCTTTCCCTAAAATATAAAGGCAGCCCTTCTCGTATTTTTGAAAATCCAGCCAGAGTAATTTTGTTACCTAATGTTTTACTTCACATTTTACTGGTTGTAGGGTCTGACATCACAGCTGTAATCTTTCAAAATGACACCTGTGACATCTAACCCTAGAAGCCAAATATATTAATTATTTTGTGCTTCATACCTGTAGGGACCTGGTACACAGGCAGACAGCTAGTGCTGTGGTGCAGCACATGTCCCTTGGTGTATATGGCTTCGGATGTGAAGACTCCCTCAACCATCTGCTCAACTACGTATGGCCCAATGTGTTTGAAACCTCACCACATGTCATCCAGGCTGTGATGGGAGCACTAGAGGGGTTGCGGGTTGCCATTGGACCATGCCGTATGCTGCAGTACTGCCTGCAGGTAAACCCTAGTCTCTGCTTAAACTCTGTTTTAACCTGCCATGGAGTAACTTTAAGGCAGATTATACCATTTGATGACTATGGAAACTATTCTTTACTTGCTATATCACATTTTGGTCAATTGTAATGTCTGAGACAATTACATCATCCGTTTCTCTTCATGCCCTTCTTCAGGGTCTCTTCCACCCAGCGAGGAAGGTACGGGATGTGTACTGGAAGATCTACAACTCAATCTACATTGGCTCCCAGGATGCCCTGATTGCCCATTACCCACACATCTACAATGATGAAAAAAATTCATATGTCCGCTATGAGCTAGAGTACTTCCTGTAGATGCGTCCTCATTTCTAATCTGTCTGCATTCGTGTGTACCGCCTCATTTAGTAAGCAGGACTTCACACATATAGATAGACCTTTGTTTTTTTTTTTTCCCCCCTTTTTTCTTTTTTTATTTTATTTAGTGGTATGTGTCCAATAGTGAGACCAATCAGCCCCAATGGCAGCAAATGTTTTTAATAATGGGGGGAAAAAACAATTGTAACAACTTAAAATTTTGTCACTTTTTGTTGTTTGAGAAATTGTAGAGGGTCACAGTAGTTGTGCTTAGAAATGGTCAGTGAGGGGTCTTACATTTAATATTGTCATTGTTTGTATCTAGCAGCATTTCAGGCAGTCTGTACTGAGACCCACCCTTCATTTCTCTGTTCTTAATGAGATTTGTTTATTTGAAAGAATAAACGTTTGTGTATAAAACCTTCTTGTACTGCTTTGTTTAAATAGGACATTTAATTGGAACTGAATGCAAGGTGAAACGAATCCTGTTAAAATTGCACTATTCAAAATAATCAAGGCAAACTACACAATATGTGTAATTTACTGTTTGTTGTATGCTCATCCCGTGGTGCTGGTGGTGTGTGCGCTCGGATAATGATTGGCACCCATTAGTGGAGTGCACACAAGACTGAGGTAAGAAAGATGTCTTCCCAAGTTGGTGTTGCAGTAAAAAGCTTAAATAATGACTGCAGCATTCAGGCTCAGCCCTCCCTGATGTCCAAGTTGCTGGCTGGGGCAGAGCCACCATGGGAGTCAACGCAGTAAGTTTACTTTTCATTTATCCCATCTTTCATCAAAATGATGGAGAAACTGTCCTGCAGAGAGCTGCCATTTCTTTTTTTTGTTAAAGTTGACATGGTGTGGGAAATACAGTTCTCTCCACAGGACATTATTGTGGAACTATGGAAAGGCCTTAAAACCTGTTCCAAGGGAAAATGACTGCTTTCTATGGGAAGGCTGCATCCAGTAACTAGGGCATGAGTGTACTAAGTGTGAGTTTTTGCTGCTTTTTTTTTTGGGCACTTACAACTAATAGGTGCTGCTTTCATGGTGCTTTCCTGCTGTTGCCTTTTGCAGGTCAATTGTCAGCTGCATTTCTGCTGCACCAAGGCTCCCCCGGTCATGTGGTTGCAGCAAAGTCAGGCTGTATACATTGTCATCTTTCACAGAGAAAACTGCTATCAGAACATAGAGGGAAGCAAGGGGTGGTGTGCTTGCATCCTCTGCAAACTCTTGCAATAGGAAGTATCGGGGGTTGGTGGAGAGCGAGCTGGAGAATGGGCCAGGAAGCTGGCAACCCAGTTCCTCTCCATCACATGACTCCTTAAGGCACGGAAGGTTCGCACTTTCTTTCCTTCCTGGCAAAGCTGTGCCAAAGCCACCTGACAACGTGAAGTGCCACAGAAATGGGGCCTTGCTGCTGGGAACCGTGATAAAGGTCTTGTATCATGTGCAAAGCACCTGCACCCTGTCTGGAAAATTGCCTCCTGCAAGGAATCATTTCTCAGTTTTCCATAAGTTGCCATAAAGAAACCCCTGGCTCGGCCCTCATGTGGGAGGGTATAGACCCACGTTTGGACTCTCACTGTCAAGCTATATTGGCCCAAGATCTCTTTGTAGCCACTACAGGAAGTGATGTGTGATGGTGGGTGGGACTTGAGCTCGGAGCACTTCCTATTGATGGCTTTGAAAACTGGTGGGTGGAGCTTTCAGCTGCCGTTCCAATTTCAAGCCACACAGGAAATTGCAATTTGAGTCTAAGGGCATCTTTGTGAATGGTCGGCAACTGAGAAAGGCTGTAATACAGGGAAAATATGGCACAGGTAGGCCCCTGATCACAGGACATTTGTCTCTTGCCCCCCCCCCAAAAAAAAAAAATTAATTCTGAGAGTAAGCAGAGAACTCAAAATGAGGAAAGCTGCTGACATCACATTTTATATGGTCGTTGTGAGCGCAGACATCTGATCGTCGGTGGGCTGCTGAAGCAACTTTTGAGGCCAAATAACACTGTTTAATTGTCAGGGAGAGAAAAAATGTCAGCAGTCGCAGTGAATGTAGTTGTATACAAAGTGCGGGACCACATTAGAGTTGCTTAACACGTCCTTCTACGCGTGAACAGTTGCCCAGACGTCAGTAAATCTTGGCTGTTTTTACTGTCCGTGCCGCGCAGGTGAAGGGCGCTTTTAGCGTAGTAGCCACCAGGGGGCAGAAATGCGACGTGTCGGAGAGTCTGCGACGCTCATGGTCGATGAGGACAGCGGCGCGCAGGAGGAGGGAAGCTCCAACTTCCTGCACTGTGCGCCGGGGAGCCGAGGCGCGCTCACGTTCGTGCACATATGCCCAGGCGGCTCCTGGTTCCACATTAGCGGATGACCCTACGGCCGGGGACCGAGTAGCGACAGCTTGATGTGGCGTGTGTGCAGCAGCTTGAGCCGCGCGCCCTGCCGCCTTTCGTCCTGCAGCCTCCCGGCTTCCTGCCTCCTCTCCTGCCCCAGATAGCGTCGGCAGAACCGGCTGAAGCGCAAGTGCGCCCAGGGCCCCGGCTCTGTGCATCGGAGCCGAGCAACAACAATCCGCTCAGCAATTGTCGCGTCATCGCCACACGAGAGAAACCCGTGGGAAGTGGAAGTCACCATGCAGTCGCCGAGCTAGTCGTGCACTGAAGCAGCATCGTTATTTACGGGAGGAGCCGCCGCCACCGCGGGCTCCCGGAGCAGCTCGGATGTGTCGGCGCGGTGCGGGCGGCGCGATATGGCTGTGCTGAAGCTCGTCGATCAGGTGAGCTGTCAGTGCACGACGTCGGGGTCTCGCTCGGTGTGCGCCTACAGTCTGTCCACGTGTGGCAACGAAAGGCGGTCATAAATGTAAGGTTTAGTTTTGAGAAAAGCGTGTTATTTCACCTGCGTAGTTGTTAATATGGCTGTGCTGGACCGCTATTTTCTTTTTTGCTGAAGTACAAGCGAAGGCGCAGCGCGGACTCTGGAAGGAGTGGGTTTGTGTCTGTCTCTGTGTGCCCTTCTGTGTGTCTGCTGTGTGTTCGTGTTTTATTTTTATTTCTCTTATTTCCTTTCCTGTTCGTGCTGTCTGTATACTTGAGTGCTTTCACCTCGTTTTTTTCCGTCTCCTCGCACGTTGTCATCCAGGCTTTGCGCAGGCAAAAAAAGCCGTTGATTCCTCCACTCGCGTCCTATTTTATCTACTGCTGTCGACATTTTGAAAAGTGTTCTGTTCGGAAGCAGTTTGCATGGCAGTAAATCTACTTCTTGTTTTCTGTTTCTTTTCCAATTGCGGGACAAAAGGCGAGTTAAGTTCCAGTTTCAGAAGCCGAAGCCACGAGTCCCGACAGACAGATGATGGTTGTTCTCTGCTTGCCTATAATTGAATGTTAAGTTGCTTAGTGCTTCTGTTTCGTTGGCGATGCCATTAATGTGACTGAATGAGAAGATGATGCCCGTGTGAGAAAGTGTGAGCTTTGGCGATGCTGCTGGTTGTGTGAGGAGCTCCCGCCAGCACCCCAGCCCTCTGAGTTTCTTACCCTCTTTCAAGTCCTACTGAAAACTGAGGGACCCCCTCCCACCTGCTCTATGTCCTCAGATAAATTCAGAGGAAATATTGCTTCCCGTTTGACTAAAACTCGATTACCTTCACATAACACAGGCGGTGACATTTTCGATTAGTTACATACTTAGGTGCTTATTTTTAAAGCAGGTCTGCAAATCCCAGGCTCCCGGGAGCTGCATCCTATACTGGCTGCAGTTATTTATCTGTTTTTGCTGCAATGTCATTTTGACTGCAGCAGTTTGAGGCAAGCAGAACCCTGAATTACTCGGTGAAGATGGCTACGGCGGGAACTTCCGATTCCCAGACCACAGGCCCAGCATCTATGCTACCTGCTTGGTGAAAGTAACCTGAACCTGCAGCAGGTCCTGATGGCACCACCCCTATTGTACCCTGCTGTACACCTCTTTGCCCTCGACTCCTATGTTTCCCCCCGTGGTCACGTCTTTAGTCATGTGTGCAAATGTTTAGTCACTTCCTTCTGAGGACACTGCTACTTGTTGAATAAGCATTAAATAGTGCAGCTTGCAGGGGGTTAAGGGGCCCTGCCAGCAGGTCATGAGAACTGTAACTGGGCCTGGGATTGTGGGAAAATGGCAGGCAGTGTGAAATGTAAGGCTATAACACAGCTCTGTGTAAGGGAAAATGTTGATTTTTTTTTTCTTCTTTTTTTTCCTGAGCGCCTGTTTAGCATGTGTGGTGTTCTCATGTCCCCGAAACTCCCCTTACGCTGATGCAATACATGATTTTTACAGCTATTTGTCTTAGTAATGGCGTTATTCTTCCACTTTTTTTTGTTCAAACTTGCAGAATTGCACATTGCTATGTGGCTGTGTGCGAGGAGTATGTATTTTGTACATGTATCCAGCAGTGTGCCCTATTGGCCTTGCTGCCCAAGGGTCTGTGCCAAAAAGGAAACGCACCGGAAGTTGTTGGGTCTCGACATCCTCCTCCCACCTCTCCTGCTCTCTCTATTTCGCTCTCTTTCAGTGCCATGGGTGACGTCACATTCAGAGCTCAAAAAAATCTCGTTGGAAGTATCTTTGAGAACCAGCGGTGTCCAGCACAAGATGACCTTTCTTTTTATTTCATTTGGTTCAATTAAATGGCATTTATTGTAATGACAGGATAGTTTTCCTGCCAGAGCACCTCCCCAAATAGTAACAGTGTGTGTGGTGGAGAGGGAAGCTACTAGCTCCAACCACTCCTGGTTTGCTATTTTTTTACATCTTTGCATCAGCTTTTAAGTTAGTTTTTAAGAACTGAGACCAATAATGCTGCATCGGTCTCCACAGCGATGCCCAAACAAGCATTATGTGAGGGCCCTGCTCTTTGAGAGCTGGTGTAGGTCTGAAGAACCTGGGACCAACCTGTGTTGGTCTGATGGAAGATTCCACTTCAACAAGGATGCAAGCAAGAATTGGCAGAGAGACAACTGAGGACAGCTTGTATCTTTAGTTAAAATGAAAAAGACTAAATTTGCATTTGAGGAAACTGTTGGTTGGACATGAAGATAAGCAAGATGGTGTGCTTCTGCATGGGGCTGCTCTGCCCCTGGCCGAAAAAGGGTAATTGCAGCGTTGCCGCTGGTGGTAAGAGTGTATGAGAGAGTGGGGGGTGGGTGCACTGTTTGCGCACAATGGGCTCAGTGTGTGAGTGTTTGTTTGTCGGTGAGTGTAGTTGGAGGAATATCCTAAATCACGATGGAGTTTTTTTGCCCCCTTCCTCTGGCTTATTTAAAAAAAAAAAAAAAAAAAAAATGTACTGCTAACATCCTGTCTCTGCAGTGCCCTCTTCAAAGCATGTCGCTCAACAGATCTGCTGGACAGAACTGCACAGGGATGAGCACTTTGTGGCCTTTCTCCAACATTGTAACACGCAAGCACACGTTAACATTTGGGTTCGGCTTCACTTGCCGTAGTACCACACTTTCCAGACCTTTGGGCAGTTTCATTTGCGGGATCTGCAAAGTAAAGCTGTACAAACTCAACTGACTGTTATAGCACAAAAGTGAAACCCTGAGCAACCCATTTGAATCTCCCTGCAGCAAAGCGGTAGTGCTGTTATGGCTGCTTCGGAGCAGCAGCGAATGAAGAATCTTACGGAAATTTTGAACCGCAGCAGAGGCAAAATGTGAGGACAGCATGAAAACACACCCTCTGTAACAACTGAGAGAGATCCCCTCAAATACCAAAGGATAAACATGTTTGTCTGCGTGTATTTTGTGATTGGGAGTTTTTGTTGTGTTTTTGAGAAGTTTTCAAAAAGCGCATTGGATTTCTTAAAGAAATTTGTAATCAGTGCTTGAGTTTTTTTTTTTTTTTTTAATCCTCACAGTTGACTGTGTTCTTCTCTAAGCGGAAGTGAAAAAGTGGTCTGTGGTTCCTCTGTAATTTCTGAAAAGACAAGAGGAAGAGAAGTGGTGGGGGCTGGGGCAGCAACAGGAAGTGGCAGACGGTCCTCTCTGCAAGCTGAGGGCGCATGTGGCTCAGCCCAGTTCTCGGCAAGTTGGGTCGCTCAAAATGCGCTCTGTCCATCTGCACCTTGCGTCATGTGGATGTGAGACACTGCAGCAGCTAACAGCAGTGGCCATGTTTTGCGTTGAGCAATGCGCCCCGGTTGGTCTGCAACTTTCCGCATAGATGCCATTGTGAGACTTCCATATTTGGTCTTTTAGGTAGTGACAGACTTGCCGAGCCTTTGAATGGAACGTTGTTATAAAAGATGGCATCTGTGATGATCTTTATAGCAATGTTTCCAGATAAAATGGCAGCAATTGTGGCACATTAGGGTGTCTTAATTATTACAGCCTCGCTTTATTTTTATTGAAGTGATAGAGCAAGAGTTTAATAATAGTATACTTAACCTATACTATTGAGTACATTTCTAAATAAAAGGTTAGCTACACATTTAATGACTGTAAGAACTATACTAGCTAGAAAAGCTCTAAAGTAAACCAAGTGGCAACTGAGGAGAAGAAGAAAAAACTGCCAGCCAAAAGGTGAGTGAGAAAAATAAAACACTGGCATTTGGGGACATGCCAGTATATCAGAGCTGTGCACGAGTGTTATTCTAAGTGCTCCGATCATAGTAGACTGTGTGCAACCTGCCAAACTCTTATCTTGGAGCTATGTGAGCAATAGTGGTATTGAGGGTTTGTTTGCTGACATTGCAGAACAGAAGAACAGTGCTGCTTTTCTCTCTACTTATTTTAGATAGATGGCTGATGGTAGCCTTTTGCGGAGTGGGCTGGGCTTTTTTTGAAATGGAAAATTTAACATGGTGATTGACTGTAGGCCATCCAGGAGGTAGAGAGTGCAGTTTCTGATTCTTTAAGACCATCTCCAAGAGCTATGAGGTAGCACTCACTGGGTTTGCAGTTGAGTAGGATAGGAGGGGAGCTAAGGCTGCTGGCTAGGAGGTGTTGTTAACACTGGCCATTCTAACCTGATCCTCTGCCTCCATAGCCCCCACTGATCCAGGCCATTTTCAATGGAGACACGGAGGAGATCCGCATGCTCATTTACAAGTCAGAGGATGTTAATGCTCTGGTAAGTGCCCCTACTCCATTTTGGTCGTCAGTTGACCAGGGGGTCTCAGTGGACCTCCAGTACCTGTCAGTTGCTGAAAGCTGTGAATGCTGAAATCAAAATCAAATGCACAATTCTGAGCGTGGAATGAGTTTTGCAAAGTGATAATTCCCAAAATGCAGAATCTACTGTGTGTTTTGGGCATTTTGGCTGTGCTCTTTGCTATGACATCTAAGAATATACAGTGACAAGAAAAAGTAAGTTCACCCCATGAAAGGGCATGTCTCTTTTTGTATATATTTACATAATAGGATATGTGACTGTCATTCCAAAAATTCAGCTGTTGTTTTAAAACAAATACTTTTTCCACACTAGGAAACTAAGTACACCCCACCTTTATCATTCAACAAAATATCTAGAAGTAGAATTGGGTGTGCCAAAACAGGCTAGAACATCATTGGAGAGTAACTTGGAGGGCACTGTCTTGTATAAGCATCAGAAAACTGTTTTGGTTTGCTTTTTGCAATTGAGGTGTGTGTGTGTGTGTGTGTGTGTGTGTGTGTGTGTGTGTGTGTGTGTGTGTGTGTTGACCCGAGACCCTCAAGATGGAGGTTGTGCCTGCGACTCAGAGAAGTGTTTTAAGGTCATTTCCAGCCGTTTTGTTTTCAATCATTCCATTGTCAGAAGGATCATCTACAAATGGAGAATATTTCAAACCCTTACTAATCTATCCAGGCCATATTGTCCATCCAAATTCAGCCCAAGAGTTGAAGAGGAAGTCTCCAAGAACCCCAGGATATCATCACGGGAATTAAAGGCAAATCTTGCCACAGTCAGTGTCAATGTGCATGAGTCAACCATCCGAAACAGACTACGCAACCCTGACTTTCATGCAAGGTCAGCAGGGGAGAAGCTGCTGTTCTCAAAAAAAAGAAAAAAAATGTAGCTGCAAAACTATACTTCTTTGAGATAACATCTAGGGGAACACCTAGAACAATGTGCTCTGGACAGATGAGGTAGAGCTGTTTGACCATAATGTCAGACATCATGTTTGGCTAAAAGCTTTGATTAAAAGATCATCACAGCTCTAAAGCATAGTGATGGAAGCATTATGGTTTGGGCCTTCTTTTCTGTCTCTGGGTCTGGTCAGCTTACCATTAGTGAGTCAACCATGAATTCCACATTGTACCAGAGAGTACTCGGGGAGAATGTGGTGTCATCAGCCAGAAAGCTGAAGCTGAACCATTAGTGGACTTCACAACATGACAGTGACCCCAAACACTCAAAGAAGAAATGGAGGGTTATGGAATGACCAAGTCCAAAACTTAGCCCTGTTCAACTGCTGTGGAAGGACCTAAAGCAGCTAGTGCATGCAAGAAAGGCCTCAAATATTATGAAGCTAAAGGAGTTCTGTAAGGAGTGGGAAAAAAAATTTCTCCAAATGATGGACAAGTCTAAGAAATGTCTATAAAAAGTGATCTTTTTGTCCACAAGAGCTTTACGCACCCAGTGATTGCATCAAGTATCGGTTTAAATTATGGGTCAGATCTAGGCATTGTCAAACCATTGACCCGATGCCAATAAAACTAGTTTAAACAATTATTGGTGATACTGATATGACTTTAACATTGTGCATCCCTAGTGTTTATGTATTTGTTTTTTTTTTTTACCCTCTCTCTCCCTTATCAATTTGCAGATTATTTGCCAATAACAACAGGATTTGGGTGTGAAACTTGTGGTCACTGTGATGATGCGGCATCATTTCCCTGCCACTGTTGCATTCTGAATATTTTACTTTCTGGAAAGGCTTGCACATACAACCCCCCCCCCCCCCCCAAGAAATCTTTGATATTTTAACAGTTCTGTTTCATTCACCGAACTGGTAAACATGGATCATTTTGCTTTTGAAACGTATGAATTGCAACACTTCACTGAACTAAAACCTTTATTTGTTTTATCCCCTTTGCCTTTCCCTCTAGTTTACTGTAAAACCATGGTAAAAATTTTGATAAAAGCTACATGTAGAAATTAGTAGGAAATCCTGTGCACAGAAGAGCTTAGTGACATCTGCAATAGTCACCCGGTGTTCTCTCGATTCCAGGATACTGAGAAACGCACTCCCCTCCATGCAGCTGCTTTTCTTGGTGATGCTGAAATTACGGAACTGCTCATCCTGTCCGGTAAGCTGCCACATCCCCATCAGTAAGGTGCTGTGGCTGTCACCAACACATCTTATCTTTCCACTATTGTTCTTGCTTTCTGGTTGGAGCAGAGTTACAATTAATTCCGTTGGATAAATAAAGAGATAAATGCATACTGTAATATCATTATTAGCACCATCTTTCATGCAGTTTCACAACCCTTTTTTTTTTTTTTTTAAATTTAGCCATATGAATAGCGTATCATTTGGCAGATTAAAAAAAAATTTCCAACGCTTTTTTGAAGTTTTGTATTTGTTACGCATAAGTTTTCTGGGTTTATGCTCTATTTATGTAATGCAATATTAATTACTTCTTATTGCAATGTTTCATTAAGCTCCATTTCTCAACAACATATCAAGAGCACCAATCAATGTATTATAGAACTATAGTGTGTTTGTGTGACTTTTTTATATAAATAAAGTATGCCATTTTATTTTGCTAAAATCTGAATAACCTTCTGCAAGAGCAAGATACCAAGTGAGACTGGACAGTTTGGAAATGAAAAAGCCTGCGAGATGCAATTAAACTCTCTTCTTCTGTCTGCACGAACTACCCATCCACAGGGGCGCGTGTTAATGCCAAAGACAACATGTGGCTCACCCCTCTGCACCGGGCAGTGGCATCCTGCAGCGAGGTGGGAACCACAGCACTGTGTGTGCAAACACACACAAACTCCCTGCAGGCTCTCACCTCCTGACACACACGTGTTACTGTGCCCAGACTCACCTGCTGACAGCTTTTACAATCAAAAACAAATTTATGCAGTTGTCAATTTATAACTTGATCATTTGCATACATTTAGTTACTGCAGCTGTCAGGGATATTGTTTAGTGATTAAAAAAAAAAAAATTTCCATACTTGTTTTGATATCAAAACTGCCTACAAGTATTACACAATTTCTTGTACTGTGTATATAAGGAGCTTAATATTTTAACACCCTTTAGAGAAAATGAGCTGTACATATTTAAATGAAGGTGATTGGTTTTAATTTTCATATAGCGCAGTGGGTCATAGTAAAATTGCTGCTGAGGTCCCAGACAAGCCCATATTATGAGTGCGCCAAGTTTCACTGACAGTCCTCACGTAAATCCAGGTATAATAAACCAGTGCAGAATGCAATAAGATGTGGTGGAGACATATTGACCTGCACTTTCCAGTGACTGTAAAATTCAGATGAGCAGGCAAATGCAGTGATTCTATGTGCTTATCTTACTGCAGTGTCTACGACCCAAAATCAGAAAAAAGTTGGGACAGTATGGAAAATGCAAATTTAAAAAAATAAAAATAAAAAAATTTAAAAAAACCAGTGATTCTTACATATACTTTGACTTTTATTTTATTGCAGATAGTATGAACCCAAGATATTTCATGTTTTGCCTGGTCAACTAATGTTTCTATTGCTAATATACTGTACATCCATTCCTGCATTTCAGGCCTGCAACACGTTCCAAAAAAAAGTTGGGACAGTGAAGTATTTACCACTTTGCAATGTTGCCATTCCTTCTCACAACACTTAAGACGCTTTGGCACTGAGGATACCAGGCGATGAAGCATTTCAGGTGTTATTTTGTCCTATTTTTCCTGCAAACATCTCTTAAAGTGTGCAACAGTATGAGGTTGTTGCATTTTTCATCTCAAAATTCTCCACACATTCTCTACTGGGAACAGGTCAGGACTGCAGGCAGGCTAATCTAGTACCCATACCCTCTTGTTCCGCAGCCATGCCTTTGTAATGTGTGCAGAATGTGGTTTTGCTTTGTCTTGTTGAAAAAGGTATGGACATCCCTGGAAAAGATGTAATCTTAAAGGCAGTACATGTTGCTCTAAAATCTCAATGTACTTTTCTGCATTAATGCTGCCATCACAGAAGTGTAAATTAACTTTGCCAAGGGCACTGACACAACCCCATACCATAGCAGACCCTGGCTTTTGAACTTGTTGATAACAGTCTGGATGGTCCTTTTCGTCTTTGGCCCAGAGCACACAGCATCCATTTCTTCCAAAAAAAGGTCCAGAATACTGATTCGTCTGACCGCAATACACGTTTCCATTGTGTGATTGTCCATCCCAGATGCGTCCGAGCCCAAAAAAGTCGACGCCGCTTCAGGACGTGGTTACCATAAGGCTTCTTTTTTGCACAGTAAAGTTTTAAGTGACATTTGTGAATGTAACTCTGTATTGTAATGCTTGACAAAGCTTTGCCAAAGTAATCCCTTCCCCATGTGGTTGTATCAGCTATTGATGAATGACGGTTCTTGCCGTCTGAGGAATCAGAGATCAAGGGTGTTCAGCTTAGGCTTGCGCCCTTGGCCTTTACGCACTGAAATTCCTCTAGACTCCTTGAATTGTTTAATGATATTATGCACTGTAGAGGGAGAAATATGCAAATCTCTTCCAAGCTTTTTGACATCGCCTGTTTGAAATCACATTATTTAATTTTCTTAGCTCATTACTAGCTCTAAATTGCCCCCGTCCCAACTTTTTTTGGAATCTGTTGCAGGCCTGCAGTGCAGGAATGGATGTACATTAACAAATGAAATGTTAGTTGACCAGACAAAACATGAAACATACTGTATCTTGGGCTCATACTGTCTGCAATGAAATAAAAGTCAAAGTAAGTGTAAGAATTACTGGGTTTTTAATTTGCATTTTCCATACTGTCCCAAGTTTTTCTGATTTGGGGTTGTACAATGTTGTGACATGATGTATAGCGGGTAGGACACACTGTGTGACTCCTCTTGACCTGCGCCTTGTGGCCTAGGAGGCTGTCCGTGTGCTCATCCGCCACTCAGCAGATGTGAATGCCCGTGACAAGAACTGGCAGACTCCGCTGCATGTGGCAGCAGCAAACAAGGCCCTGCGCTGCGCTGAGGTCATCATCCCGCTGCTGAGCAGCGTCAATGTGTCAGACCGTGGGGGGCGCACTGCCCTGCATCATGCTGCCCTCAATGGGCACACTGAGGTACTCACCTGAAATGCAGTTGTGCTTATAAAAAATACACTGCTGATGCTAGCTTAGTGAAGGAAAAAAAAACATTAGCACATCTGTCAGTCATTATTTGTTAATAAGTTACACAAATGTACACTTTATTACTTAAGCAACACTTACATCGTCTGAACCCACTTGCACAGACACTTCATGTAATGATTTGTTGCACTCCTACACCCTCAGTAAAAAAATAAATAGCAGTTGGTGGTGGATGTACTGAATTATTGTGTGTGCATGTGTGTGTGTTTGTACGCTTGTGCTGTTTAATGTAATAAACTTACTTAGTTGTAAGCACCCTTACCCACCCAGCCTCTGGTTCTGTTTACTTTCTGTGTCTCAGATGGTCCAGCTCCTTCTCTCCAAAGGAGCCAACATAAATGCCTTTGACAAGAAGGATGGTCGGGCTTTGCACTGGGCAGCGTTCATGGGTACAACAGATTCTTCCTGTTTTTAATCTCTGACCAGCTTTTCAAGTTCTTTACAGTATACATAGGTGTTCTCAGTTTCTAATATTTTAAGCATTGTTGTTAAAGATCTTACAGTATTCCTTCCTGAAGATCTGTTTAATGTCATCATTTGTGAATAAATATGTTAACATGCAGAAATACTTTAAGGGGCCAGCAGCTGGAATAAAGCTGCCCTTGGTTTGCATAGGTTGAGAGTTGCACTTTGCAGATGTGAATCCTGATCAGATGTCCTCAGTCCAGCTCTGTCCTCCCATGCAGGCCATCTGGAGGTGGTGCGCCTGCTTGTGAGTCAGGGGGCAGAGATGAGCTGCAAGGACAAGCGGGGATACACGCCACTCCATGCTGCAGCCTCCAATGGGCAGATTGCTGTGGTCAAGCACCTGCTTAACATGTCTGTCGAGGTACTGAGATACACACTCAGACTAAAATAGTGCCTTTTGCCAAGTTACTGATACATGTGCTGCCACAGTGATGCATACCAACATAAGTTTAAATTCCATAACATTGCACTGTTTGCACACATTTAATGTTCAATGAAATAGCAATGTAATCCTGGTAAAATCCTAATCCCAGTTTTTATCATCTTGTTGTAGCTCTCCAAAACTCTCAAATGCCACACATTATCTATAAACAAGGTGAAAGAGAGTGAAATTAAACCACGTCCACATTCCTGTTGAAATGTGTTTTACTGACAGGTGTCAGATCAATGGGTAAACACAGGTCAAATTTCTTTTGCTACTCACAAATATGTTAGGAAATGGAGAACTGAAAGCACCGCTGTTAAACACAAACAGGATGATGCTCACATATTTTGTAACGTGTGCTGGGGATTATAAGCTTGAGGAACCCATGTACATCAATTTTGTTTGTTAGTACCCTGTTAAGAAGCATTTAATTTCTGATGCTGAAGTGATCAGCTCGGACGTTAACGGTATACTGTGCCACCATATTATCATTAATCCGATGTTTTCTTTGCCTAAAACAAGCATGAAGCAACATGAAGTTGAATATTTTGAACAAGTAATCCCTAAAGCTGCTTTTCATAGTACCATTTCATGAGTGCAATATCTGGTGCACATACATATTAATGTGTGTCGGTGTACATACATGTGGGACAACGTACATGTGCATCTGTGTGACCCTCTGCCTAGATTGATGAGGCCAACGCTTTTGGAAACACTCCGTTGCATGTGGCCTGCTTCAATGGGCAGGATGGCGTGGTGAGCGAGCTCATCGACCATGGCGCCAGCGTCAGCCAGCCCAATAACAAGGGCTTCACACCACTGCACTTCGCTGCGGCATCGACGCACGGGGCACTTTGCCTGGAGTTCCTGGTCAACAATGGAGCAGATGTTAACGTGCAGGTGCGCCACCGGGAAGGCCCTGCTATCCTTTTCTCTGCAGTTGTATATTATTGTCCATTACTCCATACCTTACTCTCTGTAAGCTCTGTATTGCTACTCGTGTCATTGACCAGAGTGAAGACCTTGTGCCTCCTTTTACTGGGTATCTTTTCTCTCTGCAATTTTCCTTTCTTCACCTTGTCTTCTTTCCATCTGTATCCTTTTCATTCCCATTTATCTTCTTCATGCACCTGTTGGTCCTTGTATCTATGACATAGGTATTCATTTTGGTAAGTTTTTATTTGTTTGTTTGAATTTGAATTAGGAATAGATACAGGGTACTGGTCTAAATGATCAGGTGCCTGGTGTTTACTTGTGCTTGTTTTTTGCCTCCTCTGTTGGGTACTAACATGGTCTCTCATTCTGTCACAGAGTCGAGACGGTAGGAGCCCCTTGCATATGACCGCAGTGCATGGGCGCTTCACTCGGTCCCAAACACTCATACAGAATGGTGAGTGAGGTTCTTCTGTTTGTGTATCTATTCATCTCCCAGATGTGCAAAAATGTTTTTTTTTCTTCTAGCTGTTTTGTACTTGTGCTTTTGCTTCCTTTTGTCTTGAGTAAGCACAGTTTTACAAAACACTCTCAGAAGTAAAGTAAATCTTGAGGAAAAACTGCTGTAGGAATGTATACACAAAGTAAAATATCTTTTTAAAAGCTTAGACAGTTTTAAACAACGTAATTCATTGTATTTATGTGTGTATAAAGTGCACAACTTTGTTATTTCGTTACTGTCATGTTTTTGAACTTTGTTGTACTGAAGTGGGAGCCAATTTGAAATATCCCAAAAGAGTAAAATAAGTGTGTGTGTGTGTGTGTGTGTGTGTGTGCGCATGCACGCTGCAGGTGGGGAGATAGACTGCATGGATAAGGATGGCAACACCCCTCTCCACATTGCTGCACGCTATGGTCATGAGCTACTTATCAACACGCTTATGACCAGTGGGGCCGACTGCACCAGGTCTGTCTCACCTGACAGTGAAATGTCTGTCTTGCTCATGTCATGCGGTTTTATTATTTAATTGTCAGTGGCCTTTAGTCACTCTAGCCCTTTGTCATCGTCTGTCCCTCCCCGTGCAGACGAGGAGTCCATGGCATGTTGCCCCTGCACTTGGCTGCTTTGAACGCCCATGCAGACTGCTGCCGGAAGCTGCTTTCTTCAGGTACCGTGACAAGGCAAAGATAATGGAGGCCTAGAGTGGATATTTTGGCTGCAGATAATGATGATTGGTATCAAAGCAAAACTTGTGATTGTAGACACTAACTGGGATATGAGGGGGAAGAGGTGTAGTTACATCATAGGATTCAGATCTGAAGTTGATTCGGGCTTGTCGTGCTCCACCTGTAGTTGTTGATGTAGATAATTGTCAGCTTTTGTGGGGACTCCACCAGCAGCACCAATATGTACAGCACTGCATCTGCAGTATTTTTCCCCATTTAAATGAATGTAGATGTAGCAAATGTTAGGTTGTTATCCCATGGTGACAGAGCAGGTCTGTGAAGTGCCTGCAGGAAGCACTTGGTCCAAACTGCTAAGCTAACCTAGTGGCTGCACGCTGAAGTTGGTGACAGGCGCTCAGCTTTCCCCTCTATTATGTATAACATTTGCACTCCTGTCTTTCTTACAGTCGCGGTTTATTCTTAAGTCTGGCAAAGAGCCTAGTGTGTTTTTAGGCAGCCTAATATGCTGCCTCTTTTTGTATTGCACCTGCTCAGCGGCAGCTGAATACGACAACTGCTTGGTAGGGATGTTTGTAATAACTTGAGTTAGATTAATCACCGCATGTTATGGTTTGTGGATTGAACACACAAGTATCTCTTACCTCTGTGCAAGTCAGCTGCCTTCCCTCAATGTGTGACTTTACCATACTTGTTATATTGTAGTCCATGCTTGCTTGATTATACAAAACTGGTTAACATCACACCTGGAAGCAAGGCGTAACACCCGCTCATGACACTAGTGTACCTCAGGATGTTTGCAAATGTACAAGATGTTAAGCAGACCACAACACACTTTACCTCGCTTTCCTTGTCAGGCTACATGTTTATCTTTTGCTTTGGGTATAAAGTGTGCAACTTGAGGGGTGTAAGCCATTTTGAACAGGTGAGCAGGAATGAGCAGATGAGGCTAAAACAGGATAGTTTATTTGGGTAGAGGTTCAGTCAGGAGCAATTGATGCCCTGGGGATTGGTGTTTACATTCAGAGAAACACAGGGGTTTGTCTGCACAGTGCCTGTGTAGTTACTATGTGAGCAAAATGAATGTGTGTAACACTTGGGTGTGCTGGGAAACACTGCTGTGCACAACAGCTCTTGTTCAGCAACGTTCCTTAAGACCTGTCAGCAACTTTCTGTACCTCTATAGGGCATCAGCAGGCACAAGGTAGGCAGAGTTTCAAGCGCCTGAATTATTTTGCCATGTAGCAATACAGTTATTTCCACATTTTCATGAATGTTGGAATTGTTTTTTCTTTCTTTCTTCCCTGTAGTTCATATTTAGTCCCTGTAGTTCATATTTAGTTGCTGCCTCTTCACTTGTGCTTTTCCAACCCAATGCATTTTTTTTTGTACTCTGCAACCAACTGTTTTTGTCTTCAGGCTTCCAGGCAGACACCGCTGATAGTTTTGGGAGAACCTGCCTCCATGCTGCTGCTGCAGGGGGGTAAGTCTGACCCCCACACAGTTATTTCAGGCCTCTGCTGCATCAAACTCTTTTTTTTTTCTTTTCAGTTGTTGATCACTTTGGAGAGTTTTGTAATGAGAGTGCCTTCATGTTTCTCTGCCCCTTTTCTGCAGTAATGTGGAGTGTGTGGAGCTCCTTCTTAGTAGTGGAGCCGACCACAACCGGAGGGACAAAGGTGGCAGGTGAGGCTTTGGGCACCCACACCTCGTGGAGCCGAAATGAAGGATTATTCAGAGGTTGTCTGGGGAAATTTGGAGAGTTTTATGAAGCTGAATGTGTGGTTCTTGGGATGTAATGAAATGTAGCTGTGTTTGGCTTTTGTGTCTGGGGTGTTACAGAGGGCTTTGCAGCCATAAATGTATGTCAGTGTATATCAGGACTCCTACAATCTTGTCTTAGTGGGCCTGTTTTATAAATTTTCATTTTATTTATAATGACATCCGGTGAACTGCAAAATGTGGGCATTAGTGAGACAGTGATTCAGTCACAGCTTTTACTGCTGGGATGAAATCCATATACAGTATGCAATGGCCTTTCAGGATAAAAATTGAAAAACCATATTACAGGATGTGCATTTGTGTGTTTCTGTAATATGTAAATTATTATTAATATTACTTTAATATTTCTGTCTTTGTGTCAATGCTCACATTCACAGGACACCCCTCCATTATGCCGCTGCCAATCGCCACTATCAGTGCCTGGAAATGCTGTTGTCCCGCGGGACCTGCATTAATGCCACTGACCAGTGGGAGCGCTCTGCTCTGCACTATGCTGCTGCCTCGGACCTGGACAGGAGGTAAGATGGCTTCGTTGTAAGACAGTTCAGAGCAGAAGCCCCCCGCTCACCCACCACCTCATTGCCAGTACACGCAAACAGCCCGCTTTTCAGTGCAGGCACCCTAAAGAATAAAGACTACTCCTTTCCACTGGTGCTGTCTGGCTCTTTTTACACAGTGGGTGAATGATGCCCGGCTGCATCATTGGGGGGCTGCTTTGTGTTTTTCCAGAAAGCCCAGGCAGCACCATGGTCTGTATTGCTTGCTATATTCGGGAACAGTTCAGGTAATCTGACTGCTGTGCACAGTTAACCGCGTATGAAGCTTTGTTAAAAGAGAGGTATTTATATGACTTTGTTGTCTGATCTTAAATGAATTTATTCAAACCCATGTTTAGAAGCATAAATGCAATGTAAATGATAAATAAAAGTACTGAAAATGTTTTGAAAAAGAGTGCAAATTGTCTTACATGCTGTGATCAGATCAGTACTTGCACGATGTCATATGTTTATGACGAAACCATATTTGCTTTGAATACTCAGAAGACGCCGCGAAGTGCTGGAGCCAGAGAGTGAGGGAGTGCAAGCCGAGCGGGAGAAAGAGGCGGCTCTGTGAGTTGACCACGTGTTCAGGAGCATCTTGTGTTTGTGCAGTGCTCTCTTTCTCTTCTGTCACCATCACTCTTACTAATATTACAGCTGTCCTGGGGTAATGGGGACCCATATTAATACCAGGTCACGTTTTTGCACCAATTTTTGTAACATTTGTGTTCCTGTGTGCCACCTAGTGGTGATGCTGCACAGGACCAAGAGCCACTCGAAGGGATTTTCAGTCGCACAGTTAAGACAGTTGCACAGTTGCTTGCGAGTGGTAAACTGGTGGAGAATGGATAAGAAGTTGCGTCATGGCAGCTGTGCTCGGCAGTGTTGCTGTTGTCAGTCTCATTTTGCGCACCGAAAAGATTGGGCCTTATTGTAGGTCAGCATAAACTCGGTTATTGTTTTTATTGTTTGTTTTGTTGTTGATAATGGTAATTAGTGAATTAACATAAACCAGTGGCTCACATTTCGCCCCCATTTGTTGTCTTCAGCAGGTCTACTTGCCCACATGTTGTTTTCTGGGTGTTAAGCTGTGCTGGTAACCTGAGGCTGACATTTAACACACAAGTGTAATTCCTGATAGTTTGTCATGCTTTTATTTGTCCTCCTTCACCTTTCCTTTTTTATTTTGTTTCTTGAGTCTTGTAGTAGTCCGTGTCTGTTTACCTGTGGATGCATGTGTGCAGGTGCTTGGAGTTCTTGCTGCAGAGCGGAGCAGCAGCTGACCTGAAGGACAAACAGGGCTACAGCGCTGTTCACTATGCTGCTGCCTATGGCCACCGACAGTGCCTAGAGCTGGTGAGGGTAGTGTCCTCACACACACACACACACACACACACACACACACACACACACACACACACACACACACACACACACACACAAATGAAAACTGGCAAATTGGCAGTGGTCTTGAGAAATAAATGTATGATATTTTAAGAAACCCATGGGAGGATGTAGTATTACATCACTGATTTGCAGCACTATTGACTGACACTTTGTAGTGATTTTTCTCTCCAGTTGCCTTTTTAACAAACATTTTGACATGCAGTTGCAAACATCTGCTGTTTGTGCAGTAGGTTTGATAAACTACAACTTGGAGTTTTTGTTTTTTTTTTGTTTTGTTTTTTTTTTATCACCAGGCTGAGTGTGCTGGTTGTAGGCACTGCACTGCAGCTGCCTAGCTTTTAGCTCTATTGTGCAGATTGGAAAATGGAGTTATCAGGGTAGCCGAGGATTGGCAGAATCTGCTTTTGCATGAACAAAAGTTGACGTAAGGTTGATGAAGAGATGACAAGCCTACAATATGGCTCTCTTTCCTGGTCTACACGTGTGATTCACAGCTTTGGTCAATTAAACAGATAGGGTAGAATGGATATATCTAAAGTCTTAACTTTTACTTTTAATCAACTTCAACAAACCATATCTGAGCTAAGAACTCCCCATATACAGATGAGCATGTCATGTATTGTCGGCATGTTGGATCGTGTTGCGCTAGTCAGAGAGATATCAACATTTCCCTGGTGCTGCAGTAGGGTCTTCTGGCCATACAGTGGCCCACCTTGTCCCTACACACAGAACAACAATTAAAATCTGCTGAACTTGTCATTTGGAAGGGGACAAGATTGAGCATTGAAGCTGCAGAAGAGTTGCGCAGCTGCTTTGACTGCAGGAAATGGTTTTAGGGCAGTTGCACTCCTATAAAGATAAACGTTAGATAAAACCCTGATAACAAAGCATGGTTTACAGTGTATGTACCTCTTCTAATTTATTTTATGAAACCTTTGTCAATGTCTGTTCATATCAGATCTGCATACTGCATGTTTTATCTCTGTGTGGACTATAAATTCCAGGTCAGATGTAGGGAGAAGTTTCAAGTGCAGGGCAGTAACTCAGGTCACACCTCTGCTTCTTTTTCAGTTGTTAAACCAGAAACAGACCCAGCCGGATGAGCCAAACTGCCCCAACACACGCAGTCCGCTCCACCTTGCGGTGAGTGGGGTCATATGGGTGGTCTGGTGTGGTTGGACGGGGTGTGCAGTAAGCTTAGTAGCACAGTAGAGAAATCTGTTTGGGGTCGGTCTCACCGATTCTCATGGCACAGGGAGTGTTCATGAAGCAGAACATAGTTGAGCTAAGTCCTAAATTACTCCTGGACTGTTATTTTACGCATGTACAATAATGCTTGCAGTGCAGAGCACATATTGTCCAGCAGTCAATGGCATCATGCCAGGCCTCTTAAGTTGTTGTGCTGGACTCTCAGCTGTTTGCAATCTTTAAATTGGTTTGATATGTTAGAAAACATACTGAGATTCTCTACATTCCTCTGTATGAATCTGGATTTATTTGGATGGAGAATATGTCAATGACCTGTGTAAATTAAGTCTGTGTACTTTGTTTGAGTAGGCTACCTCTTAATGCCTTTACCATTTGTCAAAGGATAGACAAGTTAATGTGGTTCATTCCAGATTCACGATTATTTTTAGCGGATAATAGATTTCAGGTGAAGTAATTTTGGTCCATTTGTATTTAAAGGTATTTTAGGGTGAAGTGTTGTTTGTTCCTTCCCCTAGGCCTACTATGGCCATGCACAGGCCCTGGAAGTGCTGTTGCGAGGGGAGCAAGACGTGGACCAGAGGGATGAGGCCGGGCGTACTCCCCTAGCACTGGCATCCCTCAGGGGCCATACAACCTGTGTCCACACCATTCTGAGTCATGGAGCATCACCCAGGAGTCAGGACTCCATCCAGGGCTACACACCAGCCCATCTGGCAGGTGCATCACCTAGAATGTGTGAAAAAGGCAAAAATGATGTGTAGTGAAAAGCATGCATCCTCAAAAGCATGTTTCCCTGCTGTCAAGTGGTTGAGTGTAAATTGTGAATACAGCAGTAGGTCACTGTGTGACAGAATGTGGAAAACTGCTACGTTCTGATATTGACTGAAAATGTCAGTGCTTTAACTTCAAGGACCTTAAGGATCACCATGCCTGTGTGACACTGGTGGGAAACCGCGATACACATTCATGTGCTTTTCTCTCACAGCAATGAATGGACATACTGCCTGCCTTCGTCTCCTGCTGGACGATTCTGATGGTCTGGACCTGGTGGATGTGGTGGATTTTCAGGGACGGTGAGGTTCTGTGTTCCACCTTTCCCTGTCTTGTGGTGCTGCTCTGACCCAGCTCTATCCCCTTACCTCTGTCTTTGAGTGCTCTGAGCTCCTGATGTGTTAGTTGACCCCATTGGGTTCCTTCCTCAGAACCCCGTTAATGATGGCAGTGGCAGGTGGCCATGTGGACGCTGTGTCGGTGTTGCTGGAAAGAGAGGCTGGTGTGGAAATTGCAGATGAGCAGGGGCTGACGGCACTGCACTTAGGGGTGAGTACGGCAGGGCACCCCCTGCCTGCTTGCTGCCAGCAGACCAGTCACAGTAGGAGACTCCCATGTTGATGCCGACCATGCGGAACGTTTCCTGGCTTTCCCATAGTGTTCTTCTTCTCACCCTAGCTGCTGTGCGGCCAGGAGGAGTGTGTGCAAGCCCTTTTGGAGCAGGAGGCGTCTGCACTTGTTAAGGACTCCTGGGGACGTACGGCTCTGCATTTTGCAGCTCTCAGGGGCCATGCTTCTTGGCTGGCTGAGCTGCTGAGCATTGTGTGCACTGAGGCCACCACACCTCCACTGAGAGACATCCAGGGCTACACTCCACTGCACTGGGCCTGTTATAACGGTGTGCCTCCACTCCAACACGCTGGCTGTTTGTCTGTCTGTCTATAGAGAGTAAATACAATCACAACATTGAAAACACATTTACTTGTGGTTTGGAAACAATTGAGAGCAATCCCAAAATTTAAAGTGGAAATGGTGTTGAATCAAACCCAGACAGTGCAGGACTTGGAAAACCCTCAACATTGCAAGCTGAGCTCATTCAGCTAAATTAGAAACATTATCTTCTCTTGTCACATTACAAATGTATACATATTATACTGTACTTTCATTAAGATGGATGGCTGTTTATCCATCTGTTCCTACCATGACAAGGGACAAACACATGTTCATCTACATGGCTGCGTGTGTGTGTTTATAGGCCAAGATGGTTGTGTTGAGGTGCTGCTGGAGCAGAAGGTTGGTCAGGGCTTTGAGGGAAACCCCTTCACCCCCCTTCACTGTGCCATGTAAGTAACTATGCCCACTGACATCCTTATTTTGTTCATATCTGCATTAGGCTAGAATGGGATTTGAGGGGGTTGAGATGACATTCTTGCTGTCAGGGTTCGGATACTCACTGATGATATTCTCAGAATTGCCAACACTAGGATTGGAAGTGCACAGCGCAGGGCTTCTGTGCAGTCTTCTGGACAAATGCAAGTGAAGTGGAAGTTAAGAACAGACTTAAGTCCTGAACTGCCTCTAAACTCTCTTGCCCTTCAGGATGAATGGCCATGAGTCATGTGCTTCCCTGCTGCTGGATGCTCTAGGCTCTGATATTGTCTGCTGCTGTGATACCAAGGAAAGGTGAGGATG
Source organism: Heterotis niloticus (assembly GCA_018136845.1). NCBI lineage: Eukaryota > Metazoa > Chordata > Actinopteri > Osteoglossiformes > Osteoglossidae > Heterotis > Heterotis niloticus. The sequence goes on from CM030906.1 coordinate 16,158,783, forward strand.
TACCTCTTGGTTGCAGTCAGAGATGTCCTGCATACATTCAGCCATCCAGTGCTTCCCCTGCTGACTGCCTTTTCTACCCTCTGTCTCTGAGATCACCCTCTTTCACACAGTCCCATGGGCTCCCCCACACAGTGTAAAGTGTAGCTCATTGGGAAGTAACTTGGTGTACAGCTGAGAATTGCAATTTGAAAGTTGGCAATGTAAGACCCAGGAGTGGCTGTTTTAGTGCCATTTAAAAAAGCATCAAAATGGAGCAGTGATGGTTTTGGTGTTTGTGGCATGGCTGTCGTGTTGCTCTCAGGACACCACTGCATGCTGCTGCCTTCTCCGGACACACGGGAAGCCTGCAGCTGCTCCTGGACCACGGGGCATCGGTGGATGCAGCAGACGCATCAGGCCGCACTCCACTGATGATGGCGGTGATGAGAGGCAACACAGGGGCTGTAGGTAGGAAAGGTTTCAATGTTACCTTTAAACATGAACATGGAATGCCAAAGCAGGGATGACCCTCACTTCATTTCTTCAGAGATTCTGCTGCAACAAGGAAGTCCCAATCTAAGCTTGACGGATCAGGGCGGGAACACAGCTCTACACTTGGCCTGTGCTCATGTGAGTTCCCCAGCATTGCCATAGCTGCCTCCCTTCTCCTCTGAAGTCCCCCTTAAAGACAACAGCCCTTCGCTGCTAAGTAAAGCTCTCGGCAAGAACATCTACCGGCGTGTCTAGCATTTAAACTCACCTTGGTGAAAGGTGTCAGCTAAAGAATAAACAGTATTCACTGTATGTTATTTTGGAGAAAACTGTCTGCTAAAGTGAAAAATTTAGAAAGCAAATTGTGGTAATAGAATGTCGTCTTCTTCTTTCGGCCACTTCCGTTAGGGGTTGCCACAGCGGATCAATTGTTTCCACTTCCTCCTGTCCTCTGCATCTCTCTCCGTCACACCCACCAGTTGCGTGTCCTCCTTTACCACATCCATAAATCTCCTCTTAGGCCTTCCTCTCTTCCTCTTGCCTGGCAGCTCCATCCCTAGTATCCTTCTCCCGATATATCCAGAATCTCTCCTCTGCACATGTCCAAACCAACGCAATCTAGCCTCTCTGACTTTGTCTCCAAACCTTCTAACCTGGGCTGACCCTCTAATATACTCATTCTAGAATGTAAACAAATTAAAATTCCAGATCAGATTGTAAATAAAATGTACTATTTATTATTGGGAAAACACTGTGTTTTTTAATTAAGTAGCAGTCAAAAAACTGAGTCAAAGGACAATAAGTATTACAAACTGTCACAACACTATGCAGTTATCCTTTTTTGCTATTGGTTTTTTCATAAATTTGGTATCTGGAGCAGTTTTCTTACCACAAGGCACATTGCGGCACTGTATAGGTATGAACAGTTCTGTGGCTGGCGTTTGTGCTCTCAGCCACCTCAAGCTCATCTCACTTTGGTGCTTTTATGCAGCGCTTTCATTTACCGCAAACAATCTCTGCAGTCTTGCAGCATGGCAAAAAGTTATAGAAAAGTGCATGAAGAAAATTGAAAAGCATGTAGAAAAGCCCATACAATAGAGGAGAAAATGGAAGCGACTCATCTACTGCGATACCGAATATGTATTTAATATTGCAATGCTATTAGTAGCAGTGACCTTTTGGTTTAAATTTGCTTTTGTTTCACTTTCCTGCATTATGACCCCCTCCAGGGAAGGGAGGACTGTGCCCTTCTCATTCTGGAGAAACTTTCAGACGTTACCGTCATTAATGCCACCAACACAACTCTGCAGACGTAAGTGAATTCAGGGTGAGATTCGAACTGGCTGATGCTGTTTCTGACCCATAAGTGGACCTGATGACTGGCATGATGTCAGTGTACGGATGTTGAAGTGGTTGCCATCTTGCTCTTTTGCAGCCCCCTCCACCTGGCTGCCCGCAGTGGACTAAAGCATATAGTGCAGGAGCTCCTGTCCCGTGGGGCCAGTGCCCAGGCAGTGGACTCTAGCGGTAAGGTTGGCAGACGCTGTTTGCACCCTGAGCGCCATCTCCTGGCCAAACCCCCTGTGTTTCTGTTGGTTGCCTCACTAACCACTGGTTTTGCTCTCATATCCCTTCAATCTTTACTGCTATGTCACATCCTGGTCAAATGCCTGTTGTAGAATTCAGATGCTTTCACTGACCAACAGTCTCTGGTTGTACTCTAATTCAGTGGCGGTCTCTCATCATTTCATCTCCTCTTGGCCCTGTTTGAAACCCCACTTGGCCCTTTCCTTTTCTCTGCCCTTCATCTCTCTCTTCCCCCTCAGGTTTCACCCCCGCTCTAGCTTGTGCTGCCAGTCAAGAGGTGGCCAACTGTCTGGCCCTCATTCTGGCTACCATGATTCCTTTCTGCTCCCCTTGCAGCTCTGGAGGACACTCCCCTGGCTCCCTCATGAAGGTACTGCTGTGGCCAAGGACGAGTCCCGCAGGGTCCAGAGCTCCGCAGGCACCCTCCAGCACCCCTAGCGAGGGCACCATCGAGAATGACTCAGACTCTGAGACGTTCTGATGTGTTTGTCTCCCTGTTGCCCTGTGATGCTTCCATTCTGTGAGTGTGCATTTGTACATGCCTGTCTCGCAATGTGGACCAGGTGGAAATAAGCCATGTGCAGCCTTTCTTGCTCACAATAGCCAGCAGAATTTGAAAATGGGATTTTCTTGTAGCTGGTGAGAAGATCCCACAATAGACAACTTAAGCTGTAGCTTAGTCTCAGTTTATGTAATAACTGCAACAGCTGAGTGTTTTAAAAGCACAAAAAAAACAGAACTGCGGCTGGTAAAAGTTTGCCACATGTGCCACTTTGAAATCAGCCAATGGCACCAAAAAACATTTTTCTGCTACTGCACTGTTTTCTTCAAAGACTTTTCTACTTTAGCCTGTTAATTTTTTATGTGCTTAAACATAACCGTGTGTGTGTGTGTGAGAGAGAGAGAGACTGCACTTGAAGTATATTTGCTCCCCTGTGAATGAGTGAGAAGACACCAAGTAAGGTCTGTGGCACTGAGAGTGAATGGATTCATACAGTTTATCTTTACAGTGACCCTGACCCCCCCCCCCCCCCCCCATTTCAAAACAGGAGTGATGGGGGGGCCTGGTTGTCATACTGCTAACTAGGGCAGAACTGCAGGGTGTTGGGTGGTAATGTTCATACCAGAGCTGTACCTTCTTGTCTTGATCATATTTATCTCATCACTTGAAGGAGACAGCAAGCATTTTTGAGTGTAAAAAGTGTATTTTTATGAGTAACTTTTAACTTTCTCAGTTTTTTTTTTTTTTTTTTAAAACGTAAAAGGTCATCATACACACACAAGTATACGCTGTTACCTGAAAAGAGAGATGTGGAACCGTAAGTTAAGCTTACTTTTTAAGCGTTTAGGTCAAACTAGAGAAAAGCTACCATGATGGTCACCTTAAGAATGAAGTGGGACTGATTGTCACATCACCATTTGAATAGAACAAAGTTGAAGTTATTTCTGTTGTTACATTTACTGTACAACTGATGTTAAGAACCTAAGTGAAAGGCAGGAAGTGTGCATGTGCACGCACGTGCACATATTAGTACTAACATTTTATTCTCAGACCCGCAGCTTTAATGCAGTGACACTTACAAGACTCGGTGTCCTTTTTACTTTTCATTGGAGTACTGCTTATTGATTAATATTAATTTTGACTTTTAACATAAAAACATCATTTTAAACTGAAAACCCATTTAAAATTATTGGGACTGCCAATCCTATCACCTTGTTAGACTGTTTTAACAGCTACTAATAGATAATCATTGATCTGTGTCATAAAGATAAGAGGTGCCAGTTTTCCCCAGAGCCTTCAAGGTGGACTGAGTCTTTATGTTGGACTCAAGCTGAGGAATAATCAGGAGAGACAACCAGCCCAACTTCCTCTGCCCCACAGAACACAGCTCCATTACCGGAGAAGTTTGAGCCACACATCTGCGTTCAAGTTCTTATCAAAGGACCTTAGTGGTACTGCTGGCAGGTGTGCGACGTTCGTAATAATCCACCACACTCTTGAGTTGAATGGTTTGTTTTAAAGAATGGGTAAGAATGTGAGAAAATTTTTAGTAAAGTCACCTGAAACACCTTGCCACACATCTGCACCTAAAGGTTTCCTAAGTTTTTTTTTCTTTTTTTCTTTTATACGTTTCATTTTATAGTGAGTTGACACTGATGTGGCTGGAAAAGCCGACCAGTTGATTTTTTTTTGGGGGGGGGGGACTAGCAAATAAGGTGGAGCACACAAGTTGCGATGGATGTTTTTGGACATATGTAATACTAGGGTTCAGTATAAAAAAATCATTTTAAATGTTACTTTAACTTTGATCATTTTTGTTTGTCCTAGTTTTATTATATGTATTTCAATTAGATCTGGGATCAGTGCCAGTCATACAGTTGGTCATTCAGGAAAGAAATGTAAATTTACCTTTATGGAGGTGGCCAAAGAAATGCTTTTCCTGTCTCGCCAACCACGCAGTAGTGCTCACCAGGGCTTGAGTGCTACCTGGAGCAGAATGGTGCTCACCAGGTATGATGTTCCTGGCTTCATCTAAAGCTGAGGGGATGTGAGTGGTGCTGAACCACAGCATACCAATGTGAGCACCACTCTGAGCTGCAGTCCCAGTAGAGAGGCCAAAAAGTGAGATGTGTGTGTTTGAAGGTCCAGCTTTCCATTTTGGCCCAGATCACTTATGTTTTTTCACTTTTTTTTCCCCCCAATTGGGCGATTTTATTGCTGGTGTCATTGAAGGCCGGAACAATGGCATTTCCCACTTGCTTTCTCCTGCTCCTGCCTGGTCTTGAGCCCTTCTTTCTATCTGCCAGTAGCAGTACATGTTAATGTCCTTTAGTGCCTTGTCCAGCCCTCTTTGTAATCTTTTTGTCTTTGTGTAACATTTGTATTTGCCAGCTGGTACTTGACATGTTGTTTTTCTTCCTTTTTTGTACGGTGGGTACGATTTGGGTGGTTGTTTCTAGAACCAACCAGAAGTAGCCTGCTCATCTTTCTGATGGGTGAAAAGACACAGGTTTTTACATTTTGTGTCAGTATGTGAAGCAGAAGTTAGCTGTGTGTTGTTAAAGCTTTGGGTTTGCATTATTTAAACAAGGACAGAAATGAAGTTTATTTGATGCTAGATTGGCGAGTGCCACAGTAATAATCCAGTAATGACAATCCAGCAACTGAGTGCCACCTGTCACTTCCTTTTGTCAGAAGTTTGTTTTTTATATAAAGTAATGCAGCTCTGTGTCTGGTCTGTCTCTTTATTTACATGGCAAAGCACAGTTGTGTTTAACAAGCATCCATAAGCTGCTGCATGACAATACTTGGCTTCATATAAAATGTATTTGTGCACCACTACTTCTAAACAGCTGCTGGGTGCTTCTAGGTGTTAATCTTTAATCTGTACATTTACAACAAACTTTTACATCAGAAAAGAATTTTTACAAACCATGAGTTGGTCATAATCACACTGTTTTGTACAGAAGTGACTGTTCCAAAGATAAAGGTGCCAGCCTCCACCCGCTGTGCATTTGGAAAGGTTTGTCTGGAATGTTTTTTTTTTTTTTTTTAAATTCAAAAAGTTCATTGATTAAATGTGCATTTCTCTGCTGGCAACACAGGACATAATAATGGTGCTCCTGTCCATCCCTCAGCAGTTCACCCCCAACCCCGTCCAGTGGTCCGGTACCATGAGAAAGTATTTGTCCATGGCTTCACAGAAACGGGTGCGGTACAGCTCCGGTGACACCACTGTGGGCATCTTTCCTGGGTGGGGGGAACAGGTGGTTACCAACCTGCCAACAAAAGCTGAGAAACAGGAATTCTTCTACCCGTTTGCATTCATTCATTGTTTCGCAGACTAAAGTGAGGTGCAAAAAGCAGTTCAACTGTGAGAGGAAACCAGAGCAAAGTCTATACCCACTCCAACTCAAACCCATGTCTTAATGCACAGCCCAGGTACCCTGAAGCCCCCCCCCCCATCAGAGACAAAAGCTCGGGTACTGTGTGCTGCAGTTCAACCCAACAGCAGCAGGTTTACCTTGGCCACCGAGGATTCCAGTGGATTTCACTACCATCTCTAATTTCTTGTCCCACGTGAACGTCCTAATGTAATCTGAGGAAAATTAAATAAATGCACAAAGCTCAAAGTTATCACAAAATGCAATAAATTCAAACCTGCTTGAGAGAAATGGAACAGTAGTGCATGAGACAACATGATGAATTAAGATGGGAAAAAAATCCTCACCAATGATGCCCACCACCAGCTGACCAGTGGCATCATCGCGGCCCACCAGCAGCGAGTAGTCGATGATGAGGTGGCTAGACAGGAAGTAGGCATCGCTGTGAATGGCTGCACGCAGGATGGCTTTGCAGTGGGAGCGGATGTACAGTGGGTTGTCATGGACCAGCTTGAGCAGGTTCTCATCCAGCAGCACCACCTCACAGCTCTCCTTGCCCGAGTCTGTCTTCACATTGCGGTTACGGAGGGAGCCCTTTAGGTCAAACACTTGAGCCATTTTCCGCCCATAGAACAGATTTTCCATCACCAGCAGGTCTAGCTTCTTCTCGGTGTTATTCTGGGAATTTTTGTAGCCAATCCTGTAGACGCCCAAGATCTTGGCCAGTGCTGTTGGCCGCTGCAACAGACACACCAATCACCTTTTGTCCCTCCCTGCAGCCACAGTCAAACTTGTGCTTCCTTTCAGACCCTTGACTCCCAAACTGCTTTCCTCTTGTGCAATTCTATAAACGCACTTCATCTCATTGCCAGAACTGATGCAGCTTAAACCAAGATTGCATTCACTACAGTGCCATGTTCTATTTCTGCAGAATTTCACCAAATGTCCCTTCAAAATTCTACCTCTGAAAGGACAGTCCCAAATGTAAAAGTACAGAATTACACAATCGTATTATTTAAATTCAAATACAGCATTAAAATTTCATTAAAATGATCTGTTCTACTTTCAGATGATCAAATTATGCAATGAGGGTAAAGCGCTACCTTCTGGTGGACAGCCCCTGTGATGTAGATAAAATAGTGGGGAGCAAAGTCGAGGAAGGACTGAACCTCCAGTCTTGGCATCTGCTTCAGGATGAAGCGGTCATCTAAGGAGCACACAGGAAACATTTAGCACTCACGCCCAGATGGTTTTTACAAGGTCACTTTGTAGCCAACGGCCTCAGGTAACCCAGCCACAGGCTTCCCCATGTAAGCAAAGAGGCTCTGTGAAGCCACCCCCATCAGGCAAGGAGTTCTCATACGGGTGTAAATAAATGTCATTTCATGAAGGAAAAATGTGTTCATAGACCACGGGGTTGCATGCAAAATCCCTAAAAGCTGCAAAGAAGGATGCTGGCAACCCCAACATTCTGGCCGTATGTAACAGAGGTACAGTGCACAGCAACGTTGGACTAGTTAATCAGATCAGTCGTCACCTTCGGTGGCATAGAAGACAGCTCCTGACTTGCCCCCGCGGGCCTGCCAGTTGACGCAGTGTGACAGCGAGCGCACAAAGTCCTCCTCTGAACTCTCCATGATCTCCTCGCGCATCTTGTGAAACTCCTCAGCGTAGTAAACACGGCAGTAGAACTTAGCATTGGCATCAGAGAACTCTTGAGGAGCAGCACAAAACCAAAAAGCAACAATGAGTCGCCAATCCAAACTGGTTTGTGACACAGTGTGAGGCTGAGTGCAGAAGGAAGGACATTTCTACTTACGTAGTTCAATGTGGGGGTTTGCAGTCTGCTTCTTCTGCTTGTCTCCTCCATCTGTCTCTTCTGAGCAAACAAGACGGCAATCGGTTTAAAACCATAAACATTTATTTCTGGACATTATTAGTTTTAACAGCTTAGCGTACCCTGTTATTCAGCACAAGTAACCTGCACATGTATGATGCATATGGGTGTTTTACGTAGAGGAAGCACACTGCTATACAAGAACAATGCTGTACAGCTATCTCAAACTTAGCTTTAAGCTTTAGTACCTTTGACCATCGTGCCACCTGCCAGAGTACATTTAAAATAGGAAGCAGATTCCAAACACTGTGTTGTTATGCAGGTGCCAACCAGCTTAAATGTCAATAGTACACACTTACTGAGCGGTTCAGCATCAGCGCTGGAACGACCCATTTGGGATGCTGTGGTTTCAGTGGTCTTGGCTGGACTGCTCTTCATCCTGTTCTCTGCAGCACTTCACCCACAGAGAAGATGTCAGTAATAAAGCACTGGCTTTGAAGAGCTCAGCATGATGTCCCTCACTTTGTCATCTAGCATGTTCACCTGTTCGACTGAGTAATCTCCTCTCCTCCGGTCTTCACCGTGGTTTTAGAAAGCTCCTCCAGAGCCGTCTTATACTCCTTACAGCTGCACAACAATGGTCCCATCACATTATTGCTCAACAAGCTTTCGTGTAAAGGGGCTCTTCAATTCAGAAGCCCTCAGCAGTAACCACAGATAATAATTTATCTAAATGACATCTGCTGGACAGACATCGGAACTAGAAGTACATTACAACACAGTACCAAGGCTTAGTGCAACAATCTTCTCATCTGAGTGTTTCAAGCTGAGAGGACTCACCTGAGGGCAAAGGCAATGATGGAGCTGGGTTCTCTCTCGCATACAGCGATGGGTACCCTCTCATGTTCATACATCAGGTAGTGCTTGTCTGGGTCACTGGCACACAATAGTTATCAACAGCATTGCATCCAAAACTCTTCACTCCACTTGTGCTAATCGTGCAGCAAAATGCAGATAGAAACTACACAGCCCACAGTCACAGTTTGTCTTTTTAATATTTAACCTCTGAATCCTGAGCACAGTTGTAGGGTTGCAGGGATCCAGAGCCTATCCTGGAGTCACGGGCCAATAAGCTATGAAAGACTCTAGGAAATTGCAGCGTGCGTGTACCCAGATTTAACACCTAATTTGTTGTTGAAAATGCAAATATTGAAACTATAATGATGTGTTCCTAGTCCATCCAAAACCCCAAAACGTATCAGTGAAATACTGTAAAACACCTTGCAACATCGGGCCACTCTATTTATGAGATAGGAACACTCCAAAAATACTCAGAAACAAAGGCACCATGAGCCATAAAAGCAAGGATATCAGTGAACTGCATCCCTTGCAGGCTGCAGTACTCAACAGTATTATGTTGCAAAGTGGTGTCATACAGGAACAAACTACTCACATCACAAGGGAACTTTTAATTTCTTCACTTCTTGCAGATAAATTTCTGGCTCTGCATTACAGTTAAACTGTGTATATGGGGGCTGCGTAAACCACTGTGCACCTGTATATATACAAATTTGTTTCAAGCTTGTTGGTCTTTGATCTGCTGATTTTTACCTCTATGTTCAGGTATACTTACAATGGGAAAGGAATGGGGTTGTAGCTGCTGCCAGGTAACAGGTTGGCCAAAATGGCTTTCATGGTTGATTTCTCCTTCACTTGGCTATCACTAGAGCCCATCAGGTGTCCATCAAACACATCTACAGAGAGAGGGGTGGGATGGTTACCTTCAAGGAATTTCGAAGGGGCATTCTTTAAACAACCATTTAAAAGCAATCATGTTGAATAGAAAAGTTGCTGATTATCTTTTGCACATAAACCCAAAGTTTACATCTTCAAGACTTCTGGGGAATACGCGGATGTTCTGCTATGTGTGCTGCATGTCATTTTGGAGTAAAGTGTAAAGTAAATGAATAAATCAAATCAAAATATGTGGCTGCCTCACGGTGAGGGTTGTGTTCAGGTTTGTGCCCATTCATGTCTTTGAACTAGAATGCGCACCCTCTGGGATGCTGACGGAGTCCTGGTCTGGGAAGGATGGTCCAGATGAGACCAGCTCTGAGGCAAACTCTCCAGGGGATGGCAGCTGAAGTAGTGAAGATGACCCAGAACCTGAGGGCAGGGTGCTCATGTGACGATCCTCTGCAGGTCAACCAATGGGAGAGGTGGGGGCCATTAACAAGCAGATACAGAGAGTCTTGTAGATTTCTTAGAGAGGTGTGTGTGTGTGTGTGTGTGTGTGTGTGTGTGTGTGTGTGTGTGTGTGTGTGAGAGAGAGAGAGAGAGAGAGAGAGAGAAAGCGCGCTCCCTTAGTCGCACCCAGATGTTCCTTCTCACCCTTTTCTCCATTTTGTGCCACAGGGGAAGGGTTACGAGGTGATGACTCCAAGGCACTTGTCTGCTGACACAAACCAGATGGTTATCTTCACCGCAATAAACACACAGTCTGCGTCAGACTAAGTTTCTGGATTTTCATCAAGATCAGACCTGGGCACTGTATGACCCCCAGGCCACATCCAGCCCTTTAGCTGTCTCTGACGGCCCATGTGAGATCAATGGGAAATTAGGAATCAAACGTAATAATTGCACATCATGCATGCAGTACAACTGCATTTTTATTTTGAAGACTACTGCTAACCTTTTTTACATGCATACGTCAATTTACGTACGTTCGTGCGAGCGTATGAACCTTCACCATAATGTGTTGGCGAACAGACATTTATAAGAGATGTGTTAGCTGTTAGCCCTCAAAAATGTCAGATCACGTTAAAAAAGAAAGATTGATAAAGAATGTAGAGTTTTTAACAAGACATGGACTTCTAAGTATTTATTTACTGAAGTCAAAGGTAAAGCTGTGTGCTTAGTTTGTGGAGAACCGATCACTGTTTTTAAGGATTACAATTTGAATCGTCATTACAAGACTAAACACGCAGAGAAATATAAGAACTTGACTGATGCAGACATGATGCATGGACATCTGAAGCTTTGCTAGCTAAACTGCAAAAGCAACAAGGACTTTTTACCAAGCTTTACACATCCAGGGATGGAGCAATCAAGACCAGCTTTGTGATATCCCACAAATTTGCAAAAAACAGTAAGCCATTCTTTGATGGGGAATTTATCAAAGAGTGTTTGGTGGACTCTGCAGTGCTAATATGCCCTGAGAAAAAAGAAGCATTTGAGAACGTGCCCCTCTCCAGGCAAACTCTAAGGAGAAGGATCGAGGACATTGCAGGAAATGTGGGACTTCAGCTGCAAAACAAAGCAGACAATTTTGACTTTTCCTCCTTGGCTCTGGATGAGAGCTGTGATGTCCACGACACAGCCCAGTTACATATCTTTCTGCGTAGGATAAAGAAAGACAAATTACAGAGGAGCTGGCAGCAATGCGGTCAATGAAAGGGACAATGATGGGGAGTAATTTGTTCCCGAAGGTAAATACATGCTTGGATAAGCGGGGACTGAAATGGGATAAACTGGCAGGTGTTACAACCAATAGTTGTCCAAATCTGACAGGGAAAAACGTTGGACATTTGAAGCGGATGCAAGATAAAGTGACTGAAATGAACCCAGAACAGAAATTGGCATTTTTGCATTGTATTATACATCAGGAGGTGTTGTGTAAGTCAGTGCTAAAAATGAACCATGTTACTGATGTTGTAACTAAAATAGTTAACTTCATCAGGGCAAAGGCACTGAATCACAAACAGTTTGTTGCCCTTTTGGAGGAGCATGAAACTGAACATGGTGACAAAAGCTACCACATAGCAGTTAGACAGCTCAGCCCGAGCAAAGTGATTAAAAGAGTATGGGACCTGTGAGCAGAGATTCAAGAGTTTTGTGAGAAAAAAGGAAAGGACATCCCAGAGCTCTCAGATACCAACTGATTGGTAGATCTTACATTTGCTGTTGATGTCACTGCACTAATGAATGAACTAAATACCAAACTGCAAGGCAAGGGGCTCTTTGTAAATGAAATGTACAGTCTGGTGAAGGTGAGAAAACTGCAGTTTCTTTCAAGCCATTTGGAGAGCAAGATTCTCAGCCACATGCCAACACTGAAAGAAGCCACACCATCAGCTAATCACCGCCGCAGGTACTCATCCATGTTAGGAGCACTACATAGTTTTCAAGGCGATATGAAGACTTCTAAACAGTTGAGAATGAAACACTTGATTTCTTCTTCCTTCACTCGCATTGTGCATAATGCACCCAGTGATGTTCAGTTCAAACTGATTGACCTGCAGTCTGATACACTACTGGCAGAGCATTGCTGGATTTTTATTCTTCTCTCAAAGATGAGAACTTTCCACATATGAGAAGGCCTGCTCAGAAGATGTTGGTTCTCTTTGGATCTACCTACGTATGTGAACAAACGTTCTCAGTGTTGAAGTTTAACAAATCCAGATGCAGATCCTCTCTCACTGACAATCACCTGTCAGCTGTCCTTCGCATATCCACCTAAGACATTCAACCTGACTTCAGTGCACTTGTTCAAGCCCAAGACAGACTAGATTTCTCTCACTGAACAACAAAAAAAAAACAGAAAAACAGCAAAAAAAAAAAAAAAAAAAATTTGCAATAGCACTTATTACTTTTTGTATAAAGTTAATTTAATGTTGGTCTTTGAAATACTGCAAAAACATGCACATTTCCAAAATTGTTTTTGTGAATGTTGACTAAATAGTCATGTAATATTGGTGTTTTTACTATGATTGTTCCACATTTTCATAGCTTAATCGTAACATCTACTCTTATCAGTAGCATTTAATCAAAACCATACAAGTTACTGCTTTTTATAAAGGGATAAAATTAGTGTGGAGCAGAATTGAGTTCAGTCTATTGGTCCGGCCCTCCAAAACAGTCCGTTTCTCATGTGGCCCCTTGAGAAAATTAATTACCCACCCCTGATCAAGATGTTAAATCAGTTTGCCTGTCAGCTCTGTTCAAATTCATGCTCACTTCAAGAGGTCTATAGATGGAACACATTCAATGCAGTTTGTTTTTTTTTTTAAAAGCACACAGTCCCAAAAAAAAAAACCTGTGTGAAACATGCAGCAGAAATTAAAACTTGCAGCTAGAAACATTCGTGGACATAACGCTGCTCATTTTTGTATCTAAAGTCTGTTTGTTCTTCTCTGTTTGTCCTCTCTGTGCTCTTCTATGCACAGGTTTGTTTTTTAAGCAACAGACTTGAAATTTGGCATAGTGGTACTTCTCACCTTAAGCAGGGTTCTTTAAACTCCAAAAAGTACACTTAATATTTTTAAAATTGGCTGTCTAACAAGGCTTGGAGAAGTGGTATGTAGTGCACATGTAAAAATGCTGACAGTGCTGCACACATCTGGAAAGCTACGGTAATAAAGTTTGGCAATATATATTTTACTTTTTTCCTTTCCACTTGACTATGACCTTCATTGTTCTTTGTGGCATCTGCCTGTCCAACAGCACTAACAATCATTATGTACTGAATAGACCACTGTAATGTTAAACAATTTGGTGATTGTACAACGTTATTACCTTTTACCTTTCCACTGCTACATGTTTGTGAAATGGGCAGTGCTACGTAACTCAGCTAGTCTGAATATAAAGTCCATCAAACCACATAAACTGATGAGCATTTGCTCAGTTTTAAAAAGTTTAGCGCTCAAAGTCTCAAGGGACACCAACCTTGCTGTCATCTGCCTGCCTGTGTCGGCCTGGGCTTGGTGGAACAGACATACGCTTCCGGCCCTTCTCCTGCTGGAACAGATCCTGAAGCCTGGTGCACAGACGGTCAAATGTCACCAATTTAAAAAGCATAATTGCCCAGTACATAAAAAAAAATCTCCATGGCCAGAAAGCTGGTAAGCTGAGGGTGACGACTCACCGGCTGTTCCAGGACTGAAGGGTCTCGCACAGACCTTGTTTCTTGACCACCACAGACTCCAGTACAGCCTGAAGCTGCTGAGGGGAGTCCAGGCCACAGGACAGCAGCCTTGCCTGCAGCTTCTCAATCCAACTGCGTAACTCTGCCTCTTCCATCTGTGCTCCCATGTCCATCAGTAAAATACCATTAGCAACAACATCAGTTCAAGGAAACAGTAGGCATCTGGCAATACTACTATACTAGGACTTAATACTTCCAAAACAAGATTCTGTGAGAACACTGAGAACTATACAACGTGATAACTGTGTTGTGGGTTAGGGTTATTATTTTCACAGTGTAACCCAAGAGGTAAAAAACCTACATCTTTCTGTGCAAATAGGTCCTCCATCTTTTCCTCACGTGTCTTGTTGAACGTATCAGTTTTGAGTGAGGTGAGTCGGTCATCAATTGCAATGTAAACCTGAGCTACCCTGAGAGAAGAAGACAAACAGTTATGGCCCTTCAAGCCATAGCTTCCTGGGTTAGAATTCCCAACCATTTAGGGGACTGAGGGCTCATACTTCTGGGAAAAGTCCTTGATGTCCTGCAGGAGGCTAGCTTTGGACGGTCCCTGGCTCTTAATGAAGATCTTCAGAGGGGGCAAGCAGATCTCCAACAGCCGCACAGGGGTGTAGCTAGAAAGTAGGAGTTAGATATGTATGTTTGTGTGTTCATCTCTAATAACCCTTGTGGTACTACAGCTTTGTACCATCAATAATGTGAAATGTGTTAACAGCAAATATTTAAATCATTTCAGAAACATAAAAATTAAATGTATCATGACACATTATTCATTAAGGGGTAAAGCTGTATAGCTATCCTCTACCTAAAACTGAAGCTCAAATGTATTCAGTCAACCCATCCAAGTGAAGAACGTCTTATGCGTGTTCAGTCACCCTACCTGAAAGAAGCCACCATCTGATTGTAGGAGAAGTACTGGTGGTAGTCTTTATGGATGGAGTGACCACAGGGTTCCGCATTAGCACGACGTGTGTACTGGTGTCCATAGAAGCGCAGTTCCAGGTATTTGGCAAAGGACATGGACCAAGAGTCGTTGGAAAGAGGAACCACAGGTGTGACCTAAAAATGCAAACTACCGTGATCAACAGTACAAGCAGAAGCCCTTACCAGGAAACTCACAGAATCACAGCATACTGTATGCTCAATGTAAGGCAGAGATTAGAGTTAAACAACAATGCTTCAGCCTAGGTTCAGAGACCCAGTCTTGTCATATGACTCATGACAATTAATTCTGTCATGAAAAGGAACAAAAGCTGAAGTCATTTTGAATAAAAGTAAAGGCCCGGTACAGATGTAGGGATACTTGGCCTCTTCTCCCTTTTTCTTTACCTGCTTGCAGATGCGACACCAGGAATAATTGAGGATAGTGTGCTGGTAGCCTGGCACGGGCGACTCAAGCTCCTTCAGCACAATCTGCACGCAGCCGTTGCCGTGTACAAAGCGTCGGATGTGATGCACCATGGGAGTCTCACAGAACATGCTGGGACACTGATAGGAAGGTCTGCTCCAAACATACCCACCAGAGGAAAACCACTATCATTAGCACCAACTTTACTTTGACCATCTCCAAAGTTATCATTTGAACTGGATATAATGAGTGTTGTCCTCACCAAAACACACTAAAATATATTCAATTGTAGTTGAGATGAGGAAAAAAAAAACTCTTAAAAATCTTAAAAGTCTTTATTTTATACCTATAAAATCCAAGTGGCATAACCTTCAAAAAAAGCAATGTGTTTATAAGTGAATGACATAAGGTAACGAGAAGATCTTAACCATTCATTAAATTTTTCCATAAAAATGTATCCTCAATAATATTTACCTGAAACAGTATCGTTCTAAAAATACTCCAAGTGTCAAATCATTCTTTCCATAGAATTCCATTGTCACAATCCTGTCACAAAGACAAGATCACAAATAATGTCAGTAATTGCTTTATGTACATTTTAAACTGACAATTAAACCTTTATTTGTCACCTCTCCCTCATTGCTGGGTGTGAGGAAGCAAAGGCCTACCATGGACTGACACAGGGGTTGGGGGCATTGCTGGACTGCGCAGATGAGCTACTGAACAGCACACAGAGGCGTTGGTGGTTGGCTGGATTCAGGCAGTCCATCTGTAAAGGGTAAACACATCAAACCTCAGGTATGGGGCACAATGTCAAGCCACTGCTCAACACGACAGCAAACTGACAAAAGCAGAGTCTGTATCCACCAAGCAAAGAGAATACCAAGAGTTTGAGAACTGAAATGTCAATCAAAATAAAACCATCATCACCAAACTGACCCAACAGGACACCAGCCTCTCACCTTCGTTGCCCAGGTTATGTCGTTCTGTGACTGACCACGGTCTTCTTCACTGTCTGCCTTCAAGGGAGCCTTTGGAGGAGCTTCTTTTGCTATAGAAAATCGATCTGTGTTTTTTTGCTGGATACGACCCCCTTTGGCGCGAAAGTCAGCCAGCATCCTGGCTAGGCCCTGGTTGCTGCCCAGTGGTTCAGCAATACGTATACTGATGAGTCGGTGGGAAGGCAGCACCTGGAAGGTGCGTGTAGGTGGAGCGACACCATTGACCACTACCAGCATAGACTCTTTCAACAGGTGTTTTTTGCGCCGTCCGTCCAGCTCCCTGAAGTCCTTATTGAGCAATGGGGACAGGTAGACCTGTTCTGGGAAATACTCTCGGCTTGGGCACCGGAGACCTTCTGGTGTAAGCAAAAAGGGCTCTTTAAAGGAGATGAATGGTGAGATACAGAGAATGATGTCTTTGAGCTCTTGTTTAAAGGCTACTGTGAATGATTTGAGACGGTCATCAGACGAAGCCACTTGCTCTGTGATAAACATGCCTGTGTCATCCTGCAGTGGGTCACGGAAAAGCTGGGGCAGTGGTGTCTCTGACCCTGAGCTCTCATGCGAGTCTCCCCGATGGAGCACACTCTTACTCTCCTCTGCACCTGCTTCCAGATCAGACATAAGGAAAGGTGGGGCCATATGAGCAAGATGCACTGGGGGGCAAGAGACTGGTGTGGAGGTGACCACATCCTGCTCAGCCCCCTGGGCACCGGGTAAGGAACCTGTGGAATCGTTCGCTTTGGGACTTTCGACTTCCTTCATTGAAGACTGTGACAAAGCAGCCAGCTTCTCCAGAAGGACAACCTGTTCCTGGAGCCCTGGCTCAACATCCCCTACCTGGAAAGGATGACTCAAATCTGTAGCAATTTCTTCTTCCCCTTCCTTCTCATCTCCCTCAGTGCTTTCCAATAGGCAAGGAAAGGAGGTGGTTTTCACCAGACTGGGTGGCATTGCAAACTCGTCCATCAAGAAAGAGATCTCAAGCTGCGAGTGGTAGGCCACGCAGATCATAAACTTTATAATCTCCTTGACACGAGCCAGCTCATAATGCGAAGCTCCTCGCAGTTTGATGGTGCAGCCTAGTTGTGGAGGACAGCCCTCAAAGAACATCAGTGTTTTGGTCTCATCTGTTTCAGGGTGCAGGGCAAAAGGTACAGGAAGAGAAATGTGCAGTAGTAAGTAGTAAAGTTATATAAAACAAATCGCCTACACTTAGTATACATACATATAAGAGCAATACACAAAGGTATCTCTAGCGATGAGTCTTTCACTAGCTAGTTTTCATGTATACCAACAAATTAATTAATAACCTCTACTGAGTTGTGACCAAACATGAGGGTGAATTTTCACATTTATGACTAACAAGAGCCAAGTGTGAGGGAATTTCCAAGGTTTGTCAAGAATAAGACACTACACACTCACTGTTGGTCAGTTGGAAGGCATGTAGGTAGAACTTGTGACAAGTGCCCAGACGTGGCTTGGTAAGCAACTGGTCCATGGACATCACCAAGTCTCCTTGTGTCATGCGGCTCACCTTGTCCAGTACTTGCTGTCAGAACGGAATCAGAACAATGCCAAACATGAAAGAGGCTTTCACACACAGGCACTAGAAGGCTAAACTATTCCATCACATTTCATACTGAGTGCTTTTGACTTCCTAAAAGAATGTTTCCAACGGACTTATAGAATAGTCAAGCACTAATACTTTGCTTCCCCCCATTAGTATGGATTCCAAAGGAATCCTTCCACATCTATGGCCTTGGTCTAGCTGATGAACAAATTTCCTCCAGGTATCAACAACAATGAATTTATCATTGACTTATTATAAGTATTTTACAATGTGGATCACAATATTTTACTTATTAAAATGTACTTAGTACATACTCAGTACCAACTGAAAGTTATCTGAGCAACTGTAAAAATCTACTGGAGCGGTGCCACGACAAGTTTAGACCTTTTATGCAGTCTACCCTAAAGGTCAATTCTTAGCTCCTTGCTTTTCCTTGTATATGTTCATATAACACACACAGTGCCAAATACCAGGAGCTTGGTTTATAAAGGGGATCCTAACGCCCATCTAACCCGTCCTAACCCCCCCGCACGCTTACAATCCGCTACACAACGGCTATCTTATTAAAACTAGCGTCAACCAACTATCATGCCAACCACGGCGTGGCGCAGCAATGGTGCGTCATCTCATCGGGGTTATCAAGTGGGCACCTTCCTTCGTCGGCGTTTCGTCGAGTTAGGCCCACGACACCTCCAGAAGGCTCAACCGCGGCTCAGGCGTCCCGGAGCTGCTCCCCTCCATTACCGCACGCACCACTGCGCCACCCCGCCGCTTCTCACATTACCGACCCTTTACCTCAGCGTCCTCACCCTCACCGCTCTTTCTACCCGCCGACTCAAAGGAAGAAGCCCCTCGCCACCTACTTTACTTTATCACACTTCTCACCAACTACACCACCTGCTAACAGCTAACCACCATCACACCTATTCGCTAACAACTATACGCCAATACATTAGCCGCCATGACACCTACATGCTAATGCTTCGCCGGCCCGCTACCATCCACGCTGGTCCTCTTATTCCAAATCCAGAGACTTCCTTGCTCTGCAGCCTGTGACAATTCCTTCACCGCCCGTTGCAACTTCCGCCCCCGAATACCGAAATCGCGAAACAAATTTTAAGTCGATCGGGCTATAAACCCACGGAAACTGACATCAATTGGCCTCACCTTCGCGTTCCAGCCCCCCCCCCCCCCCGCTACTTCCACCGCTAACTCGCTATATCTAAGCTTCTTCCTCTCATGAGCGTTGTCCACCGATCCTTCCCACGGAACCGTGAGTTCTATAAAGTACACCACCTGTTGGCTTGCTGACCACAGCACCATATCTGGTCTCAAGCTTGTACTAATTATTTCCTGGGGCACCACTAATCTTCCTCCCAGGTCAACCTGCATCTCCCAGTCTCTAGCCCCCCTTGCTACACCTAACTCCTTCCTACCTCTGCATCCACTCCCCCCCCTTCCCTAACAAACTGTACCACTGTACCTTCAACCTCCTGCCCTGAGTATACCTGCCTCCTCCAATCTTCAATGGCTGCAGCAAGGCACCTTAGCACCTGGTTATGCCTCCATGTAAACCTACCCAGCGCCAAACTAATCTTACAACCTACTAAAATGTGTTTCAGCGTCCCAACCTCCAAGCACAGAGTACAAGCGGAGTCCTCACCCCCCCACTGCTTCAGGTTCTGAGGTGATGGCAGCACATCATAAACCGCTCCTAGTAGGAACCTTATTTGATATGCATCCATCTTCCACAGTTCCCTCCAGCTCAGCTTCCTCCTCTCCACCCCATCCCAATTTACCCACTGTCCCTGCTTCCCCTGTGAGACCGCCCTGACACACCTCTTTTTTTCTTCCTGCTGATGCACCTGCCCTAGCACCAACCTCCTTCTCTCTATCAGGCCTGTCTTGCTCCACATAGGGTCTCCTATCCGGTACCCGAGACCTTCCCGTCCCTGCTGTACCTTCCCAACCATTTCCAGCTGCCTCAAGTCTGCTTTAGCTTCCTTTACCGCCTGCCTCGCATCCCATTTCCTACCTGTAACTATACTAGGAACCAAGCCTCTTACAACCTCATCCTTACTACCTGACAGCTGCAATTCTAATCGCACCTTCGCACATTTATATTCCTCTGTTAAGCTTGAGAGCGGCAACTGCAGGACTTCTTGCCCATACAGAGCCACATTGCTTAGACACCGAGGAACCCCCAGCCACTTTCTAATATAGGAGCTAATCAGCCTCTCCAGCTTCTCCACCTTTGTGGCTGATACCTCATACATAGTCAGTGGCCACATTACCCTTGGGAATAGGCCAAACTGCAAGCACCAGAGCTTCAGTTTACTCGGCAGCCTTGAGTTCTCTATCCTCTGTAACCCATCTACAAGACTTTCCTTAAGCTGCTCCACCTGACCCACATCAGTCAACTCCCTAGTGTACCACCTCCCTAAACTCTTTACCGGCTTCTCTAATACTGACGGGATCTCCTCACCCTCCACCAGAAAGCTAACTTTCTCTATCTTCCCTTTAACTAGCGAGATGCTCCGGGACTTTGCTGGTTTAATCCTCAAACCAGCCCACTTCAGGTTCTCGTCCAGCTTTCCCAACAGCCGCCTCACACAGGCCACTGTTGTGGTCACCAGCGTCATATCATCCATATATGCCCTAACTAGGGGAAGACGAAGCCCATCTGGCCGTCTTTCTCCACCCACCACCCAACCGGATGCCCTAATTACCAACTCCAACGCCATAGTGAATGCTAGCGGGGAAATGGTGCAGCCTGCCATAATCCCCATTCCCAGCCTCTGCCAGGCTGTTGTGTAACCTGCCGTGGTAAAACACATCCTAATGTCCCGAAAGTACTCCTTCACCAAGCCAGCTATCTGGCTTGGTACTCTAAAAAAGTCAAATGCACCCCAGATAAAACTGTGTGGCACAGAGCCAAAGGCATTTGCTAGATCTAAGAACACCACATGCAAGTCCCTTTTCTCCCGCTTGGCTTCCTGAATCTGATGCCAGATCACACTAGTATGTTCTAAGCATCCCGAGAAACCTGGGACCCCCGCCTTCTGAATTGATGTATCGATTAGCTTATTTTTCAATAAGTAATCTGACAACCTCTGTGTCACCACGCTAAAGAATATCTTACCTTCAACATTTAACAGAAATATCGGCCTAAACTGCCCTATCTCTCTAGATACCTTCTCCTTTGGTAAAAATAATCCCCCTGCCCTACGCCAGGCCTTTGGAATAACCTGCTTCTTCCACACTATCCTAAATAGCCTCCACAAAAACCTGAGTACATCCGGCGCACTTTTATAAACCCGGTAGGGGACCCCATTCAGCCCTGGGGCAGATGAGGCCTTTGCACGCCTTACCACCTCCTGTACCTCACTCCACTTCGGTGGACTAACATCCATTTCCGACACTATTTCTCCCAATGGTGGCATATCTACTGGGAGGCCCCTCTCCCCAACCTCCCCTGCACCTGAATAAGTACACTCTAAGTACCTCTCCAATTCCTGTCTGGACACCTCTAGATTTCCCTTCCTCTCTTGATTAAACAACCCCTTCACAAACCTAAATGGATCTCTGTAGAAACCAGCCCTTGCCCTCTCTTTCTTCCTCCTCTTCCTTCTTAGATATTCTGCCCTCCTAAGTGTTACCAACCTACCTTTAACCTCCTCCTGCAACACCTCTATCCCCTGTCTTTCTTCTTCCATAGCCTTTTTCCATTGCTTTTTTAATGCCTCCTCTCCCTTACTAGCTTATCAATTTCCTTTTGTCTCCTTGACTTTCCCCCCTGCTGGCACTGCTCCCTCCTACTCTGCTCTATCC
This sequence comes from Heterotis niloticus, assembly GCA_018136845.1. NCBI lineage: Eukaryota > Metazoa > Chordata > Actinopteri > Osteoglossiformes > Osteoglossidae > Heterotis > Heterotis niloticus. The sequence continues at coordinate 16,180,299 of CM030906.1, forward strand.
CAAACCTGTCCAACCCATATTGGTAAATCACTTCACCCATTTTTTCCAGTTTAACCTGTGCACTCCCTTTCATACCCTCTAACACCCCTACCAGATCTGCACTTATAGTCTGCCATAGTGCCTTTTCACCTGCCCTAGGCCACCTAACTCTAGGCTTCAACTCACAGCTCTTCTCCTTGCTCCTTCGGACCCCGTCTACACCGCCATCTCCCATGCCTGCCCCTTCCTCCTCTGCGCCAGAGGTTCTGTTGATATCCTGCGAGCTGTGGTTTTCTACCGGTCACTGGACTTCATTTGACTGACTTCTCAAGTAGTACTGATCAATGCGACCCCCCTGCGCTCCTTCGCGCAGACATTTCTTCCTTCCTTGGTGTACCCTAAGGCCCCGAGCTGTAGTTATCCTCTGCCACCCACAACAACACACCTGCAATTTTTTATCCTCCTGCAACCCTCTAACCCCCCTTACTGCACCAGCCCCACTCGTTGTCGCTTCCGTTCCAGGGTCCTTAACCATGTCATCTGCCTCTGAGTCATCTTCCACCCTTGCTCTCGCAGAGTCACGGGGTGTCCATGCATTAGTCACACTAGTAGCTTTAGTTTATCAGTGACCTTTACTTTTAATTATTTTAATTTTGTTGGCCAATAACACTAATATTTTTCTTTATGATATTGACTATTATAGCTTAACTGACAGATTTAATTGTTAATGCTGATACTTGGTTCAAAGCCAGCACATTGTTTCTTAATAGTGCTTAAAAGTCCCTATATGTTTTTCCAGCCAAGAAAAAAGCAAATTAACAAATATAAAAAAGACCGCTACCCATTCAAGCAAAAGTTATCTAGAGTATCTTCAGTTATATTTCTAGAGATACATACTGATGACAAACTCAATTTTATTATTTCAATCTGAAATTAAATTTAGTACATGAAAGTATATTTTAGTTATGACTACTATTTTTGCTCAGTGTATCATTATCAATCAACCTATGGTTGTGAATTACTGATGCCCTTTTTGCAGTCTGCTTTGTTTCCAGAGATTTAATCTTTCTTTTGTGTTTGGAGGAGATCCTTCTACAAGTGTGCTAGTTTTTTGATCTCCTCTCATATCATGTTGTATTAATCTAGTTCTATTCTTGTTTTTGTCTTGTACAGACAGACAGACAGACAGACAGACAGACGCCCATGAAATAACAGTAATACCCTGTCCCAACCTAACTTCCTGAGTAAATTCCATGTCAAATGCCCCATCTGCGCAGGCACACTAAACTGAACCCAACGAAATCCAGCTGAATTGGTTTAAAATTCACCAAAACACTTACTGGCTTGACATTGATGACCAGGCTGATGCCATGCTCAAGCAGCATGTCCTGCGCGATGCGAGACACCGTCTTTTCCACCAGTACCAGGCTGGGACGCAAATCCGCAATGCGCTGCACATAATTTTTCAGGAACTCTCGTTCCTAACAGAAAGACAGTCATGTGAAGCAAACAAGGTGGACATTTACACCTTCTATTAAAAAAAAAAAAAAAAAAAGTTGATTAATATTTTCAAGCATTACCATGGTGGGTATTCATCTTATCAATGTAAAATTTGAAAGATAAAACAATCTTAACATTGTGAGATGCCTTGCGCAAAGACGTCACAAACAAATTGACAAAACCAACCCGTTAGAAATACAGGTTATGATATTTACCCACACTGAGTTCCCAGGTTATTAGGTACACCACCCATTTTCAAACAAATTGTACATTCCGGCAAGCCATGTGTCACATTATTGTAACGTGTGGTATAAATCAAGCAGAACAGAATTTCTATCATCAGTCACAGTTCAACTGCACTTTGGAAAGGGCAAACAGAGTCACCTTAGTCAGTTTGAATGTGGTATGATGGTTGACCCTAGGAGCGCTAGGTTTAGCACCTTTCAAATGGCTGTCGTCCTGGGCTTTTCACACATAACCGTGTTAAGTGCTTACTGAGAATGGTGCAAAAAGCAAAAATGTACCAGTGATGAGCAATCCTGCGGACAAAATCAGCTTGTGGATCAGAGGGCTCTAAAGAGAATATCAAGAAACAGATGGGCCACAACCAAGCAAATCACATCTAAATTCAACTTTGGTGTGCATAATGTCATCTTAGAATGCCCCACTTGCCATATTTGTCTCAAATGTCACAAAAACAGCAGTCAAGAAAGTGGACACAGAAGCATCAAAACTGGACCGCTGAGCAGTGCAGAAAAAGAAAGCTGCCTGGCTGGTTCCTTCTGCATCATGGAAGGATCACAATTTAATGCAAAGAACATGAGTCCATCAAGACAACTCATTCAGTACAGGCTGGTGGTGGCAGTTTAATGGTGTGGGGATCCTGATACCCACTGAAAAATGTCTACATGGTGCAGTGTATCTGGACACCATTGTTGATCAAGTTCCTGCCTTAATGGCTACACCCTGTCAAAAGTCACCAACAGTTCCAAGAACGTAACAGCGAGTTTTCATTGCTTCAGTGGGGTGCACAGTCCCAGGGTCTCAACCCTGTGAAACATCTTTGAGACAAGGTAGAAAGGGCTGTTTGCACCAAGACTGTGCAGCCATCCAATTTGCAGCAACTATGCAACACAATCATTTTCATGCGGTAAGACAATACTGCACAACACATCTAATTTCTTGTTGAATCCATTCACAGACAACTTTATGCTGTTCTGCAGGCCAGCGTAGACACAACATGCAACTAAATAGGTGTACCTAATCAACTGGCAAATCAGCAGAGATCCAAATTAAACTAAGACTCAAAATTATTTCACAAACAGAAGTATTGCAACTGTATTTGTAACAGACACAGAGAATGAACTCGGGCACATTTCTCAGAGGCACCACAGTGTCCAGTCATTCATCTCCAATGCGTTCTGAAACTTTGTTATTATAATACTGCACCATTGCCACTAATGTTTTACAAGAGCATTCTGAGGACAAAGCTGATGTAACTGGGGTCCTACCTGCAGAACAATAGGATCAATGCAAGTGAATTTTGTCTCCTCCCTGTACAGGTACTCAATGGAACACTTCAGCAGCAAGATCTTGGGGTTCTTAATGTAAGCGTTCATCTGGATACAATAACCACATATTGGATAAAAGTTCAGTATGTGAAACAATTAAGTATGTCTAATGTTCATTTTCATATAGAGTACAGTCTTTAAAGTTCTACATACCTTTTTATGGGCAATATTCTTGGTGCACACAAAACCATTAACCACAGAGGAATCAAATTTTTTTCCTCCTGAAATCTTTGGGGAAAAACAAGTTACAATATTACTGCCAAAATTCTAATTCTTTCTTCAAGTTAAAGCCATATGTGTCACATTTACTGTTAGAAATCGGCAGATACATTTTGCAGTAGGATGATAACACACACCTAACCTTCAATTCATTCATAAAGTCAGTTTTGTATTATAGTTCAGTCCCGATACCTTTACATTTTTTTAAAATATAGCATTTTGTTTAATAATATGGAATTTTAACATCCAAATATGATGGTTCAATCAGAATGACTTGAGTGCATTACACGTTAATCTACTAAAGGTGTATCACTGTCTTCCCTTAATAACACAATCGCATCAAAACTTTTCTCAAAATGCCAATTAATGTTTATGTAGGCAACAGATAAGAGCTACTAAGAATGTGTGTTATGCCAACCTTTTTGATGTGGACAAACTGACGGATGTCCATGTCATCATCACAGCTGCGCACATCGGGGCGCACTGTCTGCACCACCTGCCGCACCACAGGTACGATGATGTCACGCCAGGAGAGTGAGAGAGACTCACTGTACAAAAGCTGCTGTAGAAGGGCCATCATGTGGCTGTGATTGGCTGAGCTACATAGACACAAAGGGTGTAAAACTTGTATCATTTTTCACTGACATGAAAAGTTACAGGACAGGTTGGCATGGGGCACAGAAGGTGGTATGAATGAACTGCAATGAGGTGTGTGTGTGTGCGCGTGTGGTTTTGCACTGAGTTTCCTCCAGGGGTTCCGATTTCCTCCCGTGTTTCACAGACTTGCGTATCAAGTACATCAGTTTATCAATCTTCTGAACTATGAGTTATGATTTTTCTCCTTACCTCACAGCCTGTTGCAGCTTTTATTTCAATGTAGCGTAAAAAATAAAATCTTCATACAAATTACTGTATTGTAAAACATGTTGCCTATACCAGTAGTTTTATTAGCTCATTGCCAAAGTTACAACAGGCCTGAAATGCCACTGACAAAAAGAAATAAAGCTACACTGTTTAGTTCAAGTTGCACACTACACTGATGTTGGCAAAACAGTTGAGATAAATATGGAGGGGGACACTGATGAGCATTTACGCTGATAAAAGGTTTAACAACAATACAGAAGATGAAGATTTCAACGATTTAAGCAACACTGGCAACAACTTGGACGACTTTGTTCATAATTTGTGACAGCTTGTTTCATAGTGTACACTGTATACTGATGTTTAAACATTTATGTTTGAGCCGCTCTTTATGTTTACATTAATTTATTAAGTTGCATTTACTAGCAATGTCAATGCTAATGCCTATATGCTACCTTTCAACCACTGATATGCAATATTTTTTTTCCATTTTGAATATTTCTTTTTTCTTTTCATAAAAACAAGACTAATTAATAAAAACTATTTTTAATTGGTCTACAGTAAGCCATTATCAATATGAATGCATGCGTGGCCAGGTGAACCTATTGAAAGCATTGTAGTCCTACCTGCAAAATGCCTGTGCATACAACCTATCTTTGATTTTGTTTTTTGTCAAGTTAGTGCCCACACTTACGGTGTGTGGCACATATCTCAAGGTGACTTGTAGACTGAAAAATATGGTAAATGTAATTGATTTTTAAGGTTTTTTTATACCTCTATGGTTAAATAGATCCATCACTACTGTGGGATTGTGACACTTTGAATTTTTTAAATAGTGTGCAGACTGTGTGGGTGTGTACGTGTGTGTGTTGAGGGCACTCACAGCAGCCTCTCCATTGCTTTCTTTTCCCCATTCTCCTCTCTCAGCTGGTCAAGGGAGCTGTGGTGCCAGCCCAGTGGGGTGAACAGCATTTCCTTGGCCTTTTCCTCCACACGTCGATTAAACAGTGATTCTGCAAGGCATACAGTCCTTAAACTAATAATAATGCTCACTGACAAGAGTAATGTGCTACTTTAACTTTCAATTTATTTGCTGTGAAAATAATGGATAATGTAGTAACTGAAGTTACAACCCAGACCTGCAATCTGTCTATCCTCTCCTACTTAAACAGTTATTCCCACAGAAACTAGAAAGGTATGCCAAGATGTTAGAAAGTAGTCTTTTTAAACAAGTTCTATCTTGAGCAGTTGTATGAGGGGTCATAGGAATATGCTAACCCAGTCTACATATGTTCTGTGAACTTGGAAAAAGCATATGACTTTCCCTGTGCATATGAAGGAGCTTGAAAAGTGGTTTGGTACAGTATCAGCAGTCCTATAGATACTGTACCAAGCTATGAGGGTGAAGCTGACTTTTCACAGAAAACTCAGTTTACCACACAATTTACATTCTTATCCTCACATTCATGTTTGGGTAATGATCAAAAGAATGAGATGACAGATACAAGTAGCTATACTAAGGCCTCTTCGCAGAATTGCTAGACTCACTCTCTCTGACAAGGCAAGAACCTTTGCAATCTGGAAAAGCCTAAGAATAGAGCCAGTACTCCTCTGGATCAAGAGGAGCCAGCTGAGCTGGTTTGGAGATGTTTTAAAGATGACCCTCCCTCAGGAGTTAAACAACGCATGTCTGATTGACTGACGGCCCAAACTTCAAACACCCTGACATATTACAATGATGAAACAACCCAGGGCAGGTCTCCTGAACTCCAAACTGTAAAGTGTTTTATAAAATTGCACAGCAAAGCATGTTACAAATTCAGATGAAGAAGTACCTTTGATGAAGGCATCGCTGATGGAAAACTGCTGGCCACCATCCTCTGATACCAGGAACTCAGCTAAAAACAGGGTGAAGAAAGGATGCCAAGAAAGGATGTGTTTAAAGAAAAAAAACAAAACAAACCATCATGTCACACCTCAGCTGAAGCTTGGCCAAAGACTCAATTATTTGCAGCAAGATTCAGTGGTCTGTTGGGCCTGAATGCTAAGCACTATGTTTGGCATAAAACCATAGCACACCACACCATCCGTATAGTGAAGCAGGGTGGTGGCAGCATCATGGTGTGGGCATGCTCTTCTGCAGTAGAAATGATAAAACTCAGAGATAAAAAGAAAAAAATTCATGATGCTAAATACAAAAAAATTCTTGAGGAAAATGTGCTGCAACCTGTAAGAGCAATTGGACTTGGAAGATAATTCAACTTCCGTCAGAACAATATCATATAGCAGAACAGTACCATATAGCAAAAGTTACCATGGAGTGGCGTAAAACCAAAAATGTTAATGACTGGAAGCGCCCGGACAATATATAACCCTAACCCTCAATCCAATTATGTATCAACAGAATAAATTACAAATTGCTATTCACAAATGGTCCACATACAACCTGAAAGGCCATTAACAATTTTGTCAAAAAACTGCATAAAAATTGGGTTACCTAAGTGAAATGATAGACCATAAGGGAAAAAAGACGAGTCACTTCAGAGCACAACAAACGTACCAAATCCTTGACCAAAACAAGAGTCTTAACCTTGAAACCGTAAGCTCCAAAGAGAAATTAATATCTTTAAAGCACAATACTGCTCAATATCAAAAACAGGACAAAAACAAGGGAAAAAGTTGGAGACTGTGGATGTTTATTACCTTTCTGCTCAGACTGGAGTGGAGGCACATGTGGGTACTTTGACTGCTTTTTGATATGGAAATTGACATTGTCTTGCTCCACATTGAGGTTGATAGATGCAGCAGAGTCACTGTCCACTGCAGAATGGAAGCTGCTGACCGAGGTCCTCTTACTCGGGCTGGCCGAGTCTACAATCAAGGGAGGTATTTATCAAACATAAAAGATGTTAAATTATATAATACAGACACTAACTCAAATTGCAGAGATGTGCTACTGTCAATGTAAATAGAGCCAAACAGAGAGAGAGAAAACAGTGCAATGGAAGGACTCTATACAGAGTATGTCCTGTGGAAGTTAAATTCCACAGCAGTCCAGAACTTTCCTCTTGGTCTCACAATGGGCAAATGCAGTTGTTTATGGAAATTGATACTTTGACTAACAGGATGCCTCATAATGTGCTTACAACATAAAAGTCACAGTGATCAGCAAACATTAGGAACATGACAGACTAATGGCCATAAGAGCATTCTATATCTATTTAAATATAAAATCATAATTTCCTGTGCTGTGATTTGTGCTGAGCTGTGGTATCCAACTATGATGAGACATGTTGAACATGTCTTCAGTGTCTTACAAATTTTCCTCACTCTCAACCTTGCAGTTGCTCAGAAATGCATCTGCTAGGTACACACTGTTATCACTTTGTGTGAATTGCACAACAATCTCAAAATTACTCACATTAAACCATAAACACATGCATAGTACATACAACATAGTAAATTACAAAGGTCAGAGATCACATACTAGGTATGATGTAGTCACTTTCATCTGCCAGCTGTTCTGTGTCACTGTCATCAAACTTAATATCCTTAAACCAGGAGGGTTCAGAGTGCCCCTCCAAGGAGGTGATGCTGTCACTGTCAGGGGATGGCGTCTCCGAGAACTCTGTGCTCTGAAGACAAATGATGACCTGATTCATTACAATGGCATCTGCTATTACTCATAATAATGAATATGATTTTAAATACAAGTTATAACCACAATCACCATTAGTGTTTCTCTCGCATACACAAATATACCACTTTTTTTTTTTTGTAGCTCACTGTCTTTCATCAATACCTAGTGAAATGACACCATATCCAACTTATCTATATGAGAAACTATATAAGATTAAGAGCCTTTCTTTAGTTATTGGCAAAGTTTAATTTGTTATGTGATTTTATTTGGGAGATATGCATTGAGCTACCAGACCTGTAAGGGGCGATAGAGCGCATACTCATCACGGAACAGCTGGTCATGATGAGTGACGCAGTCCAACCAGCGCCCATCTACCAATGCCTGTCCTATTGCTATAGCCTGAGCCCTGCATTGTGAAAAGAGAAAGCAAAATTCTGCAGCACTAAGCCATCAACTCAACAACCAAGTTGTGAATAAGATCTTAGGAGCAGTTACCACCACCTGGGTTAAAGACATACCTAGTAGAGATGGTACCATTCCGCAGCAGCCAGTTGACAAGCTCTTTTCCAACAATACAATTGGGGTAGGTACGCAGCCAGTAGCGATGGTCCTGGAACTCCATGCCTGTGCTGTTGTGGCAGATCTTCTTCCACAAGTCCTTCAGTTGACACGAGTCCTGCATGAAAGAACAAGAACACATCTCTTTAAGCCAGTGTAACTTTAGTTTTACTGTATCTCACATTAAAAGTGCAACTTTGTCTCTCATATGCACACAAATCTTGAATCTGGAGTTCACCTCCAAGATTGATCAGTATACATGTACTGTGTGTGACAAACATTTTATACAGGTGGCTCTTAGTCAGACTTTTCTGGAATATTTTAGGGGACAAGACATGATTGTCCATTATCCCCTGATTGTACTTAAATTAACATGATTTTTGTTTATGTAATTGTAACCTTTCCATCTTTTTTCACATTTTATTGCAACTTATAAGTCATTTCCAGTCACCCGTGTCTTTCATGTCAGCACACTGATTATTTGTGCCAAGTGGGTCAGGGTTTCAGGGGAAATATGTTCAGAGTGATTATTGGTCATTGTAATTTCAAGTGAAAGCAAATTAAATTAATAAAATAAAAATGTTTGCAAAACAGTAGCGGAGGAGCACAAGACATGGTACCAGAAGGATTTTCCGTTCCTCCTCACTGTGGTCTGGCTTGGGCATGGCACGGCTTGTTTGAGGGCTGACAGAGCTGTCATAAGAGGGAACCAAGGAAGAACCCGAGCGATCCAGGGACAGGTTGGTGATGCTGGCCGACCTGACAGTGCAGAGAAACACAGGCTCGGCATTCATCTCAATTCAGTGCAAGGGGTAGTGTAACAAATGAGCTTTAATATCTCATGTACATGTTTATGGTCAACTTCCATGAGCAAACCAACAAACCACGAGCATAAGCAAACAGACCTTTTACAAATAATTGGAAATAGCAAAAGTGCTGTCAGAAAAAACCCAAGATTCCTATCAAATCTGCATACTTCTTTAATATGTGCAATTTTTTTTTTTTTTTAATAAGGTCATCGAGATACCAAAGAGTCTGTTCCCATTGTAAACAGCTTGATGTGACTATACATTCACATCAATTTTCACAATTTCATAGAAATAGTAGCACAATGATGTGTACTTATTTGTCAGATCTTTAATTACTGCATGCATGCAGTAGACTACTTACAAAGGGAACTACTGTCAAACTGGAACACAGACATGCAGCAGTCTGAACTGTGTGTGGACACACACCCACCTTTTCCTTGCTGGAGATTTTCCAACATCCTCTTGCACTGCAGCTAGCCTGGAGCTGAGGCCACTACTCTGAGAGTCCGGGTGGATGAGACTGAGATACCAGACAGATATACACATATGCATGCATTCATCCAAAAACAAAGAGAAATCATATACAGTTGTGCATCTGAACACATGTACACAGATACATAGACATACAGGCAGAGATAGGAACATACATGCACACGCGCGCATACGTTAACATTACTTTCAGAACCATAGTGCAAATTCAGGACTTGATCAGTGTCCTATCTAACTCTTTTAATCAGAGACAAGGCCTTTTAATTGTAAACCACACACATGCAAATAAACACTCCAGTTCATTAGTGACCACAGCAGGCCTCTACTCAAGGTCTGTGCACAATACTCTTAAGGAAAAACACTGACTCACTTCTTCCTTATCCCAATAGGAGTTTTTCTATACAAGAAAAAAGAAAAGAAGGTTTTCTTTAAACAGGTCTTAAAAAGTCGGAGGAAACACCGATTTTCTCAAGGAAAAGTCTGACTTACTTTCAACAGCAAGGAGTAAAAAGCAATAGGCAACTAATAAATGCAGCACTTTCGCTACTTGGTCCTAAATAGAAAATGTGTGCATGCGATGCCCAAATTGTGTTAATTGAGAGGTGTCCCACAAAACTCACATTAAATGGACTCAACAGTTCCATTTTGAGGATGGTTTTTGGATCATTCATCAACTAACAGAAATAACAGCTCAGCACAATTCAAGATACTGAGGTATTGCTTTCACTAACCTGATCAATACATTTAGATCATTTGGGACACCTTTCAAAAGTCCTCAGACAAGCTGGATAAAACTGAAAAGCTAGGAAGCCATTCCATTTAAGGAAAACTCATTCAGCCCTACGTCTTTAAACCTGCCAAGGGGCCAACTAGAAAAACTATTACGTAAAATGAAAGGGAGCAAGACAATAGTTTTAGTAGACAGGACAAAACAGAGAACTGAGAAAACCAAAGAGAAATGGGACAGACATGGAGGAGAACTGTACAGTGGATTAAGGGCAAAGGAGAGACAGCCTTCAGCTGAATGTTCATAAGTTTACCTTTGCCAAGCAAGGTCTTCCTCCAGGAAAATGTTGCGGCTGGCCTTACGGCCACCTATTGGAGTCCGTGGCTCACTGGGCTCCAGCACACACACTGAGCATGGCGAGTCCGACAGGGCACTCAGGTCCTCACCAATGGAACTTGAGTCAGTGGAGTGTGCATAGCTCAACGCGATCTTGCGGCAGTAGGTGCATGCCCGAAGGTCCCCTATACAGACACGCAGGTGGAGATGATCAGAGGTGTCTACACTGCCAACATCTACAGTCCCAATCATACTTATCCACGAGGATCATTTTCTAACACCGAAAGATACTGGCTGTCTCAGTACCTTCCCTTAGTATTTGCAAAGTAAACTTGCATAAGCTACAAAATCCACACATGTACGTTGGTCTGTGTGTCATGATTGACGCAAAACCAGGATGAGAACTGGACGAAACTAGCATACCAACTAACACAGTAAATGCACAGGATTTAAATTAAAAGCAAATCAAGCTCAATTTCTTTGCACAAACACACTGGATCAAATGTGTTTCATCTTCTGTATGGTGACCTTCTAGGTCACAGGACTATTTTATCAGAGCTTAAAGGCTGGCTCTCTTCTCATTTGCCACGATGCACTGACACACTGCTTATGCCTGTGAGAAGCGCAATGAGCTCCCCACTCTGAGCCCCTACACTTACCAGTGTAGCCCATGAATTTACCAGGGATCTCCTGGCTACAACAGCGGCTGCAGAAGATCTGGCCACACAAACGGCAGTGGTGCCGGCGTCGGAAAGTTGTGAACTTTTCATTGCAGTCGTAGCACTCCTTGCACTGGCTGTCTGGCATCCAATACTGCTTGAGATCACTGTCCTGCAATATAGAGCACACAGGTTTCAGAAACAAGGCAAGAGGTCTTGGTGCACAAATTGGTAGATAAAGGATCTCCTGAACTTCATCCCAGCAGCCTACAAAAGTGCTGTACTGTTCCACTTTTGGTGTGGTGAAACGTTCCTCCTTCCCTCAGAACAGCCAAATCTCAGCACTGAAGACTGGTCTCATGACTCACCTGTTTTTCATCTTACAGCTTTGTAAGTGTACAATCCTTTAACCATGTTATTTTTATTTAGGTATTTTGTTCATCATATGCTCTTCTATAGATCGATACTTGAGTATGTGTAACAGGAAAATGATGACATACAAGCTGTGCTTCAATATTCATGTGTTTGAATCCAAGCCCTTTGATAGCTTGGGGATGGACATCTCTTTTCAAGTATTGCTGAGAACTTTTTTTTCATACCTTGTAGTTTTGTGCAATGCTAACTGGTTTCTACTAGTGTGTAGGTTAGTATATTTGTGACTGTATGTATATGCAAATTTCTCTGGGAATTTTAGCATGTACAGTACCTGTCTTAGTTAGGCACTATAACACGATTGTTTGTGTTAGTATGTGGGCACAGAGTCAAGACAATTTTGCACCAGAGACAGACCTGACTTTTGCCTTCCATGATTTCCTTCAGCCGTTTTAGGGCGGTGCGAAGCTGCACAGCGGTACGGGGGTCATGACTCCCTAATGGTGCCTCTGACTTCCTGCGCCCCTCTGGTAAAATACACAGAAACTTATTCAATAACATGGCAGATGTACTGACAAGCTAATAAAACCACCTTTACAGGTACAATTTTCAACAAAACCTTCAAATACTTCTTTATTAGGCACTTTCTATAATCTGTTAGTGTTGATTCAAAGGCAAAATAATTCATAATACAAAGACGCTGCAATCTAGTGGTAAGGTGAGAAAATGAAAAAATAAACAGTACCAGATGATGTGGAGGTCCGTCGCAGCAGTTCAGGGGGATGCTTCCTGTGAGTGCTAGAAGTGTGCACGGAGTGTGAAGGGCTGTCCCAAGTGTCCCGTCGCCCTTTAGGGGAGCTTATTGCTGACTGTGTCTTCTCTGCCACTGAAGAGGGGCGGTTATCATCTGACCAGAACACAATTGACAAAGTTTGGTAAAACAAAATAATAATAATAATAATAATAATAATAATAATAATAATAATAATAATAATAATAATAATAATAATAAAATAGACTGCAGTTACTGACAGGAACTTAAACACCTCACAAAAAATGTACAATATTTTCATCAATTATGGCTCTCCCTTTAAGTAGAACATTAAGCTTGATAGGTCTTGGAACATGCATACCTAACAATGGGTTACAGTTACAGGAATATGCACAGCACTCATGACTCACCCTGTTTCACTTACTATTTAACAGAAGACAGGAACTTGAAGCACATGACACATATTTTACTGTGTGAGTATTGGCGGCACAAAAATTCTGTCATATGACTGCCTCAAGATTGGACCACTGGCATCATCTCATGAGCCTGAACTCAATCTCCAGCAGTGGTAGCACTGCCAGGGAAACTACCTATAAGGTCCATGGGGATAAACTACTCACAGTTCATAGGTAAAAAGAATTATTTTAAAGAAGTATTATGTTTAAATAGCTGTTAAAAAATTACATTTCGCTGGCACTGATGCATAAGAGTGAGTGGCAAGTGAGAGTGAGGCAGCGTACAGACACAGTACACCAAAATGTGCACCTAGTTGCTATAAATAAAAAATTTAAAAAAAAGTATTTTGTAGTGAGAAGTTGTCAACTGACAGAAAGAGGAACAAGGCAACCAAAGACCACAGTTCAGAGCCTGTCAGACTTTGTTCTGCCTTTTCCAGGCTGTAATTTTATGCATTGTTTCAGTCCAGCAAATCTGACTGAACAAGTGTTATTCTGGAGAAACAATTAGAAATATGACACAATCTGCCTGGAGTTTACTACAAATAAAAAAATAGCAAATCACAGAAGTACAAAGAATCAGTTATGTGATCCCTGCATTTGGACGCATTCATCAGTACAGTGCACTTCACTTATCTGTTTACACTCATGTTGCATGTGCCATCCTGTCTGAATTCAGGCCATTTCAATGGCAGTTAACTCCAGCTATAAGCATAAGGGAGAAGTGCAAGCTCCTGCTATTAGCATGCAAGTTTTCAACCGCAGTTGTGCATCACCTCTCCTGTCTGGGTCCGCCTATAACCACAGATGTCTGTAGCAAATAGTAAGTCGTCCTTGTGCAACACATAGACTGTCACCTGCTTGACACCCTCAGACACTGCACGGCATGAAAATTTTAATTTGGGATTAAAAGCTCAAGTATGGCATCATCAAATAAGTGCAAGGCACTGTCATTGGCAGAATGAGTCAATGTTGTAAAGAGACTGCATGCCAAAGAGAGTCAGACCTCAACTGCTAAGAGTTACTGTATTCAAATTCAAATATCACGGATACTGAAGAATAAAGTTGACATTCTTTACAACTATGCTACATGAAGAAGTTCATTAAACTTTTTCAGCATGCCTTCTGTGGTCTAGAATATAAGTTGTACCATATGCATGTACAACATATACTTGTTTTCATTAAAGGTATTGGCTTAGCTACACCCAACTTTGTTTATAATCACAGTGTGGTTATAAACATGACAATTCTCAGTCCGGAAGGCATGCATATAAATAGAGTGCACTATATATGGATACGGTATGCGTATTAAAAGTGTTGCACTTCAATTTTTAAACTAGGTATCACAAAAACTAAAAAGATCCCTGTCGAACATTTAAATCAGCAGATTTGAAAGGACAATAAAATTCACCCCCAGGACACTAGTTAGTCAGTTCTACAGGTTACTTTGCTCATGTAGCTCCTCCCAGCAACTATACCTCACCTTTACTGAAGCGAAAAAGGTTGACGAATGAGCTATAGGCAGAGCGCAACGGAGGCTCATCTTGTTCAGGAGTCAGTGACTTGAAGTGCGTCAGGTGAGAAGGACTTGCAGGTGGAGGAGGCAGATCTGTGTTCCACTCCAGAGTGGAGGATGAGGTGGAGGACTTGTCATCGGCAGCCATGTCACGTCTCCTGTGGGACAGACAAACAAACCTGTCACCTTAACGGAAGGTGACACAGATGGACTACAGGAGATGTCTTCCATCTCCACTAGATACTACAGAAAGCTGAGAGCGGTGCAATTACTGAATAGGGTCCAAAGGAAAAAAGCCCCTCATACTTTGGAAAAGTATGGCTTATAACACCAATAACTTGATTTTTTTTCATTCGTTTTACAGTTTTATACCCCTAGTTTTACATCTCTCCACGCACTTGGTATCATACCATTTTATACAGCCATAAACAATGATAAGTTAACCACTGCAGCATCAACGGCTGTCCAAAAGCTGAAAAGAGGTACAAAAAACAAATGGTTTTACTGTCTGCTTTACTGTTGCAATTAGTCCCTGGTCTGGGATTACTAGTTAAACAATCAGCCTTTGATTTGATTTAATCCTTCAACATAATTCCAGAAACAAGACCTAAATACAGTTCAAGGACGACATGAGAGCATGTCAGTTTGGAGTTTAGAATGACGGCATTTAGAAAACCATATGTAAAGGGGTCTTAGTGCAAAATGACAGATGACCCAAAGTGGTGAGAGAGACTGGATGCAAGACATGATAAACTGCCAAAGGGCAGCGACACAAAAGATGTAACAGATATAGGTCACTAATAAAATAACTAATTCTCTAATGTTATGTATAACTAACTAAAAACCTGCTTGCTTCAAACATTGCAGTTTCAGGCCCTGAGCTGAGCATCAAATTACTTCAGCTCACAAAGCATCATTTGAGTTCCATGAAAGACCTTCTAGAAGAAACATTCATTCACATGTTTAAAAACACCCTTCAACTGAGTACTGCAACCACGTATGCAAACTGACTAAATATCATAAGTAGTTTCCTCTGCCATTCTCATAATCACAGATTTGAAAATTACATAAATATTTTAAACACTTGTGAAATCCAACTGTAATTGTTTACTTAACTGTCATAGAAACTAAGAGTCTAAATAATATTTACACATTTGTCTTGAGTTTTGCTTGACTTTCTGCAAGTAATGGGGAATCAGCTGGTCAGGGCTGGCTGTAAAAACAAAACAATGCAAGTGTATAATTTCACAAGAATAGTAAAGGCATTTATCAGGACATTATGTGTACATGGGATTTTCAGAGCACTTCCAGAACCAAACTGTTCAGGCCACTTCAATGGTCACATTAACGTTAGACACAAAACAAAAAAATCCCTATCTACACAGTAAAGGCAATATAAAAATTAAAAAATAACTTAAAATCACAGACACTGATGCAGTTGTGTGACTATGAGCCCCTGACAGCAGAAAACAAGCACTGTTTGGTTTCTCAAATATTTTTAGTTAGTATTCGATGGCAAATGTTCAAAGTGCTTTTCAGTGAACACTTCAGCATTATAATGCTTTATTATTATTATTATTATTATTATTATTATTATTATTATTATGCATAGGATGACTGCTAGTTTTCAACTACATTACACCACATAACCATGTTCCTAGGAAAAAGTGTTATCAACAAGGAGAAAACATTTAAGTGGCGGTTATAAACATGTTAACTTTTAATGCGGTTCCTATATGCTGGATAAACGCGCCCTAGAGACCGCAGGCGACTCTGCGACAGACGACGATGAGGTTCACGCCGGGCTGTCACCGCACTCACGCTGCTCTACATCCAGCACACGAACGATCTGTCCACACAAAAACTAAAGAAAAAGCACCACTCTGGTGGATCTCTCCATTCTGCTCCGTGAGGCCCTGGAAAGGACCGATTGGACCAAAGCCGCTTGTATGACTACAAACACACTGCTTTTTTAACCTTCTAAAACATGTCTACGCATGAGTGCATTCACTGTGGTTTTCATCCGCTTCCCGTAGCGGCAGCAGGTGACTTGCGACGAAGTTTGAATGTTGTTTTAATACAAAACACTCACCTTCCTGCTTTAGCAGCCAGCAGCCAGCAGCCACCCGCTACCGAAGGAGTCTACACTAGTCGAACGTCGATATCGTCGAACTGTTATGGTCACGCGAAAAGGCAAAAGACATCTATGTCCGAGTCTGCGCCTTCGTGTTGCTAAGAGAAAAAGTGCTTATTTGTTACAGTGCTTATTTGTTTCAGATTGTTTGTCCCTCTTCCTGCGGCTTGTGCTCTTTTCATGCAGTTCTCAAACAAATCATAATTTTAAAACAGGTTAAGAGCTGAAAACCCGGTAGAGGTACCGCCCTGCACTAAGAGAACCCACATTCGAATCGCACCTCATGCTAAAGTTCACTTGGTAATGGGGGTTACCTTGAGTTTGTCCAGTGACAAAAACCCGGTAGTATAAATAGGTAAACAACTGTAAATCGTTTAACGCGTTTAGAGAAAGCGTAAGGTAAGTAAATATAAATCAACTACAGTTTACATGTATTATTTCCCGAATTGAGACCTACCTTGACAATCTTCTATGAAAAAATAACCAGGGATGTGAAGTATTCATCATTCATCAATGGTGGGCAGTCGTACGTTTAATATGCTTTTTAAAATTAAACTTCCCTTTTGAGTTTAGTCAAGCCGCCCAAGCCCTTGTTACAGTTGTAGTATGGTGTGCAACTGTTTGATTTTCTACCTTTGACCTCAAGCGTCCGATTATACTGGCTGAAGCAACAGGCTCGGCTTGCGACCATCGTCACCGCTGGCAGTGCGCGCATACGCAGCTCGTTCACCGAACGCATATGGAAAAATAAGATATCCGTTTTCAGCCGTCAGTAGCTTTCATTTAAAAGTGTAAATTGCTCCTATCCAGACAGTACATACTGTTGCCGTCTTTGCGTTGCTATTCTAACCGAGGCCTTTTCTTACTTTTGTGTTTATATCACATTAGATTGTTTCATAACAACGCACATATTTCAGGTATGGCTGAACATATTGCACAGAAACATTTAGTATGCATAGGATGTGTTAGAAATTCGAAGGAATGTTGGTTTTGACATGAAAATCATTTTGTAGGCTTTAGGCAGCTGTTGCAGGTGGTCTCACTTGCTTCATAGTTGGGACAGAATGCTTTCTCTTTATATGACTGTAGCACTGATGGAGTACTTGCTTGTATCTGTCACCTTGGTAGATAAATGTAAAAAATGAGAACACTTTGGAATAAAGAATATCAGATGACTATTTTTTCCCACTAATTAAATATATCAATATTGTAAAGAGAAACTAACAAGTATGGAATTTTTAGGTAGTTTTTTTTTTTTTTTAAATAAGTCTGTCCTGGCTTTCCAGGAAATTGTCTTGTGCAATTTTTCCACCTGATGTCTATCTTTAAAAACATCAACAGACTATGACTTTGGCTATGTTTTGGGATGACACTCAAGTTACTTTAAGATGTGTTATTATTTCCTTTGGTTCCCATCAGAAGAAACTTTGAGAAGAGGAACATAAAATAACTAAATAAATAAATAAAATGGAAAAAAAATGCAAATAAAAGAACACTATTTTCAAGTAAAATATGTAAAAAATGTACATTACAAGCTGGGATACACAGTTGAACTGAAAAAAACTTTAAAACATTGTAACATGAAACATTTTCAGAAAAAAAATACATATATAGTTGTAGATATTTTTGCATTAGACTTTTATTTCATGATAAGGCTGGGTACATGATTAGAATATAAATATTTTTAGTATAAAAAACGAGACATTCTGTCAGGAGGATGTAAAAACTTGTATCAACATCTTCCTTGAGGTCTATTGAGAACCTCAGCATTCAAACATTTCATTGCTATGATTAAAAACATGCTAAGCACATTGATACAGACAGACGTTTCATAAAGGCTAGTAGTTTCAGATATCTGTCTCTATCAGCATACAAATGATACAGAGCGATATACAGACCCTGATTTACACAAGTATTCTAGTTTGCCTCCAGCATCCTTACAATATATGTTTATACTAATATGTATGTGTACTGTTAATGCATTATTATTGTTATTATTATTATTATTACAGAAGACATCGAGACATTGTGCAATAGGTACTGTGCAAACATCTGCCAATCAAAAATACAACCGTTATAGTAGCTCATTTACGATTGGCTACATCCGATGACGTTTCTATGCACTGACGTTTGGAGAGGCGGATTCAAAATTTAAGTAGAAACGCGGTTCCTGCCGTCGAAGTTTCCAGTATGTTTCAGAAAAATGAAAGGATGTAGTTTACAGTCTTTGAATTACTAAATAATTAAGCTCTAATAAGAAGATCGAAGATTAACATCGATAAATCGTTTTGCATCAAAAAGACGTGCATAGAATAGACGTCGTCAAATGCGATTTGAAAGGGCTGTTCGGTACAAAACGTATTGAAGTTGCTGATAGCGTCAAATGTAATTGTCTTCCGTTAACTTTTTTTTCATTATAAAGATCAGTACATGTAATTGTTATTTTTTTTATTATTATTGATTTTGTTTAAGTGTCAGGCCAGCTTTCTGAAGCTCTGGTTACTTTGGCTGTGCGAGAGCTACAGATGGACACGGCCACACAGAGGTGCTCCGCAGTGATGCGCTCAAATGGAATGAATGGTGGGCAGAAGCCGAGCGCTGCTAAAACCGCGAAGCAGAACTCACTCATTGCCTCCAAAATCAAGACAAAGGTCGCTAGTAAGTTCAGTTACCTCTACATGGGGAGACCAAGGTTGGTTAGTCTGAGACAGTGTTGTGTTGTTTACTGCAGTCCGTCTCTTGCAGATACTTCCTCCTTCTTCAAGGTGTCTCTTAAGATAAACAACAAGGCCCTCGCTCTTGCACTTGTGGCGCAGAAGGAGAAGAGCAGGCAGCTGGAGACCGAGGTTGTTCGCCTGAGGAAAGAGGTGGAAAGTTTGTGTTTTGACCTTGCAATGTGCCGACACAAGCAGAGCCAGCTGGTAAGTGACCACCACAAGGAGTATCTGAACAACTGTAATGTAGAGCAGTCGCCTCTAACAGTTTGTGCCAAAAGACTCCTTTAAAGGTAGTACAGTCTGATCATACAGACAACTGCATTTATATAAGAAGCGGTGTTGTGGTCTGTAATTGACTCCCTTGTTTCTCCCCCAGGTTAGGATACTGAAAGACCTACAAAGCAGTGCTTTAAATGGCTTGGCTGCTGCTGTAAATTTGCTGTCTCAAGATGATGTAAGCTTTTAAAATGTTTTCTTCAACATAAGGTTTGCAACGCCTCTCTAGAATAATAAATCAAAGTAGCAAGTTATGTATTATTACTTAAGTAGCTATATACAGTTACTTATTTTATGTCTGTATACCGTTTGTAGTCTGCCGGTGTCAAGATAACTTTTGGATAATGCAGGGTTTAATTTTGTTGACCATTTCCTACATTTGAAAAATACAGTTATAAACCTTTTTTAAAAATATGAAATTTGAAAACTTCTTTTGGTTCTCAATGATACTTGTACATACACTGGTGATCAAAATTAGAGAACAATTTATGAACACTTGCTTTTTCTGAAATATTGTGAACCTTCATTGCTCAAAGTTTGAAGGAATATTAGCTGTGGGTATATTGCTGTTCTGCTAACATGTTTTACAAATAACCAAGGCACTTCAATAAAAACCTTTATTTTGTGGAAAACACAGTGATCAAAATTAGAGAACAGTAATCATTGTAGCAGAAAATATTACAACAAAAATTTTTGGAGGATTACAGCTTTCAATAATTAGTTGGAAGCGTAGAGGCCTTTGCTTTGAATGACTTCAGCACATCTGCGCCTGCAGGACATCACAAGTTTCTCACACTGCTCTGGTTTGATCTTGGTCCAGTGTCTTCCACAGTTTGGTAACTAATGGGTTTCTTAGCCATAAATTTGTCGCCAAGGATTTTCCAGAGATTCTTGATCAGGTTTAGGTCTGGACTCTGGGCTGGCCATTTCATTATTTCAATGTTGCTACTGCCAAAGAACTACTTTACCCCTTTTGCAGTGTGACAGGGGACATTGTCTTGCATGAAAATTGCAAACTGACTGGTAGATGCTTGCAGGGAAGGAACTGCATGCTGCTGAAGGAAATTATGATTAACATTTGCAGTCACTCTGCCATGTAGCTGGATAAGAGGCCCAACTGCTGCAAAAAAACATCCCCTAAATCATGATACTTCTTCCTCCAAGTTTAACTGACTTTTTTTATGCACTTTGAGTTCATTCTTTCCCCAGTTTGACACCAAACAATGTTTCCCATTGGACCCAAATAAATTGAACTTGCTCTCATCACTAAAGGGAACTCTGGACCAGTTTTCCTCTGTCCACACAACATGTTCCTCAGCAAAGGTTAATCTAGCCTTTTGATTCTTTCTGCTGATGAGAGGCTTGGCCACTGCAGAGTGGGCTTTCAGTCCGAATTATCTTAAATGCCAAGACAGATCTTTACCCTGTTCAGCTCTGAACTGGCGAGCAATTCCAGCTGCAGTATTGAACTGATTCCCCATTGAGTCTCTGCATTATCCTGTCTTCTCATGCATTTGTCTTACATGGACAACCAGCATTTTTGGGATGAATCAGTGTCATTGTAAAGCTGCAATATTCTAGAACGCATACACTTGGAATGACCAATTTCTCTTGCAATAGCTATAAAGGTTAGCACTTTGGCGTTCATCTGGACAACTTGCTTTTGCACAGTTTTAGCCACCTAAAAGCAGCTTGCCATCTTGCAAAATAATTAGGAGTGCTGCCAGATAAATAGGGCTTGTCAGATAATTCAGGAAATTAGCACCAGGTGCCAGCAATAACTGGGAGGTATCTGAGAGTGCTCTCTAATTTTGATCAGAGTTCTTTTTTATGTTGTGTTTCAGAATATATTTAAATTATGAAATATGCTTAAAAAACCGTCCTTCTATTCCAGTTAGGATCATTTCCGAAAGGTATAAGGATGGATTTTAGAAAGTTGTAAGTTGTTCTCTGATTTTGATCACCACTGTATTCCTTTTTATTCAAGGATGTCTCAAATTTGGATGAAGATGCAAGCAAGCAACTGCGACCAGTTTCTGATGAGACAAGCAAAAAGTTTGAAGGGTACTTGTTCTTGAGAAACTAGCATGACTACGTCATTGTCTGAGGTCTCCAAAAATCAAAATTTGTAATATTATTTCTGTTACCTGGATAAAAAAAAAAAAATTGGTCCAGATAAAATCTTACAATCTGACATTCAAATTAGATATGACTGCTACACTTTGTTTTTACACAGAGTATTGCAGCTTTGTAGTTATACAGTTAAAGCAGTAATGTCAGTTAAAGATTCTTCACTTGTTCCACACCTAGAATTTTAGTTTGAAAGATTTATTTGTTTGCTTGTTTGTTTAAACATATCTGGTTCCATAACTATTGAATCACCCACTTCATGAAAGGACAAATAATGCCTCTTTTTTTTCTAGACGAGCATTAAGGGTTCCTGCCCCATCTATCAAGTCTCAGAATCTTAAGGGTCCAGATTCACTACGAGGATTGACCCAGGAAGCCACAAAAGTTGACACGGTTCAGTTTAAAACCTCTTCAGAGAAATCTACCAGCAAAGTCAACCTGTCAGAATGTAAAACATCTAAAGGTATAAAATGTTTCTCAGAATTAAAATAAAATTTACTTGCCTGCAATACCAATCGTTAACAGTAGGAACCGCTGAGTGTTTTCTTGATTTTTGACAGGCAGTACATCCCAAGCTGACATGGAGGCCTTTGGAAGTGTGTCTTTTTCTCAAGACAGGAATTCTCCTCTGCCTTCCACAAATTTGCAGATGACATTAGATAAGTGGTCTCAGATCTATACAGACACAGTCACAGAGGTAGGAAAAGATGCAAGTACTCTTAGCACAAATTCCACAGCTCAAGCTCCTTCATATCATCCTGCCCCTGATTCTAGCAGTTCATTGAATAAAGTGCTGATTGAGATGTCTGCAAAGCCCCAGTACCAGGAGACCACTGTCCTCTCTGATGCAGAGATGGAGCTCACCATTTGTGATGATGCTGCCAAAATTGAGGCTGTGGAGACCAGGCCCAAAATCCCCAAAAAAGCTAGTGCAACTAAGCTGAGGCAAAAAGAGGGAGCCCAGACAAGTGTCTCATCTTTTTTAGGAAAGGAGAAAAAGAAAGTGCAGGAAAACGGCTCTGCTCACAGAGCTGAAAATCTTAAGAAAGGCAGAAGTACTCCAATCAGTGGAAATGAGAAAGCAGTTCATGGCTTCTCTGCTTCAGTGAACACCGGCAGCTCTGAGTCGGGAAAAGAAGAGGACCAGGACAGAACATCTGACTCTATTGCAGCACGCAGGAAGACCCACGTCACCTATCGGAACAGCAGACACCGCAGACAGACCCCTGAGGTCCCAAAACAGCAAAGTGAAGCTGAGAGTTTCATTACTACAAGTCCAGATTCAGCTGTCCTTTGGGAATGCCAAGGAAAGAGTGGCTTGCAAGGGCCACTGGAAGACGATTATTTTAGAGACTGTGAGGTTCAGAGTGCTGTTATTAACAAGGAAATCTCTTGGAGTGAAGGTGTGCACACGGATAAAATTAATAAATTGCCAAGAGAAATCTTGAAGAAAATTGTTATGCAAGAAAGTCCTCCTTGGGAGGTCTCTGACACTGCCTCTGTCCCATGTCTTAATCTGGCTGTTCTTGTGAAGAGTCCTGCCTCCAGCTCTGCTCAGAAACCAGCCTCCCCAAAAGTAACTGTCCACACTGACCCAGTGAAACACGTGGCAGGTAGACCACCCGGTGAGTAGAAGTTGCAGGCTGGAAACTAACTCTGACTCCAGCTGTATTTGTACAGTTGGATGAATTTCTGAGTATGGTGTACTTTTCATGAGGAATGTGATAGCTTTGTATTTGTGTGCTTATAGAAGGGGAAGTTTTGAAGAGTCTGACCCACACAAACTGGGGGACCCTGGAAGAGTCTGGCAGGTCAAGAAGATGTAGGAGTACAATTGTTTCTTACAAAGAACCTCGTATCAACTGGTGAGTTTTTGGGGAGACTGAGGACATAAAGATCTTCTATGCTTTTAAGAAGTTGCACAGGGAATTCTTATAGCTGAAATATGTGCCCAAGCAAACTGTAATTGTAATGGAAATGCCCTTGGAATATATGGAGTGTTTGAGTACGTACCATTTCACCCGTTTACATTCAGTTTTAACCTTTATATCAACCAGATCATGTTTGGATTAAGAACTGCTTGCCCCTGTATTTTATATGAAATTACAAATAGTGCTAAAAGATTTTTTTTTTTTTTTTTTTTAAAACTTTTGCTTTTCTAGCAAAATGAGACGTGGAGATAAATTCACCGACACAGCATTTTTGAGTTCTCCAACGTTTAAAAAGAAAAAGTTGAAGAAATGTATCCAGAAGCTCAATGCCGATGATGCTCTGCCTGTCCATTGTGTTGGTAATGTGTGTGGAAGTGTAAGTTAATGTTATTTTAATACCAGTTATTTTTCCACCAAATAAAGTTCTTTGAAGATTTCCAATTTTTCATAATGGACAATGATTTTGTGCTGAGGCTTTCATACAAGCATTATTTGTATAAATAAAACTAAGCCAAAGTATAAGACCTGTATTAACTCTTAAATGAACCTTTGTCAGTGTGACAGAAAAAAGTGGAGAAAAGAACTGCTCATGACCCAGAAAGACCACATTACTCTCAAAAGGTGAAAGCAGGGCCAAGCTCTGAAATTATACACTCACTGAACACTTCATTAGGTACACCTGTTCAACTGCTTGCTAATGCAAATATCTAATCAACCAATCACATGACAGCAACTCAATACATTTAGACATGTAGGCATTGTCAAGACGACCTGCTGAAGTTCAAGCCGAACATCAGAATGGGGAAGAAAGGTGATTGAAGGGGTTCTGAACATGGCATGGTTGTTTGGTGCCAGATGGGCTGGTCTGAGTATTTCAGAAACTGCTGATCTACTGGGATTTTCATGCACAACCATCTCTAGGGTTTACAAAGAACGATCCAAAATAAGGAAAATATCCAGTGAGTGGCTGTTCCCTTGGCGAAAATGCCTTGTTGATGTTAGACGTCAGAGGAGAATGGCCAGACTGGTTTGAGCTGATAGAAAGGCAACAGTAACTCAAATAACCGCTCATTACTACCAAGGTATGCAGAAGAGCATCTCTGAACACACAACATGTCAAACCTTGAAGCAGATGGGCTACAGCAGCAGGAAACCACGCCAGGTGCCACTCCTGTCAGCGAAGAACAGGCAACTGAGGCTACAGTTCGCAAGATCTCACCAAAATTGGACGAGATTAGAAAAACGTTGCCTGGTCTGATGAGTCGATTTCTGCTGCAACATTTGGATGGTAGGGTAAGAATTTGGCATCAACAACATGAAAGCATGGATCCATCTTGTCTTTTATCAATGGTTCAGGCCGATGGTGGTGTAATGGTGTGGGGGATATTTTCTTGGCACACTTAGTACCAATTGAGCATTGTTTAAATGCTACAGCCTACCTGAGTATTGTTGCTGATTATGTCCATCCCTTTATGACCGCAGTTTATCCATCTTCTGATGGCTACTTCCAGCAAGATAACATGCCATGTCACAAAGCTCAGATCTCAAATTGTTTTTTTGAACATGACAATGAGTTCACTGTACACAAATGGCCTAGACAGTCACCGGATCTCAATCCAATTGAGCACCTTTGGGATGTGGTGGAACAGGATTCGCATCTTGTCAGCTGCATATCCATATCTGCAGCGACTGCATGATGCTATCATGTCAATATGGACCAAAATCCCTGAGGAATATTTCCAGCACCTTACTTTGTATATGGGCTAAACTGTACTGCTGGACACAACCAGAGTGGGGGGGACCACTTTTCTCAGACACAGAAAAAGTGTCTGCAGCAACCAAGTCATGGTTTGTACTGGAATGGTTTACTCAAGAAGTGCCACTGATGTGGCTCTTAAAAGAGCCTTTGGGGGTTTTTGAGGAGAACCTAGAACCATCACGTCACGCGCGCTCTCCGCGGATGCGGCGGGCCAGCTGGATGTCCTTGGGCATGATGGTCACCCTCTTAGCGTGAATGGCGCACAAGTTGGTGTCCTCAAACAGGCCGACCAGGTAAGCCTCGCTCGCCTCCTGCAGCGCCATAACGGCGGAGCTCTGGAAGCGCAGGTCGGTCTTGAAGTCTTGCGCGATTTCCCGCACCAAGCGCTGGAACGGCAACTTACGGATCAGCAGCTCGGTGGACTTCTGGTAGCGGCGGATCTCCCGCAGAGCCACTGTGCCGGGCCTGTAGCGGTGAGGCTTCTTCACGCCGCCGGTTGCCGGGGCGCTTTTGCGCGCAGCCTTCGTAGCGAGCTGCTTTCTAGGGGCTTTGCCGCCAGTGGACTTGCGAGCGGTCTGCTTGGTTCGGGCCATGGCGCCAACAGAAAAAGACACAGAAGTTGCGAAACGCACACTGCGCCCAGCGTGGCCTTATAAGCACAGCGGACGCGCTCTGATTGGACACTTGCCTTCCGCGTTCTCATTGGTTGGTCGCTCCCATGCGCAATTTCTGCCGCGCAAAGTTGAAAAGAGGGAAAAAAAAAAATCGAATCAAATAAAACAGCGGGGTTTCTGCGCTGTTGGTCTCATCCCCTGCTAAAAGAAATGCTTTAAACCCTGTCATTTACATAAGAAACAGTAATTGCTGGTCTTATTTTTGCTGAAAGTGAATTTGTTTTGGTGCAGTTTAATACACAATTGGAATTAAATGGATCTTCAGCATCGGGACTATTTTTTCAGATGCAACAACCATGGGGCCTCTGGCTTAATCTTAAACTCGCATTTCACATCACATAAGTAAGGCTGTTGCACAACTACATCCCAATTTCAAATGGCGCTCCCAATTGATATAGATATATATTTTTTCAATCAGCTCAAAAGCTTATTTTAATAAAGGGATCAGTTTGATTAAAGGCCTTTTGCGCACCATTAAGAGCACTTCAACCACCAGCGCGAATGCTTAAACACTGAAGAAAAACATCGCTGTTTCAGATGCCTTAAATTGATGAAAGTGGAAGCAGAAAAGCGAGAACATTACTTCCGAGTTCGGCCTGAACAACATGAATGCAGGGACGCGCTCTTTTAATAGAAATTTAAGTGGCTCTTAAAAGAGCCTTTGGACAGGACCGACGGCCAAAGCCGACTGGATCTACTTGGTCTTCGCCGGTTTCTCGGTCTTTTTGGGCAGCAGAACAGCCTGAATGTTGGGCAGCACTCCTCCCTGCGCGATTGTCACGCCTCCTAGCAGCTTGTTGAGCTCCTCGTCGTTGCGGACGGCGAGCTGTAGATGGCGGGGGATAATGCGGGTCTTCTTGTTGTCGCGGGCAGCATTGCCGGCTAACTCCAGGATCTCAGCCGTCAGGTACTCGAGCACAGCAGCCAAGTATACCGGGGCTCCTGCGCCGACGCGCTCGGCATAGTTGCCTTTGCGCAGCAGCCGGTGGACACGGCCAACTGGAAACTGCAGTCCAGCCCTGGAGGAGCGAGTCTTGGCCTTAGCTCTGGCCTTTCCGCCGGTTTTTCCACGTCCGCTCATGATCACTACTGTGCTCCCACCTCCCTGCAGAAAATAGGAAATGTACTGAGGGGAAGGAACTGCATTTATATATAGACGAGCTATCCGTTCATTGGCTAGAATTGCAAGACGTCGTCATCCAATGAACACAAAGAGTAGTTTGGACGTCTTGAGCCTCAAGAAACTTGTTTTCTTTCCAGCAAAAGAGAAAACAGGCGTTGAGAAAATGATTTGTAAAACTTGTTTGTAAAAAACAGAAAATATTTTCAGAAGCCCTGCGCTTATATTATCGCATAAATCTGACATCACTTGAATGGCAATACATTTTATTCTGGGTGTTACGTAAGCGATTGGCGTAAAGTTAAGGATTAACGTGATTCTGAATTGTTACACAATTTAAGTTTTACATCTACGGCTGAATGCAATTCAAAGTTTGTCTTGGACCGGCAATTTACACATTAATTCGAAAGCCCTCTTCGACTGGTATTTCTGCATCTAATCCATACTAAAGTTTCGGGAGCTAAACAAACGCTTATGCCAGGAAACACTCTTTCAAAACGATGTGGTGGTGGCTCTTAAAAGAGCCGTTTTGAATGATGCGGCGTTCACTTCTTCTTGGGGGCCGCTTTCTTAGCCTTGCTGGCCTTGGGCTTGGCCACCTTGGGCTTGGCTGCCTTCGCTTTCTTGGGGCTCTTGGTCGCCGCCTTCTTGGCTGCCGCGGGCTTCTTGGCTTTCTTCGGGGTCGCTTTCTTAGCTGCCGGAGCCGGCTTCTTCGCCTTCTTCGGGGACTTTTTGGCGGCTGCAGGCTTCTTAGCTGCCGCCTTCTTGGGCTTCTTGGCCGCGGCGGGCTTCTTTGCTGCTGGCTTCTTGGCTTTAGGAGCCGCTTTCTTTGCCGGCTTCTTTACAGCCTCCGTCTGCTTCTTGTTCAGTTTGAATGAGCCCGAGGCGCCGGTGCCCTTGGTCTGGACCAGAGTTCCTTTGGTCACCAGGCTTTTGATCGCTAGCTTGACGCGGGAGTTGTTCTTCTCCACGTCGTAGCCTCCTGCTGCCAGCGCCTTCTTCAGGGCGGCCAGAGACACGCCGTTCCGCTCCTTCGAGGACGAGACGGCTTTCACGATGAGGTCCCCGACGCTGGGGCCCGTTTTCTTGGGCTTCGCCGTGGCCTTTTTCTTGGGCGCCTTAGCCGGAACGGCGGCGGCGGCGGGAGCGACTTCGGCCATTGGTCGGGTTCTCCGGTTCGCTCACAGAGCGCAGTTTCCCCCGCGAGGCCGAGAGCGCGGCTCTTAAACAGCGCACGAGAACCCTGTAGACTCAACCCGGCCGCCACCCAGCGCCTCCGGCTCCGATCGAGCTGTGCTTTCTTCTCCACGACTTCTTGCCAGAAAAGACTCGGTGAGATGCGCTACGCAGCAAATCGTGCCAAAGACTTCACGGCCGACATGCATGCAAGCCACCACCCTGTTCGGCGCGCCGTTCGCTTCCCGGGCGCAGTCAAGCGGTGCTGTTGGAGGCCAAGCGGGATCGCGTACGTTGTGTTCCAGCGCAATCGTGGAATTAAACGAGAAAAAAAACTTGCGGTCACAGCCGTGTCGCTGTTACGCTGCTGTGAAAAAGGCCTTTGTGACCCTCAAAAGGCTCTGCGAACCGTCGAATGGCAACGAGTGACACGAAAACTCGTTTTTCTCCAGGAGCTGAAACACACCTAAGTCGCCTGAATGAAGAACCATTTTTGGCTGCATTTACTGTTTTGTAAAAAACACAGCACAAGTTGGGCAGTTGTCCATGCACTTTTGTGCAACACTCAATAAAAAGGTTTATTTGACGTTTTGTGAGTGATACTTCACTGTCTTGTCTTATCTCAGTTAGAGAATTTTATATTGAAGGTATGTACAGACATGGTTAGAAAATTGCAATGTATATATATATATATATATATATTTTTTTTTTTTTCTTTTCATTTGTTTGTAAGTAATGTGTTTTAGCCTAGACAGAAAGCCTTCTTTTTCACAAAGCTATGGTTACAGTTAAATCAACATATATAGTGGCCCACATCACAGATCTATCCAATAATGCAAAAAGAAATAGAAAACCGCAACAGGATATTGTTAAAAATTCTTTAAATCCAAATGAGTTCTTTCCTCTGCTTTCCATTTTTGGAAATCATGATTTACCTGATAACTGATTTTTTGTAGTTTTTATTATACAGTTGCTGGACTGCAGGCAACATATAGGATTTATGAAAACAGTTTAATGGTATCACTATCAGTCAGTTTTATTCTTTCTCTCACAAATATAAAGTATAAAATACATGAGTATATAGAGTAAGTCAGCTGAAATGACAGTATTTTGTTTCAGAAACAGAAAAAATATGAAGTGTATGATGCCTGTATCCTCTGATTCACATTTGCATCTGATCTACAGTACATGTAGTGCTGTGAAAAATGTAATGCAGACCACTCCCATGTGAACTTCATGTAAATGACAGATGGATTCAGGTTTTTTAATGCACATCCTGGGAGTTCAAGTCTATCACTTCAAGGACAAGCCTTCTGATGCTTGTTCATGCTGATCAAAACCCAAGAGCTCTTGCATGAAGGGTACTGCTTTGTGGGCTCCAGGTTTCCATATCTTCATGGTTCTATTGTATGTCAAGTCCAGCTACATATTAAACTTCCCTTTCCGATGATGAGTCAAACACTTGCAGACTATAACCTGAACCCTTCTGCTTGGATCCTGACTCATGTGCCTATCTCAGGATCACTAATGACTCAAAGGCCTGTCTTCTAAGTCAAAGCCTTTTTCTAGGCCAGTGCTTGAGGAGAGTCTTTAGTTGAACTTCAGTTCTATTGGTGTTACTCCACTTTACAGCAAACTTTTAGAGGGTTGACCAGTCTCTTAGAAAAAAGGTCTCAGTTTTTGGGTCACTGTGGTTCCAGAACATCATCTGTCACATTAGCATGGCCAACAAAAGATGCACAGGCCACTAGGTAGGACTTATTGCATTAACAGGGTTCAGGAAAGCAAAACCTTGGTAGGGCAGACTAATATACTGTATCCATCCATTCATCACCCTTAACCGTTTAACCTCAGCAGGGTCCTCGCAATACACAGCCTGTCCCGAAATCATTGGATACCCGGCTTTGAAAAAGATAAAGATCAAAATTTTCTGTGTTGGTGTTCAGCTGATGAGAACAATAACTACCCAGGTAGAAGAAGCCACCACCGACTGGTCTGACTAATGTTGTGCAGGGCAGTTATGGTAGTGTGAAAGAACAACTGAAAGCTGCATTTGGAAAAAATCAGTTTATTTTGTATTTTGTAATGCCTGTCAACAGAATTTTGATGAAAGCTGCATATTTTTGTAGCTAAAATAATAAAGCTTTTCGTGGTAGTACTATAAAAACGACACCATCGGAAAAAAATCATAACCTCTGTGGCAGGCTTACATTTTTCATTTAAATACAGCCATGGGCAAAAAAAATTCACAAGTTTATCTGTCTCGTCTCCTGCTTTACAGCAAGCTATTAAAGTGTACACTTGACTGAAGGCAATGAAAACTTCCAACAGCTACACAAAACAATTTACAGTGTGAGGTTAAAAATGTGCAGGCAGAGGGTTATGGCAGCTGAAAAGAGAAAACCATGACAGCTCTTCTCTGCACTGCTCCAGGGATCAGTATGACTGCACTTGGACAGGTAATGGAGTCTGACGTGAGTACGGTCAGTGAGGTATTGAGCTGCTCAATGACCGCTGAGGAAAATTAGACCCATTTAAGCACACAGGTCCTTAGGACCTAGCAAACAAGCCACTTATTTCTATTCCTCAGATCAACCTCAGTCCATCTCCATACAAATGATTCACTAACTGCTGAGAGAGAAGTACTGATGCAAAGTAGAATTGCGTGGAGACTTTCTAAGCTTCTTCCAGCCAGACTTCATCTATGGCAGAACCAAATTTGAGATATGAAAGGGAGCTGTGGCCCACTTTGTTGGCTGGCTGGCTGTCAGTTTTGTCAATATTAGGGATGACATCCATTAATAGCACTGACCACCAGGCTTCTCTAGGCTTGACTCATACCCACAAAGAGGATAACAAGAGTAGACACCATAGCTGTGGGCTTTGGAGTTGGATTAATGTGACTGATACTGTTTCTCACAAATTAACATCAGGCATCCGCTGTTTCCTCCACCAGTGGCTGTAATGCTATTTCCTGTGTAGATGCAGTGAAATGTTATGATAATTTGCAGATCCCTGCCTGCTTGCTTCAACTTGACAGCAGCATTGAGTTTTTGCACCTTCTACCAGTGATGCAGACACACAGGACAGCATTACAACAATCAGCTCTCAGGAGGCCAAAGGACTGTGGCGCTCCCATCTCTTCTTCCCTACCATTTGCTCCACAAACAGATGCTACAATTTCGTGGTCCTGCTACGTGCTCACCTTTCCTCTAGCCGAGTCCTTAAACAGTTTCGCAAAGTGTTTACCTGTCCTGATGCAAACGTGTAGCGAAGAGGCAGCTGGGAAAATGCTTAAGTTTAAAAAGTCCGCACAGAAGTGGCTAAACACAGTTCGAGGGAACTACAGATTCCTGCGATCCCCTTAAATGAAAAATTTGTGATTTCAAAAAAGTTTCACACAATATAAACGCCACAGTTGCTATATTATAAAACTGACAAGAGAAAAGGTTCACACGGACTCTAGAAATTTGCATATTAGTAGACAAGCGTGCACTATGGTGGTCTCAACCAGGTCGTCTCGACTCGCATAAATAGCTATAGGGGTCGCCAAACCTGCAGTATCATTCTACTTGTGAGTGAAACAATGTCTGGTCGTGGCAAAGGAGGCAAGGGGCTCGGCAAGGGAGGCGCCAAGCGCCACCGAAAGGTTTTGCGCGACAACATCCAGGGCATCACTAAGCCCGCCATCCGCCGCTTGGCTCGTCGTGGTGGTGTGAAGCGTATCTCCGGCCTCATCTACGAGGAGACCCGTGGCGTGCTCAAGGTCTTTCTGGAGAACGTGATCCGCGACGCCGTCACCTACACCGAGCACGCCAAGAGGAAGACGGTCACCGCCATGGATGTGGTGTACGCGCTCAAGCGCCAGGGTCGCACTCTGTACGGCTTCGGCGGCTAAAGCTTCCGCTGTCGTGCGACTTGGAGCACAAAGCAACCAAAGGCTCTTTTAAGAGCCGCCCACTTCCCAGCAAAAGAGCTATGTGGTCCATCGTGAGGCGCGGCAGTGTTTCTTCCTCAGCACCGTGTCCCTCATAGCGTAGCGATAGTGGGCGCTAAGTAAAAGCGGTTCAGTCCGCTCGCTCGAGTTAACTATTCTCTAGCACAGCGAGAAGCCCCAAAGAAAGGAAAAACTTATCAGAGTCTGCAGTGTTTTTTCTTTTGAGCAGACTGGACATAAGGGAACGCACCTAGGGCGTCGTTGTCTCCCATAAATCCTAGATAGGACCGTCTGGCTG
The DNA here is from genome assembly GCA_018136845.1 of Heterotis niloticus. Classification (NCBI taxonomy): domain Eukaryota; kingdom Metazoa; phylum Chordata; class Actinopteri; order Osteoglossiformes; family Osteoglossidae; genus Heterotis; species Heterotis niloticus. The sequence goes on from CM030906.1 coordinate 16,212,914, forward strand.
CAAATAAACAAGCTCGGAGCTCCCGCTGATTCTGCGCTACGGTCAGTTGCATTTATTATTAACTTTTATGCTTTATTATGCGCAGGACATGGCCCGTCCGTGGTGCAAACAAGGTTGCAGACCGCTGCTCTAGCAGCTTGGTTGGAGTTAGCATGGTTCACAGACACAAAGCGCGCTGCGCCGCCTGATCCACATCGCTGAGACGGATTTGTCCGCTGATCACTTTGTTCAACAGGGAGAGGAAAACTGGCTCTAATCGACCATCTCAAGTGACAAAATAAATTCGTTTTATTCGCTGTATTTTGCAGCGATCGGGTCCATATCTTTTGTTGGCAGTTTTCTGCGCGCCAAATTCGGGGGACCAATAGCATTTGAATGTCAGAAGGCGGGACATCGTCTTCCATTGAGAATCGCTGCTGCTTTGGGGAGCTCATTTGCATCTGTGCTTTATATAAAGCAGCGACGCGTAACGCCATTGTTATTGGTTCAACCGCCGTCATGCCCGAACCCGCGAAATCTGCCCCGAAGAAGGGATCCAAGAAAGCCGTGACGAAGACGGCGGGCAAGGGAGGAAAGAAGCGTAAGAGATCCAGGAAGGAGAGCTATGCCATCTACGTGTACAAGGTTCTGAAGCAGGTCCACCCCGACACGGGCATCTCGTCCAAGGCCATGAGCATCATGAATTCGTTCGTGAACGACATCTTCGAGCGCATCGCCGGCGAGGCCTCTCGGTTGGCTCATTACAACAAGCGCTCGACCATCACTTCCCGGGAGATCCAGACCGCCGTGCGCCTTCTGCTGCCCGGTGAGCTGGCCAAGCACGCCGTGTCCGAGGGTACTAAGGCCGTCACCAAGTACACGAGCTCCAAGTAAAGTGGTGTCTTAGCCGCCGAAGCAAACCCAAAGGCTCTTTTCAGAGCCACTTCATCTGTTCGAGAAAAAGGCAAAATTGTTGCGCTCTACATTGCAGCTGTAGTCTTTTCTGGTGTGCAACGTGCTTTTGCTTAAGTGTAGGGGGAAAAAAAGCTCTCCACTGATACAAAGCATGGAAGGTTAATAGAACGATGAGCTCAGTGTGACCTGCATGTTAAATGTGTCCCCCGAATTTGGCGCGCAGAAAACTGCCAACAAAAGATTGTGTTACGGTGCAAAATACAGCGAATAAAACGAATTTATTTTGTCACTTGAGATGGTCGATTAGAGCCAGTTTCCCTCTCCCTGTTGAATAAAGTGATCAGCGGACAAACCCATGCTAACTCCAACCAAGCTGCTAGAGCAGCGGACCGTAGCGCAGAATCAGCAGGGGCTCCGAGCTTGTTTACTTGCAACCAGACGGTCCTATCTAGGATTTATGGGAGACAACGACACCCTAGGTGCGTTCCCTTATGTCCAGTCTGCTCAAAAGAACACTGCAGACTCTAAGTTTTTCCTTTCTTAGGGATCGCTGTGCTAGAGAAGTTAACTCGAGCGAGCGGACTGAACCGCTTTTACTTAGCGCCCACTATCGCTACGCTATGAGGGACACGGTGCTGAGGAAGAAACACTGCCGCGCCTCACGATGGACCACATAGCTCTTTTGCTGGGAAGTGGGCGGCTCTTAAAAGAGCCTTTGGTTGCTTTGTGCTCCAAGTCGCACGACAGCGGAAGCTTTAGCCGCCGAAGCCGTACAGAGTGCGACCCTGGCGCTTGAGCGCGTACACCACATCCATGGCGGTGACCGTCTTCCTCTTGGCGTGCTCGGTGTAGGTGACGGCGTCGCGGATCACGTTCTCCAGAAAGACCTTGAGCACGCCACGGGTCTCCTCGTAGATGAGGCCGGAGATACGCTTCACGCCGCCACGACGAGCCAAGCGGCGGATGGCGGGCTTGGTGATGCCCTGGATGTTGTCGCGCAAAACCTTTCGGTGGCGCTTGGCGCCTCCCTTGCCGAGCCCCTTGCCTCCTTTACCACGACCAGACATGTTTGCTTCAAGCACTTCAGTGTTGGTGCGCGGCTGAACGACCGCCCAGTTATACAAGTAAAGACGACCTAAATGAGACCACGAGGAGTAAATGGATGCGCGTTCACGTGACGTTGCAATGTATGCGACTGTGGGAATGCGTTGTAGGTATTTTCCCAAATAATTTAGAAGCTTATCATAAAATTTATGTTCAGATTTCACATTTATGACAGCTATTAAGTTGTTACAAGACTGATTTAAATAGAGGTTAATATTTTAATAGAATATCTATACATGGTATAATACACAGAACTTAAAATGGTTTAATTTTAATCCATATTGGGTTTTATTTTATTTTCAGTCTTCTAGTAAACAGTTTAGCTTTCCCACAAGTGCAGGGGAAAATGTACAACTCCAATATTTTTTGTATGTAACTTGCATCTACTGCAGAAGTATCAGAGGCTTCGAAACATCAAAAATTTGGAAATATCTGTACAAGTACAGTAGTTTTTATCAAATTTCCACATTAATTTATGATGAAATTCCCCCAGCAAATCAAGTCACACTAAACAGAAATGCTTTAGAAGAAGTATAAGAAAGTATGAATTCTGTCCAGCACTACAGCATCCTGCATCTACATGGTTTCAACCACCTGTGAGTCTGAAAGCAGCTCAGAAATCTCATGGATTTGTATCATAGAGTAAATCATTCATGTATTTTAATACTGAGCTGAGAAATGCAAGATAATAGCAATCTCTTTCTTTCACACAGACACATAAAGAATAAAACAGATAACAGAAAAAAGAGATATGGAAGGATGACATGAAGGAGAAGGGAAAGAAGGGGGGCATGTAAACAAGAAAATGTGTTACACTGCAGCACTTTTCAGGTGCTGGGTCTTTAACCTCCCTCGGACGAGTCCAGAGACAACTGATCTGCTGGTGAGTGAAATATACATTTCGGCAATAATGTTCCATGTAAGAAATGATTGAACCTTCTGGGGCTCAGGAACCCATAATACAGAAGAACACCATGATGAATTTGCCTCACAAGCTTGTCTTCTGCAAGGAAATAAGTTCACTGTGTAAGTGGCACCTCTGATACTTAGAGTTAGAGCTGTACTGGTTCAGGTAACCAAAATAACATAGAATTACAGTACCTTTTTACCTGCACAGGGTTATGTGCCTGAACACTGTACACTTCATAGTGCACAAATACATCGGGGCCATTTTTGTGGACCCTCTGTGCCCATGGGGCCCTAGATCTACACCAGGAGATACAGGACCAGAGCGACTAGGATCATCGGTGACCTGTCTCATCCCAGCAATCACCTGTTCAACCTGCTGAAATCAGGCAAACATTTCAGAAGCATTATGGCCAGAACGGAAAGGCTCAGGAGGAGCTTCTATCCACAGGCCATAAGACTTCTGAACCCGGACATGCCATCACTATCCTCGCAAATTGGGGTCTACAATATTCTCTGACCGCTTCCCTCACTGTCACTGTCCTTCCAGTGCACCTTAAGCTTTATTTACCATTCTATTTATTTATTTATTTACTTACTTACTTATCTATTTGCTGTTTGTTTCTTTTCTTCTTGGTGTTTAGTTGTTTGTTTGTTTTACTCATTCAAAATTTTTATGCACAGTCTCCTATCCTGAATCTGGGCACATTTCACTACATGGTATACTCGGTAACCATGTACGTGACAAATACAGTCTTTTGACTTTGACTTTGAATCTTCCCCAAATTCATCCCCACCTGTGGAAAGGTCTTGCTTATAAACTATCTTGTGATCCTGGTATATTCTCCCCATTATTTATTTATTTATTTATTTATTTATTTTTTATTTTAAACTTTCAGTTAAGCTTTTTTATGAACTCCAATGTGTTTGCTTTGGTGTTACAGCACAGTTTTTCTTCACTTTGCCTTCCACACGCAGTAGCCGTACAACTGGCTGGGTCGACCAAAGTTCGGCAGGGTCACCTCTGTCCGCATGACTGGTTTGCATGAGGTCACATGATGGGACAACCCAGAGAAAAGGTGCCTTGTTGGCAATGTCCCCCACCAGAACGCTGCCACAAATAAACACAGGACAATGACCATTGTTTTGGTGCTCGGTTTCTGCACTGAAAAATCTCAAAGACAGCAGGTAAACATCACCAGAAACTTTTTTTTACTTGTCTGGAACACTCCAACTCATTCAGCAGGTTCAGTTTAATTTATTTTACTTTCCATATCATGTACACTTGTAAAATGTTTCTTCCTTCATGGAGCTTTTCCATGTGTTTCTATACAGGCCTAAAATCCCCTGTTAAGCAGTGTTTGTTAAAGAAGGTGAATTCATGGAGGAAACTGCCAACTGATCACAGTCAACAAACAAACTCCTGCTGTTAATATATCATATTCATTCTTTATGTAACATTATTTCATTAAATTTATAAGCAGTTATGAAGATAACCTCAGTAAATTAAAAGTAATTCAAATTAAACAGTCACTCTTATGTTTATGCATGAATGTAGAAAAAATGAGGACTCAGAAATTAATCATTTGAAGCCACACAAAGAGACAAGGAGTTCATGAAGCTATTTGTAGGTAAAGAACGTTGCCGTGTGTACTGGAAGCATCTACAAGCACCAGTGTTGGTTTAAAAACAGTAAATGGAAGACACCTGTAAAGGCCTTGCTGACGCAGATGTGCTCTGATTTGCATGACAACGTAACAAAACATGCCATTACTTTCCCCCGACAACAGTACTATAAATAAGGGTACCTTCGCTGGTCGAGACAACAGGCTGCTCATCCGTTAGCAAACATGGGAAAGGTATGTATTTTTATGTATTTATAATTATTTGGTTATGAAAACAATTACATAAACATGTATTCCTAATACAGTTCAGTGTAACATGATTGCATGATCCCTATTTGTTTATTTATTTATGCTTTTTTTCCTTTTTCTCTCCCCAGATCATCTTCTATGAGGACAGGAACTTTGGCGGCCGCTACCATGAGTGCATGGGCGACTGTGCTGACTTGCACTCCTACTTTAGCCGCTGCCACTCCTGCAGGGTGGAGAGTGGCTGCTTCGTGGTCTATGACCAATCCAACTACATGGGCAACCAGTACTTCCTCAGGAGGGGCGAGTACCCAGACTACATGGGCATGACGGGCTTCAGCGACTGCATCAGGTCCTGCCGCATGATTCCCATGGTGAGTAGAACATTTAAAACAAATCACCAACCGTTTCAATGTATTAAAATATATGCAGCATTTACATTAGTTATTTATTACACTGCATCTATGCAAAACTTTTGATAGCAACAGTTAGGATTCCCTAAGGTACTGCACACTTTTGTAATAATTGCCAGAAGGAGATGAAGTGATGAGGTCTCTGTTGCATGATACTCAGAACTATTTATTTTTTCACTTTTAGTACCATGGCTCCTATAGAATGAGGATATACTCCCATGCTGATATGGGGGGGCAGATGATGGACCTGATGGATGACTGCCCCAATCTGATGGACCGTTTTCACATGTCTGACTTCAACTCCTGCCATGTGATGGATGGGCACTGGCTCATGTATGACCAGGCCAACTACAGGGGCAGGATGTATTACCTGAGACCTGGCCACTACAGGAGGTTTAGTGACTGGGGTGGGATGGGTCCCAGGATTGGGTCCATCAGGCGCATCACTGAGTTTAACTAGGGTTCTAGTCCCAGTGTGTTCCCAATAAACCCATATTCTGAACAAACCTCAGTTTTGTTTTTCATACATTTTTCAATTGCCATGTCAAGCCATCTACAGAGAAGAAAGTTCACCCTCTTTCTATTGTACCATTTTAAATATCAGCACATAAAAAAAAACTATCTGCTCTTCCTCAGGTCCTCAAATCAGGCAAGTTTAACCCGAGGTAACAAACAACACAGAACAGATTCCACTGTGCCTTTATTTATTTAGCCAAAATAAGCCAACATCCAGAAGATGGCCAAAAAATGCAGCACAGTCATCCCTCATTCAAATCTTATCTGCTCCTGAAAATGTATCAGATTGTGAACATAGTACATATAACAACACAGTACATGTGGCATAGTGGGGGCCATGCATTCTGTCATTTAACTGGGAAAAATAAATCCCAAAACCACCAACGAGTTCTCCCAACTACAGATTGAATGCTCTTAAGCCACTGTACAACAGCTCGAATTTCCTCATAAATATTTCCCCTTTCTTTGAACAAATGGTCAGCTGGTGTTAGAAGGATGATTATGAGAGTACACAGCACATTCAGGCAACACAAGTATGAGACGTGACTGGGAGGAGAACACCTGAGATATGACTGCAGCACACAGGTTTCATACTGAAAACTCTAGGGTCTAAGGTACTGCTCTGAAGAAACTCCCACTTTTTTACTTTAACATTTGATGAAAAAAGTCCAGTGCGTATTTTAGCAAGACTGAATGACATAAACACATGATGACGTTCTTGTGATTCATTATCTTTGTGCAAGACGTTGGTTCAAGCAGCACCAAAAATAACAAATACATAGCAGGAAGCCCTCCGTAAAGAAGACCCAGGCCTAACATTGCTCAAACAGTTTTTCTACCCAGGAAGTTCTGGGTGACCTGCAGTCTATTAAGCCAAAGCACTCTGTCCACAGAAACATGATGCACATTCACCAGCAATGGTCTACTGTGCTTTTGGAATAAAAAGTTTGGTGTCTTGTGGTAAATGTGAGATGGTACATTCAGTGCTGGAGGGTTAGGGTGGGGATGTCAGGGCAGCTTATGAAAATGAGAAGAGGAAAAAGGAGCAAAACAGGGTAATGAAAACAATGAACTTTACAGCTTGGGTGCTGCTTGGCCTGATTAAATGTGTACTATGTTTAAGCGTAGCAAGTTGAACTGATGGGGGAGGACCCTCCAGCAGGACATTCTATTCTATATTTAATTCATATTGCTGATATAAAAAGGGATTATATAATGCAAAATCGAGGACTGAATGACACCAATGTGCAGTTTGTGTGTTCTGATCAAACTAATAACAGAAACAGTGGAACCGCTTCATGGTGCATTGCAATTCTAATACAACTGGGGGAAAATAATACAGAAGATAAAAATGAATATATGCAACAGCAGTGGTTTCAAAGTTTATTTATGTGTACATTTGCAGGTATGGTTGTCCTATTTTTGTTTCTTCCTTTTCTCTATTAGCTTCATTATTTTTAGTTATTTTCTGCTCAGCTGGTGGGAGTAATGCGTTTTATTGAGCCAATTCTGGAGCTGAGCCCCCCCCAGTCATTGTATCGCCTGTATTCCCCAGGTTTCAGCAGGTACTGTTTTCCCCTATAATTTGGCTGCTCATAGAGGAGCCAATAGCCATCCATCACATTGCAGGAGTGAACATCGTTGTAGTGGAAGCGGTCGTAGAGGGACGGGCAGTCGTCCGTTAGCTCCATCATCTGGCCTCCAAAGTCTGACCGCTCATAGATTCTGATCTTGTGAGAGCCTTGATGCTGTTGGGATAGTGTTGAAGTGAATTAAGTGGATTTAAAATGGAAAAAGTAACAGCCATAATCACAAATCTGCCGGCAACACGTTGTGAGTACCTGAGGAATAATGCGGCAGGACTTGATACAGTCACTAAAGCCCATCCAGCGCTGGTAGGCAGGGTACTCGCCTCTTTGCAGGAAATACTGGTACCCCGTGAAGTTGGGTTTTTCGTAGACCATCCAGCAGCCACTCTCTACCTGGATGGAGTTGCAGCGGCTGAAGTGGGAGTGGAGATCGGCGCAGTCACTGCTGCACTCGTACGAACGGCCCTGGAAGTTGCCATCTTCGTAGAAGATTATCTGCAACACATTTTACTGTTAAATTAAGCAAATGTCATCTTCATTTTCATAGCCTTTAATACTACAGAATTTTCTGTGATCTACATCTGATGTTCAGCTTTATTTTATTTCATCCCCTAAGCCATTTTTCCAAAATAAATAATTTATGAAACCTGAAAAATCAGCTCATGCAAACAAATTCCTACCTTCCCCATTGTCAAGGCTGAATTTCATCAAGCTGCAGCCCTGCTTTGATAGCTGTGCTCTATTTATGTGCGGTATTAAAAAAGAGCCATTGTTATGGAAATTAATCAACTTTACAGTCAGCTTTTTTAGAGGAATGTACAGCTACAAAACTACAAAGGACAAATTGCTCAGCTGACAAGTGGCACAATAAAGTTTTTTGTCATTTATTCAAGGCCACAGACAGCGCTGAATGCCGATTGCTATTGGCCAGGCTTGTGTCAGACACAATTCCGCATTTTTGTGGTGGAAGTGCACTCTCCTTAGTCTTTCTCACAAAATCCACATTTCTGTTTGTGATTCATTGTGAACAGGAGTCAGAGGCACACTAGGAAAGGCACATGAATTAGCACTCAGTTTCTGAAAGTGCCACAATAATGAAGATGTTCAGATGGCGCAGTCACCCTGAGTCTGACTCCACTTACTGATATCTTTCCTACAAGCTGAGTGGACACTGCATAGGCTGCCCTCAACCCACTGCACGTGGAGTGGATCCAGAAACTATTTCAGGCTCCTGGGGACTGTGAGTTGGACTTCATGGCCACATACAGTGCACCAAACCAGGAGACTTGACAGAGTGAAGAACAACGCTGATGGCCACTTCAGTCCAGTCTCATCTCTTGTGTTTTTGGGACCCAGAATCTTCTGCTGAGGCCCAGTTTCAAAACACTGCACTTTGTTCAGGGCTACATTCAAGCAAAAAAGTTTGCTCTGATCTCAGCAGACTGCAAGGCTTTCTGCCCCATCTTTGCAGGATCTTATTTAGGCACAAAAACAGTTTTTTTTTTGTTTTTTTTTTTTCTTTTTTCTAAGCACCTCATAAACTGCTTAAATCAAGAAGCCAATCTTCTGGTTTCTCGATTATGTCCCCTAGTGTTACATGCCTACCATGGGGCTGCAACCTAACTAAGTTCCTCCACTGCAATGTGCACCTCCTCTTGAATCAGCTTCTGCTTCTTCTTCCCCTCAGCCTCGACTTTAGTTTCTTACTCTGACCATACAAGGCAATGCTGCTCAAGCCTGACATACATCAAGGCACCCGCGAACCTAATAGTCTCCCTCTCGAATCCCACAGCTGCTGATACTCGGCCTGATAACCTGAAAGCAGCCAGAGGACTCAACGGGATGCCACACTAATTTACCTAAGTTTTAAACTTACTTAGCAGTTCTGACAAACCCACAACTGCTAACACCGCCTCGGTTTTTTTTTCAAGCTTTCTGAGCTGACACCTTATCCCTCAAACTGCTGTCAACCCACTTTTATCATCTTTGTCTCCAAAAAGGATGGAATTGGTGTAAAATCCCCACGTTAAAGGGAAACTTCTCAGTAAGCTTTCCCTTCCTCAGCATCAGCAATCTAGATTTTGGTGCCCTGAAACTTGTCTAATTCACATGGGGAATCTTTCCAGCTCCTACAGGTTTTGTTTCCATCCCGGGACAAACAATGTAGTCACTGTCAAGTCATCCATGAATGTGGTAGGTGGTAGTCATCAGGGCTAGACCCTACCCTGGGGTTAAAGGGGCTCCACAATCAATTGAAGTGTATACGTAAATAAAGATGTTTTTTGAAATTATTCTCAACTGGGAGGAGCTGCTTTAAGTTTGATACAAGTCTACAAACTTGGAACCACTTTTCAGGTCAGTTGATCATTGTTTGACTCTGCAACCGATGTGTGAATGATTTGAATTCATCCAAGCCTTGGAGGTTTTTCTGGATGAAGCTGAAGGTGTGGGTCAGTTCTTCAGAATAGGTGAGATGCAGCGCATGCAGCAAACCAAGTAGGAGAAGAACACTATCAGCCTCCCAGGACTGGACGCTTCATAAAAACGAAATGGCACAGGGATGAGCTGACTAACGGAAAGCAGACAACAGCAGCAACAGACTGGGAAAAAGCACCACTTTTTATCATTGTACTGTGCATTTTACTATAGTGAGTGGCAGCATTAACCACATTTATTTGCTTTAAAGTGCAGAAATCCTGAAAGGAAACACAAGAAAAATTCCATAGTTCAACCAAGGCTTTATTTAATTGTGTCTGTAAAACAGTAAAATTAAATGGAGTCCATGATCCGTCGAATGGAACCAATTCTCATGGACCCCAGTCCCATGTCCCTGAAGCTCCTGTACTCCCCAGGCCTGAGGTACATCATCTTGCCCCTGTAGTGGGGCTGCTCATACAGCAGCCAGTGGCCGTCCATCACGTGGCAGGACTGGCATTCAGACATGCGGAAGCGCTCCAGGATCGACTCGCAGTCGTCCATCAGCTCGTGCATCTGCCCCCCAAAGTTCTCCCTCTCGTAGATGCGTATTTTGAAGGATCCTCTATGCTAAAAAAACAAGAAAGAGCAAAATATTAGAAGGAACAGAAGAAAAGCAGACAATGACCACCTTAAGTTGCTCATAGATGATGGGATTTGTTGCTCAATTGCCTTCAGTAGGAAATTCGTTCCGGCCAGGTTTCTGGTTATCCTGTTTGAATCGACTCCGAAAGCTGAGGCAATAAAATATGATTCAGTAATACGCTGCAGTTTTATTTTATTACATGTCATTTGTGATTAGCAGGAAGTATATCCTGCAAATGCATCCGCAGTCAGCTACTGTATGTTGTGTCTAACTGTTACGAAGATTTCTGTGCTAGCAACTTAAAAGCCACTTCTGCACTTCTGTATGCTGTGCAAAGGCAGTTCTAAGACCTGAGGTACTGGCACAAAACAAATGTTTTTCCACCTATTTAGCACGTGTAAGAATATGGCTATACTTTGTTTAAAAATGCACAATGACATTGTGCTCACACACTTTTCTCCACTAAATGTACTTGTACTGTACATAAATATGTAAACAAACATTGGGGAAAAGACATATAGGATTCACATACAGTGCATGTTGTACATAGTGTAAAACTGGAGGAACTTACAGCAGGGATCATGCGGCAGGACCTGATGCAGTCGCTGAAACCCGTCATGCGAGAGTAGTCAGAGTACTCGCCCCTCCTGAGGAAGTACTGGTTGCCCATGTAGTTGGATTGGTCATAGACCATGAAGCAGCCGCTCTCCACCCTGCAGGAACTGCAGCGGCTCAGGTAGGAGGACAGGTCGACGCAGTCGGCGCTCGTCTCATAGGAGCGGCCCTGGAAGTTCCTATCCTCGTAGAAGATGATCTGTAAAAAAACACATATGGGCTTGAACAAAAATGCAGTCATACACTGTAAAATGTTTATTCATTTCAGAGCTTTTGTCTACACTGCACTGTCTCTATACAGAAATTAAATATCTCCATCTGATTATTATGAAACTATGAAATATTCCACCTTGCCCATGACTGCAGACTGTATGTCTTGATTGTATAAGGTCTGTATTTATTATTGGCTGAATTGCTGCTTCCCCGCAGCCCTCATGGCACATTTATACCTAAATCGACATCCAAAGAATCAGGACGTCCCATTGTATAAATTCATGACCAGGCAATACAGCATTGAAGGGGGCTGCAAATTAATTCACAGCGTCGTCTGAAAGGTTTTTATTTGCTGGTGGGCGTTTGTGAACGGGGCCCCTTTTCCGCATTGTTCTTCCACAATAGCAGAGAAAGGCGGCCATTTTAAACTGAACATCCGCTTTTCAGGTTGTACATTAAAACATTCAACATCCTATAAACATTTCGAGAAACTTTAAGATTTTTTAAAGAAAACATGCCAAACACATCATGGATATTTGTGAACAAAAAAATATGATAGTGCACATTTATTTGTACTGAATAACTGATGAATATCATGAATAATTTGCCCCTGGAAAAGAGTCTAACAGCCACTGTTTCCACATTTTTTTATTAAAAAGTGTTTAGTAACAGACAAATAAGTTATATAAGCTAACCCTTACAAAAGATTACTAAAATGACTTAAAACAGTTAAAAAACCTATTCAGCTTATTGTAGCTACTAGCTGTAGTTCATTTCAGTTGTGTTGAACTTTGTAGACCACACTCACCAGAACAGAGAAACTTTTTGAGCAGATCCAAGATGCAAAGAGCACGAATCAAAAAGCACGAATGCACTTACTGACTGCCAAAGTGAGCCATCCTGAGTACTTTTTCAGCTGTATTCCTTCTAAACTGTTGCACAGACCCTTGGGAGCTAAGAGCACGTTTCCAGCACAGAGTTGGTCCAAGTCTCGCATTTCATGGCAGCCTACTGAATTTTGTAGGCCACTTGCTCGGGCTTCACGCCCTTGTGCGACATCAACAACTTTCCACCCCTCTTGTTTACACAAGTCTAAAGTGGTAATGTCACAAAGTGTTCACGGCATTGCCCAATGTCGAGTCCCTGAATGAGCACACGGTATCGTGGCCTACATGGGCACCCTGGCCATGCTTCTGCCAGACGATGGTCTGAAAGGCAGTGTCGCAGTGGTCTCAACAGTGAGCTTGGGTCTTTTCAAAAGGAAGGGAGAAGCCATCTGTTGTAAAAATGAATGGAGAATGTTGTAAAGGAGTATATTTAATTTTGCATTTCATTCAGCATTAAACAATTCGACAGAGGTTTGCTCAGCCTTCAGTGCCTAACAGTCAGAAGAAGGGAGGTCCACTTTGGACAGAACACCAGTCCTCTAGTTACAAACATCTACTGAAATATTAGTACATCTTGACTATTCTATTGAAGGGATGCACAAAACACATGAAATTACACAAGTTATCTGCATCAGAAAGGTGAAAAGAGCAAACAAATTATTTGTCACCAGACTTTGTTACCCTCACAGTTCTTGCATAGTACTATACATAAAAGCTGTTGGCTTTTGATATTTAATTTTTTAAGTGTAAAGATGCAAATAAGAATGTAATGTAAAATGCATATGCCCAAGCTATATAACCTTTATTTCACCAATGTTTGTAGGGTTGTGTGTGTGTATTTGTGTGTTTCAATTCCTTTTTAGTGTTTATATTTCCACTTTGTACAGTTTCTTCACATTCTTATTTTAATGCATGTACAAATTACAGCTCCTGGCTTCTGTTGCCAGTTGGCATAGTCATGATTATCCCTGATGATGCTTTTCTATCTCTAAAGAACACTGCCCTTGTCACCCCCCCCCCCCATTTCCCCCACTCACAGCTGATTCTGTTCTGGCACAGAAAATAAAACATCCATTGTGTTCAGTGTATAAGTGCTCCTGGCTCCTGTCTTTTCCACTGTGGGCATTTTGTGCAGCAGGACCTTAAACTGTCTGTGTTCAGTTCATAAGCTACGTGAGTGCCTCGGGTCTGTTTCCCTGAAAAGGTCAGACACTCACAGTGAGGTGCAGTGTGATCACAAATGGTACAGCATAAAACTCTATTGCCATTAAACTGGTTGCATTTAGTACATAAGCACTGCTAGCACTGCAGATTGTTGTACTTTGGCAGCCAAACTTCCCAATTTATCCTCCTGCACTATCCTTGTATCATTGAGGCAGTGTGTCTTATGCTCTGCATGTGTTGTAACAGCGTGCAATGTACCTACGTGATCAGTGTGACCCTGCTCTGCTCATCTCCAACATTTATTTCAAAGATTGATTTATAAATGTTCAAGAAAGGAAGTGGCCTTTCTGGAGTGTAATAAATTTAGCCTAAAAACTTCAGTTAGGATGCAAAAATACCTGTGTGCCAAATTTCCAGTCAGGCTTGAAAAGCAAATGTGTGCATGAAACAAGAAACAAGCAGGCAAGCAGAGCTTCATAGATTCAGTACTCAGCAGAGATGCAATGACTGGCATGGTGGTGCAGTGAGTAACACAGTTGCTTCACGGTTCCCCTCCATGATGTGGGCCCGTTGATTCCACTGCAGCCCTGACCAGCAAGTGGTTCATGAAACTGGATGGATGTCAAAGGGGTTTGAATGTCAGCGCTGTTCCACTGCTTTCCAGTACTTTCATATGTAGCGTCAGAGGACATTTAAAGACAATGGCGTGTTTAAAATATGTGGCCGGCAGGCAAACTTACAACTTTTTTCTTTATGAAGCTTTGCAAATAAAGTACAATGTGGTTATGCAAGTTTCAATCATAACCTCATAAGGTGGTAACCTCACACAGAGGACAATGAAATATTTTCAATGTGCGCATAAAACATATGTGCATTTTTAAATGTGCTGAAATGCTTTCTAGCATAATTTATGACCTTCACATTTTATTTAAAAGGAAAACATGGCTAAGGTGTTGTTAAATAAGGCAGCTTTATTTTATTTTCAGGCCAAACTGATGTAATCTGTTTAATTTCCAGGTTAGTCAATCTTATATTTTGGAACTGTAGGTAATCGTTTGAAAGAAATAAACAAACTGTTGTGAATTTAGCAGGAATCCACAATGCGTCTGACAGAACTGAACTTCATGGACCCCAGGCCCATGTCCCTGAAGCTCCTGTACTCCCCAGGCCTGAGGTACATCATCCTGCCCCTGTAGTGGGGCTGCTCATACAGCAGCCAGTGGCCGTCCATCACGTGGGAAGACTGGCATTCGGACATGCGGAAGCGCTCCAGGATTGACTCGCAGTCATCCATCAGCTCGTGCATCTGCCCTCCAAAGTTTTCCCTCTCGTAGAGCTTCAGCCTGAAGGGTCCTCTATGCTGTTTGAAGGAAAAAAGCAGAGCAGCTCACATTTCTAACTGAAACCTAAGTCAAATGCCCATTCTTGTACTAGTTATAAAACTTTAGCAGCTGGAAAAATTTGCCCAGGTATTCTCACATTTTCTTCTTGCTAAGTCATTGAAATGTCTTTGAATGCATAAAAATGCAAAATTAAAGGTAATATCCACAGAAACAGACAGGGAATCAACATGAAAAGTTGTAAATAGCTTTGTCAGGGCTCGAGCAACTTACAGTAGGGATCATGCGGCAGGACCTGATGCAGTCGCTGAAACCCGTCATGCGAGAGTAGTCAGAGTACTCGCCCCTCCTGAGGAAGTACTGGTTGCCCATGTAGTTGGATTGGTCATAGACCATGAAGCAGCCGCTCTCCACCCTGCAGGAACTGCAGCGGCTCAGGTAGGAGGACAGGTCGACGCAGTCGGCGCTCGTCTCATAGGAGCGGCCCTGGAAGTTCCTATCCTCGTAGAAGATGATCTGTACATTGCAAGCACACAAATGAATGGATATGCTGACAACAAAAAATATCCACGCAAATAAACGTCTATTAAAACATTGAAAAAAGTGTGTTCTCTTTCAGAGCAGCTTTTTTCTGCAGTGTTGTTCATTTCAGATCTTTAATATGCACAATGTGTCAGTAAAACCCCCAGTGCTCCACTGAAAAGGGCCTCATCCATGCTCGGTCCTCTATGAACCATTTCCCTTAGGCCTTGCAATGCATAATTCAGAGACAAAAGGAAATAAATGCGTCAAAGTTTGATGAAATTTAGAAGGAAATTGGTGTCTTCTAAGTGCAGTTAATGGTACTTAGAAGCCAACGAAAGATTGAGAAAACTAAGATAAAAATCCCAGGTGTACACTGTCATAAATGCACTGTGGCTTTGAACCTATAAACAAATAATATGACTGCTTGCCCTGCCCATGTTGATGTTCTTATCCTCTTGAACTGCTCTGCTGCTTCCCTTCACCTACACTGGACTTTTATAGCTTTGCTAAAATCTGTGGTCCCATTGTATAAACCCCTGATCCAGCAGCATGACCATATGTATTGCACTGCGGACAATGAATGGATTTAATCTGACATCGTGTGCATTTTGTCCAGCGTAAATGCAGGGCTATACGCTTATTTATACAGCGGTGGGGCAGAATGTTCTGCAAATGCATGTGACTATGCTGTTCTTGGTACCATACATTTGTATATTTGGCTCTTGCCAAAATGCAATGAATGGAATGTACAAACATAAAGTTAGAGTGGAAGTAAATCATTTTCTGTCTTCTTTGTCACACAGCTGCATTACTTCATTAGATTTAAGGGCAAACTGCCGATTTCATTTATGGGAACAGAAATTCATTGCCGTCACTGGAAGCTCTGTTCAAATTCCTCTCCCACTGCCAATTACAGCTGCAACAATACTGCATGTATTATAAGCTCCTGGCACCTTTTCTTCAGGAGCTGCAAGTGTTAGACTGTAGTATTATATACACAACATGGTCAAAAGTACAGTATGTAGACCCATGCAGCACACAAACACATTCTGGACAACTGTTTGCTTTCAGCTTTGTGGCCATAGTTGGGGAAGCTCCTTTCCTGCTCAGCATGACTATGCCCCCCCATGCACAAATCGAGCTCTATAAATACACAATTTGCCCAGGGTGGTGTGGAAGAACTTGAGTGGCCCCACAGAGCCCTGACCTCAAACCTACTGAACACCTTTGGGATAAACCGGAATACAGACTGTGAGCCAGGCCTTCTTGCCTGACCTCACTGATGCTCTTGTGGCCGAATGGGCTTAAATTCCCAAACTCTGGTGGAAAGTCTTCCCAGAGGAATGGGGACTGTTGTTCAAATAGGGGAACAACTCCATGTTAATACCCATGGATTTTCAATGTAATGCTCAATGTAATTCACATGTGGGGGTGATGGTCAGGTGTCGTCATACTTCTGGCCATGAAGTTTATGTTCAGGTAAATGCTTGGTGTACTTTTCCTTCTGCACTTAAAGCCAGTTGAAAGGCTTAAATGCACCATCAAGCGAGATTGGTAAGAGCTTCAGTTTGGCCAAAAGAACATGATGGCAGTAAGTGGAATGGTGGTACATTTGTAGAAAACAGTGCATGCAAGAGCAACAAGTTTAGTGGGGCTGTATGCATTTGGTTGTGCATGACTGGGCGTTTGGTCCGACCTCTCATTTTTGCAAAACTCCAACTGATTTTATAAATTTCTATGATTTTCTTCACAACAGCTAATACTGTTTGTGGGAACACCTCTGGAGATTAGAACCCCATTGTATGAAATTCTTCATCTGGGCAGTTTCTGGACATTCCACCTATATTGGTAGGGAAAAACTGATTCTCCATCATGCCTCATATGAGTCCAAAGCAGCTACCCATGAGCTTCCCATGTTAGTGATAACACATTTTGGTGCTCAAGGTGGTGACAGACTACACCGTAGGAGCTATCAGCCAGTAAGAAAGGCCATAGCATTTGTGAGGGAAAGTGAAAGAGTAAAATCAATGTCTAGCATCAGATGGGAAGGGGTTGTTCTGGTGATACAGCAGAAGGCAGCCATTTTCACACTGTTTGTTATTATGCTTAGGCTTTTAAGCCTGCTGGAACTTGCAGTGCATGGGGAAGAACAGATGGAAGAAGCTTATGGAGGAAAGATGATGAGCTGTGAGGAACTGCTGGAGCAGCATCGCTCACATTGCTGGAGGGAAAGTGTGTGTCCTCCAAAGCAACTTCAGAAGCTTTGCAGAGAAGTTGTGCAGGACTCTGGAAACTGGTACCCAGGCTCCATTGAGGACATTTAGATGGTTGAGGGTCAGGAGGGGTGAGCCTTGGGTTCAAGGCAGTGCTACCTGCCCACAGGCCAGGGTCTATGCAACCCCAAGGGTCTCAGGTTACTATGGCAGAATTTAGTAGATCCCTACTTGGTGCTTTCTCAAGCCTCTGGTTGTCTGGCCTCCTTCCTGAGCCTTTTGCCTGGTGTCTCTTGTTGTTTCCCACACAGATACTGGACCTGGTGACACCCCGTATTTTGGCACCAGTGGTTGGGTGTTCTGAAGATGAGGCCTTGTGCTGAACTTTGTAGTTCATTAAGTTTTCTGCTCTGCTATCGGTTGACCACCAAGATGTGTTATATTCTGCATGATACAATGAGTTGGTGTTTAGATGCATGAGTAGTGCTGCTGAGGGGCAAGTTTTGCCCCCTCGGCATTTTGGTGCCCCCCTCATTAGCATACAGTATGTCTGTATTCCTCAGTAAAACTCTAATTTTCTGTTAGACCGGCTAGACTTTTCTCAGTTCTTCCACATCGCATCCCGGATGATGTGTTCAACCACATCCCCAGATGTGTTTATGAAAAATGACCAAGTGCAGGAATGAAACAGATCGCTGCTTTAGTCAGAAAATAGTTTATTTATTCAGCTGCATATCCAGCTCTTGTCATTTTGCTTCAGCAGGGCTCCATGATGCGTCTAATAGAACTGACCCTCATTCTCATGCCCATTTCCCGGAAGCTCCTGTATTCTCCTGGCAACATCAGCATCTGCCTGCCTCTGTAGTGGGGCTGCTCGTACATGAGCCAAGGACCCTCTAACACCTGGCAGGACTGGCAATCGGACATGCGGAAACGGTCCATAATTGAGTCACAGTCATCCGTCAGCTCTATCATTTGGCCACCAAAATTCTCCTTTTCGTAGATTCTCATTCTGAAGGTTCCTCTGTGCTGTGGTTAAAAAACAGTATTTTATTTTGCTGCTCATGCTGTAAATTTGTACTGAAAGTGACAAACAACACTAGAAAAGGCCTTTAGAGTCAATTATGAAAAAGAGGGGCATAGAAATTTCTGAAAAAGCATTTTGCAGGAATGAACAGGAAGTTGACTTGTCTGTGCCAGCTAGTTTACACTTTGCAGAGCGTAATATTAACAGACTGAAATACAGACCATTGGGATGACGCGGCAGGATCGGACCGAGTCTCCCATCATGCCCATGCTCATCAGGTACTGGAAATCAGGGTATTCCCCCCGCCTCAGGAAGAACTGGTGGCCCATGAAGTTGGGTCGCTCATAGACCATGAAGCAGCCGCTCTCCACCCTGATGGAGCTGCAGCGACTCAGGTAGTTAGACAGGTCAACGCAGTCGGCGCTCGTCTCATAGGAGCGACCCTGGAAGTTCCTATCCTCATAGAAGATGATCTGCAGAAGAAATGATGCTGTTGTTAATGCGGTGCAGGTATCAAATAGTGAGGTTCTATCTGCAATGAAGGTCAGCAGCAAACACTGCTTCTGCAAGAAATGGCATGAGCATGAATCCGGCTAGAGGGTCTCACCCTGCCCATGGTGGCTAATGGTTGCTCTAGACTCCAGTCTGCACAGTCACCACACAGGCCATCTGGCACTTTTATACCCACCTTAAAACCCAAACCATGTGTGGCACCATTGTGCAAATCTCTCAGAATCTGACACATCAGCATATCAGAGTGCCGTGCTGTTTGTCACAGCAGACAATACAGCAAGTATAGTGACCACTGACCATCCATTTCCATTCTGTTTTGCATGCATTCTGGACCCTGAAAATTCTCCTGCCTGAGAGATCGAGAACAAAATGTGCAGCGAGCAGCTCAGTCTAATAACTGCATCGACTGGCAAACTTTTCCAAAACTCCACATTTGGCAAAAACTGGCCAAGTGAAAGAGAAATGTGCAGGAGTGTTTGTGCTTTCTTCAGGTTCAATGCCACTAAAAATCAGTTTACACATTTAAGCACCAAGCAGTCAATTTCAGAAGGCAGATAGAGCACCAAGATTCTGTAGCATTTTAAAATTTATTCATTTTTATTGCAGTTCCACAATTCCTGGCTTTATTTTTTTCAATTGTAAAATTTTGAACATATTGAAAACAACATCATTTTGAATATAAAAAAACAAGATTTTTTAAATGTTTGCATTTTTATAACCTCCTTAAACACTTGTATTAATATGACATTGCGTGGAGTGTACAATTAATGTTTGCATTATTATTAGTGCTGTTTCCTATTGTCTGAACCATTTTTACATGTTTTGCTTATTTTGTCGCTGTCAGCTTGTCAGCAGAGCAAGACAGGGGTGCTGTAGCTAATACTTATGAATCCACTCCAACTCTGACCGAGGACATTATTATTAGTAATATCATTATTTTTTTTTTGATTATTAGTTACTTGACAGCTTGTGATGTCTGGTTTCATGTCTGCCATGCATACAGTATTTCCAGAACTCATAGATGTATTTATAATTCGTAAACTGAAATTATTAACAGCGTTTCACTGTTTTCTTTGCCTCTTTTCTTGTTTGTTTTACAGAGCAGAGCAGTTAAATCCGCAGAATGCCTGACTATGTCTAACTCGTAAGTTTCTTTTTAATAGTTTTATTTGAAGAGAAATATATGAAGAAAAATCAACTTATGGGAAGAATTTAATCCAGTTTTTTACTGAAAGGCACTGGGAAAACAAGGCTGTAATATGAGTTTAGGAGAGTACTCACATTTTTGCCAGAAACTTTTCTTCTGTCACTGAACGAAAGGTTCCAGACAAATCAATAAATGCACATGTGCAACGCAGTATGAAATGTTTATCTGTTCTCACATATTTACAATTAATTTCAAATTTTTAAGAATGAAACTGTGAAATAATACAGAACCGACACGGATGCGGTGCACAAGCAATTGTTAGAGATGCTCTACGTGGGCAAAAATATCATAGCAGTAAACTTGTTATTAACTGCATCTGAAAGCTAGTTTTCATTTACTTTTTTATCTTGCATGGCACATAAACCACCTGAACATCAGACTGTTGAGAAATGCACAGCCAGTTTGTAATGAATTGTCTAGGAATGCGGGATGAAAAAGCCCATTAGCTTCTGTCTTTCGTCTGTGGAGTAGAGCAGATCTCACAAAGCAGACTTTGCACAGGCCTTGGGCATGCAGAAGACTGACCTGAGGCAGAAGCATTTCATGCTTCAAGGTGACACCATGTCACTGTCTGCTCAAAGATCACAGACCTTCGGAAACACTAAGATCTGAAGGATAACATTCGGAAGCAAAGTATTGTGTTGGCCTCTGCCTTCTATGGAGATAACAGATCCCATCTGAACATTTGGGACATTTAGTGCTGGTGTAGTAGTAGAGGCTTCCCTCCTTCAAAAGGCAACATTCACCTTTTAGGCACCCCTATTGGTAGGTGTTGCATTATATGTATGAATAGTGCCCAACCGTAGACAGGACTGTGTGTTGTGCTGTCAGGGTTCGCCCGGTTGCACTGTGTTGGGACAGAGGAGCTGGGATGGTTACCCAGCTTCAGTGGAGCTTCTAAAAGAATGCCCTGCCTGGCTGTTTGCTTCTCTTACTGCCCTGTGTTCAATAAAAGGCTGTGCGATAGAGATTAGCGCGATGTCCTCGTTCCCTCCATCCAAGCCCAGACTGGTCCTCACTACAGTATATATAATATTACAATCAAAAGATACAGCCTTTCACCTAAAATAGGGAATTTAAATTGTCCATTCTGTGAGTGTGTGTGTGTGTGTGTGTGTGTGTGTGTGTGTGTGTGTGTGTGTGTCTAAATTAATGCTTGCAGAGGTTTACTTTTTACTTTGTATATCCACTACTGGTAGCCTCCTTGGCTACGGGTGTCCACTAAATTCAAGCTAATAATCATCCGATATTGATTCATAGAAAAATGTTTTTCAGACAAATAAATGCAAATCAAATTACACATTCATAATACTATTGGCATTCAAGAGATTTTTTTATGCATTTTATTTTAATTTAAGGCTTCCTTTAAAACTGCCAGCAACTTGGCTGCAAAGAGGCCACTCCCTTCATTGGATAGAGTTGTTTATTTCTCCTCTTGTGGTATCAGCAGGCCCATATTTTCAATTGAAATGTTTGTTCTGCTCAGGTGCTTTGTAAGAGCTTCTTACGCAAATTTTTCAGTGTAAATTACATTAGCATCTAACTGCAAATTCTTGTAAAAGGAGCCTCTGTTGCTTGAAGAAAACCTGCATATTAAAGACCAATTTTATGACTGACTACATTTCTGACATGTGGCCCATTTAGTTTTTATATTAAAATAAAGAAAGTCTTCACAAAATAATGTAATGTTCATGTCTGAGCGCCACTGCCACAGATGCTTCCTTGCTATGGGAACGCTGACCAGATCATGAGCGCAGCAAAGGAACGGTTTTTTCATACTCGGTCTTCTGCAGGCCCATGTGTCACACGCCTGAGGCTACAGATGGCTGAGGCTGCAGAAGGTGGCAGCTCAGCTCTTACGCCCCCCTGCTGACATTCTGATCACCTACATTGCTAGAAAGGCCTCTGGGGCAGAAAGTGCATGAAAATGATATTCAGCCTCAAAGCTCAGAAAGGTTGCTTTTGTCATTCTTTCTTCTTCTACAGATACTGCAACCTCCGTTCAGTTGTTCTCAACAGCTGCTGGTCACAAATGAAACAGACACATAAAGCAGATCTCCTCCCCCATGAACATGCAAGGCCCATTATCTATGTGCACTGTCTCTACCTGCCATCAGGTAAGTTACCCACCCATTTACTAAAAAAATAATGGTTGATAAATTAATAAATATACTGTAATTATTAACACTGAAAAGAACATTGCCTCCAAAATACTACAAACCAGTCATACATTTTCTTCTGAAGCAAAGTTTATTTTACATTTGTGACATACACAAAACTGGCAGATTTAATAAGTGTCCGTAATGCGTCTCATGGACATAAATTTCATGGACCCCAGGCCCATGTCCCTGAAGTTCCTGTACTCCCCAGGCCTGAGGTACATCATCCTGTCCCTGTAGTGGGGCTGCTCATACAGCAGCCAGTGGCCATCCATCACGTGGCAGGACTGGAATTCAGACATGCGGAAGCGCTCCAGGATCGACTCACAGTCGTCCATCATCTCATGCATCTGCCCCCCAAAGTTCTCCCTCTCATAGATCCTCAACCTGAAGGGTCCTCTGTGCTGTTGATCAAAAAAGTTTGGAAAAATTATGCAAAATGTGTATGAAACAAAGAAAGATTTTGCCTATTCAGAAACACAGGAAAGTTCAAAAGATTTGGGTCACTTGAAAGGTTCACGTTACCATAGGAACCAAGCGGGAGGACTTGACACAGTCGCTTATGTTTGTTCCCATCATGTGCTGATTGTCAGGATATTCACCCCTCCTGAGAAACACCTGGTGGCCCATGAAGCTGGGTCGCTCATAGACCACGAACCAGCCACTCTCCACCCTGGTTGAACTGCAGCGGCTCAGGTAGGAAGACAGGTCAACGCAGTCATTGCTCGACTCATAAGAGCGGCCCTGGAAGTTCCTGTCCTCGTAGAAGATGATCTGGACACAATCGAAAGCTTTGCTTGGTTATTTACTTTCATCAGGGTCTACCCTTTACTGCTATGGAGGACGGTAGAAGAATGTGGAATGAAATAGTCTTTTAAACTATTGACAAAAGCCAATGTAATTCAATGGAATGAAGTAAAAAGATGAGAAGCTCAGACGTCACATAATAGCCACAAATTTGGCTGTAGGTAAGTTATACAAATTACTGAGAGAAAAACAATGATCTAGCTTCATTTTTGTTATCCAGTGCCATTCATAGATGTAATACAAATAAAAAGCAGAAGAACTACAACAAAAACCAGAAACTGAACAGGAATACATTGCCTAAAGCAGCTGGATTTCCCCCTAAAACTAAAACTGGTGTTTTGCTAAAACCGAGATCAGCTCACCCTGCCCATGAGGGTGGTTGTTCTGGCCCAAATGTTGCCCACTGATGCTAGAAACCCACAGCAACTTTTATACACTGCTGATAACAACATAATCTGTCGAGCTGTTCAGCAGAATCCTGACTTGGCAAAACGCCGAACAGAGTGGGGCCAATAATGGGCTGCAAATTAGCATCGCATGCATGTGTGGCGGTGCCAACTTTTGGGGGCAGTTTGATCGTTCCCAGCAGGGGGCCAGGTGGTGCTGGGCAGGGGGGGCAACTAAATTGAGTTAAGTAGCTCAGAGTTACAATTTTGAGCAAAAATGAAACCCTTGCATTGATATATGTGTGTTTTTAAACATTCCTTCCTGAAAGCCAGATGTCTGTGGATCTTCATTGTTTCCACAGTTTGTATTCTGCAAAATCACCAACTATTGGTTTAAACATCATCCTTTTTGCATTTAAGAAGTCTCTTACTATGTTTAACTGGTTTTCATCAAATATTCATGGCACATACAGTTTTTTTCTTATTCTTTCTCAATTCTGATTCCTCTGAATCAGCATTCCCTCTGATTCCCATAAAACATTTATGTGTTAAAATCGTTCAGTGTTCAGTATGTTTTTTCAAAGATGGATTTTTTTTTTTTTTACCCTTTTCACATTCAATGTATAAATATTGTATTTTTTTCAGTTTTTTCAAAAAAGCAGTTGGCTGTAAAACTTATATTAAAACTTAGAACCTATGAGGTGGGGAACTTCCACTCAGGTTCATCTTCCAACTTGAGCCATATCACAAGCAGATTCATTAGTTCGGATCGGAACCGATGAATCTTCAGTCCTCCTGGTCAGGTTGCGATCCCCCACCTATTTACCAGTTAACCAATCACTCCTCATTCCCAGTTCCCAATTGAATATATGAATGAATATAATCTGAAAAATAATTAAGAAATCACAGCCTTCAGTTAGGCAACAGCTATCTGAAGTGAACTGTAGAAGTTATGAAGGAATAAAGGCAAGAATGTGCAATCGTTCTGTACAGAGATAAGAGATCAAACATGATCTCATTCCATGAAATCCCTGTCGGGCCAAACTCCCATTGTTAAGGGGCAAACGATCACAATAAAATTGTATTTTTATGCACAACAATGATAGCACTAACATATATTTGTTATGATTACATCCTAGACCATGACCACGAGCCACTTGGCCAGCACTGAGCTATGGTTATGGAGCTGCCTTGTAAGTTCCTTTGGTGAAAAGAGTCAGCCAAAGGGCTGGATAATAATAGCAGCATTAAAGCTGTTATTCCAGCCACCACAGCAGCACACCTGTGTAATAGGTAGCAGAGCATTTATGCAGAAGCTGGGTTTGTTATGGAACGAGCGCAGTGTTTGCGTACTTTCAGGCACAAACACAGAAGTTCATTCCTTGTTGCAAATGTGGCCCTGCTGCTGCAGTGAACTCCTGCACAGTTTCCGTTAACAAACCGTGCCAAGCTGATGGCAGACTTTTCTTTGACTTTGACTGTCTATGACTTTCCCAAAACAACGTCACTCTCAGGCCACTCGGGCCCTGCAGCGCACAACAAGCCACCAATGTTCAAACACATAACAGAAAGGCAGCAGGTGGAAAAATGAAAATCTTACCCTAGCTAACAAAATCCAGGATGCAGCTCTGAATTAAGCAAATAATCAAAAAATAAACACTGGGCTGTGCCTTTGCTGTGGGTAACAAGTCCCTTTGGGACTCTACAGTTTATTTCTGTCAGCTGAGGTGGATGGTTTTCACTGTACAGCACTGAGTGAACTGCTCCCTCACTACGTTTGTAAATATTATTCATTTCAACCATTGCTGCATGACTCCTGATTCAAACTGATTCCCCACTTGGATTTCGACAAATGCGTTTGAAATGATTTGTTTGGAAAAAATCTGGCAGCAGATATTCATTTTGTACAGATGTACACCTGCTGGACGGAAGACAGATGGAGCAGGATCTGTGCACCAGACGTACAAGGAATTAACAGGGAGCTTTTCATTATTTTTGTAGCTAAAGTTCATGAACCAGACAGGAAGTGAGGAAAGAAGTGGGTCTGAAAGAGATGCTTTGCGATACTTCATGAATGCTGAGAGGGATTCAGCAGTTCTGAGAGAGAGAGAGAGAGAGAGAGAGAGAGAGAGAGAGCATGCCTAGCCCTGCAGGTTTTGGAACTGCCAATCTCAGACCTCAGCAGTCCGGAGCCCATCTCAGAGTCATTGGGGTGCCAGGCTATGAAACTGCACCCTGGAAGGGATGCCAGTTTGTCACAGGGTCATCACACACACACACTAAGGCCAATTTAGAGGGACCCATTTGCTTGGAAACTGGAGCACCTGGGGGAAACACAGAGACAGGAGGAGAACATGCAGAGTCCACAAAGACTGAGCCGGATTCAAACCCATGCCCAGCCTGCCCAGACGCTTTAAGGGAGCGGCGGTACTTGGACTCAAATGCTGAATGCAAGAGCGCAACTTAAAAACAACAGTGGCCTCTTCTGAAATGCGTTCAGCACATGGTGTCCCCAAATGCCCTTTCCCTCTGTGGCTCTGACTTTGACCGAGACTGGGATGCTTTGCAATTTTCATCTCCCTTTGTTGGGGGGAATTTCTGATTCGCTGCTTTAGAACAATGTACTGAGGCTGGACAAATTTTTGGATTGCTGATTGAAATATTTAATTCATTTGTTTTGAACATGTGCTCATGTTTTTTGTTCCACTTCTGTATAAAGAGAATGACCGAGGAGTTTTTTTCTGTGTTCCCTGATGCTGCAGAATTTAACATGGATCAGGTAAACCTAATTATGTTGCGCTTTAAGTCTTAGCAGTCGCTTTCCGCTGAACCGAGTGGTCACTTCACTCCTGCGAGCGTTAATGGTGTTCCTGCATTGTCCTCTCACAGATTGTGTTCTACGAAGACAAGAACTTCCAGGGTCACTCCCACGAGTGCAAGTCCGACTGTGGCGATTTGCACTCCTTTTTCAGCCGCTGCAACTCCATCAGGGTGGAGGGCGGCTGCTGGGTGGTGTATGAGCGCCCCAACTTCATGGGGTTCCAGTACGTTCTGACCCCTGGCGAGTACCCGGACTACCAGCACTGGGTGGGCTTCAGTGACTGCATCAGGTCCTGCCGTGTCATTAAAATCGTAAGTGGAAGGAAGTAGTATCCAACGTTCCACACAGGACCTTACAGGCTCTTTAACAGCCACAGCATAGTTCAAACTGCAGCCGAGTTCAGACAGTAATTTGTCTTGACACAAGCTTTAAGTAGAGGAAACAAATCAAATTATTTTGCACAAAAACCCCTGTGTTTTATATGCTGTCACAAACCAGACCAGGAAAAGCAGTTAATGATGAGGGACTGTGGATGGATGGATGGATGGATGGATAAATTTATCCAATTTATGGATATGTGTGAATTTTCCAATTTTTTTAGTCACTTCCTATTTAAAGACCTTTTTCTATCAATTCTATCAGTTTTTTTTTTTTTGCTGTCAAAAATGTTAATGTTGGACATCACACAAGAGAGCTTTTTCCTTTTATTCCAGGTCCATGACTCAAACAGACTCAAGCTGTTTGAGAAGCCCAACTTTGAGGGCGCAGTCATTGAAATAACAGAGAGTGTGCCGTCCATCGTGGGCTGCTTCCCCAACAGGGCAGTGCACTCCTGCCGAGTGCAGGATGGCGCCTGGGTCTTTTTTGAGCACCCAAACTACCGCGGCCGGCAGTACCTGCTGGAGAAGGGCGAGTACAGCTGCTACACAGAGTGGGGAGCCGCACACCCAACCGTGGGCTCCATCCGGCACATCACAGCCCACCAGTAATGCAGCAGGCGGCTTGCTGCATCCTGTCCTCCTCAAAGTGTGCCAATAAATATGCCTGAATGAACAAACGTTATGTATTTGTATCAGACTGAGTCCTGCCCATACGGTCACCCTTATCATGCAATATATTCCACACCAGCAACTGAACCAAAAACACTGCACAGACATGAAGGGCTGCATGCGGTTACGTGGATTCTGTTATTTTCAGAATTTTTTATCATTTTATTAGAAAAATGCTTTCTTTGAAACAAATCTTTTTGTCTGTTTATTATTTTGTGAATAATTTTGAAAAGAAAATAATATTTCTGCGCACATAAAAAATGTTGTTGATTAAAGCAACCACCAGCCGGCACACGCGGTCCACTGGCTGGCAAGCCTGGCCCTCCAATCAGCACAGGCGGCCACCCAGCTGGCACAGGGCATCCACCGGTGTGTGTGATTTTGTCAAGGGTCATAATAACTGTGCAAGGCACTGTAGACATCAGTTTGTGTCTATTAAGGAAGCGCACAGGCACAGGGCAGCTCCTAGGCTGTCTGCCATAGGCTGCAATGCAGCTCAGGACAGGTAGGGCTTTCATGGTCACAGTTCAGAGACATGCGGGTGGTGGCCATACTGCAGGCCAACATGGAACACCTTAAGGATTGGTGCTATTCCTGCTCACCTTTGTTCCCTTTCAATGAGCTCATCCAAAATTTTTACAGACATTTTGCTGCTGCACAAGTTGTGGTTCAGCCCCAGAAAGTGTTTCCATTTGTCTCCCCTTTTTACTGCTCAGCTGGCTTCTTCTAGCTGCCCTTCAAGTTCAAGACAGAGATTTTGTTTATAGAATACAGCGCATACGTAAAAATGAATGAGTCGGTCATAACCAGTAGCAGTTTGTAGAGAAAAAATATGTCCATTTCACTTAATGTACAGTAAATTCCTTTGTTCCGTCATACCATTAGGCCATTTCTACTTTCAAAGGGGTCAAATTATCATTACTTAATAGCTAATGGTTCCCTGGTCAACAATATGTCAACCCTAATGAATGATTTGCCAAACTAAAAGACATCTCTGTACATGAAAATGACACAATCATCATATTTTATATTACCTGTAGCAAATATTCATCCATTCATTCATTCATTTATGCACACATTTAGTATAAGTAACTGCTTGTGCATTATAGGGTCAGGACCAGCTGGATTCTACCCCCAAAGTGTAGGGTTGTAGAGTACCATGCCTTATGGAAGGAGAAATTTGCCTAACTCAGCTCATGGATCCTAACATGACAGTGGTGAGGTTCACAGCCAAGGTCTTTTCCTCTGCAAAGCACAGGCTGTACACCATGCGGTTTATGGTCACATGCATACGGCTTCTTCTCTAGGTTTCAACAGTCATAAAAGTAATAATGGTGCTTGTACTAATAATGGCTGAAATCAGTGTGACAGGGAGCAGGAAATTCATATTATTATTATTATTATTATTATTATTATTATTATTATTATTATTATTATTATTATTATTCATAAGAAGAGTTCATCATTGATGGAAAATAGCCAGACTGAGAGCACAGAAGGACAAAACCCTTGTTGCCCTGAGATGCTCCCGAACACAGTAAAATACAGTAGCTGCAGCGGAAGTAAACTGATGTGCATTGGGCCAAAGCACTGTTGTACAGTTGAAGAGCATTGTGCATTCCGTGAGAAATATTTATGAGTTCATAAGGCATTGCATGTTTTCTGCCTGTTGTACAGGAATCTGTTATGTCCAAGGACCGCGCGCTCTTACTCATTCACATTTCCCACTGCTTGGCTAAGTCGGGCCGGAAGCATGGAGTGGGTGCAGGGCCACAGGGGGCAACATGCTGGGTTGAAAGACTCACAGCAAACGGTGCTCAGCTAGGAATACGGCTGAGGCTCAAGCGCTTTATCTCTGATTCAGCAACAGGATTAGCAGCAGCCTGGGACAATTCTACAAGCACTGTCCAACTTGTAGGTTCATGATCACTCTGGCAATGATTTATTTCGATGAATAAATCTCTTCTGGAATCAGATGCCATGGGATCAGACGCTCGGTTTGTATACAATAGCTGTGAAACACGAGCAAAAGCGACACATTTGGAAACGAGCACAACGCTGACCATTGTGCTGATGTAAATGCTGATCCTTTTTAAATGACAATGGTTCTACTGGCAGAGCATTTCCACGTCCTCAATATAAAAATCTCACGCTTGCCAGCATAAATATATCAGCGTATCAAGAAGTACTGAAGAGCAGAGCGAAGATGGACCGCCTGGGGAAGGTGAGGCACCAGAACTCGTCTGTATCTGCCTGCTGCTGACAGCTCATGCAGTCGAGACAAACCGCTTGTTGTCCTGGCGAATGAACACCTGCTGAATATAATTTCTGAGAACAAACTTCCAGCATTAAATTAGCTCAGTTCAGTAAGGTCGTACTCATGTGATTTATTTTTCAGCAAGTTTTCCGCAAAAATGAAACACGTTTCATTCACTCTGTACGGGTTTGTCCCTCCAGATAATCTTCTACGAGGACCGCAACTTCCAGGGCCGCTGCTTCGAGTGCAGCAGTGACTGCCCAGACTTGGGCAGCCACTTCAGCCGTTGCAATTCCATCCGTGTGGACAGCGGAGCCTGGGTCCTGTATGAGCGCCCAAACTACATGGGCAGCCAGTACGTGGTGACTCGCGGCGAGTACCCTGAGTACCAGCGCTGGATGGGGTACAGCGACAGCATCAGGTCCTGCCGCCTCATCAGAACTGTAAGTCCAGCATCTGAGGCCTCGTCTGGTGGAAGGAGATAGTCGGTGGTTCAGATCCACCCTGCCGGTGTGCCAGCTCTCCGGTGTGGCCCTGTGCCATCCCAGACAGCCGTTCTGTCCGTCAAATGCGTCTCTGTCGTGAAGATCATTGCTCTGCGTTCTAGCATCCATGTGGATTTGAGTACTGCTTACATGGAGCTTGCACACTGTTTTAAGAGAAGCTGGATCAGAACAGTTACAGAGTTTGTAAAATTGTATAAATGATTTAGACTTGCATAAAATCAATGAGCAAAAAACTGTGCTCACTTTAATAAGTTTAGAAACGTGAGGTTTAGCTGTGCAAAAAGATTTTAAATTTAAATAGAAAAATTCAAAACACTTTGAACACGTACAGTATCGCAGGTACTTAAAACCTTCATTCTAGGCTGTGGGCCTCACATACTGTGGTTATAAATGTAATTATTCCATAGATTGTGCTTGTAGAGGCCGCTTTCTTCGTGCACGGTAGCCTCTCACCCTGCTCCCCTCTGCAGTACCAGGTTACCCGGCCTGTTAGGCTCGCAGTAGGTAAAAAGGCGGCACTGTCTAACCATAAAGGAGGACAGGAAGGACCAGGCCTACTTTCCTCTTGTACCTCTTCCTTCTGAACCACCTGCAGAGTCCTGGTGCTCACCGCATCCGCATCTACGAGCGGCCAGATTTCGCCGGCCAGATGATGGAGCTGACAGAGGACAACCCCTCACTGCTGGAGCGCTTTGGTCACAGGGAGGTGCACTCATGCAGTGTGCTGGATGGTGCCTGGGTCTTCTTTGAGCACCCAAACTATCGCGGCCGCCAGTACCTTCTGGAGAGGGGCGAGTACCGGCACTTCTCTGACTGGAAGGCCCTGCACCCCACCGTGGGCTCCATCAGATGCATCCAGGATTAATAGTTCCTCACAGCTGCCTGAGTCCACATGGCCCCAAATGAAATAAACGTAGCTCAACAAAATGTCGTGTTGTGAATTCATTTTAATACACAGCCACTTGTCAGCAGAAGTGTCCACCGTTAATGTCTTCCCTGCCGGCTTGGGTATCCACATGGAGGGGAAACTTGAGCAAAGCCATGGGATGCAATGATGCTGTAGAAAAAGTAAAAAAATACAGCAGTGCCTCAGCATCCAAACTCGTGGCCCAAATTTTCTTGAAAATTAATTCCTGAACATTGATTTGCAAACTCAAAAAATCCTTAATAAACTGAAGCTGAAAGAAAATTTTTTTAAAAGTGTGAAAAATCTGCATAGAAATCCACACCGCTTGGTGTACTGGAATAAAAAATAATTCCGTCTGTGTTGTAATAAACTTTGCTGTTTATATTTAGATGTTTTTTAGCCACAGCTTCCTTTCCTTTCTTCATCGCGTTTCCACCCATTGCTCAGTGTAAACGGCCGAGTGACGGCCTTGCAGCAGAGAGCCAAGCGCATAAATGGACACAATAGTGGAATCTCTGCCAACCTTTGGCCAACCCCCACCTTCAGCCAGCGTTCTGTGAATACAGTTAGTTGGGCAGCAGAGTAAAAACAAACAGCAAATTGGGCCACCTTAAGCTTAACCATCTGAGATGAATCTGGAAAACCCTCCACCACAGCGGCCGTCATAGCCACACTTCCAGCTTTAAAAAGGAATCTTCATTTCGGCAGAAACTGCTTAGAGGGCATTGTGGTCGGGCGGGGCTTGGTGGTGGCAGCAGTTCAGGGGTTTGGGGGTTAGGGTCAGTGAGTCCTCCTAGGTCTGCCACTGCTCAGTAGGCCTGACTGAAGCCCTGAACAAGGCGTTGAAAGCCCCACGGATGACCGAGCTGGAGGTTTTGCGCCTGTGATCTGGTGAGAGACAGGAGAGCTGCTGAGGTCCTTTATTGCCACAGACGCAGGTGGGCGCATCACAGGTATGCAGGTATGCAGGTACGTGGACCTCCTAGCAGAGCCAAACAGGGCTTTACCAACTTTTACAGTGAAAGAAAGGGTTTCTAGGTTTACACATGCAAATGAGCCTTTATTATTATTACTATTATTATTATTATTATTATTATTATTATTATTATTATTATTATTATTATTATTATTGTTGTTGTTGTTGTTGTTGTTGTTGTTGTTGTTGTTGTTGTTATGCTAGGTAAGCAATGCAGAATTGTGTCACCTCCTGCATTTTTATTGTGTTTATAAACAAGTTTATAATACTATTTATTTATTATAATCAGCACTGCTTCTCATAAAGAAAAGAAGAAGCACCCATTAGTGTCTGGCTCGGGTGCAGAAGTCTGCCAGGACACAAAGGTCCACAAAGCCTTTGCTGAAGCTCACGCGTCCACTTGGCGGCCAGGGGTTGTGAGGGACTGAGCCGCTGCCCCAGAAGAAAGTCACTCTCTGTCCTTGCCCACATTTGCACAATAATTAGTTGTCACAGTGGTGGGAGTGACGCAGCCGTGCTGTCTCTGCAGTGCAGGAAATGAGGGTCTGTGGGGGGTGCACCCGACATGCAAGGAGTGTGAATCCAAAAAAGGGCTGTTGCTTACGAAATGAACAACCATGGGGAGCACACAGGTGCTGTGGGGTCTTTGCCCGCAAGTCACTTTGAAGCAGAATGACACGAAATGCATGTGGCTGCTTGCGTTCGTTCCCTAAGCAACTCTGTGCAACCATGGGCCCCCCTACGGTCCTGAGCACAAATTCAGGGGTTTGGTTTTGAAGGATCTCAGGAGAGATCCCGTCCCGAACAGCCTGCTTTTACCCCCTTCATGCTACTGGGCATTTTGTGCTGATGGTTCCCATGCGGACCAACACACCAAACAAACCCGAGCACTAAAGTTGGACGGCAGGAACAGCCAAGATCTGAGACCTCTGAAAATCCCTTGGGGTTCTGCCATTACTTTAGGGATGGACCAGGCGTTCCTTTGGCTTCTTCCCACTCTTTAGGTCACCCCCGCTTGAAGCTATTTTTACCAGCAAGGCGAACAGTGGCATTACAGAGCTAAATGGAATTTCTTTAATCCAGAGCAAGAATGTAAAAAATAAACTGTCAATGAGAAAGGGCTGCCATCTAAGGCAAGTGGACGGATTAACTGCTCAGACCTGGAGTGTCTCACACTGTAGTTCTTCCACTTTACTAAGCGTGTTTATTATCTGCTGCACAGCTTTATGATCTCATCTGTCCGAACCATAAAGCCTTTTGGCTTTCTGCTGCAAAGAGTAAAAAAAAACAAAAGATCTGTCATTGTGTCTTGATCAAATGAAATAATAGATTTAGAGTTACTGCATCTGACTGGGAATTTATAGCTTACAGTAAGCAGTAATTAATGGTGAGGCAGAAAGTAATAGCACATTAAATGGAAACACTGTACTGTATTGCAGTAAGAAGCCTTGCATTTATTGCATCATTGGTGGTTCTGGACAGACAGGCGCCACAGAGAGGGACACCATCATAGTCGAATGAAAATGAAGATAAAAAACAATCCTCAAACTTTTTGCCTTTCAAGAAGTGAGCGTTTCACTGAGAAAGTGTGTGTGTGTGTGTGTGTGTGTGTGTGTGTGTGTATGTGCGTGCGTGTGTGTGTGCAGAGAGAACCTACCAGTGTCTGCCTCAGCTCTGTGGGTCACTGTGCTTCACCATTCCTGCTCCTCCTCCAAGCCCTGCTTTACAGATGGGGAGATTATTGTTCTTCTCCATCCTGCAATTCATTCTGCATGACATCAGGTCACAACTTTCCTTCTCTTCAGACCCCTCTGGGCATACGATCCTAAACCCCCAGTTCCCACACTGACACTGCTGACCACTGTGGTCAAGTTCTTGGTTCCTTCCACTTTGGTCACTCCTGTGGTGCCTCATGCATGGACCTTACCTGGACTGTCAGTCAGGCCCAAGGGGGCGCTGAGCTTCTCAATGAGCAGGAGCATCACCTCTTATTCACAGCAGCTGGACATGAAACATGGAGTCAAGTGCAGCACTGAGAACAAAACCCTTCAAGTGTCATTCCTTAGTTCAATTAATTTTTTGTTTTGTTTTGTTGCACTTTCCCTGCAACCTCTTTTATGAGCTGTACCCGCAGCAGGCAGGGGCATCTCTTCCACCAGAGGGCAGGAGTGCTCAGTTTTGGCTGCACCATTGCCTTGAGCAGAAGACAAGTTGGTTGTTTAAGTGAAAATGTGCTAAATTTACACATTAACTAGAAGCAGAAGAGAAAATATGCTCCTAATTTTATTACTTACACCAAACAACCACATCAAACAGATTTTTTTCAATATTTTTGAAAGTATTTTTCCCTTCAGTCAAACACAGCGCAGGTTCAGCAATGCTGCCTGGTGGCTTTGCTGCCTCTGGGAGCTTTGAAAATGTACATGCGGTTTAACAGTGTGCAGATTATTTCAAGCCCAATGTCAAACTAGTTTTAGTTTTTCATTTTTATGCTCTTTTTGCCCTCTGTTTTTGCCATTTATTTGTTTTGTTCATCCTGTCCACCCAGCTTAGTGAACATTCACATTACAACCAGAGATCACCTTTACTGAGGATGGGAAAGATTTGTCTGTTTTGCTGTGCCTCACTTTACATTCTTCCTTTCTTCATCCTTTTCTTTCCCTCTGTCCACACACGTGCGCGCACACACGCAGCCCATTTCTGTGTGTGAAACTGAAGCTGGACTCCACATGACAAACATGCATTTAATTTATATGCAGGATAATAAAGCATTTTAAGCACTCATCCCTGACTCCCTTTTCCCTCCGTCTCTCTCTTTTTTCACACAGTAATGTACACTTTCTTTTTCTTTTGTGTTTGTAGAACAGATTTGACCAATGAGAAGTGCAATGTAAACGTGAAAACAGTTGTCACCATGGAAACACCTCTCCATCAGTCACCAGCATCATCCCTGTTTGTTGGTGTGGCAAAACTAAACAGCTCAAGCTGAGGGGCCTCATTGTCCAGCCACACACGAACAGACAGGCACATGCGCAGCATTCACTTCCCAAGTTTATTTGTTTATTCATTTATTTATTCTTACGGTTGCTTACATGCATTTCTCAATATCACGGTCACGTTTTCAAGGCTCTTCACAGAGTAAGCACAGCAGTAGTCTGTGTGGACTGAACAGCCCGACATTGTTCAACGCTTTAGCAAAAATGCATTCTAAACCACATCTGTCAAAATTGAGGAATCATTTTCTCACTCTAGTTAAACCAGCACTAAAACTTTGTATGAGCAACCCCTTTTGTGCATGTTTTCATTTTATCAAAACTGTTAAATTTAAATTCCAAACCTAGCAACAAAATACTGAATTAGAGAGTTGTTTGTTGCATTTCTAAAGTATATTTATATTTTTACGTAAATCTGAAAAAATGAAATTAGATTTAAAGAATTGATTCCCTTTAATAGGTGTTTTATTCCTGATTTCTCTGCCATCTCTACAAAAGAGGACGTTTTTGAACACTTTCGCATAAGAAATCTGATGTGAAGGTGATGTCTGAGAGGGGTTTGCAACTAAATATAGGATGAAGTTTGTTTTAGCAAATAATATCATATTTGTTTTAAACAATTTTTTTAACCAACCTCCCAGTTGCTGAACCCCCATGCCCCCTTTGCCCCCAACTGTAAGCACAGCAGGTAAAATGAGGGCCTCTTGGGGAGACGGAACCAGGACTGTAGAGAAACCTACAGCAAGCACATGAGGAGAAGGAACACAGAGGAAACCCAAAACCACCAGAAAATGAGACCACCATCCCAGGAAGAACACCATGATGCAGTGGAGCCACTAGGACGCGGCAGCGAGTCACAGGGGACAGCGGACACCACTGAGACAGAGACGTGGAGACAGGATGACGGGGGATGAGGCAAGCGAGACAGAAGAGGGTGCACGGGGCACGGGGGTGTGTCCAGATGGCTGGAGGACAGGGAGAGAGCACCCGAGTCATTCGCAGGGTATTTGCAGGGCACCAATGAAACGGTGCAGAGCAACAGGAAAGAAAAGTGGTTCCTGTCACCAATTCGCCCCCGGGGACGCTGGTAAGAAAGACTAGGCAAGGCCAGGGCAGCCTGAAAGCCTCAGGGTTACCTTACAGCAGAGGAGTAGTCCATGGGCAACTGAATGCTCTTATCAAAGTCACCGTGTTTATCTGAGGTCATATTTTATGCACCAGGAAGCCATTGACTCTGCTGAGCCTGGCTGTCATAGAATGCTAAGCAAATCGTCCAGCTCGGCTATCTACAGGCCTCTTTCTCCCCTTCCCCCATCCCTCTTTTCTTTCTCTTTCTACTCCCTGTCAAAGGAAGGGCACCACTTTCTCCAGGAGGTTCTAGCGCCATGGTTGACACTGCAGCACCTCCCTTCACACAGAGTGCTGGGTTTCCTCTTGGGATTCTGTGTTTGGCAACAGAGGGAGGCACGCAAACCAAACCTCCTGGACTGACACCTGCACGAGGTGAAGGTTACAGGGCCCCGATGCCAAGCTCTGCATGAGAGTTAAATGATGATAGAAGGAGCGTTCAACCCAAAGTGGCACTGGGCTTTTGTTTCTCCCAAATCCGTGCTTGACATGGATCAGTACTGACTTGTAGGACTGCCACTTCCATATTTTGCTCTTTGAAGTAGCGGAGCCATTGTGTGCTTGGTCCTTCTCACAAGATCCAGGCAACTGGCATCCCTGGCAGAGAACCCTGCCGTAGCACAGGGCACTTTTTCACAGAGGTCCACAGCTGCATTTCATTACCCAGGGTGCACCAAGTTATGCAGCAAGGCCGCTTCCATGCTACTTTTCTACTGTTGGTTTGAAATGTATCCCCAGTTTGTTAAAGAAATACAGAACACACAGCTCCTCCTCCTCTTCCTCCTCCTCTTCCTCCTCCTCTGTACACGTCCTTCCTAGTTATGTCCTCCCAATAGAACATCTCGTTTTTATGCCAGCATTTGTCTAAGTTGGGAGCTCCCCTTTTAATGCTCTTTAGGCAAACCATGTTTTATTGTTTTATTAACTGCACAAATCAAACCACTTTTCTGTCATCCTGCTCATCTTGTGATGCCGGTTTACCAAAGAAAATACGCTAAACCTCTGAGCAGCGGCATAGCTAAGCATCCTGGACTGTATGAAAAATTATTTATCAAGTAAAACACATAAAATCTGCTGTGGGCCTGTCCAGGTGTGGCCCCCCAGTAACCTTTTTCGCCACCAGCAGCAGCCCTGTCTCTGGGCACCGGCGCCTGTTCGGGGCACATTGCAAAGACTTGGCCTGCAGTGAACCTTGCGTGAGGGAAGTCCTTGGTTCTCTTGCTTGTAGCTTTGCTGTCATTATTGCTCTGGACTTGGCTGCACTGGTATCTTTTCTGTAACTTTAATGTGCTGGACTCCAGTTCTTCAGTACAAAAATTGTCCTGCCCTTATTTATTTTTCTTTCATTCTAACGTTTTTATTTTGGCTCAAGTTACAGTAAAGAAGAGGCCTTGATTATTTGCGTTTGCGTACATGAGACATTTCGGCAAAATACAATGCAGTAGTGTTGCTGGTCCTAGGACTGTTTTCTTCTGAACCAGGACCAGTAAAATTTGTGATGGAGGCTGTGTCTGTGCCCCGGATTGGATGCTAACCTGGCCTGGAAGTGAGTGCCCCCCCAGTGTTCAGGCAAGCGTCAGTGGAGCACAAATCTCTTGCATACAACAGCTGATATCTTCGGTCAGGCCGGTAGCCGACAGGTTCTTGTGACACTGCTGGGGGCTCCATGTTGCAGATGTCTGCTACGCCAGCAGCTCAAAGGGAGCAGAAATTGATTTTCCAATATTCCTCTGCTGGGGGAGGTGACAAAAACATTTTAATTAAAAACTGCTGAGCCCATGTAATTCCAGCAAAGCTGTCCATGCCAAGGTGCCCAAGCCAAATATGGCCCTTACAAGGGGAAAAATCTTTTCTTAGAAGTGCAGGACTCCTCTTGGCAGCTAAAATTCTCACTTGCCATGCATCAAAATCGCAAAAAATTCCGAATGGCATATATTTGTCGGAGCTGTTAAAAGAAATCTTTTCTATTTAAGGAGGAAAGATGGCAAGCTATCAGTTTAACAAGCAGCACAGACATTTGCTATTTAATCATTTGTTTAGTGCTTTACTACATTTTTTGTTAAATTATTGCTAAACAATTGCACCGAGGCTCACGTCAAAGTTTGTACAGTAATTGTCAGAGAAGAGCCAACATCTTGTGCATGAAATGAAAAAGGAAAGTATGAGCTGAATTGCACCAGAAAACCTGTTTTACTTCAACCATAGCATGAATTTCGGGGAACCACCGTTGCAGTAAAGCAAATGTTTTGGTGTTCTCTGGTTATTCGGGAATGCTGGCTTCAGCGCTCCATATAGCCCACAGTAATGAACGTAGCTCCCATGCCACAGTTCCCTGCCAATAAACACATGTGAAGCCACATATCAAGTTCCTTAACTCCTATATGAGGGTAATAAATCAGATATCATCATCATGTATGGCGAATCTTTGTTGTGCCGGTTCAGCACCAATGTGCTGCGGTATTTTATTCTATTGGGTTTATTAAAGTAAACAGGTGGAGCAGGAATGTCCCACGCTTGCCTCACTGTTCCCCCCTGCTGCTCTTCTCACGGTGCCCTTCATGCTGGAAGGGATGTGGGTGTCACAGATGGGTCTCAATGTCATGCCAAGGAGCTTTGAGGGCCAGCTGACTGCTTGTTTACCAGGATCTTCCCCTCGTGAGCTTTCTCCTAATATGAGCACAGGGCTTGCCTCTCCCCTCCCAGTCTGCCTCAACATCCACACCACTGACATTTTAGTCCCTTGAGCAAAAGGAGGTCTGGACAAGAAACCTCTGTAAGCTTCTCTTTCAGATGGAATGGCAAAGAATAGACTGACCATGGCGCACGTCCAGGCCTGCCAACAAGCTACTGCCACTTAATGCTACCCTGAGTAAATGGGCCCCGTCTTCCTGTCTCTGCAGCTGCAGGGCAACCACTGATCCTGTGAACCAGAAGGAAAGCAGTCATTCTTTTGCCAATTTGTCAGAATTCAACGACTTTCCTAAAAATGATTCCTGAGTTACTACATGCTTTCATTCTCATGGCCTCTGTCACCTCTTGGAGCGAAACCCCAGTGACGACACAGATGCACTGAGGTGGATACAGCAGACAGACAGGCTGGCAAGCAGACAGGGAGGAAAGTAGGCAGACAGGCAGGCAGACAGGCAGGCAGGCAGGCAGACAGACCGATAGATAGACAGATGCCAGTTCATAGGGACCTACAGTTTTTTGTGTGCTACCTCTCACCAGAGTTCAGACACCAGCGAGGGAGGCCACAGTACCTGTTTGCCCAGGCAAAGGTAGTGCTGAGGGCCTTAGACCAGGTACACAGTTCATTCAGCCCATTGGTCAGAGACACATTCCCATCATCAACTCTGAAGATCTTTCTCTCGTAGTCACCGGTGGTCTGGATGACCTACCAGGTCTTCCTCCAAGTGGTCCTGGATCCTCTGCCAGAGGCCGGCTTTTCTTTCCCACGCTGGTGTTTCATGCACTGTTTTTTTTTCAACACTTCACACCCAACCTCTGAAGACTTCAGATCAGCTCTCCTCTTGCAAACTGTGGAAACGGGGATGCCAAGGTCTCTGGGGATGACTATGTTTTTATGCATGGTGGCAAGTTTTTCTCATGGTCTTTCTGGTAGATTTTTCAGCAGGAACATCTTACGTATAAGTTTAGAATCCAAGACAATAAAATATGGAAATATAAAAATAGTTTTGGGGGCTGAATGCTTTCTAAAGGGCCTGTATATGCCATTAGTATCAGGGCACGGCATTAACGTGCTCTTGTGAGGGTGGGAAGTGAGCGAGTAATTTTATTTTACTATATTTTACTGTAGGAGAGCACTGTTGCTCAGTTCTCCTTTCAGAAAGCAAACGACCTCAGAGGCTTCAACTGGACTTCACGCCAGCATCAGTGTCCAGCCTCTGTACAGTCTGTGTCGCGCTGTGATTTTATACAGAGAATATTTCGCTGCACAGTCACATGACAACTTTGTGACACAGAATGCCACTCCAGCACAGTTAGTATTTAGGCATGCACACAATTCATGACCATGTTTGCAAAATACATTTCAAGGTGCCTGATTAGCATAAACTGTACACTTGTTACTCTGCTGGGCGTGACCTGTTACGCCACTGGATTTATGTGTGAGCGCTCCGCTATTTTCCCATGGCAATCGGATAATAGATTCATCTCTGGATGACACCACCCTGACATTTGCGGTGCCCTGACTGATCGACATGGACGCAGTTGAAAGCATGGCTAAAAATATCCATTTATTAATATGCATGAGGCAGCGCGGCAGGGAAGACTCGTGTGGCGTGTTCGGCCGTGTGCAGGCGTCCATCAAAATATGTCCCGGGTGACGTGTAGGATTAGCGTTGCCGTGGATACTACAAAACGGTGATGTCGATGCTCACACCAGGACAGGGGACAAAGAGGTGGGCTGAGTGTTTTGCCTCAGCCCTGTCTCCTTGTGACAGAGCAGAGCATGTCAGAAAGAATGCTAATGTTGTCATACATTTCTCATGCTTTTTCTTTAAGTTGAGTAAACTCAGCACAGAAATGCAAAGCAGAAAGCTCCTGACTTTCGGTGTCCTATTTTCCTTATTTTTCTTCAGTGCTAAAGCCCTGGGTGAAGGAACCTGCATGAAACTACAGCCACATTAATGCAACCACAGGGCCTGAAGACACAGGATTCACACTCGAGTAAATTAACGTCCCGCTGTGAATGTAAACGTGCAAGCAAAAGTATGGAACTGAACAAATTAATGCAGAGTAAGAGCTCAGTTCCACCTCGACAGCGTGATGCTAATAATGGAGCCTGATGGCCTGATGGTGGTGGCAGAAATGACCCGAGGAGGAGCTCCTTGGACCAACTCCACTGGACCAGCCTGTTGGTGGAGAAGGTCGTTGCCAGACCGTACGACTGTACCTGCTCCCACACACTGGTCGATTCATCTACCACATTGACCTGCATGATCCAAAGGACTGAGGGTCCTCGGGAAGCAAAGCTCACTTTCATCCACTCCATTGAACGTCTCACATGTCCTGCAGTCCACTATAGTCTCTTGTCTTCTCGGTGTTGAGGTGCAGTTGGTTCCTTCGCATCACAAGCCCTCCACCAAGCCTTTGTACTCATCCTCCCACTGGTCCCTGAAACACCAAATTATTGTTACCATCCAAGAACTCCTACAGACGACA
The DNA here is from genome assembly GCA_018136845.1 of Heterotis niloticus. Taxonomy (NCBI): domain Eukaryota; kingdom Metazoa; phylum Chordata; class Actinopteri; order Osteoglossiformes; family Osteoglossidae; genus Heterotis; species Heterotis niloticus. Next base: position 16,254,145 of record CM030906.1, read on the forward strand.
TAACCTGGTGTTGCACCAAAAGCCTAAAGTGTGGGGGGTGAATAGCAAGGGAGACACAACTTTCCCTTGAGGGACACTCATGTTGCTCATAGCTGTGTCTGCCACATATACCCTGGCTCCACAGCAAGTGCCCAGTAAGCATCTTTGCCAGGATGGTGACAGATCTAAAAGCATAATGCTGGGGACACTGGTGGGGCATTTCAGCGACTGCTGGAGGCGATGCATTTAGATGGCGCATCTCCTTTCTTTTGCGTTTTGAAAATTAGAGATGAACAACTTCATCATCCCGTTTGATCCACATAGTCAGAACGCTCCAGAAGTGCATTTATCTTCAGCCATCCATTTGGGTGAATTTCTACATTTCTGCTAACTTTGAAGTAAAAATAATAAATAATAGAAGAAAGGCGGACGATCTCTGCAGTGTGATTGGCACCAGTATTACAGGCCGGTTCTGGCCTACACAGACATGGTTTTTCTCATGCTTTGATGGGGATATTCTGATAAACAGGATGGGACACCTCATGCTCATTCTTTGGCCAGTTTTCATGTAACTGACATTTAGCTCCGCATGTTTTTCCCTCACTCCTAATTCCATGCCAAGTGCTGAAACCCCTGCATAAAATTGCAAATGAGAGAAGTTTTATGTTGAATGGGTACACTGAACAGGTCAAAAAGATTAGGATTCACCAAGTCATCTTTTTATGCAATGTTTCACCTGGTAGGGCAAACCTCATCCAAAATTGTGGGTTGCAAATCAGATGAAGAAGTGCAGACAGGACCAGCAAAGTCCCTGAACCAGAAATGCTGCTCCTGCAAAGAGGTGGATTACAGGCATGTTGTAAGATGAAGATGAAGATGAATTCCTCACCTGTGCCCTGCAGCTGCTTGTATTTAACAGCCAGGTCCTTCAGAGAGACTAATGGAACATTGGCTCTCCAGACATGGATCAGGTATGCTTGGTCCTCTTTTACATGCACACAAAATGGCCTGTGGTCTGGCCTGTAATCTGGCCCATTTTTGTCAAAATAAAGATGTACAGTATTTTTACCACAGCATAAACACATGCGCTAACACAGGCCACACACATACCTCTGCACCATTTATTTTCATCTATTCCATTCCACATTATTTTATGTATACAGCCATAAAAAGTACACTAAAATAAAGCCTGATAAACTTGATAATGCAAATGCATGGACCAAAATGAAACGAGAATCCCACAAGCTTCTGGACTTGTCAGAATGTAGGAAAGATTCTTCTCCTGACTGTAGGAGCAGCAAAATATATGCAGCAGGGGGGTGGGAACCACCTGAGCCACCGTTTGAGTAGCGCATTTCTCTGTCTTTCAAACACACAGTTTGTTATCTGAGGAGATATCCACCACCCCACAGTGCAGCTTTTGTGTCCACTCATTGTCATATTTCAGAAGACAGTTGCAATGGATACAGTGCTGCAATATTCATATAAATCAAATGCAGTCTTTAAAAAATGTCAAAATCAGAGCCTTCACCCCTGAATAGCAGGCAACCCCTCTTCATGGTAAAATGGGAGGGACGTCGTGTGATTTTTGGACAGAAAGCTGCTGTTTTAGCAGGATTGCTAGCTAAAGCAAAAAGGTGCATGAGTGGAAGGACAAAGCAGTGTGACAGCCGTGAGTCTCATGCATTTCAATGTTTGAATGGAATTTCAAACTTAAATTAAGAACTAAATTATTAAAATTCACTCCTGCATTATTTAATACATGACAAGGTGCCAGTGAGGGGCCCACCCACAGCTTTTATTGAAATGTTCATTATTAGCAGGTTTTCCTTTTTGCGACAGAAGCTCTGTAGTTGATGCAGCAGCTGGAGGGTAACCATGAGAAGAACGAGTGGACGAGTGGACGGACGGACGGACGGACTTCTGATGGACCAGAACTATTGGCATTAAATGTTCATGACATCACGACCTTGGGACGCTATGTTTTATTTGTAAAGCAGGTGAAAGGGGCGGGGCTATTAGATCAATGATTCAAATTAATGAGCGATAATTTAGTTTAATTTCAGACAATAAACACCCCCAGCTGGGCGGACGCATGAATCTGTCTTTTTTCTGTCACACAGCTCCATAGTTTAAACCTTGTTTCCTGCACCTGAGAAAAAGGGCAAATGAAGGAATTGCTACCTTGCAGACATAGAAAAGGAGTTTTGTGCTAAGTAAACTGGCGTGCCACCCTGTTAGCTGCCCGTGGGTCCAGTCTGCAGCAGATACAACCATCAGTGGCGCCGGGAAACACGACCGTATAACTCGGAACCTTAAATCACTGCATCGACTCCCGGCTCCATTTACAGCAAATCACGAAATCCTCCTCTTAGCGCATGAGTGCTAATGGCACTTTTCCAGCTTGCCTCACTGCCTTTCGCCTTTACATGTCAGATATCCATCTCAGATTCATACAGTTTATTATAATGCATACAGTAGTTTTATTACAGTATACTATATGTGCCAATTTGTTTGTTTGCTTGTTTGTTTTTTGATTTTTATTCACATTTCAATATTTGTATTATGAATAAGCATCGAATAAAAATTTGTTTAAAAAAGTTTCTGTACAAATTATGATATTGAGGTATTAATTATACATTACATATTTCATCTGTATCTGAAATGATGGCAATAATATTTATATACTGTATGTATATGCTGTGGGCAGTGATGATGCAGCAATATGAACAGCATGTGAATGGATGGATAGAGTTCAGTGACCACAGTTTAGCACTGCTGTTTAAAATGAGGAAAATCCTGCTTAGGTTAAAGGTGCCAGCTGAAAACCATGAACTTGAATTGCTTGCTTGTTGGTCATTTCAGCATCAATGGTCCCTCAAAGCAGGTTGCTGGTTAAAAGGATCTCATTGTGGTTCAGAGCAGCTTGCTGTGATTATTCTGCATTTTGTGTGTGTGTGTGTGTGTGTGTGTGTGTGTGTGTGTGTGTGTGTGTGTGTGTGTGTGTGTGTATATATATATATAGTGGGCTACAAGCTGGTCAGTGCCACCTTTTTGGATTCCAGGTGTGCAGGTCCAGATTACACCTCCTGCACGGGCACCTTTGTAGGTTTTTCTTTTCTTAGCACAGATGCCAAGGACTGAAGAATGTCAAGAAGTTTGCCCTTCAAGTCTGCTCTAAGGATGTCTGTATGTTGCAGTACAGAGCGACGGATGACAGCAAGATCGATTCCGCCTCTTGCGCCATCTGACCTGTCAAAAAGCGCATCTGTTACGAATCACGTGGTATCGGCTGAGCTCTGATTTTTATATCCGGGGCTTTTCAGCGTACTTTTGTTGTGGCACTGCAAAAACAAACTTTTTTTGGACATTTGAGGGAAGCCTGTTGCCAAATCGGGAGACTGCTGGCAAGTTACTTAGGCCAGCTGTTAAGTAGCCGAGTGTTGGCCAGGTGTGGTGCATCCACCCCGTTACTCTATCCTGTCTGCAGACAGACTGTGCCACCCTGGGCTTTACTTTGTTATTGAGATGTTCCCTGTCGGACTGACCTTCCCCCCCCGGGTAGCTGGGCAAGGGCCAGGCCAAGCCATCAGGAAACCCCACCAACTTGCCATGTGTCTTAAGGATTAAGACATGGCTGGAGACACAGGCCATTAACTGGTTCCTTCTCTGAAGGACACCAGAGCTCAACCACCCCTAGGCTCTATGAATTGAATATTCCAGGCTTCAGAAATAATTAATATAATTTTAAAGCTTTGATTATAACACAAGGCAATTCTGAGCCATAGGACATTTCCTGGTGAAAAGAAAGCTGAGGCTTAATTGGTCCATTCAGTTGTCAGGGTTGGGACTCTTCTTTTGAGCAACTACAACCTGCTGAAGCTCCTGAAGGTACAGTAGGTGCAGGGTTAACTTGGCCAGATAAAGACCCTGTATGCCAAATAATGGACAGAACTGTGTGCTTCACTTGAAGCCACATGTTGGTGTCACAGTGGATTTGCAAGCACACTGAGGCTCCACTTCTCCAGCCTCCAGGCCATAGTAGCTGAGGGGAAGGCAGCAAGGACAAAGCTCTACGCTTCTTCTCTTTCAGCCTCATCCCTCATGTCAGTTAGATGGCTTGTCTGTCTGTCTTCCATTCCGCTTCCTCCCCACTGTGGGAGCTGCAGCTTCTTGGTCTGGGAGAAACCACAGTGTCATTTCCTTACGTGTTCAGTGCGATATGGTCAGCAGCCCAGGGGCCGGGTGGCAAACTCTTACTATTAGTCTAAAGCAGAAGGCCAGAACTTAATGCCTGAGGAGCACAGCGGCACTGGGAAGACATAAACAAGGAGTTCCACCAGAATGAGGTGTGCCAGATGTGCGGTTGTCTTAAGTAGTTCTACTGAATACAGTAAGTGTGCGGTTCTAGCCATTTTAATATGCTTTAGTCATTCACGAGACAGAAAGGGTTGGATGGAGAGCAATTTCAAACATACAATATACGGCCCCCATTTTCCAAAGCGTACAACATCACAGTGAGAAACCCACTCAGATTCAGGTTCTTGGTGGAGTGAGGAAAAGTAGGACCATCTCCAGAGATACTGTAATATATGCAAAACACCGTGGTGAAATGCCATCAGTGTTGCTGTTAGTCTCTGAGGGTGAAACTCAAAAAGCACAGGATGTAGATGCAGTGACAGTGTGTGTGAGAGAGAGAGAAAGAGAGAGTGAGAGAGACAAAGACGGTGGGAGGGAGTGGGCTAGGTGGGTGGAGGAACAGCAGAGCGGCAGGAGATCTGGTGGTTTATAAGAGCAGCGGCAGTGAGAGAATTGGTGTGACCGAGCACTGCTGACGATGGAGAGTGTATGTGGGTGTGTGTGAGAGAGAGCGAGAGAGAGCGAGCAAGGGAGGGAGGGAGGGAGAACCTGTGTAAACACTATCAGAAGGAAAGTACAGTGGCATTTTAAGCTCATCAGAACAAGCAGTAGAGGAGCAAACAGAGACATTTGTGGAGGAAGCATTAGGAGTGGAGACAGAAAGGAAGAGAGGGAGGACTGGGAGGACAGAAGGGCTTTCAGTAATTCATGCCAGAGGGGAATGATGTTACAGCCACCGACCACACGGCAACACGGCTGCCACGGTGCCTGTGATGCAGCTCAGTGGTGAAGACTGCTGTGTGTGACACAGGCACATCCGTGCCCCCAGTGGGCTGTGGAAACTGAGCATCCAGTTCCACCCTGACCAAGGGGACCACCAGGAGACACAAAAAGGTGAGGACAGCTCCCCTTACTTTGGTTCTTTATTCTTCTCTCTGTTTTTTTCTCTATCTTGCTCTCTCTCACACACGCACGCACGCGCACACACACTCTGCCTTTTGCACTGACCCCTGTCTCTGCTTGTGGATGGAGATGGTTTGCTGATGACCTCTGAATGAACAAGCAGGTCCACTCTGCTGCTCTTCCTCCATCTCTCCCTCCTGTCTTTATGCAGCCATCGGTGTCTCGTACCCTGGGGCAAAACCACTGTACTTGATGCATTTTATTTTCTTCTCCTCTTCTACAGTTTTTATTCCCTTTTGTGTGTTACGGTGCACTCAAGTAAAAACTCCAAGGTGCAAACAAATTGGATTTAACTACCAGTGGCTGCTGCGATATCAGCATATTTGGTTCTTTAACTTTAGCACCATTTTGTGTGATGCCAGACTAAGCTGAAGGGTAATGTATATTTCATGCCCCCTTATGAAATCCACTAGCAGGGAAGATTAATGCTGGATTTAGCAAATGGGGAAAATGCAAAAAGTGGTGTATGGTGGTGTTCACTTCAGATCCAGCTCTTGCCAGTTTTGGGAGTTCTGCACCATTGGGATATTTGGTGCTTGGTGGCTACTGGCACTGCTGGTCCAAAGCATGCTGTTCAGACTGTGCCATTTGTTGGCTTATTGTGTTCAACTCATTACAAATGAACGGAGGCAGCTAGCACTCTGCTGATAGATTTTTGTGCTTTGACCATGTTCTTACTCTCCAAACTCAGTTTGCAGGTCAAGTACTAACCTGGTCTTTAGAAGCTCCACACAAACTGAGTCTTCCTGAATTTTCCCTTGTTTTCTAAGGCAATGCAACAGGCTGAGGCTCTGGGACAGAAGAGGTCTTGTTAATATCTGCAAAGTACAAAATGAGGAATATACTGATCAGAAATATGTGCTTGGCAATGTTGTTTATTCTCTCTGCAAGCTGGTTTTACTTGCACCTGTAGGATAAGTAAAGGGGGAACCTGCTGAAGGTGACTTAGTTTTCTCAAGAAGCATCTGATGAAGCTTGGAATTTTTTCCAGAAAGAGAGTTTCGGGATCAGAGTTTCTTCTGCCATAGTTTGCTTTGGTACCATTTCATCAGACTTCTGCTCATAAAACAAAATAAAATCAGTGAACAACAGCCTGAATGGCCACTTCACGCATACATAGTTTACAAAAAAGCTCAGCGTTGCTTGGGGCACATTTGAATTTATTGTGATAATTTCTGCCTCACGTTTAGATGTTATATAGAAAAATAAGTGCAACAGTTTTTTTTTTTTTCCCTTCTGTTAACCTTATCTGTGACCAAAATGCAAGAAAGTTCACGTTTGTTTGTAAGCTGAAGAGTTGCCTGGCAGACACATGGTCCACAGTCCCTCTGCCATCTAAAGATGGAGCAGATGATGTCCTGGACACAGGGAGAGAGAAAGCTGCATCCCCTCTTATCCACCCATGTAAAACACCGTAGTAATTCCTCAATTTGCTGCAGATGGACAAACTGCTGCTTTGACTTCATATAAAAAAGTAGAAAGAGACACATGTGACCAAAACAAGTGCTACAGGGTTGGGAAGATGCTGAAGTTCTTCATTGTCTAGTTTATTATGTGATTTTCTTTGCATTTGGTGTTTTTGTTTTCAGACCTGTAAATTGAAGGGAAAGAACAGCACTGCTAATATGAATACTAATGAACATGTCAGAGTTTGGGATATTTATTCCACTCAGTTTATGCACTTGCTTGTTCTCTCTCTCACTGAGTTACTCACTCAGTGTGAACCCCCTGCCTTGCAGCCGTATGAGGTCTGAACCAGAAGCACAGGCATGGAGAAATTAGGCATCTCAGAGTATCTTAGAGCCCCCCTGCACAATAAAATGTCCATTTCAGTGCCTTAAACAAGATGCCTTTGTGAATCTGTGTAAGCATCTCAGTATCATTCCCTTCTTTTGACCACTTTGTAAAAACACTGGGAGATCACCGAGGACTCAGTGCTGGAGACATTGAGTTGTCCACAGCAGCGCCTTTGTCTCCTGAGTCGTCCACGACAGCGGTTATGTCAATTTTTTTTTTTTTTTTTCGAGTTCATAAACCTTAGCTGTGAACACAAGCATGGGAGTGTGAAACAGCACCATAATGTGTCAACATTGTTGTTTAACTTGACTTCTGCTTGACTCAACACCTTGGCCTGCGTGTGCAATACATACATCTGTTCTCTTGATGATGTTACCATAATAAGATGAAGGGTTGCAGGGATGAAGGGCATGCAGTTGTGTTTGATGTTCTTTTGTCCTTTACTGGTGATAAAACTCCAGTTCGGTAATCCTTGTGGCACTTTGGGTCTGTCCCCAGGCACAATCAGGCCCTTCTGTTTTTGGTTGCCATGCTGGACTGACTGACCAAGGCCCCTGGTGACCTCACTGCCTTGGCTCACCGCTGCACTGCGATTTAAAACAAAACCCCGTTGCCATGACATCTAACCCTCTATAAATACATCCAGGACTTCTAAGCGAGCCTCCTCTTCTGGGCAGAAATTACCGTCGGTCTGAGTGCTGTTATCTCAGCAGAGAATGTCAAGGGATGGGTGGATCACAGGAACACCGAGGCTCTTCCTTTCTCAAGGGATGTCACTGCCACCACTTTGAAGTTTACACCTGAGTGTCCCTTGGTTTCATAGCGTCAACAAGAGACAGGCAGCAGCGCCCTGGTCAGCACGAGCAATTTAATTTCCTCTCCACTCCAGCAGTGAACAGAACAAAACCACACATTGCTCCCACTCGCTCTCTTAGTGCTGCCCTGGTCAGCATCCTCTTGTTTTGTCCCGTAAGCGGGAAGAAAAACTCCTAAATGTAGAATAGAAATTTTAAACAAAAGGATGAAGCTGAGACAACAGTGCAAAGAAAATGCTGTCAGCTGAGAATTTTTGACAATTTCGGAACAAAAGACATCAGCGCTTCCCTGTGAAGTGTCCTATATGTCAAGTTCTTACAGGCTAACAGGCAAATGTGGTCCAAAAATAACAAATGTATGGTATTTGGTCTTTGGGCCACCGGTTCGTCCACAAGACCGTCCTTCTTGGCAATGACAGCTGAGATGAACTAGCGGCTTCCTGGATTCAGGTTGGAGGCTTTAACTGCCGCAACTGCTGTTGCCTGTTTCCCCGCCGGACTTATAGTGTGCACGAGCAGCTGCCTGCCCCATAGCTGCACAATAATGCTATGAGAAGAACTTGTGAAAAGGAAACATTTGCGCTGCAAGTAGACTGTTTGTCCACGAAGACTGTGAGTGGCTGCGGGTTTGTGAATTGGAAGGCAGTTCCTGTACACTTATGAATGCATTTGAGGGGTGAGATTGCTGACAGGAAGCACGTCTGTTGTTGGCACCCTAAATACGGCAGTGACCAACCGGCACCATCAGACCTTAGCCTGTTCTCTCAGTGTTGCAGAGGGTGCGGCGCCATACTGTACAGCGCATTCATTTTAATGTGTAACTGTGGCATTTTTCCTCATTGTTGTCTGGCAACATCCCTGTGCCAAGTCCACCTGGAGGCCACAGCCAAGTGCGGTGTACATTTCCATTGTTTGTTTTTCCCCCAGAACACAACTTCCTCTGCTTTTGAATTGAATGCGTTGCCAACCAGGTAAAACAGTAATAATAGCACAAGTGAAAAAGTAGCCACCCAGCTGGGCAAAAAAAACAGGTTTTTCCCTCCAGCTTTAGGCATTTCAAGCAGCAAAGTGTGCAGCATGACGTCAGCTGGCTGTTGGCATTAAAAATAGTTTCATCAATAAATACCACCAGCGAATATGGCTGTTTAAATTGATACCAGAATGGTTTGACTTTTGCTTTAGTTGCTTTAGAAAGGATTGTTTGTGAAATACTTCCCTCTCACTCCCAAAACCACTGTGTTGTGCAAACAGCACTGTGTGCTCGCTCAGTGGCTGTCCTGCGTCCTGCTCTTCCCTGCCGGGTTCGCTTGCTCCTGCCCGTTTCCTCCGTCCTCCACGTGGAGAGGTTTTGCTCCTCTAAAAACTTAAGTGAGCTTCTCCTCAGCTTCTACCGTACAAGTTCCCCAGGCTCCTTGTTGGTAGTTGTCAGGTTCAGGTGATGCGAGGGACGTTTCTGCGGCATTAGCGTGAGTCCATCCGCACTCTGCTGCGTCGGGGCAACACACCCTTCTCACCAGGTGTGGGCCGCTCACACCCATAATTTGCGTATTTGCTGCACGAGCTTTGGAGGAGCATCTGCAGTTTGACAGAGAGGCTTTAGCATGCACACAGGACCAAACTCTTTATTTAGTTTATTTAGCTTATGATAGCACAGTGAAATGTGGAACAGTGACTCACGGTCCAGGCAATGAAATGTAAAGGCAACGCTGGTTCAGAGGCAGGGATGAAGCTGCAGAGTGCACACACAGTCGGACTCATTTGTGATTTCCGTGAGAAAAGTGGCTCATTGCGTTGCTATGTCAGAAGGAAATTTTCCTGTGTGCCTGCCTGCCTGCCCGCCCCCCTGTTAAAGCTACTCTCTGTGCTGCTCCAGGCCAGCCAGCAGCCTCTCTCCAGGACTGTGACGTCACGATCGCTGCAGGACAACCCCCCCCGCTGCTACCGCTCTGGCGATCTGTATCCTAATTTGGCAGTGCTGTTTCACCAAAGTGCTGCTGCTCCTCAGTCAATAAAGCGCAACGAATACAGGGGGGCAGCGTGGCGCAGGCAGGGTGGGTGCTCTGTCGGTGCTTGGGATCCCTGTCTTGGGTCTCTGCAGGCTTGCGTTCTCACTGCCAAATCATCTGTTATTCTAAGTGCATTTTTTTATACCGACTGTCTAAGGAGAGAAAATATGTTTAAAAATTCCTTTAAATGTGTGGCAAACTAGAGAGTCGGGGGGAGAAGGAGCAGCTGAACAGGGCCACAGCGAACTGAATTCCAACATGGACTCAGTATGCTGAGTTCATCGTGAGGTGAAAAGGAAGACATTTTGACAGAAATAAACTTTGGGTGAATTGGGTAGCACTTTCAGTGGCTCTTGGGTTAGTGCCTAAAACTGAAAGCATGAATTCAGTCACCCCAGCTCCCAAGTTATGTGCCCTGCCCTTTGATATCCCTGATTTACCCAAAGGAAGTGCGAGAATCAGCGTTTATTTAACAGCATATCTGCACCATTTCATAGCTCTTTCATTCCATAAATTCCACTATCTCCTAGGACGTGAGCGATGCCGAGGCGGAGCGAGCAATCTGCAGAACGTGTACCTTGACAAGGTGTAGAGCAAAGCAGTGAGGCGATGGTGGACGAACCATCCGGTCGAAAGGACCATTACAGCTGGTTGGGGATGCTGAGATGCAGTTTGTCCCACACGTTTGTCACTGAGTCCAAAACCTTGCCATTGCATATTAATGCTAAAATAACACCGGCCCCCTCTCACACCATCAGCCTCTTGCTCTTCTGCACTGTGCATAACCATCCATTTATTTGCTGAAGGTTCACATTATATTAACTGTATATTTTTAATATTTAACTCTGAGAACTTTGGGGAAGTCAGTTCCTAGGGGTTCTTATATTAAAGTGAGAGCACCTAATTTGTCCTATAGAGGGTTGCAGTGATAATGGGTTGGCCAGCCATCTCCAGTCTCCAGGTCATCCTGTGGTCCCTAAGCATTTCCAGAGCAGCTGAGAGTCTGAGAGAAGTGATCAAGTCCCAGATCTGCTGCAGTGTCTCTTCCCATTGAGGTGCTCCCTGTAGTCAGGGAGGCTTTCTGACTACAGGCCCAAACACAGTCCGGCAGAGCAGTGGTTCTATGTCTCCTAGGCTGAGTGGTGAACCAAGTATTTTGTTGAAAGATGCAGCTCTCACCTCACCATATAGATGGGTACAGCATCCCATAACTGCTGACACTGCACTGATCTCTTTTTTTAGTCTTGTGTGGCCCTTTTCCCCATTTGTGGGCACCCCCCCCTTGAGATAGCGAGTGGCATCAGCTGGAACTGTCTTTGGTGATCACTCCTAGGCAATTTTTATCACTTTTTTCAACATGCAACCAATAAAAATTGAAACAAACACACACATACACACGGTGTTGTGAAAATGAAAAGAAACCTGACTTCAGTTGAATGGTTTTAAAGATCAGCGCATGAATGACCATCATCTCATCCATGCCAACTTGTGTAAATAGACAAATCTTGCACAAGATAACAGACAACATGTAAGATTATTTGTGCTTTAAAAAAAGCTTAACTGTAGCCAGTTTGGAGGTCTGGATGTGTGTTAACAGGGCGTGAGCAGGTAACCTCAGAGAAGTGCTTGTTGCTGCTCGCCGGTCTGGGAAAAGTCATAAAGTTGTTTAAAATGTCTTCAAATCCATCACTCCACACTGAGTTTGTATTATTTACAAAAGAATAACTTTCCGGACAGGAGCTAGTCTTCTCAGAAGGGGTTATCCCGGCAAATTCACCTCAAGATCATACTGCGAAATATCCAGACAAACTGTGAAGAACCCAAGAGTGATGTCTAGGGATCTGTGGGCCTTGGTCAACATGCTGAATATTAAAGCTCATTATGCTTCTCTCACCAAAGACAGACAAATATTATATTGTGCAACATGCATAATATGTAAATAAAGTTATTTTAAACTGTGCTGCTTTTTGGAAAAATACTGTAAGAATGTAAAGGCAGTGGTGTGACAGGACAAAAGGAACAGTTAGTGAACCCTTCAACCATGCAGTGAAAGCCAATGCAATGAGTTTATTGCCAAGCATTTGGCAAAAGCCTCCCTTCCGGCAGCACGGTGAGTTGCTCGGACCACTCTGATCATGCAGGTGAATTACGACCGTGCCTGGTTCACTCTTCCTGCTGCTCTTATCAACAAAGGGCTGCTAGCTATTCAGGCAAGAGCGCTACATCATCAGAGGGCGTCCAGCAGGTTTCCGCCACCCCTGGCCAAAGAGTATGTGGGCTTTTGCTGGAAAGCAGTCAACTTAATCACCTGAACGCAGTCGACCCTATGGAGCCCCAAAAAAGCAAACAGCAGCAGCCTCCTGCCCCCACCACAGTGACTGAGGGCTGCCATGGCCCTGACGGCCCTGATGCCCTGACGGCCCTGATGCCCTGACGCCCTGACGGCCCTGACGCCCTGATGGCCCTGATGCCCTGACGGCCCTGATGCCCTGATGCCCTGACGGCCCTGACGCCCTGATGGCCCTGATGCCCTGACGGCCCTGATGCCCTGATGCCCTGACGGCCCTGATGCCCTGATGGCCCTGATGCCCTGACGGCCCTGATGCCCTGATGGCCCTGATGGCCCTGACGGCCCTGATGCCCTGATGCCCTGACGGCCCTGATGCCCTGACGGCCCTGATGCCCTGATGGCCCTGATGCCCTGACGGCCCTGATGCCCTGATGGCCCTGACGGCCCTGATGCCCCGATGCTAGCTGCAGCTTCCTGGGTTTTGCTCTGTGTTCACTCCCCAGAGACGGCGCTAATTATGGCTCAGCAGTGTGCACTTCAGACACCATTTCCTGTCCGCAATGAACATACGCGTCTGGAGGCTGAGGGAGGATTGCTGAGCCTGGGGATGCATTCCTCACACAGTCTGTTGGCAGACCAGTGCTGTGTCAGTCCACTAGCCATCTTTATTCTTCCACACTTATGTATTATACACAGTTTCTTTGTGTGTGTGTGTGTGTGTGTGTGTGTGTGTGTGTGTGTGTGTGTGCGTGCGTGAACAATGGCTTGTGTAATGTATATCCTTCTTCCATAGAACAGGCTTATAAACAACATTTCTACTTGACAGACAGCCGCTGTGCTTTCATACATTTACTTGTTTAATGCTGGTGGAGGTGCACCAGGTAGTACAGCCACATAATAATAATAATAATAATAATAATAATAATAATAATAATAATAATAAATTATTGTTGTTGTTGTTACAACGAAAGGTTTTGAACTGCTTTTGCATTTGGTCAGATACTTGGTGTAATTTCCATCTGGGCTTAGAGCCCAATGGAAGTCTTGTACTTGACATGAACCATGGCTGGGTAAGGCCCCCCAGTAGGGACCCCATGAACAAGGTAGAGGTGGGAATGTTGGATGCCACTGGGTTTACAGGAAGCTGTGCTCTTGGCTGAGGAAGCTGGCAGGTGTTTGCACTCTTTCACAAATGAGTGACAGCTGGGTGGGGTTGAGCGGTTTTTCTCCAACCATTCAACTCCAACTCGTATGTGAAATCTGTATGACACTGTTATGCGTGAGTTTGTGTCAGAGAAGCTTTACATATTCTCTCCTTCACTGAAAGTCTGTCACTCCGATGCACACATTTACAGCTATTGCTCCTGTTCACTCCAGCTGTCTGTTCAGCATCAAGGCACGCAGACACGTAGAGGTTAACTGGAGGGCCTCCCCCAACCTCCCTCTGCATCTGAGGTGAGACCTCACATGGAGAGCAGGGCTATTTCAGAAGGTGCGATTGCTTCTTGTGTTCTTATTAGCACCTGTCTTCCTGGGTCCGTCCTCGTGTCCTCCGCAGGCTCCGACTGCACGTGGGGCAAAGAAGGATGCCAGGTGATGTCTCCTCCACCTCTGCCACCAAAGTGGTTTTTACGGACAGCCGCAAAACCTGCTACGGCTTCGCATTACGTGCAAAAAGGCAGTAAAGCAGAATTCCATGTGGCCATCATTGAAGGGTCCTGGGCGGAAACATTAGCAGCAACGTTGGAGAGCATTTTCAAGTGAATAAATAGCCCGTGCACGTCAGGAAACGGGAACACACTTGTGGTCCTCCCTCTGCAGGATTCGGGCCTTTCTCTGCAGCCTGCCCTGACGTGGAAAGCACTGCACTGACCAGCATAGGGAAGGCACAGCTTAATCACCATTAACGCGGCCACCCATGGCAGCACCACCTGAGCAGAGAAACAGAAGAGAAGGTGTGGCTGCTGAACCACCCAAAGGAATTTTCTCATTCCCGTCCCCAGAACAACAGTGCTGTAACCGTCCTGTAAATGTTCGCATACAGCACCTTCACTGTCCCTGTTCTGCTCTGCCCCCCCCCTCCCCCACAGTCATCGATGACGGTTGCTTTCCTCCAGGGTTTTGCTGTTGGGTGGGGGTTTTTCTTCCCATTTAATGGCAGTTTTCAGCAAAAGTGAGCAGGAAGCTTCATGCGGCAGCCTCCACCAGTGCAAGCATTTAGTGTGTTGAGGTATAGAGCACAGAGGAATTGGAATCTACTGTCTCTGTTTTTAAACATACAGTACACACATAGACAGAAGTGCTCGCCCCACCCCCATGCTTCCCCAGGGGCCCTCATGACATCAGGTTGCTGGGCAACCACACGAGGGAAACAGAATCCCTTTCTGCGTAGAGGGGAGACCCCATCCTGTTGCCCTTGCTGCATCCATTTTCTGCAGTGCCTCTCCACCCCCCAGCTCATCACACAGAAGGTCTATTTCATCCCTGTGCACTGCAAACCTTCTCTCGTGTTACTTGGAGTCACAATAACAAAGAAGACAACTGACCACTTGAAAAACACCAGCAGCTATCATAAATTCTACTGAACAAGCGGCCAAAGAACAGGAGGAGCATGGGTGAGAAGGGCTGTTAATACAGGGCAGTGCTTCGCTCAGGTTTGTTTACCCCAGCGCCCCAACTCCATGGCTGCTTCTCTAGGTCTACCGGCCAGCCTGCCTTCTGAGAGGCATCTGATACATTTCACCACATGGTATACTCGGTAACCATGTAAGTGACAAATAAACTCTTTTGACTTTGATACTCAGAGGCACTGCTGTCCTTCCACCAGGCAGCTTTTCTGTTACATTGGACGCCCTTTCAAAGCTGCCATTAGAACATAGCAGAGAAACTGCTGCTGATTGATTGATTGACCGATCGATCGATCGATTGATCGATCTCTGTTAACTGGTCTGAACCAGAAAGGTAAACTTCAAGAGCAGCAAGTGGTTAAAGCCATTGTCTCACAAATGAATGACCCAGGTTAAAATCCCACTCCCGTTTTGGCACCCTTGATTAAGGGATTTACCCAAAATTCCTCTGCCCTTTTTGTCCCCATCCAGTGGAAATGCCCCAAAACAGAGGGGAATGTAATGTGTTTATTCAGACCCCTCTACCCCCTCATTCAGCTTCTCTGCTTTTTGTCTGAAAATACATTTGTTGGCTGCTGTCTTGTTGAAACACTCATGGTTTTTAACAAATTTTATGCTAACCATGAATTTACTGACTGTGCAAGGTTGCATTGCTGCTTCGCTCATGGACTCTCGGTCTGTTCAAGTTTTACTGGCCTTTGCCCTTAAAGGTGCTCGGTGTTCCCCATCCATCCCTCCTGCTTTCACTCCTTTACCTGACACTCTGGCAGCACGGATGTCCCTCATGGCAGCCGACAGCTGGTGTGCCCATTTGCTTCCATTTTTGTCCTCGTCTATGTTGTGTCAGACACTGTATCTGATGTTTTTTCAACCAAAAGTTGTTCGCATGTATAAATGAGCGGAGCGCTGTGCTGCCATTAGCTAAGCAGCTCATTTTTCATTACAATAATTGTAATAAGAATAATTACTACTAAACAAATGATCAGACGGCACCGTCTGGAGCAGCATTGCTTAGCGCAAGAGAACAACTGGCCAAACGTCAGCTCCCATGACTTACAAAGAGGCAAACGTGTACAGACCAGAAACATAAAATCTTTTACTCTGCTTTACAGCTTAATGCCACCCTTGAATAAATAGAACTGCTTACCATGTGCAAGGTGCTGTCCCAGGTACCAGGTTCCAGGTTCCAGTACTTTCCCATTTACTCCAGATCAAATTCATAGGAAGGGAATGCACGGATTTTCGCGTGCAGGGGGCATGACCGCAGCACAAAGGTGCGGCCTTTTTTCAGCTCACTTCTCAGCAGGGGGAAAAGGAGCACGTAGTCTCACTCCTGCCCAAATGAGCCGAAAATGTCCTCGGTTTCCCATGACACCTCACAAGTACCCAAGATGGAAAGCTGAGCAGGACATATGAGCTCCTTTAAATGATCGAGGCCAAGCAGCATTTTGAGGTTCGATTAACCGGGGACCTTCAGGAACCCAGGGTAGTAAAGCACATTTCTCTAGGCTTGAGGTGACTATTGATCTGTTTGCTGGACGTGAGCAGTCTCTCCACCAAGGACTGCCAAAATAAAGTAGTGCTTCAGCAACAGATCATCAATAAAGCCTTAACAATTGGTTTATTCTGCATGCATGTTTATTTCTGTCCTGGAATGAGACATTGTTTATAAGAGCCTGATATTATTTTATAATCGTATATAAGATCGCATATTACAGTACTGCCTGGCAAAAAACAGGCGAGTAAAGCAAACATCTGAACAACATCTCAGTCTTCTCTCCTTGTGTCCTGCTAGTTCAGCGGGCTGCTGGCTTCTCTCTGGGTGGATACAACAGACAAGTTGGGCATCAAAGTCTACCTGCAACTGTTCTAGTCCACCTGCAGGTTGTAGATGAGGTCCCTGCTCACACTGCATTGCTTCCCCTATTCCACTTACAGGAACAACCTGGCATGACGACAAGCCCTTACATGGTCACCCTCCACCGCAGCAGGGCATAACCAACACTTGGACACCCACTTCAAGGCAGCTCGGCCATACAATGGGGGACGGGAATTGGGTGTGCCTGAGCCCGGCCGAGTTTGCCCAGCTGCAGCAGTACAGCGAGTGTAAGTACAAGAGAACAAGGTGTGCGGCAGGACTTTCCTCCTGCTTTATTCTAGTGCCACGACGTACCTCATCTACACCTGTGCCTGTGTCACATCTTCCCTGTTTGTGCCGTCAGTATTTACACAAACGTCCCTGCTGAAAATGTCACCCAACCCGCGTGCAAATCGGCCTTGTCATTCGCTGTACAGCTGCTAACTGCGGCTTTTCATCTTTAAGCATGGGCGGATTCATCTGCGATTTAAAATCCGTTTCCAGGCAGAGGTGAACATAGACGCACAGCAGCGTCCACAATCGTTCAAGTTCTTTGTTGAAGTTCCTCACCTCATTAGGATGCTGAACTGCAGCAAAACGCAGGCTTAGCGTTGAGTTGATTCCGTCCTTTTTTAGTGTCTTTCTAAAGAGGGGATAAACCGAATTTTGGTTTTATAAGCCACCGTTGTGATGCAGTGCTGCCATAAATCCAGAGCATATTAACATTTTAACAACCGATGCAGCGCATTGACACAAACGGTCTGATGCAGTGAGAGATTCAAACACCGGAGGTTTCTTATAAATTAAACAGGCTTATTTGTCCGCAAATTGGCCATGGAACAGGACTTTAACTGGGCTTTGATTGATTTTATTTTTTAAATGTTGTTATAACTGAAGAACAAGAGTGTAAACCGTGCCGCCATGTCTGTTCTTTGGAGAATTGCGTTTTATGCACTGCTGTCCTGGCGAGCATTTAAATGCCCATTTCTGGCACAGTTCAATGGAAGCTTTGGTTTTTCTTTTGAGAAACGGTTTCCCCAAATAAATTGTCACGGTGATCATTTGTCCCCTCTGCTGTCCATCTGAAAACCTGAAATCATTGTTATGAAACAATTTGTCTTCATCAGCACTCCATTTCGCTGATGTCTACAGCTTAAACTGCGCAAATGAGTGTAAACCTCAAATCTGTGTCCTGTTAAGACTTTAGAGCTTTGCAATATTTACCACAAAACACCACCCCTTGGCATATTTCAGTGAAGAATTCAGTTTACTTTCTGCTGAAATAGCCATCTTTGTAGTTTTTTATGAGGCTCCTTAGTCCAAGGCTGCTTAAAGCATTCGGTTTGAAGAAGACGCTGCTGTTCACAACGATGTTTTTGCGCTCTTCACCCTCGATGGCAAGGAAGTGGTGCAGAGGTGGAAGCTGAAGCACAAGCCAACGCAGCAATCACACTATCCAGGGTTGGGGTTAGTAACAGGTTTGCCAACCTGTTTTCTCACGTGGGACCAAGGCTTGGCCTAGACACAGCATTGCGCACTAAAATGATTCTGCTGCCTTTTCAACTCACTTTTTCTTCCCCACAGATTCAACCAAGAAGCTGAAAGACATGCTGGATGAGTTTCACGGCGATGGCATCCTTGCCAAGTACAACCCTGAGCAGGTAGAGCCACCAGTTGTGGATAGGCTGATTTATTAAGTGCACAAAGGGAGGGTTTGCACCAGGCTGCCAGTGGCAGAGCTACTACTCTGTCAGCCTCAGTCATCCATCCCTGCAGCCTTAGTCATCTCCCCTGCCCAGCTGTGAGTGACCTGACACGTGGCCCCATTGTCTGCTGTTCTGGTCTGAGTGCAATGACATCACAGGTCACGAGGTGTGATGTGATGTGCTGTGCCACCCCTTGGACCCCAGCTAATGGGGGTGACAAGGCGGGCTGCGCTGAGGGACACAGCCTGAGACCATAGCGGCTGCAGTATTTCTGCTGATGCCACCTGTGGATGGAATCTGGCACCAAGTGTCGCCCGTCTGCCTCACCTATGAGTCACAAGTGAGCCTTAATGGGCCCTTGGAGACGACAAGCTCCTTCAGGCTGACGTCACTGTCAGACCCTGCAGTGACGTCACTGTCAGACCATGTTCACAAGTGGCAACTCACAGAGTCGCTTTGTCGCGTGACTTCAATGGCAGTTTTCCCCACTTTAGGGTTTGGCTACTTTGCTGAAAGCAAAGCAAAGGTCTTATGGAGGCTTTCACAAGGGGGGATGGGGATGCGTTTTGGGGGAGGAAACGGAGTTTGCCTTTGCGTGGGCCACCCACTTCCTGCTCTAGTGAGCCGTGTGCTCTAGGTGCTCAGAGAGGAAGTAACATCATTGGACACAAACTTTCAACCTTGTTCCTTTTCTGTGAAAAACACCTATTTCTTTAATCTGGGTACGAAGCCCCTGAGCTGTGTCTTTACAGCAGCTTCACATGGCCCCCGTCTGCCCAGGCAACCACAGGCTTTGCTCAAGGTCCTTGCGTTCGCATAAGCATGATGGATTTCATTGCCTGGTTCACATGTGCCTGGTTCACATGTGTCTGCTTTTACGTTTTTCCTCGTATTTTTTGAGAATTAAGAAAAGGCACAAATCTGCACACTTTGAATGCAAATGCCAAGAGCCTGAATCTAAAAAAGAACTTTAAAGGAATCTCAGAATTCCCGTGGGAGTCAAACCGTGACGTTCAGACCCTGCCCGCGCTGAGCATTTCAGGCCAGGCGACTGGGCTAAAAAAAGGGCTAAACTACAGTAGAGAAATAGAACTTCACAGCAAGAATGCCAGGGAAACAGCAACTGCGCTCATGACAAATTCATGTAGCACACATGGTCGCTGCACGGTGCAGCCACAGAAGCAAAACTACTGGAGCTGAGATGTTTCTTGTTTTTTGTTTTGCAATTTGCTAGCAGAGGGAGCACCAGGCAAGTCGCTTGCTTGCTGCAGCACTACTATTTTGGCCAGAAAAGAGCCACAAGGCTAAAATGAGCCACTTTTCAGTTTTAAACTAAGCAACTACACAGTGAAGCGGGGGTGGGGGTGGGGGGTTTGTATCTGTGGGATCTTGAGAAGTGCACACTTCAACCGAATTGTTAAGCACGCATTGTTCACCGACACGGTTATCAGAATAAGTGGACAAAGACTTGTTTTGCGGGTCATGGAGCGTTTCCAGCCTCCAGTGCAGCTGAACTCCTGTCAGTGTTAGAGGTTCGAGGGCCCGCCTGGTAGAAGCTCGGCAGGGTTAAAGCGAGCACTTCGGCTGACTTCACTGCCTTTTCCTTCCTTCTGCCCCTCACCGCCAAACAGAAGCAGGACGTTCTCAGCCAAGTAAGCTGCTGCTGTGTGGTGTCGCCAGTGTTGTGCAGTGGCTTCTCCACACCGCATGTCCATATGTGCTTTTGTCGCCCTCATGTTCATTTCAGGATTCTGTTGCCATTGTTTCATGGGTTCCCTGCTCCTCGTGGTGCTTCTTTGTCCCAGTGCCTCTTTGTCTCCATCCCTGTCGGCCTGCTACCCTCAAGTGTGTTACTGTGATGTTGCGGAGATGTTGTGGAGGTTGTCACTTGCTGACTTTTCATCCTGTCATGACCACCTGGCGTTCAGCTTCATCTGGCCTTTAAAGCTGATGTTCACAAACTGCTGAAACCGCCATCCACCACACACAGCCAACGACAATTACCTGTTCAGGCATACAGGCATTATCAACCGGCATTCAGGCAACACCCTATCCGACATGGCTACCGCCTGTCACCTATTTTAACACTGCAGCAGAGTAACACAGTCACCTGAAACACAGTTCTTTGTTTGGTGGGTGGAAATCAGAGCACTCGGAAACGCACGCAGACTCCACGCAGAATGAGTAGGATGTGTGTCCGTGTGCAAATGTACTGACCGGCAGCCTCCAGCGCCGCCTGCTGTCGCCACTACCCTCTTCTCATACACAAGCGCAGACCAACACACTTGGTGTTCTGTATGCTTCCCCCAAAACACTAAGAGCAGACATTAGATGCGCACTTCAGAGCCCCAGTTTCTAACTGCACCACAGCCCACTGTAGCTTGCTGACCAGCTCCATAACTGCGTTGCTTACAGCCTTTCCAACACTGCGGCAAAACTAGTTGTTCGCCTCACTCCCCTCTGACTGCAGCAAGTGTTCTGCTAGAGACTTCAAGGAGAGATGGTTCTCTTTCTCAAGGATGTGGAGCGCATGGCTGTCATGGTTGCTTGGTCATTTATGCTGGACGTCCTAGGGACTGGGTCCCAAACGTGCAGAAGCTGCTGAGATCTCACCCCCTGCGCTCTCTCGTCTGCAGCCCATTGACTATGAGGGCTTCCAGCTGTTCATGAGGACATACCTGGAGAATGACATCCCCGAGGAGCTGTGTCTCCACCTCTTTACCTCCTTCAAGAGCAAGACTGGGCAGGAGTCGCCTGCAGCAGCCCGCAGAGGCCTGGGGCTGCTCGGTAAGCCTCCCCAGGTGACACCAAGTAACGTTAATCTGACAGAGAACCACACTCGACTGCACTGCCTGCCAGGGTTAGCAGCACTGGGTTCTAAACCACAGAAATCACAGATTCCTCAGGCAGACGTTTGCACCCTCAGACCCCCTGCCTCTCCCGGTGGCCTTGCTGCTATGGACAGTGATAACTCTGGGTTCAGGAATCACTGCTGGGTGTAAAGAGCCCCTCGGCGTCTGAGTGCTGCTGGGGGGCTGTGCACAAGGCACATGATAACCACTGACAGCGTGGATCCCTGTACTGGAAGTACAGATGGCTTTTTGGGCAACTTTCCCACCACACAATCTCAGGTGGAGGAAAACCGGTACATTTATTTGGGCTAATAGCGCCACCCTGTGTCTGCTCTCTGCATAGCAAACCTCCTTCATGCCTAAATATGTAGGGACAGAAAACTGGTTTTATCAGCTGAAGGTGATCATGATTTTCACTCTTCATGCTGCCTGTAGCCAACACACCAGTTTGTGTCCTTTACTGCTTTTCATTTGTTTATGTGTTTTAAATAATATTTCTCAAACAGCTTTCTGTTTAGTTTTAAACTGTAACTTCGGGAAGAAGACAAGGGTCGCTTTTGGGTCCAGGTGTCATGCAGCACTTTTTCATATTCAAGCTGGAGAAACTTTTTGTCTCTTCCTCCATCCCCCATGACCCCCGTCTGCAGAGGCCAAATCAGTTGATGCTGGCATCTCCATACAGACAGAAGTTGCCTGTGCTCCAGTTACAGGTACCGTGGTGCTGCAGCACGGCATCCTGCTGTCCTCCTCCAGCGTGTCATCGGCTGTGGTGTCACACTGTTTACCAGACCTGTACCTGTGGTGTCACACTGTTTACCCATCCAACCCTGTCAGTTGCTGCTTCTGTCCCCTGGTGCTACTGCAGGATGACGTCTCTATCTGCTTGTGTGTGTGTGTGTGTGTGTGTGTGTGTGTGTGCGCGCACGTGCATAGCAGCAGCTCTGCTCCAAATCAATTACCGCATCTTGCGGACATGACACAAGTTTTCATTTGGTATATGAACACACCTGTGGATAATGACGCTGTTTTTGCACAGAAGATGAGTTTCTGAGTGCTGTTCCACAGCTCCACCTTCAGTTCCCTTCTGCAACACCAGGTTCTGTTCTAAAGTCTCCACAGCTCACGCTGCATTCTCACGGAAATGTTACCTTCTGCTTCATGAAGGCACCTTGAGAAACTACAGGTGCCTGTGTGTTAACTTCATTCTCAGCTCAAGGGCTTACAGCTTAGGCTGGCAAGAGGCCTTTGGCAAAGGCTCCCAGGTTGCCTTGGAGAAGCCCAGCTGAGGGGCTGCATGGCTTCAAGCACCAGCTCTAATGACCCAGGGTCTTGATGGTTTCAGTTCTGCAGCATTTTCCTCCGTGTTGCTGCTCCTCGTCCCTCTTTCTGGTTTTCTTGTTCTTCTGTGTAAACTTTCTATGTTGGACCAGTTTCTCTGCACTTGTTTTTGTTTTCCATCCAACACCAGTTTTTGCCTTTCTGTGTCATAAACCTCTCTGTCTACTAATCTGGGATATCTCTGTGCCTCTCCTGATGCTGTTGCCAACTGACCAAATCTGCCCGCCTTAGGGATGAATGGGAGGAGCATTTTGTCCGTTGTGAGCCGCCATGCACCTGAACCAGGGGCCACCATGTCAGCAGGATCAGGAGCCACAACCTCATCCTGTTCCTCACGTTCTTCCTCCCAGCGATCTGGGACAGGGGGCCACACGCCCCGGGGCTCTTGGCGCAAACCCCCTGCTGGGGGTGCTAAAGCTCTGGCCACCCCAGGTGCTGTCCATTCCACAGGTAAGAGCTGCTGAGGTGCGAAAAGTGACATGGTAGAGTTTCCTGTATGGCTCAATTTACAGAAAGGGCAGGACCCTCACCTGAAATCATGGACAGTTGACTGATTGATTGACTGACTGACTGACTGACATCTTTCAGTGACATAATGGCTCGACTCACATGTAGCCGCTTCCCAAAAGCCATGATGACTCAGCGCATTGTAAACCCTCTGAGATGAACTAAAGAGCAGTTATTGACTCATTGACCCACCGACTCATTTCAGCCTACAAATTTGATTCAGTTGGTGCTTTTGTCCATCTGCAGGAAAGACACAACAGCACAGCTCTTCCTGGAGCTTCAGTTTTTCAGTTGCATAGTTCAGGACCTTAAAAACTCTTTTACCCAATTTGCTGCGCTCCTGTTGTCATTATTTAGCTCCTTCACTGCAGCTTGATGCAAAGCCCCTGACAATTTTTATGAATGAAGATCGTTTTGAATGTTCTGAGCAGTTCAGGGCAACTTCCTTGCTCGTGTCCCCTCATATGTTTGAAATTCCACACTTCCCATACTGCTGCCCTCTTGGCTGAACTTTCTCTCTGTCTCTATTACTTGATGCTGTAAACAAACAGCCCCTGTGGACTTCTGCGTGTTGGCTCAGCAAGGTGAGGCAGGGCCCCCACTCAGTGCTCTCACCCTCTACAGACGTGTGCAGGAGTCAATCCCCTCAGAAGGGGGCTGTCCTGCCATCAGCCCAGGTGGTCTTTCTCAAGGATATCGTGTGTTACCTGTCCCTGCTGGAGAGGGGAACCCCAGAGGACAAACTCGAGTGTAAGTACCATGGCGAGGGGCATGGCTGATCACACAGTGACCGTCAACCGAGATTCAGGTGGTTTGCCATGCAGGTTCTAGGGTTTTTACTGTATGCCTTAGTTAAAATCACCTGTCTTTCACACAGGTAAATAATACAGTGATTATTCTGCTTTCCAGTCACATTTCTGAGGATGGCAAAAAGGATCTTCACAGCTTGGTCTTGTACACTGTTCTTATTGTTCTTACCACATTCAGTCAACAGATGACTTTCAAAAAAAGCATCTCAGCACCTCTTGTGGGATGCTGGACACAAGTTTATAGCACGCTGGACTTTAGGGTAGAATGCAAAGATGTACCCAGCCTATCGAAACATGCGGGAACAAAAATCCCTTAAAAATAAATGAAATTTCAGCAAAACCCTGTGACAACACAGCCCTTGTTTAGGGAACTGGGATACACAGTAACACAGTGGGCAATTGGCTCCCATCCTGCTGCCCCCCTTTCCAGTCACTAACATCTTCTTCTGACGGCAAAAAATGAGCAGGTACTGAGTTCCTGAAGGCAGCATATGTTTAGGTAAAAGTACCACTAGCATTTCAGTGGCAGCGGTAGGAGCCTTGGCTCTCCCATAATGCACTGCTTCTGCATGCTTGAAAACAGTTCCGTTCAACCATTATGGCAAGTTAAGGGGGTTTGTCGGCCTGTGTGCCTTCAAAAAGGAGTTAATTTTCTGTTTTCCTTTCACACAACTACTGGAAGACCAACCAAAAAATAGGGCTCTTTATTAACAGGCAAATAAGGCAACCCTGCATTTTTGGGGTTTTGCCGTGGGTCGTATAGAGAGCAGATGATCGGGACAAGAAAGAGGTTGTTATGGTAGTCTAGCTGTGTCTGTGACACTCCTGCAGAGCTGCTGGAACCTAGACTAGATGTTTTCTGGTCTTCACCCACAGCCTGGCCTCCTTAGCAGGGTCAAAGTGAAGCTTTCAAATCCACTTTCCCTTTGGAAGAGCTATATCTGCTCTCTGACGGAAATAATCCCTTCCCAGGCAAGTCTCTCAGATGAGCACAAGCTGACTGCAGTCCTGCACAGAGGATCTGGAAACCTCTACTCTGCCGCCACACACCCACGAATTCTGAGTTAATGGGGTCTCTAATATCTCGCTTTTTTCCAGTCATGTTTCGGCTGTATGACACGGATGGCAACGGCGTTCTGGACAGCTCGGTGAGTCCCTTAGCTCTTAAGTAACATCTCACTAACATCATTGCATGAAGTGGAAATTTTGTCCTGATGTCGCAGGCTAGCTTCCCCAGTGCAGTAGCTCCTCAGCAGGACGCTCAAACCTCAGATGGTTCAGGAAAACATCCAGAACACCGAACAAGAAGAGTAGCCATGATGTTGTCACCTGTTGCTGATGCTGTTCTTGGGAGACCTTAAGCCCTCCTCCCAGAGGTCCAAGCTTTTCGGTGGGGTTTCTAACAGCTTGACCATGTGTTGCTCAGGAGCTGGACCGCATCATCAGTCAGATGGTCCACGTTGCAGAGTACCTGGAGTGGGACTGCACAGAGCTGCGGCCGGTGAGGACTTCACATCCACAAGACCTTGTTGTGCTTCTCAGTGGCCACCAGTGCATGCACCTTGCATGTCTCCATTTCTTCCCACATTCACAAAACCTCTTCCGTGCAGATTTTCTGTGAAATGACCCACCTGTTCTTTGCCTCCCAATAATGCTGAAATGCACTATGGACCCCCCCCCCACCCCACCCTCATCTTGACTTTCTGTTTCCAAGCAGCAAGCCCAGGAATCCAGTCCGTGTGCTGGCTGGACTGGTAAATCACAGCCACCTGCAGTACAACAGCTGCCGTGTCAGCTGCACCTCACCCAGATGCTCACGCTTTTAGTCGATGTGGGAGGAACGCGTTTTATCGCCCTGTCTTCCTGCAGATCCTGAAGGAGATGATGGAGGAGATTGACTACGACCATGATGGCACAGTCACCCTAGAGGAGTGGATCAGAGGTGGCATGACCACCATCCCGCTACTGGTCCTGCTCGGCATGGAAACCGTGAGTGGGGCTGCGGGTTCCATCCGACGTGTGGTGACTACAGATGATAGTGGCCCTTGTTTGCAGAGTGGCACACCATCTCTGGGGAACCATACAGCAATCTGGACAGGAGAAATGCAAAGTAAACAGAGTATTTTTGTGCGTGAAGTAATTTATTTCAATTGCACACACACAGACAAATGGGGGTTTTCATCACAGTTGTTTTTAGCATTGGGAGTAGCAGTAGGAGTATTGGGGTGCTGAGGGGGTGAAACCTCACAAATGACTAAACTGATGCTTTTTTGGCCCCTGAGTATACAGTCACCTAAAAAGTAAAAGGGAAGAACAGTGGAATCAGCCAAGGTGCTGGCAGTCGAGTGTCATCTGTGATGTTTAGCAGTCTCTGCAGGATTAGCATTAGAACTGTAAACAATGCAGTAAACAACTGCTAAGCATCATGGAGATATTCAGGAGGTGTGTGTGTGTGTGTGTGTGTGTGTGTGTGTGTGTGTGTGTGTGTGTGTGTGTGTGTGTGTCCCCAAACCAGAACATGCAGGAGGACGGCCAGCACATCTGGAGGCTCAAGCACTTCAACAAGCCAGCCTACTGCAACTACTGCCACACCATGCTGCTGGGGGTGCGCAAGCAGGGCCTAAACTGCTCCTGTGAGTGGAGATCTCTCCCATCAGCCCCTGCCTTCTCTTGTCTGGCTCTTTCACCCAACTTTCTCACTATTCCCCTTTCTCTCATCCCCCTCTCACTGTGTTTTTCTGCCTTTCCTCCCCTAGAACTCAACTACTTTTGATATCGGCCTGAAGCCCTTTCTGGGTATCGTTGAGTTAGGAGAGGTACTGCTTAGATGAGATGTCAGTCCATCATAGCTGAGTCAAACTCATAGTCAGACACTACTGGCAATTTAAAGTGAACAATTTATCCGAAACACACATGTTCAGACTGTGGGAGCAAGCCCCCTAAACACAGGAAATGCCGTGTGAGGGAGATTCAAACCCAGTCCTAAACAGCTGAGGTGCTGTGGGGCGACAGCATGGCCCATTTTGCTGTTTCTTTTCCTTTTGTCTTTTTCACACTGATTCTTGCTGCTGTTTTCCTCACCTGCTTTACTGTCTGTCAGGTTTCAGTGTTCGCACAACCAAGCACAGCCCCCGCCATACCCAGCTAATGTAGGTATCTCATGCAGCCACGCTGCAGTCTTTATCACTGAATTCAGTCTGTTAATATATTCTTGACAAGTTAAATATATATAAATATCTAATCTGGGAACATGGCTCAAAGCACGCATCAGTAAAACGTCTTTATTTTCAGGCTCTTAAGTGGATTGAAATAGTGAGGTGGAAAATTGCCACTCGGTGTCACTGCATTAATCCAACTCCCCTTACGAAACAGCACAATGCTTTCAGGGGATGTTCGTGTCACAATTTTGTTTCGTCTGTGGGCCACTTCAGTGCATTCAAAAAGTGTGGCTCTGTTTTTAAGCAGACATGAATGTGCTGCCCCCCAGCAGTGAAGCACGGCCTGCTGTTGTGTGGTTACCTGCATGATGGACATCAAAGCCAGAATAAAAACAGGCACAGGACATTGTGCTGACTTTTCAGTGTTCAGGAAGACTCTGTGACCCCATCCCCCCTCCTCCCGCCTTGTTTCACCTAGTATGCAAGTACACAGTCCACGAGCGCTGTGTATCCAAAGACATCGCTTCCTGCATCAGCACCTATGCCAAGTCACGTCGACACACCAACGTGAGTACAGTGCTTCCTTACTGCATTACAGTACATCATGTGCATTTACTATACTTACTGTGCCTACTGTGTATGTGCACCTGCTTTAGTTATGTACTGTGTTTCCTGTGCTTGCTGTACATCGTTGCTCCATGTTGCGCTTGTTTTCCTAACATTCCTGCAACAATACGAGCAGCTCAGGTTTCATGGAGTTTCAAGTCATACAGGTACAGGAGATACAGCAGCACTGCTGTATACAGTATGCAAGCCGGTTAAGATCCTTCTGGAATGGTCTTGGTGGCAGACATGGTAAAACCTTAGCAGGGCTTCGTGATGCTTGGCTTCTCCATTTTGTGTCACCGCATAACCTCAGGCACATGACACCCATGACCCCAGATGGCACTTTTAAGGGCTGTCATGCAGTCCACAGCAAGCTTCAGTCTGACGCAGAAGGGTAACAAGCTGTGTTTTTCAGATGAGAACCTTGGCACTGAGAATCACTTTCAGAGGCCCAAAAATACTTTCAGTGCTGGATTTTTAGTTTGTTTAGCTTTTCGGGTTCTACAGAACTGTGCTTTTTATTCTGATCTATGCTGAGTCTTGTAAAGCAATCCAGTGTGTTTTTATAAAGCGAACGACAGTGACAAACTGAACGCAAATGAATGAATTTAAGCCTGAACTTTAATGGAAGGAGCGCAGTAAAAAAGAAGGGTGCCACAGGGGCTTTTGGATTTGCAGCACCAAACATGCACAACCTGGTTGTACATTAGAAGACAGAATTTAACCTTTCAGTAAATACGAAAAAGGGATGCTTTACTGTGAACTGACACCTGCCTCCTGCGCAAAGTTAGAGCTGAAATACTTCTGACCACTGTGTGTGAATGTGCAGAGGGACCGCGAGCCTGGTTTGCATCCAAGGGGAAACGCCCAGCAAATCCAGCAAAGCCTTCGCTGCATGTACACAGAAACACCAGGGTTATCCACCTTGTCAAAGGAGACAAATAAAACCGTGTCTATCGTTTCATCTGGATTTCGTCACATCAGCTTGGCCGGTTTTCTTCACTGAATCCAGACTATACGGCAAGCTGAATAGTTGAGATAAATGGCAAAGTCTTGAAATAAAGCACGTTCTCTGCCCACAGTACATTTAAATTAAAAAATAGACTACAGTAAACATTTTTCATTGTTTGTGCTAAAGGGACCTCTAAATAGCAAAGAAAAGCATGGGCAGGTCTTTGTACTGACTCATCCATTTCAGAGGAGCGTTTGTCGCAGGTGTGGTGCTCATGTGGTGAATGCATGGCAGTGCCGCCGTTTACCTTCACTTGTACCTCCCCTGTGCCCCCTGCCAACTCCCTCTAGGCTATGCAACATGTGTGGATGGAGGGAAACTCGCCCACCAAATGCGACCGATGCCACCGCAGCATTAAGTGCTACCAAGGCTTAACGGGTCTGCACTGTGTGTGGTGCCACCTCACCGTGAGTAACAGTGACCTCCAGCGGCCAAAATCGGCATTACATAGAGCTGCAAAATTTACAGTAAATGTGTTGTTTTGCTTACATTCGTACTGTTTTTGCTTTATTTCAACTGTTGGGCGAACAGTACAGTAACTACAGTAAGTACAATACAGTAAAACACATGGACCTCTCCTCTGTGTGAAAATTGTGTTGCACGGAGATAAAACTGCGCCATGCAGCGCCACCATAGACAGTGAAGGAGATTTTTAATTGTTGACTTGGTTGTCCAGCCCAGTAACTCTCTTGGCTTAGCTGGCAATGTGTTACTGACAAATGCATTTATTATTATAACACTTCACATTTTAAAAGCTGTAATTTACTGTGCTGGACTGGATGAAATATTTCTCATAATATATGTAAATATTTAGAATATGTTAGGGCCTTTAGGTGGTAAAATGTGCTATTTTCAAGCGTGATGAAGGTCTGTGTGGACTTCATTACTTAACTTGACGTTAAGTTTGCTGACACGGCAGCGTCTGCCTGCTTTGCAGAGTGAAAGTGGCCAGCAGTGATTTTTGTCCACTTCATTTCTTTGCATGGCAAACGTCCATGGGCCGTTTTATCCAGAGGTGTTTATGGACAGTGGACTCTGGCTCACACTGTGCTTCCTGGACCTGCATGGCCCTGCGCTGAGCGGACAGATAATGAATTAGAACACAGTATAAATAATAAATTTGCTACACACATTATAAAATATGTTGTTGCTATCATTATGAAGCCTGAAAATGCCGCTTATTTTTGGTGCTTTTGGATTCATCACCAGGCCATAAACTTTTTTCCAATAAATGATGCTAACAGCAATAGTAGGGAAATTGGGACTCAAACAGGGAATTGTGCACATAAGGTTACTGAGCCAAGCTGACTGGCCTGCTGCATGGCGAATGGCTGCGTTCACACCTTTGCTCCCGACCCGTCCGCGCTCGGGCTCCTCGTCAAACTCGGATGGGAAAGGAAATTCACCCACAGCTCAAGTCACTTTTCCCCTGAGACCAATGTGCAGAACAGCTGCCACTCGGTCGCTCCTTCGCTTATTTGTGGGTTTGACCAAGCAAAGCTGCACATTTTCTCCACAGCCAGGAAGTCACATGCGCATCTTCTCCCCAAGTCCATTTTCCCGCAGCGCCACTGCTGCTGGAAGTTCGGCTTTTCTCTCTGCCTACTGAGCTCATTGTAGCTTTGCCCTGGGGACGCTGTGGCCGGTAATTGGCCTCTTAATGGCCCTTTGCCGCTCCCAAATGGTCCTCCGGGTCAAAACTGACGGTTCCCTGACTGAGCTTCTCTCCTCCAGCTCCACAACAAGTGTGTGTCCAACGTGAGGCCGGAGTGTGACGGGGGGGCCCTGAGGGACCACATCTTGCTGCCGTCCTACATCTGCCCTGTTGTGCTGGTGAGGGCCCCCGCCCGAGAGCAGAATAGGGTCAACATGTGCAATAGTAATGAACCCATTGCGCTGGATCACATTAAAAACAGACTGGAACTTTCAATTCCAAATGCACCTGAAGCTCACAGAGTTGGGCAAATAACTCTGTTAGGGCACTGATTTTGCAAGCGGTGTGTTTGTTTGTCCGCCTGCAGGACCGTCAGTCTGTGGTGAAACGCAGCGATGGGGAGTCCCCACCTAGTACCAGTCCTGAGGACTCGAGCCTGAGCTTCAAGTTCACAGGAGATGGACAAGGACTTCAGGTGAGCGGTCTGGAGTTGGCAGTCACGAAGCAGATGATGGGTCTGAACACAGGTGCACAGCAGCAAGCAGAGCCCAAGCACCCTGGGAAGTGTAGGGTCCTCAGGCACCAAGGTGGTCTTTCCATGTTGTGTTGACCTGGGGAGAACATCGCTTCACACACTCAGTAAACTGGCCGAGGAAGTGGGTTCTGTGTTGGGGTCAGAGGCCAGGATGAGGAGGAAGCTGTAGTCCAGCGTGACCATTGGGTCACATCCCTGCATGAAGTGGGTATTATGAGCTCTTCTAGCCACCAGGTTATTCAGCTCAGGTTTACTAAGAAGCTGTTCTTTGGTCTTTCCTGCCAACAGCCACACACCTCTACAATGGCACACAGGACCTGTCACCAATGACACTGTATTAACTTCTGTTACTTATTGATCATTTGCTTGTGTTTGTTATTTATTTATGCTCGTGTATTATTAGCATCTTGCGTGCACTCAGCTACTGCACAGCCAGCTTCCCTTTGGGGATCAACAATCCTTCCTCATGCCATTGTACCGCTGCTCCACCCCTGTTCAGGTCACCCCTCTGCCAGGGACGCACCCCCTCCTGGTTCTGGTCAACCCAAAGAGCGGTGGGCGCCAGGGTGAGAGGTGAGGGCTTTGTGCGCCTCCCATGCACAGGACTTGCGCTCCCACAGTCACACAGCACAGCCTTAGAGTCTCAGCTTGCTCTCTCTGCAGGGGTCTTTGTCTGCCAGCTGAGCCTCTCCCTGGTGGGGACCAGGCAGCAACAAGCAGGGAGGTGCACCCTGAGCAGAGGCACAAAGGGCACAGCTTAGCTTCAACACCGTTTGGTGGAAGTTGGGCTTGGCCTGTAAAGCCATGCAGCTGTGATCCTTCCCATCGGTTGGCCCAGCTTTAATAGCAGTGAATGAACGCAGCTCATTTTGAACTGTATGTTTGAGGACAACAAATGAGTAAAAAAAAAAGTACATTGCTGCAAATAAATATGACAAATAATTGCTAGGGCTGCAGGCAAAGGACGCTGTGACCAGGCATCTGTATAGGAGGGCGTGCTGGACAAAATTAATAATGAATTATTAAGGTATTACTGTACTGTGCGGTGCTGTTCTCACGAGAAGTGGGGATCTGTGCTCATGCATTTGTGTGTTTATGTCTACACAACACATGGATGCACAGGGTCTTGCGCAAGTTCCAGTACCTGCTGAACCCAAAACAGGTGTACAGTCTGGATCGCGGGGGACCCATGAGTGGGTGAGTCTCTTCTCATTGGCACGGACCTGCACCTTCCGTCAGGGCTGAACAGATGTTTAACCCTTGCGTTTCAGTGGAGTCAAACATCCTCTGTTCCCCAAAACAGACACTGGACTCCAGACTGCTGATCGGCAGGGAAATTTTCTTCATTTTTTGCTTTTGAGGATGATGATGATGCTCAGCTATCAAGGTAGCATTGTTTTTCTACAAATGGGTGTTGAATTAATAACAAATGTAAAATACAGCAGAGCTGGCATTTAGCCCACTAGTCAGTATTTAGTTTGTGCACAGTTGGCAGCTCTGAAGGCGCTGGCTCACGTTTTCCTGCCTATCCTTCCCGCTCCTGTGCACGTTCTTCTGCCCCTCATCACCTTCCATCAGCAGCTTTTTGGGGATGCTAACAGCAAAAAGGTATTTGCTCACAATCTAGGGGGTATTATGGGCTATTTTCACCCACCATACAAATTTAGGGTTGCTGTGTTCCTTACTGGAACAAAATGTGCAACACGAATTGCATTTCTGAGACGATTCGGATTTCTCTTTGTGTCTCGGTCTTAGCCTTTTGTTTTGTGTAATGAAGATGTAGAAGTCGAAATGTCAACAGTACAGAAAAGCACAGCTTTGAAAAAAATCCCCAACCATCTATCAGCTACAAACTACGCACACAGAGACTGAGCCAGACTCGAGCCCACACCTCAACAGCCTGTTTTAAACTCAGTAAATAAGTAGAACCTCCATGGGCTGCAACGAAGTGCCTAATGCACCAGAGGCCCTGAAATCCTCAACACAACTTAAGTTGCTTTCAGGTGTAGAAGGCATCTGCCCCCACCCAGTGCCACAATGACGACTTTTGGATTTACTACCGCAGAGTGGTGTACATTACTCACTCGTGAATGCCGAACTACAGTGCCTCCTACAGCTCTATTGTACGTGTCAAGTTTTTCAGAATCCACCTGTTCATCCTGTTCACAAAGCTGTAGGAGTGAGTAAACAGGACCCCATCAAAATCCACAAGATCACTTTAGAGCAGGTGTGTGCGCGCGCACGCCCATCCGTCCATCTGTCTGTCCACACCTCATTCTTGAGGACCCCATGGCTGTGTCTGGACAAGCTGCTGTCACCTGCCATCTGAATGTGAGCCCGTCCAGCAAGGCCCTTCTTACTCTGGACCTGACCCTATGCTGCATTTAATAGCCAGTGATCATGATAACTGATGTTGATGAAATTGTGTAATTTGGCACAGCCGACATCACTGGTGTCTCACAAGACCTAAATTATGCAAGCATGCATAGATTCAACTCCAGCACAGTCTAGTTAATTGCCTCTGAATTACTGTGTGTGTGTGTGTGTGTGTGTGTGTGTGAGAGAGAGAGAGAGAGAGAGAGACTGCTGTGATGTCCAGGTTGTACCCTGCTTTACTCCCAGTGGTCAATGGAAAAATGGATAACCTGGGTGACTTGATGATAATAACAATAAATTTAGTTTATAAGTAAGCCATAAATAATCTCAGTTTTATGCTTCCGGTTATGATTCGCTGATGTGGCAGTAACCCCATACAGAAACGGTGATGTACAGCATAGCATAAAGCAACTTGGATGATTTAAAAGTATATTCTTATACGCAAATCACGTTTGCCATGGCACAGTAACCCTTGCGAACCAGCAGGGGGCATCGTCTTCCACTTTAGTCACTTGTGTGGGGAAACCAGATGACCCCGTGCAGGGTGGCCTGAAGAGATGAAAGATGCCATGACCTGCAAATGCCCCCCATCCCTTTCACTAGTTTTGTCCTCCGTAGATAAAAGGCTCTTTGAAGGTGACACTTTGAAGGGTCCTCACGGTGACAGAGTGGCCATGGTGACAAAGTCTGAACAAGTGACACACGCCAGCACATGGGCCCCAGCGGTGCCGTAATGAACGTAAAGCGTTTCCTTGTCATTTTTCCTCAAAGGCTCAACTTCTTCCGCGACGTCCCAGATTTCCGAGTGCTCGCATGTGGAGGAGACGGGACCGTTGGCTGGATCCTCGACTGCATCGGTAAACAGGCCCGGGGTGTGGTTCTGTGCCACGTCTGCAGCTACCCTGATTCACCTAACATCCAGCAGGTCCTTTGGGAAAGCTGGCCTCGTACTGTAAGCTGTATCTAATCGTGTCAGTAGACCTCCAAAGCTCAACCTTTGTACTCATTTCCCAACACGGGACACAAATCATTTACAGTTTCTTGAACAGCAGCGCAAATTTCCATGAGAAAAAAGGTTCAAAGGTGAGGCACGCCAGGTGAACAGAACATGTTGGGGTCAAATATGGGAGGGGCTTTACGTCCATTTATCTG
Source organism: Heterotis niloticus (assembly GCA_018136845.1). NCBI lineage: Eukaryota > Metazoa > Chordata > Actinopteri > Osteoglossiformes > Osteoglossidae > Heterotis > Heterotis niloticus. The sequence goes on from CM030906.1 coordinate 16,288,544, forward strand.
TGAATTGAAATGTTTAATGGCGAAAAGGTGGCGGCTTGTTGATCCAAACAAGATATGGCCTACAGTGGTGTCAGAACTGCTGACAGCTCTTTGCTGTGTTTGCCTACAGACAAGGTGAACTTTGCCCAGCACCCTCCGGTGGCCATCCTGCCCCTGGGCACTGGCAATGATCTGGCTCGCTGCCTACGCTGGGGAGGAGGTAAGTTGGAATGCAGGAACTTGCTGAGATCTGCCCAGCCAAGATATGGTTTTCCACCCTGACAGCACATGCAGGCCTCATGCAATATGGGGGGTGGGGGGTGATGCAAGTATACAGGCCTCACCTGCACTTACAGTCAAGCAATGGTACTGTGTAGTGAGCCGTAAGCTGAGCATAGGTGTAGCGACACCTTACTGGGCTCTGCCGTGTGCGCTCCTACTGCTCCATGTGGTTTGGGGGCTGTTTTTTAACGGGGGTCCCTCTGCCTTGCAGGCTACGAGGGCGGCAGCCTGCTGAAGTTCCTGCGAGATATTGAGCACAGCACAGAGGTTCTGCTGGACCGCTGGAACATTGACATCATCCCCAGGGATAAAGAGGAGAAGGGCGACCCGGTCCCATACAGCATCGTCAACAACTACTTTTCAATTGGAGTGGTGAGGCCCTCAGTAACTCCGCTCATGAGCTCAGCCTGTAGCCCTCCTTTGCAGAAAGGCAGTGGAAGGAGGAAGCCTCCGGTCTAAGTGGCTGTTACAGGACAGCACTCCTGTGGGTGGAGTTTCGGTAGAGCCTCGTTCTTCAGGCAGGCGCACTTGCCTTTGGTCAGGTGGCCATGTTCCACTTACAGTTCACTCCACTGTTTGGGTCAGTGTGAGGCAGCCGGGCACCTCCCCTCCTTCCGGAGCGCCACCATAACAATCTGCACATTCACTGGGCAAAGTCAAGGCCAATCATTGTACCCTGGATGTTAAATCACTGCAGCTCTCCTTTACAGTGGTAGACGAAAGCATGTGAATAGTCACTTTGTGGTTGCTTAGCAACTCTTTATCTTTCCTAATTCAATAAGAGCACGAGCACCACATTCTGCTGAAGCTGCTGGAGTTTACGTGCTGCTGTCACAGGAGCTCATGTGCGCCTTGCTTTAACTCTGCAAGACCCACACCTCACAAAACAAAAGGCTTTCTGCACACGTTACTCCGTGCCCTTGTCGAACAGAAGGCAGCGCTCTGAAATGTCTAGAGGAAACTTCAACAGAAGCACAAGCAGCCGCTGTCAAAGAAACGCAGCTCAGGTGTTAACAAAGAAAGCCAATTTTAAGTCTTGGCTCTTACGGATGCAGAATTACTGGCCAGAGAACCCGGCTTCACAGTGTTGGGTCTGCAAGTTTTCATACTGTTGTGTAGAGTGGTTCACCCAGCCTGCTGCACTATGAAATCTGACCGCATAAACGAGTTACGGTCAGCAAAATCGGTCCACAACAGAACAAGTGGCTGCAGCGACCATCATACCAGGGTTGGACCAGAGCCGAGGGACCGCTGCTAACGTGAAAGATGTGTGTACTGCAAAAACACGAGTGGGGCCAAGTCGCACCCGTCACTGTGTGGGTCTGAAAAGGAGGCTGTGAAGCAGGTGGGGCACGTCAGCAAGTTTCAGAGAAGCCCACTGGGTCTTGAAGGTGCTAAGCTGCGTTGCTGCATGAGCAGGTCAGTGACCACCGTTTTTTGGCTTTCACCATTAGAGATGTAGGCCATCACACAAGTTTCACAGCAGCAGTGCTGCACTGATCTTGTGGCCCACACAGAGGTGCCTAAGCTTGCTGACCAGGGCTTCTACCCAGACTTCTCCTGGTGCTCCCTGCCTGACCTTTCTGCCTCAACTCCCCACTGTCAATAAGTTGCCATTTACTTCACTTTTCTCAGTGAGGTCCACCTCTGAAGGCAAGCGCTGCAGATGTTTTGCTCTGTGCCATGGAATCCCCCCCAAGCGCTGTCACAAACACCGACGTAACCTCGGCGGCTAGGGGTCTGGGCACAAATCGGCATGTAAAGAAGAAAGCTGCTGCCAGCTGCTCTACCAAAGGGCCTCTGAATATTGAAAATGTGCAGTCACTTCCTCTCTGTGCCTGAGGATGGAGGCTACGTACACGCTTGTGTGGGGATCATAAAGTGACTGCGACTTTTACGCCAGAGTATGTGTGGCGAATGACTGGTGTTGTGCTGATCCATTGCACTGTGGGCTGTTTACTCCACAGTAGATGGGAACGGGAGATGGAGCTGGGATGGAGCCCTAGCAGCTCTGGCACCAGAGAATCCGCATGATGCGCAGGAGGGGACAGATGGCCGTCGGCATGAGTGCCACTGGCCATGACTCATGACCGGGCAGCGTGGAGCATGACAAACCACCCTGAACGAAAGTGACTCCTTTCAGCTTCACATTTCCTGCCAAGTCAGGGTTGCCATGGCAATCGTGTTGATCTCACAACTGTGAAGCATGACAGTTAAGTGTGCAGAGCAGTTCGTCATCAATACGGGGCAAAGCCAAAGCACCGTGTGAGCTGAACATGTCGAGCAAAGGACTTGCTTACCGGAGTTACACCCGGAGCAGCACCTTCCCCCCCCGTAGTGACTGCTGCTCTAGTGAGCAGGACCAGATGCCAATGCTGCCCAGCACATTGGCTGCTGAGATGCCTGGCGAAGGGCCGTGCAGACATTTGAGCTTCAGTGTTGAACTCTCACAGCAGCACATCAGCATCAGTGCTGTGCTTCTCACTAAGCCACAGCCTCTACGAAGAGAGTGAATTGCACATGGCCTGCGATGCCTCCCTCTTCACTTTGTTATGGGCCATGCTGGTTGTCTGTTTTTGCTCAGATTACAGAAAATCTGTGTGCAGCAACCACATTTTCCTCAGCTGTTGCATTGAGTAATAAGAGAAGCTGATTAGCTCATGAAGTGCACTTTGGTTTTGCTTCAAAGACATCTGCATTCACCTCCTTCTTCTCCAAAGTGGCATACAACTGGGAATAAATAGAAAGTGCACTTTGGCCACAGAGACGCTAGTGCAGTTCCTCAGGTACCATGGGCTCTCCGGTACACCTGTCTCTGCCCCTGGACAGTGCAGCAGCTGCATGTGCAGCTGGTGGGGAGTACAAAGCTATCTGTAGCATAAGATCCAGTTCAAGTTGATGGACCACAAGAAATTGGGTCCAAAAGAGTTGGACTGGAGGCCGCTCTTAACTGCTGAGCAAGATTCAGTGGTGCTGAGGGAGGTCGCTCACAGGAGCCAAAGCCAGGGACCTTCAGGATTTTCATTTTGCCTGTCTTGTGCACTGGAGCACCAGGCAACCAAAGGGCCGCAGCAGTCAGGCTTGGATAAACCGAATTCTCCCCGACTCATACAGGGCCCTTCTGTGCCCTCGTGCATCCACATACAAGGTCTTCACTGCGGACCACCGTCTCAGTTACGCACGTGGTCGATATTCTGTGCGGGTGCCTAAAGTGCACGCATGGTTTCCCTCCGGAGCTGGAAAGTATGCCTCCCAGGAATACTGCAGTCAGCAGCCATAGGAGAGCTGTGATGTTGTTTTGGAAATGCAATCGCTCACAGGGCAAAGGGGATGAAACAGAACCACAGTCCAACCGTAAATAAGATATCTGTTCCCAGGCCTGCTGCTTGCTGCTGCATTAACACTTTGTCCACAAGCACGCCTGCCGCTACTATCCGTTACTTATTAAGCGGGCTTCGTCCTCGAGACTCCCGGGGACAGCAGAGTTTGGACTCTGGAAGGTCTGCTGAGCACTGGCTCAGGGGACAGTTAGGTTGCTCTGACTGGTGCTGATGGGGGGTGGTGCTGGCGCTGGCACTGGCACCGGCTGAAGGTCAGAGGAAGTATCAGTGACAGGAAGCGCAGAGCTGCCAGGCACAGAGTAGGTTACCACGGTAATGAATGGCCGTGCTGAGCGACACCTGGCGGGTTGTAAAGATAGCCTGGATGAGAACACCCCCACACACACACAGATACACAAACACATAGAGTTTCTTCCCCAGTCGGCCCATATGCTCCACCTGGTGCTGCTTAAACAGAGGACAATGCGAGCAGAAGGACAGAGATATAGTGTGTGGGCACAACAGCTTACTGTACGCTCTGCTGCCTCCCTTTAACAGAGGCACACAAAGATCCTGAGGCTCATCCATTCATTTCTCACCATGCATTCTTTCACTCATTCATTTGGTGCCCAGGGTTCACGCCCGGACTGGCCTCCCCCACCAGATTGCCAGCGTCTCTTCAGACCATACGCATTGCCCGGCCTCACTGCTCCTCAGCTCCATTTCTGCGTGCCTTATGCGTGTGTTACTGCGCAACCATTTCACATGCCTCCTGAAACGGGGCTTTCTGTTTGCAAAGGGCGTACACTTGCCAGACATCCTGCTGGAAATATGGTGCTCTTTTGTCTTCATTCTGATTAGAGCCATGGCGCGCAGTCCCTTTACAAACAGCTTTTAGGGTGAAGCTGTGTGTCCCTCGAAGGGAGGCGCCCTGGGGTGCAGGGCGGATATTGGGGATCAATGTGGATCACCAGCTGCTGTGAGTGAGGGCGGTGCGGAAGTCAGCAGGTGAGCACCATCGCTGCCAGAGCTTTTGGTATCTGGGCTGATGTTGGGTCACAAAGGGAAAGGTGGAGCAAGCAGTCCTGAGCTGCTGAAGTGATGGGCTGAAGGTGACATTTTCCCATGGTTTGTTCCTTATCCCACCCCCACCCAGTGAGACCGCGCGTGAAAGTTCAGACTGCAGGATGAAAGCAGCTTCCAGCCGAACTGGGAACAGGTGACCGGCCATGTCACGTGCGGTGATACAGACAGCAGGCGGGCGGGGACTGGCAGAGGAAGAGAAAGAAGAGAAGCGGAGAACCTTTTGGTCTTGCAAGACATGAGCAGGTTTTAGACTTCAGCTGATGATCGGTTTTACCACCCGAATGAGCTCCTGAGTTCTTACAGCCCTCCGAATGGACACGCATGTGTAAGACATTTTAAAGTGCGTGCAGATACACCCAGGCGTTTCTTCTGAATACAACAAACCCATGTGCATTACATTTCCAGCCAGAAAATAGTTTTATTTGTGAATTTATTACTTTTTATTATGCACTTTGCTTAACCAAAACCGAACTACAACAGCTCTTCATTTTACATCGCACGGCCACTCTCGGCTAAAAGACTCTGCTTTAGGAACAAAGGCCTGAATTTTCCATTTTGCCTGGACTTTGTCACCCACAGGCACGGCAAAGTGCAGTCCTGAAGGACCCAGGCCCACTGGACAGTCCATTTCGGCAAATGCCGTGCATTCGAAAGGCGCGTTCCTCCGTGGCATTCTCAGTACCTGGGACCGCTGATGGCCACAGCCCAGTGTCTGTCAACCCCCCACCCACCTCACGTTACCTTCAATGTGGAACAATCAGACAGCTAATGGCAGCGCTGGAAAGTGCTCCCCCTGCACCCCCATTCTATCACTCATGTTCAGCTTTGTGAACCTCTTCCCCTCATGTTAGAACTGGTGTCTGTGGTCAGATCGTATCTCCCACCCGTATGAATGCTTAATGTCAAAGTTTCATTTTGCCAGGCACAAAAGCTAATTTTTCAGGAAAAATAAGGATGTAAAGTGTACAGTCAGTTAGCTCATGCATCCCAGGGCTTTCCGGCCGCATCCGAGTGACAGCTGGCCTTCGTTTCAGTTAAGGGATTGCTGCAAATTTGGCCGATTCTGCATACGGATTCTTGCTTCTACAGATGCCGAGCTGCCCAAATCCATTTCTGCTTCATGCTGTGCAACGTGCAGCAGCTCACATTTACGTTGGCCAAGAACCTGCCAGGGAAACCCGTCAGCATGGCCATTAAGAGCGTGCGTATTGAATGGAAATCGATACCTTCATGGGCGGCCTGCAAAGCCAAAAAGCTTCTGCCCCTCTTTCCCACTAAGGTCTCTTCTGAGAATGCAAGTATTGCATTTTTTCACCCAGCAGGGCGAACAAATGGAGCAGCTGCTATGGAGTCATCTTATCTACCTTCCCCATCAGGTTATCTCAGCCCTCTACACTACACAATTGCCAGGGCGTGTGTGTGTGTGTCTGTGTGTATGTGTCTGTGTGTGTGTGTCTGTGTGTGTGTGTGTGTGTGTGTGTGTGTGTGTGTGTGGCATAAAGAAGAACAGGGGCTGTCCATGTTTTGTTGACTGAGATCCCAAGTCCAACAACCCTGCTTTGTGTTGCCCCCCAGGATGCCTCCATTGCCCACCGGTTCCACCTCATGAGGGAGAAACACCCAGAGAAGTTCAACAGCAGGTGAGGGGAAAACAAAGACCAGAGAAGAACAGACACAGGGAAGGGGGGAGGGGTGGAAGATCAACCTGAAGGTTGCACTTCCACATGTGACAAAGTCGTTCACAAACGTTGTGTTAATGGCAAGAAAAAAAATGGTTGAATAAGTCAGCACCACCGTAGTTTGCCAACTTCTGAAAAGCTTATTATTCTTCTCGCATGAGAATACGGCAAATGAGGCTGCTTGTGACAAAAGAGTATAAATGATTCATATGAGCTGAGGGATGCGGCTGGAAACAGGAAGGGACTCGGATCCGGAAGCAACAGAGAACTTAAACAGGAATGCACCACAATGGCTTATAACGCCTCAGTTTGGGTTTCAAGCAAATTTTGAACTTGTTTGCAAGTACATAATTTCAGAAGTTCAGGAAGACTTAAAATTACTGCATTTTTACTGCCAGATGAAATAGCAGTAAAAATGCAGTAATTTTAAACTGGTTCATATTATTGTCTTTTGGCAGTGGCTTCTTGCCTCACCTTCTGCATCAGAAGTGCTGGTGAGCTGGTCAATGCTGCAGAAGTGGCAACAGCTCAGTGTAGTTCTGGAAGAAGTAATTGTGACAACCGCAAAAAAACATCCAAGTTAGCGAAAACACAAAAATCCCCACCAGAATGGGCAATCCTAGCCCTGTTGGAGGTGCAGGTTCAGAAGTATCTTTGCCTCCAGGTGCAGTTCACTGTCTCAGAATTTAATCGGCTTGCTGAAACAGCAGTAGCTTTGGTGACCACTGGTGAACTTTTGGGGTTCGTGGAAGAGGATAAAAGGACTTTGGTGTTTGTAATTCCTCCACTTTGGAGCTCAGTGCCCCTTTCTGCTCTTCCTGGCAGTTGCATTCTGTTCATCACACTTGATCACAACATCATTGTCGCTTCTCATCTTTGGCTCCAGCAGCCTTCACGGAAATTCTGCTCCTAGACAATGGCCTTGCCACTGTCACCATATGAAGCTAAAAATAACAGATCCCCCACAAGAGCATTTAGGGTATAAAATGTGTCACCAGTTTTATTTAACTTTGTTTGTTTTTGCACCTCAAGCAGTGCTGCTCGTCTTTTGGCTCAGAAGCAAGCAGTCTGCAACGTTGGCTAAGTTTCTTGGCTGCTTTGATCTAATGAGAGATCTTCAGATTTATAGATAAAGATACGTTTTCATTATTACACGAAGCACCGTATTCAAAAGTCAAAAACGCACGTGTATGTTACTTTGGAGAAGAACATCTGCTGAGGATCTAAATATTGATATAATTCGCCTGGCAATGTTTTTGATCAATTCAGAAACTAAAAGTGTGGAAAACAGGAGACGGGCAGCCCGCTGGGAAGAAATAAGGGACCTCTAACTATTTCCATGAATCCGTGTTCGGCGTCAGGGTTCCCGTCCAGTCAGTGCCTCAGTGACATGGAGGCGGCAGGGGACATCATCTCCCATCAGGAGGAGTCCATGTCCAACGGGGCCACCTTCCCCAATACATTTTACTGTGCTGGCACTGCAGGGGGTGTGGGCAGCTGGAGGGCTGTGTAGGAGGCTGTGGGGCCTAAAATTGGGCATACAGGAGGGTGAACGACGATTTAGGAGAGGTTAGGAGCTCGTAGCAGCATTATGGCCAGGGAAAGTGAGAATGTTTTTCATGGTGGAGCAACGTTCAATGGTGACACCTTGTTCACGCTGTGGCTTTGTACTCTCCTCGGGGTACTGTCTCTCCCTGGGGGGCCCAAAGGAAACAGGTGGAACAACAATGGGGAGGCAGGAGAGCCCTCTTTTCTCGCCTGCTTCAGCAAAGCCTCATCTGCACATGAGAAGACCAGCAGCTACACATGGGAACCCAGTGGCTCAGGTGCTAATGACCCCCACAAAGTATTACAATGGATGAAGGTGTGAAGCAGAATGCCTCCAGTGTTTGTGGGGGAGGAGGATGAGCATTGCGGGAAGGGGGCAGTAATTGTTTTGCCAAATGGGGAAGCTCTCTTTGCTCCTTCACAATGGAACAAACATGATGCAAACTGCGTTTCTTAGCTTGCAGTCAACAGTGCTTCACCACATAGCATCACAATACAGCGAGCGGAAGCACAGGTATTTCCTGAAACTCAGGTAAGGGTCCGTACCCAATGTCTGCAGGATTGCCGGGTTGCTGCCTGTCTAGTTGTTTCGTGGGTCTGGGGGGCCCAAGAGTGGTCCGAAATCAAAAGCCACAAGGTTCTTGGTAGCCACTCATATGTCAAGTTCCCTCTCTGACTACATCGTCTGGTTAAATAATGCAACCCCACATCATCTCCACCTGCAGCTCCTCGTGCACTGGATGCTGGACAAACGGAGGCTGAGCTCAGCTAAGCTTATTTATGCGCTTGTATCTCATTGTGTGTTGTTGCTGAAGATGTGTGGGATAGCAGGGGGTGCAGTAGTTAGCGCTGCTGCCTTTGTGCTCAGAGCACCCAGGTTTGAATCCTACCTTTGGCTGCAATGTCCTTGAGTGAGGACCCTTCTGCAAGTTGCTCTTGTAAAAACGCATTTAACATTTGGGGGAGTTAAAGTCACAAGTCGATGTCCTACAGAAAAAGTCACAAGTTGATGTCCTACCAAAGCACATGAAGAAATGGGATGGTCAGGAAAACACCTCAGCTGTGAAATAAGACAATTCATACTAAATATGCACTGCTGTCTGTCCACCTCCGCTGTCCATTTTTGGTTCTGGGGTTCAGTTGAGCTGTCAACAGTAATGCTGTGAATGTTTAGTGTGAGCACAGGGCAAAAGCAGCGTTATTGTGTGCTCCACCAAGGAGATGCGTTCAGAGCCGCAGCTGTTTGATTCCTGCCGTCCCCTCTCCTTCCAGCCTTGATCCCTTTCATGAGGACCTGGCCACCCTTTCTTTTGGTGGTGTTGATCAAAAATGTGTTTTGAGAAATTCACTCAACCAGGAACCTGCAGAGTTTTTCCCTGCAAGATCTCATGCATGAGAAGATTCAAAGATTCAAAGGTTTATTTGTCATGGATGAACAACACAGCATAGCAGTGTTGTCCCCATGAAAAGTTTCGTTTCCAGGCATCCTCAGTGCAAATATGGACATAAACTGCTTCTGTCTGCTAAATGCAAATGCTGCTGGCCTTCCCCACATTTGAAAAGCACACAGAATTGATGCTGTACTGAAACCTTGACCGAAGGTGTAAAATTAAAGTGTCCAAAGGTTAAACTTTGGACAAGGAGCTTCAGTCTGTGGTCAGTGCATTGGGAGAGGAACCCCAACCCATGGAGGTAAAGGCTAGTGGACCTTCCATTGTGGAAACAGAGCAGAGGAACGGGTAAACAAAAATCATGAATCATTTTTAATTTTCCACTGGCATTTGCACAAACACATAAATGTAATTTTATTATTAGATGTGGTTGTCCTCACGTTGTTTGGCAAGAGGAAATCTGAGCAGTCCTTTTTTGCTCCGTGTTTCGCTGAATGGGCTTAGCAGTTTTGCAGGAGATGGGCCGAATGGACGTGGCTTTCCATCCTCCCGCTCTGTGTGCAGCTGCCCATTGCGGAGCCATCATGATAGCATGAGGACCAAAGAGCTGCCTTATCCTGCTCAACATACAGCTGGGCTCCTTTAGATCTCCATTAGGCCTCAGGACAAGGTTATTGGATGCTTCAAATGCTTCAAATATCTCAAACTATTCAGACTCAGTCTGTGTGAACTTCCCTTCCTGCCGCTCTGGTCCTCTGGTCTGGATCACAAATGGACGTGCAACACCAAACCAGCTCATTTGCTCTCCAGTTGGTGACATTAGCAAAGCAATTGGCAGTCGAGGCCAAGCAAAACACAATAACAAGCAGCAAACATTGCTGACAGCTACTGTTTCAGCCTAGGCTCCTGCTCCATGGTGCCGGGTTGAAATCTTTGATATTGTTTTACGCATTTCTCACAAAGCACTTTTACTCCCTAATCTACTTTTAAGAAGCAATTTCAAAGGCTTGCAGTATACAGCTCAAATGTACACATTTCTCTCGCCGACTACCCCGAAGCCTTTGATGAAAGTTATTTTTGGCCTAAGAAAGAGCTCTGCTGCTGTGTGTGGGGACCAACATGATGGATGCTGCTGCAGATCAGTCCCACCAAGATAACTTGTGGCCCCACCTAAGGCCGCAGCAGACAACACAGGCACAGTAAACCTCAGCAGCTCTGCCGTCGGTGGGACCCCCCTTTCGTGTCTGCTGCCATGTGCACAACAGTAAATGGACCTTGTTGCTTCTTTTTGATTCACACAATGAATATTGATGATACCCCAGGCTTGACAAGATGCTTTATGGAGCAGTTGCTCTATGGCTACGAGTGTCTGTGTGTTCTAATAGGTAGTAAGCAGCATCATTAAGACTCAAGCAAAAAGGGATCAGAAATAAACAAGAGCAACAAGCCGGTTGTGCTGCTGCTTCATGTCACTTGAGCAGGTCGAATGGGGGTTTGAATCCAGCTCGCGCTGCATCTCAGTGGGTTCCTTGGCACCATCCAAAGACGTGTGCTTCAGTTAAATTGGTCACTCTAAATTGTGTGCAACCACCCTGCAATGGACTGGCATTCCATCCAGGCTCAAGCATCGTGGCCTGGCTTCCAGTAACTCCACACGTCGACTCCAGACCATCACAGTCCTGTTGTGCAGGTGAGGTTGGCAAGTGTGTACATGCTGCTCAGGTTTGCAGTGTCAACCAGCAGCGTTCCAGCAGGTGCTAGATGAGAAAACCACAAGGTCAGTGAGCAAAGATGGCACCTGCCAGTGTTGCAGTAGCTTAGACCTGGTGGGCAGACCCATTCGCCAGACCTCATGTTCTTGTCCTGCATTTCAGTCTGTCAAAGCCAGAGGTGAAAAGTGCTGCTACAGACCATGAACACCATTTGAATAGGAGGCAACATTTTGAGTAAAGGAAAAAATTCTGCATTTGATTTGAGAAAAGACCACTGTGCAAAATTGTTTTTCCTCTGCACATTTTTTTTTGGATCGTTTACATTCCAAACCATTTGTGCTCATGAGTTTCTGTGCTGTAATGCTGCTTTGCAAAAGGTGTCAAGCAGGCTTTCGCTCCACATCTGAAAGTTGCATAAACAGCATTTTGCTGCTTATTTATCATGGTTTCCCGCAGCAACAGCACTGCATGCTTACATGTTGCCAACTCGCTTTGCATTGTGCATCTTGGGTTTCAAATCACATCATCTCATTCACAGCCAGCTTCTTTGCTGGATGCCACTCAGCTTGACCAAAGGTTTAATAAACCCTTTGCACTATCATGCGAGGGCTTAGTGAAAACCTTGGGCATCCCAGTTCTGCTGCTCTTCGCTCATCCCTCTCGCCTCTGTGTTTGCAGGATGAAGAACAAGCTGTGGTACTTTGAGTTCGGAACCACAGAGACCATTTCGGCCACTTGCAAGAAGCTCAACGAAAGCCTGGAGGTGGAGGTGCGTTTCGTTTCAGTGCCGCGGACCTGGCCGAGAGAAAACGGGTTGCTGGGAACCGGTCACAAATCTGCCCTCTTTGTGTCGTCTGTTTACAAAATGAAAAGCTGTGGGCAAGCGTTTCGAAACTTTAAATAAGGTGGAAGCAAAAATGTGAAAAACTATTACCGTTTTAATGGAATTGCTGCTCGCCGTAGTGCAGCGCGACACAGAGCCGCGCACCGGGGCCTGGAGGCAATTGGGTGTTTTTCTTAAAGATGAAAGACAACGGACGTCACGATGGAGCCCAAGGAAGCCATTAGGGCGAAGCTATTCATAGCTCCCAGCAAAGCTGTAAATAACCAGGTTCTTAGTGATTTTACCTCATCTCACAGCAACAGTGCGGAGAGGCAGCATCACAGCGCAGTAGGGAATGTGCTGCTTGCAGAAACCTCACTCCATGCGCTGGCAAGATGCCCAAGAGGTCACAAAGTGAGTCGCACTCGGCGGAAAGTGCAGCCCCCTGTGCAGTACAGCAAACTCATGATGGAGTTCCCTGCAGGAGCCAGCTGCTTAGTATTAAATGTTCAACCCTCACAAATGGCTAAGTGGAGCCAAGTCCTGCGTTTAGCCAGAGATGTAAACCCACTGTGGTTGTTCGATCGAATCCGTCAGCCGAGGACCCGGGTAGCAGATGTTTTTGTGGCTTCGACATTGAAAACATGAAAATGCCACATTTCTGTTCTGGCAAACGTGGCCACCACGTGCCATTTAGCCGCAAGTGTTTCTGTGCAATATTTCAGAAGGAGAATCCAGCGCAGCAACTTGTTAGGCAGGAAAAGTTATAAGCAAATGTAAAGTTCTGGCATCTACAAGAGCCTGTAAGTGATGCAGAAAAGCAGTTTCATGCGGACTACAATGCCCGGTGCAGCGTCCTCCTACAAGGCTTTTAATGCATGCTGCTCTCCAGGTCTCTGCCGAACCAGTTCATTTGTGAGAAGGGTGCAGGTGACCACCAGAGTGAACATGACTGATGATGCCTTCGAGTGTCTTCTGGACACACTTCCCCCTCAAGTGTACAACAGCAGCATCCCTGCTCAGAGCTGTATCTTTGGGCCCCAGGCTCTTCCCATTAAAACATCTCTCTTCCCCTCTTCCTTCTCAGTGTGACGGTGTCCTCCTGGACCTCAGCAGCACTTCCTTGGAGGGAATTGCAGTCCTTAACATTCCCAGCATGCACGGCGGCTCCAACCTCTGGGGTGAAACCAAAAAAAGGCGCAACTACAGCCGAATGAGCAAGAAAGTTCCCGAGAGAGTGGCGGTGAACACGGTCACCGATGCCAAGGAGCTCAAATTCTGTGTTCAAGGTGAGGCCATCGACGGACCTGGTTTTTCAACTCACTTTCTTTAACTGCAGGAAAACTTAGCGCTGAAAGCGGAAAGATTTGCAAAAGAGAAACGAGTTGTTGAGCTGAGCGTGTAAGTGCTGGTTGGCAGGCCGGTGAGCTGTGGCCTGCAGCCCACCTGGGCCCTTGTCACTCTTGTTACTACAATGTTGTGTCAGTGGCCTTGTATGTTAATTTGCCACATTTCACTGACACAACAGTGGCAAATTCGGCAGAACTCAACTGGCGTTTCCATCGCACGGCGCCATTAAAGTGGACAAGCCGTACGCAGAATGTTGAACGTTTTCTATAGAAAGCTGCACGAAAAATAGAGGCAGGGCAAACATGTTTTGGTGCCCTGTGCTGAGTTTGCCACAGGCCATGTCTGTACAAGGGGATGTGACTCCAATGCAGACAAAGATCAGCTTGCAGACCTTTGTCAGGTCCAACGGTCTAGCAGTCACAAGCCTAGTTTTGCCGTGTTTCTTCTTTTCTCTGTGAAAATGGAGGAAGCTGATATCCTGCGGCAGGGAAGGGATTGGATTGTCAAGGCACTGAATCACAGGCTTGGGTCAGGAAGGCTGCCGGTTCAAACGCCATCAGGGCCAAAACCCTCGGAAAAGGCAATGACGCCGGCTTCCCATTGTGAACTGTGTGCATGCATGCACCCGAATGGCTCAGCAGTTCAATGTTAATGATAAGAGGCGAGGGTCCTCGGGGTTAACGTGAGTCCCTGCTGTCGCAAGGGAAGGAGGACGTCAGATTCTCGTAAAATGTCCCAGGTCTAAGTTAATGTATAACGGCCAAGCCTGTGCCCTGGTATTGGTGTGGCATTAACTGCTGTACTGTAAATGTCGGTGTGTTTGCAGCTCTGGTGTCCAAGGTCAGCACAGAACAGCTGTTTTGGATGACCGTGAATTAACCTGAGGACTGCTGAGGCCAGCACACGGCTACACTGCCACCATAGCCTGAGTGGAGAGGCAGGGAGGATGTCAGCCTAGCGGGACAGGGGGCACATAGCAGCGGATAAGACCTCCCCTGGATTGGCCACATAAACAGTTCCCAGCATGCACTTCTCCTTTCACGGCCGAGCACTTTTTCGTCCATCCTCTGGGTGTACGGTGAGAGGCAGTATAGTGGTGTCGAGGACCTGAGGGGTCTCAGGAGAGACTCCAGGGCCCCATATGTGATATCTTGATGGGCAAAAATGGGCAAAAGGGGCAGGAATCGTCTTTGTCTCTATTTGCTTGTTTTGCAAGCGTCTCTCTTTTTCTGCTTCTCATTTTCCACGTCTTCCGCCTTCCTTTCCTTTGCACTCCACTTGATGGCATAAACTCAGGCTGGATCCAGTTTCCATGGAGACCTGTGGGTTCTGCTGATCTAGAAGGAGTCTCAGAGAAAAAGGGGGGGGGGGGGCTGTTGCCAGTTATGTGACTCACGTCTGTAATTTTTAACTGCCCTCCAGGCAAAAAAAGCGCTGGACAAAACGCAAGGCTTTAATGCCCAGTTAGTTAGTGGATGCGGGTTGCAGTACAGTATGACTGTGCCAGGCTGGCGGTCACTGCCAGTCAGCAGATCACAACTTCAGCCATGAAGATTAACTTCTGCCAAAGCTCTGCTGACATGAAGATGAATATTAGCACAGAAGGCATTGGAATTCATCCCTCAAAGGCTGTTCTGATGACCTCTTTGTTCTCTTTTTAGTCTTATTTTTGTCTCCGGTCACACATTCACCTCCACATCAGGACTCAAAAACAAAATGAATCACCTGCTCATGTTTCTGCATTTGAATAAAGAATGCAGCACTGGCATCCCAGCAGCATGGAGACAACAACAGCCAGAGGTTCAGGGAGGATTTGCAAAGACTTCCACATGCACTGAAGAAGAGTACACACAAGCGGCACAGCACAGCTACGATCCGGTGGCAAAATTCCTGTGCAGTTGAATTGCAATAGATAGTTGAGGTCATTGAAGAACCTCAGCGTGTTATCCCTTGTTAATTCCACTACATTAAATGATCTGTGGTCACAGAGGGCTGCTTGGAGCAGTGAAGCTGCTGCTGAAAGATGATTATTAACCCCACGGTGTTCCTCACACCCGATGTCATCAGACTTACTTGTACCTCATGTTGGTCATAGCTGTCTTTTCCGTCGCTCCGAATCAAAGTACGTGTTTTCTTCAGAGGATGTCTTCTGGAGGTTTTCTGTCAGTTCCAGCTGAGAAAGTGCGACTGTTTACACTGTCGATCCATCTTAGGAGTCCTGAGGCCATCAGGGACGACCAGGCAGAGGCATTTGCCCCAGAAAAACAGATTAGCTGAGCTTTTAAGACAGATCTGGATATCTTTTAAGGGATGACTCTCTCTCTGTGTGTGTGTGTGTGTGTGTGTGTGTGTGTGTGTGTGTGTGCATGCTTTGCAATGTGTCTTTTTTGTCCCTTTAGCATTCATTTCTTTGCAAAACAGTAAAAGCCTCAAGTGAGTCCAGCTTATTTGTGTGTCCAAATCCTAATATGTTTGTCTTTAGTCTTCATCTTTTAATTACTTTAAGCGTTTGTGCGTGTGTGTGTAAGTGAGCCAGAGCAAGAGAGCGGGCGAGGGAATGAGGGAGGGAATTTGTTCTCAGAAAATATAAACTTTATTAAATTATCTCCTTTTCTCTAATCTCATTTGTAAACAGATTGGACAGAAGTGCATCTCTGGTTTCGTTTAAAAGGAGAGGAGGAGTTGGAGGGACAGCAAAACGGCTTTTTATTCTTCTTGAAGTCCCACCAGGGCCAAGTTTTATCCTTTGTGCAATGGTGATGGTGATTTGGGGACAGCGTAGGTGTGAGGAGCTGGGACGCAGGCTGAACTAAGCAAGCAGGATGTTGTAAAGCCACCGTCATGTTCATCCATGCTTCTCTTCTGCAGCTGCTCATAAATGAATTTGGATTTATTGAGTGAGCCTGACATAAACTGGGCTCCAGGATCCATCCTCCATCAGCCCATTTGCCCCGTTCTTCCCTTTCCCGAGACACTGCAGTAGAGCAGAGTGTTTGTACCCTGGTTTTTAAAGATAAGCGAGTTAGTAACTCAATTTGTTTGTGGCTCCAAAGTTACTGTCAATAACGGCTGAAAAAGTCCACTTGCTAATACAGTAGCGGGTTTGGTAAAAACTTCACACCAAGCAATAATAAGAATGAGGGAAATGCTCTTGCACTTCTACCCTCCTTTATGAAAAACCTCTTCTCCAGCTCAGGTCCTTGCTGTCCACAGAGCATCCCAGCAGTGAATGGTATAGGGCAGGTAACATTGATGCCACCGCACTTGAGTGCAGCACTTTTCTCTATGCGTCGGTGTCTTCAGATCCAAACCCATGTTGATCCAGAGTTACCGAAAATTAAAAATGATGTCATATTCATGGGCTTCCGTTCACGTCCTCATTCAGTCACTCAGGTTCAGGCTTACTGCAGCCCACAAGATGTCCCGGAAACACGGGGTTTTGCCAGAGTGGAAAGGGTATTTTGAAAAATGTGCGTAAGGTGAGCAACCTGAGCGTTCTGTGGCTGCGATAAACCTTCTCACCATAGAAACCTGAAGCTGGGACCCCACGGCAGAAGTTCTTTCCACCGAGTGTCACGCTTTTGTGGGGTCCCTCTTTTCCTCTGTGGTCTGCTTTGATTTCCCTGAGGGGATTGAGGGCTTTCAAGCTTTCAAATAAAATTCATGCCCCCCCCCCACATCCTTCTGGGAAAGGACCTGAGCTGTTCTGTTCAGAATGACAGCAGCCCTGGAGCAGGGGAGCATGTTGTGTGGCAGAAGTGCAGTTTCAGAGTGTCTGGGGCGATCCAGTGACGTGGTGACTACAGGCTGTGTTGCTGCAGCTTCCAACCACTGTGTTCTGCACACCAGATGCTGTGCATCCAAATCACAGGCACAGCTCTCTAAACCAAAATCCTGTAACCCAAGTGTGAATATAAATGTTGCTCTGATCCATCTGGAGCGACAGGCTGCCTCGTGCTCCTCATCCAGGGGAAATCCCACACCCTGGCATCTTATTGGTCCAGGATAGACTGCAGGCCACCGTGACGCGGACCATGGGAAATGGATGGATGGATGGATGGATGGAGGCCCCATTCCTGTTTTATTGCCTTTAAGAAGGTAGCTACCCGAAACTGCTCAGGCAAAAAGCTTCATTCTATTAGTACTGGAATCGAGGTAAAGTTGGCTCTGTAAGTTAGGAGGAGCCGCAACACAATATGGCTCTTCCTGTGGTGCCTTCGCTCCCTTGCACACAGCTGTAGACCTGCTTCCTGCTCAGCCTGCAGACTCTGCTTTGAAGGGATGTTGAAAAGATCTCAAGTATAAAGGCCTCCGGCATGTTTTGCTGGTGTCCCCCCCCCCCCCCAGACAGACAGGCAGGTCCTTATGAAATTTCAATTTCACAACAGCCTTTATGGTGTGATAATGTGTGGCTTTAATCTCCACCACCCAGTATTTGTTTTGATCCACAAGCGCTTTCCTTACATTAATGCGACCACTGCCTCCCTGTCTCTCGCTCACTCCCTGCTCAATTCAGGTCAGATTTCTTTATTGGAAAGACAAACTTACTTGTAGTTTCCAGTCAAAGGTGTCGTCCCTTAGGACCGGGGAGTTCTCTCTGTGCACAGTTATTACTTTTTAGTCCATTTAAGGCACGGACATAACTGTGTTACTCAAAAAAGTGATGAAGGGAGGGTGTCAGCAGACGTTTGCACAGCAGGGCTGCAGAGGTGCGGACTACAGTGTGGACCAACTTATTGCTGAACTCAGCAGAGGCAATGCTGGGGGGCATGGCTCACAAGTAAGGGGACAGCTTCTTCTGCACCGCATTGGTGTCCACTGTACACTGCATTTGGCCATGTCTCACCCACTCGTATCAACTCCTACTCAGCAACTCTGTGCAGAACTTCTTTCCTTCATTTAGTCCATTTGGGAATCATCAAGCATTAAAAAAAGGCTTAAATTTTTTATTTTTTACTTCTCATTTTGCATATGCAATGTGTACACATGACATCAAGTTTATAAACTGGCAAACAATCCAGGTTGCCAAAGATGTTGTGTTTAGTAAGAAAGCTGATAATTCTTATATTTAAAATGCTGCACACACTTGGCCCGCATCAATGTTGCAGCAATCATTTCAGTAACTGAGATTCATTTTTGTTTTTTTGAGGTTTTTTTTTTTTTTGCTTTTGAACAAACAGGTCTTCCAGATGTTTCTTTCTTTTTCTTTTGCTTATACAGACTCTATCAGTATCTTATCTTCGGTCTCTATCCCTCTCTCTCTCACTCCTCCCTCACTTCCTCTCTCTCTCTCTCTCTCTCTCGCTCGCTCTCTTACTCGCTCTCTCTGTCAGCATTCCATACAGCAGCGGCCTAAAGAGGCCACCCATTCACCAAGAGCTGTCACGACAGCAGCCGACTTGCCACACCGGCTACCCCACAGCACCTTGTTCGCACGCCCTGTGCAGCACCACACAGCATCCTGGAAACATTATGTAACCAACCCTTTGCAGGCTATTAATAGCAGCACCTCAGTGGAGCAGCACAAAGCAGAACTGCATGGACAGAAACACGGGTGAACCTCACCAACACCAAGCAGCATGCAGCAGCACAGGCCGTCTCAGAGGCTTCTCTTCATGTGTTTTCATTCAGCTTCTGATTTTGGTGTTCTTGTGGTTGTCATGCGCTCTGTGTACGTGTGTGTGTGTGTGTGTGTGTGTGTGTGTGTGTGTCTACCTCCAGGCCTCTTGGCTGTCATTCCTTTCTCACGGTCTGCATTATGAGAGGCACTGCTAAATTTGCTGACTTAAATGTTCAACCAGAAGGACACACAGTTTGCTCAAGTGTGTGCTGTCCAAAGGGCTGTCCATCACTTATGGAGTTACACTTTAGCTCCACTGGGTCTGCATTCACTTTTGGAAAAACATGCCTGCTTTTAAAATTATTCCATTTAAAACTGATTTTGTTTGCTTCCATAACTGAGCCTGGAGAGGTGGTGTCATCGTTCTGCTTTTTTGTTCACTGCCGACATAACAAATGGATCGTGCGTGTGTGTGTTGTTGCCAAAACTCCCATCGTGTGTGCACTTCCACCTGGCCACTTCTGCACTGCTTCAGTGAACCTTATCAAAGCTCCGAGCTAAGTCACGTGTCCCTGCATAACCTGACGTGTTAAAAAATGCAACGACCGTCTGTTCCCAGCCTGCCCAGGAACACAGCGCCAGGCCACGACTACGCCGTGCTGCAAGGTATCTGATGGTCCGTGTCAAAACGCAGCAGCCTGCACGTCCGCCAGTGTCTGTCCAGCAAGCCCAAACACATCCGACGGAGCAATAATAGCACTGCCGGCCGCCATCACGCATGAGAGCGCTCTGACAATCCAGGGCCACTGTGTGTCTGTGTTTTGCGCCCGTGAGCGATTAAGGGGGGCAGGGGTTGCACAGCTGAGGAAGATGCGAGCAGAACACACGGGCTGGGCCAGACTCTGCTGCTCAGCCCTGAGAAAACAGCACCAGAACTGAAAATAATAGCGAAACTCAAAGCTGACAGAGAGCGGCAGCTGAAGAAAAATGTCATAACGCAACTGTGGGCCACATCACACAGCCAGAAAGGACACAACGGTGAACAACGTACTTTCATGACAGTAACGCTCTGTGACAACTTAGAGAAATGATGACGCTCAGCACAAAGGGCCAAGTGAATGTGGAGAAGCAAAACACGCTGTAACCTCTGCTATGATTTCATTCTCATGCTTATTAAAAATATATGAAATTATATGCTAATATTAAAATATACAACTGCAGTCAGGGATCATTAGGAGAGTCATATTTCCCTGGGCTCCTGGTTGTAGTTGTAAAACTTTGTGAAAGCATGGAAGTGCATGGGCCTGTTGCTGAATTGGGACGGCTACAGGCTGAGAGCTTTGCCAGATTCGCTTTGTCTTCTTGCCCAGGTTCAGATGAGTTGCTAGGAAAAGATTCAAGATTCAAAGGTTTATTTGTCAGGGTCTCGTTCTGTTGCTTTGCAGGGGGACAATGTTCTGCATTCACTCTGTTTTTTACTCTTCCTCTTCCTGAGCAGACTTGAGCGATCAACTGCTGGAAGTGGTGGGGTTGGAAGGAGCCATTGAAATGGGGCAGATCTACACAGGCTTGAAGAGCGCCGGGCGCAGATTAGCTCAGTGTGCTAACGTGACCATCAGGTGGGTACTTCCAGCCCCCCTGGAGCACCAAGCTTGGTTCCCCCTCAGCAAAACGCACTCTTATTTACCTCCCTGTTATCAGGACCTTGGGGTTTACTAGCATTTTCTGTTATGATTTTCATGAAAATCAACATGAATTATTTCTTTCTGCTCAAAAATGACACACGACTGGGTTTGGGGGGGGCTTCTGTTTTACTCCAATTTCCAATGCTGTTCTCACAAATACCATGAGGTGATGGGATCCTGACCCCCCTTTCTGCCTCAACAGGACGTCCCGCCTCATGCCCATGCAGATCGATGGGGAGCCCTGGATGCAGCCCCCCTGCACGGTGAGAGGGGCGTCCTGTATAATCCCACCAGCCAAATGCATCATCTGTCTCACCTTCTCCTCTGTGGATTTGCAGTGATGCAATGCAGTGCACAAAATGATTTTAAGTTTGTTCGCACAGACAGACCAGCTCTTTCAACCTTCCCAGTGTATCTACTGAGGCATCTCGGGGGGGGGGTCCAGTGCGTTGTGAAGTGCGTGATTTGGGTCTCGCGATGCAGCCTCATTAGAAAAGCAGCGCTGGTGCCTGCGCGGCCGCTTGCCAGTACTATGGGTCACAAAGCACCCCAGGTCAAATCAATGTGCAGTATTTTTGCCTGCGCCTGTTAATCAATATGATGGCGTGAGTGCAGGGTGAGGTTCCAGCGCAGATTTGAAGAGCAGCCACGCCTGTGCTGGGGTGCCGCATGGTCAACAATGCAGCCTGATTTCAGTATCGGGACATCCACACACAAATTCTTAGCCTTAAGATGTCCTTTGTTGACCTTTTGTCTATTTAGCTGGAAGGTCTGTGTGGTTCGATTGTTTTTGCCATAAACAGTGCTGTACTTGACTATCATGTAGGGTGAGTGGCCCACCTAGAAAGCAGGGGATAGTGCTGACAAAAACTTTGCTTATTTACACAGCTTTCTAGTTTCCCAAGATGTTTTTAAATGTTACCATTAAGCCTGCTGCACTGCTTGAAGAAACAGTCCAGTGCTGCTTCAGTACCACCTCTGTCTTTGATCCACAGGTCAAGATTACACACAAGAATCAGGTTCCCATGCTGCTAGGACCCCCCCAAAAGACTCCTTTTTTCTTCTTCAAGAGACGCAACCGGAGTCAAGACTAGAGGGAAGAAATCCCCAGCATCAGCCACTGTCAGCCAAATGTCTGTCACCTGGCTGGTGCCGGCGCTTGGAGGATGTGGTTGAGGCCGGCGGTGGAAACCCAGACAGAGGTCAAACCACTGCGTTTCCACGCGTTCCGCTACCGACAACCTCACAAAGGGACCCTGCAAAGTGCCCGGCCTCAAAGGCGGACATCAAATCTCCCACACCTCCTCCCAGGAACCTTGAAGGCGGGTCACATGCCTTATAAATGACTCTGAGCGTGTTGAGCTCACCCGGTGTCTCTTAACTCCCTGCCTCCCTCCAGCTGTCCTCCTTACCCATCAGCCACTTAACTGCCATCCGTGTGACCCTGCCTGGGCAATCCAGGGTGCTGCTCCAGCTGGATGAGGTACAGAAGTGAATGAGCCAGCACTTTTTCCACACTGCATACCTGCCTTGGCCTTCAAATGCTGTCAACCCTAAAAGTTAGATGGTTCTTCATGTAAAGACAAATTCCTCACTGCCCTTTTCTCGTGCTTGCTGGAGGCAGGGTCATGTTTAGAGCACCATGAGTCCATATGCAGGCAGACCCAATCGGCTCTGCAGATTCTTCAGGAGCCAAAACTCCTTGACCTAGAATGGCAGCCCGTACCCTGGGAGGGAGTCCTAAATCACTGCGTGTCTCATGTGTGACTCATCGCCCCGGTAGCACGGAGGGAGGTGCCATCCCTTATTGATGTCTCCTTTGTCACGCTGGGACAGGTGGGCCGTGTTCAGGCCTATGCGCTCCGCAGCCCGCCTGTCCCGCAGAGGCCGTTCCGCTGGCTCTCAGGGAAAGTCTAGCTGAGCAGGACCTGCTGGTCTAGGCCAGTGCCAGATGGCTGGAGGCTTTGCTCAGTTCCTGTCCCAGGACCAACACATAGGGTCTGAGGAAGCTTGTGAATGTGAGCCGGTTTCATATTTTTCATCACCACGCATTCGGACCTTTAATTTAGGCAGTTTTAATTTCTTCATCAAGAGTAAAGACAGCCATCTCGGTGAGTTCAGTGTGGCCCATTGAACAGAAAACATCTGCTTTGAAGCTGCTCCGAGATCCTTGGCCCAACGTGTTGGTTTCTTCCATGCTGCCCCTGCTAGAGTGCGAAGATGATCCACCAAATGTATTGGGCGGTGCCTCATGTTCCTGCGCTTTCAGCAGAGCATCTGGAATGGCTGACTGCACCATAGGTTTTAAATTTAACAGAGCGTTTCAGTGACCACCCCTCTGAAACTGACCTCCTGGCTGCCCATCTGCAGCCTGCGCTGCAGTACACTGCTTTGCTAACTTTGCATCTCTTGCATCACAGACTTTACTGTACAGTGCACATTGCTAACGCGCATATCTGTTTATAGTTCTTTAACACGAAACACTTTCTGAGGAAGACACCTGAAGACAAAAAAACACCTGAAATATCCAAAGTGTTCAATGACAGAGGAGCTGTCGTTCGTTTTATGAAGTCAAGAAGGCAATACTTCAAAATATTCAGAGCTCTGTGCAAGTCCCACCGCTCGCCCAGCCATATCAGATACCGGATAGTTTAAGAAGGATGACCAAAACATGCGTTTTATATCCTCTGCCAGCAGCATGAACATGCTGTACAAAATATTTATGTCCAGGGACAAACCTTCTGCTACGTTTTCAAGTTGACTAGGCACCTGCGAAATTCTGCTGCAGGAAAATCAAGACTTTGGGGCTCAGAGTGATAGAACTGAATGCTGAATGCAGGCTGCCAGGAAGGGTAAGCACGGCGTTTCTGCGCCTGGGCCCCTTGAATCCCTTTAATGGCTCTCTGGCACTCAGAGTGTCACCCACAGACTGTAAATAGCGGCTTCATCCAGGGATTGTGTGACCTGGGCTGAGGAAGGCCTCGCAGACCCTTCTTTAGCCAAAAAGTAAAGGCTGCTCTGTTTAAGGGACAAATATCAGCACCCACATCAACACTGCTGCTGGGCTGGGCTCCCAGAATCTGGTCACACTGAAACCTGGTGGAGGTTCTCCCGCCGTAGCCTTTCATGTTAGAGAAGAATGCAATTGAGTGCTACGAGTGCATGTTTACACTTAATTCTGATTTATGGAGAGACCTGTACAAATAATTGTATATACATTTTTCTCCATGTTCTCGTGTGTGTATATAGTATTTTTCTTGATGTTTTGTCACTGCACGTCCCTTGGAGCAGAAACAGTGGTAACATCCGCTTAACTAAACACCACACTGACTGTGGCCCTTTAGCCTTTAATGTAAGTCTGTCCCACAGTACCAGTCTCACCTGAAAGAGCCCCTTCCTTTCCACTGCCTTTGCTCCTTCAGCCTGCCATTTCACTTGGTACAATTCCTCGTGTTGAGCAGGTGGATGGTCAGTATTTGACTCTTGGAGAAAGCTCTGACCATTTGAAAAGAAGTCTTCAACTGTTACTCAAAAGTTGACTCTAAAGGCTCAGCTTCTGTGACCGATGATATCACCTGCATTCTTGCTGTTGCAAAACAGTTCATTGCCTTAAGTCATAAATAAACAAACCCAAACTGCAACGACAATAACAGAATGCAGGAGAAGCATACAAGTACACCTGTGGGGAAAAACCAAAAGAGTGAGCGGGACATAAAAGCAAAGGGAAATCTGCCACACTTGCAATAAACTTGCTTCCGAGACCCAGGACCCCAAAGGTGACCTGAACCCCACCTTTCCCTTTTAAAAGCAGGTTTAAAGGTCTAACTTATCGTTTCTGCTCCATGTGGAGCGCAAAACCACCGGCACTGGCATTAATAGCGCTAGGTGACGAGCTGCTCTGAGAGGAGCCCCACTGTGGCGTGGCCTCCTGGAGACTAGCAGATACCACACGTTGCAGAGGCACCAAAATGTTCTTCTTTGTGTCTAGAATGCAATTTCACTTCTCTGCAGTGAGCTGAGCTGTTTCAGGGGTCCTTCTGAGCCTCCAGCAAGAGGTTCTTCTGCCCTTCTCCCTCCATCCCTGTGAAATCTTACTCAGGCATCAGAAGAGCCAGAACCCACGGACAGATGGCACCATCCAGACAACCTGCGCCATCTCTTGTTTTTCTGGCTTCGGCAGCAGCCATTTCACAGAAGCAACATTTTATCATATTGTGGCATTTGTGGGCCGTTCTTTAGCAAGGAGATATTAAAAACTGGTACAGCAGAGTCCTTTTCAGTCTAAGTGTGCATCTACTGTACATGTATGTGCAACTCGAGTCCCTTTAGCATAGTGTGATGCCATTTATAAGCCGTTTGCCTGTGTAGCAGTGAGGGATCATAAGCAGTCCGAGTTCCGGAAGCAAAGATTGCTCCCTCCTTGCTTGGTATTATTTGGTGGCGTCCATTTAGGTGATGACTGGTGAAAAGCAAGCAAATGAATAAACAGACAAATGAGAAATGAACCACAAGCACTATGCTGCATTCATTCCGTGAGAGGTGCAGTATGAAGAAGTAAGTGCCAAAGTTCTACTTGACAAATCTCACAAACCCAGCAGTTTCTCCTTGTGCTTTGTACACCTGGTGCTGGTTCACATCCTCGTGAAGACAAGTGCAGCTTTCTTCTTATAAGCATCTCTGCAAGGTGATTTACCCAACGCATGACTATAAGAGTCGGGCTTTTGTTTCCTTCTCAGAGCCACATGCTGTTCACAGGTAGTGCGGGAAGCGCACTTTGTTGTTTGTGGCTTCGGTTTTGTTGCTGATCAAAATCTACTGAGACAAACAAGTGTCCACATGCAGGCCTGTGGTGATCATCCTGCCAGCTGATGTTCTCTCTCTCAGTCTCACTCACACACACACACACACACACACACACACACACACACACACACACACACACACACACACACACACAGGAGACAGTAGACTCTGTCTGAACTATGAGTCTGCACAGCAGTGTGAAAAACTGCATACCTCTCCCTCTTCAAGCTTCCCCTCTTCAAATCCTTATTTGTCCTGACAAGAAGGCATGCAGAGACTTACAGCTATCGCAGATCCCCACATAACAGCAGGTATGAGGAAAAGTAGCCTCACACAGGGGCCAGTGAACACTACGGGGGGTGAAGTCCTCCCCCTGAAACCTGAACATCCGCAGTCCGAGCTCCACCTTCCCAGAAGTTGCTAGGGCTAAATTTACCCAATGGTATAAATGTGCAAACAATCGCGCTGAGCTTCACATACAAACATGGCGAGTTTCCTCTAACAGAGATTTATGCCAGAAAAACACAAAACAGCTCCACACTGTGATTTTAAACACCTAGACAAGGTTCTCTTTCAAAGTCAAAAAGAGGTGAACCCTTTCATAATTTACTTATTTCTCAGTAACTAAGCATCGTGTGAAGTATCCTGAGAACCTGTGCTGTGGACATTATGGCTGTTTGTGAACTGCACTGTAGATTTTGCATGCTGCCCACAAACATTTTACTGCAAAAATGAAGCACATGCAAATGTGAAAGAGAAATGGTGAACGGTAATCTTTCCCCTTTTTTTACACACTAATAAAGCGTTGCAGTGGATGTTATTGAATGAGCTGGAGCTCCGGGAAAGTTGAATCACAAACAAAACAAAGTGGGGAGCTCCTTTACTGTGGTGCACGTTGAAACGCCTATCATCTTGCTCGCATACGGTCTGTCTGGCAGAGCCTGCATCTTAACTGTGTCCCAGGGGAATTTAGCAAGCAAACCAGAGCCCCAGCGAGAAGGTGGAGAACCTGTGGGTGAGAACAGGGTTCCACGTTTGGGGGGTTTTAGAGAAGCCTGCACACAGCAGTTGTCTCACAGAGGCAAAGCAGGGCATTAAGGTGCATCAAAATAATGAGGCACGAATTAGCTTCTCTCTGCGCTATTAATAGCCAGCAAGTCAGGTCATGTCTGTGATTCGGAATCCACCAAGCGCCCGGCGCACTGGCACTTATTTTGTTCCGTTCATTCATGCCATTTACCCGGGAGGTAGAGACGTACACGCTCGTTGTGACTTCGGCGCCAACGTTTGCTGGGGGTCTGCGGCACATCAACCACTGGGTGAGACAGAGGACCATGGTGGGGCTAACATAGTAAGTTAACAATCCCACATTAAAACATTCTACCCTCCCCCTTGCGGCCTCTCTCCACATGGATGAGCTGAACCATGTTAGTGGCTTGTAGGTATTTTTAGGCACCGGCACTTGCAAGGAGAAAGGAGTGCTGAGTGTCACACTGACCCAGTCTGAGACACGCGAGGCCGAGCACACCAACAGAACGAAAGCGTGAAGCAGTTGCACTTCCCCATGCTGGTTCCCTGCCCCCCAAAAGACCATCTCGGCATTGCTTTTGTCTCCCTCCCAAAAGCCGATGACATGGGTTTATTCCTGTGCCCCTTCGGCCCTCGGGCAATAATCCCCCTGCGTCACGGAGGACGTGTGAGCGGCCCTCCTCCACTTATATAAGGTAACAGTGGAAATATCAGGGCAGTTAAGCTCATGTAATGGCAACCGTAAGCTTGATCTAGGTGGATGTCTCCACTCGAGCTTGTAATGACCCTAATCGAGGGCCAGAGGCACAGTGACACGGTGTGTGTAAGCCAGATTTGCATATGAAAATGAGAACTACTGGGGCCATTTAGGATTTTTGAACAAAAGTATATGTTTATTAATAAGCTGGTCTTGTTTGTGGAGTGAGAAATGTTTGTTGTTTGTGGTGTGTCACTGGTGAAGTAGAATTTTATTTTGAAGTTAAGAAAGTATGGAAAAACATGTTTAATAATTATTGTTCAGCTGACAAAACTAGACAAACCTTTAACTTAGCAAACCTAAGCATGATTTGTACAAAATGTATAATTCTTTTTCTTAAAGTAGGGAATATTCACAAGCATCATAAAGATTAAGGTTTTTTGGCCTTTTTAAGGCAACTGCTGCAGACCTCCTGCCAGGTGATGACAGCAAAGGCAGGAAAAGAGGGAAACCGCCTTCTGAACCCGACATTCGGTCACATTCTGCGGTCCTTTTGCAGACCGGGAATCTCACACCGGTGGAGTGGGCTGGGGGGCTGTGAATTTTCACACACGTTTACACACTTATGCAAATGGATCTTCGCTTTGAGACTCACTCTCTAGCTGCGAATCTGACAAATTCCCGTGGACAGGGAACGGGGTTGGTGGGGGGTGGGGAAAGAATGTCGCTGTTGTGCTGCATGCGGGGAGGGAGGGGTTTCCAGGTGGTCCGGCGGCCCACGTGGGGCGCTATCCGTGCTTCTAGAACATTACCAGGACGCCCGCCGCAGAAGTTGATGGACAACAGAGCTGTTTGTGTTCGACTTCGCTGCGCTTCTCCGAAATGTTCCATGCGCAACAGTTCCGCGCAGTTTGCACCCCGTGTGCTGCAGCGTCGCTTGTGCTTCTCCGTGGAAGCCTAAAGTCCTTGCCAATGGCAAAAATATGGGACGCGTGTCCACAATACAGAGTGAAAGAATTAAAAGAGGTCGAGCGCACCAGCAGTTCCAGAAATCTCGCCGTACGATCCCGTGAAAACGCGAGTCGTGGTTTTATTCGATGAATTCACGTTAGAGGAGAAAAGAAACATCAACAAACGCCCACTCTTGGGCTCCCAGTTGGAGTCACGTGAAGTTCGCGGTCAGGCCGCTTCCACTTCGCACCAACGCCTATTTCTTTAAGCCCTTCTGCGGACATGGAAAACATCTTAGTGAATGAAACGCAGTCATTCATAAATGCGCAGCCGAGCCGCGCTGCGATTGGCCGTTTATGTATAATTCAGCACCTGCGATAATCCTATTGGTGGCTTCAGTGAAAGCTATTGTCCGTGCACCAATGAGCGCGCACTGGAGCGCCCCGCTCCAGCCCTGGGGAAAAGCGAGCTGTTCCATTGAGAAAAGCTTATTCAAGTTCTGGCAGTCGGGGAGTCCACATCGTTTCGTCGGTTGGGCGTGCTGGATATATAAATATATAACATTATTTTTTTGTAATACGAGGCAAAGCGAAGAAAACAAGGATCGCAGGCAGAGGGTGAGTTTGATAATAATGCCAGAATGATGCAGTCCCGAAAACGCCGCGGTTAAATCGTTCAGAAGAGCTGCGGCAACATTTGAACTTGGTGAAAGTTGCGGCTGCAAATGTGTTCTGTGCAGGATCGCCATTTTCTCTGCTTGTCCAGCCCGGGAGTCCATTTTCTGCCGCTTTGCAGATTCCACAAGTTTTGGCGCCGTTGTCGCCGTTTCTGACTGCTCGTGCTGCTTGGCGTGACCGCACGGTGTGCGCGCGCTGGCTTCGTGTTGCCCCCCGGAGTCCTTCGTGCCCCGACCCTTGTTGATTTTATGAATGGAGACCTCGGGTTTTTCCCCCCTGTTGCAGAAGGATCGAGTTTCACTTCATTGAGAAAAACAAGGGGCCATGAACGCGCGAGGGGGTGGTATGAGGGAGGGGGAGGGGTCGTTTTCCCAGCTATAATAGCTTTGATGTGCGATTATTTTTTAACGCTTTCGTGTCCGCGGTGCGGCTGGGACGGAGGGTTACGCGCTGTCACGAGGACGTGTCGCATGTCGGGGACCGTGGCGACGGGCCATTGCCGCCCACCTTGCAGCAACATGGTAAAACGAGCGCGAGCAGCACTTACGCGCAGCTCTTCTCGCAAAGAGTGAAAGAGGTTTCGAGACGGTGGTGAAGGAGGTTTCTTCACAAGTCAATATTTACCCTCATGTTTGTACCTCTAGTTAGACAGTAACTTGTGTTTATGGAGGGGGGGGTGACCTGTACAGCTCGGTTTACCCCACTTTTCCCACAAGTTGTTCTTTTCTTTGTTGCGGTCGCAGAGGTGCGTGACGGAGCCCACAGAGTGGAAGCAGGGTTATTTACTGTGGTATTTGTGGAGTTTGCATTGGGGTTCCTGTCACCTTTGTAGTAACGATGGTGGCTGTACCTTTGTGTTGAAGGACTGCCTGGCTGTGCAGTTGCATGTACAGTATTTGCTCCGCAGACGGTTTTAATAAACTCGTGTGGCGCAGGCGGGCCCCCGTTGCTCATTGTCTTAACCGCGGACTTTTCGCTCTTTGCTTAATTTTACTTGCGTAAAAGTGATGCCCTCGTGTTTCAAGGCTGCCGGAACTCGGTTTCCTGGTTCATGCTCTGCAGACGGAGTGGGTTCAGGTGGCCTTTGGGGCAGTGCAGCCCCCGTGTCTCTGCTCGGACATCCCGACAGTCGTGGATCTCTGTTCTGCTGTCCAAAGACAGCTTGAAGCATCCAAGGGGCCCGCTTGTGCGAACACTCCTAGCTCCAAGGCCCGTGCGCAAAAGCAGCCGCATACAAGCAGACAGCAGTAGCTGAGGGCGTTCTGGACCAACAAATGTTGAGCTGAATTTTCTGTGGACGGTTTGTGACGTGACGATCGCTGGACTTGGGTGCGAAGAGCCACAGATGGCTGCCTTTGCTTATGTAAGGTTTAAATCCGCCCCAGCAGCCATTCCATGTTTATGCTGCGCTCAACATGTTCCACCAGCCGGCCTGCTTTATAGGACGCGATGCAGACCGGTGGTCGGGTCGTCATGATAGATCAGACTCCGTTTCCCGGGCTAATATTTCTTCATAACAAATCCCTGATAAAGCCGAGCTGCTCTGCAGGTGTGGCCCAGGGGCGGAAGAAGCTGACCACAGGAAAAGGATGTAACCTGATGTAACTTGTGTTCTGACCAGAAACTTCTGCTTTCTGTAGAGACAAGTGAGCCATCTAGACACGTTTCCTCTTGCTGGGGATTTAAGCAAAGACCCACACACCATGGATGGCTTTTATGACCAGCAAGTCCCTTTTGTGGTTCCTCCCAATGTAAGTTGGTTACAAAAAAGTCGCCAGTTTCTGCCAAACAGCACAACTTTTTCACTGCATCCTTGCTGTGTCTTCAGCAACACTCATATCAAATAAAACTTTGTACACCATTGCTGGCACACTTACTTTTTGGTCATATTTTAGAGATAAATGCCAGACTTGCATGGACATCTGATGTTCTACATGAGGTCAGAAAGTTAAATAATTGTGGGTGTTTAGCAGAAATCTCACATGGAAGAACCCTGTGACAGACCATTCGGCGACAGGAAAAGGAAGTTTGCAGACACTGAACTTGCCCAGGACACAGAAGGTTAGTAAACAATCCCTCTCCTTTCACTCTCTCTGCGCAGTATGGGCTTAACCCACGTCAGACCATAAGTCTTCAGATGATATCATTTCCTACTACCAAGCTAGTCTTCTGGTCCAGTCCTGCTGGCAGCGCTGTGCCCGTTTTGGAAACTGAAAAACACTTTGGTGGAAAATTTGGTTGCAGTGCATGCTTTTGCCTGTGGCTCTTACGGATGGAAGGTCTCACTTTCATCTGCTCTTCTCCTACTTTGTTCTTCAAGAGCTCTTTCAAGACCTCAGTCAGCTGCAGGAGATCTGGATAGCAGAAGGTGAGTTCCGTTCCAAGTTACCTCTAAAGCCACCACTCATATTCGAGTGGTTATTTTTAACTTTTTTCAGCTGTACAGTTTGCAAAAAGAACAGCTCAAGTAAAAAGTTTATCTTTGGGGAATTACTCGATTTTTTGAAGGCGAACAAGTGAAAGAAATGGAGATGTCCCAGCTCAGTAATAGCTGCTCCAGCTGGTGACTAAACCTTCGTACCTCCAAAGCCTGGGAGATTTTGTTTGTACTTGAGCTTGAAGCCACACCCCCGTGAATTCAGTAAACACACCGTAGCCCACTGGGCTGTATGGAACTGAATCGCCAGCGAGTGCAGTGCTTTGCAGAAAGCAGCATGTTGACGTATCTGCTGCATATGTGAAGCGACAGGACATTCGGGGGTTCTCAGCCCTGGGCACCGAGCTGCTATTTCTGCAGCTTTTAGCACCTGGTTGGGAAAAAGAAGAGTACAAAGTAACTCTAGAACCTGGCTTCTTTAGTCAGCAGGCTTTGAATTTATATTTTGTTGACATGATGGTCCTGTTTTTTCCTCTTTTTTTCTCTACAGCCCAGGTTCCTGATGACGAACAGTTTGTCCCAGATTTCCAGTCTGATAACCGTGAGTATCCGCACTTTATTATTTATGCGGAGTGGCTGAGGGACAGGGGGTGGAGCCAAATCTGGCAGCCAATGGGGTCCCGCCTGCCTGCATCTGTTCATTATTTATCGCCTGCCCACGTGACCGTCTGATAAGAGCCATTAAAACTGAAGAGCAGCAGTCGCCAGGATGCTTCTTTTGGGAGAATAAACCCCCTGTAGGTTTCTGTTACTTTACACTCTGCTTGCTGTAGCCACCTCATACATGCATTTATATGAAAGAATTTGCCACTCGGGCAGTATTAGAGATCTTGATGGCCTCGTAAGGAGAAACATACCAACATGAATTAATGGACTGATAACCTGGGGTTTCCCCACCTCAGTTCTCCCATCACAGCTACCTGAGAAGAGCAGGGCACTGAGAATTTCTCCCATGAAATGGCCTGCTATGAACCTGGGGGAGGTTTGTTTCCCATAAGAACTGATAAGAAGCAAAATCGTACAAATAAGATTCTGGAGATGATTGAACCGGAGGAACTGCTGACCTAAAGTTTTCTTGTTCAGTCTCAGCCTTTGGTGCTCCAGTTCTCAGTTGGTCTTGCCGAAAGTCTTACCGTCACTTTGAGATCCGGTTACATTTGGCTCTGCGAATAAACTCCGTAGAGTCTCATCATTCTAATCGTCCCTCCTGGTTTTCACTTTAATCAGTCAATTGGCATCGAGTCCATCACATGAGTGGAGAACTGTAATCTGATTTTACGCTTTCACACACAGCTCCTGCCTCGCTGGATCTGGCCCAGGCGTGGCGCTGGGGTGGGGAGTGACTCACGCTCGTCCTCTTCTTTAGAACTTGCAGCAGGCCTGTAAAGTCCTGCATGAAGCCATATTCGGGAAGCCGCATTTTCTCATGTTGGACTGAACCACTGAGGCACCCGGTCCTCCAGTCATTATTTAGAATCATGACTGCGCCTTCATGTGGCATGCAGAATAGCTGTACTCCTTCGCCAGTTCTGGCACTGCTGTGTTTGGGTCTGTGGATGGCTGTCATCACCTGGCAGGGGGCCAGCTTGTGTACAGGGTCACCATTCACACCCAGGCCTGTATGGGCCCAAAGGGTACAGGGAAGGAGATTAATGGGTGGGGGGAGGGGTCTTACCCAGCATAACAGCCTTTGCTGTTGTGAATGCAGAATGGTGGGTTTGTTTCTGTCCCTCTTGCCTGGGCGGCATGAGCTATTCGCATAGACATTCCCTCTTGCGGCCTTGCTGTGCCAGCAGTCGGGCAAAGCCAAGGAGGTGTGTTGGCCTCCCATTGCAATGGGCTGGGGGATAGTGTTTCACTGGCTATTGTGTGGTGCAGGCATCAGGAGCCAGTAGGCTGATCCATTGGCTAATGGTTTCAAAGCAAGGAGAGGAAAATCATTGCACATCATTAAATTACAGCTGCACTGATTCATGAGTATTGACTGCCCTGTAATGGAACTCAGCACTGACTTGGGTGTAATGATAGTTATGGGGATGCCGTGGCCCTAAGCAGCAGAACACAAAAGCGTTCTTCTTGGGCAAGGAGGTGGCGTGTGAATTGTAGCTGCGGGGCTAATGCAGTCTGGTCATCATATGTTGTGTTGCAGCTGAAACAAGTCATTACCCTCTTGGTTTTGCAGTGATGTTCCATGGGCCTCCTCCAACTAAAATTAAGCGCGAGCTGTGTCCTGCTGAAGAGCTGTCCCCCTGCCAGCAGGAGCAGAGCCTCACATCCTGTGCAGAAAAGTGCCTTTACAGCTACAGGTATGGCCCCCAGGTCCCCATTTCAGCAGTTTTAATGCAAAACTGAGCATGTGAAAACACCTCACATCTTTTGTCCCCCATGCAGTGCCTACGACAGGATGCCCACTGCTGGATTCAAGCCCCTGACTCCTCCCTCGACACCAGTCTCCCCCTGTGGCTCCACACACACTCCAAGCGTGCACACACTCCAGGAGCAGTCCCTTACTCCAGTGTCCGCCCAGACGCCAGGGCCTCAACCCATGCACAGACAGCCCGCACATAACCAGAGGACAGTCTCGCTGCACAACCAACCCACCCCCTTTGCCGTGCCGTGCCCTCCAGTCACTCACTCTGGCACCTACAATTCAGACCACAGGTGAGGTTTATGTGAGTGAGTTGGATGTGATGGAAATGCTTTGCACAGTGACAGTTGTGCTGCTGGGTTGCTCTGACATGCAGAAACCAAACTCACAAAGTTGTCTCACCATTGAAATTTGGATAGTCGCTGTAGACAAATCATTGGAGATGGATCAGGTTGCATGCAAAGGATTGCAAACTCTCTCATCCTCTTTCTAAGTGCATCTGAGGGCTGTAGATGTTCAGGGTTTGGAGAAGCACCACAGTTGGCTTCATACTCACTCCACAGCCATTCCTGCCAGCTGCTTTGAACAGGGCGCCCAGCAGGCTGCCGGTGGGGCACGGCATGTCGGCAGCCATTAGCATCCACAGGAGGCCGATGGCACTAAGGTGGCCAATCATCATTCCTGTAGCCATCAGCACCGTCCATGGCAGCAAGATACTGCTGGCTGCTGGAACCAGAAAAGGTCATTTGGTGTCAGAACTTATTCTGCACCTCAGTAAAAATCAAAGGGTTCCTTGTCCCCAAACGGCGCCTCTACGAGTCTCACCTCCGCCCTACAAGCCATTTTGGACGTCCTTCTCGAGATTTCTCTGTCGGTGTCCAGTTGACAGAGATGCACTTCCTTTTATCCCCTCAGGTTTCACAGACAACTCTCAGAGCCCTGCTTGCAGTTCCCTCCTGCTGAGACCCGGGGCTGCCCCTCGTTCTCCTCCCAGGTGCCCAGCACCTCACCACGCGATGGCAGGCCCCCTTACCACAGGCAGATGTCGGAGCCCCTGGTCCCTGTGCCTCCCCAGGGCTTCAAACAGGAGCTGCTGGACCCCCGTTACACGGAGCAGGGTGTCCCCACTATGG
This sequence comes from Heterotis niloticus, assembly GCA_018136845.1. NCBI lineage: Eukaryota > Metazoa > Chordata > Actinopteri > Osteoglossiformes > Osteoglossidae > Heterotis > Heterotis niloticus. The sequence goes on from CM030906.1 coordinate 16,323,054, forward strand.
GCCTCCCTCAGCCTGCCTTTACGTCCTTGCCCATCAAGCAGGAGCCCAGAGACTTCTGCTTTGACTCTGGTGAGCAGGAAAGTTGCAATAGCCAGCGGCCAATGCATCTGCAGATCATTCCTGGAGTCCAGCCCAGTATTCTCAGAACCATAATTATAGTTTTGATGCTGAAGGCAGTGTGGAGAGAGTATTTCCTAGCTTTTGTAAGAGGAATTGTGTGCAGACTCGGTGTTTTTCTCTGAAAAGTGCTGGCCTCTGTGTGGGTTTGCATCGGTCTGTGAAATTTGTCACCATGCTGTGAGAAACAGGGGTGTAGAAGCGCCAACAGTGGCCTGCAGTCTTCTGGATGTCTTCACAGACCTGGGGTCTGTGCCCCTTTACTGTGGGGCTGTGTAATGACCTGGTGACAAGCAATGGCCATGTTTAGGTGCATCGCAGCTTGGATTTAATTTACTTGGGCCGTTAAGAGATGGCGCTTGAATATAGTAGCAGAAACTACATCGTTGCATGAGCCATGATGATGATGTTGTATGTAAGGGTGAATTTTTCTCAAGATCTTCACCTGTGTTGTACAACCATGCTGTATGCTGGAGCCCAGGTACAGTTGCCCATATCAGCCACATTCAGATGTTCATCTTCCATTTGGGCTTCGATCATCAGGTCACACAGGCGGTGCCAAATCTGCTTATGGTCTTACCCTATAAATAGTCCAGAGCTGCCTGGCAGCAGGTTCTGTGCTTTGGGTGTGTGATTTTGATTTGTAAAGCAAGGGCTCAGCAGTAAGGTGCAACTGCTCAAGTACTGCTTATCGCTCATCATCAATGCAGTGTGGGGGGGTGCCACACATAGAGCTGGGATTTAACCTCTAGGGGCAGACATAATGTCACATTCCTTCTGAAGTACTTGTGCGTGGTTTCTACTTGTTTTTGCCATACAGTGGTCCATGCAGACATTGCCCTGTTGGCCATCCATTCCAGGAGGCTTGGGTCCACGGTCACCCCAGCCGCTTGATCTGGAAGAGTAGCTGTTAAAGCCTTTGTGTCTCCGAGAAAGAGACTCGGTCCATCGAGGAAGGCTCCAGTCGTTCAGAGACATTTTGAATGTGTTGCTTTAATGGAAAAAACAAGGGGATGCTGCCGAAATGCCAGTGTTGTGTACAACAGAAAGTCCTTTGAATGCCACGAATGAATTAAGCCCATTCTTAAATGTCAGCTGTAGCTGCTGGTAGCCTCTTGCGTTGGAGGACTGCTTTTTAAAAAATATCTTAGTAATGCATTTCTACACTCTTGCTGCAGGACAAACTTGTGAGAACTTTTGCCCCTTTTGTCTTGCAGAAGTGCCTAACTGTCAGTCTTCATTTGGGAGGGCAGCACGGTTCTACCAAAGTAGCCACGACGGTGAGTAAGCTAGGCTACACGCGTTTTCGGGAACATTTGTGTCTCGTAGCAGAGTTACTGAACCACAGCACTGAGCAAAAATGGTGTCCTTTGGGTTGTAAAAACTTGATGCCTTTATTTCAACATCTGTCTGCATTCTTCCAGCATCTCACATGAAGGTCGAAAAGGACCTCAGTGGAAACAACCCAGCCCATTTTTACAGTTTATTGGGCACTGGGCTGGCAATCTATTGTATTTTTATATTAGGGTCAGGGTTACAGGTTAGAGGGCTTTTATTAAGCATTATTATTAGCAAAATCCTCTCAAAGTTATGTGCCTGTTCCCCTTGCAGGCTACCCCTTTGACAGAGAGCAGCACCTGTACTTCGATGACGCATGTGTGGTCCCCGAGCGGCTTGAAGGTATGCGCTGTGTGAGCAGAAGGCAAGGCTAAGGTTAAGCTAACCTGGCTAGTATATCTCTGCATTCCTGACTGGTGCTGAATGTGCATGTTTAGCATGTGTCACCACACACACACCTGCAGGAGCAGTGCAGTGTGGGAAGCTGCTGGCTATGTGCCCTGCCTTTGGCTGCTTTGGTGTGGGTGTACAGTGCTAACAGTTCCTCCTCCCAATCGCAGGCAAAGTGAAACAGGAGCCCTCTGCATTCCGTGATGGTCCCCCATACCAGCGTCGTGGCTCCCTGCAACTCTGGCAGTTCCTGGTCACCCTGCTGGATGATCCGAGTAACGGCCACTTCATCGCTTGGACAGGCCGCGGCATGGAGTTCAAGCTCATCGAGCCGGAGGAGGTCAGCTCCCACCGCCCACTGCAAAGTTTATTAAGAGGTACCATAAGCAGCTGAGCACATGGTCACAGTGGCCTCCAGGTTGAACTGGCAACTTCAATTGTATTTCAGGTGGCTCGGCGTTGGGGCATCCAGAAGAACAGGCCAGCCATGAACTACGATAAACTCAGCCGCTCGTTACGTTACTACTACGAAAAGGGTATTATGCAGAAGGTAAAGGCAGGTTCACGTTCCACTCCTTCCTACCATTCTGCACAGTACCTCGTACTTTGGGTATTGCTCTGTCAGTGGTTGTTTTTGCTACAAGGTCCGAGGTTCTCTGTGTCCTTCTTGTCTCAGGTTGCTGGGGAGAGGTACGTCTATAAGTTTGTTTGCGACCCAGAGGCCCTCTTCTCCATGGCCTTCCCTGAAAACCAGCGGCCCAACCTGAAAGCTGAGGCAGACGGTCTCCCTGGGGCCGAAGATGACACGCTGCCCCTGATTCACTACGACGAGGGTGCATCCTACCTGGTGGACGGGGCGGAGAAGTGCGTGTCAGGATTGCCGTTCCCCGATGGTTACTCGTACTGAAGTGTTGTGCCAGAGCCAAGCCCAGGCTGGCCAAGCAAGCTGGGAGTTTCCTCCTCCTCCTGCTTCTCCTGAATTGTTGCCCCTTCCCACACCACCCTTGCACACTCCATGGAGACAGAAGAACCTGCCATCCAGTCCCGCTTCAGCATCAGCCGGTAAGCTGGACCAGAGAGCCGATGGACAGACTGGGCAGGTTCCTCTTGGAATGAAGGGCAGGTCTTACTGTGGAGGTGGTGCAAAGCGGACAGCGCCACCCACGGACGGCTGCCAGCTCCTCCTCTGTTGACTACCACAACTGTGGCAATTCTGTACTGACAATCTGCTTTTCCAGAAGCATTCATATGATTATTTAATAAAAATGCAGCACTATACTGTAATTGCCTTTTGGTCTCCAAGTAATTTTTACGTAGTCCAATAGAAAAAGGATGCCGAAAGGCTTCACACACATTAGTAAAAAAATCTTTTAATGGGGAAAGTTGTTGCTTTGTTGTTTTCTGCAGTCAAACTGCTCTTTTAACCTTTTGTATTTTTATTTTGATCACATTTAAGTCCTTTTCCGCTTAACCTAAGCAGAGGTTCAGTCCAGTTTGTTGATGCATGTTTTATTTTTGTAGGTCTTCTGTTCCTTTGCAAGTGCAATGTTTTTGTTTATCGTGCTGCATCAAAGGTCTCAGGCCAGAGCTGCTGCGCACTATTGTGCACCCAGCGCTCCACCTGTCACACAGGCCTCTCCGGCCACCTGTCTGCCCCATGTGGTCTCTAAACACTCGCTTGGTTTAGAATGGCGTGACAGCCGGACGTGTGGCATCCGAACTCTCTTCCTTTCAGCTTTTGTGTGACAACTTCAAAAAGGGATGCATATGAACAGTATTTGGATGCCATGAACTTTGGCTGTATGTACCTGTAAAGGTGTGTATTGCAGAGGAAATGGTCGCCTTTTGTAGCTTTTGTATTTAGAGCTTTGTTTCTTTGGCACTGTTCCCTAATGAGGTTTTGTAAAATGGTGTTTAAGTACAGGAGATTTATTCCGAGAAACTTTGTTTCCATCTTTTTACTGTGCAGCTCGCGCTCGAGAACTGCGGCTTTTCTCCGCACTGTTACCCCACTTGTTGCTTTCCTTTGGATTTCGGACAATAATTTCTGCGACTGTATTGTTGTTTTTTTTTTTTTCCCCCTTGGGTGGAGACTGAAACAAAGGTATATAAATATATTTTTGCAAACTGCATCTGTTTGATCTGTTGTATGTACTGTATAATTCTGCCAATTACAGATGTGTATTTTATACTTCATCCTTGCTGTGATGAAGAGAGTTGTTGCTGAGCGTACATCTTGCTTGAGGTGGCCGGGTGGCCCTCCCTGAGGGGTTCCGCTGTGCTTCTACAGAGGCTTCGTGTACCTTACACTGCTGAGTTTATAATCTGTACTGGGTACAATAAACTATCCTGACTGCTTCACTTTCCACATGCTCCTGTGCTTCCTCACACCTTCAGGTGCCAGGCTTCTTTGCTTCACTGTGGTGGTTTTCGGGAGAGCGAAGAAGCCTTTTTAAACCATCGCTGTGGCAGAACACACCTGCTTTTTCTGAGCACTGCTTTGGGTCCTGGCCTCACTGCAGATGGAAAGCCATGCGGGAGACCATCGCACCCCCTGTGCTGAAATTTGCAGGCTGGCTGAGTCTGCGTGTGACGCGAACAGCCGCAATGTGACACTTGCCGATGCACCTGTGTATTAAATATTTCAGCTTCCATCATGCATAATAAATGACAGTTTTGTGTCGTTTGATCCGCGAGTTGTTGCAGCTGCTGGGGTTGAAGCACCCGGATGCAGTGGGTCTCCATAAAGCTGAGACCCAGGCCTATGACAGACAGCAAGTGTGGTTCTTGCACCAAAACAAGATTCATGTTTCTTTGATTTGTACATGAATACCTTAATGGGTTCAGACAATTATCGTATTCCGTATGTTGTTCTGCAGGTTAACGGAGATTAAGTCTGTATTGGGTCTTTTCCTCACTTGACATGGGCAAAAAGTAATTGATTTAATGAAATAAGAAATCCAGGCTTCTCTGGTATGCGCTAGAGTTCCTTAGTGCTTTTCTTGCCCAAACTGAGATAGTTTTTCCCCTTTTGTTGTCTCATGATCACACCTTGAGGTATTTGTCACAATTTCATAGCAGATGCTTTTATGCAGGAGTGCCTCAGCTTTGACGTGAAGACAACATGCAAGCTAGATGAAGCTCCGTGGTTCTACCAAGGACAAAAGACCTGGCACTTGACCAAATGAATGTGAACCCCCATGGTTCTCATGTTCACCTGGCAGTGGACATAATGGAAACCTGAAAGTCAGGTGTAATTCAGGATTGATGGATGAGCAAAGTGCTCAACTGTGTATAATTTGATCCAGGGCACAGGCAGGATTCTCAGCATGCAAAGGGCTCTGGATGATACAGAGATGGCCACTTGGAAGCTCTCCAAGGCTCAGGCTGACCTTAAAGCTGGAAATGTGTCAGAGTTTGACTTTGAGATGTGGGACGTCTGGCGCTCGCTATCGACTGGAGAAAAGCAGCGTGATGACTTGTAAAACTCTTAAAGACCCTTTGTTCTCCCAAAGGAGGCAGGTTCCATTTATCAGAGTAGTGGAATGGGGAGCACAGATGGCAAATACCCACGTTTTTTTACCTGACTGTTTCATCCGTGGTCGCAAGCCGACACTCCAGCAATAAACTCATTCACTTAGCTCTGCAGCAGCTTGCACTTCTTGCAAACTCTTAAGACAAGCAGACCTTTGGCTATTATTTCATGGCTAGCAGAGGCCACTGCTAACCATGGATAGTGGGAACCTCAGGCTTTTGGGGGCAGGAACTGTGCATGTTTGTGTGCAAACAATTGCATTTTTAAAAGTGCTTCACTTTCTTTCGTAGTTTTTATTTACGTAGTTTTGAAGACAGAACTTGACTGCACTTAAATTAATTCCCGTAACAAAAGATAAAAAGGGAAATGTATTTTGGACGTACAAGGGCATGAATATCGACTGGACAGGAACTGATGCATTTTGCAGGAGACAGAAACAGTTTGGAGATACTGAAAAGAGTTTATGTGCCAGATAATGTGGCTGGAAAGGATCTGGTCCGTGCACTGTGACAGACTCTCCACTGGAGTAAATGGCGATAAGCCTCTTGATCTGATTTAGCAAGATGCTGTCCTGAAGAATCAAGCCCCACCCCACCCCCCGCTTCCCGCTCTCTGCATTTGCTGGGGCCAGCAACCCCCTACCCCCATCCTAGCCATCTTTGTTTCCTCCTTTCCGCACAGGTTTTAGCATTAATCCTCCTGATGGTACTGATCCACTTTCTCAGAAAAGGCTTCATCCGATTGGGGCAGGTCAGCTCACAGCTGCCATGTCCATTAAGCTCTCGCTGTCCTCCAAGTGCAGAGCTTCATTTCACCTTTGGCCGGGTAAAGTCCCTCACAAGCAAAGCTGCTGCAACCACTGCAGCTGGGACACGAGCCTCTTTGTGCCTGACACTAGAAGTGAATGGTTTGGGAAAACCTTTCAGCTCTTTACTTTATGTCTTCTGTGCACTATAGCATCTGCTGCACCAGCATGCCACCCTGACATGGCTTCACATTGTTCTGTTTCTCCTGAACTTCAAACCATCTTACAGTGCTGTGAAAAAGTACTTGTCCAGAGAGAACCTGACACATAACACAGTTTTTAAAATTTTACTTTAGTTAAGGACCAACGTTATCCATCACCCACAAGACCCAAGTGAAAAGGTAATCATATTCAGTCAGACCACATTTACCTGAGATTTACACTGAACACAGAGAGCTTGACTGCAGCAGCCCTCCTAAATCAGAATCTCACTGTACCTCGCCATGAGTGTGAATCGGTCACCACAAAGCTTCTGTAAGAGCACTATGCTACAATCAAAAGAAATTCCAGAAGGTTCCATTTGTCTTATATTTTATCTAAAAATGTCTGAAACCACTCAGTGTGATGATGTACACAGAAGTGGTGAAAATCAGCCCTTTCACACATCAACTATGCACTAACAAATGAATTCATATCTAACTTTTTTTGTCTCATGCAACACTATGAACTCATTATTCATCTCCAGAAAATATACCGGACCTTCGTTCTTCTTATCATCCCTTTCGGGCTTCTTAATCTGCTATTCTGATGTAAAGGAACATACCTACACTCACAGGAAATGTATAACCACATGAAGGTACTTTGTAGACCCCCTGCCCTACCTGCTAACACTGTGACTGATGTTACTGCACACTTGTACATGTAACACATTTTAAACCATTGGCCTCATGCTGGGTTTGCCAAATAAATTAATGCATTTCCAGGAGAAGGCTTCAAATCTGATTGTTTGAGAGGTCCATTGGTGACTGACTGACTACTTATAAAAAATGCACACTACACACTTGTCAGAGTTCCAGTCATGCTGCAGGGTTTGGACTGGGGCCTTGAGCAGAACACTCAAAATCACATGGGTAGCTGTGGTGTCTTGCTAGTGTGCTAACTATTCCAGCATTTCTTTTTATTGTCTTGTCTGAATGTTGCTCCTGTTAACTTCAGACTGCTGTCATATTACAGACAGCCATGAGAAAACTGCCAGCTCTCTTGTGGTCACATTTACATTAATCCATTACTAACACTGCTTTCTGCCAACACCTCTTCACGGAATAGCAGTGCAGAAGGCCACTTTATTGATTTCCCTCTGCTGAATATTTATTTCCCAGCATTAATGCAAACAGACTGGCGCCATCAGTGTGGCCATTACTCTCTTACAGCCATTTCAGTTTCTCTATTCACTGCAATACTGCAAAAATCCATTAATATACACCAACACATTAGCTTATTAACTATGGGATTTGTTTCCAGCCGAGTCAGTTATGATGCATCATCCTAATTATGTGACATGCTTAAATAAGTTGATATACTGTATGTCCTTGTAAAATCAAAATAAAATGTGTGGCTTGGGCCTACTGATGGCTGCATGGTCAATTTCAGCATACAGGGCTGGGAAATTCATGTCATTCAGAATTTAGCTCCCTGTGGACACTGTTAATGAATATTAAAATTATTTATATCCTTTCATCATTAACCACCAAATATGACTTAATCTTGTATTTGCTGGTCAGTTAAATGAAGGCAGTTCAGCAACAATGGCTTCCTGAAATGCAGTTAATTTATAGAGCACCATGTGAGAGAAAAGCAGATGTATTTTATTACAGTATGTCTGTTTTCTGCTAATGTCCAGTGTGCCGACGAGAACAAAAGTCAGTGAGCGGGGGGGCAAGCATGGCATCAGTCTGCCATACAGTGGCAAAGCTGTGTTATTACATGGGGGGGTGTCACGCTATTTACCCTGCTTCACACCACATCTTCACACTCGCTATTGAGCAGAACGGACTGCGGTGTCGAGAGTTATCCAGCTTTCCACATGAATAGTTTTTTAAGTGTGATGTGAATATCTTTGTAATATTAATGTACAAAGATATTCTGATTAAAAACCCACAAGTATTTAGTTAATACATTGTTTAAATATTGAAGGTCAAAAACTGAAAACATATGCAGCGGACAAAATAACAGAAACACCGTGGAAAAATGTAACTTTGAAGCGACTAAATTATAGTTTGTGTCACTGTGAAACTATGGGGTGTGACAATTTGCATCTTATGTGACTTTTGAAAGCAACATGAAGCGATAAATATCATTCCAAAGAAACCAGAGGCCCAAGCATGGGTCACAGAAACAGAACATAATTTATTGTGTTCAGGAGTACAGCTTCCAAAATAATGATATGCCATGCTTAATGTGGTCCAACACGCATGTCCACGTTGCCTACCCTCCCATTGGACTCTGACAAACATCAACCGGGAGCTGTGAACTGAGAAAGGGGCTGAGTAGAGGCTACAGCCCACTGCTGTTCTCAGGGCTTCACTGCCATCTTGCAGCTGTCTGCAGAAACACCTGGTCTTTGGAAATGGGAAAGTGCAAAAAGTGTGTCCTAAATAATGTGGGAAAAGGTCTGCATGTTCAAAAGCTTGAATCGCAAACCTTCAGAACGCAAGAAGGCAATGTGGTGCACAGTAGCTACTCGTGACCCCAGTGAGCTGAGCTGTTCCTCCTCTGCAGTGAAGGAACAGTGATTCAGACCACACAGGGCCATTTGTAGTGCTACTTCCTTTCAGAAGAGTGCTGTGCAGCTTACCAGGTTTTTTACCAGTTGCTTGGCCAGGTGGATTGCAGCTGCTAGAAAACTGAGACGAGCAGGAAATGCTGTGCCACCGCTGGGTGAGGGTGGGGGGGCTGCTGCTTCATGGCTCCCATTTAAATTGGACTTCCTCTTCTTGTAACACATCTCAGGGTGAGATCACAGCTCACTGTGCTCCTTTTTAGCCTCCAAAATACATGTGTGTAAGTGTAAATGCTACTTGATACCAGCAGGGAAGCCTGTATCAGTCTACATGAATGCAGATAAGCAGGTATGGAAAGTCCATGAATGGTGCCCTCCTTCTTCAGGTAAATGGTACAGACTGATAGGGGTGCTGGGGAAATGGTGTGCACAATGTTTTGTTGGCACACAACAAGGCCCTTTTTAATGCAGGAGTTGAGACACTACAGAGTCAACATAGATTAGAATCCCTGTGCAATGTTTCCACCACCTTGCTGAATCCAAGCTTAAAATAATTCTATTGTTCTGCTGGCACCAGCAATATGTACCTAATAAAGTGGCCATTGTGTGGGTGTTGCATGTATTTTTATACCTTGTCATTTGTTTCAGTATAGAATGCTCACGGTTTATTTTTGTTTACTTGGGCTATAATTAATCTGAGTCTGGAGCAGCTTTTAATAACCTTGATAACATTCAGCTAAATTAAACAGACCGAAATAGAAAATGAATTTATTATTTATAGCATCTCCTGCCGTGCATACCGACTAAGCGAATGCACTGAAAATGCACTGCATTCACAGCACTGGTTTCCATAGTGACGGGAAACAACAGCATAAATATAGGATTGTTATATTTAGCAGACGAGCATTGCTTCACCAGATGGGGTTGCTGAAGATGTCATGGTTTTATTATAGCACAAACAAAATAGTGATTATTTTAGGACAACAAACTTCTTTGTTCTGTTTTTAGCTGACATGAATTCCACAGCGTCCGTGAAGGTAGCAGGCCTTTGCCTTCCAGTCCAAGTGGGATGATGTGAAATGTGGAAAATGAAAAGGCATTATTCACTCGTGTGGGATTTGTTCCCAAACCTTGCTGCTGCCTCCAAGCCTGTGGAGCTGAAGCGTTTGCTGAAATTTTAAATGACATTAATGAAATTTACCAGATGCTTTTCCCCAACCGGTATACAATGCCAGGTAAACAAGCACGTTGCACTAGCAACGCAGTCAGTCAGTGAGTTTCCCAGGGCCACACCTTACACCTGCAGCTGCCTGTGGACTTTATGATGAGCTCCTGAGCTGAGCTCTCAGCTTCAGCTGTCAAACTTTTAGAGCAATGAACCATCTCTCGTCCCCTACAGAGTTTGCAAGTCGAGAACCCACTTTAACCTAAGTTTAAACAAAGGGGCGTAACAACTTGACCGTTTTTGTCATACCGCGGACACTGACGCCATTGGCAACAGCAGTCATACATTCTGTGGGGCGAAATGGAGTGAATTTTACATTATTTTACGGAACCTATAACAATGAAACATTGCTAATAGAAGAGATGGCGATCGTAAGCGGCTGGCAATGCGAACTCACGCACTGCCGTACTACTGGACATCGTGCGCCCGTAGCGCATCCCGCCACGAAGCCACGTTTTTTCTCGCGAGGTTTTTTTGTACGCGAGAAATGCCAGTTATCGTCCGTTGTCGCCTGTGCGCTGCGGGTTCGCCGGCCTCAGCGGAGAAGCGGCTGCTGTGGCGGCCTTAAGCCGAGCTGAGCTGCGCCACGCTGGTGGACAAAAGCCCGCTGCCATGACGGACGCGGCCATTTCCTTCGCCAAGGACTTCCTTGCCGGCGGTGTCACGGCTGCCATTTCAGAAACTGCGGTGGCACCGATCGGAAGGGACAAGCTGCTGCTGTTGCAGGTAACCGGGCGGGGGGCTGTTGCTGCGCTACGAATGTGAGGTTTTGAGGCAGAGCGGCGAACGCAAGCGCTCGGTTGCTACGGCAACAGCCCCCCGCCTCACGCACGATCCGGTCGTAGTCTTCCATGGCGATCCATTTATTTTGTCTCTCACAGCGCTAAGCCTCTGGGATGAACCTTTTTTGTAGTTTGTAGTTGCACGCTGAAAGGATGCGGGCCTTTCTCGGGGTTGTAGCTGCTTTATACACTCCCGTCCTGTCCGTTCCTTAAAAGTTCCTGTTCTAGAAAGGTCCGCTTGGGGTCACGACTTCATTTATTGACAAGTGAATGTCACTAAATATCACGCAGCTAGCGTACCGTAAAAAGAGCATCAGGGGTTGACATCACATCAGCATGAATGGAATTTAAGACCATTTTGATATTTTGTGGAAACTGCATGAAAGACGCTGCAGACTCTGTTGAGTTTGTCTCATTCAGAAACTCTTCTTCATCTTTCGGCTGCTCCCGTTAGGGGTCGCCACAGCGGATCAATTGTTTCCACTTCTTCCTGCCCCCTGCATCTTTCTCCATCACACCCACCACCTGCATGTCCTCCTTCACCACATCCATAAATCTCCTCTTAGGCCTTCCTCTCTTCCTCTTGCCTGGCAGCTCCATCCCTAGCATCCTTCTCCCGATATATCCAGAGTCAACCTGTCCATTACCATTGCAAATAAGAAAGGACTCAAAGCTGATCCTTGATGTAATCCTACCCCCACCTTGAAAGCATCCGTCACTCCTACTGCAGACCTCACCACTGTCACACTGTCTTTGTACATATCCTGTACCACTCTTACATACTTTTCTGGCACCCCCGACTTCCTCATACAATACCACAGCTCCTCTCTAGGTACCCTGTCATATGCTTTCTCTAAGTCCACGAAGACACAATGCAACTCCTTCTTACCTTCTCGATACTTCTCCATCAACACCCTCAGAGCAAACATCGCATCTGTAGTACTCCTTCTCGGCATGAAGCCATACTACTGCTCACTGATCATCACCTCCCTTCTTAACCTAGCTTCCACTACTCTTTCCCATAACTTCATGCTGTGGCTGATCAGTTTTATCCCTCTGTAGTTACTACAGCTCTGCACATCACGCTTATTCTTAAAAATTGGTACCAGTACATTTCTCCACTCCTCAGGCATCGTCTCACTTTCTAAGATTACATTAAACAATCTGGTTAAAAACTCCACTGCCATCTCTCCTAAACACTTCCATGCTTCCACAGGTATGTCATCTGGGCCAACAGCCTTTCCATTCTTCATCCTCTTCATAGCTGTCCTAACTTCCTCCTTGTTAATCCATTGCACTCCCTTATTCATAATCCCTACATCATCCAGCCTTCTCTCTCTCATTGTCTTCATTCATCAGCCCCTCAAAGTACTCTTTCCATCTGCACAACACACTCTCCTCGCTTGTGAGTATGTTTCCATCGCTATCCTTTATCACCCTAACCTGCTGCACATCTTTCCCAGCTCGGTCCCTCTGCCTAGCCAATCGGTACAGGTCCTTTTCTCTCTCCTTAGTGTCCAACCTCTCATACAATTCACCATACGCCTTTTCTTTAGCCTTCGCCACCTCTCTCTTCGCCCTATGCCTCATCTCCTTGTACTCCTGTCTACATTCTTCATCTCTCTGTCTATCCCACTTCTTCTTTGCCAGCCTCTTCCTCTGTATACTCTCCTGTACATCCTCATTCCACCACCAGGTTTCCTTGTCCTCCTTCCTCTGTCTAGATGTCACACCAAGCACCTTTCTAGCTGTCTCCCTTACCGCTTCTGCTGTGGATGCCCAGCACACTGGTAACTTTTAACTGCCATCCAATGTCTGTCTTAATTTCTCCCTGAACTCCACCTTATAGTTTTCCTTTTCAAACTTCCACCATTTCATCCTTGGTTCTGCCCTCACTTGCCTTCTCTTTTTGATCTCCAATGTCACCCTACAAACCACCATCCTATGCTGCCTAACTACGCTTTCCCCTGCCACCACTTTGCAGTCTACAATCTCCTTCAGTCTGGCCCTTCTGCATGAGATATAATCCACCTGTGTGTATCTTCCTCCACTCTTGTACGCCACCCTGTGTTCCTCCCTCTTCTTAAAATACGTATTTACCACAGCCATGTCCATCCTTTTTGTAAAATCCACAACCATCTAACCTTCCGTGTTCCTCTCCTTGACACCATACCTACCCATCACCTCTTCATCTCCTCTGTTCACTTCACCAACATGCCCATTGAAATCCGCTCCAATCACCACTCTCTCTCCCTCAGGTACACTCTTCACCACTTCATCCATATCACTCCAGAATTCTTCTTTCTCATCCATCTCACACCCAACTTGCGGGGCATATGCACTAACAACATTCATCATCACACCATCAATTTCCAGTTTCATAACCATCACTCTGTCAGACACTCTCTTCACCTCCAAGACACTCTTGACATACTGTTCCTTCAGGATAATCCCTACCCCGTTTCTCCTCCCATCCACACCATGGTAAAACAGTTTAAACCCCCCTCCGATGCACCTAGCCTTACTCCCCTTCCATTTGGTCTCTTGCACACACAATATATCAACCTTCCTTCTCTCCATCATATCAGCAAGCTCTCTCCCTTTACCAATCATACTACCAACATTCAAAGTTCCTACCCTCACGTCCACTCTCTTAACCTTCCCCCTCTCCTCCTTTTTCCGGACATGCCTTCCTCCTCTTTTCCTTCGGCCTCTTCTCTTTCTTCGGCCAACAGTAGCCCAATTTCCGCCAGCACCCTGTCGGCTAGCAGTACTGGTGGCGGTCGTTGTTAACCCGGGGCTCAACCGATCCGGTATGGAAATTTGCATTTTTGTCCGCATATTAGGTTTGGCAAATTTTTACACCGGATGCCCTTCCTGACGCAACCCTCTCCATTTATCCGGGCTTGGGACCGGCACGAAGAAATACACTAATTTGTGCATCCCCCTGTGGCTGGATTCGCATCCCCTTGTGGCTGGATTGTCTCATTCAGAAACTAACCTGTGCAAATGTAAATAGATATAGCAGTTTAAAACAGGTTACATTGTTTAATTTACGACATATCATTTAATCTTTTTAAACACAGAATCCCTCCTTATCCTAATCAGATTCGTTCCTGAAAAAGCAAATTTTCCAACAGTGGAAGTCTGTACTTCCTTACTTTCAGTGGGAAGCGTAACTGTGTGTTCCCAGCACCTCCCAGCCAGTTTGCCCGCACGTCACTAAAGTACGTGCATAACACCTTCATAACAGCCCGCCAAGGATTTTTCCACAAGCTCTCCTACTCTCTTGGGAGGCATTTTTACTTAATAATGCAATGCCAAGAAGGTGATAGAGATCATGGACGTTTAAACAACGCAAGCCGAGCGAGTGCAGGTTATCATCATATACAGGACTGGGTACCTCTTTGACACAGCTAAATGTGAGTGGCAGCGTACAACTGCTCCTCTATTAAAGCGTGTATTTGGTCAGTCAGGACCCAAGAAACACCCTCCTGCTGCATTCTTGACCAAAGCACCGTCTGCTCTGCGAGGCAGTAGAGTTGGTTGGAATGAAGCCTGAGATGGTCAGCAAAATACAGAAATCTTGCCAGATACTTTGGATAATAATAATGAATTGACAGTAATGACAAATATCACAAACCTTTAGACTTGTTGACTTTAGTACATTTGTGTGTGTGGGTGCATATGTGGAGCAATAAAGCCTGTCAGTGTCACTCGTGCATGTGTGTTTTAAGGAACGGACCGCAGTCATGTATGAATGCTGTGTGTTCCATCACTATTTCTGCTTCTCCAGGTCCTGTCAGAGACAGCATTTTTACATCTCAAACACTGAGAAGTTCCTGTGTACTGAACCCCAACCCTAATTTGTGTGAAAACAAAACTTTGTGTAAAGAAGTAAGAAAGAGATTCGGGTTTACTGATACAGTTGAGAGAAAAGGACTTGTTTATAAAAAGAGTTGTTAGCAGCAGATTTCCTGCTCAGCATTTCAGGCAACAGCAGTAGCAGGAAAATCTGTCTTGTTGTTTTTCTAGCTATGCTGCCAGACCCCAAGAACACCCACACTGTAGTGAGCTGGATGATTGCCCAGACAGTGACTGTGGTGGCCGGAGTGGTATCTTACCCTTTCGACACGGTCAGATGTCATATGATGATGCAGTCTGGATGCAAAGGAGGTAAGAAAAAGAAAAAAAAAAGAGACCTGCAGTTTAGATCTCAGAGCAAAGCATTATGATGGGGGCTGTGCTGCATTGCCTCATGTAGTTGTTCAAAAGTGTGCCTGCTCCCATCAAAGGGAAACCACGGTAAAAGTGACCATCCACCCCGTCCACATAGTGGACATCATGTACACAGGCACCTTGGACTGCTGGAGGTAGATCGTGCGTGATGAGGGCGGCAAGGCTTTCTTCAAGGGTGCTCTGTCCAACGTGCTGCAAGGCATTGGGGGCCTTCGTGAAATTCAAGAAATTTGTCTAGGTCATCCTCAGTGCTTTCAGCTACCTGGGAGCAAAGGGCTTTGTCACAAAGTGATGGAATGATACTACTGGAGTCCCAGACCTGACCCTGCCGTGCGGCATGTGGGCTACAGGTTAGATGTGGCACGACAACCTGTGCAGAACCTCAGATCGCTCACCATTCAAACACGTTGTGCTTTTTGTTTCTTTATGTTTTCATTGTTTATTGTTAACCATTTCAGCAGGGTAAACATGTCAAAGCAAAAGTGTCAGTTGTGTGGTTTTGCATAACAGGACAGAAACACATTGTGTGGTCGTCAGCTATGTCAGCAGACGAACCATGAGTTACTGCTGCCAGGGGGCTTGTACAAGCTGCCAAATTGTATGGTGTGCGCAGTTTTCCCACACGGTTCTTGTTGAATTACTGACACGGTGAAATCTGCTATCTGACCTTAGGGTTGTGTCATTACAGAAGCGGGCGAGGACCAAAAGGCTTTTACACCGTTTATGCCTCGATATGTAAAACCATTAAGTTGAAAGACAACCTACTTACTTTCTTCATATTTCTGTTTATAAATTAGTTTCTAAATTCTTTAATATAGGATGAAATAATGATGATGTCTGTTTTGTGTAAATATAACGCATTATAATACCGTATTACAGGGCGTAATATATTATCAACGTGCTTCCTTCTTTTTTCCTTTTATTTTAACAAACTGCCCAGTACGTTTTCCGTTGAAGCCGAATTCGCGCCTTCACTGATGCAGTTCACACTGCTGCCCTCCAGATGGCGCTACACTGGCACAAATAGTGACGGAGTCGCGTGAGGATCGTCAAAATCTCCACGAAGGTTGTGTAGGAATTTTCCTATTTTGTAATAGCATTAATTTGTAGTTTATAACATTATTCGTATTTAAATGCTGCGGGCTAGCCTCCCTTTCCCAAAATTATTTTTTTCCTTTTTGATTTGTTTGTCATTTCTGTACTGCACCTGTAACCCCTGTTGAAGACCAGCAGCCTACCTGCGTGCAAAGACAAATAAAAGAGAAAGAAAAACGGCACAAACCACCAGACTTTCCTCCCATGTTCTGCTCTACAAAATGTTTTTAGTTCCTAGAAATGCAGGGAGTCGGATTTTGTTCCTTATTTTCTTTTCAGGTCTTGTCAGGTCCCTAAACAGTCCCTCAGTTAACTGTAAGGTTATGTCTAATGCTAAACCAGATAAATAACAATAAATGCAAAGGATAGTTTTGTTCCGTTATGAATGTTGCAATAATTTGTCTTAAGCTGGACTTCCCAGCTTATGCTTCTTTTCAAAGAACTTCCTTTTCTTTTTAGTCAAAGTCAAAGGTTTATTTGTCATGGGTGAACAACACAGCATAGCAGTGTTGTCCCCATGAAAAGTTTTGTTTCCAGCATCCTCAGTAACACAGATATGGACATAAATATGTACAAGTATAAATAAATAAGGTACAGGATAGAAATAAAGAAGTACTATAAACAGGCAAGTACTATAAAAGGCAAACAAATAAATAATAAATAAGGAGAGTGAATAAATGGTAAGTAAATAGGAATAGGTATGTGGGGAAAAAGATATACATCGGGGAGTGGCAGAGGGGGGGAGAGAAGACACAGCAGCCAAACCAATAGCACACAGCAACCAAACTTACAACAACAGACCAAACCTACAACAACAATAAGTTCCAGAAGTGGGTGTGAAACAGACGGGTTTGCACAATGGGGGGGACAGGCATACAGATAGACAGACAGACAGACAGACAGACAGACCCCGATCGACTGTTCCCACTGCCCAGGGAGGGGTCAGTGGTTTAGCAGTCTTATGGTGTGGGGGAAAAAAACTGTCCCGGAACCTTTTCGTCCTTGTCTGAACACTCCTAAAGCATCTTCCGGATGGGAGCAAGGAGAATAGTTTGTGGCTGGGGTGACTGCTGTCTCTCTGGATGTTCAGTGCCTTTATCTTGCAGCGCTGGGTGAAAAATATATATAATTTTCTTTTATATTCTTTTATATTTTTTCTTTTACTTGGGAAAATATAAAAATATCACAGTTTGGGGTCAGTTGCATTTTGGGGGTTGGCGCATGTGCCAGTTCACGGGGATTGGGTTACGTTCAGTTTATACCTCCATGCCATATGAACGCAACTAACAGCATACGGGAAAATGGTGCTGTGGTGAAAAGTGTTGCTACACAAACTCGTTTCCCCATGGCAACGCTTGTTTGTGAGCGATGATTTGACCAAAGGCCGTTTGTTGCACTTGTGGGCGGCCTGGTTGCAGGATATCTGCCTGGATGTCTGTGTCCCTCTTTTCACTGTCCACGTTCTTGCACTTTGCTTTAATGATGAAACTAACATTTAAATAGAGAATGGAAAGCAGACGGGTCAGTCGCCTGCCCAGGTGGAATGTGGGCGGAATTCTTTACTGTCAATCCAGTGCCCACACTGTGCAGCCTTGAGCAGTACAGTCCTTCCTTTCGGAGGAATACTGCTCTGTACATGTCGCATAAATAAAAAAGCCTGTTTTCACAGGCAGTTTGAAGGGCCTCTTGGAAAATCACGTGCAAGCAATTTTGCTGCAGGGCTCTTTTTAATAGAAACACCATTCTGATTGCAGGATGTTCGCAAGCACTTCCGTGTGGGCCGAAAATCCTTATTTTAACAGCAGAAAGGCCATTGTGAATAATTTGTTCATTGCAGGGCTGTGAGACTCTGGAGCCCCAAACATAGACCGCATGCTAGGCTGTAGTCGCTCTTCTATTCAAACCCACAGTCCATTTATTGAGAGGCACCAGCGCTGCCTGCTGTGCCACCATACTGGCCCAAACACACTGAATACACTAGCTCAGCATGTGGAGTGTCTGTAGTGCCTGCTAACATAAATATGCAGAAATAATGCGCCACTGGGCTACCCATAGCCAATGACACAGCAACCGGTGGAAGGAGACAGCATTTCAGCCACAGATAAGAGGTTTCTTCTAGTTGGCAGTCGGTCACTGATTTTCTATCCACAACTGCAGCAAGAAAGTGCAGATGGGCAAGAATTAAGGAAACGGCCTATGTCACCCCCCCACTCCCCAACCCATCCACCATCCTGTGCTGGAGTTCCCCAGCATCCTCAGCTGGACTGAACTCAAAGACCACAAAATGCAGACAGACTTCCCCAATCTTACAAGAGGGTGAAGTACAGAATCTTGGGCTTCTTGCACATCAGGGAGGCCTCAGTCCTCAGGCTCGGGTCTGGGGGTTTTTGTTTTCAGCCATTTTAAATTAGTCTGTAAATCTTAATGTGGCTCAAAATGTCAAAAAGAAAAGTTTGTTTCACATTTTTTCAGCTACATCCAAGCTTTTCGAATAAACCAAAAAGCTTCAGAATCATCAGGTGTCTGACTGAGTGGGAATTACAGGTCTAAATGGCCTGAAGCTGACAAACATTCCGGCTTCACCTGTCAAAAAGCAGACGGATGCACAGTATTTACTGAATCATCCAGCTTCTACCGCAAGCGCAGAGCTGCCATCAGGCTTCTGCGTCTGGTTGGTACCTCAGACCCTGCATATGCACAAAAACAAGAGATATTGTGAATATTTATGATAAATGTACAGGATATTTCTCTCTAGGCCTTCCCTTATTTACTCATTAGGCGTCCATCTTGCCGGAAATGCAAGGTGCAAGGCAGTAAAACTGCAGCTGGAACACCAGGACAGTTTGATCGTCTTTTATTAAAGCACAACAACGCTGAGTTTAATTCCTAAACAACAAAATATAAAAAAGGTGTTGTGGCTGCATCTGGGCACTTTGCTGTATCGCCTGTGCAGTCAGGAACACCTTTAGTCTGTGGGTAAGTCTTGTAAAAACTCCAAACAGGCATAATTAATGATTAATAAATATCAGTAAATGATAAAACACAGCTTAATATTTCAAAGTTTTTATTAATGAAATATATTAAAGCAAGAAGAAACACCCTAAAAATAAAATTGCATTATCTCCAGAAATCCTAACTCAACCCTTTACTCACACTGTAATGTGCTGTGTGGCGATCCTGTGTGGAGTCCAGTGCTGTAACGTGCATTGGGCAACACAGGTCATCCAAATACTGTAGGTGTTCAGAAGAGCTCTCATTATTATTATTATTATTATTATTATTATTATTATTATTATTATTATCATTTATGGGTCGGTATGTTTGTCCATGTGTCATTGAAATATTACAGGTTGATCCTCCTGCTGCTCTGTGTGTGTGTGATTCAGCTCCTTCCTATCCGCATGTGCTCCCCCCCGCTTAAAATTACCCAGCAGTGCGACGTCACCGACTGTGGAAATTCCCGCTGCAGCCCAGCTGCTCGCCGTCTCCTCCGCCGAAAGGCCGTTAATGATGACGTCATTCTCTTGCCCGTAGCCCTTCGTTTAATGCCGCGCTCGGCTGCAGCCGTCGTCTGGGTAACGTGGCCGTAACCACTTCTCCATCTGCTGCCCGTCCAGTTTACTACAATAACAGGAAGAATGGCAATAAAGAATAAAAGCGAAAGGCGCTAACTGAGAGGGAGGGAGGAGAGAGAGAGAGACCCGAGTGGGCTGAGGGGTGGGCCTGCGCTATTGCACACCGAGATTCTGTCCCTCATTTCCAGTCAGAGAAGAGAAGTGAAACTGACCACTGCCTGGCGTCTGGCGCCAGGCCCCCACAGCTCCTTTTCTCTCGGCTCCTCTCCCGTCTTCAAGCTTCAAACCCACTTCCACCAACAAGGTAAGAACATCACAGGTTCGGGCCCGATTGTCTGCCGTTCGTTCGTTCATTTATATTTGTATTTTGAGGTTGATAAGTCTGCCACCATAACTGGGAAACGGAGCCGCTCGCGAACAGCAAACGCGTCACACAGCGGCGGTAAAGTACGGTCAGAATTTACCTGATATTTTCTTTATATTTACCGCATATTTACCTCAAATACCGAAACGGTGTCATGCGGACCTCGGCGAGAAAACCTCAATGGAAAAGGCTGCCTGAGCTGTGCACTGAAACACAAGAAGTTTCTTTGTCTTCTCAAATTATTATTGTTATTATCATCTTAGCGTGGTCTCATCCAAGTAAACATGTTCTAGTCATTTCTATCAATATAAAGTTCAGAGTTCATCACATCTGCCTCATTTACCACAGGAGAGGAATTCGAACCTCTAACCTTCGAGTCAGAATGGGCAGCTCTGATTGCGGCCCCATTATTAACCTCCATAACCAGCGCATATGCAGTAGAGCAGCCATAGTAAAGCCTGGGTTGGTCTGACGGAATACAAGTGGTTGAACTGTGGTAGCACCGCAGGAGTGGGATTCAAACCTCGCCCTACAGGCTACAAGGTGACAGATCTGTTGCGAAATGTGCTTGGTTTGTTTTTACTAACAATAACTCATACATAACAAAGTATAAGGATAGAACAAAAACTTAAATAAAGCTGTTGTTTATAACAACTTCGGGCTCTTTTTGTTGTGGTTGGTATGGTACAGAAGAAGCAACCCGGTGCAGCGTTTATCTTTATTATTTAGAGTTTTGTTGTCTTTTGCAGTTTTCCAGCAAAATCTCACAGGTGTGTAAATGGCCTTTAAAGCTAAGAGCACAGTTTAGAGGGAATGGCAAACTGCTGCCAGCCCCATTGCCACCATTCCTGAATGAGCAGGTGAAATTCTGTGTCTCGCAGGGTTTGAGATGGACCGCAAACTGCTCGTGTGGCTCCTTCTGCATGCAGTGCTGGGCTCCTCACACCCCCAGGGCCCACCGACCGGTATGTGGTGCCGGGGCACCGCTTACAGCTGCACCGTAAAGCATGACACTAAGATCCTGCGAGCGGTGGCCTTGCATCCCTCACGCTGCGCAGATGCTAATGAACTGTCTCCACTTTGATTTGTAGCCACACCCTTCTTGGAAGGACCCTACCCTACGGACAATAATGGAGATCCCTACTATGAGGATCCTGAATATAAGAAAGCATTTGAGAGCAAAGAAGAAGACATTGTAAGGGTTCTTGCAGCCACGCTGACTTGAATGTTTCCTTTCTAATACCTGCTAAAGTTTTGTTCATTTTATCCCGTGCTGAAAGGTGTTAACATTCACATGAAACACAAGATCATGTGCCATGCTGTGCTTTTTGTTGGAAACCGAAAATAAAGCTTCACCATCTTCACCATCTTCATCTTAGTTTCAGCTCATCCTATACAATAAGACTGCTCGTGGGGAATGGGTGGAATCCATTTACTACTTCCCAGTCAGTGAAAACATCAACCATCATTCAGGACTTCCAGAGGGTAAAGAGGGTTGTTTGGTTTTGCAAATGAATATTTGAAAATGATCCTTTACGATATCACATAATTTGCCCCAGCTGGGTTTTTTTTTTGAGTGCAGAATAAGGACACCAGAGCCGAACGCAGGCCGGAAAGTGACCGTATTTCACTTTGCTCCGCAGGCTTGCAAAGCCTGCAAGCTGTGTCTTGTTTGGTTTTCAACCACCATGAGTTTCGCTGCAGCTGGAGGACACAAACCACCCCCAGCGAAGCTGTTGTGTCCTTCTCTGTGCTGTAAGCATCCTTGGCTCACATCACCGTGGCACCTGTGCCTTCTCCCATGTGACGGCCCACATGGATGCTGTGTTCTTTTTTTCTCAGTCAGTTGGAGGAAGGCAGCAGGCATTGGGGCTGCACTGCCAGCCACAGTCATCTGTTGGAGTGCAGCGGGAGAATTAACCCTGAAAGGTCCATCATGACAATACAAGTCAACGTGTCCCTGCCACATGTGCGGTACTTGTACAGTCAACATTTTGAAGTCAAACAAATTGGTAAGAACGAAATTGCTGATGCTGACAGAATTTTCTTAGTGCTACATAAGAGGAGGTGATATCTGCAACTGGCCGACGACCTTCTCTCTGGATTCCAGAAAAGCTCAGTCCTCCACACAATATATCACTCTCACTGATTGATGGGAACCTTCAAATTGAATGGAACTTTCCAGAAAAGATCCAGAAAAGGTGTCTCCACTATCAGCTGCGGCTGGACAACGGCACATCGGTAAGGACACTGCCTTTGAAATCCACAACCTTTTTAGCAAGTGAGGAAATGGGCCTGTGAACACTGGTGGAAAGTTCCAGGCCTGGTGTCACATGATGCTCAGGGGAACTTTATTCCACTTCTTTAGCTGGAGAAGAGAACAGTGATGATATGATGGTTAAAGAAGCAACTGGAGCTGTTTCCCTGGCAACAGCGGGGAGACAGGAGGGACTAGGGGTAATGGAGGACCAAGTCATTTAGGATCTGGTGGTCAGTGGGGTTTTCCATGGGCTCATCAAGGAGAAGACAGTGAAGAAACTGTCAGGGTTCGGCATCATCACTTGGGTCCTCGGCTGCAGTTGTTATGTTTGGCATGAATGGGTGTCAGTTTTGGGGTTCAGGAACACAATGAAAAGTTAACAGTTTAAACTGATAGTAGTTATGATTAATGAGAATTCCCCAAACAATGAGATTTATGGGAATTAGTTGCCTCTGTGAAGTTGGGAAACACTGCAAATTCAGCAGTTGTACCCTTGCTGTTAAAAGCATTTGTGTGTTTTTCACCCTCAGAAGCCTCTCGGTGTTCAAAGTGAGATGCATGTTGGCAGTTTCTGTTGCTGTGTGCCTTCCCTTGTCAGGACCTAGCACTTCCTTACAGTCCAATAGCAATAAAGGGGCAAAACAAGGTACACAGTGCCGAGAGGCAGAGTAAAATACAGGCAGGGAGCTCAAAGGCCAGAATGTGACCGGAATGAATACTCACAGTCTGGTCGTGAGAAGTAGAGTTTGGATGAGATGAGAAGTGTGACAGGTAACAGTTAGAAGAAGAGGTTTCTAGAAGAAGAAGTTTTAGTTTCCCATAAGCCTGAGGTACATGGAAGATTGTCTGAAATCGTGAGAAACGGGCTGAGTTTGAAGAGAAAAAGGCTTCATGTGTTTGACTTGGCAGCAGCAGTGCTAAATGCACCTTCACCTGAGAGTTTCTCTTTTTTTCCAGCTTATTAACATCACTGCAGAAAGGAAGCATACGGAACAAAATGCTGACGTTTCCAGAAAACATTCTGTGCAAATAAGAGTGACAAAGAAAAACAGTTGCCGGATAAATGGCATCTGGAGCGACTGGAGCCAAGTAGTGGGTAAATATAAGTGCATGGGTCATCCCATTCACAGCCTGGTTGTTGCTTGGCGGTGGTTAATTCACACAGGTGTCAGACGGAGAACAGCCAGGATCTCCGCTGGGTCGGGGCTGTCTGTGTGCTTCTCATGCATGCATTTATTCTGGTGCAGGGACTTGACAGGAAAAGCTGCAGGTTTCAGTAAAAATGTGTTCTGCTTCTCCCCCAGTTCTGGATGCCGCCGTGGAGCTTCAGGGTGTAAGTGTGCTAGCGATGACAGGCATTGGTTTCGGGATTCCCATGATTCTCCTCACCTTCCTGCTCCTCTGCAGGTTTCACAGGTGAGGAGTTTGAGTCCTCTTCTGTACATCCGTGCGGCCACACTAGTGGGGCAGAATCACCTCGTGCACAAGTTCTAAAGTAGTTGTGAACAAATATTTGTATACACAGTAAGATGGACCTCCTGACAGGCAGTCATTTTGACACAAATGTTGAGGAAAAAAGGAAAAAGCTAGTAGTTGACAGCGGGAAGCCCACTCTACTCCCACACCCTCTGGAAGTGCTTAGGTCGCTGCAGGACTCGGAAACCCTTTTCATATGAATGTGTGACACATTTGTTACAAAGTGCAGACAGAAACAGAAACACAGAAAGCAGCAGGGCAAAAGGAGGTGCATAGACCAGAGGAAGACAGGAAGACCCCACAAACATGACAGACCTTAGTCCAAAACTCCAACCCTGAAACCACTGGACCAAACCGTACAACGATGATAAACTCTAAAGCAAGCTGGAGACACCGTGCAGAAAAACTAAAAATGTGAAACAGATTTCATTCGGGTCCAGGAAAGTAAAACCTGCTGTACTCAAACGTTTACTTTGTTGCGATTTTTCTTTCAGGATCCATGAGAAGATGTTTCCTCCAATTCCAGGCCCGTCAAAAAACACAAAGTTAATACTGGAGAGAGAAGATTTGTTCCAGGTAAAATCTTTCAGTCATCTGGCCTGAACATCAGGGCAATAATCGTGCTTAAGGTGCAGCAGTTAATTGAGGCAAAGAGTTACCCACCGGCTAATAGACATCACACAGAGCGTGAGGTGACTGAGGCTGTGACCCACCGGGGCCTCGTGGCCACAGGGTCCTGCAGCAGAGCTAACCCCACCTAACCCTACTGAAAACCGTAACCCTAACCTTAAGCTCTGGCTCTGGGTACAGCAGTGCTTTTCAAAGTGTACCAGAAATAATGTGTATGTCTATAAAGCTCAGTTCCTGTTTGTCTGTTTGTTCTTTATGCATACCTTTGTTTTTAAGCCATAGACTTGACATTTGCCACGCAGGTGCTTCTTATCCTAAATTAGGTTTTTGTGGACTCGGGTTCATTAAATGCAAAATACGCAACCTAGCACCTTGAAAATTTCTACATTAGCCTTTGAAGTAAGGCTCAGAAATGTGTAAATACTGACACTTTCACACGCAGGATGCAGGTCTGCCACTGGTAGGGTGTAGTTACTGCACACCCAGACCAGATGTCATGCAATAGCACAACAGTTCAGCCGCTGAATGCAACAGGTTTTAGGGTTATGTAGTGCATACTTCTTCATAGATGGAAAAGCACCGTTGCCATCTTTATCTCCATCATGATACCGAGCAGCTAGTAGCGCTAATAGATGCACAAATGAAAAAGTTCAATCTGTTCACAGTGAAAATTTAAATATTGGTGAGAAATTGTGCAGGAGAGATGCATGCACAGCGCTACGTCTTCAGGCCACAGCTTGGGTCACTTGGCAGTTTTTGGCTGAGAAAGCTGCGATGCCTCACATGTGCAAACAGCATCTGATTTTCACATGTGAAACAAGAGGCTGAGTGACAGCAGCCCAGAGGGGGAAGGAAGCACCTAGTACCCACCCTTATTATTCTTAGGAAATACAGGAAGCCTTTGTGAGCTGTAATGGAGAACTGAAACCTTTCTCTGTACATAATTTCTTTCAGGACACGAAGACAAAGTACACAGAAGAAGCCGAAAGTGTTACTATTATGGAGTGTGTAAAAGTACTTAAGTGAGCGCTTAAAAAGCCGGACTCCAGTCTCTGCAGAATGCCTCCATTATGCGTTCTCGTTTTATTTTTTGTCCTTGCTTTATCTTTCTTTCTGTTCCGTTTGCCTTGTCCCAAGAAGCTGCACTGTTTTTGCAAGAACAGACAGATTTTCATCAACATAATCCAGCCTGCTGTATGTTTTGCGTGGCAGACAGCAGTCTGCTCGGAGCTGCGCCAATGAGGGAACGGCAAGAAGCTGTACAAGAGCAGAAAACAAACTTGATCCTGAAGGTTGCAGAGTCCAATGCCGAGCAGTGAACCACTGCCGTATGACTGATCGTGGCCCTGCATTTTGTGCGCTGGCATTTATTTGTGTGAAAGAATGAAAGTCGGCAGCTGTAGTCACGAGTCGCTCCTGATGATTAAATGTACTTAAGACAAAGCAGGCAAATATTTTAGTCAAAATGACTGCTTTTTTTAAAGGAGACTTAGATGCAAGAGAATGTTTTCCTTTGGGAGAAAAATGTTTTGTTGGAGCTGAACTCTTGGAGAAGTTTGTGCCATTTCACACCCAGGATGCATGGACAGCACAGCAACACGCAGCCCCGGCCAGGTGGGTACAGAACCCTGTTCGGCTGAGGCCACGGGTGGTGCTCTCAAGCTGTGCAGCTTCCCTGCATCAAAATTCCAATGGCCAGAGATCCATGTATGCAGCCTGTTGTAGCAACGAGTGTGAGTTTGGAAGGCAGCGTCGGCAGCCATGTAAGCTTTTCTTGTGTGGACCACATCTTTATTACACATCAAACCCTGGAGTGCTGCACACGGGCGAGCATGAGCAGTGCTACAGTAAAGCAAGACGATTTGGACTCCCCTGGCAGCAGTGCTGTAATCCCCATAATGGTGTTTTGAGGCAGGGTGACATTTTGGTACTGGGAGTTGGCGACAAAACAACCAGGGCCTGCATGCTGCAACTGCTCATGGTCATCTTGCCGATGAGCTACTGGTCCTTGGGGACGTTCCTCAACTCCCTGCAGTGGAGGCTGCATCACATCGGCAGACCTGCTTCATATGACCAAAGAACACCAGCAATGGTCTGCTGAGAGGCTTTAAGCCTAAACACCGATGGGGATGTTGGGGAAGATGCCCCCCGGGCCAACCCCCAGTTTGCTTTTTTATCTTGCAGATCCAATTTTACAGGGTTATAATTTCTGTGCTTTTGATGTTGGATCTGTGCTCTGCTTCTCAGATGCACCACTGACACCAGTGTTTGAGCAGTTCCTTGTAGTCGTTTTATTGGGGTCTAGAGTAGCAGATCGTGCAGATGTTCCATGTAAAGCAGGCGTTTACTCCTGCACTCTGTCACCATCTGAGCAAACTTTCAGTTTGTTTTCAGGTCACACGGTAGTCATCTCTGGCACACGGTTTCACTCATACCTTTACCGCGTTAGTTCCTAGAAAGAGCGTGTTTTATACACGCTTAACACACACGGTGATCACCGCACAGACAGCGCAATAGACACGTGTGGAAAAAAACACTTGTTAACACTTCTAATAAACCAGACTCAGCTGAGGGCCAAGGTAGAAACACAAAATCTAATTTTTCTGTAAAATGTGCAGCAGGAGGTAGAAGCGTTTACGTTTGAATTTTCACTCCATGTGTTGCAGTTGCTATGGAGAAATACGCTTTCCCACCGTTATTTGATACGCAACGGTGTGACTGATTAAAGAAGCACGGGTGAAGGCTGAAAAACGGTAGCAACGCAGAGGTTAAGAACGTGCGATTGTGACCCAAGCCTTCCTGCTCCAGGACCTTTGAGCCATCTGCTGAACCACAGCACAGAAGTGTATTGTGTAGTAGAATTTGCCTTACAGTGCTGCCATTCAACAAGTGACAAGAAACTGAGCTGTCAGAAGAATCTGGATTGAACTAGGGTTGTGCTTAAAATAGTTGTGCTTAAATAAAAGTGAGAAATGTTTTATTTCCACATTGGCCTTTACCAGCAACCATTTGTCCAGTCCAGCCCTACAGCGGTCCAAACTCTTTCCTACAACCAGTCCATTACAGGGCAAATCTCTCACACACTAAGCATGATGTAGATCTACACAAAACACATGCCTTTGGCTTGTAAGAGGAAACCTGGGCATCTGGTCAGGATCTGAGGAAAGACAAGGAGAACGTAAAAATTCCTTAAGGACGGAGCTGTGTTCAAGCCTGCATCCAAATTTGCAGTCCATGAGCTGTGAAGCATCAGCAGCCCTCATTTTCTTATTTTAAATAATAGTTATTTCTGTTGCGCATGTAAGATTTTTCAAAAGCATAACATCTCTTTGATTCACCTTGGTTTTTCCATGAAAGCACAAACAGAAGACTGGTCATTTTGAGGTTTATTGTATGTAGTTGGCAGCCACAGTGAAGGTTGTTACTGCCTGTCCGGCCTTGACACGTCCGCTGGAAGTTCTGCCTTACACATACGGCCAGGGTGTAGCTTCCTATTTGTAAAACCCTGACCCTTTTTGTGAACTTGCGTGCTTCCTGCTTTTCATTCTCCTGACAAAAGCAATCAGAGCTCCAATACCCCAGCGGCCTAAGAGATTCTCCTGAAAAACATGCATCTCCAACTTGTCCTCCATCCAGAGTGGACACTCCATTTAAACACCGTCCAGAGATTTCCCCCTGTAATTTTCCAACCCTGACAACTCACCCTTTGCTGCAGTCCCTTTGTCACTTTTCTCATCTTGCTATCCACAGCATTTGTGTGTATTAAATTTTATTTATTTTTAAATGGGCACGATCATTCCTGTTTACCAGTGGAGCACTGAGGATTTTCGTGAGATTCTGCACAGAGAGACTTTGCTGCCACCTGGTGAGCGGCATGTTGTGACCTCACAGCCACTTACCATCAGGCAAGACCGGACGTCTTCTCAAGCGCTTTCAAATCTTCTCACAAAAGCTGCCACAATAGCACTGGATCGGAAATTCATGTACATCAGACCAGGTTGTTTGGGGAAACGGTGCCACATCAAAAAACTTTTTGGCCTAAGCCTTACTTTTATGAAGTTCAAGATCAGAGGCGCAGTACTAAGATTTAGAGCATTTCAAAGTTTAATACAAGTTTATAAGCTCCCTTGTTTGAGTTACTTCATAGCTGGATCCCTAAAATAGTGCAGTGCTATCTGTTATGTTATAAAACTGTTATATGTTTACTAAGGTTCCCCTTGTCTAATATAACATTTTGTCCTAAGATCTGAAGCCAAAAATATAAAGTGTATAAAAAGGCTTTTAATTTATTTTCATGTTGCAGTGTTACCTGAGTCAAAAAGGTGTAGCAGTATGAACATAAAAGGGAGCAGCACATTAGATGACCACCCAACTATTTAACAATTAAAGTGGTTGCATTTATTGCGTAAGCATTGTTAGGGCTGTTCAACACAAAATATACACCGCCAAACTCAGTCGTACATCATTAATGGGTGCAGTGTCATATGTGTGTGAGATGTATCATTTCTTATTCATTGTTACTTTGTCATTTTTGTAACAGATGTTGGCTCCTGTGGTTGAGCACGCAGACAGTACAGATAGCAACACACCAGCTAACTAGTGATGTGCAGACTGTAATAAGAAATTATGTATCAGCAAACTTTATTTTCTTACACTGTGTGTGTATAGTTGTGTGAGAACATGCACCTGTGTGTGTTACAGTGTCCTCTGTGTGATGTCACTACTCATGCTTCTCCCAGTCTTCTCAGAGGCAGAATTTTAATTTTTCAAAATAGTAAGCGGTCTTTTTAGAGTTTAATAACTTTACGCAAAAATGCTTACGCTTCCAGTGTCTGATGTGCCTGATGACAGCTGCATTAGCTGAGCTGCACTGAAGTTTATGAGCTTCACTGAAGTACGGTGAAGAACAGAGGTGCGGTTGCGGGTAATCGGACTCCCACTGGCAGAGCTGCGCACAGCAGTCGATGAGTTCTGGGGCTTCCCCAGCTCCCTTCCTCACACTAACTGTGTTGATACACATCTCTTCCACACTTCTCAGAAACAGCCAACAGGTGGTAGCTACAGGAATCACATTTTGTCAAGTTTAATGCGTAAAAAAGTATGAGGACATGAAATAATGGCACCCACGTCCTACTGCTGTCTTGCTGTCCCAGCAGGGGGATCAATCAAAGTCACACAGGCCACCAGCCTGAGGACATGAGATCTGAATTCGACTGGTTGACATTTCTCAACTTGTACGTCAGCGTGTCTTCCCCAGCCACTGAGATGGTGGTAGAGCCACCAACGTTCCATCCAGTGGAGAAGTCCTGGAGTGACCACATGGTGGTATCTGGGGTCCTAAAGAAGTTGCACTCTTGTCATGTGCTGGTGTGTCGTGCTGGTGACCACTCCAGACCTGTAGGGAGCCAACCGAGGTGAGCCATCTAGGCGAAGGCCAAGATACACACGTAGGTGTCCAGCTGGAGTGAAGGATCAGCTTCCATTATGATGGGACAGCCCAGCTCAGCAGAGTCAGCGTTGCTTGTAACTTGAGACTGGCGACCAAATGGTCATACAGTTTGCAGGCTGAACGCAGAGGTTCTCCTTCCCACAGGTTCAAAAGCAGGACCCCAGATTTACCTGCTGCTTGTTTGTAGAGCTGAAAAACACGAGAAAGATGAAAACAGGTGCTGCATGAATATGAACCGGATGGACGCAGACGAGTAAAAGCATAAAGCAAAGTATCTGATCATCAGAGAAGATAGCAGTGTGCCTCCTGCACAAACATGAATAAAAACAACAAAAGCAACCGTGTTTACATTCGTATCAATCCAAAGTCATGCGGACACCGCACCTTTTCATCGGCGATTTGCTCAGCTGTCTGAACAGTTTGTTAAACAGACACTTCACACAGATTATGGAAAAACTCTTTCGACGATGTGAATAAAATATTTCAATATTTCAAATGCTTAAAGTACTCCGTCCTACGTACGTAAGCAGTTCCTCACGTTCATCTTTACGTTAAACAGTAAAGTGGCAATTGTCAAAGAGATTAAAATAAGAGGAAAATCCAGAGCAAAGCTGAACAGAAAGACACAGCAGCAAGGAGGCACCAGGTCCTCCAGTTTTCTTGCTTTTACTTCTTTATTGGCCCTTTTAACTGTTAGAGGAGGGAAATCTAGCGTTTAAGTCATAATCCTCCAAATACACCCCTCTCCACCTCTACCTATTATTATTATTATTATTATTATTATTATTATTATTATTAGAGGTGGCAGCAGTGATCTCCTCTCCTACTTTGGATCAAAATCCAGACAAATTTGCATGCGGGCTCTCCTGCTGCCGATGGGTCCAACACACCCGATACCACCACAGCTTGGGTAGAATAAAACGTACTTTGCGTTATAATTCATATTTTTTAATTCGAATATCTTCGTGCTAAGGGCATTTTTGTATGGCATTTATTTAATTCTATAGTGAAATATTCTTCAGACAATATATACAGTGTAAAGATTTTTGTCTACAGGCTCGTTTGTAAGCACTTCGCCTTGTTTTCTTATTCGGTGGACCAAAGTCATTCAGAAACGTGAGGAAACCGCGAGTTTACACTCCTTTAAGTGCATTTTACACCATTTTACGTCTAATACCTACCCCTTGGCCTCTGTAAAAAAGAGGGAAAGAGCCGAACACGTGTGAAACTAAATGAGAAGGAAACTGAACGCCGAGAGGTTGAGCTGTAGGTCAGACACTCATTTCTCCGTCTGATTCGCTCGTTTTCGAAGGAACACACACACACACACACACACACACACACACACACACACACACACACACACACACACCACCCGGCGGCTGAAGGTGCGAAGGAAGACGAGGACGGCTCAGTGAGGGGTGACAACGTCGGCTCTCCAGGACGCCGACGGGCACCATGAGGAGCCCCCCGGGGCGCGCCTTCGTCCCCCTGGAGCTCCGGGTGCTGCTGCTCCTCAGCTGCGCGCAGCCAGCGGCGGCAAAATCTTTCCTCCAAGGTAAACGCTCCTCACCTGTTTCGACACAGCAATAGCTGGCTGAGTACTGGAAACGCTTTCTAAATAACTTTAAAGAGAGAAAACTTTGAGAAAGTATTTTCCCATCATTTTATGTAATATACCGAATTAGATGTGCAATTTTCATCATTTCTCGTGTGTAAGAAGCGCCGCAAACGTTCATTGCGGCACCTGAAGGAATGACCGCAACTGTTTGTTATACTGAATATATGCCATATTTTCTCGTATGAATGATCTCTCCTCTGGATTCTGTTGCTGCAGAACGCAAACCTGTCAGAACAAACATGGGACTTCTGGAAGCGCCCATCTCCGAATTCGACTTTTACACGCTGGCTGCGTCTGCGGGCGCCGCTCACTTGCGCGATTTTTCTATGAATTAAGTGCGATGCCGTGAGGAAATAAACGGGCTGACGTCACCGGGCCGGCGTCGCTGCAACAGTGCGCGCCTACGCTCGGGCGCGGTGAATGGCTGCGCGCGGCCGCGGACCTTCGCTGTGAATGAAGGGGGGGCGCGCACGTCGAGGGAGTCTTCCGCAGGAAAAGGAGCTTCGCAAACGCGAACAAAAAGCGGTCGTAGTAAACGAGAAAGTTCGTTTGCTCAGTCACGTGTCTCTGCCTGAGATAAAGGGGTTTCTGACGATACACAAGATAATCGGCACCGTTGTTCTTCTGCGCCTGTGCAGATAATGCAGTATATTCTTCCCCGCAGTGACGCAGTTAATGGTTTTATGGCCTCCAAGTTTTTACTGCGTCAGATTTTCCCACAAGATATGCCGTGGACACGACAACTCTACCATTTGGTCCGCGGTCATGCGGGGTTTTGTTCGCTGGAGGAAGAAGCGCACGAACCGATCGGGCTGCGTGATAAAGGCGCGCGTGCCCGTCTCTCTCTCTTTCTCAGGTGTTGGCGCTTCCTTTGGAAAGTCCTACACGTGGGCGAGTCTCCACGACGTTTCATTAACATCTCACATTAAACATTCAGATCACCTCTCCTCCAGATAACCTGTGCATCGTCACTTCCTGGGACTGTCGCCTCCAGGGATTTTTTTCCCCCTTAGAACTCGGCGTGGAAGTAGTTGGCGGTGCTGTGACTGAACAGGTTGGAGGAGGAGCAAAACGAACCCCAAGGTAGCAGCAAACTGTACTTTCGTTGTCCTTACCTGCGTGTCCTGGTCAGGGGTGTGGTGATCTGCACTCTGACCAGGTCCATTGCAGCGCAGGCGCTCGCACGCGCAGGAAATGCACTCTGAGAAAATGGAAACTCCACAAACTGAGGTGGATCTGAATGATTACCAAAAACAGGCCAGGTGCTGTGAGGCAGCAGTGCTACCTGAGCAGCAACCTGTTCATTAATAGTAGCAGAATAAAAGGTCATTGGAGATACTTGAAGTTGACAGTATTTACAGTAAAGGACAGAAGTTTGTAACACGTGGTAGGAAAGCAGCACGCGAGCCAAGCCACCTTGTGGCGTGGCTTAGTGCACCCTGGGTAACGAAATGTCGATGCGAGGCTGCTGCGCGCAAAGGCCGCGCAGCGCAGTTACAGCGTTTGGCTGGGCAGAGCAGCTCACCTGAAGATTCTGCTCAGTGTCTGGGGGGGCAGAAAGGAACACCAGGGGATTATGGGAAATGCTGGTACACAGGGAAAAGTTGCGGCATAGACGTGCCGCTGCTGCGGAGCGCTGATCAGTGGCCGCATATTGTCGATGGGAGGCTGCCCGTGTGAAGCAAAGGCCAAAGAGGCCGTGCAGAAACATCAGCAATCGTCACCGCGCACAATCGGGCCGAGCAGCGGCGGCCGCTACCAGCAGCCAAGGGAAGGAGGTGCAGATAATCT
Source organism: Heterotis niloticus (assembly GCA_018136845.1). Lineage (NCBI taxonomy): Eukaryota > Metazoa > Chordata > Actinopteri > Osteoglossiformes > Osteoglossidae > Heterotis > Heterotis niloticus. The sequence continues at coordinate 16,356,465 of CM030906.1, forward strand.
GCTGAAATAGTTCCATGTTTGCCTACAGACAAACACGGGCAATCGTTGTCTCTTAATTCTTGTGAAACTGCTGTCTGTCTCTTGCTTCCTTTTTTGTAAATGTTGTCCCCCTTCATTGTCTGTTTTTATCAGAGGAAGAAGTAGAGTGGGCGCTGCAGGGGGTCGTGTCGAAAATGCCAAAGACAGGTCCACGGCTGTCAGTGTATAGGCGCTCCATAGCTGCATTAACTACACACCTATCATTTCAGACATAAATCCTGCAAATATCGAGTTGCGGATCAACAATACCTCGGACGCCGTTGTCGCCACCTGGGGAAGGCCAAATCCGAACATCAGCAGCGATTGCTATGCGAGCCACCTGCAGTATAAGAGGCAGAGTGATGACACATGGGAGGTACATACTTGATCTGTGTGTGTGTGTTGTTTCTATCGTGACAGAATTTTTGATGTAAGCCTTATGCAGCGCTACTTACTATCCCATCAATTGACATCATCAGCTTTTTACACGTTTGCTAATTTATTTTAAGAAAGAGCCAAACTCAAACACATACTATCCTACTGTTACACCAGAGTTCCTCCTGTACTTGAACTCATCATCTTCATCTTTACGCTGCTCAATGCCCTTAATGTGTTTACCCGCCTTCCTCTGCATCTCACAATGACATTATTTACTGTGCTCCTGGTCTTCCGAGCAGAATGTTCACCTGAAGGACTTCTCCTTTTGGCTGCCCAGCCCAGACTGGACAAAGACTTATGCCTTTAGGCTGAGGATGAAGTATGAATGCCTGGCCAGACAGTGGAGTTCATGGACACCAGAGAAGTTCTGGAGAAGTGGAACTGTTTTGGGTTGGCCCTTTTTACCACACAGATGATGTCATTGCAATTATTCAGGCAGACTTGAGTTCCTTTTAGTTTTTGTTTCCCATTCTTCTGGTTAGGCAGTGCAACAAAGGTCCACCCTTGTGGGCCACCGCTCATTTCCTTGGGTTCCTAAGACTGGGGATGCTCCAGCCATGACTTCCTTTTGGCATTTTCTTCTAGAGCACCACAGTACAAGCTGGGCTGAATACAGGCATCAAACATCAGTACTGACAGATGGTAATGAAGTTGCACCTGCTTTAGGAATTATTTTTAGCTACACCTACATGGACACATACTTAACTGGACTGAGAACATCAGTGTGGAAACACAGACCTGTTGGTGTCAGTCCTCACGCGAATCCTCATTGCGTTACTGTTTGCATACCATCACATAAACAAGATTTGCTGGCACACTTTCTGAGCAGTAACCAGTAAAACCTTCAGCCCAACATACTGGATCCTCAGCTTCCAGGCACCTACAAGACCAGAAGTTTGCTTGTAACTCCAAAACCACTTTAACCGCTCAGTTCCCATTCCGTGCCCTTGACCCATTCATCCTATAAACAAGTGTGTGGTTGGTCAGCAGAGGGCCGATGTCAGTGAAAGCTGAATAGACAACTTGTTAACAGTTAAGCTTCTGAGAATATACAGTAACTTAGCTATAGGTTTTGAAAATAAACATATGTTTGAGCTTTTGTTTTAACATTTTCATTAATGCCAACAAGTTGCAATAAAACTCATTTAAATGACTTTACAATAAATGTGCGTTCACTCCACAAACCCCGGTTGAAAGCTGATTGTGGTTCACCGATTCTTTCCACAAATGTGCAAATTCCTTCATTTTTTACCATTTGTCAACACTGATTCTGATTCTTGGGAGCACAAAATCATTGCTGCTTCCGTGCTGTTACTCAAGGGATTGAAGAGAGCACCTTAAAAATCACAGCTTTTTGTCTTTCTTCCAACAGGTCCAGACACACCACTGTTGGCTGATGCCACCTTTTATTTTCTGCTGCTTCTCATCCCATTGACAATTTCCTTGCTTTATTGTATATTTTCTCAAAAATGGCAAGTGCTCTCCACATTTTTCAACAGTATAAGATTTCACATTTAAAGAGGAAAAAAGTTGCACTACAGAAAGTCCTCAGAAGTGCCTGTCAGTCAAATGCAAAAAGCTCCTGTACTGTTTGTAAAGCTAAAGCTTCAGCTGCGATTAGCATATCTGATGCAGGGTTGCAGTCATGGTACAAGGTGGCCTGATTAATTCTGGATGGTAAGAGGGTGTCGTTTCAGTAGAAGACCTATGCAATGCCGTAGTAAAGGAGGGAAGAAGATGTGCACTGATGCACCTGTTCATCCTGCAGGATAAGAAGAGCTCTGATTTCTCAGATTCCAGACCCAAAACACACCATAGATGATCTCTTGTGCATAGAACAGCCCCAGGTGTGGCACCGACACATTAACCAGCTACGTACACTTGGTTCTGGATCCCTGCGAGAATGTCTTGACATTTGGTTCTGTTGCCCTTTGTTACAGTGGTGGCCCAGCTTGGAGAGCCCCTGTGTGGACTGTGTGACAGTGGAGATCGAGATAGTCTGTCTGGAGAAGGAAGAGGAGGCAGATGGCACCACCTGTACAAAGCCACATCCCAGTGACCTAACAAGTTTGACACCGACCGATGGGCACGGTGACGCAGAGGGTGGCACCTGGCCCCCAAAAGACCCCCAAAGTCCCTACGTGTACCTGTGAGAAGAAGATGCTGCTTCTCACCTGGCTGGGGCACAGCAGAGCCAAGGTCAAGGTTGACATCCATCACTTGCTCACTGCGAAGTGCTTTCTGCAGACCAAAAGATGGTTCTGCCAGAACTGTATCATATCCGTACAATTTTTTCCAAGTCTCCTAATATATAGTTTAACTGTCAGACGAATTGTTTATTTTAACACTGAGATAAATTATTGATTGAAGTTTTGAGTTCTGATGGTGAATTTCACGTAAGGATGTATACGCTGAGTACGGCGGGTGGTCCCTACAAGAGGCTCCAGGATAATTGTATAAAGTGTGCGGGCAGCTGATTTCATAAAACTCGAAAATATGCTGCTTCCCCGAATTGAATTTTCCTGCTTTCTCCTGGCGTCACTTCGAGCGCTCCCAGCGTTTGGTGCAATATTATGATTTGGGCGACAGGGGGCACTCTTGCAATCCTCATAGCCGCACGCACGGCTTTAAAGGCAGACGCAGCCGTAAACGCACTTGACTCAGCGGCGGGGATTTTTTTTCCAGCCAAAGATGTAGGTTAATTCGAAGGCGGGTTTAAAAATTTAATGTGCGTGATAGATACAGAGGTTTGCTGCGACGAGGCGTACAGCTGTAGCTACAAATTCCTGGAGCTGCCATGCCTGCAGCGCTGAGTGCAGCTGATGCTTGGGGACAGGACGAAAAGGAGGAAGACATGCAGCAGGGAATGGGTGCATAATGACCCCCGTGGGAAGGCTCTGACATGTTTTTTTTAATTATTATTTATTATTATTATTATTATTATTGTTATTATTGTTATTATTATTATTATTATTGCTGTTGTTGTTCTTGTTCTTTTCTTGGTGCATCTTGCCCTGTGCCTCTCACAGCTCATGTGTGTCCAGCTCGTTCGCATTTTGCTCCTTCCTCCTGCATGCAGGTGTTGAGGTTCCTTAAGATTTCTCCATCCAGGGCAGACGTGCAGGACAGCATGGCCAAAGGCCACAAGTCCGGGCTCCCTCGTCCCCGAAGGGCCCGGTCCTTGCCAGTGCCCAGCTGCAGCGGTCATGCAGGCCAGTGCTTGCTTTGCCATGCTTTTGCGCAGCACTCCCTGTTTTACTGTAAGAAGCCTCCTTATTTTAACTGTTGTTTCTAGAAACAAATTCTAGCTCTCATTTAAATCTCATTACGGAAAAGTGTTGAATAGCGGCTATGAAGGTGGAAAGGCAGTTTTCTCAGGCGCAGCATAGTGTTGATAAGCTCAGTGCTTACTTTTTGTAATTTAGTTTCTGAACCTTTCAAGACTACTTTGCTTCTGGAAATAAAAAGGGAGCCTTTTTTCTCTTCCTTAATCAATGCTTCTTGTTTAAAAAAAAAATCTCCAACCGCTCCGTGGAGTGGAGTTCCTTTGAAGAGCAAACCGACAGCCTGGGGCGCATGTTGATTGAGCAAAGGCCTTGGTGGAATAAAGGGGCTTTGTTTACCGGCAAACACCTAAGTGCAAAGAGAGCTTCTGCACAAAACTGCGACGTCAATCGCAAAAATTATCTTGGAAAATAATCTGGCTTTCAGAGAAGCGAGAGCGAAAGCGGCACCCGGTCCGATGAACTTGTCTCTCCCTGCGTGCTTCAGCGGTTCAGTATGTTCGCTGAAGGTGTAAATTAGTTGTCTTTGTTTAAACTGAATCTCCTGAGTGAGTTTATGCCATTTTAATAATTTAGACACTTGAGTGCAAAGCCCAGCCCAATGTCTTTATTGTGTTTCAGTTCATCTAAAGCATGTAAACAGGGCCACGTAGCTAATGGCAACGCTTGTCGACATGTTTAAGTATCGGCATGTTTATTTTTTACTAAATCGCACATGAAAACCAAAATACTGTAATACCCACTGCCTTTTCATTCAAATTAAAATGTAATTTTTTAAGAACAGTACAAGAAACGTAATTTTTCATACGTTGAAAGGCTGATGAAAATCTTTTACCGATTCAAACACACGCAATGACATTAGAATGCTCTGTGGTGTAAAGCAAATTTCGAATTATGCAGGTAAGAAAAAGCTCTGAGTTACTGGCATGTTTAAAAGGCCTTTGTAGAAGCCGCTTATGCAGCTGAGATTTATCCACACAGTCCGCTGGCACGTTTGCTGACCGGATCCTTTGCCCAGGCCAAAAATATCCTCATGGCGTCTGTCTCCGTGTTTGTCACTCAGGGCTCTTGAGCTGGGCAGAAAGAAATGCAAGCTGCAATGGGAAATGCATCTTAACGGTTGAATCGTATTTGAAGCACTCCCAGAAGGAGACCTGTGACGGAGACGTTCGGTTCACCATCGTATCCTCGCTATATTTGCACTGAACACAAACAGTTTAGGCGACGAATAAACCAAGGTACCATTTTTGCAATGGCGCGTCTACTTCCACGACATTCATGTCTTCCGTGCAGTTCAGCTATCACAGGGCACGTAACTTGCGCAGCCCAAGACGGCGTGCACGAAGGCGCTGCGCTGCTCCCGGAGGCCCTGGGCCACGGTCCGCCACCACGGCGGAGGCTGCCCTTCCACCGCCCGCCGCATGTCTCCCGGTTCCCGCTTGCTCGTAACAGCAGCAGCAAACAGCTTGCACGATGAATAAATGAAGTGCACCGAGTTTGGCTCACGGTCATGTTTCTTTTAAAGCTATTTAGCGATAACCATCGCCACAGCCATTACATCTTTACACTTTGCACTTTTAATTATGCATCGCACTTGTTCGAACAGCAATCGTCCTCGGTCTCCGGTGGGCCGCACGCCTGCGTATTTGTACCGCCTCACTGTACACGTACCACCGCTTGCTCTTAAAATGGCAGCAAGCTGCAGCCTGCCCCCCTGCCCCCTGCCCCCATTGCCATTCCCCTCACGTTCAGCCTGGGTCTCGTGCTGTGGGTTTGGGGGCGCGATGTTTTATTTATTGAAACTGTTTTACTCGGGAAAGACCCAGCGTGGGCTGGGGGGCCAGGGGGGTGGGGGGTGGTTGATTATCATAAAGGCCTGGAGACATTCGGCACAAAAGCGTGAGTTTACTTTCTTGCGCTTTCTGGAAGCTCGCAGAAGCGCCAGCGTCACACCAGCCTCCCGGCTCACCCCGACGCGTTGGCACGTCTTCCGGCAACGTGACAGAAGCTGACACCGTCAAAGCGCCTCTCTCTCTCTAACATAAACTGTCCCTGAAGCAGCCACTTAGGGGGGATGTAAAACACTAACTCTTTTTGCAGGTTTTAACACTTCCATCAACTTTTTTTTTTTTTTAAATATGCTGTGTGTACCCCGTCAAGGCCCTCGGGCGGTCTGTAGCAGGTGACAAACATGACTCTCGGCAAAGCCAGCGGAGAAAGGAGTGTGACCATACTGAAGGTAGAGCATTTAATCCTCCCAGTCTTATTTTGGGTTGGGGTGGGGGTGGCACCGCTGGTTGATCACAGCGAAATTAGACAGCGGCTTTGTCACCTGTCGTTTCATTCACGCTCGCAGCTGAGGTGGAGAGAAACACAAGGAACTCTACAAACTCTAGAGGCCACAGCTTTTGCTCAATTATTTAGTTTAAGAAAAGAGGTGCGACGTATGCGAGCACCGTTTCTCTGCAGGTTCTGGCTTCGCTTCGGTTTGTTTTGTTTTCACAAAAGCTTGCCAAATTTTAAGCCAACGCTGCTTTTCGGTGTATCCATCCATCCGGGTAGGTGGTAGGTGGCAGTGCTAAAATCCCCAAAGACCGGGGGCCCTGGCCTCAAACTCTCGCCCGCTAACTTTATGCCTTAATACTTTGCCAACCATTTTCCTGTTATTTTCTGTAATCCACCTGCCATGCATCTCCAAGACGAAGCAGGGTGGTGTTTTTTTATTATTATTATTTTATTAAATTTTGCAATTTTATTAAAAGATAAAAAGGAAAACACTATCCTACAAGTGTCTCAATTTCAGCCATCGTGGCACTTTATTATTTGAAAAAGTATCACAGCCCACCGCAGCAGCGATGCCTGTAATTATGTTGAACTGCAGAAATGAAATAAATAACTCGCACTTCACTGTTTGAGGCTGACAGGTTTGCCAACAGCTTGACAAATGGAAGAATCACTTGCAGACGCGTGCGTGCGCGCAGTGCAGAAGTCTTAAGAGAGCCACATGAGGTGATAGTCTGACAGCTGCTCCTCCAGCGTTCAAGCGCTTGCCTGAGCAAACAACAAAATGCCTTCTTTGAGCATCGTAAGCCCGCAGTCTTGCTAAACCTGATTGCGTGAGGGACGATGAGCCGCACAGTGCAGGTTATTGCTTGTTACCTTCCGTGTGCGTTGTGTCGCACGACTACGAAGGAGGTCTCTTCTGCTCAGCAAGGCGCTTTCATGTTCACGCGTGGTCATAAAAGAAGATGTCAGGAGAACAGTCATCAGCTTTGCTCGGTGACTCAAAACTCTGTTTACCTTTCATCTCGCAGCCATTAAACACAAGGGTGAATTTTTCCACTTGGTTTTCGAAGGAAATTTGGCCTCAGCAGGATTGATAAAATGCGTGTTGCCGTTTGCCACCAGCTAGCATGAGCTTTTCCTGCTGCTTGATCGAAACAGGCACGATGTTATTCGCGGGCCCGGTTTAATATTTCATCCTCTGTGCAAAGAACTTTTATTGTGTGTTTTTTTTTTTAGTCGCTGATGTCTATTTTATGAAAATATGTCTTATTATTTTCACAGCCTACTCTTGATGAATGGTAAACATGAAATAATGTTGCATATTCTGCGAAATTATGTCCGCATTGTTGTCCGAGCTTTCCCCTCATTAGATTAGATTTTCTTCTTGTCGGGAGACACACAACCTCGGAGCCCGTGGCTTATTGTCTTATTAGAAAAGTAAGATTTTTGTCAGGGACGAAACGCAATATTTGTGAAGTCGTGCTGGTGCACCAATGAGCACCGAGAGCTCTGGTGACACGCACAATGACGGGCGACCTGATTGGCTGCCGTGGCGCCGGACCGAATATTGTCAACCAATCGCTGGGCCGCTAAACGTAGCCCAGCTAACCTTTGGTAATTGGACACTTGCATAAATAACGTTGGCATAAAAATGCAAATTACGCAGCAGCGTTTGCGCTGAACGAGCGAACCGCCAAGCAGGAGTTCGACGTGTTTTTATCGCTCCGGTGCAGCAGCTGAGCGCCGTGAAAGTTTTTTTTTTTTTTTTCCTCCTCCATTACTATTAACTATTCACATTTACAAACCATCCCCGTTCACGGATGAAGCCTTACCTTATAAATTATAAATGCCGAAACAATTTTTAAAACATGTTCATTAAAGACAACGCTTTCTGAAAAAGAAAACCAGCTCATAAATATTTCTTAAAAGCAAATCTGCAACGGAGAAGGGGCGGAGGGGAGGTGGTTGCGGGGTGGGGGGGGACGGGACGGCGGCGTCTTCACGCAACAAACGCGAACTTCTGAGGAGTCGCGGCGGCTCGCGCTCGAACGCCGACGACACGCGCGCGCACGCGCGCGCGCCTGCCACGTCTGCGCCGCGCGCCCGACGTCTCCAGGAGAACGCCGGGAAAAAAAAAAAAAAAGAGGAAAAATAGTGACGCTCGAGCGGGTGACACGCATTATTCTTTAATCTGGCGCTCGGCTCGCTGAGCGTCAAATTGAAATATCCTGAACAGATGTAAAAACACATGTGAGCCTTGCCGCGCCTTTGTTTCATCTGCCGATGATGTGAGCCTTAAGGAGATCTTTTTAAAATTTCATCACTATTCAAAAGGATAATTAATACGTACCCCCAGGCTTTGATTATGCCGTAGCCAGTGTGCGGCGCCGGTGCGGGATAATGAGGCGCCCGTCAGCCGGCGCCCGCGCGCCGCAAACACGCTGCCGGCAGGGGAGGCGCGCGACACCGACACCGACACCGACGCTGGCCGCGGCGGCACCGACGCGGAGGGGCTCCGATCCGGCGCGGGACCGCGTGACAGCAAAGCGCGGCAAGCGATTTGTTTGAATGCGGATACCTGTCACGCGTGTGCCACGTGCAAAGAGCCTCCGTTAGCGGCGCTGCTCTTGAACGCAACCCCCGGTGCAGGAGGAGCAGCGGCGGAATCGCGCACCGGTGGCGGTCGGACCGGAGGTGGGTGGGTGAACGGATGGATGGTTGAGGAGCGTCGTCAACCCCGCGGCCCCGACGGAGGCATTGCGAAGCGCTGCCAAAAAGTACGCACGTTTGCGTGGCAACCGACGCGCCCGGTCCGCACCGGAAGTCTGTTCGTAACTCGAAGCAGTGTTCGCAAAACACTGTACAAAATCCTTATAACGTGGCTTAAAACCTTCGTTTATTCAAGATCGGGTTCTGTCAAAACACCACATGAGGCTGCAGTTGATCAAACGGAGACATTTTTGTGCTTTCTGATCATTTAGTTAAAATCGAACTAATCCAAATCCTTCGCCAGCCTTCTCATCCTCTTGCCTGCTCGCTTCGTTGAATAAACCCAACTGTTTATTATGTATTGGAAAGTGTAAATGACAACGAATCATCCGTGCAAAATAATAATTTTATAATAAAAACTTGTTTAAAAAAAAAAAACAAAAAAAAAAAAACATGGTGATCTTGTGTGTTGACTGGTGGCCCGAGGTCCAGCACTGACAGGTGGTGCTGGAGGAGACAAATGGACAGGGTGACATGTTTATATCTTAATTTCGTTGCTCACAATACATACTTTGCTCTGTGGTTTCAGATGAACTTAAGGCAAGGAAAAATGTTCACCACACTTAAAACAGGTGCAGTGGAGCATCCTTCTGCTTGCTGCTTCACCTCAGCTGCCTCTTTCTTCTTCTTTACATTAAGAAATAGTGAATAATTAGGTAACAAAGGCACAAAACAGAGGTGGACGTGGAAGCGGGGTGGTAGGATGTTGAGCCTCGGCTGAGGGTGTGTGTTCCCTCAATGAGGGTAGAGCCAATGTTTCAAAGTACAATATTCCGGTGACGAACAGATTTCCAGGAACAAATGAGATTTAAAAATGAGGACGCTGGTTTTTTGTACAGCCGTTGTTTTTCTCAAGAGGGACTTGAAATGTTTTTGGGCCACTTATACAGTGTAAGCACCTTGTACGGGGATCCTACAGTGGAAGGTGGGATTTGACGCCGGGTCCTCTTGAGTCCCTGTCACAGTTAGAAAAATGTCTTAAGGAACTCAGGTAAACTGAACAAATTCCAGGCCTAAAAATCCAGCAACACCATCATCAAAATAATGTTACAGAATAATTCACGTATGTAGTTTTCAACCATTACGTCTTCCTGTTTCAAGTTATTTTTGTTCTCCGTTGTCTGGGTTTCTCACAATAGCCTTCATCTTAATGAATTCCAGCTATTTTAAACTTCACGCTCGGTCAGAGCAGAGTTCTCCAGCATGTTGGAGTTTCCATCTGATCCACCCCTGCTGTTCATGCTGCATGTTGCTGCTGTCTGGTTCTTTGCACAGGAGTGACTGCTCCACACCAGCAGCAGGAGGAAACCAGAGGCCCTTGAAGAAGAAACATCAGCAGAATCATCACTTGGTTAGATCTTCAGACCAGGGCTCCACAGCTCCTGAAGGTGCGTGTCGTCTCACCTGTGTGATTGTATGGGTAGGGTCTCCTCCATCCTTTTAGCACTCCACCCTTCTTAAGTCGTCTTAAATGATCAGTGCTAAACATTTTGTGAAAACAAGAAGGTCCCCAAGGGGAAAGACATGCCCTCACTACTTGGTTCAGTTCAGGGTTTGGCACTAAGAACCTCCCCTGTAACCACACACATTCACTAGCTGCGCATCTGGGGGACATGTCCCTTTCATTGAGGGCCTATGAAGGGTTATTAATAATCGAGCAGTTGGGAAAGCACGGTATATGTTCCTTTTAGTATACACAGTTGAATTAATGCGATGCATTAAAAATAAGCAGCAGAGTTTCAAAATGAATCTGTAAACAAATCTAAAATATTTTTAAATAGCGTGTACCAACTTCTTGCTTTTGTTCATGATGTCGCACGATGCAGATCATACAGTGGAGACCACTTTAATGTTTTTTTTAAGTTCTCATCTGCAAATAGTGAATTTAGGTGTTAATTCATTTTGAATGGTGAGCAGTGCGCGTGCGTAAGCTGCGCCGCCTCTGCGGACAGCAAAATTATCAGCAGGGGACGCAGGTTCTGTCTTGGACGCGGACATTAACGGAAAAAACATACCTACGAGGGTTTTCCTTAAAGCGAGCTTTAGTGAACGTGGTCCAAAGGTTACGCGGTCATTGAAGCGCATGTCTGTAACCACATGCGATGTTAACCGTGCAAAGGCAGTATTAATAGTTAAGGGGCGTCTTGCAATGCTTATTCAGAAATCCCGTGTAGATTTACACTCGGTAGATGTTTTTCACCGAATGTGGACTAGCAGTGTGAAGGTTGCCTAATTGTAGCGCAATAAGTCGAATTTTCCCATTTGCCTGCAGTGATTTCCGAAGAAAAGGAGCTTGAAAAATACAGTTTGCATTTATATGTTTACAGAGTGTTTGCCACACTTTGTGGAAGAGCTAAAGTACTCATTTAGGGAGTATTCCCAGCATCCGTCAGCAGGCTGTTCAGTAAACCCCCGTTCTGAAATGCATTTTTAATGGAGCCTTAGTAATTAAACGTAAAAGTAACTCTTGCTCATATTTGCTTATGTCTAATAGTGTTAAAAACTCACTAACATTAGCGGAGTTTAAAACTGGCAACAGCTAATAGTCTACCCAGGCAGGCCCTTAAGGGGAAATAGATTTTTTTTGACAGACCAAATCTCATAATTTGTTTTTGTTTTCTAATGGCAAATGCAGTCGGGGGCCTGTATTGTTTTCCGCTGAAGAGAGAAGGGCTTGATGTTTGAGCCCCTCCAGCCCCTGTGGCTCCCTGTGAAGTCTCTGTGCTGCACCCACTCCTCACAGGAGACGTCCACTGCAGCCGCGCCGGGAAACTTCACAGCGCCGTTCTTTTTTCCACTCCTTTTCTTTGCATGAAAACACTGTGATCCCTGCCATCTGCCCATTGGTGATGGATACACATGTAAAGACACGCGTTACTGACAACAAAATCTCCCGTCCCCCGTGAGGAAGATAATAGGTTGTCACTGTCGCTGCCCCCAAACGGGCGTGTTAGCGTGCGCTTGAAGTGACATTTGAGAGGGGCCGCGTGCACAGTGGCGCGAGGGGGACAGGCGCGTCTCTCGACATCCCGCTCGAGGCTCCAGGTTGTAAGGAAGTGCCTGCAGAGCGCCAGGACTGTGGGCTTCCTTACTTTGAGGAAAAATGTGCTGTACAATAGCACTTTGGTCAGGAGCTGACGCGGCCGCCATGCCTGTTCGCACTTTAAAATCTTCCTTCAAAAAACGCCGCAAGACCCCCCGTGGCCCCATTTATAAGATGACGGTCCCCGTTAAATTAATTTGCCGATCAATAGTTTTCTTTTGCTGCTCAGCCGCAGCGCACGTCACTGCCAGATACCTGGGGACGGCTGACTGTAAAGCGCGTGCGACGCCGCGCTGCAAACGTTTAATTTGGCAAACTGAAAAATTAGCGTGATCGCTTACAACCCGGCTGCGCTTTGTTATTAAATTAATTTGAAAATCGCTGTTGTTCGTGCCCATTGCCGCAGTGACATACAAAGGCCCGGTTTGTTTAATGAGCGGTTTTTGCTGGTCTGCGCCCAGGAGATGCTGTCTGCTCCTCTTGTGCGAGTGACACGCGGCTCGCGCAGCTATTCCAGAGCCGTTCCTCCCGCCGCCCCCCACGGCCCTGTCCCACCCTCCCTGGTCAGCGTGTGTCAATCAGGCCCCGGCCCACGCTCGGCTGGCAAGAAGTCCCGTCCCGTCTCCACGCAAAACAATTATGATTGGGCTGCTGCGAAAATTGATTCCCGGGCCGAGCCAGGAGACGCACAGGTTGCTCTCTGGATGGTGGGATCCTGCCATGGGAAGCAATTACCACTGAATGCCAGCTGACAGGCTCATTCGAGCGCGAGGCGGCTGCCCTGCTCCTCAGGCCATCTCTAGGCAAATTGTATCCTCACACTCATCTGAAGCCTCTTACCAACTGTTGGCTTCTATCAGGAAAATAGATTGTTCCCTTTGTTGCCCCCCTACGTGTCGGCAGGATCGGAATGGACCCCCCCGAACACACACGTGAACGCGCGCGTGCACGCGTATACACATTGGCCTGTTTGAACCACAACAAAAGGGATTGGACTGGGGGACCCGGGGGGCTGGGGGGTGCCAGGCTGGATGGCAGATACCTGCCCTGCAGTATCTGAGAAGATAAGGAGGTGGGAACTCCATGCAGAACCTGCAGAACCCATCAGGTCTGGTTGGCGTCAACATGACAGGTGCCCAAGGAGGGAAGAAGGAAACAAAAAACCTTCCCAATTAATTTGAACCACACATTTCCAGAGGACGTTGCACTCCTCTTAAAAAAAAAAAAATTGTTGACTTGTTAGGCTGCTTATGATGTTTATCACTGACTGTTGAGATATCTGCGTGGTACACAGTAAAGAACTGTGAATTTGGTCCTTGCTTACGCGGTTACTGCGCAACCGTGCTCAAGTGTTTTTGCCTGTTTCTCCATACAGGCACAAGGCTGCGGTGCACGTCTACTTGTACGTTCATTTATCTGCCTGATATTTTGCTCCATAGCCACTTTCAAATATTCCGGTCTGTACAACAGTTTCGCCTTTTATGGAGCAGCATAACTTTTACCGGGGGATTTTTTTTCAGCCACTAAAAACTTCCGAGAAGGCTTCATTTGCGTCCTCTGCGGCAGTTCACCTTCAGCCCCTCCGTCTCTGCTCCGGCCGCATCCCGGGTGCCGGCATTTCTCCCGGACGACGGATCGCAGGCATCTCTTAGAACTCGGCCCTGCCTCTTCCCGCTGCCGGTTAACCGGTCCCCGACACGCAAAATGGAGGCTCGTGAGCGGACTTGTCAATTGGAAGCGGAACGTGGAAAATCAATCAAAATGAGATCCGAACACTCATCTGTCAATTTGCGTATTAATTTAATAAACACGTCAAGGCAAAGTTCAGCGGGCGCTTTAATCTCTGTAATTAATGCATGCGGTCGCATCCCCCGCAGCCCCGCTCCCTCCCTGAGATCCCCTGAAAGGAGGAATAAACAGATTAAAATATATACTGCCATCAACTAATTATCATGCAAATCGAGCAGCAACAAAAGCGTGGTGGGGTGCTTAATCTTAGCTGCAATTCCCTCTCGTGCCCAAAGCAGCGCGCGGCACAATTACAACACGAGGGGGGTGCGCAATAAAGAAGCCCACAACGGCTGTCACTTATTCATTGTCAAATTAATTCCGGTTATTCTTCTCCTCAGCCCCCTTGCCCCCACCTCGCTGCGTCACCTGCTCCCCTCCCTGCTCCGGGGGGGGGGGGGGGGATCCGGAAACATCTCGGCCGTCGTTCATAATGGCCTGACCTGTTGCTCCGCCGACAGACACCACGGCCACCCGTCGCAGAGGCCGCGGTGCTGACCTTTAGTCCACTGCGTGGTCGAAACCCACTCTGTCATCCCCTGGTCCGTTTGGCCTGTACGGTGACACTGGGCCCTGCCTGTTTGGCAAAGATGACCTGGTGTGCAGACAGCCTCTCGCGTGCACGTGCATGCACGCGCGCGCACACAGACAGATTGCTGTGCTCAGGGCAATGGGTCCACATATATTTGGGGCCGCTCGGTGCTGTTTGCCTCCGTCCGTCCTCGGGTCGCTCAGGAGTCTCATGATTCATGTGAAATTTTGGCACGCTTACCAACAAGTTAAAGCATCTAACGTTACACAGCATGACTTGGCCGTACATATGAAACTACAATAAATTCTGTTCTCATCACACTGTGTTCTTCATGTCCTGAGCATACTGAGCTCTACGCCAAACCGGGGCTGAATCTCGGCACCGCGGGCCCTGCCCCATCCAATTGTACCTTTGGTTTTGTTTCAAAATGAAAATAAATTTAAAAAACACACATTTTTATTTTTATAAAAAGTGCACTGCTCGAGCACCTTTGCTTTACCTGGCAGCACATTTTAATATTTTTTTCCCTTTATCAGTTGTTGTAGGCAAACAGGCATCTGAATCCAAAAGCACCGCCACAGCGTTTCGGAAAAGACTGGTGCGCTTTAAGAAAAATCGTGGTAAATGACTCGAGTCGCAGAGCAAACGCGGTACACGCAGGCTTTCATATGGGTCAGTTAGAGCCAATTAAGGTCGAGTCTAAAGCGGCAATTAGGAAGGAGCGGGAATGGAAAGTTTTAATGATACAAACTCCGTGGAAGAAATTCCGCTTCTAAAACACCCAACGACTCAATAAAGAATAAAATGGAGCATAGTGGCAAGACATAAAAAAACATTTCATATCGAGGTTATAAATAAAAACCATTTTCAAAGAGACAAAATTTCGAGGAAAAAACAGGCCTAATATGAGCGGTGACATAGCTGGACGAGGCCCTAATTTAAAATTTCGCACTCGCGCTTCCCTCTGTAACCCTTTTGACTGCAATTTGGTCAAATTTTCCACTTTGATTTGTCATTCGAAAACAACTCGGGCTCCGGCTGATTTTCTTTTGTTCGTCGATGGAAAAGGGTGCTAAAGAGTGAACGGAGCGAAATGTGCATTATTATAATGGTTATGGCTGCGGCGGTGACCTCGCGCGCCTCATTAGGTGCCGAACACACAGTGTGCGGCCTAACAAGCCCAGGTCGCCCTGCGCACGGCGCCCTGACAAGCCTTTCATTGGCTTTACGCTAAGAGGGAGAAATGATGCCGTTTCTGTTTGCTGAACACTTCGTGCCGCCTTGATGTCAAGAGAAAAGTGAAAACTGTTTTAATATTTGACTGTTTTTTTCCTCTCCAATTTTGTCCAATTAATCATTTTGTCTTTTAATTTTGCCGCCTTTTGGCATTTTTGTGATCTGTGTCGCTTTATTACTGGACTCTCTGATATTGTAGTCTTTTGATGTCCAATTTTTCCCTTTGCGTGGCTTTGACCGAGACGTTTCCAACTTTGGATGGGGGCAGAAATGTGCAATATTTACTGCTCTGTTATTTGGCTGGAAGTCCAGTGTTTGAATGCGCTTCATAAGAGGCCACGTGTTTCCCAGCTTTGCTTTGCGCGAGTGTTCAAGGGAGTTTTTTTGTACCACAAGGACATCTTTGCGCTTGTTTGCCTGCGTGAGCCGAGTGGACTTCGCCGGACCAAATGGCATGAAAAGCTGTTCTGTGCGAAGCTCATGATGGTCGGGAACACGGAGGAGACGCGTGTGCTGTGGTGCCATGATCTTGCATTTAAAAGCACAGGGCTCGCGCCGCTTGTGCGTTGAAAGGGCGTATTTAAATATAGATGTTTTGTGGAGACACATTTTTGAGTTTTGGGGTTAAAGAATTGACTCATGGTGTGAAATGACAATTAGGTATGAAAACCAGGAAGATTATAAATTAATTTCATTATCCCAAATGCATCAACCCTTCTGGTTGTTCAAAGGATGGAGCTCAATTACGGGCTGCTGTGGCTTCAGTTCACGGCTGTTTAGGATGTTGTTAGTGGGACCTTTGTTCCCGCGCAGCTCTGCCAGCCTAATTGTTTCGACGTGGCAGAAGGCCGCGCTAATGAAGGCCACCGATATGCTGGGCCTGCAGCCCGGCTCCCAACTCGAACCACCCAAACTTTTGGAAGATCAAAGTAGCGGAAGGCTGACCATTTGCTAAATTGTGAGCTCTGTGTTAGGGGCCTGAGAAACTCCGTTTCCGGTCCAGCAAGAAGGAGCGAGGCCGGAGGACCCGGCAGCTCATCTTTGCAGGAGAACGATGGTGGGAAGCATCAGTTAAACGCAGTAAGGCGGAGGGATTGGGCTGAGAGAATAATGGCCCTGTATCTGCACAGGGTGACATTTGACACCGCTTTTTCACCGTCTTCCGTGTCTCCGCTTTTGCAGGACGTGTCGATCAAAGTTTTTGTCCACGAGTCATACTAATTGTTCTGCTGCTCTGTGCACCTTCATTCAGCACGAAACGGAAATACAGCTGCGCCTTCGCACGTAGCCACACCTCAGATTGGATGGTGATGCCACAGTAGCTGCTGTTTAAACGCGGAATTCGTTTGCTTTGAGGAAAATGTGTTTGTGTTGCGACCGAGCAACATTTGCGTCAGATGTTGTTGGTGCTTTGCTGCCTTTTCACCCTTCATTGAATGCCCTGTCTCACCTGGTAGCACTTTAGTGGGGAAGTTTACACCAAACTGTCAAGAGTTGATATCCGTTTAGGGCCAGTAGGTGGGGTAATGGTTAACTCTGCTGCCTTCGGACTCACAAGCGGACTCACAAGCTTCTGCTGTTGTACCTTTGAACAAGGTGCTTATCCTACAGTGCTTCAGTTGTAGGAATTGCCACGCTGTAAAAAAGGGTGAATAGCTGAAAAGTTTCCATCGTTTTTTAGGCTGCTTTGGAGAAAAGTGTAAATGTAAAAATCTTTATTTTCCAAACCATCTTTGTTCTTCCCCAATCTATAGTAAGCAGAATGGGTGCTGTGTTTAGGTGAGCAGGATTTTTGGATTTAAACAAATAAATTTGATGACCAAATGTATTCGGCAAAAGCAACACAAGACCAAACAGCTCCACACCGAGGAGCAGAAATGAAGCTCTGTGTCACAGTTTGCTCTCGGTGCAATTCATGGTGGATGTTGGGTTTCAGTAGAATTAACTGGAAGTGTAAATGTTTATTTTTATTTCTCCTCTTTACTTTTACAAGAGGCTCAGCAAGCGACAGGAAAGCGGCTGCCGTCGTCGTGAGAAAACAACACGCCGATTAGCCGCCGCCGGGACCCGGGTGGCTCGGTGTGTCACTGTGTTTCGTCAGCACGAAGCCCGGGACCTCAATCTACTCAAACTACTTCAGATAATTCGGCTCCGTTTTCCTGCTCGCAGCCGCTGTTGCACCAGCACCAGTAATACAGGCCTGTTTAGTGTATTTAGCTGCCGCGCGGCAAAGCGTTTCCCTTTCTTCTGCTCGCCACGCTGGTGATGTGGCAACTGCAGGCGATGCTCCGCCTGGTACACAATTGAATGGGAGCTGAAATACACACACACACACACAGAATCTCATACGATCCCTTGGTGTCACTGTGGAAGGGCAGAGAGACCAAAAATTTTGAAAAAGAGGCACTAATGTCAAAGCACAAAAACAGAGATTATGCTGTGTGTGTGTGTGTGTGTGTGTGGGTGAGGGGTAGAGGGGGGCTTATTGGAGCCACAAAAACACAATATTTTCACTAGGGGAAACACCATGTTTTGTTCCTGAAATGACCCCCATGAAAATATGCAGGGACCCAAGGTGAACAAAACCCTGCACAGGCTATGTGCCACATGAGAAAATGGTCAAAATAAATGCAGTGAAAAAGAGAAAGAAATTCTGAGCGCTTTGATAAAAAGCCCTGCAGTCCACTTTGTAAAGTAATTTTATTAAGAATAGAAAGCAGAACTGCTGCTGCTGCTGCTGCTACTGCTTTAACGTTTGGGTGCCACAAGTACAGCCAAACTGCAGCCGTGTAACTGCTGTTTTTATGTATTTTGTACAACATGGACGGCTCTCCGGCTGAGCTGGGCCAGCTGGCCCACTGACGCCAGGCCACACCTCATGCCCACACCATCCTGCACCGTGTTAATCAGCAGCTCCTTCCCAGGCGCCGCTCAGGGAACCTTTTAGGAGCAGGAAAGTGCCGGCGAGTGAAAATGCCAAACATTTTGGCTGATGTCATTTCACAGCTGTCTGCCCCATAAGAGGCTCCCCGGTGCGGCGTCTGTCAGAACTCGACCGCTTTTTCCCACAAGGCGCCTCTTTCGCTTTCTCATCACACCCTGGTGTGGAAAGTTTACTTGTGATACGCTTTTTTAGTAAAATCCATTGCCTGATCATTGGACTTGATCATAAGAGAGACTTTTGTAGTTCCAACGTGTTTCCCCACAGGCTTCCCTCTGCATTTAAATGTGTTTTCCTGCCTGGGGAGGCCTGCAGTAAAAACAGTGTTCACTTATTGTTGTCCTAATACCTTATTCTGTTTAAGGCTCCTCTCTAATGGCGGATTCTAACGTCAGGATGCAGACGTTGTGTTTCTACCCTCGTTCTGCTGCGGTGGTGCTTCGGCTCCTGCTGGACCGGAGAGCCGCTGCAGGCCTGCAACCCACTTGCTTTGAGAAGCAAACTTGTACCAAGTGAGACGGGGCTCCCATGTGCAGCACTTAAGCCCACGGAGCCATTAAGAGGTGAAAAACACCCCCAGCGCGGCCGCAGTGGGAGATCTGCTCTCTTCTCTCAGAGCTACATCTGTCCCAAGCGTCAAAACATCAAGCTCAGCAGACCAGGGTGCAGGAATCTGTCACTGCGCTTTAAACATCAAGAGGCAGCCGCCCCCCTCCCCCCCCCAACAGCGGAGGTCCTGACCACATGGCGGTTTGGGCCTTTTCACTGCACTGCGCTCGGTGGGTCCCTCCTGGAAAGACACAGACCACATGGCTGAGGGCTCCACATTACCCACAAGGCTCCTGCAGCCAGAACAGGTGCTTCATGCTGCGCCGCACAGACACAAAGACAAGACAGATGCTGACACGGGCACAGACACGGGGCCACCCGACCCGTCATCTTCCCCCGGGTCGGCGCAGCACGAGCGGAGTCGGTGAGCAGGAGCTCAGGCTCCGACGAACGGGTTCGCGGCACGGACCGCCGTGGCCGACCGTGACGTGTCTCACAGTAAGCTTAAGGCTTCCTGCGCCGCGCTATTATTGTGGTGAAGTGCGACTTTGCGCAGCACACGAAGTGGACCGGAACTCAGTGGGCCGCAGCAGAACTGCTCGTCCCGTTCGGTCCCTGTAATCCGATGCAGTTTGAACAAAAGCCGCGTTTCTCCTTGTTTTTCCACGCACGGAGCTGGAGGACAACACAAGCTATTTACTGTACATGTTCCAGAAGCTTCCCCGGTGCTTCTGTCTCAGCTACAAAAGCTGCCACGTGTGAAATAATTTCCAGTAAAGTCAATACATGTGCACACGTGTGATGAATAATTGATGGCGACATGTGTAGCTGCAGCACCGCCAGAGGAGCACCGATAAACACGCTTGAGGAGGAGAAGCCGCTTGCTCGCCGCAGCCTCAAACAAAATGTTTTGTCTGTGCGACGGAAGCCGAGCGTGACCCAACGGCATTGAACGGATGGGGTCCGGCCACTGAGCAGAGTAGAAATATTTTCAACGGTGCCTTCGTTGCTATGTGGCTTGCCTCACACCTTTACCCGAAGCAGCTTGTGGCTTGAGCCCTTGAAAAACCGGAGGTCAGGGGAGCTTTTCGAAAGGCCCCACCGTCAGACTTTGGGGTCAAAAATCTGTCTTCGATCAGCGCACAACCTGCTGGCCTGACACCACATCCACACGGTGAGAGATGCGCAGCCTTATTTTCTCCGGCATGTGGGAAACGGCTCAGAAGTTTGTCCTTTGCGCGCACTCCTTTCTGCCGATTACTTTGCGGCGATGCTCATTCCCACGCCGAATGCTGATGTGCCGAGAAAGAAGAGGAAAAAACACCAAAGCTGTTTTCAGTTACATCTGGGGACAAAAACACATTTGTTCTCCTCTAATTTGCTCTCGCAGACTGACAAAGGGTTAATGGGGCAAAACAACTCAATTAAAAAAGTCAACAGCCTTCGGTTGCCATCATTAGAATCCGGGCGGCCGAGCGCACAGAATTACTCATTCTGCGGCCGAGCGGCCCATCTGGCCCTCAGACGCACAAAAGTTTTCTTTCATATTAGTTGTTTATACTTTGCCGAGATTGATGCGGCTAATAGAAGCTTTCAAAATGACAGATCGCCGCCACGACTTAAATCAGCGCTATTAGGAGATAAATATCAGCAATTTAACCACTACAGTCATTCCTTGAACAATAATAAGATTTACAAATGTAAGTCATTAAGTAGTTAGCTTACATCTCTCCAGATTACGGTCCCTTGGTCCGCTTTCTCAAGATTATAGCGTGCAATTTAAGGCACTATTTATTTATTTATTCCTTCAATTATTCCTGCATTTATTTATTTGTTTGTTTGTTTGTTTGTTTGTTGTTTTGTGAATGAGGTTTGTTTCTTGGTCTTGAATACTTTGAGATGACCCCGGCGTTGTTTCGAAGTGACTTTCCTGCCGAAGATGACCGCCCTGCTCCAGAGAGCAACGCGTGGGAAGCGGGCGCCTTGTTAAATTCGAGAGGAACGGTTTGCGTGCTCGACAGACCGAAGGCGACCCCGGGCCGGCATATCCACGGCATCTACGCGAGCACCGTCAAGCCGCCCTTTGTAGCCGCGCAAGTGCTGGCTCTGGGCGAGTCTCCATTCCAACGTTTCTAAACTTATACTCCCTTTATTTACAAAGTAATTTGTCGGTTAGTGTTAATTTCCTAAATGCGACATAAAAGGGGCGCTGCAGAAAAAGAGAAGGGGAAGAAAAACGAACGGGGAAAAATGATAAAAACAGCAGAGAATCGAGAAAATTGCTCCCATATGCAGACCTGGTGCTGAAGCGGCGGGCCGCATAACTGCGCTTGACCCGCTGAGCCGCAGCCAGTGCAGATTGAAAGGCCCCGTTCTTTAATGAAGGCTTAATTTTTATTGCCACTCTGTTGACTTCAAAGCCGGATCGCGTTGCCAAACATAATTTCAACCGGTGGTATTTTCAGGTGCACTGCAAATAGTTCATAAATAATTTCCCCATTAGTCTTCTGCTGCTGGGCCCGCGCCCGGGTCAACTTTCAGCCCCCTGCTCTCCGGGACCCGCGTGCTGGGGGAGTGGGAAGGGCAGGGTGAGTCAAATGCCACTTAGCTGCTTGGCAACATCCCCCAAACATCTTCGGGTCCCGGGGTACCGACAGGCTCTGTGTTTTACCCCCAGCGCTGCCCTGCGTGATGGGATTAGCATGTTAAAATAAATCAGGCGAAAGACGAGTAACAGCCCATACCCCACTGTGGCTCCCAGTGCTGACCCTCTGCCAGGGGTGTCCTCAGTGAACCACAGCACCCCCCACCTGCCAGACTACCTGTCTGTCTGCAGTCATCCTACTTTCCCAACAATAGCAGCAAGGTAGTTTTCCAAAGCAGCGACTGGCTCTGCTCCTGCTCCTCCCCCCCGATCTGTTGAGCCGCACTTTCCCCCAAATGTGGATCCTTTCTAATAGCATAAAAAGTTTGTTTGCTGATGTGACCAAGTCAGGGTCATAGCTGTGAGGAGCCCATCCTGGAAGCCTGGGGTATATTTAGGATGGATTTGTTCTGTATTGCTGTACTGCAGCAACAGGAGTGGAGCGGTTTGGCCAATTCTTCACTATCCGGTCCACAGTTTTTAGCTCCATTTACCGTTAATGGGCCAGGTTTCCATCTTCCCTTGCCGAAATCCCTTAGCTGCTTCCCCCCCCACCAACAGCTTTCCGGTCTTCTGATGGAATCCAGCTTCTCACCACCAAGCTTACTCGAAGTTTTTAAGCTACATTTTACATGTAATGCTGTTCACTGTTATGCGGTGCGCAACACAGTTTTGTCCTACAGATGCCGTATCAACTTGAGTCAATTTGGGGCGAACCTGGGAAGGGCTTGCAAGAGGATTGAAAGAATAATGTAATTCATGCGTTTATCTGGTTTGGTCCGTATTTGGTCCATTTTCATGTGCAAATTCGGGTGGGACAACGGAACACGAGTGTGCTGGGTGAAATGGATGTCCCCTTGTAGGCCCCAAAACAAGAGAAGCCCGATTAGCACGGAGCAGATGTTTCTCCTTCCTCAGCTTTCGAGAGGAGCAACACAAAGCGTGTAACTGCGGCCAAGCCTCCGCAGCACTTCTGACGTTTTGTGAAATAGTTTGTAAAAACTTTATTAACAGCATTTTCCTTGATGGTTAAACAACAGCAGCAGCAGCAGGAAATGAGTGTGTGGGACCGTTCTGGAAAGAGGGAACCCGAAACAGAAAAGCCAGAAATGCACCACTCTGTGAGCCTTTAACAGATCAGATTTTTCCTTTACTTTTAAAATATTATTATTGTTCTTTAATTGCATTTCCTTCCCTGCAGCATAATGCAGCCTTTGAAGGAAAAATGGAGCATTCGCTTTATTGTAACCAGGCAGGTATTTGGCAATAAAGCGGGCCTGTGTCACCGGGCGCCTAACATGTTTAATGTGAAAACAGGCCATAAATCACGACTTGTGGCGGCGATATCTGATTATGCCCCATAATTGCCTCTGCCTTGTCTGAACCCATGGCTGAATTTGTTCTCACGTAAGAATTAGGTTTCATTTGCTGGGAAAACATTGGAACGCTGGGACCATTTTGGGAACAGACTTATTTGTGGCTCTTGTGTCGGGGATTCGCAGGACAGCAGTAATGGTTTCTGCACTGGAATTTGTCCCGGGTCGAATTCATTATGGAACTGCGGGCTTGTGCGCAGCCTACAGCCCTGCCCTCCTACACCACGGATATTAACCCTCCACGTCTGAATGATGGCAGCCGACCACCTGAGAACGCTGCTGACCTCCACTGAGCCGAGCCTGGTTATCAGGCTTTGTCCTCGGAAGTGGTCCGAACAGACATAGCGCCCCCACCTGGACCTGAATATGCACACCAGGCAATTCAGAGCCACCAGGTCACGCGTCTTTGGACTGTGGGTCAAAACTGGAGAACGTGCAAATGGCACACAAACCGAGCCAGGCTCAAAACCACAGCTCTGGAATTGGGATACAAATCTGAACCATTTAATTTCTCTGGAGGGCAGAAGAAGCACAAGGTTTTCCACTCGTACGGGGACGTGAATGCAGTGAATTCGACGGGACAGATGTTTACACGCAGTGAAAGTGCACAGGAAGCCCATGGGCCCAGTGAAAATGGCTGTAAATTCTGCACGTGCTGAATTGGGTGCACTTTCTGTCTGCTTGACCGGAACTTTCATTTGCAGAGGGGCAGTCTGTCCAGGTAAGTAGGTGCTGAAGTATATGTACCTGAGAGGTAAACCCAACCCTACTACCTCAAGGATGGCTCAGTATCCCTGGTTTGTCCCTGATCTACTTGCACTCCTACTTCACATGTGCCAAGGTGTTTGGATGGTGTCCCCAGCGACTCGGTACCACGGCTGCTTTAAGGCCCTAGACACACAGGGCCCAGCTGTGAGTCTGCATATCTGCTAAACCCTTGCTTCTCTACTCCCTTTTCTTTGAGTGGAAACTATTCGCTGAGGCGGTTGCTCTGGACCCTTCTGAGGGGGACACAAGACCACCGGGGACCTGCATCCCCCACAGCCAATTCACTGAGGCAGCCACAGGAAATGGAAGCTTGACCTCTGGCGTTTGGGGCAGCAGAACCAATCTGAGGCAGTTCAGAGAAGGGGGTGGGCACGCTTTTTCCCCACCATCCACCACCACCGACCAACATATGGAAATCCGTTGCTCTGTCATGCCTTTGCTTCAAGATTAACGATGCGCTTTATTGAAGGAGAAAAAGCACACGTACATGCTGGACGTTTCTTCCTGTTGCTCTTTATGGGGCAACCAGCAGCTGCTGCTCTTATAGACTCAGGGACTCACACACTTCAGCTGTACTTTGTGAGCCCATGCCTGTACCATCCCTGCATCCCTCCTCCACGGTCATGGCAGTCCAGGTCTCACTCTCTTGCACAAAGCAGGACACGGTACCCTGGATGGCATCGAAGAGCATCCGTCAAACAAAAGCATTTACCTTGTTTAAGCCTCCATGTGGCGCTGCAGACTGTGACCACAATGAGAGATTTTGGGCTCCATATGGTAACCCTAACCCACCCGTTCATATCGGTGGTCCAGACCTCTGCTTTCAAAAGACTACCTGCAGTTTTTCATGAAACCGATTTTAATGACCATACGCACATTTGTGGCTTATCTGCTGCCAGCCCTGGAAACTTGACCGAGGCCTCCAAATTCCCTCAGGAACAACACCGAACACACGGGTGTCTGCCTTTTGTTTTCCTTAAACAAAATTCCTGTGCAAGCACCTGTGTTGCCACCCTAATCTTAACCCTATGGCCACCACTTCCTGTAGGTGCCTCAGCCAACTTCGCCTCTCGAAGGGAAGCACGGAGACCCTGCGGACAGTGTGAACTTCGGAAAGGAACCAAAGCCATTCTTCTAATTACCGCTATGGACGGCGTTAAATCGATCCCAAGCTTCGCCGCGTAACCTGAGGACAGACCCTAAGTCAACATGCTTGATCCTGTTTGATTCACAGCAAATGTGGGGCAGCGGACAGTATGTCCAGGCTGAGTAACTTGATGTGGACCTTGCGGTTTCTGGTCATTAAACGGTCGTTTGAAAACGCACTCCTGCCAGTCCAAGGCAAACATCTGCAGCATGAGGTGGGGATGGGGCGCCACAAGATTCCAGCATTTTCAGCTCCACTTGTGTGCATGAATATGTAAAGGAAGCAGAGGCTTCCCAGCAAAGGATGGCAAGGAGCTTCTACAGAAGAAGAGGTTCCAGCAGCTTATGTGTTCCTGTGGTGGAAACCTGGGGTCAGAAAGTTCCTTTACAGGTATGGTTTCTTTGCATTTGGCATTTGTTTCCAGCAAGCACTTCCCGAGGCCACCCAGCCAGTTATGAAGATATACTTAATCCCAAAGAGTGCGCATGGTACGTGATCATGTTCTGAAGCATCTCCTTAAGATTTTTTCCAGTAATAACCACACAAAGAGCCTCGCTTAGACGACTCTTAAAAGTACTCACATTATGATAGAAATGCGCCAGTCTTTTCTGCTAAATAGTTGGGCTAAAACATAATTACACTCCAGTGACTTTGATGCAAGATGCAAGCCGGAGGTTTTTCATGCTCTTATTAACGGCTCTATGAAAACGTCCTTCAGAGGGGCTCATTTAAATGAGGAAATGGAGTCAACTTGAAAGCATTTTGTGTGAAAGAATGATTTTTGCCCACTTCTGTGTGTGTGTGTGTGTGTGTGTGTGGGCATGTGTATCTGACGCTGTTCTTCATCCTGTGCTATGATTTGGGGAAACGGGCTGCTGTCTTGGCCCCACCCCCAAGTGCCAGACTGAGGCCATGCCCACACATCCCTGACTGAAGGTCACATCTGCAGAAGGGATGGTTGGGACAGATGAGCCCAGAACTCTAACATCGCTTGCATTTGTTTACATCACCTCAGGCATCTTTTGTCTTTCAGAGCTAACTTGGGTGCTTTTCCTTCTTCAGTTGTGTTTAAAATGAGAACTGTTGCATATTGACAAAGATAATGGGTTATGGTGTGATGTGGTCAGAAGCCACTCCGGTGTTGCAGAGCCAGCAGAAGTTCAGAACTTTACAGGCATTGTGTGCATGGTCAGTGTAATTTTGCTGCATTCTTATAGTTTTTATTAACACCTTTGGTGGCCTCCAGGCAGCGAAGCTCTGCAGCGGCATCATCGTGGTTTGAAGCCTTTATATTTAAGTATGTAAATATGGGCATCGGCTAAATAATTAAAAATTTGTTGCTTTTGTCAGCGGTTAGCCGCTTGCAGCGCAGCTCTTCCCAAAGCAAGGAGTGTTTCCGGTGCAAACTGGTGGGGACGTAGAGCGCCCCCGTTTTCTCGACTCTGGAACTGCAGCAGCCTGCTAATGGAAGGGGGAGAAAAGAGGCCTAAAAGAGCTGCGAAGAGGCAAAGTCCTGCAAGTTTACATCATCAGGGCTAATCACAGATAATAGCAATAATTGGGCTTCGGTGAGATTCTTCAGGATGGCGAAGGGGCCATTAAAGCCAGAGGAATTCCTCCCAAAGTCACGTCTCTGTTTCTTCCTCTGCCAGTAGAGATTACCGATCGGCCGACTTCTCCCCCCACGTGAAAGAAATTGCGTTGACCTCTTCTATCTATTGCTTCCATATGCAAGCAGTTACCTCTCTTGCAAATGGAAATGAGAGTCAAAATTGCAACAAATGGGGCCATGCCACCGAATTCAGATGCCCTGACCCCCCTGAGAGAACATGCATGCCTGATCAAATTAAGTTTAACCCCTGCGCAGGCGGAACCGACGTAACCCACGCTGTCCAATTTGTTTTCGGCTGAACGGACAGGACCGCAGCGTGTGCTGAACGAGTGGCGATGGCCACAGGCACCTGGTGGGCTCCCCGTCACGGCCGCGTGTCCTGGGTCGGTCCGAGCCCGCGGGGGTGCACTGCGCCAGGTGGCAGTTCTGACGAAAAACACCTGTTGGTGAGCGGACGTCTTCGGCAGTCAGGTGGCCGGAAGAAGGGAGGGGGTGGAACACAGGTGCTTCCCATGCGTTTGAGGCTAAAGCATGGAAACTGAGGGTGGACAGTCTCACCCCCTATGGGACCCCCTCTCTCTTTCAAACACGTTTGGCCTTTTTGCTCCTGCATGGAGGATGTTGGCAAGCAGAAAACAAAATCGTCTCCATTCTGGGATGACAAGAATCTGCTTCACAGACGTTAGTGATGTCTCACAGCAACCAGCATGGAGGCCAAACTACAGTGGAAGTGTGTGTCTCAAGCCATTGCAGTCTAGCCAGAGTGACCATAAGGTCACCTTGGTTCATCCCTCCATGGAGCTCCACTCTTGGTAGCCTCACGAATATGTGTGCAGCTGTACTCTGTGAACAAATGGAAGCCTTAAGTGAGCATCACAGATCAACAGACCAAAATGCATGACAACAGCGTGGCCGGCGAGATGCACGGCAGCTGCTCTTCATCGAGCGCAGGTTGAATGTTCTTTTGTTAACTCTAGGTTCAAAGAATATGTACTATACGAACTTATGCTCCGTGGCCACATTGTTACTGAGTGGAGTTGCAGGGCTCCCACCCCCCACCCCCAACTAAGAAGTGGGCCTCCTTCAAACATCTGCCCGAGCTTTAATATGACAGTCCGCACAGCAGTGGTCCAGAGTCCAGCAGTATGTAGTAGCAGCACGCCTGTGTTTGGCTCTGCATATTGCAACTTCCCATAATTCTCCGGTGCCTTCTTCTGCCCCCGTCGATCCTTTTGCTGAGCTGCTACAGCACAGGACCGTTATCCTGTATGTTATTTTTACCCAGGATACACCTAGCCATGCTGCAAGTTGACTCTCGCGCTGCTTTCCTGCCATTTGTTGTAAATTTGTGTCCTTGCCGCAGACATCAGCAGTTCACCCAAGCGTCTGTTACTCACTGCACAAATTCGCTGTTTAATGCTTACTCTGCCCGTGGTGGCCAGCAAGCAGCTGACCCGGCACCGATTCTGTTCCACTTCTGGCCCCAAACACCGTCAAACAAATGTGCTCCTAGGACACCTAAGTACAGCGCTGGGTCACGAGGGTGCTGAAGTTGAGTCCACCGTGGCTTTGGGCCCCACTGAGCGACCTGCAGCCCGACACATGGAATCCACTAGTAAGCTGAGGAAAACCGGGAAGGAAGGGCTTCTTTCCCGCTTTTCCTTCCAAACTGGAGGAACTGACTCATGTGGCTGAAAAGGCACCCCCCCCCCCAACACCCAGTAATGCTTTTCTTAACGTCTTTACAGAAAAATGTTTTGGTCTGGCGGAGAGTTTGTGCCCTTTGCTGGTGTGGCTTGAATCCCCCAGGCAAGTGGCTCCACGCTTGTGGGTGCTCTGACGCTGCTGAAGAGTATGGAGGGGTGAACCGAGCTGGGGTGCACTGGCCAGACGGTGTCTCCGCTCTTCTTATGTTTTCTGTCACCACAGATTTCCATAATAAGGGTCATTTTCAGCTTCGTCCTTTTGCATAGCATTTCCTTGTAATATTGATGATTTTGTCTGAGGCGGGCATACGGCAAATGATTTTTCTGGCCAAGCAACCGAAAAGTGGAAAATAAATTTGCAGGCTAGCAGGGAGCAACGTCATTTTCAGTCGGAGATATTGCACTTTTCTTTGGTCTGTTTTATTAAAACTTTCCTTAAAAACAAGAAGTTGGGCCGTTTCTTTGGCAGAAATGATTTCTTGGCCTGCTCAGTCTTTCCCAGCGTGAGGGGCAGTAATGCTGCTGGTGCTGAGCATCCTCAAAAGCAGGACCAAATGCATTGTGGCGGAACAGCGTGACTCCGCTCGACTCGGGTTGAGATCGTCGGCTCGTCTTCCCCCCAATCCGCAGACGTCCGCGCACCGTTTTAACCGTCAGCCGCATCAAGTGGACTTTGAGTGCCGGGACCGAGTCGCAGTCTCGGCAAAGACGCCGGCCCACCGCCTCATTCGCATTCATATTGTAGCACAGGTGCCTCCTAGGCCGCAAAAGCACAATCTGAAGACCTGGAACCTCGAGGGGCTCTCAGTAAACATCCAAATGCATAAAGTGAGCTTTTCTGGAAGTTCCCATCCTGACAAGGAAAATGTGTAAAATGTGACTGTGAGCTGAGAATGAGTCATGGCTGCTTTTTTTGTGTTCGGTGCCTCCTGTCCAGGGCAAATTCTTCCAGCATCCAGGATCATTTTGCCCTGCGCAGAATTGGCAGGCCGTGCTTCTTGAATGAGAGGACAGCAATGCTAACGGCAGCCGCGTCCGTAGCACCGTTTTCACGTCGATCTTTTTGTTAATGAACGCGAGTGAAAAAAGCCACCAGACAAATCCCGGGACCCCGCTGAACTGGCGGCTTAAACCTTGAGGCTTAATTTCTGCATTATTTCTCCTGTCTTGTCAGCATGAGCGGGCCGGTGAGATTTCCACACGCGTGAATGTTTTCATTGATTCGAGGTATTAAAACCGTTTTGTCTGCACGGATGCAAATGCAGCAGAGCGGTGGCTGGACCGCCTTGTTTTATTTTGAGCAGAGACGGTCATGCTGAAACGCCTCCAAAAGGTGCTTTGTTGTTCCGCAGGTGCAAACAACCAGCCCGACTTTAACAAATCTTTGTTTCTTTAAAATTAAACTTTGGAAAAATGAGCAACATCTTCTGTTTACCCCTCCGCTTCCTTTTAACTGCTCTCTAAATAAATGAGCAGCTTTGACCAGGAAGTCGGCAACAGTAAAATAAATGGTTCTGAATAAACATAAAGCCATTCTCCTAATTTATGCATCTCAAGGGAAGAATAAAACCTCATTCTCACAACTTTTCTGACAAATGAAACAACAACTAAATGTTTCTCCAGACATAAATACCTGATTGATATGTGGCGCAGGTGGCAGCGCAAAATGCCGTTTGTTACCTGTGGGCTCCGTGATTCCTGCGAAGTTTGGAGTTTGCAGCATCGTTTTGAAGTGAGGAGGTTTGTGCACACAAGTCTGTTGGTGTCACATTTTGACAGACAGCAGAATTACATTTTAAAAAGCGAGGAGGAATGAACCCGTCCTCGGCTCTCCGCCGAGAAACTTCCCAAATGTCGCCGTGTAATTTTGTAGTAAATAATTTTTGTCTGTCCCTTAATAAAGTGATGGATTTCTTTTCTTGAGAAGATTCTAGCAATATGTTTTTATTGCTCCAATTTAATCGTCCGGCTTGCTGCCCTCCTGTGCCCATCATTTTATTGCATTTTTTTTTTACAATGGGGTCCCTCTTTAATTTGATCCATTTTGATTATTTTACACCCTTGTAGCGCAGGAGGGTCAAGCGGCGCTTTGAATATGTGGTTTGTATTCACTGAAAATCGGTCGCAAAGCTGCAGAGTAAATGAACAGAAACTGCGGAGCGGCGCGAAATCTGTGCATTAGCAAAGCACTGACTTGGGTTCGCTGCTCGGATTATCACAAAGCTGGGCGAGAACGACACTGCTTTTGGTCATTTTTCCGAAATTGTGCGGTGCGAAGGGCAGGCAGGCAGCACCCGTGCGAAGCACCACATACCCTGCAAGTGCAGGCAATCTGCTGCCGAACGTCACGGACGCATGACTAGCGTCTTTGTGGCTCATCCTCCGCCACTTTTGGAGCGGACAGCGGCACAGAGCTGAGACCTTGGCCGCCGACTGCACCGTTTTGAGTCCCTTGCTGAACAAAACATGTGACCCAGCCCGATACATGCTTTTTGCGAGCAATAAGCACCACCGGGGTGCACTTCTTTAGCAGTCCCACTGTCTCCAAGGCAGGAGATGTGAAATTCAATCGGGTCCGAAGGGGCGAAAACTTCGGAAGGTCGTCCTCAAGTAAATGGAAGGCATCAGTTTGCATGAAGCTCTTTGGCTGATGAGTCCGGCTCCGCTTGAAGTGTCCCGCTGCAGATGAGCCGGGATCCAGATCAGCCTTCATCCTCTTCATCAGCCCCGTCCCCATCAGGCAGGTGTCAGACGCACGCTTGTCAAAGCTCAGCTTGACAGCCGACTCTATGAAAGCGAGTGATGCCTGATATTACTGTCACGTCATCACGTGACCGCTCTCTCATTACGGACAGGGAAAATAATGTGCGAAAGAGAGAAAAACAAAATGATGCCTGACAGGTCAACCAGAAGGTGAGGAACCTTTCTCCGGGGGGACGACGACTGACTTACAAAGCAGCTAAATCGTTTGAAGGGCATAAAATGGCTGCAGAATCACAAGCAAAGTTCGGAAAGAAGTCTGGTGTTTAACCTTTGACCTTTTCTATCTTGCAAAATGGCAAACGGCAGCAGCAGGTGAGAATGCGTGGCTCCACCTGGCAGTGAAGTGCCACATACAATGGGGTCCCAGCCAGTGAGAAATCGCTGCTGCGGTTGAAGGAAAAATCATTTTCACACAAAATTTTCATTCACAAGTTGGTCACTCTCCTGTGTTACATATTTTAGCAATTTAAATAATAAGTGATGGAATTTAATCATTTTGATGCAAAAACCCTGCAAAAAATCTCATTGCCATGCATAACAGTGTCATTAATTTGGTTCCCTTTAAACTCTGCAAACATACTGTTGACCCCCAAGCAGATCAATGGGTACCCCACCAGAAATGACGGTGGCATTACCCCAGTAGTAGCAGTAGTAGTAGTAGTAATAATAATAATAATAATAATAATAATAATAATAATAATAATAATCTGAATACCTTAGATGCGCATTTCAGCACAGTCTCGGGCCTTTGTGGAAAAATCAACCAATCCTGTAATAATTTGTTTTAAAGTGTTTTTTGCCGCTCAGAACCTTTCCTCTGCATGAGCTCACCTAAGGACTGAAATGGCAGTGCCATATAGATCTGAGCACACTGGGCCTTCGGGACAGCAACAGCCACTGCGTTCCGTTTGTTGCTGTGTTTTTATTCTACAGGTGCACAGCTGTTAGTTTAACCGTGTTTTTACTCCATGTCCCATCTCATCTTACCGTACAGAGATTTACCATTTTAGGCTGCATGGCCATCAGTTCAGGCTAAGTACCAGGGTGGGCAGCGGGCTTCAAACCCAGCACTGGTCGCTCCGCCTCACCGTGCCGCCTGCTCAGCCAGCCTACGTGCCCGCCTGTGCAGGTGGTTTTCCTATCATGGCTGCATTGGATGAAATAGTTTCTTCGCTTGTATGTTTTTGGGGAATAACCCCCAGGATTGCTCACCTGGTATCGAGCGAGTTCTCTTCTTTGCCGCGCGCTTACCCCTTAACCCGCTCCCCGGCTCGCTCACGACAGGAGGCGCTGAAGCGCTAGCCCACGTCCGCTGGGCATCTGTTCATCATCTGGCCACTTTGTCTCGCCGAGGGCTGCCCGGGTCCCGCATCCGCGAGACCCGTCTGGCTGGACGCGGAGCCGCTCCAGGTCCCCAATGATTAATGCCCCCCGTCGCTGTCCAAACACCAGGCCAGGCAAACGTTTGCCTCCGAAGCGTTCCTCCATCGCACGGAGGCGACCGAAAAAGCTTCTGCTCAAATTTGATAATTAGTCTGCGGAGTTATTTGGCCTCATTAGCTTTAATTGTGTAATTGGCTTTCATCTAAATAACCTGCAATTTCAGCCTTCAGTATATTTAAATAACCTAAATGTGTTTCTTGGTTATTTGTGCATCCGGTGAGCTCCAGCGTGAGAGAGGGGCTGCAGGGGAGTTCAGTGGGATCTGTGCACCACATCTGCTCCCTAATGGGCCATTGTTGTGATAGGTGTTTGCTTTACCCCTGCGCGGGGCTTTTGGGAGCCCCTCCTTCCCCCGCCAACAGAAAGAGACAATTTGTGGCCTCCGCCGGCGCTGCGGCTGCCGAAACTTGTATCGGTGGCACAACAAGTCCCAAAGCCCCCGAAGACCAGGAGGGAAGAGATCACCTCTCCCGCTGGGATGCAAATGCCCATTATTGTGGCCAAGGCCACCTGCTGAGGGAGGTCTGTCCTTTGTGTGGGGACGGAGGCGGGGGCGGGGGCATGTGCCCAGCACCTCCGCCCCCTGTCCCCGGGAAGTGGAGATTGTAGGGTCTCCGTGGCACACGCCAGTCCAGCGTCATTCGGACAGAGGAAGCCGAGGCAGACGCTCGGGTCTCCGGTCGCAGGACGCCGGAAGCAGCAACTTAACGTGGACGCCACTGGTTATCGCCATGACCGCTGCCTCCGATTTCCTACTTTTTAAGAACTTAAAAACGGGGTCATGCGTTTGCTCAGGATCCCTTCATCCGAAGGCCCGAAACCATTCCGCGTGACCAATGCGTCGTTCATTCGCCTGCGTTACGAGCACTGCTTTCAGTTGTTATGAATTCACTGCAAGCTGACATTAGCTTTTACAACTGTGTGCTTTTAGGTGCTTTTAACTTTGATTCCGCATGTAAAATCGTCCTCTGCAAAAGTATTTTTCCACAATTCTTTGCTTAACTTTCTGCCCAACTTGTAACAAACGGTCCTGTTTGGACGGAACTGCATTAAGATGCTTTTCCTTGGCGGCTGCTGGTTTTTGTTGCAGGTGAAGTTCTGGCACGCACGTCAATGAAGTAATGAGCATCCGAGACAAAAAGCGTGCAATTTAGATTACAAACAGACTAAAACGCAGCAGTGGCCCTCTGGAGGCCCAGGAAGGTCAGCTTCCATGGTTCGATCGTGCGCCGGGGTTCCAGAACATTCCAGAGCAGAGTGTCTAATGGGCCCTGACAGGGAAATGACAGCGAGTCTGCGAGTGTGACCTTCACCTGACAGCATCTGCCCATCAAAAAGTGTCAAGGAGCCACAATGCACTCCAGACAAAGGCAAGCGGCTTGATCTGCGGCGGCACTGACACCTTCGCTGCCACTTCCGTTCCCGTCAGAGCCAAACTCCAAGGGCCACTTTCCTCCCATCTGAGGCACGAGAGACATGGCTGACAGACTGACAGCAGCCAGACACACAGTGCGCTGCCCGTCTGGCTGAAGCACACGCTTCGCTGCGGCCAGATCTTCTGAAGAACCCATCCTTACTTTCGCACTCTTCTGCTATCAGTTATTATTCCCCAAAATAAAACCCCAGTAGGAAAGTGTTAGGCTCATTTCCCCATAACCTGAGCGCTGCAGATAGTAAATTTCAGTGTGAAAGGGGCCAAACAGCAGTCTGTGAAGCCAATAGCCCAAAAGTCAGGAGGTCATAAAAGCCCAAATCTCAAACACTAGGTTATCAAAATCTGTGCTGAAATTATTGTGCCGCTTGGAAGTAAATTGTATCTGAAAGCGATGCCGGGGAGATGCGTAAAATAACTTGAGCTAACATACACTGTGCTAAATCCAACTTAAAATCGCCCAGCCGAGTAAAATAAATTTTAAACGTATTGGCGTCGTGTTTAAAAGTCTTTCTAGAAGTCTCCTGCGTAACTGCATTCAAGGAGCTTCTTTACGGAGACTCGGATACGGCCTGCCGCTTGGAGATGTTCTGCACTGCAGAAACATGCTGAAGGTTTTTCTCCTGTTCCTCACAGTTGGCAGCCAAATTATGCAGAATGTCGCTGTCCCATAATGCCCTGCTGCTGCCTGTTTGCCAGTAGATGTGTCAAACCATTATGAGGAATTAAAGGAGGACAAATTTCCAGCGTAAGTTCAGCACGGTGACTTTTGAACTCTGGCAACAGCTGCAGCCAAGAAAGACAGCTTGAGCATCACCAGACCTCCGTGTAGCCCAAAGCCGGGTTTCAAAACATGGCTTCCTCAGCGAGTGAATCCGAATCCATAAGAATGTCGTTATTTGCCCTGTTGTAGAACCTCTCTCCAGTCAACCTGTAGTAGTTTACCTGCTGTGGCTGCGTGCGCTATTTCTCGGGTGCTCAGGCTACCCCAGTTGGGTCACTGGGACAGTTGTTAGTTTAAATGAAAACATCAGCAAACAAACACAGCAAAGAGCAATTCGATTTTCCTTCTGCGGCCCTCAAAGCGATCCTCTTCCAGGGACACGAAGGTTCCCCCGGACTGGGCTCCAGCAGCCGTGGACATGGCTCTGTCCTCCGCAGCCCGGGCCTCGCTTGCCGACCGTTCGGCTTGATGCACCAGCGCAGATATTTGGCGGAGCACAAACGCAGGGGCATCAGCGTGGGCTTTGTCTTTGGGGAGTTTGCGCACGAGCAGCTCAGCTTTGAAATCGCGCTCCACGGTGACCCGCCCGGCCGGGCTCTGCGCTCGCCAGCTTTCCGATCGGAGCCCCCGATTGGGGGCAGCTCTGGCACCAGAAGGACGGCGATCAGAGCCGCACTGCTACACGAGCTGGAATTGCACCCGGCATTAAGTGTCTTAAAGTAGGAATTAAGTGGACGCATTAGGCAGGAACCTGGTGCAGTGCAGCTGCTGGCCAGTTCACAGGAACACCAATAAATGGCAGCTACATAACTTCCCTTAATCAGATTGCAGCAATCAGACTGAAAAATTTTCCCATATGTTACTGGAGAGCAGGGCAGGCGGAGCAGGGTTAGTACAGGGACACAGGCCACCGTGAGGTTAGGGTGTCTGGCTACAATTAGGCCTCGAGCGCCGCGACCGTGATGATGCTTAAGGGAGATGCGGCTCCTCATTTGCGTGTAATTACTCCACCAAGAACCTGTGTGAGACTCGTTCGGCCCTCCTCCCTCGCGGCGTAAAGATCCTGGAGAGATGCTACGCTGCGGTTGCGCAGAAAGATGGCCGCTCGGGTCCTTGACCACGTGTTCAGGACAGGGCCGCTGCGAAACCACCCCTGGACGGGGCGCCATTCCATTGCAGGCTTCTATTGTACATGCAATTTAGCGAGACTAATGAACCTGAAACACATGTCTTTGGACTGTGGAGGGATGCGTGAGCACCCAGGGGAAGCTGAGCAAGGAGAACATGCAGACTCCATATGGGCTGAGCAGGACTCAGCAGGTTAAAGGACCTGGCTGGCAGGAACAAGGTTGTGGGCTCAACAGGCCAACCCCTGAGGGCTGGAAAATCCTCTGTGCCCCCATTGTCTGTGTGCTTCATTGTAGCGCAGCTTTGCAAGCTGCGTGAAAACGGAGCGGCACGAGGGACCCAGGCCCGAATCCCTGCTCCGGCTCTCAAACCCTTGAGCAGGAACTTCCCCCGGCCCGGTACAGTGAATGTTGCCCAGCTGCGCAAATGAGCAGGTCCTTCTAAGCAGTGCAGGGCTCTAAGCCGCTTTGGAGAAAAGTGTCCGAGGAACAAATAAATGTTGACGCCGAGTCTCAGGGTCAACGGCGGTGCACTTCTGTGTTTCTGTAGCAAAGCCCAGTTTCTCCCACCGAGGGCCTGCGTGGTAAACAGGAAAGTCTGGCTTTAATTTGCTTCGAGCCCTGCCGTGTTTTCTTAACAATATGTTTAACCATCGCACATTTCTTGCCCAAACAAAACAGCTCTGTGGCGGAGGCAAAATTAATGCAGCTTTGCAAACTAAATTAATTCTCAGGCCCATCAGAAAGTTATTTTACTGCTCCAGCTGTCAACACTCATTTAACCGGGGCGATAATTATTCCTTCGTAAGTGTTTCATAACACGGCGCCCAACTTGAGAGCGAAAGGCGCCGCTCCTTCCTCACACATACGGGCATGAACACGAGCACAGACGTGCGGTGCGGCAGCAGGAAATGCGGTCACTGACCGCACGGCACGGCACGCCACGGCACAGCACTGCCGATGTGGCTCTCCCGCGTCCACTGCCCATCCCGACGCCTGCGTTTACCTTTCGGCTGTCGGTTTCCTCAAAAGTGATATTCGCTGCGCTGACTGCATGTAAATAAAATTTAAATATAAAAACTCCAGACTCAGCAGGTTAAAGGACCTGGCTGGCAGGAACAAGGTTGTGGGCTCAACCTTCAGCCCCGTGACTCGGCACTGCCGTCGATGCAGTTGGCGCAAACCTCTTCTTACGGCAATGCTGCGGTGCGTTCGTCCAGCAAGCAACGTGGAAATATAAATGTTTTACGCATTCCTCTATGGTGTCTGCCATCTTCATCTGTTCTCAGTATAAACTTTTGTCCCGAGTCCATGCGCTGTGGAGAACTGAGTGCAGCAGGAGCCCCTGGGCTTTGTCCATGCTATTCTGCTTCCGCGTAGCAATGCCAACGCAACCACTAACCTCCTCTCATTTCTCTCTTTTCTTTTGCCTCCAGCCCCTGTTTTTGAAGGCCTTGGCTGCAGAGCGGAAAGCCAGATGTGCGCCTCGGTTACCCCCCCGGACGACTTAGGTGTCCTGCGTTGTGCCCTGTGATCGTTCACGGCTGCAGAGTTGAGGACAATGGCACGGCCAAGATGATCCGGGCCAGCAGTCGCTCCGGTGAGCCGCAGCAGAGGCGTTGCTTGGCCGTGAATCCCTTTTCTCTGTCAATGCAAAACTGCCAGAAATAATAGCAGCAGCTGCTAATATATTTCTGATACAATTTGCCCATTAGAAGAGCCATTTGCGCTAATATTTATGGATGTACCGAATCCGGAGGTGAAAATCCCGAGATGTTAATGAACCAGAGGGAAGGGCACATAGATGAAGGAAACCCACAGCCCTCCCTGCGGAAACCCACAAGGCACTGCGGTCAGCAGGAACGAATGTGCTTGGTCTTAAATTGCAGGAGCGGCTTCGCGTTCACCTTGCAGGCCTCTGCCCCCCCCCCCCCCCGTCTTCATGTACAGGAATGCTTCTGTCGTCTTGCTGCTTACCTCTATCGCGTGTGCACAAATAAAAGTAAGAAATCAATGTACGGCACAATTTTTACACGGGAGACGTAAGTGCGCGTGACAGGTGAGGTCCAGCAGTGCCACTCGAGCTGACAGCCTTGACGTGAGTCTTAGCAGCCGGGCCCTCGATTATGCAAAAGCCCGCGTTCCCCGGCTTTTAATTGAATCACGCTGTCTCAGAGTTGTTATTTTTAATTTGTTGCATTTGATTTTTGACACTGGCACGCGGGGTCCCATGAATTATACAGACGGGGACCTTAATTGTGGAGGTTATTAAAACAAAACTAATTCCCAGCGATTAAAATGAATCCGAGGAGCAAATTTCGCTCGGCGGCGGCACGAGGATTTTCCTGCCCGTTTGTTGTTTGTTTGTTTGTTTGTTTGTTCGCGTGTTTGCTTGTTTGTTGTGTCGTCCTCCACAAAAATGTGCCCTTACTGCGCGTGGATAGCACGTCGGCGTGGGCTGCTGGGAAACGGAGCTCCGGCTGCCTCTAAGCGAGAAGAAACCTCATATGAAGAAAATTGGCCATAATTCCATTCTCTTGGCTGGTGCGCAATAATACTTCAAGTTTTATTGATCTTCTTTCTTCCCAGGATCCTATAACGCTTTTTGTGAGCCGGTCCGAATCTCCTGCTGTCTGGAAAGCGATTTCACAGCCGCTGCCCTTTGACTGACAACAGACGGTTACAACTTTTTTGTATTGAAATCTTCATTTTCCAGCAATTCCGAGGCCTCTCAAGAAAGAGGCCTGTTTGGTCGAAGGCGTGAAGAAATGAAGCAAACCGAGATGAACGCCGATCGTCCTTGCGCCCGAAAGACAAAAGCAGCGCGGCCGCGTTTCTAAGGAGGGGAACAGAGTGACGCGACCGAACAACAGACAGCACAGCGCTTCCACGCGGAAGCTCGACCGTCTGCAGGACACCAACATTTCACCCAACATTTCGCTCTGGCAGACGGTGGTGAATTCCCTGCAGCGACAGCGCCAATTCTGTAAGAGGAGTCGGTCTGCAGAGTAAATATTTCCACACAATTTACTGGAGATCCAGCAGTTCAGCTTAGCCTGTAGGCACAGCTGAGCACCTGACTGTGAGCTGAAGAAACTGGCGAACGTCTTACACGCCTGCGTCGCTTTGTGCCTCTCACCGTCTGTGGCCGTGCCAAGGAAGGAAGAGCTGCTTCAGTTTCACGAGTGTTCCATCGATTCAGCAGGACATCATTTAAAGGCCCACAAGTCATGGGAGAGGAGAGATGCCATTCAAAGCCACATTTTAAAAGCGCAAAAATCCCACCTTCAGGGCCAATAGCGTGGTCCCCAATATAATACTATATTATAATATATACTACACTATAATATAATAGTAAATGATACAGTAAATAATAAATACAGTACATTAATATGGAATGATACTGCAGAATATATATGCAGATGTTCCTTGCTTTACACAGCAGACCTTTGTGTGAATGTACTAGGATTTTACCCGTTTTACAGGCCATTTCTACTGAAGCACCAAAGTGTTTAGCAATCCAGCAGCCTAGACTCGGTCTTGTTTACAAACCGCACTCTAAACTCCATGTTCTGCTCATTAATTCCCACTCTGAAATGCAGATACGGAGACACTGTGTTTACGTCCGCAGATGCCGCCCGGGCAGCCCGGCTGAGCCGAGCCATCCCGGAGAACTGCAGACCCAGTCGTTGCATGTGGGCTCAGCCGGGATCTCGCTGTATCCTGAGCCACGGCTCCATCTTCTCCTCCTGCGGGGCAGTGCTGCTGACAAGCAAGGACACAGAAGAAGTCACTGGTCAGCATGGCACACACCCTGGTACCACTGGCAGCAGGAAGGCGATGCCACAGGTGGATGTGGGCTCTCCCAAACAGGACCTGATGGAAGCCTTATGATACCCACTGAGTACTGCTGGTTTCTCCACAGGCCCTGATATGTTGGCTCGGTAGTAAAGCTCTCCCTCCGAAAGCGAGATACTGACCCCCGGTTGTAATCTTTGGGGGATGTGAATCCAATGACGCCAGCTTTCAGGGGGTTGGGGTTCAAATATTTTCCCACAGGGATAAGCACTGCCGGATAACCCAGACGACTGAACTCTCTGTGATCCTGGCAGAGATTGACCCCAGAACCCATGCACTGAGACCATCTCCTGGCTTTGTGGAAACAGGGGCACCCTTGGTCATCAAAGTTTTCTTCTTCAAAATTGGCTTAGGGCTGGGGTGAGGGTTAGGGTTCCAAGAAGAAATGCTAGGGTTAGGGTGAGGGTTAGGGTTTGAGCTAAGTCAGTGGAAGTTGGTGGATTACTCAGGGGAGGAACAGTTGCGTTGGCATTTCTTTGGTGCCCACCACATTCTATTTGTTTATCTAATGGTCAGCATTGCTTGAGGCAGCATGAAGGCCTTTTACTGAATCTCCTGATCCATTCCTTTTCCTCCCTCCCAGGTTTAGTTTCAACTGGAGTCTGTTGCTGTGATCTCAAGGCCTTGTAGCCCATGCCTGAGGAAGCATGGGCCTGCATGAGAATTTATGGTTTCCCGTGCTCTGTTATATGTACGTCTTTGTATTAATACTGTATTTTGCCTTGCTTTGTGTAATGACAGTCTCATTTGGGTCAAACAGGCCATGAAGGAAAATGGCCAGGAGATGCAGGGTGGACGTACAGCAGCACCCTGGGCTGCAGCCAGGGGACCGTCTTCCTGCGGTGGAGCTGCAGCCAGGTTTCCTCTCCAGAGCCTTAGGTCTGGAGGTTTTTACTTTGTTTTTCAAGAACTTTTTGTGCTGTCTTTTCATTTGGCAGTTTTTTAATGAGATTTTGCTAAATTAGTGTGGACTGCTTATCGGCTTTAAAGTGTGACACAGAGGGTAACGTTGTGGTAGGCAGGATGAGATGCCAGGTTCCTCTGTAGTCCTGGTGAGCAGATGAGTGAGAAAAAGACGGGACTTCTCGGCTGCGTTTGGCTGTAGTTTTATTGCATTCATGAGGTCACCTTGGCTCAATGCGTCCAGTTGGCGGTACCGGGTGTCCCATTTTATGGGTCACACAGCTGTGCTTCGAAACAAGTCTAAGTGGCCCCTTTAAACGTGGTAAATATTACACTGCTGTATACTTAAGGCTGTTTGCACTCCCAAGGCCTCCTGTGATGAACTTCTGAGTTACAAATTTCCAAATACACATTTTCCACAATTTGTTCTTCATAGTGGGCTCCTGTCTTGTCTTTTTTCCAAAATTTGCTTGTTTGCTACAGAAGGACTGACCTACATTTCCATGTCCGATGCTATTTAGCAGAGAAGCTCACCCCGACAGTGCAGATGTCTGCAGAAAGGCTCATGGATCCCCACTGCACACAGCTCCCATACAGGACAGCAGACTACAGCTTCACCGGGAAACTGCTGCTTGCCACTGCCTTTGGACACCGTAAGGGTCTTCTGGCCTTGGAATCATAACAACATTAGCGTGCTGCTGTGGTGGCCCAGGCACCTATGGGGTCCCATGGTTGCACAAGTGGGTCAGATGGTGTCAAGCGGCCATTTGTGTACACCAACCTGGATTTAATTCATCCTTCAAAATGTTGGACATATAAATACACTTTCTTCCTATATGTCCGGCATTATTTTTACCGCAGTGCACTGTACGCTGCACTTTTTATTTGATCCTTTTTATTTATTTTGATTAGCATTTTTTTAAATTATGAAAAAAATAGGATAAAAAAATCATCAAAGCAAAAGTTTTCCTCCCATTGTGGATGTAAAGGTATTCATTTTCAAGAGCCATCACAGTGAAATTTCACATGCAGAGTCTGGTTACCAAGAAGTTGCCGTGTTTATCTTTACAGAACGCATTTTTTATTATTGCTTTTATTTTAATTTCTTATTATTGTTTTTCTCTATAATGAGTTTAGCACCGTGGCTGCATCCCTCCAGCAGTCCCTCAGCCCTGCAGGGGTGTTGTTAGGATCTAAGCTCCCCGTGAGTCGGTACAGAGCGGCAGGTAACCTGGACCTGGAGGTCCCTCCCTGGTGGTCTGAAGGAAGCGTCCATATTTGCTTTACATGCCAGAAATTTCACCCCATTGAAGTAGCACAATGCTGACGTATTAAACATGTAAATGAGCGACCTCGTGTGCTGTCGGCTCCCCAGTAAGGCGGTTTAGAGCTCATCGTTCAACTTCCTGAGCCGTCTATGCCTGGGGCCAACCCCCATGGTAGGTGATTGTTTCAAAGCGGCACTTCTGCAGCCATATACTTCTCATTCCTAACTTGAGAGCTGAGCCTTGACTTTGCAGCCATTGCTTAAATGCGTAGATATGCGGCAAAATGTGAATTTTTCGCTCGGGGTTTGCACTGGAAGCAATACAGTAAAAATGTTCGATCACTCTGGATGTTTCCGAACTGCCTCCGTCCCATCCCGCTTAAGTGGATTAGTGCGTACGTTTCCGCTTTCCGTCCTCCGCTGCTTCAATTCAATAACAGGGTATCGATTGCCTTACCGCGGTGTCTCTGGCTGCGTCCTTCACTGCGGCCTCTTGCCCGCGGCTGGCAGCCCTGCGGTGAAATAGCAATGGGCCGATAGTTTGCCTGCAGAAAATCTGCATTAACTTGCATGCAAAATAAGCGAAGCAACCACCTGGGGTGATCGCGTGAATATGCAGCACGGCATCACCAGAGTATTACCGCGGTACGACTCTGCCTGCTACAGCTGCCTGCCCTTTGCCTGAGAAGGCTGTTTGGTTAGAAAATCAGTGCAAACCCAGTGTGATGTTACCTCCCAATTTAAAAGAAATCCTTCTTCGCCCAGAAGTCTGTTTCAATCAGTTGGGCCACACATGGCCCTGTCAATATGATAAAGTAGTTCCCTAAATTTGGAGAGCGTCTCCTTGTCCTCCGAAATGGCAATTACAGTCACTTCCCACCCAAGCCAGGCTACCTCGGTGCCGTCAGCCACCCACGTGGGACAACGGAACACCAGGACCAGGAGGACGGACCCGCATGTCCAGCGTTGTCCAGCATCCAGCATCCTGCGCTCCAGCCACTGGGCACGGCAGACGTGGAGCTCCCTTGAGGAGGTGTCTGGCTGGAGACCCCCAGCAAACTTGGGGAAAGTCAAGTCAAGTTGGCACGGAAGGCACAAACAGCTTTGTTTGCGCTTAATCCTCGCCCCGGACCGGGGCTTCAGCTGCGGGATTCTGGGCGGTCTAATCCTTCACTGCTCAACGCCACGGTCGAGCACGCGAGTTGCTCAGCCACGCTGACCACTTCATCTCAGAGGCTATCTGATGGGTGCAGGCAGCTGAATGAGGCGCTGCTCCCCCTGACCCAGATGATTCAAATTAAATATAAATTTCCTGCAACGCAAGTGTCATTTACACGGAATTACACTGCGTGCAAGGTGCTGAAATGATAGAAACGATAAAAAGTCAAAAAGTTCACATCACAACGCATTTCTCAGTGCTGCTGCATTAGCAAGCACGTATTTTTACACATATTTGTTGTATGCTAATGAGTAAATAAAAAGTAGCAAGAAAAAGTAGCGCCGGTGCAAAATTAGCATGAATCGCTTCTCTCCTTTACGACTGCGATAGTAAATGTTGTTTTTACAGTTTGTTTCTACTGGATTTGGCCCCACCGCTGCTCCAGCGCTGCTGTAATTGCTGTCACTCACATCTCACTGCAGCCACAAAGGGAGAAGCTCGAGGGGGGGCTCAGGTGGGGGGGCCTCTTCAGCCCCCTGAGGATTCGCTTTATCTCACGTCCCTTCCTGACTGTCAGCAGCCAGCGCGCACAGTAAAGGGCCACGGAGATGGGTGTGACGTCGCGCCGCCGTGGAGGAGAGGAGAGGAGAGGCGAGGAGAGGAGAAGAGAAGAGGAGAGGAGCCTCCAAGACGCTGCTGTGACCTGGTTCCCAGAAGGAGCGAAAAACACACATCTGGAATTTTCCGCTGCTCATCTGACTCCCCCATTGCTCAGCAAAACCACTTGTCAGATGGTGGCAGACACACGGCCTGTGGCCTGCCAGCCCCTCTGGAGGGGACCTGCTTCTGTGCCCTAGGGAAGGGAGGGAATTACAGGAAAAGGAGCCAGACACTGGCTACTGGCCCCAGAACAGTGAGAAACACGAGAGAAACACGAGCGGCCCCGCATCACAGCAGCGCCGTGAGCAGACGCCACCGATGGGTCGCTCGGTTGTCCTCATTATCGTAGCAAAACACAAGGCTTAGTTTCTGTAGCACGGAATACCAGAAATTTCATTTCAACAATTACTTATTGTCTTTTGCAGCTGATTATTATACAGGACTGTGGCTTTGGATTATGGGCTTGGCTGAGGTTTAGCCGTTAGCAGCAGCAGCGTGCGAGGCCTGGGGAGGGACACCTGGACCCGTGTCCTGTATAATGAGGCTTTGATAATAAAACACTGGACTGCACTGAGGAGCAAGAGCAGCTCGGGCCAAATCCTCATTTCACTCTCATCTACAGGGAACTCCCACGTTGGGCAGATACATTTGGTGTGTAAAGTTCCCTTGACCCCCTTCCCCCCCGGCCTGTTTAGTTCTGCAAACTTCAATGACACGGCTGCTTTGCCCGTGTTTGTTCAGACACAGCAGAGTTGAATGAGAGCAATGACTGTTAACCACAGTGCAGGTTTGAAACCTCCAACCCCG
Organism: Heterotis niloticus; assembly: GCA_018136845.1. Classification (NCBI taxonomy): domain Eukaryota; kingdom Metazoa; phylum Chordata; class Actinopteri; order Osteoglossiformes; family Osteoglossidae; genus Heterotis; species Heterotis niloticus. The sequence goes on from CM030906.1 coordinate 16,400,745, forward strand.
TGGAAGCCAGCGGAGAAGCGCAAGCGGTCGCTGTTGGACTGCGTGGCTGCGGCAGCATCTGCTGCAGGCCAGAAGAACATCGTACTGCACCATGAAGGTTAAGTGATGCAGTAAGAATGCAGTATTTAGTGTGATTCACTCTGGTAAAAACTGGCTCAAATGCTGTTGCTGCTGCTGCTGCTGCTGCTGCTTGGTGTTAGAAGAAACAGGTGTTTAAAAAATAAACAAACAAACAAATAAATAAATGCATAGTATTTTTGCTCTTCGTATGGGCCTGACCCCAGCTCTGTCACACCCACACTGTACTACCCTGGTTATGCTGATCTGTAACAACCTGCAGACGATTGCTAGAGGTGCTACGGCCTCAAAAGGAGCTCAGGAGATGCCGATCCCTGTGTCCCTCTCGCTATAAGATTTAAGCGTGAAGTCCAGAAGGAAAAGTGCTGTTTTGTCTCCTTCGGTGGAGACGGCGCCCTCTTTCTTCCCACTGACAGTTCACCGCAAGGCCTGTAAAACAGCTGCAGGTCGCAGCAAAGGTTCTGACAAGCAGGTTGGCCCACAGCAGGTGAAGCGGTTTAAAATGCCACCTTAACGCCCTGTGTGATGCCCAACAGCAAACCAACACCGTGCGCTCGCGCCTTTCCCCTCTTTTTGCCGCACGGCGCGGAATCGATTCGAGCCCCACGCCCACACTCGGGTTAACGTTTGCGGGCTGTTACCGCGATCCATGGGTAAAAACTGTGGAACAAGCGCTTTGGCTTCACCCGCCACGCCGCCTGACATGACGCACGGCCCCAGGAGGATTGCCGAGAGCTCCCAATCGGGAAATATTTTAACTATTTGGAGGCGGAGGCGGAGGCTGAGGCAGTGTCGATGGTGCCGGCGGAGGCCTGTACTTACATTAATGAGCAGCTCCACCTGCAGAAATGCTGCCCTTGTGGTGCGCAGGAATCAATAGGAAGTTGATAAAGCCAAGTTCATTGGTGCCGAACATAAAGCGGACCTGATTTGTTTACCGAGCCCGGCCACATGCGCCAGGCCCATTATGGAATGATTTATAGAGCGGCGGCCAATGAAATTGTTTAAAGTAGATTAGGCTCAGGGGCCCATGAGCACTAATATGACAACCTGATGGCGCGTGACAGCTAACCAAGCAAACAAGTTCCTGAAATTCACATTGAATTACGGGCCTAATCGCGCTGCTGCGGGGAGTCAGGTATTTAATCAGGGTGGGGGCTGTGGGCCGAAGAACACTGCCACCCGAGGGAGTGCAGGTGACCCGACCCTGGGCAGCGCTTGGCGTGTCACTCGGCGCTCGAGACACGCGCACGCCTCCCGCCCGGGGCTCCGCCGCCCTGCCGCTTCCAACGTGAGTCGCGCAAATGTTCGCCAAAGCCGAGATTTTGGAAAGCGCCGAGCGCCAAGTCGCTCCTCGAAATAAAGCAACCAATTAAAATACCAGCAGCTCCCCTTTTGTAGGACATGAGCACGAGCTGCACGCATTTTCACTGTTGCTTAGAAAAAAATGCTTCTTAGGAATAAACCTTAAAGCTGAAAAAAAACTGTATTAAAGGAAATAGTTCCACATGCTGAAAAAAATGAATAATAAAAAACAATAAAAAATGTTTAAGCGCACTCATTTTTTCAAGTTACAGTAGCATTCTTATTTCTTGATTAATATTTGCTTTTAGAAACATATTTCTTTTTATTGGAAAATGATGAATTCTAATGACGAATGTGTCCTGCTTCCCAGGAAACATTAAACAAATTTTATACAGATTAAAGCATTAATATGCAAGTAAGGTGCATTGTTTGGACATGAGAATGTGCATAATAATTATTAAATTATGGAAGCTAAGAATGCTAACACAGAGAGGGAAAGACAAATATATTATGCATTTTTAATATATTTTTAGTTCACACAATTAAAAACTTTTTCAAATTATTTATATGAAAGTTTGAATATTATGAACTAGAGAATTATTACTTCAATTTGCTGAAAATATGTGCGGGAGAGTTTATATTCTTGTGACTGTTTAATGTTTGTCATTTAAATAATACATAAAATGCATACACAATTTAAAAGATAAAAACAGCTGAGTGAAAAATCTGAACTGCATAAAATATTTAAGCAGATTTTACACAAACGTGGTTTATGACTATTTCAACGCAACGGTAAAACTAGAAATTGTATCAGGGAGAAAATTCCAGAATGACATCTCGGAGCTGATAAATGGACACATTTTGTATTTGTCACCATACAGCATCAATAATGCAGCACTTCTTCACCTCTGATGTCTTGGTGGTCAAACGTGGGAACATCTGCAGCTGAGAGAGGAGGAGAAGAAGAACAGAAGAAGAATGTTCTAGATGAAGGCTTCATGAAGCTGTGCAGTTACTGCTGCCCAAATAATAATGCGGGGGGGCTGTGACAGGGAACACGCACACCTGACTGACACTCCGGACCTAAAAAGTGTGCAGAATGACTCTTTTCATGTAGGGATACCGGGGAGCAGGGGCATCTCAACTGTGTATTTTAATAATGCAAATTGAATGAATCTGAGCAGCAGGTACATTTCATTTGTGCCGATTTTTTGTCCCTCAGGTGTGGGACTCTGTGTCGGTGGACAGTCGAGGCCACTGCTTGCATCAGTCTGGGTATGGGAGTGAACTGTCACCTGTCAGGGTCTCACACACACACACACACACACACACACACACCTCTGACACGAGCAGCACCTGCTTTCCTCTGCAGGAGGCCAAGGTGTGTGACGGAGCCCTACTGCAGCCAGGAAAGGAGCTGCTCGTCCATCATCGCTGAGGCCACAGACATTTGCATTCCCACAGCAAGAGGGCCATTCTCATCCACAGCCCCTAATGGCTCCGCTAATGACCAGTTAATCCTTCGGCGAGGATTTAGCAAAGCGACTTTGTTGAGATGCTGTATGCGCACTCTACGTTTCTAGCATGCAGCAGTCACACCCTGGCACGCACGGAAGCCCACCCCTCGCTTTCAGTTTTCGCTTGCTGTACAACTCGAGGCTTCTGCCGCTGAGCACAGACCACCAAACCACAGACCGGAGTGAGACGCTGCGGCGCAAGATGCTGAACCGCGAAAGTGCATGCGGTGCCGGGCCTTGCGCCGCTGGACTTGGTGCACGGTTTCTTCATTTCGTTGGCACGCTTACGCAAACTGGGAGAGGAGGAAGCTGTGCTTAGGGTAGCTAAATGCCTCTGTTTCAGGGGAAAAAACTCAGGTGAGGTTGAGTGAGCAGCTTGGAAAAAGAGAAGCTCCAGTGCTGCCCTTCAGCGCTCATCTATGTGCATTTCTGTGCATTTATTAGGCATTTATTTTTATTGCAGTTTATTTATTTTTTTTACATTTGTTTTTTATTAGGCATTCATTTCCTTGACAACGCATCTTCATAAAAAACGACTGTCAGCGGAACAAAATGACTGAGTGTTAATATTAAACGTGTTTATTTCAAAAGTGTCCTGACTGGCTGTTGCACAGCCTGGTATGGCAGCTGTAGTGTGTCAGACCGTAAAGCTCTACAAAGAGTGGTCAAGACAGCACAGCGCATTACCAGGACTGATCTGCCAGCCCTGCAGGACCTCTACACCCAGCGGTGCAAGAAGAAGGCACATAACATCCGGAGGGACAGCAGGCACCCCAGCCACAAACTATTCTCCTTGCTCCCGTCCAGAAAACGCTTTAGAAGTGTTCAGACAAGGACAAAAAGGTTCCGGGACAGTTTTTTCCCCCGCACTGTAAGACTGCTAAACCACTGACCCCTCCCTCGGACAGTGGGAACAGTCGATCGGGGTCTGTCTGTCTGTCTGTATGCCTGCCCCCCCCCCCCATTGTATAAAACTACCGGTGGTGTGTTGTTGTAGGTTTGGTTAGCTGTGTGTTGCTGGTTTGGCTGCTGCCCCCCCTCCCCCATGTATATTTTCATACCCTATTCTTATTTATTTACTCTCCTTATTATTTATTTATTTATTTTCCTTTTCCTAATTCAAGTATTTATTTAACTTTCCTGTACCTTATTTATACATTTACATATTTATGTACATATTTTTATTACTGAGTATGCCCGGAAACAAAAACTTTTCATGGTGACAACACTGCTATGCTGTGTTGTTCACCCATGACAAATAAACCTTGACTTGACTTGACTTGAGAATTTTTTCCTTGCCGTCATCCTCGGTTTTCTGCACATAGGAAACCGCTGAAAAACACTTGGATTTCCAGGACCCTAAGAAGACCCCCAAGTTCCAGGATTTAGGTGGCACGTTTAAGTCCCTCTGGTAGCCAGAGCACAGTACCAGATGGGAAAGCACCGCTAAAATATCATTTGTGGGGTCTAAATCCCCATCACTCTAGCACCTTCAATGTCTGAGCGCAAGCTGCATCTTGCAACTTGGTTTCCAAACCCGTCTGCCTTCAACTCCAGGCAACGAGATGTTTTTAGTGCTCTTGATGGTCACTGCTCACCGCAGGCCCCTGTACAGCAAATGGACTCGTGTGGCAGGGACAGTCCTGCTCCAGCTAGGTCTTGGGGGCCGAGGAGACTTCCTCCTCCTTACAGCAGGCTGTGCTGATAAGGAAGAAGCAGGACCCAAGTCCCCTGCGGGGCCCAGCTTGGTTCAGCCACCCACGCCGGTGTCAGACAGAGGACCCCGGCGAGACCCTCATTGTCAGTCTGCTCACAGGGTCCCGTTCCAGCGCTGCCCCTGACACCGCACCGCCCGACTGCCGGCCATTTCCTTCCCAATTTTTCCTCATTATTTATTGATTTGGAAAATCAATAGCACCTTTCAGAGCACCAGGCATCTAAGAGTCTGGGAAGGAAGGAGACTTTTTGTGTGGGACTTTTTCCTGAAAAAGGTGGAGACCGAGCAGCGGAGGTGGGTGAAGCTGCACTAGTCCAATGGCAATTTTTGCACAGTAAATAAAAAGGGCAATGAAGGTGGCGCAAGTGCGACGAAAAGGCGCGCGGGGCATTTTGCTTTTTGAATGCCGAGCAAAGCGCGCCCTCGGGTTTCGCGACAAGCGGCTTGAAGGAAAGCGGCGCTCCCGTTGGCTCGTCGGGGTCACGGGGGGTCGCCGCCGGAGCAACCTTCATTGTCGCCAGCAACCGGGAAATGCGCTCCGGGGCGCAAGAAGCGGGAAGAACAAAAGCGGAGCGGCGTCCCAATCAGCAGCTCATGAAGAGCCGAGTCTTAATCGGTCGCCACTTAATAGAGCCGCACTTGAAAAATATTATTAACCTCGTACGTCTGCGTTAGGAGCGCACGGGCCCTTCTGTGCGTCGTCTTAGCAGCAGCTGCTGATGTAGATATTTATTAATCCACTCGTTCTCCCGCAAGACGAACACAGCGAAACGGGAGCGACCCTTCGCGGGCTGTGGGGGGCGGGGGTTAGGGGGCCACTAATTAAATGTCAGACTTGACAGATTAAAATTATGAAATTTAAAATCTGTGAGTGGCGCTTTGTCATTGTCAAATTAGGGGGACCCGTGTGATCAGGGGAAGGGGACGGAGGACTTTAATGGATTGAAAGGCAATGCGCTTTAGCAGCGTGGGTTTGGGTGAATAAAGATTTGGTGGCGCCCAAGGTAGCGGGCCCGCGTGTTCAATTTCCGTGCGCGCACGGCGCGGGGATCGGCGGCTCCGCGCGGGCGCCGCAGATGGCCTCCTGACGACACGACTTAGCGCTTTTATTCATCTAAACAAATTTCGGAAGGGAGCCCACAACCCGCCGGTCATCGCTTTCCCGCCTCCTGCGCACGTTCCCGCCGCACGGGGCCAAATTCATCTTCGAGCGTCAAGATGCGGAGGCAGCGCGCCCGTTGCTGCAGCGAGCGCATAGCAAGACCAAACGCGAGCGCCTCTCGTGCGGCCCGAGGCAGGGGCCCTGGACGGTTGTGCCACCGCGGACGGCTCTGCCAAGCACAATGCAGACTCGCGGCGCTCACGGATAGCAAAAGCACGAGCCGCGGACACGGAGACCAACTGAGCCGACCGAGCGCGAGCGTCCGCCGAGCGACCGGGTTAAAGTCGGCCTCCGCGTTCGAATCGGTTGTGCCCCGCGCGTCCGCGCAGCGGCGCCCGCGTTTTTAACAAAGCAGCTGCCGCGTGAGCCGCCGCGTCGGACGGCCGATCCGCGCAGCCGAAGCTAATAAACTGCAGCAGAAGCCGCTGTGCATAATGGACAGAAAAACGCGTCTGCGCGGCAGCTGCAGATAAACAAAATTAGCCCCGCGCTCTGTTATTGCGTTCGTGGCTCAAAGCCTCCCCGCTCCAACCGGGTCCCAATTTAATCTGCTGCTGCAAGGTTGAGGCCATGGCCTGCGATGGAGCAGCGGACAAACTAGGCGACGCATTACCGCGGTAACACTCGACGCGGATCAAAAAGCTACACAGATTTAAAGTGACAAGATCCAATTAAATTTAATTACACAAGCTGTATTTTCATTTTAACTGACACTTTTTATTAGGGAGCCGCACACACTTAAGCAAGGAAATGGAGCCAAATTATATCAGCGTAACACAGTTAGGTTATGCAAAAATCCTGTGTATCTAATTTGCCCAAATTCAGTTAGAGGCAAGAGGATTGCAAAAGAGTTCAATACCAAAGCCCGGGAAGAAGTCAAAGATGTGCGTTGCTCCTAATGTGTTGATAAGGCAGCAGGTTGTTAAGAGAGCGGCGCCGTTTCCTGCGTCTCGGCATCGGGCGGCACGAGCAAAGCGTCTGTTTTCTGTTCCTTTCTTGGCCTAAATGCCTTTTTATTTTTGGCCAGGCCACACTTCCTTTCACAGCTCCAGCCTCGCTTTGTCTCGCATTCGTCCGTCGGCTGATTCATCGTCAAGCCAGAGGCTCCTGGGCGGAATCCTTTCTCTCTCCTGTGGATCCAGGGCTTTCTTAAGTTGCAGGTACGCCAGTGGAATTATTTCATTCCTTTTGCCAAGTTACGGCCAAAGGACAGGCAGAATTTTTGCGCTTATGAGTAACGGGGTCGAGAGCGGCGGGCTTTTCGAAGCTCGCGGCAGCTTGCACGTCCGATTCCCGAGGTCTCACCTTTGCTTGCGAGGAGAGGGATCCCGCGTCTGCTTCCTTGCTCCGTCTCCCTGACACGCACGGCACTCGGTTTAAAAAGTTGGCTCGGCGGTTCCCCGTGTGCACAGAAAGAGTCCAGGAACAACGACAAACTGCACCTCACGGACAGCGAGGGGCAGCGACCGGGCTGCGCGTTTGTTTCCGCACCTGAAGTCTGCGGCGCCCACCCTTGCCTTTCACTCACTCACAGACACTGTTCAAGTAAAATGTGAAGCAGTTTTGGGTGAAAGCGCGGGCAAATTGAAACTGAATGCAAACTGTTAAACCGTAAAATGTGGGCCCATGCAAAGAATCAAAGAAGCCAAGCTAAGTGCAACCCCAAGAATCACCTGCGACACGAACAGGCAGAGAAGAGGGAGCAGCGTGGGCCGCCTTTGACACGGCACGGAGCTAATGATGCGCGCTTTTGCCGTTCGAAGGAACCGCCGGGACGCGCAGATCCCCTCCCTGCGCGCTGCAACGGCACTGCCTCTGCCTTCTCTGCCCGGGGGGTCAGCGGGGTCAGCCGTGACACCAGATTTAACTGTTATTTACTCTGATACCACGACAAGACGGATACGGGGGCAGCCGGCGCGAGTGATGTATGTTAAATGCGCTCCAAATTACTGCCGTGATGGATCTATCGATGGGCCTTTCGGGTCTGTCAGCCTGTCTCTGTCAGCCCTTCAGTTATCTTCACCCCCCCAGCACCTCCATTATCCACCATTTCCTCGCACGGCCGGCTGCTCCCTCTGTGAGGAACCTTGTTCTGAATGAAGAATTAGACGGAAGCTGGGGCTGTCTAACAACAGGGCCGGTCACCACATTCCCTGCGCTATGGACTTGCTTCACCGGTAACTACTAGCTGCTAACTGGTAACCGGTGCCAAACCATCGGCTTATGGCTCTCACCGATATTTTCATGCTTGTCCATCACATGAAGAGACTTCTTCCAGCTGCACTTGCTACTAAGACTCTGGAAAGCTCTATGTGATGCTCGCGAGCTCAGCAATGCAGCCGTCCGCCACCTTGCCCGTTCCGCTGGCCTATCCTTGCTGGATTACTAGCGTCTCACTTAAGTTGCTTTGCCGCCGCCATTCGAGCGAGGAAGCTGCCGGTTGTCCAAATCTCCGCCTTGCGGAATGAATACATACTTGTGCAACCCGCTGGTGACACAAGAGTTCCCAGCTCCAGCAGCGCTACGTGCTGGACGTTGCATCAGCAGAAGCGGGACGAACGCCCGGGTTGGTATCTGAGAGTCCATCGAGTTTCAGCCGGCAGCCCCCATTTCAATAATGCTGCCACGTAGCCACCGTCGCTAATTGACTCAAGCGACCATTACCAAGATTAAGTTTGTGCCCAATTGTTCATTAAGCAGACGGATGCGTCTCCACCGCCAGTAAGGATCTCCCACACAACCTAGTTCCGAAGCGGAAGATGGAGATCCTGCAAGCTTCCTGTGAGGCTGCGAGAGGGGGAAGGGGTCAGCGTGCCGGTCCGCCACTTGAGTGTGAGCAATTCGCGCTGGCGGGCATTTGTCATTCACAAACGGAGCATCGGCATTTGACCGAGGAGCACGGCAGATGACGCGATGTGAAGTGGTGGGACATCGGCGCCGGGGTGGGGGGGGGGGGCACAGGTAGAGAAGCACTGGGTCGTCCCCCTGCCGCACACGGGCCCGGTAGCCTCCGCGGGGGAGGCACGGCAGAGCCACCAAGAAGTGCTTTTATTTTGCCACTTAGACGACAAATTACCCGGGCGACGGAGCGCCAAAGTTGGCCGATAATTTCATTGCGATTGTTGACTCGAGGCCTTCCGCAGCGTTTGCCCTGCGAGGTAAATTTCCAAAACTTCATCTGGATGCAGTCAAACAAAATGAAAGGTAATATTCTTTATCTGCTCCAGATTGCTGCAGATGAACTGCTTTAATATGAGCGTAAATAAGATTTAGCGATTCCATACTTCAGCTGGCCTCAACTCAAAGTGATTTGGATCAATAGTGTTTGCCGGCGTGCACAGGAAGCCCCGGCGTGCATCACAATGGGAAGGCGAGGGGGCCGTATTCAAATATCGCCGGTGTCAAATTAATTTCCGTGTTATCCCAAAATTCAATTAGAAGGGAACCCCCCATTGTAAGTAAGAAAGTGTCCGACATCCCGATGTGACAAATTACGGCGCTCAGTGTGCATATCAAGCTGAAGTGTTGAGCCTTGCTAATCTTCTCTCTAATTCTCAATTACTGTAAAATGAAGCCATAAATCACACAGACAGCCAGATCATGGAAACATTGTTTTCCGAGTGATTGGCAGCCTCCCCAAAGGTTACTTTTTAAGTTGGTTTAAGGTTACTGCTCTCTGCGGGCTGTCTGGGGGGCGGATGAGAGCATGTGTCGGCTCGGGCGGGGCGGGGGTCACGCCTAATCTATATGATGCAAGGCTCCAATCCTTTGGGGAATACAGCAGAGGGACAGCACCAATTTTTAGCCCATCAGCCATCCAATTTTTCTCCTTTTCATACCTGGTGTAGTAAATGAGAAACAAATTAAATTTCTCCCCACTATCTCCACAAGTAAAACCTATTTAAATCCTTTTATGGAAACCAAATTGTCCCCAGACAAATCGCCTCGGTTCTGTGAAAATATACCATGGCAGTGCAATCTTAAATAATTTGTGTCACTTCCAGATATGGCATTGTCTGTAATGCCATTCATTGGAGACCACTATAAAAGAGAGGGAAATAAAATAAGGGGCACTTTTGGAAGCACAAAAGGGTGAGAACAGACCCCCGGCCCCGTGCCGTCCCTCTTCCGGCGCCGGGCCTCCCTACTCGGGTGCTTTTATTACACTTTCGCCACAGTTTTCTCATTCATGAGTAATCACCGGGCAGGGCGGCCGGGCCGAGGGAGGGTTTATTGAGCTACTTGCAGCGCGAGCCGACGCATCGCCAGCAGGTGACCTCGACGGGTGACCGCGACGCTGCCCGCTTCCTCGTGACCGCCTTGTGTCACAGGATGGAAAAAGGAGCCCCGCTGGGTTTTAGCTGCGCGCCTGCCATCGAGGCAGCCGACCGCAGCTGTTCGCAGGGCACATCGTGCAACCAGAAGGCTGCGGTTCCAACCTCGAAAAGACACCTGTGTGAACTTCTAAGGACTTATGCACCATTCGTAATGTATGAAGACAGGTTTGACTCGCTTAATTTTTTAGCTGCCAAACTGAAACAATTGCATTAGTCGGATCAGCAGGTGGCAGAGTGGTTGCAACCGCCCAGAGGGGCCAAGGTTCAAATCCCACCTGTGACCGCGGCGCTCAGCCCGAATCTTACAGGTGAAAAAACCTTCCTAACTTGAGTGCATAAAAGGGATCTGGCGCAGGAGGGCCTCCGAAGCTTCTCTTGCTACCTTGTTCCAAAGTGCGAAACAGCGGCAGCCCGGCAGCCTTGGGCCTGTAGCGGAGGTGCAGTTTCTCCGCCTCCACCATCGTTTGTTGCCTTGTGCTTTTTCTTCAGAACAAACCGAGCGCCGGACACATCTGCTGACACCCGTCTGAACGGCATTTGCTGTACTTGGCGCTTAAATTCAGGAGCTTTTTCGGAGAAGTGATGCGGGCGGCTGCAGTTCTGATGGGGACCCTGGGGAACGGTGCATCCCGAGCCCGCCACTCGGAGCCTGACAGGCATTCCAAAACACTTTGCAAAATTCAATCAGTGTATAAAGACAAATCTTTATTTATAGGCAGCTCCTGAATCCTGCATGCCTGCGGCGAAACGCATTCTCGTACTGTACACGGAATAAAGGGAGGGACAGTGGGTGCCGACTCGAAAGGTAACGGCATAAGGGGTTCGGGCCCATTTGGGAGGAGGTGCCGCGACACTGCCTCGGCGGCTTCATTTGTAAACTTGCCCTAGGGTCAACTGGCGCCAAAGAACGATCGGGTTATGCCGCCTGGCACACCGGTTTGCAGCTGCCTCAGATGTGCACCGCGTACTTTGAAAAATTTAAGACGCATTATTGTCCTTGTTTGTTTTTTGCGTGTAAACACTTTTTTAAAAGCATGGGCAAGAAAGCAACAAGGGTTAATACAGGTCGCACGGCGCATTGATGGAGGCTCACCACGCCACCGGCCGCACACAGCACTGCTTCATTTGTGCGCCCACCTCAAATCCAGACTCTCATAAAAGTTGTTTAATGAATTTCACTGTTTGTCTTATAGCCCCCCCACCACCACCACCCCCCCCGGATCTTTTTTTTTTAAAGAAAGTGGAGTCACGCATGGCAATAAACATCATTCAGCTCAATCAGGCTGCTTGGGATCAAATGAGGCGGCGGCCAAGAGACGCCTTCAGCCCTCACCTGCCTGCTTTGCTTTCTTACTGTTAAACATTGTGGCACTTTTAGGCGGGAGATGCCTGTCACTGTATTTTGTCAGCAAAGCATAATATTTCTTCAAGAGTTCTAAAACCCAGCACTCAGCGGGTGGGAAATGAAAACGCTGCACGTAAAACCGGCAGAGTCAGTTGTAAATCACCTAACACGTGTAGAGGCACCAGGTAGAAAAGCTGCGCTGCCGTCAAGTGCTCCCCTGCAAAGGAGAGATCGGATATCTGGCAAGTGGCGCTTTTAATCAGCCGCCGCTGCCCTCGCTGGCCATTACCGCCGACACGTCTGGAGATGAGTTTAGGGAGCTGTTTAAATTTCTTTCTCCTCTGTTTGTTTGTCTCCCCGCCAAAAGGGTTACTTCTTTTGAAGGCGCCTGAAAAGGACGCTTTTGAAGCGCTAATAAGATCGTTCAAGGCTTCCCTTCACCGCACTTCACTCTCCCCTGTGCACGCAGAAGACGCTTGTTTTTCCCCCCGCATGTCAGAAGATAATGTAATTAAGGTTAAGCAGTTTTTTTTTTATGTTGTTGCACTTTTTTTTTTTTAGTTAAACAGGCTACCGAGTTTTGCTGCAGTCGGCTGGCGGTTAGCAAGGAGGTTTGTTCAGGAGCGAGTCTCCGGCCGGGAGATCATGCTTATGGGCATGCCCCAAGGGGAGCGAGCAGGACGTGGCTTTCTGGTGGAGCACAGAGCGCACTGGGCTGCCCTGCGTTCCCGGAATGAATAATGGCATGGTGGAGTGACAAGGGGCTGCTACCCCCACTTGTCCAGCAGGTCTAATCCGCCCCTCACAGACACAGGAGTGCTGTAATTGCCTGAGCCATGTTTTTCTCCTGGCCCCGTTTAAGAGACATCAGTATTATTTTTCTTTTGCATTTTTAATTCTTAATATGTAAAGCACCACAAAAAATGCCAGACACAGTACAGCTGGGCGTTTAACTGCCTTGCTGTTTCCGGTGCTGCTGTGTGGCACCTGGCCCTTGGGTGGATCAGATGGAGATCAGAGTGTGTGCACTTGTTCTCTCTCACAGTCCAGCATGTTTGAAGTTTAACCGGTTTCCTTAGGCGTGCCCGCTTGTGAACGTGTGCGTGGCTACGGCCCCCTGCCCATCCAGCTGGTGATCTCCGTGTGTTTGTGTTGCGCAGAGCAGCAGATCTGCTGAAAAGGAAGGCGGTCATCCTAGGCTGTGGGCCACTCAGAAGCTTCCTCAGGCCCCCGCGAGGCTTCTCCTTTGCACCGTGGGCTCTGCTCCGACTCCCTTTGGAGAGACAGATGTTATGCGTGCCATAAAAAATTGAGTTATGGTTTTCTGGTGCTGGATTTGCAGTGTTTGCTACGGTTTATTAGTGTTAACCGAATAAAAATGACATTAGAGGAGGAGATCTACATGCTCCTGAGACTCTTCCAGATGGCCGCTCACTAACTGCTCTAATGCACTCAGCCTTGTTGAGGTCCTCGCCATATTGATTGCATTTCGGTTCTTCAGATGCGCAGCCTGCGTCTGCGCCTTCATCGGTGGCGAGAAATCCATCACCGCGCTCCCCACCCAAGGTCACCATGTTGCTGCCTATTAAGACTGTCAATCCCATCTGTCCCTGCTCCTTGTATGGCGCTCACACATACCTCCGAGCAGGCAGCAGCTCAGAAAGGCAAGTGCTGTCATGCAGCCGGGATCCACGTAAAAACAAAAAAAAGGCAGAGAGAGGGTGCGTAGAGGAGTAATGGAGAACACAGGGTGTTAAACTGGCACTTTGCATTCTGGTCTGACTTCGTCTGAGGGCCACTGGGAGAGCGACGTTGGGGCTACGTGGCCATTGTGATGCTTTGTTACTCCTGTCACTGGGGTGTAATTGTTGCCCCTAATGAATAACAACACAGGTCTAAGTGGCAGGGATATTGGAGGAGAATGGGACTCACTCAAGACGTCGGCTGACAGCTGACTGCTGGTCTCGCTGGACGCGTACTGCTCAAAGCATATGGACTGCATTTTATAGTGCACCCCTCGCCTAATTTTGTTCAAGACATCTTTTCACCCCTGAAACAGCAGATAGTTGCAGCAGGGCTCGCGCCTTTTGAGATGCCATCTGTACCCAGGATTTACGGTCCTCGCACTTGTGGTGCTTCTGCTCTAGGCTAAAGTGTCATTAAACTGCCATTAAAACCGGTAACTGCAAGGGCTGGGAAATGAGTTTTCCGCTCATTTTCAGTATTTTTGCTGACTGATTTAGCCGGCCCATTCCATTTATCTGAAATTTTCTCCGCAGCTCTCTTCAAATTCAGCGGTTGCTTTCCTCAGTGGTTTAGCCATCCGTGCAGCCGGCTATTTCTCCTGGGGTAACAACAATTCTTCTGTTTCTATGCAGCAAACTTAATAGCGGCTCGTACACCGCAGGAAAATCCTTCCGGTGAGCAATGAAAAGTGGGGGATGAGGAGGTCGGATGAAGAAAGACCAGGTCACGCCCACACCCAAGTTACTAAGACGCCATCGGCAGATTTAAATTAAGACAGCAATTTTTTCTGCTGGTTCAGCAGTAAAGATGTGGAGGTGCAGTTTAAACAAAATTTTGTATCACCTTTCAAAGGAGTGGGGGGCAACAAAATCCGAGCCACCATGAGAAGGCGCGATCGCGGAGCCAACCGGGATGCTTAAAACCGCTTTCGTCTGCCCAGAATAACAAATCTAGACAAATGAGCTCCGTCCAGCCGAGTCGTTACGACCGCATTCCCCCGCGCAGCCTTAACCCAACAGCACATTAAAGAGCGTAACTGCCATTCTATAGAGGGAAATAAAGTTATTTATGAATTTGCCTCATGTGTTTGCCATAGCAGATGCATGAACCGCCTTTCCCCACCCCTGTAAAAACAGCAGAATTTAATTTTTTTCTTCGGTGGACCAGAGAAGGACTGCAATTACCCCCAACAGAGTTTACATTACTGATTCCTGATATAAGCACTTGTCCACATGTAGTCACGACCTGCGATAACCTTTGGCTACATGGGGGGGGGGGGCACATGACACCCGCTGGGCAAAGGCACACGACAAAGAAACAAAGGCAAGGTTTTGCTCTTAGTGAGCAGCCGACCCTGCACCGCACCCAGACTTTACACTGCTGTGATCATTAATTTGTTTACTGTTTGTCCACTGCACAGTATGGATCATCAGTTTGAGGCTTATGGCTCCTGCACTTTCACGATAAACTCTCAGGTCCGTTCCCTCTCGCCGAGCTGATTTCACTGCAAGCACGATGTCATTTGTTTCTGCAGTCAGATATTTTAGTGTCACTCTTGGGTCAATTTAGGAAACTAGCTTATTTTTTCATAACTGGCACCTTTTTCTCACCTGGGTGAGGACGTAAAGGTTTTGTGCCACCTGGACACCTCAGCAGCAGCATTTGGTTTAAGTCCATGTCCTTAACCCCCATGATGACAGAATAGGGGGTGTTTTAGAGCCCCCACTTATTACAGGAACTCGGAGGGTCACTACACAGTGCAGTTGCTGCAGCTAAGGCTCGCCTCACCGCGATTCCTGTGATGACAGTGATGATCGGCTGTTACAACATGTGAGGAGCACTGTGGTCTCACCAAGTGGGACCTTCTAAGGCTCTTCTCAATCACTTTCTCTCATTTTCTCGCAACTCGCAAACTAAGGTCAGGAGCGGTCAGTTCCAATGAGCTCGAGCAACCCGCGTAACCCAGGAGCCCTTTCTGCTGCAAAGCTTGATTTCGCGTAATTGACCGTGGTCTGCAGCTTCATGAGACACCTGATTTAATCCGCTCCCTGAAAGGGTTAAAGTGCCATTTGTTGGCCTGGGTCCCCTGGGGACGCAGGCAGGTGGGGTAAGCCATCTCGCCGGCTGCCGCTCTGGGGGTTGGGGGTGCTGGGGGGGGTTAGCTGCAGAATCCCGCGCATGCAATCGGCACGGCATCTGGGGTGGCTCTGATGAGTAAAAAGGTTGAAGAGTGATGTCTCCTCTTCGTTGTGACAGGAGACTTTCGGTGACCCCGTGACCCCACCTCCAGCCGGTCACGCAATGTGGCGTCACGCTGATGCCGTGTCGCACGAAGGGTTAATCCAGCCCCGGCCCACAAAAGACAAACGGTAAAAAAAGGGTAAAAAAACAGCATGCCTGCCGCGCTCCTTCCCCCACCGTTCCTGTGCTCATTAGCAGGACTGCGATTTACCCCGTAACACAGCAAGTTCTCGAGAAGCCTCTCAGACACGCGGGGCATGAAGAATCCTTCTGGGAGGAAGACAACAGCAGGAAAAATACATTCAAGAACATAATTGAATGTTCAGTTCTCCCTCATTAAACGATTTTTTTATTTGCCTCTGAAAGTACTCTGCTCAGAGACACAGCAGAATTAACTGGAAAGGATTTAATTTCACCTTAGAAGTGCGTGGCAGGGGCCGGGCGAGAACAAAAACAGGCACACCGTTGTCCCTTTTCCTGGAAAACGCTGACAAAACCCCCTGAAAACCAAGAAATTCTGCTGGAGCAGCTAAGGGGGGCGTGTCGGGAGCCCGGAGCCCCAGAGGTGTGGATGCTGGTGGGGACGACTGCCTGAAACATTGCATCTGCAAGCACCTTTAGCTGAACGGTCCGACCCACAGCAGGGGGTTGCAAACGCACGCTTTTGTTTCTAAAAACACAGAACAAATCAAATAAATCATTGCAATAAATGCATGCTCTTCAGATCTCTCTCTAGTTTTATACTATTAATAAAAACTGCAACAGCAAACATTGCATTGCACTGAGGACATGGTATTTTGCCCTGATTTATGTGGGAAGTGATTATACAAATAATCTCGGCAAATGACAAACATACAGCCTGCAAATTTTTCTCCGCGATCACTTTGTGTCTCTTTTTCCACTATTGGCCACTGAATCTGACAGCGCTTTGTTTGATAAAGCTTTTGTTCCCGCGCCTCTTCCACATGATCCTCGCCTTCAAGGTTAGCGCCACAAGTCCCTTCGCTAGCCAGTGGTTCGCAGGAAAGGATTTTGCCCAACTGGCCTGCGCAATCCACAGTTTCATTCGGCCCCCAACAGGCAATAAAATGATCCGATGCTTTGTGCCTTTGTATTTCACTGCTACTATGAAATGCTGGCTGTTTCATCTCCATATTGGAAGGCAGAGATCGCTTAATAAGTGAGGACGGTGACAACGAAAACTAATTAAGTAAATTAAATAATAATAATTATTATTATTATTATTATTATTATTATTATTATTATTATTATATATTATTATTATTATTATTATTAGGCTAATTGGTCTAAGCAATATGCTTTCTATGACACTTACACTTACCTCCCTTGGATCTAATTTACAACAATAAACAAATAATAATAATAAATTATTATTATTATTATTATTATTATTATTATTATTATTATTATTATTATTAGGCTAATTAGTCTAAGCAATATTCTCTTCAGACACTTACACTTCTACTCCCTTGGATCTATATTTACTCTATAACAATAACAACAACAATAATAATAAATTATTATTATTATTATTATTATTATTATTATTATTATTATTATTATTATTATTATTAGGCTAATTAGTCTACAATATTCTTTCAGACACTACACTTACTTCCTTGGATTCGACGACGACAACAACAACAACAATAATAATAAATTATTATTATTATTATTATTATTATTATTATTATTATTATTATTACACAGAACCGGTGTGAAGGACCCCGGTGTGAGTTTGGGGTTCTTTTGTTGTGTTCGGTGTTTCAGTGCTTCCTTTCAGCTGAGCTGCCCAATGGGTCTTCCAAGTGGTCATGTGGGAAAAAGGAAGCGATGATGCGGCCGCAGCCAAGAAGGGGGAAGACAAACAGACCGTTAGCGGCTGCCCGTTGCCCGGCGGACTATCAGACGGGCCGATGGGAGATAACCAAACACAATAAGAGTAATGAATTCAGTGTACAGCTGTATCGCTCCATGCATTTACATAATGCACACCTTAGATAGGCACTGGCGCAAATGGTAATTTATTACAAATGTAATATTGTTTTCTTAATTCATGTCCCAACTATGTTTGAAAAGAATGGCCACCAGCAAAGTTGTTTATTTAAATAAGCCTTTATATCACATAGGGACAACAAAGATTTGTGTATTGCAACTTACATCGGCATAATGAACTCATCGTATTCAATAAGTGGTCAGGACCGAAGGTAAAAACAAGAATGTAAAGTGACACTACGGCGCAGCTCGAAGGGGCGTTGCAGCCAGCAGAGCTGCTGTCCCTGCTCCTCTTTTTACCGTGCAATTCTCCTGCAGGGCGATTCAGAGGCTGCAGTCATATATCATGCAAATATTGGAATACTCAATTTTCACCACCAGTCTCACTCTTTACCCACCGCAATGTCTGAGCCTTTGGCTTCATTTCCAATCCAAGCTTCATTCCGTTGCAGCTACAAAACCACATTTCTTATTCTGTAGCTTAAACTAATGTACAAGTACATTCCCATTCTCAAGGTGTTGGAACAAACCTTCAGCAGCTCAGCAGACGCCAGGACCCCGGTGTGTGGTGAAGCCTCTGGGTCCTTTGTCATTTTTAGGGACAAAACTCTGCTTACCTACCTGTGCAAAACGGGCCGGACTGCAAACTTTCCACGAGGCTTCTTAAGCTCCCTGGCGGAGTCAAAGTACGGGAATCCCTCAGCATCCAAACATAATTTATCCCTTTAAAGTGGCACATTTGTGCATAACAAATGTCTATTTCACATTATTTCTTTATTTTGGGGAGAAGAAAAATTACAAAAGTGCTCCCGGGCTGGCAGAAAACACTTGTATAACCACCAACCCCTGACCTCTGCACAAAAAACAGTGTAAACACCAGCGGCCTCACTGGAAAACACTTAGCGCTGACATTAATTTGCGTGCCACTGTGTATCTGTATGCACTGTATATGTACTGTATGTACAGTACAGGGCATTTGCACGTTGGTGCTTCCATTTGCATTGAAATAAATTGGTCTATAATGGCTGAAAGGCAGGGTAGATGGCTTTTCCTGAAGGCCTGCAGAATGACCCGAGGACGTGGGGCTGAAGTTCGCTGTGAGCCCCCCAGCTTAAATCACAGAAAATGCGGCCACACTGGCCAAAGCAAAGGGAGTCACAGGCAGAGGTGGTGGTGCTGGTTGATGTGGACCACAGGCGCTTGCAAGCAGCACCGTTGGCTCCCCGAGAAGTGCAGGTTTAACAAAGCAACTTTATCACTAAACGTCAAAAAAGAGGGAAACCTGGTAGATGTTGACACACAGGGCAACACCGGCCAGGTTCCCCACTCGGGCGCTGGTGCGACTGTCCATGAAAATGCGGACGGCTTTGCCTGTGCGAACGAATTTGTGCACGCATGCTTTGTACAGTCGCACCTTGCCTACCCGACAGGATCACTTAGAAGCTCCTGCTGTTTACACATTGTTTTTAGGTTCAAGAAAGGCACGCAGAATGTTTGTGAGGACTTTTTGCAGTTTTCTTTATCTTTGTGACACTTTCATGGTGTCTCTTCCCCGTTTTCTAGACACAAAAACAATGGTGTGACCAGATATGTCACCGATATTTAAGTTTCAGTGTCCTTATGTGCATGCTTGATAATTTGCTTTTAAACTTGCCATGAAGTAAAATGTGCATTTTGGCAATTTGTCTCCGTTAAAGACTCCCAAGTAAAGCGATGCATTGCATTATTTCACCAAAATGAGAGAATGAGCTGGTTTTTGCCCTCTTCCGTTTGTTGTTCATTCAAGGGGGACAAAAGTGCTGATCTGTGGAATGGGTTTGTTTTCAGGCATTTAAGCAGATGTTGAAGAGGAAGAGCCCTGGAGTGAAATCAGCACAAATGAAACAGAGTTTAAGGTTCCTCGGCTGAGAGGACCCACAATTAAATGCCAAGAAGTGAAATAAAATGACAGCAGGACAGCTAGAGCAATGGGACCCCCATTTGGGACGTACGGGCAAACCGCAAGCGATGTCGATGCCAAAGCCAAAACCGAGCCCAGTTTATGTCGGCCAGGTAGGCCTGGGTTACTCAGTAAGTGGAGGGACAATTGTGTCAGCTTTGGGTTTCAAGAGCTGTCCTCCAAATTGGCCCCAGTGCCTGTTCAGGCCTCCCTCTGTGGTGGGCAGCGGCTGAAAGGAAATCAAACTCAGATCTCAGGCCCCCCGCCGCCCTTTGCCAACCTGTGACACACAGCAGCGGGTTGGGTTCGAGGCCCCCTACGATCCACGTGGTGAACCATGCGGAGCCAAGGTGAGCGGCACTCGGGGTGCAGCTGCAGTATCCATTGCCGTGCAGTGGAAAAGCATCAGCGCCGCGGCCCTGCTTAATGGCCCGTTGACCCCAGGGTCAAATTTGGAATTTTAGCAGCAAATTAAAGGCACCAAGAGACACTGGCGTTCGCTGACCATTTTTATTTGTAAACGAACAGAAGTTTCAAACGGCAGGCAGACAAGCAGTACGTGAGCCACCTTGCAGCGTGGCTTAAGTGAAAATGTGGAGGTGCGCATCATTGGGGTCAATTTACCTTGAAATAAGAAGCTGCTGGAGCTGCACACAGAGAATAAAATATCCTTGTGAAACATATGGACAGAAGCCTGTTCATATTTCACACCGTGTTGGGTTTTGACAAATAAAGACTTCCCTCGAAATTATTTCATTCATTTCCTCTTTTTAAAGCAGCAGATTCGCCTGGTGGCGCCACTGAAGCCACACTGAAGCATCAGCCGGCAAAGCGGCTCCATTCGTGGGGGTAACAGCCCCGAAGATTTCAAAGAACATCTAAAAATTGTTGAAGTGTGCAGGTTAATGTGAGCTGAGCCAGGTTTCCACAAAAAACAAGCAAACATCCACAAATGCTGACAACCGCTGGCTAGGCTCACGAGCAGAGAGACAACGCCAGTTCCAATGTCCCTCATCTGTATTCTGAGAGCTGCTCCCAGCCTTCATTGAGACTGAATGCTCCTGTAGTCGGATTTCACAGGAATTCTCACTCCCACAAAGGAAAATCAGAGCACAAGTCCGAACGCATAATTGTCAGTGAAACACGACACGGCAGCTCGCGGTGAAAATTGAGTATTCCAATTTTCAAGAAAGGCACTTTCTTGAACCAATGCGCCGCGCACCACGGATGTTTGACAAATGCCAAGTCGGCCCTGCCCAGTCTCAGACACGCGTGCCAGGCAAGCACCGGGCTACTTTGCTGGTGCACTCGGGGCATCCCAGACACCCGCAAGGGGTCCACCATCAAAAGGCACCGCGTCCAATACGGTGGAATGAGCACCCTCTCCCACTTGGACCTGCTGGATCCCTGTCGGCGTTCAAAGAGGCTCTCAGACCCACTTCCCTGCTCAGTTCCCGTTTGCACCACAGCCGTTCACCCCATCGCCTGCTTCAACCCTGTCCGGCTACTAGCGTGCGGTACACCGGTAAATCGGTGGCACCGGAGCAGCTGAAATAGCTGAAAAGAAAGGCACTCTGGTTTCTCCTAGTAGTAGCTCTGCACTGCGAACAGTGACCGCGCAATGAACGGACGTAAACGTGGTTGCAGGAGCTACAAGCCGCAGCCACGGAAGCACTTGAGCCGCAGCACCGCAGGTGAGCAGGGAAGCGGCCCCTTGCCATTAGCAGCAGGTACCGATGGGCCCGGGCTGCTGGGTTCGGACAGGACTCCAGCCCCCTCCTTCCTTCTGCTCGCCGCGAAACACACAGGAGCAATTTTGAACCGCTTAACTGTCTGCACACAACTGGGCCGCAATGCCGAGACGTCTTTATGTGGAACTTCAGTGGAATCTGTGCTGCCTCCTTGCCTGAGCACCTGCACAGCAGTTATTAACAAATCTTCATCTGCTAGGTGCACGGCATGTATGATTCATGAGCCTCCCACATTACCATAACTAAACTATCAAAGATATTAGAGACCTTCACCATTCCTTCCTCTAGAATCTCACTTGGATCTGTTGTCAACAATTTCAATGTGCGCCATCATGTAAAATTCACAGCATTGTTTCCCCACCGCACCTCGCGTACTCTGGCGCGTGCATGTATGCGCCTACACATTTACGCGCGTGTGCTAATGTTACGGGGGGGGGGGGGTCCCGTTTGTCCACAAAAGGCTTTCATTTCCACATCTGCTTCTCCGCCGCTTTGCGGTGGCCAATCTTGTGATTCTTTGCGCACTACACAATAGTTCCTGCCTCTCCGGTGAACGCCAGAGCATGTTATCGCTGCTAAATAAGGTTTAAAACGTCTATAGGCTGACGGAGGAGCACAGACAGATCTACATAATGTCGAGCTGCAGTGAATAAAACCCTTTGCAGTTCACTTGCCAGCTTTGTATTCATTAGACACGAGAGTTTGATGGACACCCACGATGTGGCAGAGTAATTACCATTTTCCTCCTCCTCGCAGCTGACGGCTTTCTTGTTCCCAGCGCTGTGATGTGCTGTGAAGCCCAGAAATGAGGCGAATGCTGTGCTGGTGCTTACGGGCCGCCGGCGCGCCGCGCTAACAGCCCGTAATGATGTTCTCCGGCACCGGGATCAGCCGGCACAACAAAGGGGGCAGGGAAACACCGCTAAGTCCATCCGCGTGTTTTGCACAAAATGTCCATCACGCACTGTAGGCGCAACTTTCTTCCTCCCTCAGTGCCTTGTTATCTCATTCCCCTTTCAAGAAAAAGCGCTCACTCGTTTCTACAGCACTGCATTCCTTTATAGGCCGCGCCGCTGCCGCCCCGTCCGCCCCGTCCGCCCGCTTCCATCGCATGCGGGGTCACGCCCGTACTGCCAACCTTCACGCGGGATGCCACTATAGAGCAGGGCGCAAGCTGCGGCCGTTCCTGGCACCTGCGCACGGATGCAGAACCTAAGACCCTCCACCTTCTGCCACGCTTTTCCCCTGAGCACTGGGCTTCCTCCAGATACTCCGGCCACACCATGTGGGAACTGACAGGGGAAACGTAGCGTTAAACTGTCCGTGCGAACGCTCTCACGCGTTTACCTTAAACCGTAGCAAACAGTCTTGGAAGTTGTGGTTAAAATCAGTGCTGCCATTTATGTCACACTGTAAACAAATATTTCTGCTTTTCGACATTTTGGGTGGTGCTCACAGCATGCAAACCCAAGCAGCTTAAGCAGGAAAGAAGTCTCAGCCAAAGCTTCAAGTCTGCAGACCGGAGAAGAATAGAAATGAAATATGGACATGAGCAAGGCCCCATAGTTTGTCCTTGTTAGCGGTGCAGCCCGGTTCGGTGCCGGAAGAGGGCCGACTGAGCCGCCACTGCAGTGTATGGGAGAGGAGTTTGCAGCCAGAGGGCCTCGGTCCGCGGCCAAGCTGCTTCAGGCCGACTACGGCGTCACCTCCAGCACCGCACTCCAAGCAGCGAGGCGCCGCTTACTTTCCTTACAAACGTATGAATATACATATGAAATACAGGCTGTTTTATTAGGAATTATGTACGTAATTTTTGTAGAGAATGAAGGAAGCGATGGGAGAGGCCTTGATTTTAAATGTATTTAATTCATAAGCAGCCATAACCTTGACTATATGTGCCTGGCTTGCATATAAAATTTTCTCAATCGGGTTAAAATTAAATATTGTCACAAGCGCCCTGGTGATGCATTTGAAGGCGCCCGCACGGATGTGTGGGCCAGCCTGTAAATAACATTACCCTTCTACAGCAATAGAGCTACAGTGCACAGTCAACTGGCTGGTGGCTGTCTAATATTCAATAACACGGAGGCAAACAACATTTTCTCCCATTAAATTTCTTACTTAGAAATCTTTCTCACAAATTACTCAGCCGGGTCTCATTTCACCGCCGCGCTTTACGGAGAGATGATGGAATCACAGTCGACTTTGCTGAGAGACTTGCGGGCCTGAATGTTTAACAACAGTGCACCATTATTCACCGCGTATTAGACAAAGCTCCACTGGGGGAGACTTATATTGCAGCGCTAATTCCTGCCCCGCAAATATGATCGTGCGTAAGGAGATCAGGATCTTGTTCGCGACAGACAGCCTTGGTGACCTTCAGGTTCCCACCACTTAGACCGCTGGTCCTGCACTCGTATCCCTGTGCAGTTTGGCTACGAAGGCGCGCCAATGAGGTTGAATGTAGTTTTGGGAGCAGATGAACGCCGTGAGCTCATCCGTACGGAAGGAGTGCAAAAGTGCAGCCTAAGAATTTAGTGCAGTTGGGCCTGGGTTCGAAGGAGAATGAATCTGAATCCAGCTGCCTTCAACGGTCCATTCTTCCACACATTGTGGATTGTGTTATGTGTTGCACAGGTTAGGCTGTGCTTTCATTCAGATGTTCAGAGGGTGGCCCCTTAACCTTTTACACTGAAGCGCATTTTCCCATCATGCTGCTGCACACATTTGGGTTTTAATGAGCCGATTCCATGGTCCTGGCAACACTGCTGAAATCCCACCTGATGGACAGTTGCCTGACCCAGGTGAAGGATCTTCTCGTGGAAATCTCTTCTTCTACGGCTCTGCACGAGGTTTCAGCACCTCGCTTTCTCCCCACCCAAAATCTCTGAGGCTGAACAGAAACAATTTGAGCCCCCAGAGACATTTTTACAAAAAACTTTTACAAGTTTTCAGATATCAGCGAGCTTCAAGCCCCACGAGTAACCACGGGGTTTTCGTGTGTTGCTGACAGACACCTCGGGTGAACCTTGCAAAACGAAACTGAAAAAAGATTCAGTTGACTGAAGCCAAATAATTGCATATGCATTCAAAAATCGAAAATTTAAATATATTCAATGGTAATGCTTTACAACCCAATGGAAATAACAAAAGTTGAGTTCTCTTCTTAGATTTACTTTTGATCCCAAGTATTTTTCTGCTCAGGTGGTTTGATGAAAACACAAGCAGGCATGTGAAGAATGGTTTATTCAAAGGTTGCTTTGTAGCCCTTGTCAACTTCTGAACACTTTATAGAGGGGTGCACGGTCTTAACCCGGCAAAGTCCTAAATTGGTCCCGAAAACACCGCAGTACTTAGCAGGCAGCAGTGTTCTGCTAGGATGTGTTTGCTGCACGATTTTCAAAACGCAAGCTTAAACCGCCAGACTGAAACAAGGCCATCCGGGCACCAGGTAGCATGCAGATGGGGGACTGCCTTTGGTTTGTGTACTTTTGCTCTTCCTTTTCCTCCTCCTTGCGAAGGCTCTCGACTGTGTGGATATCTGGAGACTGCGTAGTCCTGTGGTGGCCACACTGGTGTGATGTGCGCTTTGTGGCAGAACCCACATTCCTGCCGGAAGTATCTGTGGTTGAAAAGGGAGCCACAGTGCGGGCAGCTGGCCAGAGCCCTTAGACGAGCCGTGCGGTTTGCTGAGCCGGTGCTGGGAGGCCACCAAACCAGCCGGGATGCCTGCTGCCGACACCCAGTTCTAACTCTTCAGAATCCGTGAAACCGGAGGATGTTTTTCCACTTTTCGTTTGTGCGCTTTTGGTGGCCATGAGCCCACCGTAGCCTCATCTTCTGTTTTTTAACTGGTAGAACTTGAGTAACTGAGCATCTTCAGCACTTGGCAGCACCGCAGCACAGTAGCCATAAGTAGGAGCTGCATTTATTCCAACTACAGTTTGCTTGCATGTGTTTTGCTGCCCACTAAGGGCCGGATGCGGAAACGCGTGTTGGTTGCATTCTCTCGGCAGTAAATTTAGAAAAAGGGGGATAAACTGCAGTAAAAGTAAGTGATTAAGCTGAGCGGTTGAATCTATGCAGATTTGGTCAAACCCGGTTACCCTGGCTTGCAATAGTTAATGTGGTGGATCCTTTAGTTGCATACGTGTCTAAACGCAAGGTATTTTTTATGCTTGTGCAAAAATACATTGCCCAGCCAAAAAAAGTCACCACCTAGATTTAACTTGGTGTTATGATGTGGGGTTGCTTCAGTTGGTCAGGTCTAGGTTCAGTAATGTTATGTGGCCAAAAAATGAGGTGAGCTGACTGCCTGAATATCCTGAATGACCAGGTTTTTGCATCAATGGATTTTTTCTTCCCTGATGGCATGGGCATATTCCAAGATGACAATGCCAGGATTCATGGGGCTCAAATTGTGAAAGAGTGCTTCAGGGAACATGAGACATTATTTTCACATGTGGATTGGACACCACAGAGTCCAGACCTTAACCCTATTGAGAATCGTTGGGATCTTGTGCTGGAGAAGACTTTACGTAGCGCTCCGACTCTCCCATCAATACAAGAGCTTGGCAAAAAATGTATGCAACTCTGGACGGAAATAAATGTTATGACATTGCATAAGCTTATCGAAAGGATGCCACAGTGCATGCATGCCGCAATCAAAACTAAAGGCGGTCCAACGTAATATTAGAGTGTGTGACTTTTTTTTTGGCCGGGCAGTGTATAATAGCAAGTTAAATTATTAAAAAAAGTTCCCCGCAAAAGAAGAAAAAGCCTAGGGCTGTTTAACTTTAAAGCTTATGCTTCAAAAAGTATATGAAACAAATAATCTGACTAGAACCATAACCCTATGAGACCTCGCTGACTGCCTGATAATTGTCTGCTTTCATGGTGCCATCCATCCAGAAAATTACACTTGTGTTCTGGCGCCTGTTGGGCAATATCATGGGGGCCATTGCAAACAAGGGATGCTTCACACGAGCTGCCCTCCACAGGGATCTCCCAAACCTTGCCATTATCTGGCCACAGGGATCTCTTTCCACATAAACAATTTCAAAAGGACTGGGCCTGTGGTAAACAGAAAAATTTTTGCAGCTAAGTTTTTATTTTTCCCCACGACTTTCTGACTGAAACGCACATAATTTGCGCCTTTTCCTCCATTTGTTTAGGCCTCTAGTGTTTAAATAAAGGGTCACATCTGTCTACCCCGTCTAAGTCTGCCACGTGAGGTCACGGCTATTTTGCCGCCTGTTTTCGCTGTGAATTCAGTGCACATTTACAGCAGTAACAATGCCAGCTGTACCGCAGGCTTTATAGGCTGAGATCTGGGAAAAGCAGAAGCTTCGGCGGCTCCCCAAATGGCACTGGGCCCAGACAGAAGGACAAGAATAAGGTTAGTTGTGCTCACCCCCGCAGCGCTGTGCCACTTTGCCCATCAACGTGGACGCATGCGTAGCGCAGTAGGCTCCCGTGTCAGGCATCCGGGCCACCGGGCAGCACCGGCCTCGAAGGTCCATCATGCAGACGGCAGAATCACTGCTGTCCAGCACCCGTGACGCCCGTTACCCAGGTCACCGGTGTCATCCATCCATCAGAGCAAAGCTCCTACTGGGGAGGAAGTGTGCAGAAGAGACAAGGAGTCATATTAAAAAATGTCACTGTCCATCCGTCACCCAGCGCAGCCTCCTCACTGCAGCCGGCAGCCGACTTCCTGTTTATGTCAATATGCTCTCCTCACCTTCCAGCTTATTGGCATGCCGGTGCTCATTTGCTGCGCATTAGCTGCCCTTGCGACAAGTTTCTCTGGCCCGACATAGGCGTCCTTCCTACATCCGGACACTGGTAGGAATCCGACGGGCCGTTCAAAGGCGCAGTGTTAAAAGGACATTTAAATGCACAGAGCACAAATCTTGCACGGGTGGCAGTTTTGCTCCATTCCATTCTCACGCAGTGGAAATGACTGCAATGAGCTCAATCCAAAAGCAAGAGAATACAACGCCGGGTGTTTGGGAAGGCGAATAAGAGGAACAAGTCAGGTTTTATGAAGAGGTTTATCAATGAGCGTCTGTAGCGACACTCGAGCACAGCGGCAAATGCTATTAGGGGTGATGAATATTCCGCTTAACAAGTACAACCCAGCTCCCAAAACAGTCCCTTCCCTGCCATCTGTCCCGACCGATCCGGTCCGGGCTGAGCTGTTCGCATCACAATTAAATTCATCTTTCACTCATTCATCTAATAAAGGCATTTCTCTAGTCAAATCATTTTTTCTTAATGTGTTCATCAATACAAACTACACGGCCCCGGGGGACGGGCTATAAAATGACGAAACAGGGAAAACGTTTTTTCATAACCTTGTAGCGGATTATGTACTTATGACATTTATTAGCTTTGCATGAGATCCCTCCAAAGGATTCAGTAATCAAACAATGCGGCTCATTTCCAGCCCTGCGAACAAACTGTGCTAAGAGATGCTGTTTAATATGCGCTCGCTGGGCTCCAGACGGGATCCCTGTGGGTCTGCAAACACGAGCTTCCCTGGATTCGTGCTCTACGTACAGCACGGCAGAAAACTCAGTGGCCTCACTTCAAAGGCCACATTTCTCTGACTTTGATTTTACATCAGCAAACCTGCGGTGCCGCCAACACACGCACGTTGTCACGTACGCAGACGGCGGCGGCGGCGGTGGCAAGGTGCGTAGAATTATCCTGCTGACAGGCGCGGTGGATTTTTGGCTATTTTCTGTCTTTAATGCGCCGTGGAGACAAAGCAATCCGCTAACTGCGGATTATTCAACCTGAGTGATGCCGGAAGAGGCCCGAACCACAGCAACTGCCTTCGATGAGGGTCAAAATACACATTTAATGCCATGAGCTCAGCTGCGGCATGCTTGGCCTTGTTGCACTATTATTATTATTATTATTATTATTATTATTATTATTATTATTATTATTATTATTATTATTGCTGGTGGTGGTGGTGGTGGTGCTGCTGCTGCTGCTGCTGCTCAAGTCAGGGGACAGGGTGATAACGCCGCAAGATGCCAACGCAACTGAAGCAATATAATATGCAAATTGTACGAGCCCATAATATAATATATACGGCATGCAAAGTGCAAGACTGTGACGCTGTTTATTGTCAGTCTCTCAAAGCAGGTGATGTACGACGTAGTCTGAGTTGTCGGCGCAAGTTTGCAATGAGCAGAGCAAAACTTCTGCGTCCTCGGGCTGTTTAGCTGTGATCCGCAACAAAGTAGTTTTTATTTGTCAATTTAAATTCCATATATAAGCTTCCTGAGTTTAATGAGCGCATTCATTCTGGCTCAAGACGGCTGTTTCACCAGACCAAGTCGCTCGGGCTTCCTCCCAACGGGCCAAGGTGCGCGTGCGGCTCCTCATCCTCTGCTCTGCCCGGCCGGCTCGAGCGGCCGAGCGGCCCGCCGCCGCCGTCGTCCCGC
This sequence comes from Heterotis niloticus, assembly GCA_018136845.1. Lineage (NCBI taxonomy): Eukaryota > Metazoa > Chordata > Actinopteri > Osteoglossiformes > Osteoglossidae > Heterotis > Heterotis niloticus. The sequence goes on from CM030906.1 coordinate 16,429,362, forward strand.
CACAAAGGAACGCCGAGCCCATTTGGTGCACGCGGCTGCGGGATCATTAGACAACGCCAGGCAAGGCTCTTAAATAAGATAATTTTTCCTCAAAGAGCCTCGGGCCAGACAAGATTAATTGGGTGCACCTCACAGCGCCTCCTTGCAGTGCTGCCTTGGCCCTTTATTGCGCACCCTGTATTTTTCTGTATGGGGAGCAATTAAGACGCTGCACAGGCTTCCCAAGGATTTTACCTTTGCTTTGCTTCATAAATTACTGTCTGCTTAATTCAATCTTGACCTCTGCATTATTTTTTGGGCCCCGGGTCAAGTGCTTGCGTAAGTGTTCAAAATCGCAACAAGCAGGGTGGGAGCTTCGCTTCATTCACAGAACACTTGAGGAATTTTCATTGTTTGCGACGTTTCTGGCCAAATTTCAGCTCAGACAAAAGGGGCGGCATTTCAGAATGCTAAACGTATCCAGAATGTCGGGCAACAAACCACAAGGACGGGATTTAGGTCCTTCGCAGCTTGGACCCAAGGCCCGAACGAGCTGCCCTTCCTTGATTCCACGTTCACCTTCTTATTCCAAATTCCTCCTTCGCTGGAAGGCCCAGTAGCTGTGTTTAGAGATGCTCCTGTTGATAATGTTTCACTAAGGTTTTTTTCCCCTGAGCAAAATGCAGGATTTATAGAATTTGGAAGCAGGTGCTAGTGCTTGCAATTGCAGTGTAAAGGGTTGGAAGTGGCGTTAAGCGCAGCTCCGTATTTTGCTGGCTTTGCCACTTGAGCGTGAGAGAACCGCGTTGTGTTTTTGTTGCGCTTGTGAGCCACTTGTGTATTTGTGTGACGCTGCCGCATTAAAGGCCCTTTTTTAAGCTGCACCCCGAAGATCCTCTTGCTTCCCCCTCTTACTTCATGGCACCTTTTTGGGCCTCGGCGCCAAGCATTCCGCGTGATGTTCACAGAGGAACATTCTGGTTTCTCGACACTCAGATTATTCTTCTTGGGCGCATTTTCACCTTCTGTGACTGTGAACGCGGCAACCCTGACCTTCCTTTGGCATAAAATGTAGTTACGCCCTTAGCGGCGCATCAGGCACAGAACCCCTTTGTGTTTTTGTCTTCGCTTCCCTGACGCGCTTTGGTCTTGTGCCGGAAACTGTGTTTAATGTGTAGATTTTAAGCGCACTAACATTGTTTTCTCCCCGTGTTTGACCTGATGTCTGGAAACGGCTGACAGCAATTTTTCCTTCAAGGCTCCTTGTTTACACACAACTGGCAGCACAGTGCACTGCAACGCTGGGCTCTTTGCCTTTTCATTAACATTCAGTCTCCATCTGACTGCCCTGAATTTTACCATGATCTGTCTTCTGAGGGCTCAGTAACCCCACCGGGGGAGTGGAGGTGCGGAGGAGGGGGGGGGTGCCGCACGCACCCCCCGCGGTGTCTGTCTGTAGAGACTGTGGGGGGGGGGGGGTTACCGTTTGATGTATTCACACGCATCACTGGGAGTTTGATATTATTATCTATTCTCAAAGCAGCAATAGGATATCACACAACACGGCGCCTACAGAGGAGAGCGGCCCTTATTATGTTTTATTAACTTTCTATCGACCTGTGGATTTTGGTCATTTATACATCAATTGTTAGCATTCCTGCACTCCATTAAAGGCGCTTTTTCCTGGAACCCGAGGAAAGGTAAACATTTTATAAAAGGCAAATACTTGGGCACACAGCAGTCCCTGTGGCACTGGTGTTTCTATTAATTATGATTATTATTCCCGGTTATGTTCACAGATGTAGATCTACATTTCCGTACGGGAGACCGCAGTCATTACGAGGACACTTTTTTCTGCAAAGCCAGTTAAACTTTCTTCTGCCAAGTGGTGATGGCTGCACGGTTTCGCTGTAGAGTTTGCTGTCACTTGGGAAGGAGTTCAAAAGACAAAGTGCAGCCGGAACGCCTGACAGGAGACGCTGTTTGCGCCGCCCATGTCACCTTCTCAGCACTTCTGAGAAAACCATTTTGACTCGCGCACTTTGCTATTCATTTACCTAAATATGTCCAAACAGACCCTAACATCCTGGCAGAGTTGTCAGGAACGTGCTTTAATAATTTGTCATTTCTTCATTTGTTGAAGCCAAACAGCTGCTTACCAGCAGCATAGCATCAGCAATGCGTGTTTTTCTCCCCATTTGAGCTATGGGAATGCAGCCAAGCCTGCCGTAGCATCAAAACCGGGGTGCAGATCATTCAAATGTGTAAAACGGGGGGCCGCGATGTTCTCCAGGCACCAGACGTTTTCACTTTTCTGTTTCCTCATTATTAAAAAACAAAACACGGAGGTGACAAATACAGCAGCCAAACAGCGAACACTAAGAGGGTCAGCCGTCCCCCGTAAGTCCCCGCAAACGTCATGCTGCAGCGGTGCATTATGGGAGAGGCACGGTTCCACCCACCGCTACAATATTAAAAATACTCATAGGGATCTTACCGAAATGTGCATCGTCTTCACTAAATCTTGCAGATTTGTGGCCATCAGAAGACGTTGTTGACGGGAATCACCTGTTAAGTTCACCAGCTTAACCGTATTTGAGTCACTGTGCAAAGCAGCACCGTCCCTGCCCTCCTTTTACACTTTTTGAAATAGCATCATCGTCATTGTCATCGTTGTCATCGTATTGCTCACATTAGTCTGAAAAAGAAGCGCATGCTCTCGTGAGCTATTTTCCACCTTGTAATGACTATCGCTGCCTCTTATTGGAGCAGCTGGACCCAGAAATGCGAGTGACGCTGACAAGAATGCATACTGCCTTTAAAACAAGCCGTGAGCCCAAGGCCCATCCGGTCCCAGTGTCTTACTTGGGGGAGCGGAGAAGCTGCCCACATGGGTCTGCTGTGTGGCTGAGCCTTGTCTAATGCTCCCAGCTATCCACGGTCATTGAAGAAGAGCTTTTAAAGCAGACTTATTCGTGGATAAGGGTTAAATATTCTTACATGGTGAACAAAATGTCCTGCTTAATGCCCACATGTGCCTGCAGAGACTTCCTGACCTTAATAACTGCCGTAATTTTGTTTTCATATTTTTTTGTTTGCTTGTTCAAAGTCTAATCTTCACTGACCAACTTTGAAGAAAATTAAATAAATCAATTTTGTTTTCTTTTTTTTTGGAAATATTATTTTTTCGTAACTCAGGCTGCAGCGCTGAAAGAGCTTTGATATCCTGTGGATCTGTGAAGTCGACGTTCAGCACTTATCTGTAGCATGACGAAACCGTCAATACGAGTTGCACTCAGCGCAAAGAAGCGAAAGCATCGCACGTGGAGACGCGGCCCTGGAAACCATTGAGCGCTGCGGGGTGCTGCCCGTGATGGGAAAATGCAGAGGGACACAGCGGCGTGTTCTGCTCCGGCAACCGTGGGTGCCATGTCACGCGCTGAGCTTTTAAGCTAAGTAGAAGCAAATATTAAACCTTGCTGTGAAAAAAATTGGCTTGACATGGGAAAATATGAGCAGCGTGGGCTTGTGTTTTCCACCTTCTTCTCCACACAGCGTAAGAGACGCAGCATCAAAGGGGAAGCTGGGCCGCTTCACTGAATGGAGCAAATTGCTCAGACTTCCCGTTCTTTGGTCCTCAAGGCAGCATCCATACCTCCTCTCACCTCAGTCCGGCCTAATGGCCCCTGCTTGGAACGGGATCGCTGGCGTCAACCCTGAGCCAGCAGGCCCTCTATCGGCACGAACTCGAGCGGAAGCCGGCGGCTCGCGGCATCGGGCGCTGCCCGCGTCTCACGCCGAGGTCCCGGCACGCTTGCTCGGCTGTGCTTTGCAGAGCCGCACGGGCACAAGCGCCTTATGAGTTGCTGTTTTTCATGATTATGCTGGAAGTCATGGACGCGTCGTAATTGCGGGCCTGCCACATAGAACATAACCCTATTATTAAACAATCAATCTCTCTAATTGACCTTGCATTGGTATTCTGCTTTGAAAAGAGAAAAGGACTCAGGCTGTCATGTGTCAGGGAAATGCAATAACACTCCTTGCTAAGCACATTTCACTCAGTATAAACACTGCGTACTGCACATGCCCGGCACCTCGCAAAGTCGCAATGTATTCAAGCTTCCGGATCACAAATGAGCCCATATTCATCTCGCACGCTGGGCGGGGAAAATACAATTACCCCCCTCCCCCCGACAGCCATGCGTGTATTTATAGTTCTCCGGCACCGAGGCCGGTGTGTGAGGAACTGATCGTGCTTTCCGGTCCTTTCCGAATGCAAGGCCTTCAAGTGCAGGAAAAAGCCAAGACTCGTTTTGGATGTCCGCGACGCGCAAACTCCACGAGTCTGAACCAGGGACGGGGGGTCGGGGACGGACGGACGTGTGGACGAGTGGGTAGAGGGAGGGATGGACGCACGTGCTTAGATGTATAACAGCGACCTGACAAGCTTAACAAGCAAATGAGGTGGCATCACCTTGTGCATAAAATGGGCACTGCGTGAATGTGGGAGGGGGGAACCAAACAGAGAGCGCGCTGGCAGCTCTGACCAGAGTACAACCAGGTTATTCGCAGTGTGGGCTTCACCAGGGAAGTTACAGTCAAACCTATGTGCACGCGACATCCGAGTTCAACTGCGTATCTTTTAAAGGAACTTTGCTTCTGCATCCTCAGCTTTCCCGACATCCCAGCTTTTATTTCTGCCGAAGCAAATATGAAGCCAAATGAACTCACGGAACCGAGCGTTTTGCTTTGCCAAACTTTGTGCCGCGTCCCCATTGTTGCTTTACTTCCTGAATAAAGTGACGTCCTCGTGCTAGAAATGCTGCCCTCCGGTCTCCTTCTTCACACCGTGAGGTCATGATGTTTTCACAGCCTTAACTTGTTGATTTTCATGTGGCTTTGCACTCGGGCTGACTCCAGAGGCAGCTGTAGGCCTAAGCCGTACCATAATAAACCACGGTGAAAGACGCCCTTTGATCTGCAGGCAGACACACATCGTTTCCCTCTGAACTTTCACTGGGAGGCTGCCGTTGGAGCCGACCTAACAGCACCGAAATTGTGTTTTCTGTGGAGCCAATAGACGCCGAGGCTCCGCTTTGTAAATCCCAGCCTGGTACAATGGAGGTAAATTAAATTCCGCAAGAGATCGAGTCCAGAAAGGACCGGGAGGTTTTCTGTGGTAATGAGGAGCAGGGAAAGTGCAGCCCCATGTCCGGAGGCCTCTGTGTGAACGGCAACAGTGGAAAATACCATGTTTTTACCTGTGAAGAGCTTCAGTCGTTGCGGTGACCATTCGATATGGGTGACTGGGTGACCCGGGTGAAAATGACTGCTGCCGCGATCGGGAACAATTCGGCAATCCTGCCTGACACCGGCCTGTGTGTGTGTTGCACACGGCCTGTGTGTGTTGTGTCGGATGGAGGGTGAACCCTGGCCTTCCTGAAATGCAACGGGGCAGCGTGGAGGCTTGGAAGAGGCAATGTGGCTGCCACCTTGGCTTCAGGCTCAGTAAAACACCTGCAGACTTTGTGGAATGCGACCGTTTGTGCCTTAACTGTGCATTTTTGCAGAAAAAGGTGCCTTGCGCACACCTTCCTGTGCGTGCATGCACGCGCATGTGCATTCCTGCATGCCTGCATGCGTGTGCTTCCCACTTGGGTCAGCGCACAGCACGCAAGGCTCTTCAGTCGACCTGGCCTTCGCCGCGGCTCCACAGCCTCATTCCTCCGCTTTGTTCCCCAGCCTCTGCTTCCTCCGCGACTGTGTTTGCCTTGTGACAGAGTTACGCTGATGACAGTGCGGCTCTGTCTCTGTTCTATTTTTAGGCAGAAATCGGGATAGTGTGTGGAACGCCTACAATTGCCATCTGCGTTCGTGTTTTTGTTTCCTGAAAAAGTTATGTGCAAATGAGCAACTGCTTGCCATGCACTGTATGGAGATCACCGCATATTTCAATCGGTCTCATAAAGCCACACTATTTTCTGCTCGATATGGAAAAGTATGATTGGGACTTGGCCCCCATCCGTCCTGGTGCCACATGACGTTCATTTCCACGCTGTTTGCCGTTTGTGGGGGTCGCGCATCCTTGTGTGCTTTTAATTCATATTTGCGCACGAATGCATCGTGTAACTTGGCAATTTATGTTCCGCCCATTTGCATTCTGTTCCCCGGGTGACCTTGCGTTTTAGCAACGGACTCATTAATAAGGGACCGAATTCCCGCTGCGAGACGGCGCGACTCGGCTGTTTGCTGTTTACTCAGCGGGGCCTATAAATACCGCACGCGCCTGCGACACCGACCTCGGCCCCCCGTTCTGCCGCTTTTACGGCTCTTTTTGCCAGCATGTCAACGCGCGCCGCTTGTCAAGCCTTAGCGCCATTGCAAGTATTTCCTACATTTAGTCATGAAATGCGCGCTTAACAGCCTGACTCTTTGAGGGCACGACACACACGCGTAAATGCGGCTCCTTGCAATGCACAGTAAGACACATTTGTCTCGAAAAATGCGCTGCTTTTTCTCCCTTAAAACCTTTGGACCGGAAGGGCGGGCAACTGCGGCTGAGAAACCGACAGTGTGCGGCGCACCTTGAGTGTCTCTGCAAAGTTTATGCAAATGTGTCGCTTCTCCCCACTTTCTTGCCGGTTTGAAGAGAAGTCTCAAAGCTTTGTGCTCGCACTAATGACTCGGTGACAATAACTCCCTTACGAAGCAGGAGAGCAGCAATGCAGCAGCTCCGATCATTCGGGTCTTTAAAACATGTTCGCCTGGGCTGCCGGGACGGGCCGAGTAAATGGCCGGGGCTCAAGATGGACGGAGCTGCGCATCGCCGACTGGCACAAAAAGCGCAAAAAAGACGCCGCCATCGCACGATCGGCCCACAGAGGCCGTCTCGGCGACTGCGTGCTCGGCTATCCGCCCGGGCGTGTGAGCACGGAGGAACCAGCGAAAGAGGGAGCGAGCCTTTTGGGGAAGTGGGTGGACTAGACGCAGTTCCGGGCCCATGCCTGCAGGCGACTGAGACAATAAAGGGACTGAGCGGCACACTGCGATTACTTTGTGTACACGCGTGCACAATGGGATTCCCAAAGGACGTGAGCATGCATCAAAACCGCCCACCTTCCTAATGTGCAAAATAACCTTAATGTGGGCCAATTACGACGGCAGTGCTTCACCGCGAACTTGTGGGCGCACCTGTACGGAGCATTGGCCCTCACATGAAGTCATCCTCCGTCCTCCATCTGCTCTCAAGTCCGCTTTCACAAAATCCCGTACTGCACGACGCACTCACAAATGGGGGAAATTCACCCTCATGTTCGATTAGGCTGAACTCTCTGCTCCACGCGGTTATATTTAGCCTTCAGCGTAGCTTCGAAAACGTCTCCCACGTTTCCCAGTTTCGAGATACAGCTTGCTTCGAGCCTCAAATAGCAGCTCCACTTATAAACAGGGGCACTATTCACGTGTATTTTCAAATGAATGAATCGCAGGTTCTTGTTCAAGTCACAGTTCCCAGTATCTGGATCCTATAGCGCCTCAGCATGCCGTGCCGGACCCGAGCGATTGTGCCGGTTGACATGGAAACGGCAAACGTCTCCGTGAGGCTGAAATTGCTATTGATCCGGTGGTAGGTTTGCTGCAAACTGCAACAGTGAACACCAAACAAGCGGGGGGTTGCTCCAAAAACCCTATGTGAATTTCTGGGGAAGGTCGCATCCGTACTCCTCGCTCTGCCATAACCCTTGGTCACAAATGTCTAATGTTTACGTTTGAGGTTATGCAAAATATATAATACTGCATTAGAAATATTTATAACTTTATTAATAGTTTACTTGTACAAGATGTACATTCATACTGTGTGAATTAACAGAAAGATACGGTGACAATGCTGCTTGATGGACCAAGATTCACGCATGCTTGCATAAAGTCACAAAACCAAGGAGCTGAACATAACAGCAAATGTGGCCACAGCCCGGTTCCACGGGGCTTCGAGCAACCTTGAAGCTTGAAAAGGACTGCCTGAAAACAATGGTCACCGTCATCCCGAGTGACCAATGCCGGCGTCCCCGAAACATCCGCAGACCCACGCAAGCAAAAAAGTACAAGAGCCACCGTCGGGCGAAACTGCTGCCAAGTCACCCTAAAACAATACAGAAAAATAAAGACAAAGCCATGTAGAGGTGAACACTCTCAATGAGCTATTTTTTCATTTAGAAACTTTCCAACACAAAAATAAATAGAAAGCACCCATGAGTTTAATTAAAAATGGACACACGGCCTAAGAACTGTAAAGATGATTTGTGAACAGAAATTATTAATGCTGCACAATTAATATTTTGTGAGAGGTAGACAGGGCTAGGATCCTTACCGAGTTCAAAGGCAAGAAGTATTGACATGCATTTGGTCTGTGTGAGCAGACAATTCCCCAGCAATTTTAATTATGTTTTACAGTTGTTTCCTTCACGACAAACCCTGCCGTTTTCATGCCATTTGACGGAATAAAAACGTTGCGCCAAATAAGCAGCGAAATATCTGCCGCTCTACGATTTTTGGCCGTAGTGTGAAGGATTTCAGCCGCTTGTGCTGCATTTGTCTTTCTTAAGCACTGTAGCAGCCTATTGAGTCAACTGTCCAAGCATCTCGTACATGAAATGCCTTTAAATGCCACAGAATGCACAAGGACATACGGTGACGAACACTGGCACGTCCTGGTCCCCCCCGCAGCCGACGCCTCAAGTGGCGCGGCGCAGCCCACATGTCTGCCTCAACAACATATCAATTGCGTTTATGTGCACAAAATATTTCACTACAGTCAGGATGCTGGCAGATGAATACTGATGGATTCATACAGTTTAACATCTCTTAGAAAAGCATGTTTGCTTGGCAAAGAAACTCAACACATCCATATCAGTGCCAAAAAAGACGGAAAAAACTTCCTTCAGCAATTTACTGCTTCTGACATTTTTTACTATATACAGTATTGCACTTAACTGCACGCTTGCATTTCAGTTTGACTGACGCATCATCGATTTGCTCATTTTCTTCATTGCAGTTAACCCTTTCGTCCTTTTCAAACGTGCCACTCTCGCAGTTGGGTGACATCCAGCCTAAACCTGCACGCCACCTTCCCCACTTTCGGGAAGCGGGCCTGGAAGTGCAACGGCGACCTGGCTCCCGTTCCCTCGAACCCGACGCAGCAGGTGCGGTACAAAAGCATTAATCCCACGGGTTTGCGCCCAGCAGAAAGACAGCAACGCACAATTTCCCACAAAGAAAAGCAAAAAGAAATTCAGGTGAAGCTGAAACAAAGGGGCCATTATTGCTGCTTCCAGTGTGTCCACAGCATAGGGAGAAAAACAGGAAGATCAGAAGCAGAAGGACACCGAGGGGGGTGGGGGCAGGGGGACAGGGGACAGGGGACAGGAGAGGGTCTCATGGCAGTGATCAATGCGTCTCAGTTACGATATGAGGTGAGCCCCCAAAGCGTCGCTCCTTGGGTGGGACACATGCACCAGGCAGGGGCAGGAGCACAGCAGCGGGGGGCCCAGCGCGGGTACGGATCCAACACCTCTGTGCGCTTCCGTCCGGCGCCAAACATCTAGTCCCGCTCCTGCGCTTGTTCCTTTCTCATTTTCACCCACTGCTAACAAGTCCTCCCATGTGAAAGCGCAGACTGCGGACAGACATCCAGACGGTTTTGTACGGTCCTGGGGCTGGGAAGGACACAGCCACCGACCCCGCAGAAGTCCTGCCTGCTGGGCGACAAGCAAAAGGTGAGTTCATTGATGTTTAATGACCTTCTCTACAAGTGGTTGTTTTGGCAGCTGGTTTTGTGACAGTTTGTCTCTTTCCCTCCTTTTTTGTTTTGTTTTGTCTTTAGTTGTGAGTGTCGTGGCCTTTTCACAGGTTGAAGTCTTGTGTGAGGGGCAATTATCAGAGTTCAGAGCGGCAGACGTGCCCCCGGGGGTCAGAGTCCCAGCGCCTCGGCGTGTTTTCTTGCCTTCAGTCTGAGGTCAGCGATGCTCGAGTTCTTGCTGTTGCTCTTGGCGGCGGCAGCCACGGCCGCGGCGGCGGAGGCCGAGTCCGCCAGAGACGCGATTGGCAGTCCGAAAGGAGGGGGCGGGAACATCAGGTACGGTGCGTGGGCCGTCAGGTGAGGGTGCAAGTGGGGGTGGGAGTGCGCCACTCCTTCCAGCTGCAGCTGGGCCTGCACCTAGACCAGAGCCAAACACACATACACACACAGTGGGTCACTCGCACACCGGCATTCACGGCCGACATTTTGGCACCATCGAACGTGCGTTAACCCTCCTCTAAAATTATCTTCTTCGCACATCCTGCCTCTCTGCGTCACAGCAAATATCTTGCTGATGCGCTTGAGTATTTATTCATAAGCAGAAAATAATCACAACCGTCCATCTGTTTCAAACCAACAAGGCGCTGTAACCCCGAACACCAAGCTGGGTTCCATCCCAATGCTAAAACGATCACTCTCTTTGGCAGTTTTACGCTGCTGCCCCCCCCCCCCCCCCCCACTGACAGAAAGCGTTGTTTAGAGTTCTCATTCCCAGGAACTAAGACCCCGGTTTTGCACCACACCATATAAAAGACCACTGACTCCTGCACAAGGGCAGCTCCAGCAATCCCACAAAGCCGATAAAGGCCACAGCAAAGCGTTTCATCAAGTCTAGCAGAATGTTAACATGGACGCGGTCAATTCCCGGAAAAGCCCACCGTCGCTCGCAAACCCCAGGTCACCCATCATTTCTCTTGGTGACTGTCACTACGGGGACCAAGGACAGCTGGGGTCTCTGGGCCACAGGTTCCAGTGGCTCAGACCTGGCAGCTAGGCCACGAGTGCAGCTCTCTCAGTCCCGCAGCCCGCTGTTTGGCACGAACGCCATAACCACCTCCCTCAGCCCCCTTTGGCCCCTCATAGCCCCTACATCTCCCCAAGCTCGCTCATCCACCCATCCACCATTTCAACTGCACACTTTTTGCTGCTGATGAGCAAACCGATTCCTCTCCCATGGCTGCAAAACAGTGGCAGGATCAGACGATTATGCGCGCGCGTGTGTGCCTGATGAAAAAGACGCCACGACCCCCCGCCTTCATGAGTCGCACTTCCCCATCGGCGCTGCGTATGACCACAGCTGCATCGGAAATGGTAAAACCTCGGCAGCAAACAAAAAAATATGGAGCAAACCTTTTTTATTTCATTTAAATTTTCTACTTTATTTTAAACTACTTGCTGTACACCCTAACATTGTAGACCCACAGCACTGTGAGAGGCCCGGGATGAAGCACTAAACAGTAATAATTTGTGCAGTTCCACTTCGCCCTCCACTGTGCTTGCTTCAGATCAGCCGCTGCCTGGAACTGTAACGCCACCAAAGGTCCAGGGTTCGAGAAGAAAACAGCTAATAAAGTGCGGCAGTCACTGTCGCGAGGCCTCGGCTCGCTTTGCTGCCCGTGCTTAACGTCCAGCTCGGTGCAGCTGCTGAGGCCCAGATGTGGGACGTGAGTGGCACGGGGATGTGTGAACACGGGTGACATGAGCCACGCATCTGACGCACCTTTCTGGAGATGCTGCTTCAACGGCACGACCGCGGTACGGAAGCAAACACGCGGCCATAAACACGCACCTCCGCTGAGGCAGTGAGGTGTAAACAAAATACTTTGTCACGGCAGCAAGTGGCTGCGTGCAGTGTCGAGACTTCATCTACACAAACGACTGCGTTTTAAAGCATGAAAATGTACGAAGGGACCAGCACGTGCGTGTGTTTGTTCTTTGCTACTCTTCTGAGGATGCTCGGCAGATGGAGACGTGGCCTTAAGTTAAATGTGTGCTTCCCAAGTTTCACGAGCGCAGTGACAGCGTGGCTTACCTGTTGAAATGGCATTCTGAGGGCACCCATGTTCACGTACGGCGCCACTCTGCAGGCATCCAAGTGGCTCGCTGTGCCCAGAATAACACCTGCAAGGGACCATGTGACAGGGACCATGGTCAAAAAAGGACATAAGCAGCTCTTTATGCATCTCTTATATGGCCAGCATGCAGGTTCAATCTGTCAGCATCCATTCATAGACAGACGTCCAAATCGGGCATTAATAACACATCTGGAGGCAGTGAACCCTCACACTGGCGTTAGCATTAGCATCATTTTTATAGTAGAAGCCTGGATGCAGTTAAGCACGAAGGAAAAGTGTGTGTGTGGGGGGGGGGGTGTACCTTTGTGCATTTGGTTTTCTTGTTTCCTGCATTTGGCTCTTCTGTTCTGAAACCAAACCTGCAAAATAAGCAACAGTGAAAATGCGAAGAAATCCAAACAAAGGCAGCGCACAGGCAGTCCAAAAGGTGCAAAATGTAGGACACAAACAAGGAATTCGGCAATACAAGCGTTTCGGCAGTGCGTTTTTCTACTGAAGACAAGAAAACCTTTGCAGAGGCTGCACTGCAGTGAAACGCATCAGAAAAGCACAAATTATGGAGCATTTAAGTGGCGTTTGGATGCGTCATGTGCAGGACAACGCGTGAACTGTAATGCATTATTATTATTATTATTATTATTATTATTATTATTATTATTATTAGTGCAATGTGAGTAAAACTAAGCCCGCGTCTTTATTCCGCTTTACCTTGTAAAAGAGCGCAGCTGCTATCTACGGGCATTAAAGTCGTTTTAGCTGAAAGAGTTGCTTGACAAAAGCGGTTTCTCCCCCCGTGTTCCTAATAAAATGTACAAAAAAACAACCGCGTTTCTTCCCATATTTTTCTCCTGTATCGAATTATTATTGTGCTGTTAAACGACCACGACTCCCAAACTATTTTAATGCCAGAGCGAATGGCGAGCCACGGACCAAGTGCTTACAAAAATAAAAAAGTTTACACGCGAAACGGACGCACGTATATTTTACGCAGATTTACATGCATTCGTGCTAAAACGCTGGTTATTTTCTCATTTGGGCAAATGTATGAATAAATATAACACCGTTGTATAAACATTTAAATTAAGGCTTATCAAGCGCGAAAACGCTGTTACGGCGCTGAAAAAAAAAACACACATTTTGGGAATGAAGAAATTTGAGGCGTTTCACCTCAAACGTTCCACTGCTTTCGTAACGCAGCCGCCGTAGCTTTATTATTGTTATTATTGTTGTTGTTATTATTATTTTATTATTATTATTTTATTATTATTATTATTATTGTTGTTGTTGTTGCTGCTGCTGCTGTCGACGTTGATGTTATATTTAGCTTGGCATAAATAGGGTGCGGCGTTTCCCGAACGCTCAGCACAAATATTGGGAGCCGTGTTGCCCATAAATCAAACGTTTTGCAGCCGAGGATCAATTCCGATTATCCCCGAATATGCTAAGTAAAGTGAACGACACTGATTTAGACAGTTATTTCTTCATTAAGGACCACTCAATGATGCGCTTCACAAACGCCTTAATGCGATTTCCCTTTGATTTTTACCAGCGACAGTGAATAATGACATTTAATTTAGCTGCGCGCCACCGACCAGCACATATTGGCGCTAATTGAATTACGCGCCGCCGCTCGCCGGGGCCTCATAACTTTCAATTAGGAGCCGGACAGCTGCTCTCCTCTCTTCTCCTCTCCGCTCCGCCGCCGCCACACGGCCTGAGCGCGGCCCCGAGGACCTCGGCTGCGGACACGGGCTCGCTCACACACACCAACGCGCGCACTTTCGTAGCGTCCCCGCGCGCCACGTATATATATAATAACGTAACGGCGGCGCTGGCAGCTGTCACCCCCCCACAGAGACACACACACATTAGACGCGTGACGCCCGCATCTCTCGGAAAGATCGAATTATTTCTAATACATTTTTATGGGCACAGTATATCAAACGAGGGGCAGATATTAGGAAGGGTGACACGGCGACAGGAGACGGTGTCCCCGGCAGCGGCGCCTCCGTCTCCTCGCGCCTCCTCTCCCCGCTCGGCGGCTGTTGGAATAAAGCGCGTAAGATGGGATAATAAAACAAGAATAATAACGCGAGGCCCCCCGCGGTGTTCGCCGTAGAGCGACAATAAAGAGCGCAGAAATAACCGCCGCGGCGGCTTTTTAACGGCCGCGGACCGAATAAGCCCGATTTATGAAGGCGGCGCGCGACGTGAAAAAAGGCCGCCGAAGAGCGCGCCGCATCCGGTATGCAAATTTCCCCCCGGTAACTCGGCGGTAATGAATTTTGTCTGAGTGTCACAGTAATTTCGGGGCTGTGTTTTACACGAGGCCGCCTGGCGCGTTTCACAAACTGAAATTAATGGGATCTCAGGACGCTAAAAATTTATTGCGGACATTTTTCGCCCTGTTGTTTTTCCTTCGAATCATTAGTCTTATTTATCAACGTTATTCTAATAGTTATGATTTAGTTTTATTACAACTAGAACCCAAAAAGCCGCGTAACGTTTGAAAAAAAAAAACGAGTAGTGTATTATTTAAAATGAATGATATTGATTTCATTTAGCTGGAAGCAAAATGCGTTTCCTCCTCGCGATCACGGCCGCATGTAAATCTGTGTGTCCAGAAATAACAAAACCATCGATAAAATTATGTTTAGAATTTTAACGGGCAACGTTTGCACATAGTTTTATCCCGTTTCTCTGACAATTGGGCAATGCTCTGTGTTCGTGTGTGTGCTTTGATTATAACCCTAACACAGAAGGTTCAACTATATAAAGTGAACCGTCAAAAACCTGGAATCCGATTTTGCGGTTTTTTCAATTATTTTCCCCAGTGTTGCGTGACCGGTGTGTGCCTCCCGCGGAGTCGCGCAGGTGTTGGTTTTGTCGCCTTACTCACACCCTCCTCAGGTGTATTGCCCACCGCACATGAGTCACGACTCACATCATCCCCGAGGCTCGCTTACAGTTACAGTGAAACCTTTCACCCCAGAGCCCCATCCGGCCCTCAGCCGGGTATTTGCCCTCAGTGCCCGTGAAAATACCCTGGTGCATTTAAGAATAAATCGCTGCAAATATGTACACCTAACACGGAAAGTCAAGACTTGAGCGAAACGAAGTAATAATAATAATAATAATAATAATAATAATAATAATAATAATAATAATAATAATAGGTACCTGCACCCGGGCTTCGGACAGCCCCAGCCTTTGGCTCAGCTCCTCCCTCATGAAGGCATCCGGATAGTGAGTCTCATCAAACAGTCTTTCCAGTTCGTTCAGCTGCTCCAGAGTAAAATTGGTTCTACTCCTCCTCTGTTTCAGTTTGCTCTGCGCATCTTCATCCTCGGATTTCACTTCTTCCTTCTTCTCCTTGCATTCATAGATCCCTGGGGGAGCAGAGCACATGTTAATAAAAGCTTCTCTGCACTTTGGGGTTTGAGGCCCAGAAAGGCGGCCAAGATCCTGCGACGGACACATCTGTGTGGACTGTGGGGAGCTTCAGAGGAAAAACGAGTAGCTGAAAAGTGCCAAACTGTGAAATAAGCGGATAAAGACTTGAAAAAGAAGTGCGACGAGATGTGGGACAGCGGCAAAGATCTGGGAAGCGTCGTGACAGACCACGAAGAAGTGAGAAGAAAGGAGAAGGCAACACGGAGAATCGTGAAGAATGGAGGGGATTTGAGGAGAACTGAGAAGTAGCGAGAAAAGTGAGAGGAACCGATAAAACTGCGTGCAGAATTTTTCACTTTATTCGGTTTTGTGCCGAGCAAATTCAGTTTTTACATTTTGGCCGCCAAATTCAGGATCGTTCACGACACAAATACGGGGCCATAGAAATAAATAGTGTTGTGTTTTAAGCATTAAGACATTTAAATTGTTTTCCCCGAATCGTTACAAAACTCAAAATCCGCACTGACAAAAATAAAATTTGCTCCCTCTTTAAACCCAAACCCAAGATTTCATGTTACGCATACGCATGACCCAACTCATACATTTAAACACAAATTCTAAACAACGCTGAGGAGTTTTTCTGTTCACCATAAATATGGGAGCACGTAGCTACTAGTAAAACAAAAACATTATCCTGCCCGTGCAAAGCACCGATCCATTTTCTAGTGACTTTATTTACTAGCGGCATTTAAATACTATTTTTGTAAAAATATTATTCTTCATTGTTTTCATAAAAGAGTCGCGGCCAGAAAGAGTTTGCGCTTTTATCGAGCATTTATCGTTGTAAAAAATGTCAGTTAAAATGTCCGAGTTCTTCTTTTTCCGTTACTCTGGTTTATTTAACTTTTCATAAATATTGCGGCCCAGCGGAAAAAGCATTCCATCTCGGCGCGTTTTTATTTTTGTAAACAGCACACAGACTGCACCTGCAACGCAACTCTAATGCGTTTAAATATTTGCCCGTTGCTTCGCACTTTGCTTTTAATGTGCTCTCATTTTAGTGCTAAACGCCCTTATTTTTTCGGCTCTTTTTCCCTCTTTAGGCCTGTTAGTACAAATTAATATTAAACATCTCAACACGCTGAAACATGTGCGCGCCTACAAAGAACGCAATCCTTTATATAAGCATGACCATAAAAGCGTGCAAAATACAAATAACGGGCAGACGCGTCCGTGCAAAACGACTTCAGAGCGGGGGAAAAAAACTCGCCGTAAAACCGGACGCGTGCCTTTGAGCAGGGCGACCGAAGGAGAGAATACAGGGCCTTGGTCGGGGCTTTTCAAAATTTGTGAGAGGAAAACATATTTTGCGACCTCAGAGCTGGGATGCTGGGGCCACCGACCGCGGCAGCCCAAGTACGAAGCAGAAGTTACCTTCGGACGCCCTGGTCACGCCAAAGTCCTTCATCTTGTCCTTGTCCAGCTCGACGTGCTCCTTGAAGAGGTGGACGGGGCAGTGCGGGCTGCTCTCGGTCACGTCCGGCAGGCTGCCCTCCGGGTGGCCCAGCTCCCGGGCCCTGGCCAAGCCGCTCTCCAGAACTTCCCTGTACGTGATGCCCTCCTTGGCGCCCTCCTTCGTCTTCTGGTCGAAGGATTTGGACACGAACGCCGTCAGTTCTTCCATCGCTCTCTGCGCAAATCCACGGTGAAGTGCGTTTAGCTGCGGACCTGCGGGCTCCTCGCGAGGCGACGACGGCGCTGCTGCTGCTGCTGCTGCTGCACGAGGCTCGGGTCGCCGCTGCTCTTACGTGTGTGTGTGTGTGTGAGCGCGCGTGTGTGTGCGTGCGTGCGTGTGTGTGCGCGCGCGCGAGTGTGCGTGTGCGCGCGCGCCAGTGAGTGAGTGAGTGAGTGAGAGTGTGTATGTGTGTGTGTGTGTGTGTGTGTGTGTGTATTTTTGCAGAGCACACTATTTATACACGGCCACCCCCGGCCCGGCCCGGCCCCCCACCCCCGTGTCTGAGGCAATTACACGAGACCCCCTCCGCTGCTCCCATACAACTTTCAGCGCGGGTCCCAAGCCAATGCAGGGGGGCGCAGAGGCGGCTAATTTAATTATAATTCATTAAGAACGCGACAGTGGCGGAGCGGGCGTGGGTCGTGGCGCGGACGATCGCTCTTCCTGCCTCGTTTTAACCGTCATCACTTCCGAACCGGGTCCGCACTGGAACTGTGGGAAGGAGGATGAGCGGCTCGCGCGGCGACGGCGATGCTCAACGTGGCGCTTTCATATAAGTATTAAAGTTAAAGTTTAAATTTCCCGAGTGACGAGCGTGAATGTAAGTGACATTTGCACAAAGGAGTAGAAAATATCGAGCGTTACGTCGCGAACAGGTTTCGTGTATTTATTCACGTTAAGATTTCCCGTTATGTCCTTTTTTGGCTCTCTTAAGTACACAGTTAATGAAATCCACATTTGTCAGCAAGAGCGCGGCAAGACGGAGAAATTGTTTTAACTATTATACTTTGGCGTGAAATATGTAAGATATTGGTGGTCCTTGTAACTCTTAATAGCGTTTGCGCGGGTGTGTGTGCGTGTGTGTGTTAGAGAGAGAGTAAAACAGCGAAAAAGAGAGGGAGGGAAAGAGCTAGACTGACTCTTTTCTAAGTACGGGGTTTAAACTGAATAAATGTGCTGTTTTTTACAACCCGCTAAATCCGGTATATTCAACTTATACTTATGTGTGTGTTTTTTTTTTTTGGGCGGGGGGGGGGGCGGCGTCATTTAAGGCTGCAGGTGCGAGTCCGATATGCCGTTTTCGTATGATTATAATTTGGGAAATTTTAATTTTCAGAGACCACAAGTGGAGTCGTTGTATGATCAAGAAATAAATTTCAGTGTTTCATAAAAAACTTTACAATTTCTGATAAGAATTTGCAGACAGATTTTTGTGAACATTTCGGAGCCTTTTCTTTATTTGGATGCCGACTATTAATTATTGTGCGCGATGCGTGGAAGAAATGGCCGAGAAATGCGCAAAAAAATGGGAAGCGCTTTTCCACGTTCGTTTTGTCCTTTATGTTTTCATGTCAATTTTTTTTCTACATTCTTTTTCTAAACCTTCATTTTTACACGAGAACTGAAACCAAATCCGTGCTTTCGATCCTGCTTCGCGGTGTTGATCTGCGACCGGGCTGTAGATTGAGCTTTTTGGTGTCAGTCGCTTTTAGCCGTTTTTTGCCGGTGTTTTTACACCGCGTATCTTACGTGATTTAAACAATTTTATTTTTGGCATTTCTCCATAAAATCGTGATAAATATATTTATGGATATTTTTAAAATAGTTTTAAACCCAATGTTTCCAACAGCTGCTTTCCTATCCCCATACGGACACTAACAGCTCAAGTCCGGGCGACTTTAACTGGAACGGTTAACGGTTGTTTTCAGTTTGTGTTCCTCGATTCGCTCCGGTTGCCCCTTAGTGGTCTGACGGAATTTGCAGTTTGTCCACAGAGCACGGTGCAGTCTCAGGAGCTCTGCGTGTGGCTGAGACCTCCCTACTGTCACATCCGTCATTGGAGACAACCGAAGAATCAAAAGAACTTCCACGCCACCATTCTGCGTGCTTCAACGCGCACAGATGAACGCAGGAATGAATCACTGCAAATTCTGTATAAACAGAGTGGCTGGAAATGCGCATCTAATGTTGCGCTGCTTTAGCAGTCGCCCGTTTGCACCTGTGCGTTTCTGCTTGGCACTTTTCCGCCCTCGGTGCCGGTCAGTCGGCCCGTCGGGACTCGAGCGTTAAGCGCTGCCTCCGCCGCTGAGCTTGGCCGTTAACAGGTTGTCAAAGCGCGGCGAGCAGGACAGCAGGCTGTGGGGTCACAGGCCCGGTTCGAGCACTTGGCGGCCGGGTCCTCGTCCGCTCACGTTTATATAAGCGGAGCCGGGCAGCTGGGGGGCCGTAGCACAAAAAGCTGGGGCGGGCGGGTGTTCGCACTCACGGCGCTGCGCTTAACGGGGGACGGCGCGGGAGCGGGCGCGCGCGCGCGTGACCCTTTGTTCGGTGCCACCGCGCGCAGGTGCCTGGAAAGCGGCGGCGTCGAGTTTCGCGCGCGCGCCACTCGTGGAGGCGCGCCGACTGACGACGGCGATGTGATTGGTGGAGATTTATTTGATCAGACGCCTTTGACCACTCAGCGTGCCGGAACAGAAGGTACCCGCCTATTATTGTTGGCGCTGCTCGTGGCACCCGGCCTTGCGCACGTGTTGGACGCCATAAGGTCTCACCGGTATTATTATTATTATTATTATTATTATTATTATTATTATTATTATTTTCTCGCTAAGCTCTTTTGAGGTGCAGTTTTCCCGTTTTTTTCCAGCAGATCAGATGTGTGAGAAGGACAGGGTTGGCCCGCCCCGACAAACACACACTTTACACACACTTTCACCCGTGTACTCATACACGCGGCAGCAATATTTCACAGTACAAATCTTTGCTAAATGCAGTGGCCGTCAACGAAGGTGTCAACCAAAAAGTTGCCCGAGATAACAACAGCATAATTTGATTTATTGTTTGAATGCACGTGTTTCCCTGCACTGTACGTGGCATTTCGGCAATATTAAGATTTATATTTTTGTGAAATATAAACATTATTTTTTCGTACGTTTCAGTGTATTTTGCCAGGGATGTACGTTTGGAGAAGCATGCGAAATATCTGTGTGAAGTGACGAGGCTTAGAATTTGAATAACTCGATTCTCGGGCTTTGAAGGCTCTTTTGCCGCAGCTGCGCGCCAGCGTGAACGGTGCGGCGGCGCCCGTCACGGCCGCGCCGAAGGGCGAACGCGACCCTTCGCGCTTCCCAGCGGCGCTGCGACTCCTCACGCTGTGGTTCATAAACGCGGTGCCCGCTTCCAAGGCGGCCTCACTGTCCATTTGCGCTGGAAGACAGAATAGTGCGTCAGGCCCGCTATTTGTTTGGACTGAGAAACTTTTTTTCCGCAAAGTCGCAGCGTGCACGCCCGCAAAATAATGTCGCGCACGCTTTTGAAGACGTTCGGATGCGCCGCTCGTACGAACTCGCACAGGTTGGACGGCCCCCCTCACACCGCCCGCCGTCCCTTTACTGCCACCCGGCACTCGGCGGCTTTGGGGCTGTCGGGCGCGCTGCCCTCCGAAGTTTACCGCGTTATTTACACTTCTTGCACTTTGTCAGCGCATTCCACGTTTTTTGCTCCCGTTTCCCCCCGTTCGCTTGACGCACAGCCGAGCTTTTTGCGCAGTTAAGCGGGCTGTTAAATTAAGCGAAAACGAATCTTCCGACAGAAATCGCAGGCAATCTGGGAAAAATGACTCGAAAGCCTTTGAGGTCAAACAAATTAATCGCTCGTACTGTGTCAAAGTTTCGCTGGGGATTTTTCACATTTTTACTCAGATCATTTGCAGCCCAGGCAAAGCTGCAGCGAAAGAGCAATTATGATCTCCACGCAGCAACACCAACACTTCAGCAAATATCCGTAGCAGAATGTTTTATGACCAAAATAATATAATGGCACGGAAACATGTAGATTCGCTCCATCTGTCCAAATAATCATTTTATGTGCTGTAATGTCGGTTGGGGGACGTCAAATCCAAGTTACCGGTTCAATTATTTATATTTATTACATAAATATATTTTAAGATATAAAATTTAATGACCGTTTGTGCGTGGGGGGGGGGGGGTCAGTGTCTCTTTTTTTTGCTTACATTATATAGCCTTGCAGTACAGATTTAGTCTGGATTTTGACTGTTGTGCTTCCTACTGTAATAATTTACATGCATTTTGCTTAAGCACTCTTGGTCTGAGGAATCATTTTTAGCTGAACTGTAGCATTTAGTGGCTTTACAGGCAGATTTTGGGACAAACGCCCTGTTTGCATGTCTAACCTCTTGTGTGCCTGACAAGGGAGAATGTGGGACCGCCATAAATACAGTTCGTACTGAGCATACAGTGGTGTACATGAGCAAAGCAAAGAGCTCCGTTTTGAATGATCACGCAGCATTTTTCTGCAATACACGCTGGCTAAAAACAAACAATTATCTTTCCTTTTATATTATTCATGTTGTGTGATGTTATGTGCACTTCTGCATGCTCGCAGGGACCAGAGGGAGAAAAATAACCACAGGGTCCCTAAAAATGCTTCACGGTCGCCTTCTGTTAAAGGTATAGAAGATGGTAGATTCGGTGGCAGTCATGCAGCTCCTTGCAGCTTCTTCATCCACAAAAATCCCAGGACTGCAAAATCCGCAGCGAGTTTGTCTGCGACTTTATAAAGAGGGCTGCGCTGACACCCTTGCGCACCGTTTTACAAAGTGCATGAGGAGGGGTCACGGCAAAATTTGCAGTGGTCAAAATTTTTGCATGATAATTTCTAATGGCCGACTAAGGCGTGGGCTGGCGAAACACACGCCATGTTGTCTTGGCCCCTCCCAAGAACACAGCTTTTCAAACATCACATTCCATCCACGTGGTATTTGGCCAGCACTGTAGGGGTCTGTCTGTGGAGGTCTTGGGCAGCGTTGTCCAGGGTTAAAGGCAAACAAGCAAGTCAAGCTGTTTTTCATGCAGTAATATGCTGTCTTACCAACACAACCAGCTACTTAACCTCAGCAGACAAAAATACCCAGAGGCCTTAGGTTTAATTCTTTCCCCAAACGTTTGTGTTCATTTCTTGTTTTGATGGCTTCCACGGACCAAATAGTTTATCTCTGAAATGAGCCGTGAAATTGATGTTGTGCAATTCAGTTTATTTTAATAGACTGCTGTTTGCATTAAGGTGACACAGAGGTCTGGACCCATTTCCAGGGAGCGGTGCAGCAGGCATCAGAAATATACCGCAGGCATTCTCATTTATGAGGTAACCGATACGGACAAATGTTTGGGTAGGGCAACTGAGGAGAGGAAAAAAGAAAGACTGCTGCCCGAGAGTAATAAACATCCGGGGTTCCACCCCGCCCTTCTTATGCATCTTACGCAGCCAAGCATCCAGGATTTACCGGGAGACAGAGTGAAACACGGGCAATTTTCAAAGCAAATAGCTCGCACACGCGCGCGCGCCCACACAGACGCGTATTTATTTGAGAACGCGTTTGGTAGAACGCACACCTTCAGATTCGTGTGTTAATGCCCGCATACATATTCATGCGCTGGTGCGGGCACGTGGTGCCAGTAATGGCCTAAAGATGACAAAAGGCCCACGAGGCCTCACGAACGGCTAATGTTGCCCTCGATCGGTGGCAGCGGCGAGGGGCGACAGAAGAGCTCGTCGCCGTGCATTCTGGGTAATTATCGCCTCTCCGGCTGTGCTTTTGAAGATCCCCGCTCTGTGCGCCTGCAGCGGGGGAGGCTCAGCTGCTCCGCGTAAAACACAGTTTTAGGTTCTACACTCAGACTACAGAGTAGCTGTAACAGTTTGCAGGATCCTTTGAGACAATACAGGGGGTCCAGGCCTACTGAAACATTTACCCGCAGTAAGTCGCACTCGAGTGTTCTTAGCCTTTAGCTCATTTCGCCACTTCGGATTCACCTGCTGTTCCCCCCTTGATGTTTGGCCACGTCCGCTCTGGGGGCCAAAGAGCCCCATTGTTGGCGGAAAGTGGCGTGCGAGGAGAACGATGAGGAAGTCGTGCTGAGGGACGCTTCCTATTGCTCTTTGATTCTCTATTAGATTATGCATGTTTTGTTGTCCCTCTTTTCAGCAGATTATCCGGCTAGTTGCACAATTACCCAGGCGCGAGTGTAGAGGAGTCATCTCAGGCGCTCTTTGTCACATGCAATTCCTTTCTGCGCGCAAAGCCCCTTTAATGCCTCCCGTTTCACGCGCGCTCCCCTTATTTTCTCTCGCAATTTTTCCCTCCTGCGCTCCAGCCGTTGATCAGCGCCGTCCACCCCGGTGCGGACTGGGGCGGAAAAGGAGCGCGGAGACCGCGTCGAGGAAGGCAAGGACGGGCTGGGGTTTGGTCCTCGCACGCAGCTCAGCTCCCCTTTGCGTCCTCCTGCGTGAGACGTGACAGAATGGATTAAGAAGAGAGAGTTTTCCCGATGACATCGGAACCATTAGCCATCGTCCCCCCTGGGAAATAAGAACAAACAGTACAATAAAGTACAAATCAATACCTTGCCAGGTAATTTATGAAAGATGCGGAACCTGGTGTTTTCATTTTTCCCCCTCAGTTTACGGTGAGCTTTGGCTTTTGCCTCCAAGTCAGTGTCGATAAATGGGTCGCGGAACAGTTAGAAGGACAGGAAAAATGGCACATTTTGCTCTCCTTTCAGAACTGGCCAGACACCGCTCAGCGGTTCCCCTCAAAACGTACATGCATCTTCGTTCGATCTGAAGGTGTGAAGCACACCGATGCAGTAAGCGCTGAAAGACCCGTGAAGGTAGCTTAGCGAAGCAACACTGCAGGAGGCGAATGACACAGCAGGCGGCAGAAAAGCGGTCTGAAAGCTGCGTGTCTGCAACACAGCGCAAATCAGATTAGTTATACCTTTAGCAAGAGCCAATAAAAGCAGAAAACTGTCTGTTTTATGGTTAATAAATATAACTTTTTTTTTTTTTTTTTAAACATTTTTCAACATGTGGTAAATTGAGAAAAATTCTCAAAGGGCCGAAACAAAAAGCACTGTGGCTGCGGGAGGGAGCGTCGGTGAAGGCGTTGCTGTGCCGGGCGCCGATGAAACGACGCTGTCTTTATTTAGCCAGAAACATCTGGCCTGTAATAAAAAGTGAAATTAATTTTGCGCACGTTGGAAGAGCGGCCAGGTTGACCGACGCCTATGGCGTCCCGCCGCACAAAGCAGGGCCGCGGCGTGAGCTTCTTTGGGCAAAGTGCGGCCGCGCGGAGCTGTCCCTGGCCCGGGAGTCCCCGGCACGATAACAATGCCTTCGGAGACCAATGCGCTGTTCTTAAGCGTCCATTTAAGCGCGCGCTGCATGTGCTGTTATTGCAGTCTAAGGGCCTCCCGTGTCAGTTAGGGACCGCAAAGCCATTTGACATGGCGGCAGCCGCCTTTCATATTGCCCGCGATGCCCGTGCTGCTCGCTCACTCGCGCAATTAAACAGTTTTTAAAAAGCAGTCGCCTGCGCAGCGGTCAGAGGCGGCCGCTCGGCTAATGCACGCCGGGTGATTTATGCACGCATCTGAAGGACAAGAAGTGCGCCGTGGCTCCACTCATTAAGATTAATTAGAGGCAGGACACAGAGCGGCAGCGCTGATGAAGAGCCACCGCAGACCACGTGGCGCACGCGGTCCGAGCCGCCCGGGCTGCTCCGGCCTTTCCCTGCTCCCGCCTCGGGCTGCGGGGGGCTGGGAGGGGGCGCCATCTGTGGCCGAAACGCCGCGCTCCGCCCCCATCTGTCGGGCCGTGTCCTGTCCCACCGGATTCGTCCATTGATTAGCAGATCAGATATTCACCACCGCAGGGCGCAGATTAGGGGCTCCGAGACGGGTGAGCCGGGCCCGGCTTCGGGGAGAGCCGCCCCTGGCCGCGCTCCGCGTCAGATTGCACCCGGGACACGCAAGCCCCACCGCTTTGACCAAAAGAGGCCGATGAAAAATGTTCCTGGGGTTAAAAAGAGTCACTTCAAGAACGATGGTTTAAAAGGCTGCCTTGTTGCTCTGCTGAGAGTCATTACTTACCGGGAGCAGCTGTGGCTGAAGGAGAAGGAGAAGCAGGAGGAATAGGAGAAGGAGAAGGAGGAGGAGAAGAAGGCCTCTTACCCGGGGCCACAGGCCGTCCTGTCCAAAGGGAAGGCCGGACACTTAGCTGGGTTCGCCACACCTCACGGCTCTCCGGTAAACAGTTGAGCAACTGCAGGCCACGTTAGCTTGCCAGCCCGCACCTTTCGACCTTTCGATGGACTGCCGCGCGTGCCCGGGTCCCGTACGTTCCTTTCGTCCCGCAGAACCTCGCGCATCGGCAGAAGGGACGGGGGGTGGGGGACCGTAAGTCTCCTCGTTCAAACCACCTGTCACAGCATGCGATTCCGCAGATTTACTGTGACCCATGAGGTCATCGAGCGGCGTCACATCAGGTGGCAGTGCCATGTTGTCAGCTCTTTCATAAGAGCGGGGAGCTTCTTTTTAATAGATCAAACTCGGAGAGAATCGAGTACAGCAGCGCATCCTCTGCTTGCTCTGCTTCTCTTGCCCACAGCTAAATTATCGCTGCTCGCTTGGACCGGCGAACGTGCTGTGATTTGTGGTTCCACGGCCGCACCTGAGCCGAGTAAAGCGACTTAAGGCCGGCGACGGATTCAGCGACGGATTGGACGACCGCAATTACTCGCTTTGTTTTCGGAGCGGGTGGGGTCGGCCACCGTGCTTTATGCTTCCCTTTCTAAGCGAAGGACAAAAAACAGGTGAGCTGCGTAACAAGGGCAGCGCAAGAAATAATAGCCAAGCTGCGTATAAATGGCTGCCGTTTCGGGCGGATCGCGTCTCCAGCATCCCGATGGCCGGCAGGGTCCGCGCGCACACCTCAGCGACGGATACGAAAAAGAGCTTCTCCAAATTAGACAAAATAAAGGGCCCGGCGCTCCGCTCCAAAGTTGCTTTGCCGAAAATGAGCCGATTGACTAATGGCGTAAATGCAGTAAATTAGCGGTGCAGAGGCCCAAACAGCTTCTTGCGCCCGAAACTAATAAGAAATCAATTAGCTAATGAATTGGTCATTACGCGAAAAGCTAATCTTAGCCGGGGTATTTTTTAATGATTTTTTTTTTGCCTATGATCCTGTCTAATTGCCGTTGTCATACGGCGCTCTCAGCTTTCAGAATGCTTAATGCAGCTTCATTAGATCATAACTGGCGCGCTTGGAAGATTTAGCGGCAAACCTGCTTCCCAATTATTTTTAATTGCCAGACATTCGCACAAACAAGTGCTGCACCTTGCGGAACGGAGCCATATCTGGCATTCCTGGTGTCTCGTTCATTGCCTCATTTGAAGCGATTAGAAAAAAGCGCAGGGTGGCTGTTGTACTCGCCCCCCCCCCGGCCCACCATCTCTTTTCCTGCTAATCTGAAGAGCCCATCATTTGAAATCAACCTGTGGGTTATTGTACTCGCTGTCTCTTTGATTTGTTCCGAGGAGAGAGAGAGGTGTGTGTGTGTGTGGGGCTGGCCAGGCATGTCTCTCTCTCTCTCTCTCGCTCGCTCGCTCACGCACACACACTGCTTTCCCTGTGTGCATACCTGGGACAAAAGAGAAATTTCCTCGCGCAGCCATGAATAATTAAGGGCGCACAAAAGCCCCTTGTTTTCTATATAAAATCGCGAGTGAAACAGGAGCCTTTTGTCTGCCCTTAATTATTCACGGGCTCGCCGTTCCGATTAGGAAACGTATGGATCGGCAAATATGACCGAACGCAACTTTCTGGCGCGACAAACACCCCGAGCCGCTGCTCTGCTCACACCCGTTCTCAGCTGGCCCGTGAGAACGTGCTCAAGTGCCCGACACCGAATGGACTTTTGTGAGAACAGCTGTTGAGCTCCTCATTCCAGGGTTTCCTATCCCTCTGCGATGCGCCCTTCTCTCTCTTTTCTGGGTAGAGCGGCGCATTGTATGCTAGTTTACTGTGCTAGTTTACTCTACAAACAAGGCCGAGGGCCGAGAGAAAACGTCGCAGTAACTCGGGCCGCTGGTCTTCTCCGTGTTGAAAGTCTCGTTCATATTTCTGGTGCTTCTAAAGAGGTCACGGTGTTGTAGTGCCGCAACTTTGACCGATCTCTTGCTCCATCCTTTCTGTCCCCATGGTATCCAATACCAGCAAATACGTCGGGCAAGCAAATATTCTTCTTGTCCCTCGAGCAGCCCTTCCGCTCCTTGAGCGCCGCGCCAAGATACCACACCTCTGAGGCAGTTGTTCCTGGCAAGTGGCTGCAGAAGTGGCCGGAGAGGTGATTTAGAGGGAAGCCGGTGGCTGCGTGCCGGCATGTGGGGCGGCTGCAAGAGGCAAGCTGGCCCCACTCCACCGAGCTGCTCATTTCTGATGAGGCATGAATGGTACACCAGATGTCTATCAATATTTAGTAGTAAACATCTCAAATGTGCATCAAAATGTGGCAGCTGAGAGAGTGAGGTTTGATGTTTATGCGTCTGTGATGGGGGGGCCCACCTGTTTTACTATGTGATGCATATGATGCTATTTTAAACGTGTTTAGAATTCACCTGATGGGGCAGGTAGATGTTTGCTGGAGTCTGACAGCTGAAAATGTGCCTCTTTCAGGGCCACAGGCGCTGTTGCGTGCCGTTCAGTCCCATCAATTATCGTGCTGTTTGGAAAGCAAAGCAGAGCAAATCTGAGCGAGTGGTGGGCAGAGCTGTGGCTCTGCACCTGAAAAGCTCAGGTTCAAGTCCCACCTTGGGCTGTGTTGCTGAAGCACGGTATTACCCTGTTGCCACGGTAAAAGTTACACAGCAGTAAAAATAGCTCAGCTATTAGTGTCTTGACACCCTAAGCTGTGTTGGAGCAATTCATAATTGAAATGAAAAAAGGCAAATGTGACATAAATGTGCATTTAATTTAAATATGCAGTTTTCTTACTGAATTTAAGCGCCAATTCTCTACGAACATTCTGTAATGAACTAGCTGTGTTGCGCTGGCCAGTGGAAGCAATGTCCACAGAAAGGTCAGGCATTAACAGTAAGTTTCATATTTTGTCTTTTGCTGTCTTTCAGATCCAATAAACGGAGCCTAAATCCAATTGCGGCGCATAATTGAAGTTTATGATGCGAAGATGGGCATATGCTCATTGGCACAATTGAATCAGCGGGAATGTCCTCGGCGGGGTGTCAGTGCGCGGCCCTCAGCTCCGCTGTCGCCGTCTCGCGACACAGACGGGGTTCCTCCGCCTTCTTTCCACCGAAGACGCAAAGCGCCATTTGAACAAGGGGCACGCCTCAACCTTTTGTTCAAATTCCGTTTCAAGTGGGAGGTCTGCCTTCAACCAGACGAGACCGTGAGTAGATTTCAGATTTTTTGTATTCTGTCCACTTCTGAACTAACGCTGTAATTAAGTTCCATATATGCAGTCCAAGAAAAATGAAGCGCAGAGGAAACCGAGCATCTCATAAATACGATGATGAGGGACTCATTACGGTGCAGTCGGATGCGGATGGGAGGCACAATGCTCTTGATTCGAACCAGGTGAGCTCCATCCTGCGAACTGCGGCTCCAGCTTCTGGACCAAACTTAAAGCCACGAAGCTGCTTAGCTTCACCGCCTGCTCAACAAGCGGTGGCCTCCACAAGCACGATTCGTTGCCGTCAGAGGCCGTCGCTCATGTCGCGGCGTACGCGTTAGTCCAAAGGGCATTGCCCGGGCCACGTGAGTGGACATCTGCCAGCGGCGACGGCCAACGCGTTACTGCTCTCCTTGCTGCAGATATTATGTAAATCGAATTAGTTAATTCGGTGCCCCTGTTCCACAAAGTCTGCCACCGACACCTGCCACCATCTCAAGCGCAGGGACACAGATGCGCCGTGACACCGTCTTCATTAAATAAACAAACCAGGTTCCCCAGCACAGCCTTTGGTGAAAGGTGCCATCCATTCTTGTACATTTAGATGAGAGAAATTGGAAATGACAGCAAGAAGTTTTATTTGGCTGTCTCCAGACGCACAGGGCAAAGACGTGGTGTGTGCGCCCATGCGCGTGCGTGTGTGTGTTTGCCTGGTCCTCAGTTCCTCAGCCAAGGACGGTTACTAATGTATTTTTTAGCTATAGTTCTGCAATCAAAGACGCCCTCGTGGCCTTCTGATACATCATCTAAATTTTATAACGCTTCTTACACGATAGTCTGCTAGGCTACCAGTGGAAAGCAGAATGTCTATTTGCTTTTAACTCTGACATCGTTTCTTTTTGTCTGCCTGTCTCTTTTCTCTTCTGGTTATTCTCTGCTCCTGGGATCAAGGCTGCACTCGCTGCAGTGCTGCACAATGGCCAGAGTCAGGCGGCACGATGCAGCAAAGACTCGGTAATCCTCACTCTGTTACGGGGGAAACTTGCTTACTTTTGGGGGTCATTTTATTTTTTTTTTTTGTGTTGCAGATACACAGGCTGAGTATTGTTAATGTGTCGACACGGAACACCGAGGTAAGCTGTGGAAACAGAAAAGGCGGAAAGGCGGAAAGCTGAAAAGCGTGTGAGCGTTGCATTAGCTTCACGTTAATTCAAGGAGAGCTTTGCTACTCATTTGCTGCTCATCCGTTGCCCGGCTGTGGAACGGCACTCGCGGTCCAATTTGCCGACACGGACCGGGTTTGTGTGCGTGCGCCTGCCAAAGCATCGCTGACGATTTTACCGAGAGCACCGAAAAACACCTTTTAGAGCCACGTGGGCATTAACACGCTGTTAACGCCGAGGAACGAGCGGGCCGAGACCCGAAGAGGGAACGCCAGCAGTTAAGACCCTGGGTGAAGGGTGGCCAGGACTTCGCCACCAGCCAAACAAATCTTACTGCGGATAAATGCCGCGTGTGCATAATGAGGGCCCGTGTAGTGCCGGGAGGAAGCAGGCGCCACCGTAATGCCAGTTCACAAGGTAATCGGGCCTTTGTTCACATTTGTTTTTTCTGTCTCAAAGGTGTGGAGCCTGAAAAGTAGAAAAATTAAAACTTCAAAGCAGACACCCGGTAATGAAGCACATTCTCCTCAGTCCATCCCTCTTGTTTTATGATGTGCGGTGGAGTCGCGGGCATTTCGATTCGTGCATCCCCTTTGCTGTAAGCTGAGCCCGAATGTTGAAGGATAAGAAAACGGCAGAGAAACGCCCGCCGCGGTTACTCTTGAACTCGCTTGCGCTGTTTCTTTCAAAATCCGTCTACGGCCAATTGGATTTTGAAAGATTCAGGGATGCTGTTTTCACAGCAAAACGACGTTTAAAAGAAGAGATCTCCAAAGACACATGTTTACGCGTTGACTTTGGCCCCACGCATCTTGAAAACGCGTCTTGTCGACCTCTCGGACTGTTTTTAATGACGTCAGATATAGGCACATTATACATATTTACCACGAATATTAGAGACATTTCCCGATAGCATAGGTGGGGATGAGGTGCGGCGCCTGAGCTGAGAGCACGGCCAGGTGGGCTGAGCTCCAAGTCGCTCGGCACTTTGCATGAGAACCTTTCCTGGCCGCTTCATTTAAATGTCCGCATTGCCCAAATCAGTCAGAAATGCTTTCCCGGCGTGACAACCCTCGCAAGAAGAGGTCACGTGACACTCGAGCGGTATGTGTTCGGCTTTCGTTTGGGTTCAGTGTTTTGGACTGTGAAGAAATGATGACCACCCCCGCCCGCCCGCCCCGGCACCCTTCTTCACTGCTGGCCCATTTCCATAACCGCTCCTGGCTGTCTGGCTACTGCTATTTTAAATGCGCTTGAGCTAAATGCCCTGTCACATAATTTGAGTTTTTCTCCAAATTGTCCAGCCTTTACCTAAAGGCCATGTTTGAAAACAAATGCCCATTATGATGGAGTCCACGCAGAACTTTATGTCCTCGGCTGAGATCATTGACAGCTTGATGTGAGAAAGGTCAATTGGAATAACAGGTTCGGGCTTTAGTGTAAATGTGTTGCTTGGCTTGGCTTTGGAACGGGTGGCCTGAAACAGCGTGGGGGGTGGGGGGCAACGGCGGCCGCTGCCCGTGTTCGGTAATGAGAACAGCGGGGTGCAGACTGCTGCAATCTGTGATTATAATTACGCCCTCGCCTTTTTCCCCTCACTGTTCCCACTCCGGTAGATTCCTACTGCAGCATCCCGCAGCCTGGGCAGCCCCACTCGCATTCCCAGCGCACAGAGTGGCGTTTGTGCCCAGGGAGCCCACTGACCCGGGGGAAACCTGCATTAGGAACGAAGCACTTCATGAAACAGAGGCCACTAAGCCCTATGGTGCACAAATGGGGCCTGAAAAGTGTCCACGCACAATATAACACAAAGCTGCATCTTGTAAAGAATACACAGACAAAACAGCCACTCTTGTAGGTAGCCTTTAAAAAATCTGCTTCAAAATCTTTCTGGAATGTTTTCTTTTCTAAAATATGGCAAATTGTTGTGACAAATTACCCAAAGGGCTGAAATAAGAGCACAGCTGAGAAAGGAGGAGGCGCTGGCGTCGCTGCGGCCTAATGGGCCCGGGCGATAAAGCCTCTGTGGCAGCACTGTCCTGTGCAGGTTACCGTAGCAAAGTACCATAGCGCAGCAAAGGAGTGAAATGCCGTTGCTGCTGACTGCGGTTCTTGGCCCGTCGCAAAGCCGCGAGACAGCAGAACAATGGAAACGCAGCCATGTTTTGTTCCCCAGGCTTGCAGCAATGCTTCAGCCGCAAATAAGCGTGCACCACGCTGCTGTGTTCAGTCGGTGTTCGCTGAGCAACTCTTCAACGAGGAGGTTGTGGCTTCTCTCCAGCAGGGCTGCGATCCCACAGCAGCGTGACTCCGAAGCACGCGATGAGTGACAGAGAACATCTGGGGCATCCCGAAGCGACCACGTCACCGACTTTCCGGCAAGGTTTTGATAAATACATCTTTTTGTTCTCTTTGAAAATAAAGATTGGGCATATTTGGTTTGTGATTTATTTGCCCAAGACTCTCTGAAAGCTTCTTTTTTGCCCCTGAGTGGGTGAAGCTGAGAAGCCCTGGCAGATGCTGCTTCTCCTTCCCGTTTGTCATCGTACACCTAATGGGATCTGCAGGATGCTGGTGCTGGGCTGGACCGTGTCTCCAGGACACCGCTGTCGGTCTGGATTCTATCTGCACGGCACTGATGCAGGCCTCCATCCACCTTCCTTCCTTTCTTGTTCGGCCCTGCAAAACCCAAAGTAATAATAACGGTAACGCAAAATGTTCACGTCGCACAGCTAATGCACATGGTGACTTTTTTCTGGCCAAAAAGCCAAGCATGAGAGAAGCTCTTTCTGCAGCTTTTCACTCAGCTGTCTCAGCCTGAAGGTCCTTTCAAAGTGATAATTAAACAAAATGTCTCCGTAACTGTATTTTATGAGAAATGTAATGATTTATGTCACGGTAAAATATTACTTTAATTTTCCTGCTGCATTTATACCATCTTGAAGTTATTATGAAGCTGTTATTATACTCTTTGCTGTAAAACATTGAGATGGGCTGACATCCCACGCACGGTCTGGTTGCACAGCCCGGTGCCACGGGATGTGGAATTGGCTCCGGTGCACCACGACCCTGGTCGGCCTAAAGCGTTAAAGGACAATGGAGGTATGCCTGTAAAATAAAATGAATGAATGAATAAATAAACTGTGCCTTTTGGGGGTTCTTGTTTCAGTGTAGCAGTTTAGAGCATTGTTTTCAAAATTCTCCCACAGCGACACCCCAAGGACTTGCGAAATTCTGCTCGACACGCCAGCAAACCGGGCCTGTAAATTTACGTCCTGCATCGACCCGACTGCACAGAGCACCTGGGTGGCAGGACGGTAGGACCATGAATTTAATCTCTGCGCGGCCTGACCGCCTCAATCCTGACCTCCAAGCCCCAGGCATTCCCGTGGAATTAGGCAGTTTTTGCATTTAAGTCTTATTTCTGCTGCCGCTGCGTCAAGATGCGTGTGCTTGCAAAGAAAAATCTCCGAGAGGGAGCGCAGACGCCACGTCGCAACACGTCCTGGCCGCTGTCGTGCCGCCCGTCCCCAGCACGAGGCTCCGAGGCTCTGAGGCCCCCCGCCTCTGACACACAAACGCGTGCGGTTAAGTATTGTGTCATGTAATGTGGGGTGTCACTCAGCCGATACCTTTACAAAGGTTACACGCGTTAACGTCAGTCGGGGGAGTCCCCAAAGAAGGCCTCCCCATAGCCGCACGCCTTTAAAAGTTGCAGCTGAGTGAAGTGTCAGAGCCAGTATGAAGATACAAACAGGATGGCAATCGGCATCACTCCGCCGCTGACTCCCGCCACTTTGATCTCATTCCATTCTGTACTTTATGATGCATGAAGCTGTCAGATTAAGGGCTGTTCAAAAACCCACTGTAGCTGTGGAGCCTGACAGCCCGTCTGATGGATTACAGACAAAACAAAAGGGTTATCACCTTTAGCGCGAAACGCTTCCGTCGCACTCCGCGGATGCAGGAGGGGAACCGCCCGAGCCCTTGCGGCAGGCCTGTGCGCGAACGGTGGAAACCGCCCCCCCACCCCCGACGCTGGCGAAAGAGGGCACTCGGAGGCCCCCAGCGCACCGCGCAGGTCGTGATGCTGCTCCGCGATAAGCACTCGTGTTTGGGCCGTTTTCCCGCTCACCGTAACCTCGGCCGGGCCGCACGCTGCAGTCGCGCCGCTTTCGGGAACGCCGCTAAGCACGGGACTCCCCGCAGCGCCTGTTGTGGCCGCGCGCACCCCTTGCGCGAGGACGCCGCATCGCTCCGTGCCGTTTACAAAACACAAACCCGTCCGTTTCCGCCGCGATCGTAATTAAAGCGACGCCGTGCGTTACGCAGTCCGAGGAGCGACAGACTATGAAAGGTTTCATGAGTCCATGCGAACGGCTTTCTTCTCCACTCCTCAGCCGGGCAAGACATCTGTTATTTAAATAAAGGTTTTAAAAGAAAACGAGCGGGGAGTAATTGTTATTCCGCACCGTTCGGCTGCTGACAGGAATTGTGCCGGGTTTAAAAACCGCCGCGCTGAATCCGAATGACAGGAGGAGATAATGAGGCCTTTTGATGTGATGCGTCGGAGAGGGAGATTTCACACAGGCGGCGTACAGCACCGAGCAGCGCGTTCCAGGTCGGCCTCCGACGCCCGGCGGAGGCCTTGTTTCGCGCTCTCTCTCTCTGTCGGCCCTCCGGTCCCTCACCGCCGCGTCCCCGCACTTTGCGGGACGTTCGTCTCAGGGCCCCGATAATGAACGACACGACGCGAAACAAAGCGCCCGCAAACAAACGCCGGCTGCCGTCATCGGCACGGCAGAAATTAATTAACGCGGCGCTGAAGATTTGTGCCGGGTGACGCGGCGTCGATAGACTTCATCATTATTTTTTCCCGGTAGTCGGTGTGCGATGGGGCTAAGTGGCACCCGGTCACGCAGACGCCCTGGTACACTGACTGGCAGATGCAAAATAACGGCGAGGTTTGCTTCTTCCGGCTGACAGAGAGATCACGGCGGAACGCGGCGGGCGTAGTCGGCGAACGTGATGCCCCGCGAAGCAGCGCGTCGCTAACTAGCTAAAGGCCCCGTCTTGCAAGCGGGCTGTGAAGACAAACAATTAGGAGGGCCGTGCTGGGACGGGGGGGCCACCGTGCTGGCTCCGCGACGTAGATGCTGTGGGACAGGGAACGTGCTTCGTGGAAGCAGCTGCGGAGACTTGGGCCGGTGTTCCTCGCTCTTCCGGAAGAGGAAATATCCTTCTGTCCGCTCACTTAAGTCTTGGCGAACACCAACCCCTGAACCCCCAACCCCCTTTTTACTCTCCTGGCTTTTGACTCCTGCAGATTAGCAGTGACATGGCTTGGCATCCATCCAGGTAGACGGGGGACATCTCAGGACCGCATTGTGACGGAATGATCTAATGGGGTGGCACTTTAAGTCAAGAGTCTACTAATAAGAATCGATAAATGTACCATAAGAGATGGGGAGGATAACAGCGGATGCCGGTGCATGTTAATGAGATGAGGAGGAGGAGGAGGAGGAGGAGGGGCGGCGCTGGGCTCCAGGGGGCTCGGCATGGAAATGCGTTCCACATTTCAGATACGTGTTCCCCGTCAACCACAGGCCACCGGTACACCAACCTCATTACCCCCGCGGCACAGGACGCCATCTCGATGCTCTGCTGCGATGTGTATGAAAAATCTGCCTTACTTTTATATTTAGTCGAGGTGAATCTCCTCTCTATAAAACACACGAGCTGCATGATTCCCGCAAAGACCGCTTAGATTTTTTTAGGGGACCAAACAAAAGTTCCTTACTGGTGAAATAATATTAACAAAAGGCGTTTTCTAGAAGCCTTTCTCAAACATGACTCGGTGCTGCAAAGGCTGCAACAGTCTGCAATACATCAGCCCATTTGCGATGGAGAAATAAATAAATCCTTTGTTTGCGCACGGCAGAGATGAACTGGCAGCGGAGATTAAACCAGTGGTGTCTTTGCAAGGGCAGATATTGAGAGATAAGCCATGTCTACCTTTTTACACTTAAACTTTGCATGGAGAACTTTCTTGCTCCTCAGGACGGTAACTTTGGCTTGGACTGGACCAGGCTATACTGGACTAGACTGGGCCAGACAGACGGTGGACTGAGATGGACAGCAGCAGAGCAGACCTGGCGTAGGGACTACACCGTGGCGGCAGGGCTTCAAAGAGGCCAGCACTATGTGCAGTGTGTTCATGTTCACAAAAGTCTCTCTGAGGAGTGGGTGGGAGGTGTAGGCACCCTGGCATTAGCTGCTCACTAAAACACGCTTAGCGTGGGACAGCGAAGTAAATGGGGCCCAGCTGATGTGTGTTATCCACGTGCCCCAGAGAACCGGGTTAATTGACCATGTTCACTGTGCCCATATAAAAGACCTTTTACTACATGGTAAAAAGCAGCCACCTGGCTGCACTCTTTGTGGTGTGTGTGTATGGAGTAATAGTGGCCACACTGTTGGGCCACCAGACACTACCCACAGCTGTGTGAAATGCACTCCGACGTGAAGCATATGACACAACTTAAACGGCACGGAAGCCGCCTGTCCGAGTGTCACAGTTCCCTTCTGCGTGGAACGTGAGGGTCAGCAGAGGTCACAGACGGGCCGCTGGGAGACCGCGACCGCAGTACGATGTTGTCCACCTAGCACCTCTGTCCCGAGGCCCCATTAAAGACCCCGATAAATAATTATAAATGCCCCGCGTAATGGCTGTGAAACTCGGGTGCATGTTTAATGGGCGACTTGTGACACGCTGGGAGAAAAAGAAAACACCTTAAAGGAAGACAGATGGGCCAATCAGCTTTGTGTATAATAGCCCACCTGTCTGTCAGAACCACGAGGGAATAGCGGCTGTGAACAAGGCTCGGCGAAGCAATAAATGAATACTGATAACGCGGGAATCACAGGAAGACCCGAGCTGTGAAAACAACGTGAACCGATTGTGAATCCAGTATAACTTAAGAGCAGGAAACAGGCAAGTGCGCGCGCGCACGAGCGTGCGACTCCTAATTTCCGTCAGTTCTGCAAAAATGTACAAAAAATGCAAACTGAGAGGGACAATGTTGTCAGAAGCAGGATTACATGCCGAAGATGTGAGTATTCTGCAGCCGCGTCGCTCTGTTCTTCTGGGTATTTGTATCAATGTTATGATGTAATAAAAATTCATGATACGAGCGTGTAAACCACATTACCAAGTCTCCCGAGTTTCATGACATGAATAAAAAAAACCTCATTCTGATGCCTAATTATTTTTGGTGATGACAGCCTGAGAGCTTTGCAGCGGCCGGCGTGTTTCGGGTCACACGGCTCACTTTCAGGTACGCCGAACCGCGGTGGGAAGCAAACCGCTCGTCGCCGACCGCAATGAAAACACTCCTGCAACACGACGGCATCCCGGGCCTCTCGGCACCGCTCGCTTCCACACATTTCTTGACACAGAACTGATTCCGTTCTGAGGATTGATTCTCTCTTAAAACCTCATGTATTATTGATGTCCTTGTGATTTAATGAATTATTTGATGCTGTCATACGCACACACAGCTTAATGCTGAGCAAATTCTTTATTCACAATTTTATTCAATTTATGTTCAAGGAATTTCTGTGTCACTTCTTGTGTTTAGTGAACATGGCAAGAGATTAAAAACAAGATTCGCTCAGATAATA
This sequence comes from Heterotis niloticus, assembly GCA_018136845.1. Lineage (NCBI taxonomy): Eukaryota > Metazoa > Chordata > Actinopteri > Osteoglossiformes > Osteoglossidae > Heterotis > Heterotis niloticus. The sequence continues at coordinate 16,466,518 of CM030906.1, forward strand.
TCTGTTAAAATCTGACTTTATTACTTTTATTATTATTATTATTATTATTATTATTATTATTATTATTATTATTATTATTAGAGAGGCAGCAGTGTTGTTGGCTCACTTTATTGTTCCAAAATGCATTTGTTAACCATGCAGCTAATTTTTGTCCCGCGGTCTGGTTTTTCCCTGATTTGTATACATTTATCCACCACTTATTTAAGCGCACACTTATTTCCCCTCCATTGGACCTTCGCTGAAGGGCACCCCCTTGGGTAAATGCAAATGTCCACTCCTTAACCACCGTGTGCCATCAGCCCGGGCTGTGCTCCTCTGCCCCATCCCCCGTTGGGCTTTACGGAAATCCACCCGTGCCATAAAGCAATGCGCTGTTCATTGCGCGCTTATGAATTTCGGAAAGGGGCGCGGAGCCGGGTGACAAACCCGTCGGAAGGTCCACTTGTGTGCGTGCGGCTAAGTGACGGGCCGCTGAGAGGGGAGCTGTCAAGGCCAGAAATCACTGCCTGTTCACTAAGTGTGATTTCTAACTTCTTTTACTTGCCCTAATGACTCTTCTGAAAAGCTTGTTAGTGTTTGGCGAACAGGAGCTCGGCTTCCGGTTCAGTACACATAAAAAAAATCTTCCCTGCCACCAAGCAATCCAGTTTGTGTGCACTTTTGAATTTTAAAAGCCAGGAGGCCTGTATAATGATGGCGTGTGCCTGTATGTCACGGCCTGACATGCTGCCACCATTATGGTGGCTGGGCTCGGCACCTCTGCACACAAACCCCTGGGTCCGGCGGCCATGCGGCAGCGGTCATCCTCCAAGGGCAGCCTGTTGGATACACGATGGGTGCAAGAGCGGAGTCAGTGGGGCAACAACATAGATTTTCTGCTGAGTGGCCTAGGGAAAGACGCCTGTCACTAGGTGGCTGCAGGACACTTCCATCCACTTTTTGCCAATACAGTAATTTGCTTTGAAATAGATTTAGTTTCCAAAATACGTAAATGCTTGCATGCTACCTTGGAAAGCTCAACGGCCAAAGTGGTCATTTCATTGCGAGCGTTTGGCAACGGCTTTGCGCCCAGGTGTAAGGTGAACAGATAAATTCGTCCTCGGCTGCCCTGGCTGTCGGCTGAGGGCCGACAGTCTCCCATTGCTCTGGGGCACCTTTATTCTCTGTGGTTCCGCACAGGCCGATAAAAGCGCAAGTCAACCTTTTAACCCCCTACAAAGGTGACCGTGCAGATGTACATCTGGCTTCTTCAGCAGTTAAGACTAAAAGGTCCTGAGTTTTGTTAGACAAACTCTAAATGTTTCAGCAGAAGAAGAAGATGGGGGGGGTTCTCTGCAGCACGGTCACGACAGTCTCGTGCACAGGGCAGCCTGGACAGCAGAGCAAGTGCTGAGGATTGGCCTGCAGAGAGGCTTACCAGGCGGTTCGGGCTCATTCCCACCACGAAGAGGCTTGAGATTAAGCTCAGTTTTGAGCTGCTTCAGGGTTCCCTCACCTCTGTCAGGATTAAACCCGGTCGTGTCAGCCGCCGAGCCCTCTGGGAAATCAGCTGCCTGCAGACAGGTCACTGAGGCCCATGCATATATTCATGCACTTAATCTCACGCGGTGGCTGTGCAGGTGAAGAAATTGCATTTCATTTACGCAAGAGCCACTCGGCGCCCCGTAAACGACGACGTACAGAAACGTCTCAACCGGTTAGGAATCACCTGCGGTGGCAGCCCATCATGTCCTCCTCATGAGCTTGGGCACAAGGGGTCCGCTGGGGTCCACTGGGGTCCGCTGGGGTTCTGCTGGGGTCCGCCGGGGTCCAGGCCAGGGGGCAGGGGGTGGCGGCTCACAACAAGTTTATTCAGCGGATGCAGAGCGTGCGCTGGTGTTAAGAGGATAAATTATTAAAAGAAGCCTGACAGACACAGCACTCGAGTGAGAGTCACGGGATTTGAGGCAGAAAGAGCAAACTGTTTGTTTTCCTCCGTGTGCTCAGTTACTGCATTTTTACTGCCATTTGAGGGAGGAGAGTAAACAGCCCAGTGTCGGGATTAAAATGCAAAGCACCCCATGCGTCTGATTCGGGCGGCTGAAGGAGCTTTGAGAATGAAATTAAAATGCCGCACGATGAGCAGGGCGGCGGGGCCATTGGGGTGTCTGTAAACGCAAACTCGGGTGCTGTGGCACTCAAGGCTACGTCTTTCTCCTGTCCACCCGCTTATCACGGTGGACAGAAGACTCGGTCCTGGCCAGGAGTCAGGGTCCTGCAATGTCATTTTCGGCATTTGACGTTGGGACCCACGAACCACCTGCCGCAAAGGCGTCCACCTGTTTCTGCCTTTCTGCCTGTCTTGCTCCTGCGTGCGTCTCCCAGACGGAGGCCAAGATGACTGCTGAGTACCTGAACAGTCGTGACTGTGGGGGAAAAAGAGGAAACGCTGGAAAGAGTTTGGGGTGCGGGATCCTCTGGCCTCTGCACACATGTGGCAGCGGGACAGGTTCAAGCGCCGCCCGTGCCTTCGCTCCTCATTTCAGCCCCCAAACATGCGATGATGGAAATTGGAGGCAAATATTTCTGTCTGGGAGCAGAGAGCTGCAAAGTTGGGCTGAACAAGGAGCAGTCAGGCATTCATTGCTGTTAACTGCTGTCACTTCAGCGATTTCCTCACAGCCTCCTACACACACACACACACACACACACACACACACACACACACACACACACCAAAGGCCCCCCACCCCTGAAGGACTGGGCTCCAGATGTAGATCGCTGCCATTAGACGTCTGTAGCCTCTCCTCTGGGCCGCTATAACCCCCTGCCTTGGCCTACAGGTGCATCCCGGGTTAAGTGAATAAATTCTGCACCTAAAGGTTCGCTTCCTCTAGCCCTGACTGCCAGACCCTGACTTTAGATGAAAGGGCTTGTAGAAAAATGGACTGAGATGCCACCGTGGACTGGCAGGAAGCTGGGGGGGTCCAGTCTCTAGCCGCTCTTCCTCTACCCCACAGCTCACTCTCTGAATTCCACACGATAAAGGTTTTCTTTACCCTTCTTTACTTTCACTGAAAGCTTCTGTTTTGTTTCCTCTAATTTCTCACGAATCCACCTTGTTTGTTTCTCCCACCAGGCCCGCGTTTCTCATTCGCACTTCTGGTGTTGTCTGTACGCTGCAAAGCGGCCGTTTTTCCTCATCAAACAGGCTTTCCTCGCTGGGACCCACAGCGCTTCGAATCTGCCTTCAGCTCCTGTCAGGATGTACAGCTGGGCCGCACCCGGAGAGAGAAGCTAAGCGGCGGCTCGGCAGAGCCTGACAGCAGAGCCGGTGCCGGCCCCCCCAGCTGCACGACTCAGACACACGCATTTCTGCACAACTTTTCATCTTTTCTCTTATTTCTTTGTTATTTCTTTCTTATGAAGGGAACAAAAGGTGAGAAATTCAACAAGCGGTGCTGAACTGGGGTTGAAGGTGGGGAGGGGGGTGTGTCTCTCCTCTCTGTCTGAACCTCCTGCTTCCTTTCCTGAAGTGGCCAAGGCAAAGCTCCTCCACATCAGACGTCCATCTGGTGTTGATGTCTGTTTGTATTTGGTGTCCAAAGGCCACTGTTTGCGCTTCTAATAGCCGAGCAAATGCCGAGCAAATGGGTTCACTCAGCGCCCGGCTTTCACATTACAGGAATTAATATCGCTCGCCAGAGTGTCGTGATTTATTCTTTATGAATGAATTTATGAACATATTCACTGCTGCCGTGGTGCTGTGAAATGTCTGCAAGCTGCAGTCAATTCTTTGTCACTTTCTGATAAAGGAAAGAAAACGCAAACTCTGCGGTGCTCAAAGCATAATATGAAGCATCTGTCTATACATTTCCAAATTAAATTTTTTTATTTAAATTAAATTATTATGGGTGGGGACCCATGCAGATTTTACAGAGGAACCCAAAAACGGGCAAAATTAGGATTTCTATGACAAAGAGATAGACAGACAGACAGACAGATACGAGGCTGCAGCAGTATGTGTACAACAAAGTTGGCACCACACTGACACATGCAGGAAAGTTTCTGAATAAATAAAAAGTAGAAGAGGCAACACAGGAGCACTTGGACAATGAGAGGTCAGTACTTCCCCAACAGCCAGATACTGCAGGGGATGTTGAACATTTTTTTTTAGAAGCCATGTGGGCAAGTTGGCGAGAACGTATGTGAGTGCTGAGGGTTTCATTGAGAGGTTGGATGATCCTTGCAGGGAGGCCCTGTCACTGCTGATTCTCCTCAAGTGCACAAGGAGAAACCCAGGCTTTGGAGCTGGGCAAGGTTAGCGGTTTTGGTGGAGGATGCCATAATGATCCGGGTGTGTGGTCATTCTCATCAGCCACAGCTTTAGGTAGCCATGGAAATGCTTGGCATTTCTGCATTCTGCATTCACGTTGTAGAGGCACGAGCAGAAGAGCCGCATGACTGACATCAGCCCTGGTGGAAACTAACCCTTTGCTCACGTCTTCCGCAGCCACGTATTTATTTCCAATAAGTGTGTGGTCATTCTCATCAGCAGCCCTGAGCCCAGCAGCGCACAGGTGACACAAATGAACCAGCTTTGGACAAAATAGAGCTACCGGACAAAAGTACCAGGAGTCCGGGCAGCACAGTGGAGCAGCAGCAGGAAGCATTCTAGCAGCACTGAAGGCAACACCAGAGACTCCTAATTCCCAAGCTGCAGCTGAAACCCTTTGTACTGAAGTCCATTCGAGGTGCCAAGCGAAAGCGAAGAGGAAAACACGGCAAAGCGGCACAGGTTGTCCTCCACAGCCGTGGCCTCTTGGCATCCTGGTGGCGCTTTTGGTGACGGCTTCTACAGCCAAGCCCTCGTGTCTCTCCTTACATGAACACCAACACAGGCAGGTGGCCGTTTTGTCCCACGCTAAAGTAGTTTGCAAGAGCAGGAGTGATTCTGGACTGGGCGGTGGGCTCTCCTGCGCAGCTCCCAAGCTCCTCTCCCCATTATGGGGCCTCATCCCACCCTCCACCTGGTAAAGACCAATTTTTTGAGGCACGTTGAAGTTTGATCAGTTCTCCTGAAAGGAGTTGGGTGGTTCTTCTTTGAATTCCTTACCAATACTTTTCAAAGTAAAGCGAATGTTCGACCCCTGCAACGGACTGGTGCCCCATCCAGGGACAGCTTCACAGCCCGGTGCGCTCTGCTCTTGGGCCGGGATCGGGCCCGGCGTGACCCCGCGTAGGATGGGCAGTTGATGAAAATGGAAAGATTAACACTCATCTAACCATTTGCTCATTGTTTCTTTTTTCTTTCTCGTCTGAATTTGTGCATCTGCTCATTCGCTGGCGGAAAACACTTGGCCAAGTCAGGGCCATGGGGGTCAGGAGCCTAATAGAACTACCGAGGGCAACAAGGTGCATCGGACAGGAGGCCAGGGGCCGGGGGCCGGGGTTCGGAGCAAACAGAGAAGAGCACGATGGGCTTTGGCGGAAAAGAAACCGATCGCTTCAGATAATCAAAGGTTTTCACGAACGCTTTATTTGTTCTGGGACTTAATGGCAGGCTGGTGGCCCTGATGTAAACACTGGCCAGGAACCACTAACATTACAGGGTCATTTAACCTTGCTGAAACCAGATTAATTTTTCTTAAACTACCTCGCAGCTCCCTGTTGGTTTGGCTCTTTGAAAGTTAAATTGTGGGATTCTGACTCATCCAGAAAAGAGCCCGATATCCACTTTTAATGAAGTAATAATGAAGTGAGCAGCAGCGCTCGCCCATGATTATCTCCGCAGAAGAGAATTAATTTGAATAAAGCCGGCCGGATTAGGCCGGGTTTTAGCCACAAGGCTGTGGGCCTTGGGGAGACGGCGCGCTTATAGCTGAGCCATTGGGGACGGACATACGGCCGTTTGTGCCGAGGTCACACCGTGTAGACAAGCAGCGCGTGGCTTTGTCGCTCTCTTTATGTCGCATCTCGGGAGGAAATGGGCAGCCTGGGGGTGGAACGTGGAGGGACACTAAAGCGAGGTGCGGCTCGAGGTGTTTAGAAACGGGGGTTACGGTCGCAGGTCGACTCTGACTGCATCCTTCTGCCACGGTGGTTTTTCTCTGCCGGATGATACAGTCACTCAAGCGCGGCGTTTGAATCCTAAGGACCTCTGGGAGCGGATTTCTCGCTCGCGAGCCCCCTTCTAAGGGGGATTAAGGGGATTAGGAACCATAAAATGACCAAGCACCAAGTCCCCAGGCAGACCCGGTCTCCCGACTCCCGGGTCGCCGAGACGGACTAGAGGCCGGTTTACAAAGTTCCCCTGAAAGGGGCTGCTTAGCATGACAAAGGACGCAACAATTCGCTGATCTGCCACAATAACAGACAATGAACTCGCTGCAGTCGACCCACCTCATTTTCATCTGAACAAATGGCATTACACTTGGCAATGACATTGTTCTAAACTCGAACATGGGGCTCCTCTTTCTGCGCCAAGCTCAAGGTGTCATATTAATTATTTAAATCTGCACAAAATTTCGGCTCTATTCCTCCAAGGCCCTACGTAGTGCCAGAAGGTCTGGAATCTGCATTAGTTTTGTTAATTAGGGCTGAAAAAAGGCTTTGATCTCCAACACTGGAAAAAAGGAGACCCCCAGAATGAATTATTTTCCTGCTAACCTATTTTTGTTAAGTTTTTTAAATGTATGTTTTGAGCCAGTGCGTAAGACTTCCATGTGGGAAGCAAAGGCGCACGCGCATTTCTGCAGCCAATCCTCCCACTGCTCGGGCTGGGCAGCGAAAGCAGCGGAGGCTGCCAGTCGCTTTAGCGGTGGACAAAGGTGCGAACACGCAAGAGGTCGTTTCTCGCCTGCTTCGCTCTTCATAGGAACCTCCCGGAAGAAATTCCCACGGCTTCATGATCCCGGCAACCGAGCAAAGTTTCGGCAAGCTCGCCTCAGGGGAAACCATATTAAATAAAAAGAATCAAACGCAAACCAAACATTAGAAATGACTTTGCATTGTTCCCAGGGTGCTTTGCGAGTTTTGTCTGGGGGAAGACATCAGCGGCACCGCTTGCTGACAGAGAATCAGCACAGAAATGCGGCAGTAATCGTGCACATGTGGTCCAACTTGGCTTTAATTGGATCCTGAAACCCAAGATCTGAGGAGCAGCTTGTCCTCCAGGCAGAACCTCGGCCTCCTCCATGGGACCATCAACTTTTCGTGGGGCCCAACAGCTGATTATTGCTCTGCTATTGACAGATGTTTCATTTGCTTGAAGGAGAAATGGCTTCGTAAATGCTTAGCAGCGCTGGCGGACTTGAGTCGGGCTTAATAACAGCGGCGAAAAGCAAAGCGCTGGTAGGCAGGAAATGAGCACCAGCCATCGCTTGGAAGGTGACGCAAAACAAAATGCGACAGTTTGCTCAACCGCTCCCCCTCTGCGCAGCAAAACTTCAGCCGAAACTTGCTTGCCTCTCCTACAGAGCATGAACGCAGCCCCCTGCACTGCAGCCCAGAGCTCCTCCAGGATGCCTGTGGGCCAAGAACCTTATCAGCTTTGCTTCGCTGTTGGCCACAGCCACGCAGCCCCCAGCTGGAGGATCTCAGAGGGATTGCAGCATCGTGGTGGCAAAGCCCTGCACCCTTACTGTATGGTCAACCTTGAGGTTAGAGAAACAATGAGCTGGAATGAACGCTGCCATGTTCAACAGGGCTATGCCAATTTTTTTCCCCAAGTTCCATACGTTAATTCTGCTAAAATGATGCTGACCTAGAAAATGGCAGCAGTAAAATAGTCATTTTGTGGCGAGAAATTCGTGCCCACTATTATCTTTGCTTTCTGAACTTGCTCCGTGGTTAAGTTGCGTTTGTCATGACGCCAGGCCCACCTGCATGTTTATTCTGGTGTTCATCTGCAGAAACGATGCATTTATGAAGCACCATCACGGCAAAATTAAGGTAAAAAACTAAAATGCACAAATGACCTCGGTTAGCGTCGCCACTCCTTTATTTTCACATCAGAAAAGTCTTCCACTTCTTAACAAAAGTGTCAAGCGTGAAACAAATTTTTAGCAGCGTCATATTTGTTCCCCACTAAACAGGACCCTTTGGTGTGTTCACTCCCGTTTATTAAAGGCACAACTAGGCTATGTGGCGCCTCCGTTTGGCAAGCTGGCTACGCAGTTCACGCCCTTAGCGGCCTCTTACGGCACTCCTGATTTCCCACTAAAGGAGGCATTCCTGTGCTTAACATAGAGTGCCAGTTCACTTGTAGGCAAATAGGAGCTTGCGAGCGCTGTCCCCTAAGCGAGGGTTAGCTCTGAAAATCATGAGCATGCAGGCCATCAGCCGGCAGCGGCTCCACTTTCTGCCATGGGCTGCGCCCCTGCGTTCAGTGTTGAGAAACCTCTGCGTCCGATGGACGACCCGACAGCTACACGAGCAGAGCGACGCCTCGGCATTTCGCAGCGCTTAACTTGGCTCCGTTAACTTTGCTTGTTTAAAGCTTCTCTTCCTCCGTAGCCGCAGACCCTGAACAAACTCGCACAACCTCCAGTCCTTTGTACGTCCGAAATCCCCCTTTTCAATCCTACGCCTCTGCTCCAGACCCCCCACTACTGGCTTTAGCAGTGGTGGGGGGTCAGGGGGTCGAAGGGGGTTGGGGTAAAAATAATGACTTGGAGCCAAACTCGCCTGTGGCACTAAGGCTTGCCGCTGACCCTCCGTGCCCCTAAGTGTGCCCGCTCCCGACTCCCAGCCGAGGAGGCGTCAATGAATACAAAGGATTGTGGGGGATTAGCCTATAAGACATTTGGTGGGCATTGTTCTCTGCGGGTAAACGAGTCCTGCGAGTCACACGCCACGGCGTCCTGATCCAAAACGTCTCCGTGAGGAAATCTTATAATCACCTCTTCCTTGGAAAATGACAGCTTTGGCCCTTGGATCTTAAATCTTGGACATTAGCAATTGAATAGAAAGCCTTCATACTGTATATCATTTTAATCTTTCACGTTTGGATCGACCAGATGGCTTATTATTGCTGCCTCTGAAGAGAAAGGAAGACAAATGGCTTCTATCTTTTTTAGGGAAAGAGCCCTAAAAAAGAAAATTGCATTCATATATTCTGTAATTGTGCCGCACTTTTCTGGAGAAATGGTTGATGCAGATGGAGGGGTCACAGCATTCATGTTTCGCACGTGCTCGGGGTCCAGTGTGGCATGAGATGGAAGACAGAAGTCCCAGTAAACGGGTGGAATAAAAAGAGAAGCACATTTTTTTTATTTCTCTAAAATTTCTGGAACTTTCCTCAATCTTGTAATTGTTCTCTACTGGTGCTGTGATTCACTTCTTAGCTGCAGCACATTTCAGCCTGAAATACAAGACAAACTAAGGGAATCCCTCACTTCCACAGTACACGAAATTTGTTTCACATAATTTTATCACAACCATGGTCAATTTTGGCCATAAGTGAGGTGCACAAGTGCAGTGCAGCTGCAGGACCTCCAGAAGCTTCAAATCCAGCAATTTTCTCTCTCTCTTTCTCTCTCTCTCTCTCTTTCTCTGTATCATTTCATTTCTCGACACTTTGCATTTTGAGCACCCCACCAAAAACAAACAATAAGGTTTAATCTCTCCTGGTGACAATGATGTATGAGCCTGGATGGAAAACTCTTCTCAGGTGTTGTCATTAAAAAGCCATTTTTCTCCAGTCGCATCATGTGAGGCAGACAAAGGGAAAGGCCCCAAAGTGCAATGGTTTAATACCTCAGGAGCTCCTCGCCCGCCATCATTGTCTTCTCTATTGCAATTACATGATCTTTTCAACTTTATTTGAAATGAAAAACCCACCCAGAGTCCCCCACGCTCCTGGGAAGTTCGGCTTCGGCTGCTTTTGCACGTTGTTCCCCTCAAAGGCAGGGTCCAGAGTCACTGAAGGTTCTTCGTTGCTCAACCAAAGCTGAGCATAAGGTACTGATGCGAGGCTTCACCTGAGCAGTGGAAGAGCTGCAAACAGTCCTGACAATAAAGGACTGCGGAAGCAGACATTCCACTGCTGAGTTGAACCAGACTACATCCGTGTAGTTGTTTACTAAAGTGGTAAATGCATCGCTTTTACCGCAGGAAAAGTCTGTTGAGTTGAGGGGAGCGAGTGCGGCACTGGACTGGCGGCTGAAGTGTCGCCAGCAGCCGTAAGCAGGAAGGGACCCTCTGTTATACAGCGAGTAACAAGCTTTTGGACAGTAAGAAGTGACCCTGAGCACTTAACTGTGAAGCAGACCAGGGCAGCGGGACTTGGTGTCCGTTTGACCTGCAGCACTTGAAAGCCACCAGGGAGAGGACACCTCCAGCCCACACCCAGGCTGTGCCCCAGTCCATCCACTGCGGGGTCTGGGGCAGCACGGTTGATGCTCCGGCCACTACAGTACCTGTCCTCAGCAGAACAGCAGGTGGTGCTGCAGGTGGATAAACTTGTCCAGCCTTGCAAACAGGGAAATGAGTGCAAGCAACTTAACACTGCAGGTCGCTTTGGAGAAAAGCATGAGCTACATGAATGAATGCAAGTGAGGGCCAAAGTGTGGCTAATGCTCTAAGGGCAACATTGGGCTGGTGCGATGCGAACGGAGAGGAGGTTAGTTCTGCCCCCAGTTGCAGTGCAGCACTTGGGTAGGTGCAGTGGCACCGGTGTTAGCGCTTGGCGCTGCACATTACACCATGCTCGCCATTCCACATCACCTCCTTCTGCTCGGAACACTGCCGCAACCCCAATTCTGTGTGCTCTCCACACGCCACCTCCTCTCCTCCCTCAGCCAGTAGGAGCAACACCTTCGCTCACCCTTTTACTGTCACTGCACCTCTTCTTCTAATCCTTGCTCAATGTCATCTGTGTGTGTGGTTGTACTGGAACACACACCAAGGATGCCAACCAGCTGAGGAGGAGGAGAACACCCATCTTACCATCCTTTCACTGCATTTTTACTCTTTTCAGCATTTCACGTTTCTCCCTTCAGATTTTTTATGGATGTGTGCAATAAGGGAAGGACGATAAAAAGAAAACAATTATTTGTATGATTCAAGATTTTCAAAAAAGTGAATTACTGTTGTGCTGTATTTGTATTTTCACTAACTAATGTCTGTATGTATAAAGCTCAACCTCTGCCTGGCCGCCTGCCTGCTTACCTGCCTTTCTGTCTGTTTGTCCTTTGCACACAGCTTTGTTTTTGAAGGCGCACACTTAAAATTTGACACCCAGCTGCTTCTGGCCTCAGTGAGGTTTTTGTGTAGTTAAGTTGGTTAAACTCCAAAAGGCCACTTACTGTCGCGGAAGTTTAAAATTCGGTCTCTGACAAGTCCTGCGAGTGACATCTTATGCAGAGTGGAAGTACAGGTGAATCATCATGGTCCAGGAGAACCTGCACTTCATTCTCTCACACAATAGCGTTAACCCGGACCTTTAAACCTTGAAGATCACCTGCACCTCAACCTTGCTTGCCCATTTGTTTGTTCGTTTGTTTGTTCGTTTGTTTGTCTGGAGGACAGTTGGTTGGCTTGTGTGACTAAAACTGGACTCATGAGCGTTTACTACACTTTCAGAGTAGGGCAGGGGGGAAGGAGCCCACCCTACATCAGATGTCCATCCATGGCTCTCCAGCGTGCCATTAGCAAAGCTGCTAATGTGGACCCCCACCCCACCCCTGTGCCGGCAGTGATGTCACCCAACAGTTCCCACACTTTCCAGTGTGCCAAGTCTGTCCAGGGCTGACATGTCCCCCCGTCCAGGTCACGTCCTGAGAATGAAGCAGGGGTCCCAGAACACATGTGGACTGGACATTGTGCCTGTGCGAAGGCATCAATCAGTCTGCTTTTAAATTCCTGTCACATTAGAGCATAATTATGCACCTGCCAGGCTGCTCCTTCATTGCTATTTTGAGAATAAAAATACGATGGACGAGATGTGTTTATTTGGTCACCATGGAAACCGTGTCAGGGACCACATCTAATTGGCCTGCGCTGCACTTTCCTTCGTGCTGCAGAGAACAGAGGCGCTTGGAAAAGCAGAAGCTGTTTCCCTACATGAAAGGAACAATGTGAGATGGCGGCACATGCTGTCCAGAGGCCAGAGCGCAGCCCCGGTGCTGTTCTAGCAGGTGTTGGAGTAATTATAGTTAAATCAACTGACAACTGTTGCTTTCAGAAGCATGTGCGCTGACAAATAAAAGCCGGTCTCGCCGGAATTTTGCCCGCCGTAATCAGAGCTGCCGCAGATACGCCGCTTGTCAATTGTGGTGTTGTGCATGTCGAATATAACAAAGCGCCCCCCGCCTAAATAAAACAACAGCCTCGGCCCCTGCAGACAAGACGCCGGTGCGGAAAACAAGCACCCCGTGTAACTCGGGTCTCCCGTGAATCGTAACTCGTCCATTATTTACGGCCCTCGGTTATTCCTCCTCCGAAATGACAGTTGTAACGCTAAGGCCAATAATTGCACGTGAGCCGCCCCCTTTCATACGACCTTGAGCAGAAACTTCTCGCTCGGGCCTGCTCGCATCGTGGCCGAACGCCCGGCGCCGCTTTCCAGAGGCCAGCCAAGCCCTCTGGGGCCCGAGCGCCCCGCCGCTGCGGCTGGCTCGCTGCTCACGCTGCCGCACCGCTCCTGCTGCAGCTCGGGCTGACACACGGAGCATCTTTTTTACCTCACTGTGTGCTCATTTAGTGCCAGAGCCATGCAGCTCTGTTTCATAAATGACAGATTCCTGCCGCACGTGGAGCCGAACACTGACGGGCTGCTACTCATCCTGCGGGCCGACCGATCACCGTTAAGCAATGAATCAGACCCGATAAACAACTGCAGCTGCACAAATACCCTGGTATTTTTACTTGACTGTTAAAAGCTCATAGGCAGCAGGTGGCGTAGTGGTCAGAGCTGCTGTCTTGCACTGCGGGTTCAGACCCCACCTCCTGCTGTCATGCCACTGATGAAGGTGCTAACCCAGAAGTGTAAAAGAGTCCAGCTGGGTAAAACGGTAAATCGGTGTAAGCAGCTTCACGCTGTGAGGCACTTTGAACAAACAAACTGCAGAGAATTTCCGCCTGTTTTCAGAGCCATGTTTCCAAATTTGCTTGAGAGCATCTTCATCTGTTTGTGGCCAACTCAGCTGTGGCACTGTGTGTGTGTGCGCGCGTGCGTGTGTACTACATTTCCGGTTACATCATCTCTGGGTACATGAGCACCCTTGATAAAACAGAGGGCAAATCGAAGGGCTGAAAAAGAGACAGCCAGCTGGCGAGAGAGAATGGCCCCTTCCCTGGGTCACTAGCTGTGCTGCTGGGAGGACCTCTGCCCCCTCCCCACAACCCCAGCTGCATGCCCCACTCTCCCCAGCTATAGCTCAACACCCTTCACCTCTCACTGACAGCCACCCCCGCCGCCATTCCCCTCACTCCCTGCCGCTGTCGACAGGACCACCGCTTCCCTGTCAGCTGGGCCACGGAGGCGCTCAGCACTGTCTGTTTGCAGAGGTTCAGCGAGGGCCCGGAGAGCAGCATCGCAGGTCGCTTTCCTCCGCCATCAGTACAGGAGAGACACTAAGGCGAGATGGATGGCGTGCATTTCAGGTTAACTGCTTGCTGCACTTGCCTGGACTCTGTGAGCGTGTGAGCACGTGTGGCTGCTGCCCTGTCTGTGGTGAACCCCTCCTGGCAGTGTTGCGTCATTCCAGGATCGAATCCGGACCACCAGCACCTGACCGGGACAAGCGGTCGGAGCAATTGAGTGACAGAGCTTGGCGATTTTTACTGCAGTAACTGAGGGCAAAGCACCTTGCTCAAGGATACCGAAATAGGAGGTGGCATCTCATCGCGGGTCCTTAGGGTCCACAGGTACTGCACCTCCTGCTGCCCCAGTACACACACAAAAGGAAGTTAGTCACACATCTTTGGACCATAGGAGGAAGCCACTGACACGCAAACTCCACAGAGTGAAGGACAGGTGACCCATTAGACTCTGCTAATTATTACTGTTAACTGGTTTCTTCTTTAGTTCTTGTGTCTTATTTATTTATTTATTTATTTATTCCTTGGCGCATTTTGAGAGTCTCCTGCGCGTCCGGCTGTCGTGTCAGATTCGAACCCGCAACACCGCCGTGAAAGTTCCCCTTGCTTGCAGAAAGATGCGACTGCGCAAATTAGCCACGCTCGTCCGTCACCGCGGCAACAGCAGGTCAGTAAAGAACGGCCGCTACTCTGTCCGTTATCTGCCGGCCCTCGCTTTTGCGGGCTTCGTGTGTCCCGCAGCCGTCGGTCACCCACGGCGCCGTGAGCCTCGGCCGGCTTCGCCCCCTCCGTTTCATTAAAGTCAAACAGGAGTTTTCGGGGCCGCGGTGGGAGCGGCACCTAATGAGGCCTAATGACCCATCAGATTGATAATCGATGAGCCGACGTCTCGTGCGAATTCCACTCCGGTTCTGCCGCTCGCGCTTCCCCTCTCGCCTCATTAAAAGATCCGGTTACTTTTTAATTTAACTTAATGATTTTTTGAACAATATATCAAATGTGGAGAGCACTCGGGGGAACGCTCGCTCTTCACAACGCCTTTAACTTCTATTTATTTATTCATCCTTTCGCTGCTGTTTTAAGGGCGTTTGCCAATAATTTGCATTTCTTAGAGAGTGCAGGTGCTAATTTTGGAAGGAAAAGGCTAAGGGAGCGCCGTTTGCTTATTTTTGTCACCGCTTTTCCGAATGAATCGCCGTCACTCGGGTGGACTTTTTTTCTGAGCGGCAGCCATCATTCCTTCTTCGCTCATTTTTGCCCCCCGAGGTTAAAATAAGCTTAATCCCGATTTGACTCGGAGTTTGTATTGAAGTTCTGCGCTTCGCTCTGCTCTGACCCTGCCTACTGCCCCTCATTACGTAAATGGATCGCTCGCGAAAGCCCGGCACGCTTCATGAAAGGGCTTTGCGTGCTGCTGGCCCGCCTCGAGCGTCTTTTTCGGACGGAGAACACCGCGAATTAAATTCAGCTTCCAATTAGAATTCTGCCGAGAGGGCGGGGGACGCCACCCGCGTCGGGGACGGTAGCCTGTCCTCCGTTCTCCTTTGCCGCCAGGCAGGGTACCCGCACGGCTGTGACGCCCACCTGCGCCATTTCGCCGTGCCGGATGCCCTGTGGGCCGAGCGCACCCGGAGGGGCCACGCGGAGACCCGGGCTGAACCGAGCCAAACCAGGAAGTCGGGGCAGTCGGTCGCGGTGCTCCTCGCACGTCCAAACGCAGCCAGCGTTGGCTCTCCTCGTCCTGGCGTGCGCGGCCCTCTGACATATTCACCGGGCCGCAAAACTGATATGATTATTTTGTAATTTCCAGCTCCGCTCCGATCCCTGTCAAATTAAAAAGGAATCTCCACGCATCTGAGGACATCTATCAACGTGACAACCTTTATTGTCTGATATTGTAATGGCAGCCACAATATACCTGTCATATCCTGTATCGCAGGGCTCATCCGGCCGCACTCGTTTCGCCATCGCGGCCATTAGAGCCGCTCTACGAGGCGGCACCGGCGGCTTCCCGCGAAACATCTACCGAGGAGCGGGGGTAATCGCCAGGGCGCGGGCGACGTCCCGCCGAAGAACATTGCGCGGCGCTCGAGCCAGCATCAGGCGCCGAGCGGGTAAACATTTTCTGACGTGTTTTCAATACGATTACATTAGAACAAGCAGCGTCTGATTGAGGAGCTAATATTCAAGCGATGCGAATCATCAATCACAAGGAGCGGCCGTATTAATTATTCAATAAAAGTCTAATTCAAGAATCAATGTTGGGAGTGGAGAAGGGGGAAGTGGAGCTCCCAGCAGAGCGGGAACGCGGATAATAAAGAAGGAATAGGGAATTACCCCAGTCTCAGAGCTGTGGCCCGCGCCGCCGCGTCTCGAGCTGTCAAAAACAACCGCCGCGCCGCCGTTTCATCTCGCCAAGTTTAAAGACGACTTTGGAAACACGCGATTTCCTCGCCAAACTTGTTAGGTCTTTGTACCTCATTAGTTCAGGTTTTTTTCCCCGCCGCCCCCCCACCTACCCCCTTCCTAGCCCCGTTTCCTTTCTCCTTCTTCGAAGTCGTCATTACGGCTCTTACGCCTCACACTTGCGGTTTGAAGTTTTAAATTGTGAGCTGTGATCTTTCGCAATTACCAACTGGGCTAAAATTTTTCCCAGGGAATTCATTATTTACATTCAATTAAACAAATTGATCAATCAGTTCTTTGCACCGCTACTGTAAGGGAGAGCACGTGACTCCGACAGGCTCGTCCCACTACAAAGTTACCTACCGTAGGCCTCTGTACTCGGCCCAATTCAAAGGTGTCTTTTCCTCGGTGCTCCGCGACCGGCTTCCTCGGCGATGTTGTCGGTTGCCAGTCAGGCTCATTAGTGTTAAGCACCGTAGCCTCAAAGCGTTTAAGTCCGTGCAGAACTCGGAACTTCTCCTTAACTCCGGGCCGAACCTGATGCCGTCTCCCACGCTCCCCCCGTGCCGCGTTGCAGGCCGTGCGGCCCTATCTGTCGGCGCGTGCGGAAATGTTCGCCGGCGACATGGCGACAAGGCGGTTCGGCAGGAAGCTTTGGTGCTTCCGGGCTCACGGACCGCCGTTGGCGTCTGCGTGGGGTTTGTATGTCCCTGCCGCGTTGGTGCGGGCTTCCTCCCACAGTTCATCCTTACAGCCTTCCGCCAGTCAGGGACACAGCAGTCCCAAGTCCCTCCCTGAATCACCGGTTTTGCACTGTGAAGCTGCACCCTGACACCAAGGTGACCCCAGTCCGTCACAGGAAGGCCACACATGCACACACTACAGGCAATTTAGAGTGAGCGGTTTATCTGATACACATCCTTGGACTGTGACCAAGAAACCAAGAGCACGCAGAGGAACCCCATGCAGACACGGGCAGAACATCCGATGGTTTGTTTTTCAGCTGAGCTGCTGACTCTGAATTGCTGCCTGCCCTGGTCCTTCATCCAGGATTTACCCTGCTTTACATCGTGCCTTCCAGGATGGGCGCCAGACCTCAGTCACCCTGCATCGGAGCTGCTGCTGAGGGCTAAATGTTGTGTACGGCAGGGGTTTTATGTGTGTCACTTCCATTTGTTCTGCAGCTGTTTATCTGGGACGAACAGCTGCTTCCCTGCCGCTCCATGGTGACCGTTTGGCTCTTTAGCTCCCGTGACGCCACTTCCCGGTCACAAAGACGCCTGCGTCACTCAGCCTGGGACGGAGGCGTAAACGCTGCAGAATTTGATCACTGTCTCACTGTTTGCTGCACCTCTGCCTTCTGTCCTTTTGCCGTTTCTTCACATTTTTCTCTGAGATTTGCTTCCTGGGGCCAGCCAGGGGATCGGGGCTGCGGTTGGAGTTCACAGGCACTTTCGGGGCTTTCGACGCTGCGAACGGGGGTTCTAAAGGCCTTCAACCCACAGCAGTTAAAGCACAATTTCCCAGTCATTAAATAGTTTCATGGAGTAAACAAGTTAGTAAGCAACAGGCATTTTGCTTAGCAAATATTTCCCGGGCGAAGGTCTTCTCTTCGTCATCTCATTTGTAAGGCCGCCGCTCGGCATCTCGCTGCTGTGAATCCTTTAGAGCCGTCCCCCTTTTCCAGTCTCTGAATTCCCCGTTTGCCATGCGACGGGACCCAAGCTGTTCAGGACAAATGTAATGCAAACTGCATTTATGCCGCGTGATAAAACAGCATTTTGCAGTGGGTGTGAGGGACGGCACTGTCTGCCTTCACTGAGCTTTTCCACCAGCGCTGCCCACTGTATCTCATCATTTCTCTCAGGTCCCATCTGAGGGTGTCGACACAAACAGCACCCAAAATAGTGACTGCCAGCCGGAGCTTGAACAGACCTGCAGCACGGAGCGGCACCCGAGCGCACAAGCTAAATGGCACATAGTGTCGGGCATGCTTGGCCTCAGCTGCTCCAGGCCCTCACCCGAGCAAACCGTGCCCCGCTGACCTGCGCAGCGCACTGACACGAGCCGGTTTGTTAGGAGTCTGACAGACTCACCTGGTGGTCCAGCGCAGGCAGGTGCGAAGGCCTTGGCGCGGAGCGGGAAGAAAACTGAAGACGAACGGCTTGTTTACCGTCACACAATTCCAGCGAACATCCGCTGCTTTGTAAGAGGGAAGTGAGAGGAGGCAGGACAGGAGCAGGGATTTCTGCAGACAAGGCCGTCCTTCGGTGCGACCCCTCCGCTGACACCGCAGTGCTGCCCTACGCATGTTAAACAATGGCGGCCATCAACAATCCCAAACAAATTAGCATCTCCTGCCGCCTTTTGTGTATATTTTTATAATTGCTTCCCCGGAGGCTTCTGCGAGAAGATCCGGCGGCACATGGCGCTGCTCTGCTGTCTGCGCTGCTTCTCACAGCGCCGAATGCAAGCAGTCAGGGTAAACACGCTCAGATGTCAGCGGCGGCGAGAGTTTGTGCAGCGGACGGCTTCTCGAAAATATCGATTCGCCGAGGGTCCGATTTGTGCTGCCATATTGATGGCTGCCTGGAAGATGCCTTCCCTTCCGCACAAACAGCTCTTTTCACCTTCGCTTCAGTTTTGCGCCTCCACGTTGAGATGGACGTTAGATGCTAACTGATGCTAACTTCACATGACCTCCTCGCTTAAGGATGTCAGACGGTCTGGAAATCCCTGGAAGAGATGGCTCTTCCACTGGAGAATAATGAGGCGCGGGGGGGTCTGAAGCCGCTCGGCTGCTTTTGTGAGGAACGGGACGCAGGGAACGACTGCGGCCCAAACGTCGGCTGTGACCCTGCGAGCGAAGCTAATTCCATTACTACGTTTCATTAGCGGAATTCCCTCCAACGCGAGCATCCTTCATTAATTCAGCTGCGTTTTGCTTAATTTATGATGTGGTTTTTGGTCCCTGCTGTTCAACCGTAGGAGTATTTTAAGGAAGTATTAAATTATTACTGCGAGCTCCTCCTCAATGTATATTAAAGACGAAAACATCAGACATGTCAGTGGAACGCTGGCCTAATTTTAATTCTTAAGCAGAATGTACATGGATTCCCCCATTTGTGCCGCTTCCAGGAAATCATTTTGACAAGACGAGGGTCCCTCAGATGTTTGCTGCTGTCGCATCGGCCTGAATCCCCGATCGCAGTCCCCGTCTCTGGTTTGTCTGCGACCGGAGGCTGAGAGGCTCCACCAGTCAGCGGTGCGGGGCCACCTGATGCTTCAGAAGATACAGCGGGACCACCGTGCCCGAGCGTTGACTGCAGCGTGGTGGTCGTCTACAGCGTGGTGCCCAAAGAGCTGAAGAAAAGGAGATAGCAAAGGAGATTCAGCACACAGCATGCACAACGCGCCCCCGGAACACTGAGACACACAGCCGTGTCATCTGATGCACAAGGATGACGTCCCGCCGCAGCCAAATGCTTGGCCAGAGTATCAACCACGAATGCTGCTATTACTCCTTCTGGGTGGTTAAATAATGAGGCGCAGCCAACAGGAGCAGCACTGCGACCGATCGCTGTAAAGTTGTGGAGCTTAAAGGGAACCACCAAGTGGTTTTACTCTTAAAATCTTTCTGTTCTCCGCAGACAGTCGGACCCATCGGCCTTCTTGTTCAAACCGCCTTGGCGTTTGCGCTCCTCCCATCAGCAGCCGGACGCAGAGCATCCGAGCTCAGCGGGCCGCATGCTGAAGCACCGCAGTTTGCGCACAGACGCTTCCTGGCAGGCCACCTGAACCCGGGAAAGCCCTTCCCCAAATCCGGGGCCTGTCTGCACTCGGCCATTTAAGCGAATGCCGCATCGGCCGGAATGAAACAGAGCTGCACTGAAGCCCGTTTAATTGGCATATTAGGCAAAACTGCTGGTAAAAATGCCCATTTATCATCCTAATTGGTTTCCGGTTCCTGCCTCGGCGCGGTGCTCTAAATCGAACGTGGCCGTGCGCGCAGCTGAACCACGGCGATGCGGCCGCTGCAATCAGCCCGTCAGGCTCCGCTGGATGCGGGCAGGGAGGGAGGATGTGAGCTCGGCCAAAATATGCCGCACGCATCCCCCGTGCAATTAATGCTCATTGAAGCTTTAAGGAGGATGAATAGCCGGGCTGCTGCCGCGGCGTTCTTGTCCTTGATTGCGGAGCGCCAAGTAAGCCCTGCTTTCCTCCGTTCCTCTTTGCCCTTGACAGACAGTGCCCGTAGGGGGATGGCTCGCTCCAGAGAGCCGAGCTCCAGGCCTACGCCAGCATGTCAAAAGGAAAGGCCGGAAGACCACACGCCCCACAAAATCATTAGGCGTCCCCACTTTGCTCGCCGTTAACCAGGCCCCGGTCAGCCGAGGGGGTTTCGCACCTACGCCTGACGCGGAGGCGCAGGGATGCCGGGGCGACGGATGAAGCTCTGGGTTACAAAGGATGCGTGACCACGCTGGCAGGAGGCAGCCCGAGATGCTCATGGTCCCCCTGACTCTTCTTGGCAAAGTCCCGTGCTATGAAGAGGATCACAAATCCTGCCGCACCGCCTCTTTTTACTTCTTTCATCCCTTTTCAATCAGACTTTTCCCTGTGATGCGCCCAGATATGAGAGGAGTTTTATTTAATGCCGCTACTTTGGCTTATGAGGGATTTCGCTTCATTTACAAGGGCTGAGTCTGGATGGTGCGCATCTCCTGAAATCTGAAACCAAAGTCACCGTGCAGCCTTCTTCTCAGCAGAACTTCTCAAAGGGCATCAGCACTTGTTTGCTGGACTCAGCTGATGCAGCATCTGTCATCCTGGCCCAGTCTGCTGCGTCCAAACAGTGTTGCCTTGTTCTTTATTCGCTCTTTATTCTTGTGTTCGGGTCCACTTTTTCCCTTTAAGCGTTCTATTAACATAGAAGCATTTTTATTTTTGAGAATCCAACTTAGAAAGGGGATTTTGGGAAAAAGTCACCTAGGTAAGGAGGTGAAAATCTGTGCTGTGCGGTTGCTTGAGGAAGTTTGCTCTTGGATCCGAGTGCAGATGTGGGCTCAGTAAGAAGCTCACCGCTCACCGTCCACACAACTGCAGTCTTCACTCCGCCAGCGGCAGGAGGGGCTTGGGTCCCTGACCACAATCTGCAGAGAAAACATATTCTTGTGCTTTAATACAAAAACTGTTCATTAATTTGCCAGACAGGTGTAACTGACATTGAAATCACTGCTCTGGCATTGGAAGAGAACCACCTTCCCCCTGAAGACACGTGTGGCTCCATCCCACTGGGGGAATCTGCTGATCGTCAGCACCAGGATCCTGCCAGCTCTGCCCCTTTATCAGCGACCTCCTGCACAGCAACTCATTGTCCTGCTGTGCAGACACAGAGGACAGCCAGGTCCACCGTGTGGCTCGTGTGCCTGAGCAATTTCAGGCAGAAAGCAAAGCACCGCTTGTGTCCGAGGCAGACCTGCAAGGGGAGTGTCGATGCACAGGTAGCCCCACAATATGCAGTTTGGCTATGCGCTCTGGCCTCTCCCTCATGGGACCGGGGCTTCATCCATTCTTTTCTCCTGCACCACGGCCTGCCCTCGGTTCCAGGGCCATACTGAACTTATGGGTGTACGTCCTCACGTGTGTTTCTGGAGTCTTCTTTCATTTTACAAGTGCAGCACACCGATCGACTGAGCAAAATTTGAGTGCATGTTTCACTTTGCTCTGGTGTACCTGCGGGTGGACTATTGTAGGTTTTACCGTAGGGTATCAGATGAACCTCTGTTATAATGCTTTCCTTATTATAATGCTTTGCCTTATTACATTGCATGGACTTGTTACTGTTACTCTTGTTCAAGGACCCATGCTAATCTTTGCTAATCTCTGCTGTCTCTCTTTCTGGTTCATCTGTGGTGGTGCACTATGCCACCACCACCTAAAACTAAGCAACAAGAAGCCCCCTCGATCGCCGGTAGGAAGGCAGATGTCCCTGATCTCCATGGCATCCTCATCAACGTGTGCGGCAGAATGAGCAATAAAGACTGTTCTAGAAATCCCTCTGTTAGACAGAATGCCCAGTGGGGGCTGGGCAGTCTTTTTGGCCTTGGAACCCCTTCAGAATTTGTTTTTTTTTTCTCCAGTCCACCTGGAGTTTTTTTTTTGTTTTTTCTGTCCTCCCAGCCTTTAGACCCTATTTACTTATCTGTACAGCCTCATCTCATCTGTACAACCCCATTTTCGGTCTGACCTCTTTCCTGTTTACCATTTTCTCTTTACTCTTGTCGACTGTTTCTTTGTCATTCTTGTCTCTTTCACCTTTTAAAGCACTTTGAGCTACAGACCACTGTGTGAAAGGTGCTATACAAATAAATGTTGTTGCTGTTGTTGCTGTTGCTGTTGTTGTATCTGCACGGCCACTACAGGTCACCTTGGATGAAGGTGTAAGCAAAATGGTCCGTAACCACTGAACATCTTTTTGGAGAGAAGTCGCCTCCAAGGAAATAAATGTAAATGCAACTGCAGCCGTGTGTGAAGGTGAAGCAGGAGCTAGACGGGGACGCTGTGCCAAGCGATCCCGCTGCATGGAGGCAGTTGCGTGCCGGGCGCTCTGAGCTCCAGAGCCTACAGGCCATGAGCGGAGGAGGCCGCCACACGAGGTCTGTAAGGTGGATGGCTCTGACCTCCAGCCCCACTGCTGTGCACCTCACTGCCCATCTTGTGCTACATGTCTCTCTTTACGTATTGGCCTGTCTTTCTGTCTAGCTGCGTGTTAGTGGGATCCTCGCCCCGGAGCTTAAGATCTCCCCCAGGAGCAGCACGAGTCCCGTGGGCTCCGTCCCAACACCATCTCTCAGCGGACACAAAAACACACTCACGCACGCGTGGAGACGCAGCGCTCCCAGTCCTCATTTTGTTTCGTGCTGTGCATTCTAAGAAAACCCCTCTCCCGGCTCGCGTCTATTCCCTGAACATCGGTGCGCCGATTGCTCTACTTTTGTTCTGAAAGCTAAAAACCGAGCAGATAGAAACAATGAGATCATCTTGAGAGTTCGTAGAATACACGAATTACAGAAGGGAGCTGATGTTTGTCTGCTTTTGTTTAACAACGGAAAGTAAAGCGAAACAGCTCGGAAAACGGCACAAGGAAGCAGTTAAAAACCGGGAAAGATGATGGGAGACGACGAGCAGGCTGAATTCTGGAAGGCTCCCTCTGACCTGCGGTAAATGCGCCTTTTTGTTTTTTCCTCCATTTTCATTTTCAATGCTTCAGCTTCTCTAAGTCCGCAATAAACCGTACTGTCTCACCCAAGCACCGGGGACGAGGTCATTAGAGGTCAGCGTTGCCCTAATTGTACTTTACAGGCAAAGAGTGATGCGGTCCTCAGCCAGGGTGTGAATCTCAAGTAGCCGAGCCGCCCAGTCCCTTGCACTGTGTACTGAATTGTAAATGGTTGGCTAAAAAAGTCTGACAGCGATACCTGACATGGGCATTAAATCATTGCCCCAAGGAATCCTCCATCCAGCTCCCCTTGACAAGAACACTGTCATCTCGTCCAGGGCATTACCGATCCCTCTTGACAACGCCGGATCAGAATTAGTCATGGCATTAGATGTAAATTGGTGCTGTTCAAGGATAATAATGAGGACCAAGCTGCATGTCGCTGTGGTTGACACGACGACATCTTGATACTGTCTCCCTCCGTCTATTACGTCTAATGGTATTCCCACCTCCAAGGCTACAAAGTTTATTTTCGGGCTGTGTATGTTTCTATTTTTGTTTGTCTGGACTCTCGCTCCTCGAAGTGCCCGGCTACTGGAAGCCCAAAGGAAGGAGGCCCTGCCAGCGTTTACCTGTCCTGCACCTGACTGCTGACGACCGCTTGCCTGACATTGTTTGGCCAGCAAGCGAGCGCTCCGCATGGGGCCGGCGACCCCGGCAGCTGCTTCGCGGGCGGCGCTCCTTCCGCGGCCGCCCCCGTGCTTATGTGAGGTGCGAAACGCCGGCGCTCTCTTTCGCCCCTCAAACAATTAACATTCTCAACTGTTCGCTTTGCTGTCGGCATTTTCTAGCTTAAAATCAAGACATTTGGCATCCCGGTGCCGTAATGGTGATGTTTTTTCCGCTAAATGCTTTTTTAATTGGAAAGCAAACTCTTTGCTTCCGCAGTCATTTAGGATTAATGATAGCTGAAGGTGCGTAACTGTGCTGGCATTGTAATTTGTTAAACGATAATTAATGTCTAATAAATATTCAGCGAAATAAGCATAATTGCTCCCGCATTAAATATGCACGGAATATTAATTGATAGCACTTTGCTAAGTGCTTTTTCGGGCCGGGGCCGCGCGGTCCTCGGGCGAAACCCGTCCCCACCTTTCCCGCTGAAAGCAGGGAACGGCATCACGGCCGGCGCGTGGCATCGCAAGCAACACGTGGCATGCTGGCCCGCCGGCGCGTGACGTCACCCGCGGTCCCTAAGCGGTGCCGTGTACGCGGGAGGGGAGGAGGGCCGCCTCCCGCTCTCCTCGTGGCACCTAATTACGAGTGTGTAGCCAACATGGAGTCAAGCCGCGGCTGCGAGGGAACAGGCCAGAGGCCGCTTAGGCCCATTTGCATGTTTCCCCCGTGGCTTTTGTTAAAAACAAGCATGCCTATCCCGGACCTCTTTCTGCTTTCAGCACCACTCAACGCTCTTGGCTTCGGCACCCGGACGACCACCCGGATGACGGCCGCGCGCTCTTGTCCGGACAGGTGAGACAGGCTGTCTGCACACTAACTGACACCTCCTTTTGCGGGGGGTAGCAGGCCGAGCCGTACCATAGCGCTCTGGCAGCCCGCACGAGCGCATTCGTAAACACCCTCGGCATCGCGTGGAACGGCACGAAATAAATATGGAACGGGAGGGCAGCGGTAGTTGGTTTACCTTGCAGTGCCGTGGTTCATCCACTCCTTAACCCGAAGGTTAAAGCATGCAGGTAGCAGGGAGTTGCTTTGGGGATCTCGGGGCAGCGCGGCGGGCTGCGACTCACGAGGGAATGATATATTCCTGTAAGCAGTAGTAGCACGGAACAAGGCTTGTGTCAAATCCCCTAATGGAGGGAAAATGTGTCCGTCTGGGAACAAAGGGGAAGCAGCCCTGCGCGGGTTTTGTCATTGCACGCTTTGAGGGCCGGGCTGTCCTCTTACATGCCCACATTAATTCTGGGGAACATTGCCAGAATATGGCAGCGCTGTCAGCTTTTCATAGGGGCTGTGCATTTTGATTCCGGAACTTCCGCTTGCATCTGAGCAAATGACAAATCCCAAAGAGGCGACTGCTTCACGTCACGCCCCTGGAAAACCCAATGATCCCCGGAGCTTCGCACGCTCCCTCCTTGCGCTAAAACGGGACTCTTGACAAAACATTTCCTTGCCTGAAAAGCGACTTTGCTTGTTCGCTCACCCGTCGCTCTGCAATTCGGCCATATCTGAGGATGCCTTTTACCGTGTTTATCCCGGTGTTTTTCACCACGTATTTTACTGTGCGTTTCTTATGTGTTCCTCTGGCTTTACCATGTTCGTACACTGCTGCTTCATTTTCGGATCTATTGCTCTGCTTTGAAGACTATTTCTCCTGTGGCCCCCCCTGCTGTTTTTGCACGTTTCATGAATCAGTCATACAGGTGAGGTAACTTTCTACATTGACTTGGATGGCAGTGATGTTAAAAGAGAAAAACCCCTTCCTGTCCAAACGCTGTCGTCTGCATAAGTGAAATTGACACGCGTTTCAGTTCGTGGCAAAGGCGGTTATTGGAAGAGACGTCTTTTATTCTCCGGCTTTTACATCGCAAACCTTCGGCCATGAGCTCAGATCACAGCTCTCCGCTGCAGGTTGAGAGGAGCAGACAGCATTTGTAATGAATAAATAAACAAACAGATAAATCAATTGACTAAGAATGCACTGCAAAAGTTTAGTTTTCAGCTCCAAAAGTAAACTTCCCTATAAGATTGTAATGGTATGAAGCTGAAAGACCTTTCGATAATGATTTTTATTATTTCAGGAAAGTATAAATGAATGTTGGCCTGGCACCCCATCCAGGGGCTAGCTTCATAGCCCAGCACCCAGCGATGCCAGGATAGACTGTGGACCACTGCGACGAAGCAGTTGATGGCAATGAGGGGTGGATGAATGCTCTAGCAGCTTTGAGCAGGGAAATTGCTGTGATCTGATGCGGTAAAAACTACCCTGCTGTGTAAATGGGTAAACGGTGCTTCGCAGTACCTGGCCAGTTCAGGTGGGGTCAGCATCCAGTACAGTCTGGATGGAGTGTGTATGTTTTCCCCCGGCTTTCTGCTCCAGACCAGCACGACGCTAACAGGATGAAATGGCCTAGGATGACAGAGGTATAAATAATAATAATAAATAAATAAACTGGTGGATCAATGTAAGCAGCTTAACTATCTCTTTTTGGAGAAAAGCATTGGCTGAATCAACAAATGTACAAATTTCTTCCATATTTTATAAACACTGTTTATCAATTTTTCTAATCCTTAAATGATTTCTTTGTAAATACTCTCTGTCTGTGAAGCTCAGTCTCTATTTGTCTCTTTGTTCTTTATGCACAGCTTTGATTTTCAAGCCACAGATTTGAGATTTGACACGGTGGTGCTTCTTGGACCGCTGCTTGTGGTCAAGTTCATTAAACACCATCATTTCAACGGTTACATTTGGAGAGGCCAATGTAGCTATGCCACATGGGGAACCACAGTTGACCAAATGCCCTGAGTGTGAGGCTTACACACTTTCTCTCTCTCTCACACACACACACATACACACACACACACACACACGCACACACACACACGCGCACGCACACACACACACACATACAGCACTGCATACATTAGTGATAAAGGATGTATGTACTGTATGTATATATTTTATAACTTGTTCCTTTCCGCCTAGATCATGACCGGTTCGCATTGCTCTCCGTGGTGCTCTCCAGGCCAGCACAAGGCTGGTACTCGAAGACCAACCAGGAGTCTGTAACATGAGTCCCTGGGCAGCCACATGTTGATCGTGAACCGAGACTGCCAAAGCAACGCGGATCAAGGTAGACCCAGGTGCGTCTGAGTCACACAGCCTTGTTCTGGCGTGGTCTCCACGGGCCATCGGAGCACCGTGCCGGGGGTGCGCCGTGCCGGAAGGCGGAAACATCTGGACGAGGCTTGCATGGAGGGCTGGGGGAATTGGGGTGGCACAGGTGCGCTGGGCGGGACATGAAAGCCAGGCGGCACGGAGGGCCACCGCCGAGCTCCGAGCCGGGGCCGCCGTCTCTCGCGAGGGGCCGCCTGCTCCGGAGATGCTGATCCAGGAGGAAAAATGTGGCTCGGCGCTCGGGCCCGTTTTAATGAGAGCGCCGTTGCCGCCCGCACGGCCATTAAGCGCCAGCAGTGATTTGAAAGGGAATTTTAGATTTCCGGTCGCGAGCGCTTCGCCCTGGATCGGCTGCGTCAGGTACGCCAGCGACGGGGCGCCTGCACCAGACCCTCTCGCTCTCAGCATGGATGATCAAAAGAAATCGTGAGGCAAAGACCATTATGCCAATGACACTTTCGGTAAGAGTCCAGAGAGCAGAATGACATGACAGCCATTAAGGTTTTAAAGTGGGACTTTAAAAGCAGGCTGAAGGATGAGTGTCAGGAGCGAATCAAAGGGAAAAAGTTAAATCTTCATAATGTGGCACAGTGTGCTGCTCTCCACAAAAATAAGTTTTGAGCAAAACTAGTCCAGCGTCTGCGTCCGACGCGCATGGAACAAAGGGGCATCGCAAAGTTTGTTCTGTGGGCTCGCAAATGAAAGCGGCCGCCGGAGTGCGCGAGCAGCCGGTCATTAGGAACGGACCGACTCCTAGTCGGAGGGAGGACCTGCTCTCCGGTGCTCGACCACTTCGCCTTCAAGTTCTAAATTAGCTGACAAATGGCAAGTTTTGAACGGAGACGGAGAAGTCAAGCCAGCAAGACTGTGCACGTGCTGAGGCCGCAGAGCATATAATTCCCAACTCTTTGTGGCAAAAATTATGAGGACCATCCCTTTGTTGGTCTTTTCTCCTTAAATTTACAGTGAAAATTTCCCAGACACAAAACAAATGCACATCTCTTCACTACCAATAGAGCAGCGGTGCGCCGCGGCGGCCCCTCGGGTTGACACGTGCGGACGCCCACCTGTCCTCCACATCCGTTGGCCGCGCCGCGCCACTGAACTCTCTCCAGCAAAAGCGGCGTCTAATGTGTCTCTCTGTCACATAATCAAGGATTTTAGAGTCTAAATCTTTGATCTGTGGGAACATTTTCTGACGGGGGGGATAAACCCCTCTCAGCGCAGCCTTCTGATCTTTCTCCCAATTAATGATGTCAAATGAGTGTGTTTACAGGCTTATTAGATTGGCGCTGCGGCAGCACCCCCTCCCACATCCCATCCCCACCGGAG
Source organism: Heterotis niloticus (assembly GCA_018136845.1). Taxonomy (NCBI): domain Eukaryota; kingdom Metazoa; phylum Chordata; class Actinopteri; order Osteoglossiformes; family Osteoglossidae; genus Heterotis; species Heterotis niloticus. Next base: position 16,494,918 of record CM030906.1, read on the forward strand.
GTGCAGTCCGTCCTGTCAGCGGCCTGGCACCAGCACCAGTCCCCTGGCGCCTTGGTCGATCCGGCATGGGCCCGTGCCCTGCTCTGTGCGGCACAGCTGTCGCCGCTTGGAGGCAGTTCACATCCAGTTGTAGGGCAGCCAAGCCGGGGGCCTCTGGAGTGGCCCATCTGGCACAGTCGTGCATGCCTCTGTGTGTGTGTGCGCGCGCGTGTGCTCACACAGCACTCTAACCTGCCCACTTCACCGCGCTGATCCCACAGATCTTTTATTCATCGACGCTCAGCCGAGCTGTGCTGCAGTTAGTTAATATGCGGACAGGGACCTTTGGATCCGGTCTTCAGCCTTCAGTGTTTCGCAGGAACGCTGGGGCTTTAACCGCTGCACGCCCCTGCTGGGGGGCCGAGTTACTGCCCTCCAGCTGGGTTTATAAGCACATCCAATTGGTGTGTTTAGTTTCTATTCATTTTGCAGCCCATGGAATGATTCACATTCAAATGAGCTAATGCTGCCTGTCAGCATTTCGGGAGTCTTTGGCTACTAAACAATTGTATACGATGCTTAGCTTCGCAGCTCAAAACGCACCTTGTATCTACAAAATACCTCACTTCGCTTTAGCAGCAGAACGTTCATGTGTTGCATGTCAAGTTACTCTTAGTGAGTTCATACAGCTGTTCTTAAGGTACTTTAGCGCCGTACACCATAAATTGTGCTGAGAAAAGTTAAATGGTTAATAAGGCTGAAACGTGCTTCAATGGGCCGTGGTGAAAGTTTCCCAAATGAGTTGGTGTGCGTGTGTCTTGCACTGCGTTCTTACGTAATGCGAACCAGCATGGCTGCGCTCACCAGAGGACAGATGGCAGTCATTGCTCATCGCCCGTGGGATCCGTCTAGGTCTTTTGATCACGACTGCGGCTCCATGTGTTCCCCAGCGTCTGCGGGTTGGTTGCACTTCGGAGAAGCCTTCAAGTTGTTGGGAAGGTGAGCATGGGATCACTTAGCATCTTTTACAGCCGCGCCACCAACCTAAAGGATTATTCCTATGGCGGCTTCAGAGCAAACTCCCAGAATCCTCCGCCTCTGACCAGGAGCAACAGATTGCTTCGCATCAGCCATCTCAGTCCAGGGCCAGTCTCAAAACACGCCACTGCCACTGCCACTTTTACCAAGGCTACACCTTCGCGCCACGTGCACCCAGCTGCGGGAGCCCTTCTTTGGGATCCTTAAAGTCCACGCTTGCTGTCAGCAACCGTCGTAGAGGAAGGCCCGTCAGTCCCAAGCAAAGCACATAGCCGCTCGGAGGAGGGCGTGGAAGCGGTGGGAGATTTCCCTCACGAAGCGGGCAGCAACCGGCCACGGCTAACAAGGCAGCAGATGGAGACTCGGGACTGTCAACACCATCGCTCCCCTGCTTAACCCCCTGGGCCCTCGGATGCCCCCGCCCTTTGTGCCCCCAGCGGGCGCTGCCGCCTCACCCACCGGCACACACCCTGCCCTGCGATCGAGCATCGTCCTGGTTTTTTTGTTCCTGTGGTCTTTCCTCATCTTGTTACACACTCTTCAGGCTTTGTGGTTAAATTATGTATTAAGGTCAATGTCAAAACATGGAAGATATGTAATCTGCAGGGAGTTTCCTTTTTATTCATTATTACAGTGAAGGCTGCGCGCAACTGTCAGGGAGCCGGGGATGTGCTCAGCATGGAAGCTTGCTACGCAGCAGGGCTCCTCAAAGCCCCTCTGCCTCCTCTCCCAGGACGGACCCCTTGATAGATTTACCCAGCTAACCCGTCTCACTTAAAAAGTCCTCTCGTCTTTGCTCCATCCTGAAAGCTGTCAAACGCACCTATACAGCAGCGCCGTAAATGTGAAGTAAAAGCGCACGCGCCACACGCGGCCGGGATGTCGTGTAAGTGCTGCTAGCTTGGGAGCTCCCAACGTGGACACGGGCGGCAGACCCGGAAGAGGAGGCTCTCGATCATCTTCTGCTGGACGGCCGCCGGTTTGCCATGTACGTACAGCCTGGGCGCGCACGCGGGAGCCCTTCTTCTGGGGGAATTCGGACCGCTTGATTTGCTTTTCGTTTTTCCCAGCTTCACTGCAGCTTTGCCTAAAGACAGGAGACACAAACACCCGTTCTTCCAATTCTCGTCAATCAACGTCAGCTTCCTGTCTGCTTCGAACACGGACAAACCGCTCCTTTGAACCGATTTGAAAATGTAGGACTTGGCTGAAGCGTTTCCCTCCTCTACCGCCGCAACTGTGGAGCTGAGGGATGATCTGAGCGCAGCCTCCGCAGAGGAACCGTAATCATTTTCCCGCTACATTAATTCATTCATGCTTTGCTGTCTGACTAAGCCACTGGCGTGCCTTGGAGTATTTCACCCCGTCATACCGAAAATGACATAATTAGCTGTATGAATCGGGCCTAGCACCCCCCACCCCAAAAAAATGAATTTCTGTTTACAGAAATGCAAAATATGTGATAAAGCTGCACGCAGGGCTGTGATCCATTTCACCTCCCCTCATCCCACCTGCCTGCCCTCTACTGCAACAATGCTGATCAACAACCCATCTGGCCGCAAAATTAAAATTGGAGATTTTTACCCAGCCACACTCCTGAATACAAAAACTTCATTCAAAATGTTGTACTGCCTAGCATTTTTTATTGCAGTGTATTGTTTTGTAATATGACTGCAATGTGCCTTTTAAACATGTACACATAGGAAAATGCTCACTATTACAGGCATTTTCTAAATGTTTCTGGAAGCCCCTTGTGCGTAACTGCATTCTGGTAGCTTCTTTACCGAGATTCAGCTACAGGTTTCCTGTATCGTCTTGTAGATCTTTTCTCCGTGGCAGAAATAAGCTGATGGAGTTTTTCTTCATGTTCCTCGGTCACGGCGCCCAAGCTCGACAGAAACAACCCCACGGGGGAATGCCAACAAGGTACCACGCAGCTTTGTTTGTTTCACACATGACTTGAATTTCACATCAGCATGAGGCCAAAACAGTTACGAAAGATGGGTTTTTGCAACGAATGCACGCGATTCCGCAAGAAGCACATATTTTCATGTCTGTGCTGGGATAATTGCTTCTGTTGCAAAGCTAATGGCCGTGACAACATATGAAGTTCACCCCAAGGACAAATGATCCGAAAAACAGCTTCGGTCCTTTTCACCGGCGCTTTTTTAGTAATGCTTTGGTCCTGCATGCTGAGTGTCTGTCAGCAACACGCTATTTATTTGCTGAATGGTATTGCTAGACACAAATATGATTTTAAGATGCACTGCGCAGGAAATTTAATTTAAGAGGGAAATGTAATTTTATAGTTTAATTGCAACTGTCACTCTTTTGTGCACCGTTCCACCATCTCTCAGCTGCTCACATTCTGTCATGGATTATTACAGTTTTTGCGTGCATGGTGGTGTTATCGCACCAGTGTTACTGTACGTTCAATGGTGAACCAGTCACACTGAAAGCACTGCCTGTTGCAACCATGGCTCGCGCTGCATGAAAAACTTTTGTTTGTCAGCTGGGGAAAGCACTGAAGAAATTGCAGAAGGCAGCAAAAGCACGGGCCTGGAACAACGGTTAAGGTAACTCAGACACAGAATTAAAAATAAGCAAGGAGCTGAGGTGCAGCAGCAGCGAGGCTGTCTGTTTTCGTCGTCGGCATTTTCCTCCTCTCGCCCGCAGTCCTGCAGCACGGCAGGAAATGGACGCTACCGTCCGCGGCACTGCCCGGGAGCGGCGGCCGCATTGTGCTCTTAACCTCATGTACACGCACGGCCAAATAACTTGTGACTACCGGGCCTAATTAATGGCTCCTCCCTGACCCGGGCATCCAGCCGCCGTCAGGACTCTAACAGTGGAGCTGATTCAACATGAGCTACAAACCGGGCAGGACCTCGAACTAATGAATACCAATGAATCGTAACTAGAAGCTCTTTGGCACCGAGATGCACTGCAGGGACAAATGCTAATGCTCCTTCAACAGAGCCCACTTCGGCCTAACCCAACACCCACTCGGCAGTGTCGGGCTGCGGGAGGAATCAACGCAACAAAAACACGTCAATCACTCTTCTCGTCTATAACTTACGCCTACGTTCATTGCCTTTGGCGACTTTTGAAGAGCGGCTGCAACATTACCGTCACAAATACTTCTGCCCCTCGTATAAGAGGGTTAATTTGTCCCGTGAAGTCACCCCATTAGGCGAATTCCCATTGCGGCTGGGTCCCACTGTTCCTCGTGAAAAAAATACCCAGGCTAAAAATACACCACCTACAATTAAATAAAAACCAAAATGAAAGGTATTTTTATGCATGACAGAGATAATACCAATATATTTTTCAAAACTTGCATCAAAAATGGTAATTTCTAGCTTATGAGTTATACTTTCACCGATTAAATCCTGATTGACAACCACTTGTCCAGTGCAAAGTCACAGAGGTACAAAGTCTATTCTGTACGTGTGGAGCGTGAAATGAACCACACGCTGGTTGGAGATATTTTGATAACTTGATTCACTTACGTATGTCTACGATATAAATAAGGTTCACGTGATCACTGCCCATGTCTTTCACTCGGGAAAACATGATGACAGTAAGTCATTGGAGGAGCTATGCAGTATCACCAACAGGTGTTTCGCACTAGATGGCCTCTGTTTCATTGCTAGGCTTCGTTTATGTGAAGTAAGTGAGTTTGTCCTATATTTAAACCTGTTTTTATGACTTAAGTAATCACGTTAATATCCAGCCATTCATCCATACCTTATTGTCAACCGCTTAATCCTGACCAGGGCTACGGTGGTCCAGTACCCATTCAAGAATCACTGGATCCCAGGCTACAGAACCACACCCGGATGGGATGCCAAACCACCGTAGTCATTAACAGCTTCTTCCTTGGGGTTCGCAGCAAGTGAATCCCACTTGTGCTGTAGCACCCTTGAACAAGATGTTACACCTGACAGTACCCAAAACTGAGCCAGTAAAAAAAACTCCAGCAGGGTAAATAGGGGTCACTTTGAACGAAATAATAATAATAATAATAATAATAATAATAATAATAATAATTTGCTATTTCTGTTGCTGTAGCGTTACTTCATCAAGGGTTGTGATTGGTCCAGACTGACCATGTGACAGGAAATGGAAAGTTTTCTCTATTAATTGGTTTTATTAGGCGAGAAGTGCGGCGTCGGTGTTTTCCGTAATGAAGTACGTAGCGGGCAGCGGGGAGAAATACTTTTCTTCACAGTAATATGAGCGCGTAACTGGGCAAAAATGCCCCTTTTCTGAATTATAAGCCCGTTGTGGAAAATAAAGGTATACATTTTCATAAGTTGCAGCACTTTTTATTGCACGCACTATGTCAGCAGTATGGTGTATGAATGTGACACAGTTAACTGGCATTATTAGAGCTTATTTCTCAACACTGTTGTTTTCTCAAAGCTTTTGTACTTGTTCTCTGCAGCAGAAAATTAAACTTCGTGCTGGTTTTTTTTCTCTTCTTTCTAGTGTTTTTCTTTTGATCTATGTGTACATTATGTGCAGCTCTTTGAATTTAAATTTTACTGTCATGTAGCTCTTTTCATCAGTCAGACGGCTGCAGCTGTAATAATATTCAACTTTTAAGTCACTACGGAATGTTAATTACATTCTTTTCTAATTAATTTGTCCCAGCAGGTTTCCCCACCGAATCATTTCTAACGCTGGATCGCGCACTTTGAGCCAATAAATTGCTGGAAAGTCTCAAAATAAAGCAGCTTCACACAAAAAAAAAAAAAAAAAAAAAAAAAAAAAAGCGAATTTTCGTACAACGGGGCAGCGCGCGTTTGACCCTCGCTTGCGTAACGCGCTTTTTTTCTCTACGTGTTGCGCTTGTTGAATGAGGGCGGCTGTTTCGGGACCAACATTTGTTTTGCACTGTGCTCTTCATTTTGGTTTTTATACGCGAGTTTGGAGTTCGGCGACGCGCGGTCCAATTCCGCCTCCGCGATCCCGGCGTGAAGTCCGAGCGCCTCTTCCTTCCGTTCCGTCATTAACTACGCCGATGTTGACCAATGGCACCTCGCCGGCACCTCGTGATGGAAGGCTATTGGCTCATTTAGAACGGCACGTGATCGGCCCGCGTCGCCTCCGGGGCTTTGGGTCAACAGCTGGGGAGATTTTGTACAAAAAAAAAATAATAAAATATATTAATATGAAAAAGTATGTGTGGAAAAAGTGCCGAGTTCCCACGCATCGCAGTTTCCCTAAAGGCACACAGTGGAAAACCTCGAAAAATGTTGAAACAATGCGGTGCGAGAAAACTGGGGTGCGCGACTCGAAGCTGACGTTTTAAAGGTAAAAGACATTCCGGGACTTCGCTTTGCACTCCTTTTTATGAAGAGAAAAGTTGCGCTTGCTCTTCAGAAGGTCCGCTTCTTGAATGGGCCAGGAAGCGCTCGTGTTAAACCTGTTTAAAGTGCATTTTGCTCCAGCAGCGCTGCTTCTGCACAGCCTTGTCAGCTCAGAGGGCTGGGGAATTCATAGAAATGCACATTATTTTCAATATATTATTTCACTGCGGGTGTTTGCGTTGGAGGGTCACTGTCACAATAAATGTTTACATTTCATTTTGTGGGCGAGCGGTGACACTTTTTAGGGATTCGTATTGGTCCGCCCCCTCCCAATTATTATTACTTAAGGAATAACAGGTGATGTTTCTTAGAGCTCCGTTTAACTCCATATTGTGGCGTTGCTTTGAAAGTGTGCAAGAGACCGCGACCTTTCTGTTTCGATGTACGCATCATTATTTCTAACGCTGTGCTCTCTCTTGGCTCTTTTTCTTGCCCGTGTTTCTTGGGCTTGAGTCTCATCTGCGGGTACGACTGCTGTTCCCCACCTGCGTCGTGGATTCGCCTCCGTCCGGCGCGGCGGAACGCCGTGGAGGTCCGGGCGAGGAGTTCCTCGGGAGCAGCCAAACCAGGGAGGATGACACCCGAGGACCAGGAAGAAAAAAAAACACATTTTGTTTTTATTATACTTTAAAATGAAGTGATTCGCATCTAGTGGTGAGGGAATTAATAGAGGGAAATCTTGAATTAAAGATGTAAATCTTGACACTTTGGCGGCTGAAGGTGGTAAGGGACAGTAATCTCCAAGGCCCGAATTATTCTTAGCATCAACCAATTAACACCATGTATCGTCTTTTATGTTAACTTCAATTAAGGCTCTTTACAATTTTTAAGTTCTTTTCTTCTTCGTAGTTGCAGAGTGTCAGAAACGCAGATCAAAGCAGGACGCAGCAGTCCGGGCTCCATAGGTAAAGCTGCTTTGCATAAGAATCTGCATATTGCAAAGGAGGTTTTCATTTCTTCTTGCATGAATTAAGGAAGCAGGGGGGGAATTCGGCGAGAGGCGCGCGCACGCGCGTGACACGCAGACCCCCCATCGCGGCTGCTGTCCCTAAGAGGCCGCCACACTGAAGCCCTCAGACCCGAACGCGGCTCGAGTTTTTGCCCTGCGCGCGTAATCTTTTGTTTTCTTTGTATTTTATTTCCTTCACAATTTTGTCCGCAGATCACTTTAGGTTTTTACTTTCACACACAGTGCTGCACACGTTCGCGTCATGAGCCCTCACCCCTTGGCGTAATAAGATGTTTGTTCCTAAAATGATTTGTTTTGCTTGCTGTTCTGTTTTATTCGTGGGGGTGCGGGGGTGTTTCTTGAGTTTAAGCAGTGACTCAGCTCGGCTTTTAGCAGCCTTTAAAGTTATTGTTTCCATCACTTTGCCGTTTCGTGTTTATTCGCTGCTTCGGCTGTTGCTGAAAAGGAAGAGCGAGGCTGCCGGGTGTTGAGGTCACGGACAGCAGCAGCGCGGCCGCGCCCCGTGAGGTGGGCGTGCACGCAGGAGTCCGCGGGTGAGGACGTCGCAGCTGTCACTTGGTGCGCTTTTGGATCTGGTTTTATGGTCTCATGGACAGCCCGGGCCACTTCAGTGCGTGGTTTACTCGTTTGCTTTTCACAAAATAACAAGAAAAATCCTGCCTTTTTTTTTTTTTTGCTCTGTCCCAAATTCTTCATCCCACATTTTAGCACACTCGTAAAACATATTGTTTGCCAAAGTTATGATGCTTATTCTCTTCCACATCATGTGTATTATTTTAAAAATCACGTGCAACACTTTGTATGGGTAAGGGTAAAACATGGCTCGAATGTCAGTACTATAAAGGACTGCTGCCGCCACAGAATTACAGAATATGGGAAGCATTTCAGTCATCTTTGCGACAGAGCTTAAATAAAAGATAAAGCAGCCACAAACGCGGCGGCCATGAATAAGGAAACTGTGCTCCGCTCAGCTCCGCGCACCGGGCGCAGCGGACCGCGGGTCTGCGTCCCTCTGCTTAAGGAAATGCGGCGTGTTGAGCTGTCGGGCTTTCTGCTTCCGTGCGTAAATTAAGCATTTAAACGGGATTCCAATTCCTCGTCGTCAGTATATTTACACAAGTCAGTTTCACCGAGTTGCCTGGTTTTTCTACGTGTGAATTGCGGGCAGCTGAGAATATCGGAGGTAAAGCGGCCGACCCACTAGTTGACTTTAATGGCGAGCCGCTTTTGCCGTGTGTGTGTGTGTGTGTGTGTGTGTGTGCGCGCCTGTGGGTGTTTGCATTTTATTCCTCGTTTGGCTGCTTTGTGCCCAGAACCCGGGGTGTCGCTCCGCTTTATTTCACCGCTACATTCTTGCGCTCTGCAAGCCGGCGGCCGCTGCACGCGCGGGACGCACCGCCACCCAGCGGACACACGCGCTCCTCCCGGAAACAAAGAGCGGGGGTTGCGAACAACGCCCAGAGGTCAACGGAAGACCCCAAGCGATGCGTGCGGGTCAGGCTGGCGTCCTGTTCGGCTGCGATGGCAGATGCCCCTTCACCCGAAACACCGACACGAGCAAAAAACCTAGAGAAAGGAATAAAAATAAGCGCAGAAGTAAAAAATGAAAAAAGGAGCGTTAACGTTTATGTCCTTAACCAATTATGTGTCGCAGACCACGTGACCGAATTTGGCCGTTTGCGCTCTTGTAAAACCCGCAGCAGATGACGAGGGAGGAAGTGCACCCCCACAGCCTGCAACTTAAGGGATTGCCAGTGACGGTGACCATGGCGATGGCAGGAATGACAGTGATAAACACCAACTTATACAATGAAAGGCCACTTCCTGTTCTGTACACTCTAACACAATGGTGAGGCAGCGTGAACTGTGGCCCCAGTGTGTCCAGGTGGCAGCAGCAGGGCCACATTACCGAAGTCCAGTGTGGTCCTGGATGTGGGTGCGACTTGGGCTGTGGGCACAGGGAACCACAGCTGCAAACCCAACTGTTTCCTGCTAACTCTGTGTGGCAACTCGCTGCCATCCACACTTCCACTTCCAGCAGGGAGCAGAGATCCAGCAGCAGTAAAACACTTTGAGGTGCACGGACGGTGCTCACGTGTCTGGAGCAGGATAGACGGCACCGTGACAGCCGCACAGCGAGGAGGGACGCGCTTGCGTCGGGCACCCGGGTTCACCCGGGTGGCCAAGGACGTGCATTTGAGGAGCTGCCAGCCCTTTACGTGGCGGATGAAGAGGCGCAAGGTGTGTGAGGTGAGGGTGTGAAGCGAGTGCCAGGGCTTCCTGGCAGGTACCTGGCACCCGGGCAGCACTGCGTTGGCCAACGTTCGTCTCCAGGAACATATTTTCATCTGGTCTTCAGCTCCCGGACTGAAGTGCAGCCGTGGCGCAGGTTGGCGGCTTGGCCCGTAGAAGAGTCCCGGGTTCTGTCTGCGCTCTGAGAACCGGCTCAAATCAAGCTGCTTTTTCTGCTCCGAACAAACAAATCTTTTGGCAGCCATAAAAAGAACCTTTCCCCACTTAACACATCTAAGTTTTCTGCTTCTGATGAATGTATGAAACAAAACCCAACTGTCTCGCCAAGCTCATTAAAATCACGATAAATGCCGACCTAAAGCTCTTTTGAAAAATTTCAAACGCAAAGTTTAAAAAACAGCGCTGCTATACATCCAGACTGTTTGCTGCTCGGCGTGAACTTGCGAGTGTCTCTCCTGTCTGGACGCCTTATGGTCCAGAATGTTTAGGATGGACTGTGTGGTCTGTAACTGTTCCACAGGATGGCGAGTGGTGGCGGCGGCGGCAGCAGCACACAGGGGAATCTGTCTCCTGACAGTCTCCATCTTTTTCATTTAGTTGTGATAAACTAAGGACAGAAATGTGTGAAAGCATTGTTAATAAATACGCGAAAAGCCAAGCGGTGTCATTTATCTCTGTTGGCAGTTGGAGAAGAAGCCGGGTTATGAGTGAACTGCAGCTCGACAGGAGCCAGCGCTCATGTCCGTGTCTGTACTGCGGTGCAGCTCCTCGGTCGCATTGCAGCCGTTTACACCTCGGCAACTGCGCGCCTGCTGCAGCTCCTGCGTCTTCTCATCTCTCCTTGTCAATTATGCAAATGAAACGATGAGACAGGCGCAGGGAGGCTGTTTAAAGGGTGCTGTGCAGCTCGCTGTCAGCTCACCGCATCACCTGCCTTCTGGTAGCTCTCAAACCAGCTCAAATTTACCAACCAGAGGAGCAGCGGCGGAAACCCGCCATCGCTTCGCTACTGTTTTATTGTCTAAATGCCTGACTTTTGAAAGCATTTCTCACTAACCAAAGTGTCTTTGATGCTTTTTAAAAATTATCTTTAAAATCCTTTGCATATTTTTCCTGGTAATCTGCAGTGACTGATGTGGTGGCTGACACTTTGGTCTTCGCACTTGGGCTTTCAGGGCTGCTAAAGGGAATTTCTAGAAAGATCCGGCTCAAACTGATAAAAAACTGCATACTTTGGTGAAGACAACCAAGAGGCGACAGAAAAGGCCACAGGCTGTCACATTCGGGATGGAGCCCACAAAGCTGCAACAAAGGAAGGTTGGAGAAGATGCCCTGCACCTCAATAGGCCCCCTGTACAGCAGTACAATCAAAGACCGTGGTGCAATCGGGTAATCTGTACCGCGCTGTTACTGTGCACTCGCATAGCACAACCTCTCGGTTCCCATGCTGCAGTCATTAAGATGGGGTTACATTCTGGAGGGAAAATAAGAGATAAAACAGCTTTGTTCAGAAATGACTGAGTGTGTATGGCTGTGCTCGCGGGTCAGCCGACTTAAAAGAGACTCTTTTCCAATTTACAAAAAAACGGCAGAATTTGGTTTAATAGCTAGGCATTTTATCTGGAAAGTGGCGCAAACTATCAGCCCTAAAAGCAGTGAATACCATCGAATATTCAACGACAACAAATGGGCCTTTTCCTCCTGTTATTATTGATGGAATGCAGGGCCTCCCTTTAGTCAATTGATAAGGGAAAATTGCTCATTCAAAGCTCTGTACTTAACAAAAAGAACAACATTTAGATTCCTGATCTGAAATCAGCTTTGTGGACTGAGGTAAATCAATTCTCTTCCATGTGGCTGTTTGCCCCGAGTCAAATTCCAAACGATAACGGCATTAAGAAATCGCGTGACTTCAGAAGGTCATTTTGCGTATCCGAAGTGAGAAGACATAAAGAAAACGGCACACGGTTACTTTTCAGTGCACGGCATTTATACGTAGAACTTTTCACAGCAAAAAGGCCAACAAAGGCTGCGGGGTTTCAGCACAAACATTGTTAACAAAGACCTATGTTAAACAGAAGCACTAATGGACTTCTTTGCAGCTACTGCTGCCCCAGTACATGTCCACACATGCGCGCACACAAAAACTGGCTCTCGCAGGGTCTGTAACCTCAGTTCAGGTGCTCGGTGGTACCAGGTGAACCGCTGTGTGTCAGAACTCCAAGTACGCTGGTTCTGTTGGACAGAGAAAACAACAGTAATATTCTTTTGTTATTTTCTTTTTCTCAGTATTTTGCTACTGCTTACCATGCCCTCCTTTGTTGAGGAGCAACTCAAACACGTGGGGACCATGAGGAGAAGGGCGACCCCTACAGGCTCTGGTCATTTTGAGGGGAGGCTGCTTGTCTAGTGCCACCGAAAGCCTCGTACCTCTGTGCTGTGTGTGTCATTAAAACATGCTTATTTACAAGCCTATAAATAAATCCAACATGACTAGGAAAAAAACAAAAGCACTATTTTGTTTTTCATGAAAAAAACATCATCTCAAATGGAAACGGCAAACTTGAGAGAGCTGCTGAGATGCCTAATAAAAGAAACTTCCCTTCTCTGGTGAACTGTGCCACAAAACCAAAGCTCTGCTGAAGAGGACGTTTCATTTTCTGTTTCTTTGTTCTTTTACTGTAGGTAAAAGCTCATTTGTGATGAAATTATCAAAGGTTCACAACAAAACACAGGTTCAGCTGCAGAGGGGAAGGAGGCAGCTGCTGAGATGGCAACCCCCTTTTCACCTCATGCCACAGCTCATGTTCATGTCCAGTTGTTGCTCAGATAAGGAAGAAGTAGGAAGCAGACAGTAGCCGTGCACCTTGGCCCACTGCCCTGACTGCACCTGACACTAAATCTGCAGTTTGCTTGTAAAGCCTGGCCACCTCTCACAGGCTCAGCGGGTCACCACTGTCTGTAACCAGAATACACATCTGCTCGCCCCTCTTGAGTTTTACAAAAAACAACAGCATGTGTTTGAAATCACCTGTTCAGAACACGCAGGGGTGGCTCTCAATCAGGGCCAAATGGCATGGTGTGTTTAAATGAGCATGTGTGGTGTGGAACACTGTGGGTAGCCACTGCCAGACCCAGGGCAGATGACACAAGTGGCAGTCCAGACTTCAGCAACGGTGTTTTTCTAAGGAAAGCAGAGATACGCCATCTCACAACTGAGGAGAGGAAAATGTACCCGTGGTGGTAAAAGTACAGCGGCCGCCAGCTTACATGGGGCACTTCAGCATCAGCCGGCGCAGGACCACTCGCAATACTGCGAATTTTTCAAACGCTGCTTATTGTGCTGCCACAAACTATGCACAACTCAAACATGGTGCTGTATTTCTACAGGAAACTGTGCAGAAGAATGAAAACATTTAAGTAGGCCATTGTTACAGATGTTTTCTGCAAGATGTGTTCATGCTTAACCTACAGTTGCACCCTTCTTCTTTTTACTAAACTTCATACACAAGTGTGGTGTAACATTTGTAAGTAAAGCTCAGTTTCATGCATTCCTTATTCTACTCCATAACAGAAAAGTATTATGGCCAAATGTAAAACATGACTCTCCACCGGATACATCAGACTGCCCGAAGACTGTACAAAAGGCTAAAGAAGAAGTGGGGAGTTGTCTCTCAGATCAGAGGCCAACTGCACATTTGTCCTATGTGATGACAGCGCTGCCTACACCTGTGTAAAGTTCATATTCACCAGCATGCCTTCAGCATCACCAGCATCACCCCACTGCTGGCACACTGCACGTCCCAAAGGTTTCACAGTAACTGGAAGAATTCAAAAGGCCAGCATAAATTTGTCAATGTAAGGTCTTGTGCAAAACTTCCTTAAATAGTATTGGTGTAAAGTCAAATGCCCTCATCACGACATTCATTCAGGGAACTATTTAAAGTTTGTAGCAGCACCAGGAATTCACTAGAAATGCATGTCATTTACCTTATTTTACCCCTTCTGAGCACCACAAGGTCCTTCTTCCCGAGACCCTTAACTTCAGCACGCTGTGTACAGTGTGCCTACAGCAGTAGTTTGCTTGGAAAATGTGCAGCTACACAAATAAAATCTAGTTGATGACACGTGCTGTACACACTGAAGTGCTGCATCACCAAGGGACTGTGCTGGGCAAAGGGCTCATATAGGTACTGGCTAATAATCATTGTGTGTTGCTGTGGAGAAAATATCTGCAAACTGAATAAATCTAAATGTTACCCTGCAAGTGCAACACCAAAGGCTTACACACGCCTGAAGATGTCACCTGAGTTTTAAAAAACAAAACAGCACTTATAACTCCCTCATAGTTCAGGTTCCTTAATCAGCTTTAATCAGGTGTACAGATGCACATCCTGGAGAAGTAAACTTCCTGAGAGCACGCCAGAGAAGCACACAAAGGTCTAAACCAAACTGTTTTGGACAGAGCTGTTGGAACAAAAAGAGGCTAAAAATGTAATTACTACATTGACCATTACTACTGTTGTTGCAGCTGCTATTATTATTATTATTATTATTATTATTATTACTACTACTACTACTAGAGGCTTCAGTGACCCACCTTTACCGAGTGACTCCAGACCCACAGTTCGTCTCTCCAGAGGATGCAGAAGAGGTGCCATGTTGTCGTGGGTGTCCGTTCTGTAATAATCTATGAGCTGGTTCAGCATCTGAAAGCACCGTGGCTTCGCTCCAGAAGACGTCTTTAACGTGGCCAGGATCAAACAGACAGAGCACAAGGGAAAACTCAGTCATGCTCAGATGACTCACTCTTACTGGTTCACAGATCAAGAGATCCACCCGGCAAGGTGAAAGTTGTGTGTATGAGACCTGTTGCCTTCTGGAAACTAAGAGAGCTACAATCAAAGGCAGCCCAGCCAACATAAAGAGAGATATGTGTGGAAATAATTGCACATCAATCATCAACAAAGCTGGCTCCTCCACAATCTGGAAAACAGCACAATATGGTATAAAAGTGTACTGAAGTATGATATGCTGTATTCTTCAATGGCACAAACCAGCTTTTACCATCAGCATTCGTAGGTACAGGTGATAAGCGTAACATACAGCTATAATTCTAAGACAGCTGTGCAAGCCCTCAAAGCGGTGCAAGACCCACCGTGCTTACAGAACAGACAAAACACAAGCAGCTACATACTTCACCAGAGTCTGTCAGTGTCCCCTGCACTGGGTTTCACACTAAGTGTCTCCTGTCAGAGGAATTATCTTCCAATCTGTGTGATAGCTGAAATGAACTCTGGAAAGCTGGTGGACACTGTTCTGGAACTTACTGGAACTTTTTGGCCTTCCGCCCTTGCTTTCTGTCTGTGGATGTACAGTATGTGCAATTTCTCACCGTACTGTTTGTTGCTGTGACCTGCTGCTGTTCAGCTGTTGTTTAAAAACAACACACTTGCATCAGCAAACTGGTTTGAGATTCATTTTTACATGATGTGGGCCTCACCGATAGTAAAGTGCTGCTGGTTGCCTTACAAAGGGGTTGCGGGTTCAAATACCTGCCTTTCCCCAGCACAGTGTTATACTACAAAAACTGGCCTATTGCCTCTTTAAAAAGAAAACTGTGGGGCAAATGTGAGACATAAAGGGTAAACATTTTTAAAGATTATCGTTTGGTTTTATATGTCCTTCACACATGGGACTCTTCTCTGTATCTTCAACGTGTTTCTGGGATTTTCAGAATTGAAACCACAGACCCAGTATTTTCAGAACAAAAGAGGTGTGGGAGGCGCACCGACGGTGTGTCTGCGGAGGACACACAAACCACAGACCATCCCACCCCACAGTCTGGGAGCACAACAGTCTGTGGACAACATCCACCTCACCGAGCAGCAGCACTTCTCACAACAGCCCACACTCAAAGTACTGCATCTGCATCGCTCACATTATCCACATGCTCATGCCATTTAAATTTAGCAAAAAAACTAACTGGCTGCATAAGAAAAAAGTCACACATTTCGCTGTAAGTTTGGCTCTTTTTTACAGGCACTGCTGTTGACATTTATGAGGAAACATTCTACTCTCGATTGTGCAATTGAAGGAGAAACCAGACGGAAAGACGCCTTCGCAAATGTAAAAATTTTTAAATTGTACTGCCTGAAAAACAAGCTGATATAGGAAATTTTAAAGCAGGCATTGTGATTCAGCATGACTCACAGACAGTTCAAAGGTGGCAGCTCAGTGGCACTACAGCGATATCTTGGCAGCAATAGATGTTAACCAAAAAAGTTTGTAACAATGAAAAATATGGGTTTTTAGCTCAGTGTATGATTAATCTTCATTTCCATATTGTTCATAAAATATTGGGAAAATTTAGAAAAGATACATTTTACACATTTTATAGCTGTTTCCAGGAATCAACTTGTGTCTCTGTCGAGCAGCTGCATCAACATGCGGGTTTCAGGACCCTTCCTTTTAAGAGTGTAGGAGCGATATTTCTGTGAACAACTAAAACAGAAACTTGACTCTAAATCACATCCTCCTGTGACACATTTATCATAACGTTGACAATTTATTTATTGTACTTATATTTTAGCATAAATGAACAATACATTAAAGACTTATATCTATGAGATGAAGCAACAACTCCTCTTTAAAAGGGCAATTACCATATGCCAAAATAACGTGTAGGGCTTGCTAACGGTTCATTTTTGGTGTAAATATTTCTTACCAGAACCTTAAACTCACCTTTACAGCCCATCCTGCAGCAGAGCGAGAAATCCTGTAGGTGTGGACGACGGAGGCTCTCCTGCACATACACGACACGCTAGATTTACACCACAATTTTGTAATTTTCACCATTTATTGTCTCTAGGATATTGTTTTAACTGTGTCATACGTGGATGCCAACAGCTTACATTAATTATGCCGGAATTTTGCTCATTTTCTTTGGATAATTTGTTTTTAAGTACAATTTTGCATTAAATGTATTCTTAATGATTTTTTTCTTGACCCAATGGTTATAAAAGGCTTTCTTATATACTAGCTTAGTATTATTCACATTTTTAGCAATAAACTTTTCAATTAAGTTAAAATTTCACCCACCAAATAATTTCTTCCACCATATAAAACAATCCAAGCAATTAAGGAGATAATGTATGTTTACACAAACTTACTTTTATTTTTCAGCACTAGATTATAAATCCTTGCATGAATGTTTTTCAAAGTTGTTCATTTGTTCAAATATGTTTGTCAGGACTTCAGAGCTGCAATTTCCTCATAATTTAACAGTAATGTAATTTAGGGTGCTGCATTTCTTTGCTTTCTTTATTCTTGTGTTATTATTTTGGGGGTTATTATTTTAATAATGTAATGCGCGATTGCATAAAAACGCAGCAATATATTTTAATCGGGCAAATGAGTGGCTGAAAAACGCAAACACGGCAGGAGCGCGGGGGGGCCATCCCGCTGGACGCAGAGACCCGAGCGGTCACCTGCCTGTGCGGAGGCCACGTCCACTCCACCTCTACGTCCCCTGAGCCTCGACTTTTATTTGGCTTCGCAGAAATTCTGCGGCCTTCCGTGATGTTACACGTTGAGCGCTGCTAAAACTTTTGCTTTGTTTTTTGTTTGTCTTGTTCTGCTTAGCCGTCTCAGTCTCTCAGCGGTCTACGGATTTGTTTCCCTCGAGCAGTAACGCGGCACAGACGACTGACTGAAGCGTTTTGCCGGACAAACAGAAATTATTTCACTGGAAACGAGCAAATAGGAACATGTGTTATTTCAGCAAACCCCAGAGAAACAGAAAGCCCGGATCCGGCGCCACTCACCGCACGCACAAGCAGTAGGCGCCCGGCTCGCTCTCGCTGTCCCTCACTAGGAAGCTGCCATCGCGCCCGTGGCGCTCCAGCAGCCGCTCCGTCTCCTCCTTGCTCATCTTGCCGTAGTAGACGTCGTAGAACATGGCCGTGGCCGCTACAAGGCTGCGCTTGGCTCTGCCTTCGCCGAGGGGCAAACGGGAATTTCAGCTGACAGCTCTTTTTTTTTTTCTGCTTTTACTTCAGACCCGAACTTCCTGCGCCAGGCAGGTCGGCGCGTGCAGCAGCAGCAGCACGAGGCGGGAGGATGCGCGGGGCACCGACGCTCGTGACCGCGGCCGGCGCACGTTTGCGGGGCTCGCGTGTGCCGAGGCGCGGGGAAACACCGCACATGCGATGAACCCCACATTGCTCATCGCAAACAAATAATAATAATAATAATAATAATAATAATAATAACAACCTTTTCCACAATCAGGCCGCACAGTGGGCGCTGGAAATTTAACTTACGCGACATGCTGTGGTAGCCGAGTCTTCAGTGAAATAAAGTGGGATTTGATTTGTACTTTCTTACCACCTGAAACGTCTGCTAAATTTACAGAAATAAATAACTCAACGATTTGTACTTGAATATGTATTATTATTATTATAATTATTATTATTATTGGGGAAAATGTTTTACATAATTTTTTTTTCGTTTGTGTCACTCGTGGTACAGTTACTTCAGCAAAGGCTCTATATTCCGTTTACTCCGAAGCGTTGTGATGGTCGCCACCGTTCTCCCAACGTCGTGTGATTTAGGACTGCGCTTTTTTGCAGCCTCTGGCGCAGCAAAGGACCCGGAGGAGGAATGCCGCGCTGGCCTCACGACGGCTCTGTTCGGGATAAAATGCCAGATCGCTGCGTGCACAGTGACATTTACGGTTTTCTGCACTAACACAACAAAAATTAAGAAAAATCCACGTCGCTATCACCTTTCATTTCTCCCGGCTGATTCTGCTACTTAATGTTACCATTTTGTTACAATATCTGGTCATTTTAATCACAAATAAAAGTGGATAATACCGTTCGGGCTACGAATTAAATTGTCTAGTTTGTGCAAGTGTAAAAGTGTTCATTTCGCTCGCTGCCAGGCAGTTGGATGCTTTGCTTTTCTTCTGGATCTTCTTCACTTTCTCAACTTGAGACGTCTGTGGCTCGTGCTTGCGTGAGGACAACTGCGTGTGTTTTGGAAACATTTTGACAGGAAGAACTACACAGAATGCAGCCGTAAACCACTGTATTAAACCGCACGACCGACAAGGTTTAAAATCTACACAATGTTTATGCCTGGAACGACACAGAGCATCGTCTCGGTGCTTTTATAGCCTATTAATAGGCAGGCAGGCTAGCTAGCCTGGGTTTCCAGTAAAAGGGTGTGCATTTTGTTTCGATTCGTAAAGCGGTCAAAAACAATGCATTGGCTTCACTTACTTGTTCCCACAGTGAAAAAAACAAATGTTCAAATGTCATTATGTAAAATGGTCATTTTATTTTATTTTTTTCCAAAGGAATCCCATGAATTTTGGATATGGGGATCTGCAAGTGTCAAGAAAACCGATCACGGAGATGTCTGGTTATGCAGTTGTTAACTGACATTTAAGGTGTAATAAAGTTTTAAACAAAACGCGTTAAGGTCGCGTTTAGTGTTCAGTCGATGTGAATGTCTTTGTTTAGCACTTTTTCACTTCATCAGTGCGCAACAAGTGAGCAAAAACATGCATTCGGTGAAGTATAAATTAAATAAAAATATGTATATTGACGGTCTGTGAAATGAAATTAGTATCGTTATTAATAATGTTTATATTTTCAGTATTCATTTAGCAGACGCCGCCTTCAAAATGACATACAGGAATGTGACATACAGGTGTGATTAGGAGACACCTGTATCCGAGTTGAACGCACTGCATTAAACTGTCTACAGACATTCAGCAGAGCGAACACACACACACACACACACACACACACACACACACACACACACACACACACACACACAGGGCAATTTACAATTAGAAATAAACCCGAAACTCTGCTTTGGACCGTGGAGTAACCGGGAGTACCAAGCAAGAGGAAACCCATGCAAACGCTGTAAAAACATGTATACTCTGCACAGCTGGAGCCAGATTCTAACCCACGTCCCGTCGTAAATGATTTTACTGTTTAATGTTTTTACTGTTTATAATAAATGTACCTCGAGAGCGTCATCAGTCAGAAAAACTCCCGCTTCGTTTCACAACACAGTACTGCGCTAATTCGTGCTTTTCGACGTTGATACGCACATTAGTGCGAGTGCGACGGAACAGGAAGTCTCGCGAGAATTCAACTTCCCGGTTACCTGACAAAACGAGAGTTGGGGTTCAAAGCGGAGCGCGTTGAAATGAGGAAAACGTATTTAAATCGGACTGAAGGAGAGGTAAACAACTGGAACTTTAAAGCTTATTTCTCAGGTTAAAACGATTCGGATTCCTAAATGCGCAGATGCGCTTACAGAACGAGTAACGTGGCCACCGTTCGCGCTCAAGTTGCATTTAAAACATCACGAACCAGGCCGTTGTTAGTCGTCTGTATTCCTAAACTAGTTGCTTAACTAACTTTTACAGCGTCCAGCTGCTGTAGTTTGTGCTTATGTAGCTGTTATTTGACATGGTATCATTTTAAAAATGGCGAAGTTTATATCTGGAGTGTGTGTAGGAAGCGAGCGCCTCCAGCAAAAGTAATCCACAAAAATTAGTTATGGGTTGGCATAAATGTGTATAGGCGAAGCATAAGGGAGAAAACACAATGTTACGATTTCCTTGTAGCCATGTAGCTTAGAAAGATGAAAAACGAAGCCCCAGAAAGAGCAGAGGACATCACTGTGTTTTATTAGCTCTTGGTGGTGGTCGTCTTCGTGCTGGCCTATCAAGTGAGACCGCCATGCAGATGAAACAGTGTAAATAATACACGCATGTGTGCAGAGGTCAGTAGGTTGGGGGCCGTAAGTCCTGGATCAGTTATATTTGTGGCCACTGTGTTTGCAACTGTCAGTCTTATACTTGGTCAAGGATGACATTTCGTGGAGTGGAAGCAGCAACTTTGGTTCTGCGGCCCATTTAGTTTGTAACCTTGTGAAGAACTAAGTGATGTTAAACGAGAGAAAAAAGTACTTAAAGTTAAGTTTATTGCAGTATGTGGGAATTTAATTCCTGTGTGAGACTTTGTGGTCATTTGGTTGTTTTATTCCAGGTTTTGTTTCCTCTGTAATTTTAAAAAGGCAAAATAGAGTGAAAATGCCAGCACAAGTGCTCGAGCCAGTCGTGAGAATGAAGGTGGATGAACTTTTTCTCAAATGGCTGAGTGAACCCAGCACTCAGGTGGTGCTGAAAGACTACCTGAGGCGCATCAAAAACGGCGAGTGTATCGATGCAAGCGTGGGTCCAAGAGATACGAAGGACAAGCCTCTTGTCCTCAGCGAGAACAATAACACACTGTCCAGGAAGACCCTGGGAGAGCGAACGCCATTACCTATGAATGCCCCTTCAAGCCCTCCATCGACAGCTCTGCCGACAGGGAGTGGCCGGGTGGGGCCCAGCAGTCGTGCCTTGCGGCGTTCCATCAGCACCAGGAGGGTAAGTTTTTTTTTTTTTTTTTTTTTTTTCTCCCTTCTTCTTTTCCTACCTCAGCAAACATGGAGACAGTGATCATCTTATGCATTTTAACTGTTAAATACATCAGTCTCAGCAGATAGTCAGCAAACAAGAGCATCAGGTGTTGTGATCTCTTTCTCACACACACACACACACACACACACGGTGGGCATCAGGAAGATGCTTGTTTAAGTCCCAGGAGGTTTTCTCCCCTTGTACCTGTAAGTAAGGTATTAAAGAGTAAAAAGTACAAATGGGTAAAATAAACTGTTACAATTATATGAAAGATTTAACTAAGAAACTGTTTTTATTATGTTGTTGTTTGGCAGATATTTCTTCTGATTTCTGCTGTACTGATTTAAATTGATTGTAAATCCAAAGCATCAACAGTTTTTTTTTTTTACACATTTGTACAGCAGCATATTTTAACTGGCGCAATTCTGGGTAAAGAACATTCCTTATGGTACTAAAGCACCCACAGGATACAAACCTGTGTTCTTAAGCGTTACGTCACCTATTGTTACCCTCCTCTGTAGTTGTTGATAGTAATAGTAGCAGTAGCATTTTTTTAACTGCAAAAAGTTTGAGTCATATTTGAGTCTGTCACACATTTTGCATTTAAAGGAGAGTTGAATAAGCTGAGAAAAGAATAGTTTAAAATTATGTTTCCCCTTTACCACCTCTCATAATGACATGGATTGGCAGCTGAACAACCTGCACTCTAGTGGCCTCATTAGCTGTACAACTTTAGCAAACATCTGGTCAAAAGATAGCGTTGTGTAATACAAACACTTTGTGTCCATTTTCCCATTACTTGGTTTCCAGCATTTCTTCAGTGAAATGAGTGATCTTACTGAGCCATGTTAAAGCGGGAGGAGCAGTTGTCAGTGGCATTCAGCAGTCTGGAAATTGAGCATAGGGACTTTTATGGGAAGCCTTACAGTTCCAGGCCTGCTGAAATAATGATTGAGCAGTGTAAATCGTTGCACTTGCTTCCCTTAATGATCCAGCTGTGGAAAAGGAAAATGTAATTTGTACACAAATATTGGCTAAGCAACAAAATAATAAATGTATCAACTGAATAAGAAGCTTACCCCCTCTTCCTTTCTTTGCCACAAGAGGATGCTGAGTTCCTGCTTGGGGCTCCTCCTCAGAGTCACTGTTGGTCTGACAGCTCATAACCACGATAACAGCAGCAACAACAATGCGTGCAAACACAGTGGCACATCTCACTCCTAGGCCTGGCAGACCGCTGTCTCTGTGCTGTTTTCTGGTTTGCCTGAGCTGCTCAGGCTCTTCATTACATTCATCTCACAGTTCAAGTTATGTGAAAGGGAATTTTTTTTGGTTGACAGCTATTTTTACTGGCCGAAAATCGAATTTGTGTCAAGGAGCATCCTCCTTGTACCAAAGATACTGGAAAACAGTTACACGTGTGTATGGGCTAATAAAGATTTGGTCATCATGCTTGTTTACAGATAATTTTAAAAAAAGAAATTTAGCTGAAAGGTAAAAAATAATCAGAGCTCAAGAAAAGGGATATACATTCATATTCATTGTAAATCAGTGTTTTCCTTTTTTTGTAATATATGAAGTAGGAGACAAACTAATTTACTTACCTCTTTGCTATTAGTTATATCATGACTTGGAGAGATTATAAACTAGTTGAATTTTTCAATTTAAAATGGTTTTAATCATAGTGTTTGTGTTTTGCCTTTTTTTCAGTGAGAACTTCTGTCACAATTTCTGTTTGACCAAAAAAGCAGCTGGCATTCAGGTCTCAAAGGACCACTCCAGAACTGCTGTGCTAGTGCATCACTTGACACATAGTTTTGAATAACAGGTGGAGCATTTTTTATGATGGCCTTTCTGAAATGTTCTGATATTTACAGTAGCTCTGTATTTTGCTGATGGTCATGAGACTACAACTCCAACTGTGTTGTAAATTGAAGTATATTGTTGATATATTCTCTGTTCTAACCAGAGTAGCTTTTAAAATATTTTAAACTAGGGCTGCAGGTGTATGGTGGCACGTTGCTGGCAGTGGCAGTTTCACCAGTACTGTTTATTATTGTGCGCTAAGGTTGAGGTTGTCACAAGTTTTACTTTTCATGCTGGTGTTAAAGAATTGGAAACAGATGTCTTCAGTAATTCCTGCCTTTTAGAGCTGAAGACTGAAGACTTGACACAAAATCTGCTGTCACCGCATTTTATTGGCGCAAATAGGGTCACAATGTAGTTTTTTATTTATTTATTTATTTATTTATTTTTTATTTAGTTTTTTTTAAATAAGCGGTTTTGGTTCTTTATCTCTGAAGTAATATAAAATTCTATCAATTTAAAGGTATTTTCCAAAAAAATAAATAAGTAAAAACGCGTGATTGTTTTTGCTATGTATTGGGGTGGACACAGTGGGTTCTACCTTTTTTTTTTTTTCTTTTTTTTTTCCTCTCTCAGTGATTTATTCATTTTGCTCCGCAACATGCACATTTTCTTAATACTCTATTTTCTGGTTTTTAGCAGAGTAAATGCAGCTTGGTGTTTACCCACCAAGCCAACAGATGGCAGTAAAACTCATCCAGGCAGAACAGAGTAATAGAATGTCATTCTTTTCCAGTGTTGACAGTTGGGTTCTGATGTTCCTTTTTAATAAATCTGTTTCATGTCTTAAATGCAATGAATCATCTGTTAAGAGTCACAATATTGGTGATACTAATAGCAACACTAAGAATAGATGTAGAGTTGTAATGGAAACAAGTTGAAAATTGAGAAAGATTACAAATATTTCAAAGTCAAAGTCAAAAGAGTTTATTTGTCAAGCACATGGTTGTGTACCATGTGTTGAAATGTGCACCGATCTGAACCAGGATGACTGTGCGAACAATCTATAATGGAAAATGAAGCAAACACATATCCAAACACTAAGAAGAATAGAGACAGAAACAAGCAGTAAATAGATAAATAAGTAAGTAAATAAGTAAATAAATAAGTAAATAAATAGGGAAAATGGTACGGAACAGTTAAGGTGCCCTGGAAGGGCAGTGACAGTGGGGGGGGGTTGGAGCGGAGTGGTCAGAGATTACGTGAGGGTAGTCATGTCATGTCCGGGTTCAGAAGTCTTATGGCCTGTGGGTAGAAGCTCCTCCTTAGCCTCTCCGTTCTGGCCATAATGCTTCTGTAGCGTTTGCCTGATTTCATCAAGATGAATAGATGGTTGCTGGGATGAGACAGGTCACCCTCATTTCACATACAGGATGGATTTGTGAAAAGTTGGCATTGAATACGAGTTTGAGGGAACCTGTTTAATGCAGTACAGTACGCTAGCTATATTGGAGGATTTTAGAGACTGAAAAATTGATGGAAGTTTACTAAGTTTATATTTAGGGCTAAAAGCGAGTTTGAAGTTACAGTAAAAGGAAGTAGACTTCTGACTTGTGTACAGTTTGCACTTCAGCAATACATGACTAAGTAACATTAGGAACCTCAGAAGAAGTTTTGTTGCAGCCAGCTGCTGAGCTTTATTATTTATTAGAACTTGTACTAGTATTCCAGACTTGTATTTCATTTTTAAAAATTATTGTTTACTACAAGACATTCAGTCAGAATCCTATTGCCCTTGGCTTCGTAGGTATCTTCTCATTTTCTGTTTGTATTTTGTAGTTTTGTGTAGCAGAAGAGGGCTGAAAATAGTTGGTGGTTTGCTGTGCTTTGCCATTTCCAGTTATTTATTAGAATTTATGCTAGAAACGCATAAAATGGTGCAGGTTGTTTTGAGTTACTGCAAACGTTGTGTCAGTGTCACTGTTTCTGAGTCAGTTCATCTATCCACATTTGGAGTTGTATGTCATGCTCTCATTTTTCCATAATCAGCATTATGGAACTTGTAAGAGCCTCACCATGCACAGCAGTAGGAACCTGCAGCCACCATGGTTCCGGTTCCACCGGGAATGGGGGGGGAGGGCTCTCCAAAGTGATCAGGGGACTAGGGGTTGTTCCCGAACGTGGGCATGTGTTGACAGTGAGCTGTCCAGGCAGCTGTGTGCACATGCTTCCGGGTTCCAGCAGGTGGGCATTCTGCAGACCTGTGGGGGGAGGGCAACTTGAGTGGCATGACCAAAGGCAGAGGTCACCTCTCTGCTTACTGCCACCGACAAGCATGTTCACCAGTTCCCAGCATTGTCTCCTCAGTGGAGTAGTTCAGCTCTCACAAGGAGGAACTTGGTGTTTCGGAGCTTTTCTGATTCAGCGTTGTTACAAATGGCCAATGTTGATGACCGGCCTATGTAGATATTTGTTGAAATGCATTGTAAATAATTATGGTAATGCTAAACGTTAATGTACAACAAATTGAAGTTCAGTATGAGATACAGGACAGTTTTATTGAAATGATCTGATCATTTTTTTTTGGACAGGAAAGAACACCAATGTTTAGTTTTCTTGACTCCCAGATGTTTGTGGTATAAATATGTATACACATACACTGTATGGCCAAAGGTATGATTACTGCCCCCAATGCCTGAGCTGAACTGTTTCAGTCACACCCATTCAGCATACAAACACATTCTAAACAATTGTATGTTTTCAACTTTGTGGCCACACTTGGGGAAGCTCCTTTCCTGCTCCAGCATGGCTATGTCCCCCCCCATGCACAAAGCAAGTTCTATAAATGCACCGTTTGCCCAGGGTGGTGTGGAAGAACTTGAGTGGCTGCACAGAGCCCTGACCTCAAACCCACTGAACACCTTTGGGATGAACCGGAATGCCGACTGCGAGCCAGGCCCTCACTGATGCTCTTATGGCCGAATGGGCTTAAATTCCCAAACTTCCCAGAGGAGTGGGGGCTGTTATTGCTGCAAATGGGGGAACAACTCCCTATTATTGCCCATGCATTTTGAATGGGACTGTCAACAGACACATATGGGGTGATGCTCACATGTGTGTCTCTGCTTAGCTTTATTGAAGTTTTATGATTTTAGTTACTATCTCAGTACAGTCTTGTTACCACCCTAGAGGTTATGGGGAATGCAATCATTCACTGTAAATATTACAAAGCTGTGGCTCTGCCATCATGCTTTGCTGTTGCACATGTGTGAATAGTTGTTTAAATTGTATGGAGTTACAGGAGAGATTTTGACCCTGGTTGTTCTCATTGTGTTGTCACTGAGAGTTTCAGAAGTGGATAACAGTTAAGGGATAAAACCACTCCTTTGCACAGGGGTTCAATTCCAAGTCCAGGAGTACCACTACTGTTCTTTAGGCAAGACTCCTAATGCCATACCTGCCTGCGTCCTGATACGAGAACGACTAGAACAAAGAGACTCATGCCAGATCAGACATTCCCTGATTAACACAGTCAATTTGATGGTCACTGGGCTGTGGGAACCAATTACAGGTGGATAAGATCTGATAATACAGATTTAAGGGAGTGCTACTACAACAGCAGTTCTAGTTATTGAAAACCAAGGTAGTTCCATTGGTGACAGAAGTACTTGGGGGTGTGACCCCTTTTCTGGAAAGGTGGCACCATGCCATCCTAGGAGCAGCAGAAATATTGTGCTGTATCTTCCAAGCTCCCAGGCCTCTGGTGGAAGAAAAATGCCTTATAAAGGAAAATTACCACTCCTGGGGCATAAATAGGATGAAAAAGGAGATTTAAAAAAAATGAAATTATATGTATGTGTGTATGCATATGCTTGCATCTGTGAGAATCACACTCCACTTAGCACCAAAGTGCAGCATAGACTAATGCTACACTGGGTTAGCATGGCCTCAGTGGCCCATGAGGAGCATCTTCTGGAAGCAGCTCTAATGTGATCAGTGTCAGCAATCACACCAAAGCAGTTTCGTTTTGACAAAAATTGCTCCGTTACATGACTGAAAATGCAGACTAGCAGAAAGTGAATGTTTACAGTTCTGCAGTGGATTGCACTTATTTCATGAAAGACATCTGTTGATATCAAGTGTCTCATGAGTGCAGCATTCTCACAGTTCTGTCCTGTGTCATTTTCAGTGCAAACGGACTATGAAGTTTGATATCTCATTTTTCAACAGTCCTTGGCACAGTTTTGCAGCCAAAAGCACTGCAGCGCATTTCATACTTTGTGCAGTGATGTAAGTGCTGTGCGCCCACAGTATCGCCATGTATTCAAGTGACTCTGATCTGGCGTTTTGCAATGCACTATTTTAAGAAAGCCACCGAAATTCCAGAATACAAATGCATTCTTGAAAGGATTAGTGAAATATTCAATTAACGTCACACCCATGCAGTTTGGGACAGCTGCTCTAACTTTGACACCAGACACCGATAAAGATAGCCTTGGTTGCCTTGTGCTGGGATTAACCAGGCAGGACGGAGTTTGTGGCACATGTGCTGCACGTTTGCATACAGTGCGCACACAGGTCGCTGCAGTTGACCACTGTAAGGGAAGCTTGGTACTGTACTGTATTTCTCCTGGTGAAGTTCACTCTGGATTTCTCACCAACACATGATCACTGTGGAAATTGTGGTCTGTAAAGAAGCCTTTTCACGTTGTTAAATTATGGTGCAAAAGTGAGAAAATATGCCAGAGTACATACATTACACAAGACAACCTGTTTTCTACATTTTATTCATGTATACCAGGTCCTCATCTTCCAAACATAATTTGGATCCAAAGTCTGTTTATAATTAAAAAATTTTTTTATTTATTTAAATCTAACCACTACATCACAGCAAGGAAAGTCCAAAAAATGCAGACGTATACCTTCATTGAGTCACATGCTAAATTCTGTACAAACCTCAGATAAAACTATAATAAAATAAAGATCCTCTATAATTCTTTTGTTTTTTTTATAATTTTCATCAGCCCCATGTGTTGTAAGCGGCTGCTGTGTTCTAGAACTTGTCCTGGAGATGGGGACCGGGCATGTGTAACATTTTTCAATATCTGGCCACTTTTATTGTGCAGATAAAGTTGTACAGCAAGGTACGTTCTCCATTATTACACTTTTATTGTGCAGATACCGCAAAGTTAAAGTGTAATAATGGAGAACGTACCTTGCTGTACTTACTGGGTGGATTTTGCCTGAGTCTGTATTAGGTATAGTTTTAAGTAAAAAAAAAAAATGCTGTAAGGTTTTTATTAATTTTGTGACATTAACATCAGTTTAAAATGAGGGAAAATAAAAAATACTCAAATTCCTTTTTAATGCCAACTGCTGGTCAAGTCATCCAATGAACAGTGCAGTGTTCCTGACCTTAGTGATGGCCAACACTGACGAACACAGGACAGGAGCTGTAAACGCTGTCAGTTAGCATCCTTACGATCCTTCACTGTTTGGATGTTCTTTACTGCCAGCTAATGGCTGGACATGGAAGACCAAGTAACATTTTTTAAACTAGACAAGTGGAGAAAATAGCATTTAAAATACAGAAACATATTGGCGTCTTGGAAAATTCAGAGCTTAAATGTATAAAACACCACTGCCCAGCACATTTGTCCAGCTCTGTGAAGAAAGGCCATGGGCCAAGAACATGCATAAATATAGCAACTTTATAAGCTTTAAATGTAATAAATAGTTCCTGTTATGTCAGCAAAAAAATCTCAGTGCTATTTATAGAACATCAAATTTTGAGTATTTTTAGAGGGTTTTTTTAAGGTTAGGTAATCGTTCCTATTTAGTGGATAAAGAGATTTTGACAATACAGCGCACTGCAGTGCATCACCAATCAAAGATGATCCAGCACAGGCAATGAAGCGGTTTACTTTGTTACAAATTAGGGTGCATCACTCCCTACAGAAATGGAAGAGGGAAAACAAAATGTGGACAAGCACATGTGGTCCTTGAGAGGACAAATCCTTATTGTTTGCAGGAGGCTGTAGGTCAGGCAGTCATGCCAGTGTTCCATCCAGCAGGGCAGCTCCGACCCTTATGGTGCTGTCATCATGCGCCAATGGCCTTCTTGGACAGCAAGTGTTTCAGTTATACGGTCAGAGGACCAGGGTTCCAGTGGACAAGCGCATGATTGTCCAGGTGCTTCCTGAGGGCTGGGACAGACTGCAGAAACACTTGTGCCTCCTGGAGCGAACTTGCTCGCTTCCTGTTGTGTCCACATTGATTCCATTTTGTGACAAGGGACAGGAAATTGTGATGAACACGCTGTTACACAGGAGTGTTGGTGCTCACAAAAATCCTTTTTCTCAATCACTTTGTTACTGTTCAATTTTTTATAGAGTTATGCAATATGTAGGGGATTTTATGAGTTAGATCAAATGTTGAAACTGTCAGTTGTATAAAATGCAGGGTTGAATTAATTACAAGGTTAATGAAAAATAATGCTGGTCAGTCTTCAAGTTGCTGTATGGAGCGAAAAAGTTAAAAAAAAAAAAAAAACTGCTTATTACAAGGGAATTAAGCACATGACAAATATGCACAATCCCCCATAACCCCCCATGATGGTTAGACATGCCTGTTTACAAACATCTGACAAAAGTGCATTTTGGGAAAGCCACAACTAATCGTACCCAAACCCACATAGTCCTCAGTCAGTCCTCTACCCTTTTTAATCATCAGAAAAGGAACGACCCAACACCAATCTCGTTTTATCCAAATTTGTTTCTCACAGATTTGTACTGTACACTAATCCTTAAACATACAACTCTTTGGCTTACACGTTTTCAAGTGTACAGCTTAAATTATTTAATACCATTTACCAAGTTACAGCCAAATATAAGGCTCTGATTTATGAGATTTCACTTTGTAAGCTGATTTCCAGGAATGTATTACACGATGCATGTATTTTGTTTTCAAGTCAATTAGATTAGAGTAACAGAAATTTTCTTTGAACCACATTACAGTGGAGTTCATGGTTCTGTGCTGTGAAGGCTAGTGGATCCGGGCAGACATTTATAAAAACTTTGTCATAAAAATGGTAGAGTGAGCTGGTTTGTGAAACAGATCCTTTGTTATGAAATCATCAGGTGAAGTAAGGAAGCATTTCAGATGCCACCAACATTTCATGCAGTTTCATGCTTCATGGTATTGGTCACTTGCAGCTTTAATTCAGTTTGGTTTTTTGCTCAAATGAAAGATGAAGAGTGCATCGCTTGTAAGACAAAACTTGCATGGCCCAGGAGATGAGGTAAAGATGCTAATCCAGATTTAACAACACCTTGTTCTTGCGATTTTTTTATTAAGTAAATGTAGGGATGAATGATGGTTCTGTGCAGTATTGGAGATCGGTTTTATTGCCACATATAGGCCAGGGCTTATGAAACAGGCTGTCATGAAACAAAGAATATTTTCTTTAAAGGTCTGCCTTGCGTTGGTTGTCTTTTTTCCTCCTCAAGCTTTTTTTTTTTTTTTTTTTTTTGTTCGTATTGATCCCATCTGGGTTTGAGTTGGTTTAGTAGCAGACTCTTCCTCAGGCTATCCAGCGTCCTAGGCTTCAGCTCTAAATGGTATTTGTGGTTACTAGTGCTCACCACCTCCATTTAACAAGCACCCCATCAAGTTGCCTGAGTTCTCCAAGAAGTCACCGGGCATTACGATGAATGGAGGAAAAGGCAAAGTAGCTGCCTGACTTGGCTGTGATTGGTGTGGATCCCAGGCTTTGAGTTTCTGTTAGCTTTATGGGAAATGGAGAGGCTCAACAAGCAGCTGCCGAATTTCTGCTGTGTGATTAAAGCCTCCACCGTCTTTTTAACTGTCTGCAATATTGCTTCTGACCTCAGCCCTTGTAAAAGCATTACAGTCGGTGTGGTTGTTGATGCACCTTTCCCGCTTTCCTGCTGCAGTACAGATGGATGTTTGCTGTCTAGTAAAACACAAGTTGGCCGTATGCTGGTATTCAGCTCTGCTTTGAGACTCATCCCTGAAGTACAACTCAGCAATGCACCTTGCTCATTTTAAACGGTTTGGTTGGCCGAAAAAAAAAAAAAAAAGCTGTACAAATCGTATTCTTTCTTCTTTTGAATTTAGTCTTCTGACTTTATTTTCAGAGATGAGACAAACTTGTCCTTCAACGTTGTGATTGTATTTATTCGTTAATCTGTAAAGGACCATAATCTTCCTATGTTTGAAAAATAAATTCGGTCTCCCAGCCACCTACAGTACAGCATTTACATGCCTGAAATAATGGACAAAAGTCAACATTACGCTGTTTCACAATGCAGAGATTTCTACTCACATATTATGATGGCGTTTTCGTTGTCCGAATGTAACGTTCTCGGCTAGGGTTTTATTTTCTCATTTCTACGAATGTATTATTTCCTCACAGAATGCACAGAGAAAAATCTTCATCCTTTTCTCTGTCATTGCTGTCACAGATTGCATCTGTGGTTTTTCTCACAGATCATTTCCTTATTTATTTTTTCATTAATTCATTAAGGGCAAAATATTTGTAGTCTTAAAGTGAATAAATCCCACTATTAACATATTGCATTAACATTTTACCTACAAATTCAACTATTTATTTGAGCAATACATTTTGCATTATTTTCCATTACTTTGCACAGTGGAGAGTCATGGGACAATACTGCTTCTTTCCCCACCTTATCAAACACTGCAGTACACAGTTTTGGGGAAAGGATGCAAACGATGATCTGTCATCTAAAAATACGTATAATTTAAATCATGGAGTGCTATAATTCAGCTCCAATGTGACAAAATGGCATGAGTTCGCACTGGGAGTCTGCTTTAATTTGCTTTCATTTTGGCTAACCTCCCCCCCCAATCCCACACACCCACATACACACTTAACGTATGCATAGACATACACACATGTTGTTCTTTGGATCAGTGTGTTTACAGGGAATTGATGTAATTGCTGTCAGTCTCGAAATGGATGTTTGCAAAGACTAAAGATAAACTTGTTTCTGAAGATCCTGTTTCTTGGCTCTCCCAAATAGAACATGCCGAGTATATTCACATTCTGATTGGTTCAGCTGTCTTTCTTTGAATTTAACACATCCCCCTTAGTGGCAACCAAGTATTATTAACTCTAATAATACACATCGTGGCTGGAAGTTGCAGACGTTGAAGGAAATCACTGTGACAGCATGCCTTTCAAGGTCAATATTTGTCCTTTTTTGATCTCTATCAAATTTGTCACCTCTCTAATTCTGTGTCAGAAGGCTGAGCTCGTATGTTTCTGAAGATGTTTTCCCAGAGCAGACCGGACCTCCCTCCTCCCTCTGGCAGCATCTATGGCTAAGGGCTACGACGCCTTGTCCTTCTGCTGGACACCTTTAACAAACGTTTCGGCGCCGATAGGCCAAGTGCCCCAGAGCAGAGCAAGGCCACGTGGGTTTTGAGCGGCAGCTGGCCATCAGTTTCAGTCTGGTCTCCACAGAAGACACGTGTGCTCCCTCATCTTAGTAGCTCGCTGGGACGCTCCCAGGAGTGTCCCGCAGCTTCTATCCAGAGGGCAGCAAAACAACAGGTTGCTTTCTTTACATAACCTAAAGTGAGCTCTGAATTGGTGCCTGGAAAGGGCAAAGATAAAGCCCCCACCCCCCTGCAGACTCCTCATGCCCCACCCAGCTCCCCCCCCTCCCCCAATGCAGTCACGCGAGCGTCCGTGCAGTCTCTGTCCTCAGTGACTTTTGGGGATAGCGGTGGCCGACCGCCACCAGTTTGGCTTCACTGAGTGCACCATCCCCAGGCTAAAGACTCGAGTGGCAACGTTTACTTGGGAGCCCCGTGTACACCATGAGGGTGAAGGACCTCTCGCTGAGGCAGGACCCAGACCTGCGCAAGGAGCTGGCACTGCTGGCCCGGGGCTGCGACTTTGTCCTGCCTTCACGATTCAAGAAGAGGCTCAAGGCGTTCCAGCAAGGACAGGCAGGTCGCCTCAGCTCTTGAGAGAAGTTCCTCTCTTTTCAAGGGACCATTAATGCTTTACTTTATCGTTGATGTGGTTTGTTATTTGTTGTGGAAGAGTGTGAATGAGGGCGGGTGGAGCTACAGGGATCGGCGTGTGGTCTGTGGGGATGTCTGGAACATTAAGCAGCTGTACTGAGGGACCTGCCTCCTAGTGAACATTTGGCGGGTGGGGGGCGCAGAGGAGAGGTGTGGCTGCGGCCTGTCGCACCAGGTCTCTGTTCCCTTTTATAGACATGGCTGATGCTGGTGAAGAAGGGAAGATTAACAGCATTTATCTTGTCACCCTGTGGTATGTGGAGCAGCCCATGCGCATGTTCCGGCCTCGGCTGCTGCTGAGCCAAGGCTCTTGGTCCCCATCTTGCCACATGAGTGCTTTACGTCGACTGTGTATGTGCGGCAGGAGATGTACGAAACCCAGCCTCGCACTCAGATATAGGCTGTCCGAGCTGGTCCTTGGGTTACAGATGGTCGAGTTACACATTTTGAAAGAAGCATTTTTAGGCTCTTTTTAATTGTACCTTTGTCACTTGTCTGTTTTTTTTTTTTAAATAAATAAATAAATAAAAATCTCGGGTCTGCTAGAGTGAATTCGAGATGAGTTTCCGCAAACAGTTGAGAAAACAAACCCCAACACAGAAGGGATGTGAGACCAAAATTTCACTTGTTTCCACAGTATTTACAGCTCCTCAGCAGTGTCAGTCATTAACAAGATTATGTTGATAAATCAGTTAGCAGTCTGCATTGAACAGTCATCTTGTTCTTTTTCAGTCATTTTGAATAGTTTTTAATTATGTTGCTTGAAGTTAGTCTTGCAGCATATTAAAGTGTGTAAGCCGAGGGCCAGGTGTGTACAGTGTTCGGTACATTACTTTGTGAGACTTCATGGGTGTACCATGGTAAACTGTTCAGCTTGCCTTGCACACTTACATTGGGATGGTGCTGAAAACTACATATAGTGCATTCAGTCCCCTTCACTTTTTTCACATTTTGTTATGTTGAATGATAAAATTGTTTTAATTCATTTTTCCCAGAATGACAAAGTGAAAATAGGATTTTAGTAAAGTATTCAGACCCTTTGCTATGACACTTGAAATGTAACTCAGGTGCATCCCATTCTGTTGGTCATCGTTGAGTGTTTCTGCACTTTTTTGGATGTCCACCTGTGCTGAATTTAATTGGTAGACACAATTAGGAGAGGCACCCACCTGTCTGTTTAGGGCCCCGCAGCTGACAATGTGTATCGGAGCCTAAACCATAGGCCGTAAATCAAGCCATGAGGGCAAAGGAATTGCCTGCAGAGCTTAGAGACAGGACTGTGTCGAGACACAGATCTGGGAAAGGCTACAAAAACATTTCTGCAGCACTGAAGGTTCCCAGGAGCACAGTGGCTGCCGTGATTCTTAAATGGAAGAAGTTTGGAACAAACATGACTCTTCCAAGAGCTGGCTGCCCGGTCAAACTGAGCAATTGGGGAGAAGGGCCTTGTTGACAAACAGAACCTGATGGTCACTCTGGCTGAGCTCCAGAGAACCTGTGTGGAGAGGGGAGAAACTTCCAGAAGAACAACAGTCACTGCAATACTCCACTGATCTGGGCTTTATGGCAGAGGTCCCAGATGGAAGCCTTTCGTTAGCAAAAGACACATGAAATCCTGCTTGGAGTTTGCAAAAAGGCATCTGAAGGAATCTCAGCCTGTGAGTCCCTGGTCTGATGGAAACCAAGATTAAACTGTTTGGCCTCGATTCTAAGCATCATGTCTTGAATCATTGTTTTTCAGCGGCAGGGAATGGGGCAGGGTCGAGAGAAAGCCGAATGGCACAGAGTACAGAGATGGCCTTAATGGAAACCTGCTCCAGAGTGCTCTGGACCTCAGACTGGGCCGAAAGGTCAAAAGGACAATGGCCTTAAGCACAAAGCAAAGACAACACAGTCTGCAGTTGCTGCCAAAGGTGCTTGAACTGAGTACCAAGTAAAGGGTCTGAATATGTGCGTCAGTGTGATGTTTTAGTTTTTACTTTTAATTGCAAAAATTTCTAAAATCCTGTTTCTGCGTCATCATTCTGAAGTACTGAATGCTGCTTGAAAAATGGAAAGATTGTAGCATAAAGCTGCAACATAACAAAATGTGAAAAAGCGAAGGGGTTTGAATACATTCTGAATGCACTGTACATACAGATGCCTTCTGCAATTAAAATTGTACTTTGTCCAATGTCAGCTATGCAGTAGGTATAAGCAGTAATAAATGTTGGCATGTGATGTAAATGTAATGTCTTTGTAGTCCATTTTAATGACACACCATGAAGCAAAAATAAAGTAATACACCCACTCGTGTTCCTTTTTCAGGTCCATGCTTGAAACCCCCAGTTCATTTAAGTTTTATTTCTACCAAACAATGTAACAGCCACCAACTATGGTGGCTGCTGGACTCTGAAGTTCATCTCCTCCTGTTATTTTGAAGCAGAACATTGACTGACGAGGAGAACAGGGCTGCTGTCTCCTTCCATATTGCTCAGTTTTCTCATCCCCTTCCCTTTGTAAAACAAGTCCAGTGCTCTTAATGTTCATCGATGTTTCGCACAGTAGGTGAGCCAGATTAAACGCTTACTGGCATCACGTTAGCTAGTTTTGTTCCTATGCAAAGCAAACAGTTAAAATGAACAAGTGTATATGTAATGCAGATGTTGTTTCACTTTTTTCCATCCTGTGCATCGATTCATGTCACCATGTCATGAACAAGGTTTTACATCGCACTGTCTGTTTCTGTTCCTTTGTTTGAAATGTGTGATTCTCTGTGCTGCTCCTCTGCACACCCAACTTGTCTTTGTAGTTACCTGGAGCAGGTGGTCCTCAAAGCAGTATTCCTTTTAAAATGTGTTCCCTGTCTTTTCATAATTTGTATAAAGTTTAAAATGTTTTCAATATTAACCTTTATATTGGCATTAACAGTTAGTGTACAGAGTTGGGGCCTTTTCTCTCAGAACTGACCTTGATCTGCACTTCACATAGCACTGAGGCTTGTGGATGTTTACAGTATGTGGTTTCCATTGCCGGGTTTGCTGGTAAGATTTTAGCAAAAACAGCTCTGGCGCACGCAAAGCATTTGGGTACAGGTTCAAATCTGGTTCTGTGTGTGTGTGTGTGTGTGTGTGTGTGTGTTGCCTTGCCTTGTATCCTGTATTTTGGAGAAGGACACTGCTATGCTTACTGATAATAATGGATTCTTTATTTTTTTACTGCTCTAATTTTTAAATGCTCATATTTATTCTGAGCTGTTTTACAGTTCTAATCCATATATCTGTCTGTAAAGTACTTTTAGAAACAGCATTTAAATGTTCTGTTTAAAATAAGAGTGATAATAATTACTCAGCCTGTACCTGTGCGAGGGGTGACCTGTCTGCAGAGCTTCTCTAACGTTCATTTGTGTTAATAGTAAATCAGATGATACGAAGTCATTCATAATAACATTGCCTTTCAAAAGAATTCAGAGTTTTGTCTTAACTTTTTAGCTTAGAGAAGTCGTGCCCCACCTGAGGGTCTGATCACCTGGTTTGCTGTGATGTTGGCAAACCTGGAGTTTTGAATTGACAGCTGGTGATGTATATTGTACAGTATAAACCACACTGGCAATTAAGTCATAGTAAAGAAAGGTGGTCATGGAGTAAAGTTGTTTGGGACGATCCCTTTGATATGCGATGCCGAGCTGTCAGACATCGATCTTTACTGATGGCCCTGCAGCCAAAGTGACTCTAATGGTTTTTCAGCCACCCCACATGTCACATCACACGCTTTAATTGAGCACCATCACAGTGAAGGTTCGCCAGGGCCCGCCTGTGGTTCTTGTTGCAGCTGGGCTGGGAAACGTGAACCGGGAAACCTGGTCTAAAGATGTTTACTTCTGTGTGCCCCAGCAGGCGCAGGTCAGAAAGGAGGAGCCCATTACGCCGGCGCTAAGTGAAAGCATTCCAAAGTTCTACTTCCCTCGAGGACGGCCCCCAGCCAACCTCAACATCGACGCTCTCATTTCCAAGATAGAGAAAATATTTTCTCAATTCCCCCATGAAAGGGCGACTATTGAAGACATGGGGCTGGTTGCCAAGGTGAGTGTGATTTGCAGCTTGTAGCTTCGAGCCACCCAGCAAATCGCTTTCATTAGCGTAATTAACTCGTGCTTATAAGAGTTTATCACAACCAGAGGGTTTTCTTTTTCCTAACCCAATTAAAAATGCTACCCCCGAGGTTTGTAGCCGCTGACTGGAAGGCAACTGGGCTCAAATAAGATTGGCTGCTGTTTTTCCCCTGGGAGGTGGACGTGTAAGATGTGTGTTATCACTGCAACCGGTGGCTTCTCCTACTGTTTGTTCAAATCACAAGTAAAGTAAACGGTGCGCAGTACTGGGCCGATCGTCAAATCCACAGAGGCCTCGACATCCAAACGTTCCAGCCTGCGCTTTAAGGAATGAAAAGCCGCACACGTTAACCACTAATAAAACGCCTGGGTGTGTTCGTGCCAAGTGGCCACGTTGCCGTGGAAAAGTGTTTTCGGACAACAGAGATTCACTGTGAGCTGCTTGGTCAGTGGATCCCTGGGAAAGATAGTTTCCCCCAGATCCATTTTCCATGGTTTATGTACTCTTGACAGCTTGAGCCTGTTTGTTAATTTGAGATTTGGTACTGCTTAGCCAAGGTGATGTGCATGCGCGCAATTATTAATATAGCAGCCATTGTTGGGCTAAATAAGCACACGCTCATTTTATAGGGCAGGGGCAAGTGAGCTTTGACTGTCCAAGTGCAGGGATAAAATTGTTAGGTCTAATGCGTACAGATGCTGAGTTCTTTTCTTGTTGATGCTATGTGTAAATAACAAGGATTGAGCAAAAAAAAAGAGTTTTACTCCCTTCGCAGAACTCAAACAATTCTTTGTACTCTTAAAACACTCTTCTTGTACATTATTTCCACAGCAATTGGCCTTGAACACCTTTCATAGTTCAGCTTGACCTGTGAAATAAGAGTAGACTATGCATAGTGTTTGGCTGTGGGTTCAAATCTGGTTGAGAGGAAGTTCAGCGAGGTGTGAAACACAGCTGATGTCAACGCTCTGGACTTCGGTGTCTCCGCAGGCCTGTGAGTGTCCCCTGTACTGGAAGGCCCCGCTGTTCCTGTCTGCCGGAGGGGACCGCACTGCATCTGTGTCCGTCCACAAGTTCGTCGCCATGTGGAGAAAGTAAGGCTGCTGCTTCTTGGGCTTCAGTGGATTTAAGTTGTCTTCAGCACTACCTGAAATAAGGACTGATGATTCTGTAATGACTGATTGTGTCCTCCTCAAATTCCGTAGTATTAATGTACTAATATTAATAGTTGTAGTTGTACTAGTCATATTAATAGTAGTATAAAATGTACAGCATGTGGACAAATGGCTGTGAATTGCTGGGGGTGGTTGTGAATGATGGTGTGGCTACACAGAGCTCATTGAAGAGTTAATTTTTTTTTTTATTTCTGCGCAGCTGAAGGTGGGAAACGATTTTGAATGAAGTAGGAATACTAATGCAGGAATATATAATGGTGAACAATTGCAGGGCCTGTGCACTTCTTTCGCCAAAGCCATCTGTTACTACTTTCCAGAACGCTGCAGAGCTGTCATGATGACGCATCCAAATTTGTTCACATCTTGGCCAAGCCTGGCTGCGATTACCTCGAACAAGAGGACTTTATTCCATTCCTGCAGGTAGGCGGCTGGTAGTTGGGGGGCTGCGGGAATGGCCTGCTTTGTTCATGCAGATGAGGCTGGGGAAGCCTTGTCCATTCCACTTTTTGGCCCGCACTCCTCCTTTTAGTCCTCTTAAATGGAGATCTTTATCAGTTCAACAGATGCTCTTCTGCAGTGATTTACAGTAATTATTGCACAGTAATTAACTGGTATTCGGGCGACATCTTTGTCCACAGTCACTTAGTGTTGAAAACACTGCAGGAAACTTCCACGGTCCGTCACCTGTCTGTACAGTGCAGCAGTGTAACACACACACACAGCAGTGTAAACTCAGCAACTGGCCTGACATCAGAGTTCATGGATTCACACCAATTTGAAGTTGCGTCAGTTGATTTGTGTCTGCCTACATTTTGGCCATTAATGTGAGGAGCGGAGCTGTTGCAGCAGCGTTTATTCTTTGTGCATTAAGTGTTTCTGTACATTCAGGGAAACACCGCCAGGTCATTAGTATGCAGGGTGGCGGTGAGGCGCAACTCAGCCCACAGGGTCTCCAGCTCCCTGGCAGAGATGTGTTGTGGCCTCTGCACTTCAATTTGTGTCGCGTGGGCTTGGCAGGCGCTTTGACCGCTTTGATAAATGAAATAAGGATTGCTGTGGAGTATGTCAGCCCCCTCAGCTGCCCCCCCCCCCCCCCCCAAGCACAGGATTCATAGGAACAATGATTTATGTGTTTTTTCTGTTGTGAATTTTGTTAGGGATGGGTCAGAGAGCACTGTCTTCATGAGAATAAAACACTTTAATTTTACTGCCTTGTATGCAGGCACTTTAAAATCTCAGTTAATCTGGGAAGAGCAAACACTGAACTTTGATTACTCGGCACCATGTGGGAGGTCTGAAACAACACAGGTAGGACAGATATACATGGGACACAGGAAGGTGGAGTGCAGTCCTGAGGAGCATCTTTCACTTGTCACCCTTGTGTTACCATTGTTTGTGTGTGTGTGTGTGTGTGCGCGCGTCCGTTTTTCTCGCTTCCTTTGATTGACCTGCTGAATTGGTATCTTCTTCCTGTGATGGCAGCCTGTAAAATCTGTTACTGTGTGATCTCTTGTTTTTCAGGATGTGGTGAATTCTCACTCAGGTCTCGCTTTTCTTAAGGAGGCGTCTGAATTTCATTCTCGCTACATCACCACAGTAAGTACAATGAGAGCCGAAACTCTCACTTTAAAACAAGGTGATGCCGTTTTTGCTAGTCTGTCATCATCCCACCGTTTCCTGAGCCAGCAGTTTGGGGGGCCTGAGCAAGTGGGGAGCTGTTGTGCTGTTGTGCTGTAGCCTGATGTGACCCCCTGTAACCATTGTCAAGTCAAACCAAAACAGCACATGTAGTGACCATTAAGCATGGAGGTGAGCAGCTGCTCACCGTGCACTTCGTTCTCCCAGAAAATTTCCTGTAACTTAGTCACTGCACGTCACAAAAGTCATTTCAGTAGGCAAAAACTGCTTTTTTTTTTTTTTTTTTTTTTTGGTACAGGTGGTCCAGAGGATATTTTACAATGTGAACAGGTCATGGACAGGAAAAATTTCATGTTCAGAGCTCAGGAAAAGCAGTTTCCTTCAGGTCGGTTATTTTCTCTTTTGGTTTTTGCTGTTTGGAGTCTTGAAAGACTTACGGGTTTGTGTTTCAACTGAGGCGTCCTCCTAAACATACATTTTTAAGAGTGCAACTCAATCGAATCAGAAAATGAGGAACAGTGTTGTAGGCACAAGCCATACTGTCAGTTTAGCCCTTTGGATAAGGACGTGTCTTGGCCCAGGGTCATCTTTAGACAAGAGCGGGGTTCTCTTACCTGCTGCTTCATGGTTTTATTTCTTTACTGTTAGAAAGTAATCTGCATGTAGCCCAAAGATATGCAAAGTTATTGAAGTAAATAGTTGTCTAGTGTATTAATTCCTCACAACACATGGTGTTTGTCAGTTGACAGTCTTGAGGTTCCCCAACAGAACGTGGCTTTGCTGGAGGAAGTGGAAGACATCAACCAGCTCACAGAGTACTTCTCCTATGAACACTTCTATGTCATCTACTGCAAGTTCTGGGAGCTGGACACTGACCACGACCTATGCATAGATCAGAGAGACTTGGCCCAGCACAATGATCACGGTCGGCTCAGAGCTTTTCTACACCTTCTCTGTCCTTCCTATAGCTTCTTTATAAAGCATACCCATTTTAAAATGTTAGGTATGTAATGCAGATTTTTTTTTTTTATATTCTTCGTTACAGCAATCTCCCAAAAAATGATTGAAAGGATTTTCTCAGGGACTGTAACCAGGTAACTCACCCGCCAGCTTTTTAACCATTAATGCTGTGTAGTCTTTTGTTAAACATAAAAGGCTAAACATGCATTTTAGAAGAAAGCTGAATGCCAACCATCCCTCTTCAGGGACAAGAGGGTGACCAAGGAGGGACAGATGAGCTATGCAGACTTTGTGTGGTTCCTCATTTCTGAAGAGGACAAGAAGAC
This sequence comes from Heterotis niloticus, assembly GCA_018136845.1. Taxonomy (NCBI): domain Eukaryota; kingdom Metazoa; phylum Chordata; class Actinopteri; order Osteoglossiformes; family Osteoglossidae; genus Heterotis; species Heterotis niloticus. The sequence continues at coordinate 16,536,109 of CM030906.1, forward strand.
GCCCACCAGGTGTGTCCTTGGGACAGAACTAGTCAGTGCTAGTTAACTTTTTATTTGATAGGCAGCTGTTTGAACCATTGGCTGGAGCATTCAGGGGGACGGGTTGATATGGACCTCCTCTCTTGTGAGCCAGCATAGAGTACTGGTTCCGCTGCCTGGATCTCGATGGCGACGGCGTTCTCTCCATGTATGAATTGGAGTACTTCTACGAGGAACAGTGCCAGAGGCTGGAGGCGAAGGCTATCGAACCCCTGCCCTTTGAGGACTGTTTGTGTCAGATGCTGGACCTGGTCAAACCTGAGGTTGAAGGTATGCCACCCAGACAGGGCTCTTTGTACAGCTTTTTACTTTGATTGTAGGATTTTTGTTTATTTGTTTTTCCTCAACAGGGAAAATCACACTGCGTGACCTCAAGAAGTGCAAAATGTCCCACATATTCTTTGACACATTCTTCAACATTGAGAAGTACCTGGACCATGAGCAGAAGGACCCTCTCTCAGTCATCAGGGTAAGGACTGTGCATGTAGTGGTGCTCCAGCAAGACAGAAGTGGTTGCAAGATGGTGGCATGACAGTCCTTCCTGTTCTGTAGGACGAGACCGAAAGCCAGGACATGTCTGACTGGGAGAGGTATGCAGCAGAAGAATACGACCTCCTGGTAGCCGAGGAGACAGCCAACGAGCAGTACAGAGATGGGTACGTTGTACTTAAGCGTGCCTATCGAACAAGCAGCTTCTGAGGGTGGTTGGACAGCGTGTTGAGACCTGGCCTTATTGATGGGGTCGCACTCATTTCAGGACGCTGACTGACTTGTAGACAAGTCGAAGCTGACAGGTGAGGTCCTGAGATCAGCAGGCGCACGAGTTCACATGGTTTACGCTGGGTCACGTGTTCTTTCTCACCCCACACCTGGCTGCTCACCTACCTCTGTTTACAGCGGGGCTCCTAATGCACTTGTACCTCAGCTGACAAACACTCAGGGCCACAAGTTGGTGTGCAAGGCCAGCGGCTGCGTTACCTTTGATAAACGCTTAATTTCCTCAACTAATTCACTTGTTGAGTCCTGAGCCGTGTGACTTTATTTGTACACCATAGGAGAATCGAACACTGGAATGGAGAAAGGAGGGTGAGTTGCAGTGTAGTTACACTGCAAATATAAATAATACAAAATAAAAATCATGTTGGGTCACATCAAGTCTGTAGATGCTGCACATCCCCGCAACACATTTTACTGAATGTCACACTGTGTTCACTCTACACTTAGCGATGCACAAGAGCATAGTGTGGTTTAACCTCAGGATGGAAAAGGTCAAAACCTTTGAAAACTCCCAAGTCCAATGTCCACAGCATAAGGTACATGCGCACTGATGGTCGGTGGCTTGGTGGTCTCTGCACTGAGGTTAACCTGTGAAAACTACGTGCAGTCACGACTGCTCCCTCACAGTCCAGAATGAAGACTTGCGATCTGCAGGACCTGTTTAGCTGTGAATGGAAAGCAGACACTTTGCTGCCTCTTTTGCAGGTACGAAAATGCCTTTGACGAGATCGAGCCGCACCTTTCCGGCGAGCAGAGACTGCGCTCAGACAAAAGGCACCTGTTTGCGATTCCCAGTCCCCACTGTAGCCTGGACCTGGACGAGTACGAATATGAGGATGATTTTGAGTGAGGTTTGCTTGGGGGGCACACTACTGCTGCAGGCTCTTCACAACCCACCCACACTGCCGGAAGTGTTGACCCGGAGATGCAAGGGCCACGGTTGTGACAGGGACTTTTTACAGGCATAAGCTGGTGGTGCGGTTTTCACACCTTCTGCACAGATGAACCTCAGCATCACTCTAATAGCAGCTCACACGAGTGTGTCCCCTACTGAAATACTGGTACGTTGTTTGTGTTACTGCGGAAGTGCAGCCCCCGACCTCCAGCAGGACTCGTACGGGGCACAAGAGGAATGCTTGCATTTGTTGTAGAGACTGGGCTTGGGGTCACTGTTAGTGATGCTCAGCCCCTCAAATACACTTGAACTGTTAAGTGTGCACAAATTTTGTAGGCCATTGTTGGCTCATTGTTCAAACAGCCAATGCAACATTCCAAACCAGGGCGCACAGCACACAGGAAGTTATGAGCAGCAGCCGGTGGACATCTTGAGTTTGTGTAACCTGTGCCGTTTAACACGTTTTTACTGTAAAAACACTGTAGTTGTGTGGAGCAGCAGTTATGCATTTAATATTAGAGTTGTAAATATTTATTTTTGGGTATTGCAGTGTTGAAAATGTCATACAAGCTATTCAAAATGTATCACTGTTTCAATAAAGTACCTGAGTTGAAGCTTTTATTAAACAAATTCATCTGCACTTAACGATAAAGGGGAGTTTGCTTAGTTGTGTTACAGCTTCAGACAGGAATTTAATACAAACCTAAGTCAAATGAGAATTCTTGCTAAAAAAAAAAAAAAAAGAAGCTTATTTACATATTGAAGCAAATGAAGTTACTAACAGACAGGTATGCATGGTTATGCCAGACAGTGTTGAAGTCCAAATCCCTTGACTCAAGAAACAACCTCTGGAGCAGAGCAGCGAATCCTGGCTGAGGACACAGTCCATGTCCCGCTGAATTTAGCCAACATGCTGTGCTACTTTATTGCATTTGGTGAATGGAAAAAGTTACCTTTCAGTTACTTTTGGAATAGCGAGCACTTAACCAAGAGAGTAAAATCCCATCACGTCAGGGCCAAAAAATCGTCACATAAAATGACGAGTTGTCTTATGCACAATAGGATCTGTGGTTAAAGCAAAACGGCATAAGCGACTGCTAGGACTGTAGAGGTTGTGGCCGATGTTGAACAAAGGAGACCGACAGAACCAAAGAAACCCATTTGAAAATAAACAAGTGGGTGTGAAACCAGCTACATGCTTTTGTACACTCCACTGTCCAGCACTGAAACCGTAGCACAAGGTGCGAATTACTGTCTGGCTTCTCAACAAAAATGTATTGATTCAGAAAGGACCTTATTTCCAACTTGGTCTGTAAGAGTGTGCATTTAGTCTACCATCAAAGACCCTTGAGGGGGGGGACAGCTTCCCCCATATGTGCTAGTACTGCAACGACCCGCTGTGGAATGTTTAAACAGCGGCACTCATGGAGCACAGCAACCACGCCCACCATAGAGCTCTCAATTACCGTGAACAATGAGGGTCAACAATTCCCATAACCCCTCACAGTGATTAGACCGCTGTTTACGAACTTGCTGTAGCAGTGCATTGTGGGAGAGGCACCCAAAGCACATCGTTTTCAATAAATCAAGATGCTGGTTAGAAAGGGAGGATGAGAGCCAATGGCGTTATTCCCAAGTCCATCGTGCTGTAGGAGGGGGCGCACTGCTGCGGAGGAAATGGCACGGCCATAGTGGGAAGGCGCTTCCCACTACACCACACGCGCTTGCCTCCGACACAGACTGTCGCCTAGCATAACGCATCTGTGTTCTAGACAGTTCCTTTAAGCCATCTTAAATTAACAACCTGTACTCTAAAGTGGTCTAATTCTGGCCCAGGAACATTCATTCATTTCCCAGTTGAGCACAACACCATCTTCACCGTAGAGCTTATTTTCTGTTAAAGTAAAGGGCATGTGCATGGCTGTGGAACTGGAGGGATTCAACTGCACAGTTGAAGCTGTCACAGGCACCTGTTCCTAACGCTGTAGCAGCATCAAGCGCTGCACCAATGTGTCGTGTTCCTTCATCGTCCCTCAAACGTATTTCAAGAGCTGCTAATAAACATGGAGGAGCCTCTGCTCTGCAGTTATAGCCATTGAGAATGCAAAATGCTGCAAATTAGCATACAAACCGATTAGTTTACATCGAGTACAGATTACCCTGAACACCGCACCACCAATGCCGTCCGCTCCAGTTTGTACAAACACACGTAGCGGGTGAGAAGGTTTCCAGTCAGATGATGTATGAGGACCTCTGTCAGGGGTCGATGTCCACCACATCCACGTCAGCAGCGGCGGGGCTCAGCTGTCTCGGGGAGGCGTCCGCTGCTGCGTCCTGTTCTCTGGCGCCCAGAGGAGGCTGAGGGTCCGGCTGTTCATCTGGGCTGGAGGGGACATCCATATCACAGCTGAGGGTTAAACTCCACTTTAGGCCTACATTGTGGCTTTACCCAGGAAGCAGTGCTCATCTCACCCTGTGTCCAGTCTGATGGTTTTCTTTGGCCTGATGTCTCTCTTCTGCTCGGGGGTCTGACCTGGCGCTTCTCCTATCCATCGCAAACGTAGACGGGATTCAAACAAACAGCCATTTCACCTGTTCATCACTTGCTGTCAGGTGAGACCCATTACAGTTTTCCTCAATGCATAACGGGGATATTAATACAGTTCTGTCAGTATTGGGGGAGTAATAGTTTATGCTGCAGTAGTATTACCCAGTGTGTCTACCACTGTCAGCACTGTAACTGAAATGTACAGCACAGTGAGTTATGCACAGACAGCCTAGGGGGCGCTCTGCTGGCCCATCACACTCAAAGGATGTTCTTGCTGATTCCATATCAACATTGTTTAAAATATTATGCATTATTTTGTCTGAAGAGAATTTTTATATAAATATTTTCCTTTATATTGTGCATAAAAATCAATATTTCATTAGTTTTTTCTGCAATATTTTTGCCACGGTGTTTAAACTTGCAGTCCGCTAGCTGGAGGGTGGGCTGTACTGCTGACCGTCAGTGGGGATCGGCCTGAGCGGCGCGTGAGCTGTGTCGCCGCTGACATAGGAACCACCGTCGTCGCACTCAGCTGTAGCCAGCAGGGAGGCGCGGTACAGCCCAAGTGGGAGCCAGCATTCTTCCCGGGAGCCTGCGACCTGCTCGCCCGCAAACCTCTGCAGATACGCACAGCTGGAAGACACACACGTACAGCAACTGATGGACAAACACAGCCTTGGTTAACATCTGGACTTCTGGATGGTCCCCACTTACACAGTCTTCTTGTCGGGCTTCAGCAACTTGCTGGAGAACTCGCTCAGGATGGTGAGATACGGCAGGTTGGCTGGAGCTTCTCGTCCCGCTTGCTGGACGCAGCCTTGGAACACAAACTCAATGCCATCCCTGCGTGGGGGACACAGGTGCTTACAGGTGTGGCCGCACGGGTGGCCGTGAGAGTGAAATAAGGTGGGCGTTGGGGGTGGGGTATCACACCTGTGGATCATGGCCAGTGACTCGCGTGATTTGATCTGGTCCCAGCCGAAGGTGAGCGAGAAACGCCTTGCCAGTTCCTTGATGCTGCTGAAGGTCTGGACGGCAGAGCTGCAGGTGGCGCCACGCTCCTGCTCCTGCTTCAGCCGGAGGAACAGCTTGGGGGGGGGGGCAGGGGTCAGGTGATTAAGGGCACCAAAACAAGAACTTCTGCAAGCAGTGTGGTGTAAAAGGTGGTGTCACCTACCTGCTGCAGACACAGCACTAGCGTCCTGGCACTTTCGATCTTGTCGATCTGCCTGGTGCGGCTCAGCATTTCCTTGATGATGTCCCCGAAGTCATTGTAGTACTGCAGAGGGTAAAAACAAGGTGCACGCAGCGCATTGGCGGGTGCTTTAAGCTCAGTGATAGCCATCCTTTTGCCCACAGGAACCACTGTGTGGAGTCGAATGGAAGTGGACTCGTGTCCTGTAGGCCCGACTGCTCAAACCCAGACAGTGGGCTGCTGCTCACTGACCACAGGGTGTAACGCCTCCTTGCGGCAGCGATTAGGCTGAGCGTCACCAAGGCGTTCAGAGCCCCCCCAGACCCCCCGCTCCTGTCTCTCATACTGTACGTCTTCATTAGGCGACTGTCAGCTGCGCAGCACCGCTCTTCCTTCAAGCTGCAGCCACTCTTCACTTATTTATACTATATTTTATTTAATAAACACACCTTTCAAACTGCTGTCTTGTCAGGCAGTAAACAGCAGCGATCAACAACAACAGGATTTTTTTTTTAAAAAAAGCAACAAACAAAAATGTCTTGTTGCTCACAGGCATCTTAAGGCAGTTTGGCCTCAACAGCGTTTCCTGCAGCAGAAGTCGGAAGTCGTCCATCAGCGTGACGGAGTTGAGCACAGAGCCGTATAAAAACTGGATGAAATGGACAGCGAATCTTCCAGGCATCAACACACACAGGACGAACTGACAGGAGTGCTGTACCACACTGGACCGTGCTGCCTGACACCCACGTGCACTTTCTGTTCAGCGTGGCCTTTATTACTATGAGGACAGGAACTCGATGCCTTACAGGATGCTGCTCAGCATGGGAATGAGGTTCCAGGAAGCAAGAGGATTGACGTGCGTGTGTGGGTGTGCTGCGCAGCTACCGTACCTTGACGTAGAATTTGAAGATGTCGGCCGCCATGCTCATCTCCAGCACGCCATGTACAATGAGCTTGCAGTAGGCAGCCAGCAGGTTCCTGCGCCTATGGAGTTGGTCCAACACGTCACCTTGGCCGCCTGCTGGGAGAGCAAATCTTTAGTACCATTGTTGTCAATGATTTCTGTCTTTCAAAATGCAGATCAAGTGCGTGACCGCTGTTTAGCTCCCCCACTGACACCGCTGGCCATGTCAGCTGATCGTAGATCACACCATGACCCTGCCAGCATTGGAACATGAGGTTGATTCCAGCATCGAGATCCTTTGACCCAACCTGGGTCACCTCTGTCCCTTGTGGTCCTCCACGTTTGTATTTGCACACCGCAGACAAGTGCGCCTGAAACCCTGGCTGCCAAAACAAACAATTCATCTAAAAGTGATTTATGCCCCACACACCGACATCTATGAGCATTTCTAGAAGAATTCTGAGTCACGAGATTTTGTGGGATGAGAGAAACACTTAATTCAAAGCATATTTTTGAAGAGGAAGCCATGAATTGATTGAACGTGAATTGGCCTCCATTTGCATGCTTCCTGTGCAGTTATTAAGTCACACAATGAGCATGCATTTAGCAGCAGAATATTTTATCATGAATTGTTGAACGACAACGGATATTGGTTTTAAGTCCAACAAAGGCAAATGCTGCCATCTGCTGGAAAGTTCTACAAACCCCCAAAGCAGACAAAACTACCCAGAAGCAGGAGCAGGGCCATCATCAACCGTCAATATGCTGGAAACATGTAGAGTAAAACAATAACCATTGCAGGGTCTGCCAGTGCAAACTAGACTGCTCAGCTCCATCAGGAGTTGTAGACTCTGCTTCTCCTAGTGCTTCAAAACCATAACCTGGTGCTGCAGATCCGCATCCCTCATTCCACAGTACATTCTGCTGAGCTTCTGGTTCAGGCCATGGTCACGTCCCACCTGGACTCCTGTACTTCCCCGGCCAACCACCCTCTGGTTACGGCCAGTAAGACGGTTGGTGGATCTGCTCCCCAGTACCTGCAGAACAGCAGCTGTATTCCTCCCCCTCTGGCCAGCTGCTGGTCCCACACACTGGGCGGTCCAGAATCAAACAGCTCAAAGCTTCTCACTTCGGGCTCCACATCTGCTTCTGGTCCACTTCTCTTCTCATCTCCTGTCTGCTCTAAAAACTTGCTTCACACTTCTGGAACCACCACTTCTGTACTTCCCATCAGTCTACACTGTATGTGCAGCTACAGGCGTACCCACATCTGTAATGCTCACATAAGCAAAGCAGACAGCAATCCGAGAGACAACCGAAGCAGCCAGGCTCACCCTTGCTCTGGTTCTCGTGCTCAGACCCGGTGAAGACATGTTCCAGGATGAAGCCTAGCAGCGCCCTCTGCAGCCTGGGGTCTGGGGTATAGCGGATGGGGGCTCCAGCAGCGGGATCCCAGGCCTGGAGCTGGTAGCTGTGTGCTGTGAGCAGGTCGCACAGGGACAGGAAGGCCTGGAGGAGAGAGCATCCCCACCATCAGCACTACCAGGAATATGGCACACGGTCCTAATAACACAAAAGCTGAAGGACACCCAGAAGATAAATGCAGAAGTACTTATGAGGGCAGAAACTAGACCTGATACTTAAATTACATCTGTTCAACAAAGGAAAAGTAGCAGCACAACCTCCAAACACAGTACAACAACACTGTTATACCAAAGAGCATGGACTTTTTTAATCCCTGATAAGAATTCACAAAATGCACTTTTTATGTACTTGTGCATCTATTTATATGTCTGTTGTGAATGTAAAAAATGTTCACCCTGCTTGGACAATTTGGAGGAAGATTCTACGGTGCTTTGACTCTCAGTTTTACACACTGTTTGGTAACCAATTAACCCACCTTACATTGAAGCATGATGGTGGTGACAGCATCATGCTGTGGGTATGCCTTTCCATAGCAGGGACTGCAAAGCTTACGGACTAAATGAAAAACAGATGGTGCTAAAGAGGAAAATCAGAGGACCAGTCGATGTCGAGACCTCAGTCTGACCGAGCCTCTAAAAATTACTTACCTACAGAAACCCCCAGCTGCAACTACTGCCAAAGGTGATCCCACCAAGCACCTGTCAGTGAACGGTGAATGGTGTGCACCTACCTGCTCCCTCACTGCAGGGTGTGCGTGAGACAGGAAGCGATGGCAGCGCTCACAGATGCCCCGCAGCTGGTCCCTCTGATGAAAGGCCTCCTCCTGGAATCACACACGACACACACTCACACACAAACACACCCTGCCAAGGAAAGTGCCACCTTACTGCCTACTGACGCACTGCCATCATGAATGAGACTACACATGAAATTTAGATACAATTTCAAAATAAACTTGGTTATAACCCAAGAAGGTCAGTCAGTCAGGTGGTCAGTGCTTCTCTAATGGGCTGCGCTGAGCTGAGATGGCGCCAAACACACAGTCGCAGAAAATAATAGGAAATGATGTGGAGCCTCTCGATGATGCTGACTGATGAATGCGTGGGCGGTGCCGTCCGTCAAACTTCCAGAACAATCCAATCTTTCATAACCACTGCACTGCTCTGCTGTGGCCTCCGCCGCCGCAATCTAATTTCTCCACACTGAGTCGATGTAATGAGACCATTTTTACCCTCTTTGTTGAATGCCTTTTCCCAGTATAACAATCAGATGCCACCAGCATTAGGACTGCAGATTGGAACAGGGACATCGCTGGGAACACAACTAATGGCTGAACAAAAGATTATATTTCATCTACCTGTCTGCTGGCCTATTTGTCCGTCCATCCGTCCGCCTGCCTGCCTGCCTGCTTGCCTGTACGAAAGTTTGTTCCTCCGCTGCAAGTGGTTCTGCCCAGCAATGCCGCTTAAGCCCCAGTTCACCACCTGGTGGCGCTGTTCTATGCTACTTTTGCCCAATAATAAAATAAGGCAACGGGTGGTACAGTGGCACAGCAGGTAGCACTGGAGCCTCAGCAGAAAAGGACACGCAGAGCACAAGGATGTCCGCGAGTCACGGGTCGACACAGTTTTAAGCTGCTTCAGCTTTACTGGTTCCAGTATTCATGCTCAGCAGAAACCAGGGCCTGAACCCAGCCAGTGATGCGGTTCTCCTGGCAGAAAAATCAGCAGTGGGAAACACAAGCTGGCAATCTGTACTTCTGCTGCCGGCTCACCTTGCAGCCAGACACAGCGTTCATGTTCCTCACTGTAATTACAGCGCCCCCATCTGGTACGTACCCTGTTGATGCACATCTCTGTACAGGTGCTGAGCTTCCAGAGGACAGCGTAGTACACGCAACGGAGGGCCTGCACCGTGACCTGGAGAGCATGCACACACACACATTCCATTAACTGGGTGGTTTGCTACCGGGGTGAACAGAGCCACGTCACTGTAACTGCAGTACCTGAGGGGGGAGGCCACCATCCTGGAGTTCGGCGCCAAGCAGTTGAGAGGCCATGTCACAGACCCCCCACCTGGACAGGTCCTGGGCACTAGGGACAAAGACAGAGAGGACAAGAGATTTTCAGAGTGCCCGCAATTGTCGGGGATCCCTATAGGCTGAGGACACCACCAGCGGCAACTGTGTGTGTCGCTGCTCACTTGTGGAATGCAGCAATTCTCCTCAGCGTGGACATGGCGTCTTCAGACATCTCATCCCCCACACTTGCCTTTCTGTCCTGTCAGCACAAGAAAGACAGATGTTTCAGGCTTGTATGACGTGTATACATGCACGCACCTAGGACTCAAGTCTGTTTACAGTTCAGTGTGCAGCACCACAGGTACTTTTGTGCAGCATTCATTATCCTGTTATTGATCAGCAACTGTAAAACACCAGACACCAGCTGTAAACACTGTGCGAGTGAGTTGAATGACAACAGTCCCATATTTCTGCTTTGTTTGGGTGCTCTTTACTGCCATCTACTGTCTGGGAGTGTAACAGCTCACATTCACATCACAACAACCTTTTTTGACAAATAAGTAAAGAAAATGCTATTAAAAATGAATAAGCTGTAAAAAGTTGGTATCCCCACAAGATGTGTAAATTCATAACTAGCTATGTATACCTCTGTCCAGTGGACAGGGAGACAAATGTACAGATGCATTTTTTCAGCCAGGTAATGCTTTTCTCCAAAACTACTTATCATGATACACATCTTATAGCAATTTTTCCAGCAGGGTAAATCAGGGTACAACAGTAGCAGGTTGGTTTCAAACCTAGGACACATTGTCCTCCTGTTGTCCCAGATAAACGGTGCAAAACCCGAGCCGCAGGTCTACACGCTGACAGATATGGACCTCAGACCACGTGGGGTGGGGGCAGGTTCCAGCACTTACTGGGTCCAGTAGATGTGGGAGCAGCACCCCCAGCCTCACCACCCAGCGTTGCACCAACTCGTCTCTGGTGGCCAACGCCAGACTGCGCCATGGTCGCACATCCTCGCAGCAGAGCACCTGGAATGTGCGAGCGCCTGCTTCCAGCACCGCTGCATCCGCATGCCTCTCCATGGCAGCATCCATCTGAGCCAGTAGGGCCTCCAGGTCCTGGCAGAGGAGAACACAAGCAGTTTGACTCAATCGCCTCCAGGGGGCAGAATGGATGAGGAGCACCACATTGCTCCCTCACCCAAGGGACAGGAGAGACGAAATACGGGTGTGGAGGAGGAGACCAACCTTCTCTGGAAGTTCAGTACTACTGGCCTCTGTGTGGAAATACTGGGGTATTTTAAGCAAGCAGGACACTTTGTCTGCATCCCCTGAGAACTGGAGACACACAAATGGAGAGGGATCACACAGTGGGGGGGCGTTACACAAGCAGTTGTCCCACCACTGGGGGGGGCAGAAAGACACCCCCACTCGCTACCTTGGACAGCAGTGCAGGGAGAACTGCAACAAAGTGTTGGGTCAGTCTCACGCAGTCGTCCAGCTGGGTCTTCCGCTCCTTGGCACTGACCACCTGAGCAGACACACAGCTGGCATGAGTGCACTCACACACACACACACACACACACACACACACAGCATGCCCTCTCTGCCACACAGCTCTGCCTCACCTTCCTGCCCGGCCCTCTACCAGCCAGCGCGGACCCCTCAGCTGCCTGTCTCACAGATGCCAGAAGGATCTCAATCACCAGACCTTCCTGCTCACTGCTTAGACCTGTGGACAGACACACACACACACACACACACACACACACACACACTGTAGCTAGGGACGCTTTCATAATGAAACGAACCACTGAAACTGGCAGGTGCCACATTTGTTATCGGGAAGAAAAAAAAATGAAAAAACTTGCTTAAAAGTTTTACTATGAAGCTGACTAGGCTGCTGTGGGTCAGTCATCTTTTTGTTTTGATCTCCAAGTGGCCTCCATTGTCAAACTCATTATTTTGTGCAAGTGCAAGGGTGCCAGACTGATTGTCGGACCTCCAGAACACTGACCTAATCCCTGTAAGAGAAGTGAGCTGAAAGCTGTCCAGTCCTTCAGCAGGCTGGCGGCCGAGTCCCACAGGCTGTCCACGAGGTAGATCACATGCTCGTGCAACTGGGGGGCAGAATCACACACGCAAGTCAGCGTTCACGTAAACACACTCACACGCACGCACTTCACCATGAACTAACTGTCCCACCTCACTCTCCCTGAAGAACTGGATGAGGGCCCGAACCCTGGTGGCCGACAGGTCCCCGTGTCCATCCTGCTGAACTCCGTCTACCTGAGCGGGGCCACTGAGTAGCCTGGAGGGTGCAGTAGGGGGCACTAGTGAGTGACCCTGTTTCTCGAAATAAAAGTCAATCTTGGCAGAGACAGCCTCCAGCATATCTGCTATATGTTGTACTTTTCTCACTGCAAAATGCCACTTTCTTCTCACATATGCATGGCTCTCCTGTCATTTCATCAGCCCATTTTAAAAAGAGCCTGGCTGAATTACCTGGTGCTCTCAGGTCAAAGAGGTAAAAAGTAATAAAACATTACAGTACATAATCATCAAACTGTTGTGCCATTACCGTGGGGTACTTAGCACATCAGTACAGTTGGTGCTACCACAGTCAAATAGAAAGGAAAATGCTGTATACCTGTCTATACGTCTACATACACACGCTGCGTGTTCTCTGTGTGGTGCCACTACTCCTACTTCCAAGGCTTTTAAAACCGAATTTCTAAACTGTTTCAGAAAATTCCAACACAGCAGAGACTCACCTGGTGTAGAGGAACTCGCCAGCAATGCAAGCCAGAGGCCGGTGGGAGGAAAACACCAGCTGGTAAAGATTCTTACAGTCGTCTGCGCTCAGCACGTCTTCGCAGGACCTGTGGACACAATGGGATGCTGAGGCAGGAGAGCAGCATGCATGTTTGCAAAAGGCCATAGGCCACTTGTGCACTTCTGGAAAGCACAGCATTCAGTGTCCAGCACAGCTCTTCTGCTCAACTACACAGCCACCCCTATGCTGTCAAAAGGTCCTTCCTTCCTCAGCAGGGTTTCAACATACAGCCCTCTGCTCAGTTGTCCAGTTTTTTACTTTCTACCCCACCTGCTGGCACCCCAAGGAAGGCACTCACTTGGAGATGATCAGGAGCAGCCTGACGGCCTGCACAGCCACCTCGTGGTCTTTGTCCAGGGCCATGGACAACATCCTCTCCTGGGTGGACAGCAGCACCGCCATGTTAGACTCACCTTAATTCACTTTGCAAGAGAAGAACAAACACCATGTTTCACCTTTGCATCAATGCGGCACCTCTGTGTTCCTCTACATCACAGCTGGATCTTGTGAGCATGACAAAGCAATACTGGGGAAAAAAAAATGCAGCTCTGGACCGAGCCATATAGAGGGCTGTTGGTTCGAGCCACCCGGCGTCACTTGGCTCCCTTTTGGCCCAGTCACTCCAACAGCGCTACACCAATCTGTTCTCTGCTCCAGGCACTGCACTCGGCAGGAACGACAAGCTGGCGCGCTGCTACCAAGGCACCCGAGGGCCCCACGCATGGGTTCACAGCCCCAGGCAAACCCCAGGGCCTCAGCAAGAGGACAGTCATTAGTGTCCTGTGACACGTCCACCCTCGCACACAACCCTTAGCAACCGCACAGCCTTAGACAGAGCAAAGAGACAAAGTAAAGATCACACCGCCTCGCTCTTGTGGTCCTTCCTCATGTGCCAGCTTCATGGCACAGACTCATCTCAGCTAGCAAGCAAGAGCAGCATTTCCTAGTAACAATGCAGTGCCCACCTACCTTAAAGCGGCTGGTGAAAAGGTCCAGCTTGGAGACCAGAAGGGCATCACCATACAAGGCCTGCAGACCCTGGACACACTTGAGACGGACTTCAGGTTGCTAGAAGGGAAGCGAATCCACACTTGAGAAGCAGAACTTTTCATTCTGTACAGAGACGAGTGGTGAACAGGGGCATCAGAGCTTGCACACCACGGCGCATCAGAGCTTTACAATAGTTAAAAAAGAAAACCTTGAAGTGATGGATTATCAGATGTCCAACTTGGTGAAATATTTCCGTAGACATTCAGCTAAGTAGAAAGATAAAGAGAAACCGCAAGGCCACAGACTGCATCCTGAAGCCTTGGACTTTCGCGCAGTCGACTGAAAGGAATACGAGGATGGCAGCTTCTCCGGCAGCGTGACGCTTTGCAGTGAGACCCCAGTTGCCCAAGGGCCTGCTGTCAGCTCAGAGTCACCCGCATTCGCTCACCATTCAGTCCGCCGCCAGCGCAGACAGAAACTAACCGAGCCCAAAGGCAAAAGCCAAAAACACTTCCTAGAAGGAAACACTGAGCCCCAAATGCCACGAGTTACTTCGGCGACCGCCTGGTGAATTCCCTTCTGAGCACCGTACGCACCTTGTCGTGCAGCATCCAGCCGATGTACTTTAGGTAGCTGTTGTTGAGGAACATGCTGGTGTAGAGCCTCATCCAGACACTGAGCTCCTCCATGCAAATAGCCCTGATCTCAGCGATCACATCCCTGCAGTGAAACACAATGTTGCCGCTGCCGCACCACATCTCACAAAGGGATGTCTGTCAAACACACACTGTAGAGATAGCCGCATGGAGCCATCTTACCGGTAGCGCTTCAGAAAGACTCCTTTGAAGATGGCGTCCATCATGTTCTCTACTTCAAGCCTCTTGTCTTGTAGCTGCAGTAAAGTGCACACTTTGTGTAAACACAAGGCAACAAAATTAATCTCTTTCTAAGTCAGTTCTCCACCACCCGCTATCACTTATCTACCTGTTTTAATACCGTGTGTCACTTCTGCAAGCTCTGTTCAAAAAATATCTGGACTGATCACATTGCCACTAGGTGGCACTGTGCTTCGGGCCTATGGCCAAGGTGGTGGCTGGTGGGTGTGTGCGCCTAGTCACAAGCTTGTCGTGTTCGCATCAGTCAAGGTGAGTGATGGTTGGCAGCCATTTCTCACTGCGTGCTGTGTTTACGATGACTGAAAAATTGGCACACTGGCGTTGCATGCAGGGTGTCATTTCACAGACTGGTGTCCAGTGAAGATGGAACCCAGACCACATTTTGTGTGGAAAATGCAAATATGCATATGTACAAGCACACCAGAAAAATGGCTGAGATGAACCGGCGTGCCTACATTTGTGCCTCAGTGTTGTTTTGGAGAGCATCGTTCAGACTGTGACAAAAGCAGGGAGAAATAGCAACAGGAAACCCACCAGAATTTGCCTTTCACGACATCATCTGATTGAGAAACTCCAGAAATGCTTTGTCCTCCTAAGAACATGAAGTGCGACGACTTGCAGTCCAAACCATGACCCCAAACAGCAGCAGAACCAAACAACCCAGGAGAGCCAAACTGATGCCTTCGCCCACCCTGCTTTACCTCTTCAATTTTGCGCTGGATCCTGTGCAGCCTGAGAACACCTCTCCTGCAGGATGCCTTCAGCCGCTCCACCTCATAGAGTCTCTGACTGTTGTCCAGGCTTGCACCGAGACTCAGGGCCACAACCACTAAGGCACTAAGGAGCTTCATGGCTAAGGAGTAGCAGAAGACAGATGCCTGAGCTGATGGTGGACTCTTTGCATCAGACAGCTGCACAGTCACAAGCATGGATTAGCGAGGCACCAGATCCTCACCTGCCAGGGTACAGGTGTGTCTGAAGGCACGCACTCCAGAGTCGGACAGCTCGGTCAGCAGAGATATGAGCGTGTCCATCAGGTAGCCGTCAAAGAGAACACTGTACTGACACTGAGCCACCAGCATGGACAGGAACTCGCAGAAGTTTGAGCGGAACCGCTTCCAGTAGGGCCCAGGCATGGTGAGCGGGTACTCCCCACCATCCTAAGACCAAGTAACATAACTAAAGGCCAAGCAGGTTTGCACATACAAGGGATAGGACACAATGGGTGCTACTCCACTCACATGCAAAACACGGAGTAGCATATTTCAAACAAGATGCCCTAAACAAACAGCACGCAAGCATCCGTGCATGCCGTCATTACCATTAACCTCCTGCCCTGGTCAGTCACATCAGTCCAGAACGTTCCCTGGAATCATCGAGCACTATGCTATGAAACTACTGCCTTAATGGGACATGGCCCAGCATGCGAGCTACACAGAGTCACACACACCGTAGACAATTTACAGTGACCGTTTAGCCTCAAACACACAACTTTGGACTGTGGGAGGAAACCCACAGAGAAGTGGGGAGAACTTGCGAACTCCACACAGACTGAGCTGGATTCAAACTTCACCTGGACAAGCCAGGTACTGAGAGTTGGTTGCTCACGCTGAATATTTGATTATGGACAAACAAATATATGTACAAATAATATGGGCACGGAATATTAAACAATTAACACAAGTGTGGTTGGTGATACCACAGTAAATACATTTGTTTGGCCTCTGCACTGTGCTACCAGGACAAACCTGAATTCCATCACAATTATGTTGCTGCCAGTAGTGGAACAGAACTGCAGAAGCTGAACACACAATACTCATCTGCATATCACCGCCTGGCAGCAGGAAAAAGCAGATCCCTCTGTGCAGATTTACGGGATCACAACTGCGTGCATCATACAACATGCACAGCTGAAGGTCTCCGCTTCACAACTGAGCTCCTTCACTTCCTCTAGGCCGCAAACCCCTTTAGAATGAGATGAAAGCTAAGGGTCGCTCCTTCCTTAGAAGGCGAACCAAACCAACAGAATCACAGCTTGCCAAGTGCTCTGACAGCAGTAGGCAGGCAAGACAAACCCAAACCACACAACAAGGTGTCACTTTGGATGCCAGCGCTGCCAGGGTTTACCATGTCCATCGGCCACGTCACAGTCAGAATCCAAGGAAAGGCAAGGAACTTCTTGAACTGCAACCCAGAGCCCTGCCGAAGACAAGATGCCCAAACTTTAAATGTGCAGCTCACAAATTTCGGGAGTCGTTGTGACACAACAGAATGTCAGTGAGATTCAGGTCTGAGGGCGGAACTCCCACCTCATCCAGCTCCTCCACCATCTTGCTCATGATGTCACTCTCCTGTGTGCACTGGAACATCTCGGCTGTGACCACACCTGCAACAAGAGACCACGCTGACCCTTAGCAGCAGAAAGCACCCCATCACAGCGCCCCCACAGAGAAAGAAACATGAGAGGACGTGCCTTTGCATCCGGAGCACTGGATGAAGAAGCTGATGAGGTCCAGGAGGGCGGTTTCTCTGTCGGTCCGGTAGGCCTCAGTCCAGTCGGCCACCACAGCCTGCAACATGGACGCACTTATATGGCGCACAGAGACATAAAGCACCGCACACGTGTAACACATTGTTGCATACACATCTAGCTAGGAGACATCGACACACATGCGTTACCAAGGGACAAAGTCCCACAAGTTGTATGCAAACCATTAAAATGCATTTTAATTCTGCTTCCAATCAACACTTTAATGTTCATTTTCCTTATCCCACTGTTTCCTTTAGAAACCTAGATTTGCCTTTTTTTTATTATCAAAAGTGCTGTTCTCTTATTTACCTAAAGCACTTTGAGCTGCAAAACTATATGAGAGATGCTATGCAGCGATTAAGTTACCATAATCATGTACACTGTGACCGACTGCGGGGCAGATAAATGGCACCGGACAATAAGATTCTCCCACAAAAAAGGGCTTTAACAAACTAGAGACACAAAGAAGCCACATCTGCGGCATCAACATCTCCCCCACCCAAGTCCTCAGCCCAGCTGATTTCAACAACACATCCATTTCATCCAAAATGGCCTCAGGTCCCCTTCATCAAGACCATTTTGGGCTCATCAGGGGCGGAAACAGGGAGCTGTCCATCAAGTCGAGCCCTGCCCGTGCCACAGTACTGCTGCCCACCGACTCTCAACACTCAAATGCACTTGTACACTGGTGGGATGCGCATTCACATACACGCACAAAGGTGTACATACCTGCATGGCACTTTTCTCCATGGTAACAACCTCAAAGAGGGTGACAGCCTCAATGTTTTCATTTTTGAGGTGGTGGTACTCTGGCTCGGCCAGACTGCTCAGACTGGGTTCAGAGTGCCTGCGTTTGGCATTTTCGGAGCCCTCCCGTGCTCTCCTCTTCCCCCTCTGTACACACACACACTCCACATATTTAGCCACTCATTCATCTGTTTTGATCATGACTCAATGATCAAGAGTAGAAAGCTGAAATACACATGCAAATATGCAAATTCATACTTCTCGCCTTTAATAGCCTGCATGATGCTTGACTTCATGATATGGAATAATTACGTTCCCTTGTGCTATGGCATTGGTGCATAATTTACACATGATGAATACTAAGGAGGAGAAAAAAGGAAAGGCAACGTGGATTCGGTTTACACCACATGAGGAAGTGTGTGTGCCGTGCCGAGTGACACCCACCGTGCTCTTCTGCCGGTTCTCATTGCTCACTCCTCCTGGGGATGAGTTCTCTCTGAAACACAAAGAATCAGCTCCACTGCAGCTAGCTTCTTGATTCAGTGTGTGAGCCATGGTCAAGTGACGTGATGCGGGTTCTGCTCAAATCTCACACCTGTGCTGGGTCCCCTACCTTGGCACTGAGGGCCACGCTGCTGTGGGCTCTGCAATCATCGCTCTTCAGCTCATCTCCACACACTTTTGAGGGCAGGCTGCAGAACAGGGTGTCTGGGATCTGCTGAACCAAACCCAGACGGGGCAATGAGGACTCATCACAGAGGGTGGTATGCCCGATTCAGCAGTTGTGGCCAAAGTTATGCTGGAAACCACAAACTCAGTATTCATGCTTTAACCCAGTAACACCTAAAACTATTTTTTCTTAGATACTAGGAGATATTGCTGATGTTCACAATATCGGTTTATTTAACAAATGTGACACAAAGAAAAGGTATGAAAGTGGTGCGCAAGCCGCCTTGCGGCATGGGTTAGTGCACCCTGGGTAACGAAATGTGGATGCGAGGCTGCTGCGAGCAAAGGCCGCGCGGCGCAGTTACAGTGTTTGACTGGGGGGGAGCAGCTCAGCTGGAGAATCTGGTCGGCAGGGTGCAGAAAGGAATGCCAGGGGATTATGGAAAATGCTGGCGCATAAGTGCTGGTAGTTATCGACTACTGACCCACGTCAAGCACTGGGTTTAGGAAAGTGTTCAGAAATCCACTGCCACTTCACCGTGTAATTCGCTTGGTCGCCATGGCACCCACACCAAGGAGACTGAGATGCTGTGCGCTTCTCCAGGAGGAAACATCCACAGCTGAGCAGATGGAAAGCAACAGCAGAGCTGCGCACATCTCACCTGGCCTCAGGTACGTCATGAAATCAGAATTACAGGCGAGTCCATTAAAACAGCACAGTGCTATGGAAGTAATGAGGCGCAAGCGGAACATTACGATGCATCAAATTATATCACGCAGAAACACAAAAATGGAACAGAACAAAACCTTTTCGGCTGAGTGAAGCTGCCGACCCTCTGACAGGCAGGCATTTTCTGCACCGACTCCTTGCGTTACCAACATCTGGCTTGCAAATCTTTCAGGGATACAAACTGCTTTCTGTCTTGTTTACTTTCAAACACGCATTCTTCACCTTTCATAAAATTTCTGTGTGCTGCACAGTGAAGATGCCCTGTTTTGCCAGTAAGACCCACCCATCAGAAGCATGGGGCTGGGTTCCCTCCGCTTGCTTCCACAGTGTTTACAGGTCAACAAAGGTGAGTGCCGGTGGTGATGAGGGAGGCACTGTACCCCTGCCGTACTGTATGTGCACCGGTTTACTGTACTCTTACTGTACTTTACTGTAAAGGAGCGGAAGTGCCGCTTCCTGCTCTCCAGCTGGATGGCAGCCCCCGCCGCAACCAACAACGCAGTTCACACTTTTCCTACGGATAAAAGCTGTGTACTGAATATTTGCAGCACGGAACAGCAACGCACACCGCGCAAAGTCTCGGTTAAAAACGCAAACTCGATGTTTTTTCGCTTTCATTATAACCAGTCAGCTCGTACTCGATGACGTCTTTGAGTAAAGGCTTGGGATTTGATTGGACGGGGAAGCTGTCAATCATCACACACACACACACACACACACACACACACACACACACACACACACACACACACAGAGGCAGTAACAGCGAACAGCGGAACCGTTGTCGCCACAAACAAAGCACTGAATAAGAGCATCTGCGTCCCGACAAAGTTGTGGCATTTCCGTCACGTCGGCCGTGAAAAGACGCCTCACCCAAAATGGCAGAAGACATGGCGCCGTCACACGGCTCCCCGTGTCCCTCCCCGCGCTGCCGTGCCCTTCCGCGTCCCTCCGTGCAAAATAAAACGGCGCCGTCGCGTTGCAGCCCTAAGAAGCAGCCGTCACATTGGCCGCTCGGCTCCCTCCATCGTGCGCGAACGGCTCGGACGCCAGGGCGCCGCCCCGCGGTCACTTCCTGTAAGCGCGGACACAAATGCGGTCTGACAGCTGCTCGGGGGCGCAGTGGGGAAGCAGCAGAGCAATCGGTACAGAAAGCGCTACTGTAAGCACGACTGTGCCACGGAGCGGCTTCTCGGCTCGTAAAGCAATTCCCCACCAATGACACAGCTTCTTCGCTCTGGAGAGGAGCACGACCCCGTGGAGCCTTGAGGTGGATGGGCTAGAGAAGCAGAAGACCACGTTCCAGGTTCCAGGTTCCAGGTTCCGGAGCCAAAATCAGGAAGGCGAGGCTACAGCTGGCCTCCAAAACCAGTTCGGAGTCTCCTGCGTGGGCCCATGGGGCCGTCCTGGTGGTGATGCTCAGCTGGCTTGGCCGTGACACCACGCCTCGATCACACAGAAAACGCCTTTTTCTCACGTGTGGTCACAAAACTCCACGTGATGGGTAAAAAGGAAAACTAGGACAAAAGTAAAATGGGTTTTCACACTGAGAAAAAAGAGTGCCACAAATGGCCGGATGCGGTTGCAGAACGAGAACGAGGGGGCGATGGCCTGTTTCTGGGGGACCGGGTCACAGGCCGGATTCATGGGGTCACCTGCGCGCAGTATCGCGACAGTCCTGAGGCTCCCAGCGGAGACGTCGCTCTGCATTCACTTGCAAAATATTTTTATTTGTTTTACACAAGGAATCCCCAAGTTTGGCTGTGTTTGTAAAGTGGACGCCAGGCCAAAAGCATCCGTTTACGCAGCTCTTTATAGGGGTACTGTTTATAAAATAAACCTAAGATCACCTGTTTTCAAGGAATTTTGTGGAACGAGAGCCTGAACAAAGGGATATTAAGACTTTAAAAATTTTTATTGCAACAACATCAACACTGGTTTGCAGCTGAAATAGGAATAAAAATGCATCGAGAGGAGACAACAGGTATAGCAATACAGTACTTCCGAAAGTTGAGTTCCATTGTCTGGAACGACTGTCCTAAAAAGGGTATAGAGTTGCTGTAAGTTGTTATTTCAGTCAAATACAAACTTTTTCTGGCAAAAGAGAAATCATTGTCAAATCATCTGGCCAGAACGATAAAATGCTATTAAGCTATTTGCAGTAAGAAATAATACTAACATAGGTCTTAGTAAGACTTCAGTGCAATATTCTCCTACCTGTAATTATACAATCATTAATAGCCAAATTTAATCGGAAATTTAAGCCAATTGATTTTTAAGGTGTTGTTCGATGTCTTTTTTATATTCATCATGACCGGTGTTTTCACGCAGCGTGTCACATTCTTCCAGTTACAGCAAAAACAGCACCGTTTTGGTGTTAGTACAGAAAACCCTTCTGTCGTCTGACTTTCTTAGCACAATTCTGCCTCTCAGAGATGAGTCTCTGCGTAGCCAGCAGTTCAACTTCTGGCTTTTTCCAGAAATCAAATGTAAATTTCTAATTTAATGCTTCACAAAACGTTTGTTTTCTTTACTGATTAATTCATTAAATAAGTCACATTTTGAATAATGCATCACAAATGTTTATTAAACCTTATTTTGTCATTTTAGTTTAAAAGGAAATTGCAGCAAATTTTGTATATAATTCTAGATACACCAAAAATGTGTTAGCAAGTGCACAATGGTAAAATGACTTGTTTTTTCTTTAAACTAAACAAACTTAAAATTTAGAAACAGATCTGACACAAATTCTGCTTAAAAAAAAAAAAAAAAAAAACTGTACCGACATACCTCTATCCTGCCACCCGTTGCGTTTGACCGCTTTGTCTGGGTCAGGGTGGTTGCAGTCCAGAGCTCATCCTCTGGGACACTGGCCAGGCTACAAAACCGGACCCTGAATGGGACACCAGTCTGTCACAGTACTGAAATACTCAACTGTACTAGCTATTCCCCTCTAAAATGCATCAGATGTGTACAAATGAAAACGTGCTGTAATAGGGCACCAGCTGGCGGAAGGCATGGCCAGAAAAGGTCCCGGTGGGCCCAATCACGTGAGGCTGGACACAAAGCTGAGGGCTGGGCTAAGCTCCTGGGTCAGCTCTTCAGGCAGCGACGACACGGTGGATGTAATGTGCTGAATCACGTCCAGTATCCTGCAGCAAAATCAAATGCATCCTCATCGTTTTATCATTTATCTCATGGGAAACACATGTCTTTGGACTGGGGGGAAACCTATGCAAGCATGGGAAGATGGCGTCCAAACTCCTGATCAAGCCCACAGCTCAGGCGCTGTGAGGCACCAGTGCTACCTGCTGTGCAGAGATGCGTGCTGCTCTTACCAGTTGATGTAGTGTGCAGATAACTGGGGCTCCTGCTTTGAACCCTCTTCTGTCACAAGAGCCATTTTCAGATTTTTGAAGTTGGCCTCAATGTCCCTCTTCATAACCAGCAATGGCAAGACGCTCTTGAAGGAGCTGAGAACGTGCTGTGGTTCAGCATTGAGGATATGCAAAACAAAGTGAAACAGCGGCTCAGGAGACGTTCACAGCGGCATGGAGGATCACCCTGAGTTCTGAGTAGAACCAGGTGCCCTATCAGACCTTAAAAGGTCTGGGGTTCTGTAGGTTTTGACAAGATGGTCATGAAGACTGAGAGATCTTGCGTACAAGAAATAATAATGTGCATATTATTATCATAATTATTATTATTATTATTATTATTATTATTATAGTAAATGAAGTTGATTTTTTTTACTTTCTAACCAGATTGTGGTCTAAGAATATTGCGTGCTTGTCCTGTCCACTCCCAACGTAGCCCTATGGAGGGAAAACATGAGTCCAGTTGTTATCAGTTTGAGACATCAGACTGGGAGCAACACTCACATAAATGACAGAGAGCTGATGGGCGACGTACTTGTGGCTCCCCAGATGCTTCACGTCGTCCTCAAGCTGCTGGCTGAGAACAAGCAGCTGGTTCAGCTTCCCGATGTGAGGAAAATAGTCTGGAAGGGTGCATTTGTCTTTAGGGCACATTTTAGCCATGCATGGAGCTTCTCACAGTCGGGGGTGTGACCAGCGCTGAAGTGGGTCGGTACTCAGGGGTGCACAGTATCAGCACCTCTGCATGTTGCTCTGTAAAGGACTGGGACTTTTTCCCTGCATACCAACACTTCCCATAATCCTCTGGGCTGCCATTTTGCTCTTTGGAGTTCTCTCAGTGTATTTGGCTAAAAAACAAAAAAGCATTTACCAGAAGAGACAGTTTGCTCACCGTCCATTAGAGGCTTTTCCAGCATGTCCACTGGGCTGCCATGTATGATGAAGACCTCCACCCGGGGGAACATTGCCGACAGTCCCACCGCATCCAGGTAGTCCTGTGGAACAGAACGCATGACCACGGGAAATCAGGGTAAAGCACAGCGACATCTGCTAAGCGTTCAGCATCGATAATCATTTGTCTGACTCAGGGTCATGATGGTCCAGAGCACATCCTGGACGCACAGGGTATGAGGCAGGGTGTTGCCTGGACAGGACAGGAGACCATCACAGAGCAGAGCTCACACATACACACACACACACACACACACACACACACACACACACAAATTTCTAGCTACCACTTCATCTGAAATGCATGTCTTTGGACCATGGGAGGAAACTCGTGAGAACATAACAAGACCATGCAAAGTCCACAGGTGGAGTCGGTTTCAAACCACGCACACAGTCCAGGCTCTGGGACACAGCAGCGTTACCTGCTGCACCACCATATGCTGCCTTTGTAGAAATCCCTGAACTGAAATTACCTCCAGGTGAGGGATGGGCTCAGACAGGTGTTCCAGGCAAAGGTTCATCTTCTCGACAATCTCAGCAGCTGCACGGAGAGCAGATTCCCACCAGGGAAAAACTCAGAGGTGAGCAAAATCGTCATTTGCAACACAGAAGTACGGCGTGAAGATGTGAGGTCACCTGCCTTCTCGGTGGAACAAGTCCGGCTCCACGGGGCTGCCGTCCTGTCTGAGCTGCTCCTGAAACTGGAGGGGCAGTTGGCACAAGAGGTTGGCAGTGGAAGGAGGGAAGCCAGCTGCGCCCCCATAGCCCCCCATGTGAGACGGCACTCACCTGAGCCCTGATGAGGACGTCCAGCTGACTGCAGAGACACAGCATCTCCAGGCGCACCTGTTCCCTGCTCAGGTGGATGGGCGCCAGGGGCTTCTTCATGTGCAGCTCCACTGACAACAGGAACACCAAAGCTCAGTCCCCGGTTTACCCCCCAGTGTGATCCTGAGAAGCGGATTTAAAACGGAACCCAGCAATGCAGTGCGGAAATGGAGAGGCGGGGATGAGGTTTACCCCATTCGCAAAATTACAGTAAAACTGCCGCAATATGAAAAGCAGGATGACATTGGCGGCAATTTTCTCACTTAATACCCGGATCCCCTTCGACCTGTAAAGCAGAATCGCGCCCCCCCGGCGGAAGTTAAATGGGAAAAAACGGCGAGAAGCGGCAGGCTGGCCAGCAGCAGCAGCGCGTACAGCCGCGTCACACTGGGCAAATAAAGACGAATATTAAATATTACAGTAAACTCGGTACACAGCCCTTATTGTCTAATGCACAACATCACACAAGGCTACGGCCACACATATGCACATTTGTTATATATAAATATTGAAATGAAAATATGTGGACGGGAGGGTTACTGTGTTGAATCCGGCGCCGGCGGTGCACCAGCGCAGCCCGGCGATTGGCTGGACGGACACTGCAGGCGCACAGGGCGGCATTTCTGTGCTCTCCGTCTGGGTAAAATTCGGTGTACAGTACAGTAGAACGTGGTAAAGTGCGGGACAGAGCGGTTCGGGGCTCACCTCTGAATTTGGTGTCATAGACTGACGGTCGGCACAGCGGCTCTGTGATGCTCACGGCGGCCATGGCGCTCGGCAGCGAACCGCCCTCTCTCTCTCTCTCTCTCACAGACACTCTTGTGGCTTTTAAACCTTCAATAAAACCGTAATGCTCGAGCATCGCCTCACAATGATTGTTACTGAACATTTAGAACCAAATGAAGCTTCTAAAAATGTACGTTTCTGCAGAATGAAAAGAAAGGCGCCTTTAGGATCTCCCAGGCCCTCACAGTTCAATTTCCACATTTTATTCGTTTTCAAACAGGTCGTTGGACATTAAATCACTGCAGAAATTGCACTGTTACCCCTGTGTCTTACAGTTCCATTTAAAACAAAGTTTCCCCGCCACATACAACAGTTCCACTTCCCATTCGATCAGATGTAAAGTGTTCAAAAATTGAGACATTTGTAGCTCATCATTTGGTTGTCCAGTCACTGCATTAGTATTCACAAGCTGTCCTTTGAAGCCACCTTGATCAAAGCTATCAGGTACATAATAATAATAATAATAATAATAATAATAATAATAATAATAATAATGAAGAGTGGACGCCTCATCCTCCTGCTTCTCTCAGCTCGCTTTGCGTTCACACAAGCAGCCTGGTGTCGTCCTCAGTAAGGTGTCGAAGTCGTTTCATCATCTCTTCCACCAGCTTCTTTGTGGCAGCATATACAGACGCTTCCCATTCTGCAGAGCACAACAGAAAGGAGCTTTCAGAGGCAACGTTCACCTTTAGGTGAACGCCACATCCCTGCCTTCCTTCCTTTAGCAGCTGATGGTGGTGTTCAGCCTGGTTAACATGGCAACAGGAGCAATCGGCTGCGTTTGCAAAGGATTGGCCTTACCGGGGTGGGAGAAGGGTAAAGTGACAGTGAACGTTGACTTTGCCCCATCATTAGTGTCCGCAAACACAGGTTGTGACAACCCTTGCTTCTTAAACCAGTCGTCAACCCGATTCCTTGCCAATGCTCCGATGCTGTTTTCTACAATCGGTGAATCCATAATAACAACAAATTAGACACATTTGTCATTCACCAGGGTGACACAGCACTAAACAAAGTCCCCCAGGAAGTCAGCACCAATAGTTACCATTGCAGTTATAACCACAGACACAGTTAAAGCCACAGTTTAATACGGGGTAAACCAACTGGCAGCCGAGGAGAGGAAAACCAAAAAACTCCCAACTTCAAAGCAGGAGCAAAATAATCCTGTTGGCGTCCCAGTACATTCAACTGCCTACCTTTCAGGCCATTCTAAGGCACTGACAAAGTACAAGTGAATAATACTAAAAGGACCTCTGCAGCTACCGCGACCGTGCTGTGGTCTACAAAAGCTCGATTCCTTGTTCTGGCCAACAAGTAAGTCAAACAGTACTGTAGTTCCATACCATTGTCCTTGTCACCAAGGAGTCCAAGAATGCGGGCGCAGAGCTTGATGCGGGCAGATTTCTTACTTGGGTCTTTGCTTTCCACCGTAAAATCAGAGAAGAAAAGTTTGGCACTGACTCTGTGCTGAGTGCTGATATACTGGAAGCTCGGCTCTCGCTGACAGGCGTTCTTGAGCATTAGACCCAGCCTGTGCTCAGCATCATCAATTCTGTCCTGGTTCAGAGCTCCAAAGAGTGGGACAAGCTGAGTGAGAGCCTGCACAGAGGCTTCCTGTTTCGCTCTCTCCTCAGTTGGCCCTGGCAGCACAGCAGCAACACATGAGGCTCACACACCAGTCCACACAGGCATTCTGCTCCATGCTGACACAAAAACAGAACCACTGCAGCTCTTACCTTTTCCCTCATAACTACAGGAAAAGGATGTGACCTTCAGAGAGGCAAAAAACTTGTCCTTATCTTGCGTAACATCCACAAGTGGAGAATTGAGACACCTTTGCTTGAAATAAGCCTGTACAAGGCTTACAGATTCATTCTGTGCTGTAAGAAGATAAAAAACAGACATGTTATTCAGCGACCAAATATTATAAATAAGCTTTCAACTTCATGAAGAAGGGTTGAATGGTGTCTCAGCTCAGAGCTATAGGGCTGAGCCAGTCCTTGGCTGACTTTGTACAAGTTCTCCTTTGTGTTTGGCGTGGGTCTTTTCTGGACTCACTGTTTCCTGCCGTGAGCCTTGAGGCTACCGATAGTGAACGGACATGAAGAAATACCTGTACTTGGGTTACAAATGCCAAGGGCCAGGCCGAATCTCAAATAGGTGTTGTGCATGGCACCCTTTTTTGAAGCAAAGCCTTCTGGGTTTCTAAACATGTAGTCAGCAAGATGGATCTCCAGCTTATACACAAATTGTATTGTTGAAATGATGTCTTCCACAGTCACATACGGTGGTTGGAAGCCTGAGATCTGAAGCGTCATTTCTATCTGTTCCCTACAAATGCATTCTAACAAAAAAGAAACAAAAAGGGTTTAAGGCACATCACATATTTAAGGAAGACTCTTTGACTTATTACATATCTGTCATACGATGGAGTCACACTTAAAAACAAACTAGCAAATAGCAGTAATAATAATTTCAAAAATGAGTTTCATGACTCAGAAGCACTTAGTCTCTAGTGACCTTAAAATTGATATTTAATGTGAACGCCAAGCTGCAGATGCACATATCATACAGTTTGTCCATGTTGGAAACACCGTAAGTCACAAGGCCACTAAATCCTTTGATCAGTTTTACCTGTTTCGTCTGTTTTGAGTATTTTCATTGGAGGAGACGGTTCATCACTCTGAACAGATGGAACGGCCTTATTTTTTGCACTGGCTGACAACGTGTCTCCAGCACTAACATTCCCTGGTGCTGGCTCAGCTGCATTAGCAAGAAAAACAATACAGTGACATACAGTCAGGTCCATAAGTATTTGGACAATGACACAATTTTCAGAATTTTGCCTTTGTACACCACCACAGTGGGTTTGAAACAAAGCAATCAAGATGTGATTGATGTGTAGACTTTCAGAAAGAAAGGGATTTTCAGGCAAAATGACCCACAATCAAGCAGCAATAGCAAAGGCCTGGCAAAGCATCTGAAGGGAGGAAATTCAGCATTTGGTGATGTCCTTGGGTTCCAGACTTCAGGCAGTCATTGACTGCAAAGAATATGCATCCAAGTATTAAAAATAATCCTTATATTTATTATTATTTTAGTTTGTCCAATTACTTTTGAGCTTCTAAAAATGGGGGACAATGTATATGAATGGCTGTAATTCCTAAATGGTTGTTAAACCCCTTAAATTAAAGCTGAAAGTCTACACTTCACTCACATATTGATTGCTTTGTTTCAAATTCACTGTGGTGGTATACAAAGGCAAAATACTGAAAATTGTGTCATTGTCCAAATACTTATGGACCTGACTGTATTTGGTCAAGTTTACAACACACCTGTTAAGCAGCTAAGTGTAACATGAACAACAGAAAGAGAGAGACGAGATAATGGAAATTCTTGGCTAACCTGTACTTTGGCCGCTCGGTTCAGCGTCTCCCGGTCTTCCCATATTTTCATATGACGGCTTCTCACCCTGCTTGGCCAGCAGCTCTTGCAGTCTGCCCTTGTAATTCCCATTTATACCAGACAAATCCCAATCCAGGACTCTTGCTAGTCTGGTAAGAGCTTCCTTAGCTGCTCCCTGCTCTGCTTGCTGCTTTTTGGAAGTTCCCTCTGCAAAAAACAATAGCATTCATTACACAACCAACAAACCAATTAACAGTCATCTTACTTTTAAAAAAGCTGTTCTCCGCAAATGTCACCTGGGTTTTGGAAAGTGAAATCTCCACAAATGTTCAGTTTGCAGCTGAACTTTCCCTCTGCTGTGGTGCCACAGTCCTCAACACACCGGCATTGATCCTTGCTGAAGAAGTCAAGGACGAGCTGCCTAATGTTGCAAGTAGGGGATGCTGAGGAAAAAAGATGGCAAAGTTCTTCTCTCAAGACCACCAGGACTACAGCAGATGTAAAGAACATGGAAACGGGCAGGGACTTGTGAGCAGTAAAAACACGGGCATGCGAGGGTACCTGAGACAGGGTCACCAAGCCCAAAAGACTCTGCCAGGGGTGTGTAAGCTCCCCGAATTGCATCTTCTTTGGTTTCAGCTTCAGGTCCATCAAGCACTCTCTTCACGGGCACTTTGACAGCAGCATAAAACTGTCCATTTGCTCCTTGAGGCAGGAAACATCACTGAGCATCTCAGTTCATGTACTTGTGACAGAAGAAATGCTCCTTGCTATTTAACCCTCTCAAGAAAGGTTCAAGAGTCACTTTAGTCACCTGTTGACACTGAACGACCTACGGTGTGACTGGGAACATCAGGAATGTTTAGTTGGTGTGCAGCCTCCCCTGTAGCACCAGCATGTGAGCTCTGGCTCACGTGGCCCTCAGAGTCTTGGACAAGTGACACCAAGGAAGCTGTTCAAAAAAAAGTCCCTTCTCAGGCAAGTGGGACAGAAGCATAGTACAAAAAATGCAGGAGAGATTTACCCTAAAACAGCACTTGTGTCTATTCTTGGGAGTGCTGTACCTGGAGGGTCCAGCTTGAGAGTTTGTCCTCCAGGACGCTGTTGGCTGGGACTCACATACATGCTTGACTGTCCTCTTGCCATGTCCTGCAGATCCTCTGTGATCTCCACAGGGAGATGTTGGGGCAGCTCATTCTGAAGAGCACTGACACCGTGACCTGCGGAGGACACAAGTCACATGAGAAGTTGGCTGGAAGATCAGGAGCTTTGCGCATGATGTGTAGATACACAAGAAAGCAGCACCTACATGGGGATGGTCCCACTTCTGCCACCAATGGCTCAGTGGCTGGTATGTCTGTGTACACAGGGGGTGTCAGTCCCTTTGCCTCTAGTAGCTCCTTCAGAGCACCTTTGTAATTGTCTCCAGAAACCACCTTTTTGCCAAACACCCCAGACAGCTTTAGCAGAGCCACTTTAGCTGCCTGTTGCTCTGCCAGGCGTCTTTTTGTTGAACCTTCTGTGAAGCAATTAAAAAAAAAAAAAAAAAAAAAAAAAATCTAGTTACTATATTTTAATAGCAGGAAGAAATGAACCAGTGAACCAAATCATTTTTATGGTTTAATCTTCTCTCGCATGACAGGATCCCCTAATGAAAAAACATTACAGTTTGCAAAAATGTAACGCAACTCAAAAGCCAGGAACCAACTACATACTGTAATTTTAGATGCCGGATGTGGCACTGATCTAACCAACACCGTTTTGCAGTAGACTAGTGGATGTATCTGTGATCCGCCATTTTGCAGATGGCCAACTCAACAAATCCAAATGGAAAAGAGGTAACATGACTGCTGCAGCATGATTAAAATTTCAAACAGATTTAGTGGTGAATCATCTCCTCGGCACACTCTTTCTCTGGTGTCCTTCTCAGGGATGCACCTCCTCAGACTGAAGCAAGGTTCGGCGACAAAACTGACCCTCCCACCTCTGTTGTTTGTGCCGCCATGATGGTCACCCAGCATCAGATATTTGTAACACTACACGGTGCATCTGTCACTGTGGTTTGATACAGGTAAATGACTAGGAACCAACTACTTTTTTGTTTTTGTGAAAAATAATGATCACTCGACCTGCTTTCAGCAGAGCGGAACTCACTTTCCCCTCCTCTACTTTCATGTGGATTCTGATCAATTACAAACACGTTTGTCTTTTACTTTCTCTAGGTTTCTGTCTTACTGCTTGACTTGTGGGTTTGGCGACTGACCTTGTCCTGGAAAATTAAGAGTGTCTGACAGCTTCAGGTTGCAGCAGATCTTCTCATCAGCATCAGAGGAGAAAAATTCTTCTGGCTGCCGGAAACCGCATTTCACTAAGCTTTGCTGGACGGCCAATTTATAGCCAATAGATGAGGCTGGAAACCACAGTATTGTATTTAATCTGTGAATACAGTCCAGTCAAACTTTGTTTCCACAAAGTTGACAAAATATAAAGTGCAATGGGCAAATAAAGGCAATAGTTTTTAATTTCCCATTTACCTATGTTGGACACTTCAGTGCCAAACTTCGTGGCCAGATTTTTGTACGCAGACTCAATGGCCTTCTCCTTCTCACACTGCCCTTCAGAAGAACTGATGTTGATGTCGAGAGAAACAGTCACACTGCTGAAATACTGGGCCCCTATATTTAAAAAATAAATAAAAAAATAAAAATACATATAATAATATTACACACTATGGTTAAGGAGTTAGGAAAAGCAATTCTTTTGTACTTCGTGAGCACAGAATTATTTATAAATGCAGACTTACACATTATTTATTCACATATTTATTAAGATATTGCTGTACGTATATTCGCACAACTTTCACATTTGTTTAGTGTTTTCTGCAGCGTTTAACTTGCCTGGCAGGCTATCCGGCTGGAGTGACCCGCTGCCCTCTGGCCTCACAGTGGCCTCTGCTGACAGCTGCTCCAGAGCCAGCTTGGACACCTCCTGGTGAGAAGCTTTAATAGAGCCGTGGATCCGGAGCCCTGTGAACGTTTGTCCGTTCACCACCACCTGTCCCTTGTAACCTGACGGGAGGACCAAGCAGGATTTGAACCACGTGCTGATATGTGAACATTGTACTGAGCAGTTCAGATTTTTCCCAAAATATTCATAAAGTTCAAAAGATGCAGAATATGCTAATCATGCAATGGGTTGTGGCACCACATTACAACTACATTGCAGGTGATTTATGAACACGTACTGCGCCGATTTTCACAAAAAACTATACCTTTAGCTTCAAAAATTACTGAGAACACAGGCAGTGGCCACTGATTCTTTGTTGCCATTTCCAGCAGATGGTTTTTGAATCTCGGTGCATCTACAGAGAAACCTGGTTCTGTGGACAAGGAACCGGAGCAAGAATGGATTAAACAAAATCAAGTAAATACAAATGGAGTCTAAATTACTGAAGCAGGAATGGGCCAGTGGCCAAGGGTGAGCTAATACTAAGAGCACAGTGAGCTGTGAGGGAAAAGATCATTGAGTGACACAGAAAGCCAAGGTTTCTTAAGGTTTGTTAAAAATGTTCCGAACATTAAATCTGCTGTTGAGCAGAAACTTGTTCTAGAGCCTGGGACCTAGAAGCATATTTCTGGGGGGGCAGAGAAAGTAGGAAGCCAGAGGTACAGCTGAGGACATTAAGGAGAGCTCAAAGTCTGGATGTAGCAAGAAGCTGAGCCACATAAGGATCTGTAGGTCAGGGTGAAGGTTTTCTACAGGGAGCCAGTGGAGAGACCACAGAGCACCAGCACACCGAGGAACGGTGCTACGCAGTTTCAGAACATAGCAACACTTAGATTGAGGTGGAGAGGGTGGAGGGCAGATGATACAAATATACCAGTCAGACCTCTTTTCATGCCTGAAGTGTTTTCTGAGTCAAGAGTCACCAATTTGTCACTGTGGAAGCAATGTTTACCTACACAGATGCATTGTCTGTGCATTGTCAGTATCTAAAGGTGAACTCTGCAAACCCACCATGGCTGTTTTGTTCAAGTTTATCAACCTTCACTGTCAGAACACTCAGCTGCTGGTCATGCTGCTCCACCTTCTGCTGGATCTCATTCAATTGCTCAATCTGTGGACTCAGCGTCTCTAGCAAGTCCTTGTTCTGATGCAGGAATTCCCTCATTCCTTCAATCTCTGTTTTCTGTAAGGACAGATAAACCCAGATGAAGGATGGCCAACATCAGATGGCTGACTACAGGCATTGGAGGAGGTGTCACAAGGAATGATCTACTGAACACCAGAATGGGTCCATCCAGGGGCCTTGGTGACCCGGCCCAATGAGACCCCATATCAGCTCCAGAATTTAAAATTTTCACAGTAGCAGTTGTGCCAACCGGTTCCTTAGAAACTCAAAGCCATAAGGTGACCTATGAGCAGTGTAATGTGCGAGTGCCTATGTACCGATTTACTGTGCTGTGGCACATTTGTCCTCATGTCTGTCCTGCTTGCTTCTAACATTAAGCAACATCCTCTGAACTTAGCCAGAGCCAATTTCTGAAGTGAGCCGTGGAATAAGGAGCAGCACTGACAACTCACGGGAAGGACCTTTCTCAACGTTTAGTTGAACTTTAAAAATACCATACAGTGAAGGTTATACACAGAAAAGATGTAAGGCAGCTAACATCCCTGTGACTGTGTAAAAATGTGGTAATGTACACTCCTTTCATATAGCACAGCACAGCACGCTTTTCCACAATTACACTGGAGGTGCAGTATTTTAATATTATATATAATTTCTCACTATTTATAAATGCAGCTGAAACAGCGACTTCTGCAGTTACTAAGGTAAAAGTCCTGGATTGTATTATTGGGCACACACTGTGCTCCTCAGCAGTTTTACCGTGTTTTGGCCTTCTTTGACACAGCAAGCCAGGAATTCAATCTTCTCCTTCAAAATCTGCTGTTCCATGTCTTGAATATTCTGCATATCCAGCACTTTCTGAATAATACTTTCTTGTGCATTAGTGCAAGTGGAGTCCACACTGTTCATACTGATGCTCAGTTCTGCTTTTTGGAGCTTTGACCGAGAAGAAAAACAGAGCAACATTAAGGATGCCTTTCACATTCCCTATACTAAGCACATTTATGCTGCTTTATTACTGATAAACATATCTTTGAATTCAACTTGTTTGGTTATTTAGATAAAAACAAAAGTAGATGCCATTGCACATCCTCCCCCCGCAGAGAAACCATGGAGGCCAGCCCCCAAACCTGTGCTATGTCCTGCTGTAGCGCCTCCATCTCGGGAATGTAATCCTGAAGCTGCTTAGCCAGTTGCAGGATTTTTACCACATGCCCCTCCATTTCCTCTTTCTCCACCTTCATCTCAGCTGAATGCATCATGTGGTTCCTCACACTGATCACCTTCAAAGCACCAACATGGCTAAGGACACCAGACAAAACTCCCAGGCAAGAGACGTTATTATTGTCTTCCTAATCCCCTTGTGGTCTGTATACCAACTGCGTATATTTTACATTGTGGAGTTCTTATTAAAGAGGTTTTGGAAATTTTTACACAGAAGAAACACCTTACCTCTGTCAGAGCTTGTTTTTTCACAAATTTTTGGAAATGCTTGCAAAAGTTCATGAAATTGAGCAATGCCGAGACATCAAACTGATCAATTTGGCAGTGCGTCTTGTTTCCCCCGGGCATGTAGACCTACGCAGCACAAAAAGACAGGTGAGCATAAGACAGCTCCTCTTCCTAGGGTCAGGACACAGGGCCAGTTTTTTTGCGAGCACTGAAGCATTAAGGCTGTCGCTCAAGAGAAAGTCCAGGAAGCTACTGTACACCTTAAAGCAACAATATTTTTGCAAAACATCTTCATTCAGACAGGTTTGCATTCAAATGTTAGAGATTCATTAATATGAGTAACTCATCTGATTTTGGAACAGAAGTGTAAGTGATGAATTGTGTAGCTTACTAGTTAGAACATGGCCAGCAACTTAAAAGATGTTCCAAACCCTAAAGAAGCTTTCAGTAAGTTTATCACCCAAACACATTTATTAATTTAGCCGACAACTTTCACCGAATTAACTTGCAGTGTGAAGCTGTTTACAGCGATTTACCCATTAATACACCTTGACATTTTTTACTGAAGCTATTTGTGCCAAATAGCTGGTCAAGAGGTAATAACAGTAGATGGGATTTTAACCTGAGCCCTTCAAGAGGAAGGCAGTAGCTCTAAGAGCAGTTACCATGTTAAAGTGCTGCGCACTGTATGAAAACTGGTGTAGGGCAGTAACCCGAGCCGAATGGGCCTCAGCGAGTATCCACACTCTTTTCATGGTAAAGCAGGGTTCGGACGTGGTTCTGTTGCTCAAGAACTTTGACAAACACCCAGACTATTACCTTGGCCACCTCCCATTTATCCGATGACCACTTGGAAGGACTGCAGTTGTTCCAATAAATCTTCCCATTTTTATTGTTGTGGTTCGCCAAGATTTCATCCCTCCACAGCAGACAAACTTTACAAATGGACGGAACCTTGGGGCACAAGAACGTGACGAATGAATTGCCTCGGAAAGACTGGACTCGCAGTAAACTGGGCACGCACTGCGGGGAAACGGCGTTATTGAACTGCAACACCTTAAGGCCGTCAGCGACAGCGAAAAGTGTGTAAGGGCGGCGGCTCTGCAGCAGTTCACCTTGTTCGCCATGGTCTTGACATCACAGCGCGACTGGCATTGCGCGCCACCCGCATGACTCCGCAGGGCGCCGTAAAAGGTTTCGGTTTCGTTTTCCACGAAGCGACAGAGGCTCCTCCTCAGCAGCTGTAGACTCATCGTAGTCTTAAGCCAGTTTTTGTAGCCGTTGTCCGAGAATCGGCTGCACGACTCCATGGCCCTGCGATCCTACCACCCAGGTACAGTGACGGGGTAAAAGGTGGTAAAAACCGGGCGTCGATACGGGGACGCGCCGGAACCTGCGATCTCCCGCTGTCCTGGAGTTTCGTGGCTCTGCGGTCCAACCCCCTGTGAGACTCGCACCGGTCACATGGGGTGCAAGCGGCTCTGGGTGACACCTCCCGCCTGCGGGAACTTTCGGATTCTGCTGGGCCTCATCTATGGAAAGCTATGGCATCCACACTCATTTCATTCCAAAACACGCAGCACTCATTACCTGTTGGTACCAGTATGATAAACCTGATTTATTTCTCAAATGTACTGTGACAAACTGTGCATTTGGTTTGCAGCGCTCATTGAAAAAAGTTTCCATGTAAACACTCTGCTAGATGCTCACGTTCCCCATTTCAGTAAAATCTATTTAGTCAGTTACTGTCAAGTCCATAGAGAACCCCAGCTGGTATTTACAGTACATTTTTTTCTGATAATGTAGCCATTTGTTACCTGTGCTGTACATTATTGATCATCCAAATAGTTTTTGGCCCACTTCATTTACATGGTTTTACAGCGGCAGGTGGTCTGGTGGTTGAAGTTGCTACTTTGCAAAGGACCCAAGTTTGAATCCCACCACCTGCTGTAGTACCTGCGATCCAGGTATTTACCCTGAAGTGCTTCTCCAAACATTACCAGTGTAGAAACTTCAGAAAGCATGTTAACAAAGTCCTACACATGAAAATAAGAGTTACAACAGACTGGGCTGAAAAAGTCAGTTTTATTAACAGGTGACATTACACATATGTGTATATACACAATTCAAGTTATAAAAACAGTAAAATGTGATTTTTTAAAAATTATTTTAGGCATCTTTCTTTTTCAGTCTTTTACAGCTGAACCACCGAGTTCTTCCAGAAACTGCTTCTCCAAATCAGATTGGCCTCTGAGAAAGTCCTGCAGTTTGGTCAATTCCTCGAGGTCCTGCAAAATTCAAGTTAAGCACAAAAAGGTGGTAAAGGCAGTAAAACTTGGTTTCTTTAACAGACTCATCCTTTCTGCAAATGTACACAAGTACATCTGTTTTTACGCAATCTACATTTTCAATGGCAAATTCAACTGTTGGACATCAGCAATAAAGATTAGAAAGTTTAAAATCAAGTATTTAAACACTCCATGGTACAGGGATACGATACTTAATTTGTGAGATGATGCCAGATGATTCTTCAGCAGCGTGTGTGTGTGTTGGGCTAATTCCCAAAGGAAAGTCCGTGACTGGCTGTGAGGGCCAGATGCATGACCTAGCCACTGTACCTTTGGGTCAGGTGGAGTTTGTCTGTCCGTACAGAGCAGCAGCTCCTGTAGTCTTTCCCGCAGCAGCTGAGTTTCCACCTGGCTGATGCAATCTGGCTCGGTGCCTTTCCACTGAGCACCATCAATGCTGTCGGACCCAGGCATACACACTGACCAGTCTGCAGACAGAATCTGAACACGCAAACACACCGTCAGGAGACCCGGAGTTAAGAATTCCCTGTGGGTGTGAGGTAGCATAGTGGCTAGACTGCAGCTGCCCACTTGAAGGACTCAGCCCCTGCCTGAGTACCTAAGGTTTTTGGCACCTGAGGCAGATCCTTTCTTTTGTCTGAAGAATTGAAACCATTCAGGGTGACACACAGGCAGTAAGGGAAATGTGGAAGGGGCAAACACTTTTTCACAGCACTACTGTTTAGCAAAATTGTTTATAGGAGTAACTATAGTACTGTAGCAATGTGATATGGGAGTGTATTGCTCCTCTGCTATAATGCACTGCTGCTACACGTGTGTAAATAATGGGATGTCTACCTATCGTGGGGAGTTATTGGGGAATTATGGGGCATTGTCTGCACTTTAGTTTTCGTCAAGTCTTCTGTTAATAAGCCATGAGAAAGTATATAAAAAACAAAACCATCCTCTTTTGCCTTTTTATCGCATATGCAACATATCAATCAGTTCAGCATCCTGTCCTGTCCCTTAATGATGGAGTCAGCAGCATGCTGCTGGAAGAGCCCAGTTTCAACTGTTTTAGTCACGCAAAAATTGCACATGTACACATTTTCTTTAATTCCCCACAAAGAATCCTCCCTTTACAGCCCTAGCACCCCACTTCTGCCTGACACCCGGGGCGCACTGCCTTCCCCTTTAAAATGCCACTAACAGAGGCTCCTTCCTCGGATGCCCCTCACTGTTGTCCCTCAGCAGTCAGCTTTTCTGTAAACAAATAAAACAGGTTTCACACACACCTTGGGGCAGTCCTGCTCCCCAGAGGAGTTTAGCACCTCACAATGATTTAAGTACAGTAACCGAATTAACTGAATTACATACGTATGCTTTTTTCTTCAAGGACTCGAAGGATGCCAGTTCAGTTTCCATGTGCTGTTGTAGTACCCTCGACCAAGATACTTGCCCTAAAGGATCCAGTTGAATAAACTAATACATATTTTAAATTACTTTGGAGAAAAGCTTCAGCTAAATAAATCCAAAGTAAGTGCAACTGCTGTGCAACTCAGCAAATCAGTAAATACACTCAGCTGCAGAAACGACTTCCGTGCTCAATGGTAAGATGCGTACATATTCCATGTCAGAGTAAAGTCTCTCCTATTGTACTGTATAATACAATAAGGCCATCAATACAAAGGTAACAACACACTTCACGAATGTCCAAAGCTCTCACCTCCTGTATCTCCTGGCCGACAGCAGCGATCCCAGGGACGTGTCGCAGCTGCTGCAGCAGCCTGTCTAGGCTCCTGTGGAAGTGCTCCATCCACTGTGCTGAGACCCGCATCTCGCATGAGTGCATAAGCGCGTTCCTCTGCCTGATCACCTGTAAGCCATCGTCCAGCTGTTAGCTCATCTTCGCTGAGGGTAGTGTTGCCAGAGGTCCACAGGTTTCTCAGATGGCAAAGTCTCAGACACAGAAATATGGTGCAGGTGGAAGCTTTTAATGCTCCAGTGACAAGTGCTGAAACATCTACTATATTCAAAAGCCCGCACAGTGAGCTGCATAACACAGCACAACATACAAGGGCTATACAACTGCTAGCCTTCAGCTTTAAGGCTGTCACACTTTGGGTGGACTACCAAGAGCCTCACCTCCCTCACTTGCTGCTGCTCTATGAAGCTAAAATGATCACAGAAATTGAGGAGGTTGAGGAGAGCAGCGGCGTCACACTGGTCTGGTCCTCTTATGCTGGTCTGTCCACGTGGCATGTAGGCCTGTGTTGACAAATACCCGAATTACTTCAAACACCACTGTCACTGGCTTTTGCAAACATGTAAATCTACACAATGAACAAAAGACACAAAGGGGCTCATCAGCAGTACTGTCAGCTTCCCAGTGGGATACCTAGTGTGGACCAATTCCCCTGAGAAATGGTACAAATAATTTATGGTCTCCCTCAACATCTGACAGATTCACTTCACTGAAATGCTGTGTACCAGAATGAAGGGCTCAAATCCTGTACACCACCAAGGTGAAATGATTAAAAAATTCAACACATGAATTGACTTACTTCCATGAAGTGCATGAAGAACATAAAAATGTTTTATACACACAGATTTGGTAAGGAAATTTCAAAATGCTGTGCCAACATGGCAATGACCATTAGCATTTTTTTGTTGTGTGGTTGGTTAACCAGTTAAATGAAACCTGTACTCTTAATAAATTACTTTGTGTATTATCACATTAGAGTTATTATAAAGAACATTATGATACATTGAGATGACTGTTCAAATGGATGGCCAAACCCCCATGCCCCCATTAGCATAGGCATGTAAGGGAGAACTGAAGCAGTGCTAAGATATGGAAGAAGCAGAGTACTGCCCACTTTTATAACCATTTTTGTGACATACGAGCCAATGGATGAGCCACTGCGCAAACTTGCCTTGGCGACTTCCCAGTGCTGAACTGACCACAGCCACGGCCTGCAGTTGCTCCAGTGCACCTGTCCTGCCCTGTTGGTGTGATGCTGCAAAATCTCCACCTTCCATTCTCCACAGATCATGCAGGCTGGGGAGAACTTGAAGAAATCAGTCTGCATTAGATTACAGTTGTATACTTTCAGAATTATTAACAAGCTAATATTAGGTAATTAATATTTACTGTAAGTAATTAAGCAACATTACGGTAAAAATTCTTAAATAAAAAAATATCTGTTATTCCCACAACCTCCTAATCAATTCCAACAGCTGCCTGATTCATCTCATTAAGCTGCAATGTTCACCAGCTTCTGGCCACGTTTAGCTTTCTTTGTCATCTGCCCAAAGGTTAATAATCTACACAGCCCTTTGCTAAGTTAGAAACTAGGTTCTGTACCACACATTTCTGAGATTTTTACAAAATAAGAACTACTTTTTTTAATCACTTTTAACATAGACCTACATTAAGGCTAGAGCTGAAATGAACGGTTCGATTAATAAAAATCCTCAGCATAGACACCCAAAACCGGGGAGATTGCTTTAATTCTGTCAGCATGGCCCTTAATAATTAATAACTGCACAGCAGGCAAATTTTCACTTAGACCTCAACTTATGCTAAAAGTCAGTTCATATTTCAAAATTGTTCGCAAGTCTACACACTACATCACAATCAGTAAACGCTTAATCACACAGCTCAATTCCTTAGTTATTCATTAGTTAGATTCTAATAAAAACATTAGATAAAGCTAAAATAAAGCTAAAATAAACCGAAAATTGATCATAAGACCTGGGCATTTTGTCAATTTTCATACACAGCTCGTACAGTGCAGGGGACTCAATGCGGTGAACTGGAATTTCTATTCTGGGTGCATTTTGCCGCCCCCAACGGTGGCGAGCGGAACTGCAGCCAATCTCTGCTCTGTAATAGAATTTTTGCAAAATAGATCCGAGTATAAAGGCAGACTGAGAGAATGCTCCTCTCTTCCAAAGCCCGTAAGTCGAACCTTCGTTGAGGTAGACGTGTGTGTTTCTGTATAAATACATACTATGTTATACATACGCCTGACATCATATAGTGGACATAATTATTAATATGGATTCAATGCTTGGTACCTGGGTGCCTTTCGGCTTGCAGGCGCTTCTGCAGCGGTCCCCAGACCGCAGCACCGGGTTCGCTTTCATCAGATCGCGGTGGAAAAGCTTCATTTCGCCGTCCACGAAGCTTTGCAGACCGTCCCGCAGCCGGAGGAGTCCGTAACCCGCCTTGAGCCAATTCTTATAGGCCTCGTCGTTCAGGCGGACACGCAGCTGCTCGAAGCGCATCGCGGACTTGGAGGAGCACGGCACCTCGTCCGAGCTGAGAGACAAGTTGCGCTGTTCAACCGGCCACACGGTGCCCGCGGTCTTCTACCTTCTACAGCGGCTACCTTGAAATAAACTCACAAAGTAGGGCTGACTGCGCACCCGTTTTCATACTGGAACTGTCGTTTTGTTTTTATTTTCCTCTTACATTTCCTGGTCTTAGCCTTTGTTCCTCGCGGTGCGTTGTGGGACCTGAAGTTCTTTCCGCAACCTGCGTACTCCACTTACACTTGGGTTGGTAGACGATGACGGATAGTACCGGCATTTGAATGTTTCAATAAAACAGCAACACTTCTCCCGAAAAACCAACATACCACTATAAACGTCCTCCTCAATAGATTACAACAATTTATGTTTAAATCACAACCTACTTACACAAACATGTTAATATTAAACTCCTACATAAAAATTAAAATAACTCAAAAGTTTACTGGAATAGTGTTCATTTAATTATTCAAATGATTAAAAAAAAAGTTTAATTTGTTTCCAGATGATCTGTTGTTAATGCACAATTTAATTTTTAATAAAGGTATGGAAATAGTAAACTATTACATATCTGGCAAGGAAATAAATGCTATTGCTAAGGTGCGAAGAAGAATTTCCCTCTATACACTTGTTTAATTTAAGCATTTAATTTTCTTTCACTGGGAAAGTTAACATTGTTTGTGCAGGAAAATTCAGATAAATTCTGGCATATCTACTCATCTTCTTAGTGCTACATGACCACCTCTGCAAAATAATGTAACATACAGCCCTTTTACTGTACCGTTGGTGTCCGACTTAACAAAAGATCAAAGATCAAAAGAATTTGTCAGTCACATACATAGTTACCAAGTATGCCATGTAGTGAAATGTGCCAATTCAATAGGGGACTGTGTGATTCCCTTCCACGAGTAAAACAAACAACCAAACATCGAGAAGAAAACAAATAGATAAATAAGTAAATAAATAAATAAAATGAATAAATAA
The DNA here is from genome assembly GCA_018136845.1 of Heterotis niloticus. Classification (NCBI taxonomy): domain Eukaryota; kingdom Metazoa; phylum Chordata; class Actinopteri; order Osteoglossiformes; family Osteoglossidae; genus Heterotis; species Heterotis niloticus. The sequence continues at coordinate 16,577,832 of CM030906.1, forward strand.
AACCTGGTGATCAAAAACTGGTTTGTGATGGAGTGGGCAAGGGGCTTCTCATCAGTTCATCTCAGTTCTATTTTGAACTCAGATGTGCCACATACAACCCCTGTAAAGTACTGCAGGTCATACTGTAAGTAATGTGACGCAGACATTTGTTCACTTTTTTTAATTAAATATTATTTAACCAAAGAAATCTGATTATTTTTCTTACTCAAAAACAGACATAATAAAATACAGCATAGTCATAAAGTTTTAAAGGATTACCTCAAGCCAAAAGACATTTACATTGCTAATATTAAACATCTTAACATCTCTAACATTGAAATCTTGCAGTACAAAAAAAATAGTAACATTTCCTGCTAAAAACATACATTTTTTTCTAAAACTTTAAACACAAGTATAAAACTTACTCATCGTAGTAAACAAATCCTTCAGGTAAGAAGTGCATCTGCAAAAATAAATTCATTTTGTTTTAACCTAAAATAATTAGTGACACTTTGTCAAAAAGAGCTTCCTGCAGCTGCATCACTTGTGTGAAAAGGCAACAGTGGTCAATGGCTATTCATACTTCATTCTTCCACAAGTCATGTGGACTTGGCATAAACTGACCTATCAATCACACATTCTTCTGCTGTGGTGTGTTTGCGTGTTCTGTTCTAGGGGTGTCCACCAGGCGACAGGGTGAGATTGGCCATGAGTTCGTGGACTGAAGCAAATATGGTGCATTCACCTGCAGGGTAAGCAAGGCATCAAGTTAAACACAGCATGTGCAAAATTACAAAACTACAGTGCAAAATACAGAAAAGAAAAATGGTTTTCTGTGTTTTGCTTCTATAAAAGGTTACTTTGCTTCTGACTTTCAAAATTACAGCTCATTGGGGGTGAATTGATGAGTGTTTCCCGATTTAGGGTACCTCATACACTACACATTGTTCCAGATTTATCTTTACAGCCTGACCTTGGCGTGGAGGGTGCATGTCGTTGAAGCGCTTGAGGATGCTGCTGACCATGAGCGCAGCGGTGCCCGAGGAGCTGTGCTGGCGCGGGATGTCGGCCTGCTGCGTCAGCCCCGTAGCCATGTCGTACACAATGGGAACGATGATGCTGAGCGGCTCCTGGGCCAGGGGTAGCCGCTGGGTCAACTGAAGCTGTAGGTAGACAGTGAGTGCAAAGTGGTAGTCCCTTTGTTCACGGGAAGGATGAGGGTCAAGACATTGGCTCAGGATCTGAGACAGCAGGTGGCATGATGGTTAAAGCTGCAGCCGTGGACTATGTTGACTCCGTTGCCAATGTCATCACCTGCTGCAATACCCTTGAGCAAGGTACTTGTCATGAACTAATTAAAAAATGAGTAAGTTTTAGTTTGATAAACCAGTGCTTTGGGTTTGAGAAGGAAGTCCAGTAGTAACCTTTGTGAAAAATAGTTCACGTAAAATGGTCTGGTGACAGTTCCAGCTGTAAAAACTTGTAAAAGAGATTGGGTAAGAAAGAATAAAACCATAACCCAAGGAGGATGAACAAGTGGAGAAGGGACAGCAGCAGTCCTGTGGTTGAGTTTCTGGAAATGAGTAACTTGCAGCCTTGTGAGAGATTAACTTTTCTCTGCTAATGAACACCCATGGTAACACAGAGTGAGTGAAAGGGCTTCCCAGTAACACGAGCAGCTTGAGTTCTTCATATTATGGGGAAATTGGGTCACACAGCAGAAGGGCAGCACCCGTTGGCACACATGGAAGCTTTAATACCATCTGCAAACAACGGCACAGCACAGTGCAGCACTTACAAAGAACAGCATCTTGGACTTCAACACCACAGCAATGGTCCCTGGTGGGGCAATGGGAGGAGCGCTGGGGGGGATAGTCAGGCAGAACTGCACATTCCACTTGAGCTGGGCAGCCTGGTCTGGAAACTGGGGTGACAGAAAGACACCCACTGGGTCACTCAGACAGGCAGACACACAGAGCCCAGTTCTCCACTTACTCACAGCTCCTGCACTCACCAGTTCCAGCTTCATGATCCGCACACAGTCCCTGAGGATGTGAGTGGGGGCCCCCAGCAGCTTGGTAAAGGCATTTAGTGTGTTGTACTTGAAGGGAGGTCCTGCAACCTGGTCCAGAGCAGAGAGTCTCATCAGCGGCATCATCATTTGCATGTGGAATCACTTCCAAGGACCTTCAGATTGTGTAAAATGATGCAAAACAATACAACATAGACACCCCTCTGACTTCCACAAACACTCACTTCACCTCTGCTCACGTGCAGCAGTTAGCAAGTAAACAAAAGATCCCAATGGCATTAATTCCCAACATCCTTAGCTTGAGGCCCAACAGTAATCAGATACTGACCTGAAGGAGGTGCAGCTCAATTTAGGCTATGTGATTACAGATGTGTCCCCCCTCCAATGAGGTGCACTTATGGACAAAAAAGTCTGTAGAACCAGGAACAAAATCCTCATACTGGGATGAGTACTACAAATTCTTAAATTCTGAATAAATAAAAATGTTAATGTAATGGGAAAGGGTGTATTAAGTTATAAACAAAGACTGGATCTGATATCAGTGAGCTACTTTCCTATCTTTGCTAGAAAAATCTTATGGAATAGTGAGGCTGATGCATTCTGAAATAAATGCACAATAACCCTCCTTGCACAAGATCCTTGCACTTTCAACACACAAAGCACACACACCACATGTAGCCAGGTGGGGAATTTCGCACCCTGGTCTCAAAGAACTTCTCCAACAGCTGCAGCTCCTCCTGGGCCCAGGACCCTGCATTCTCAGGTGTCACCTTCAGCTGCAGTGTCTGGTAGTTCTTAGGGTTCAGTGCCACTCGGCACTTGAGCACGTCTGTCTTGAACATGATGACTCCTGGTTCATTGGCGGACACTATGTTCAGCTGAAAGAGGGAGGGTGGTGTTAGCATCATGAAGATCTCCTCAGGAACAGGGTCCATACCACAGTAAGCAGCAAACACTGACCTCACACACAAAGGGAGCCAATTATAAAATGTAGAAATTAGGAGAATTTAAGAGCCATAACAAAACACCACAGATTAAAAAAAGTGAAAAGCCAAAGAGTTGCCAGATACAGAAAAATATGAAGACATAGACTGGCTTCTCATCAGACCTAGTATCTTCCAAACTTGATTTGTGCATAAATCCCACATCATTTTTACAACCAAGTCATTAAGACATCCCTCAATCTACTGCTTAGGATCTGAAATTTTAAAGAATAAAATCTACAATCTCACCCTAAACTATATTCTGTAAAATTCTTGGACATACTGTGCTAATAAGTTAAAAAAATAAATATATAAATAAAACTTTCTAAAAATTATAAAAGCATGGCTCCATAAATGCCACAATTAAATTGTACATGATTCGTACCACTTGTGGAAGCAAGTTGAATTGGACAGTCAGTTTGGAAGAATTTCGCTCCAAATCATCAGCTGGATCAAAAAACCAAGTCACTTTTACTTCACAACGCAGAGAAAATTTAGAATACAGATGGATGAAGAAACTAAAAGTGCAATAACAGGAAAACTTTCACATCTTTGCAAATTCGGAACTGATCCGCACAGTGGCATAACAGGCAGACCAGAGTAAACTCATTGGATAAAGAACCAATGGGCAGACAAAAGTAAAACAGAACGAAGGTGCAAGAGAGAAGTGTGATGGTCGGTAAGAAAAAAAACACTCACGTTGGGCTCCTGCTGGATGATGCGCTGCAGGTGTCTCCTCATGATGACAGAACCCAGGAAGCGCTCTAGCGGGGAGCAGAGGTAACTGCCAGCCAGCCCCGGCACCAGGCACGGTGTGGGTGAGGGCAGGAGCAGCACATGCAAGGCACTGTGGGTGAGCACAGTGGGTATGGATGCCGCCCACGAGCGCTGAGGTAGCTTGCGAGGAGGCAGCATGTTGCTTGGCACTTTGACCGAGAGCACAAACAAAGTGAGCGGGGGAGGTAAGGGGTGAACTTGCTTTAAACTACAAGGAATCAGGAGCTTCACCATGTTAAGCTAGTACACTCACTGGGTCCAGCACGGGGGGAATGTGACGCGTCTGGGATAGGAGAGTGGAGTGACGGGTTGCCTGGTGACATTCCGTGGATCCGAGCACTGGGCGAAGGACCAGATACCTGGGGGGATCCTGGCCATGTGCCCCCTCGCTGACCAGGAGACACCATAGAGTAAGGGGAGCTGGGGTCTAGAGCTCCTGAAATGCAAAAATTGCAAACTGAGAGTCAGAGCAGAATAAGCTCCTCAACACCATCACACAAACCATGACAGCCTGAGCAAAACATATTTACTGTTGTTCTAGTCAATATCATGATTGACATGAACGTACATGAATTTTCCATAAAAAGCATCAAAACCACAAAGCACTTGTGATTAACTTATCAAATTTATTCCGTAAAGTATTTGCACCAACCTCATCAACACATAAGATATGTGACAGACACAGGCTGTGGCTACACCGCCACTTTCTGCTGTGCCTCTTCCTGTAATTTCCTTTACAGTTTAAGAGAACAACAGATCTGATGCCAACACACAAGTGGATGAGCTATAAATCAGTGACCTGATCTTGGAACACTTTGCAGCCAGTCGTCTCACACCATGGTGTTGTGTCACTGCAGCCTGGCACTCGGCTACACTCCTACATCACAATGAACTTTATCATGTGGGCTGGTGGCTGCATGGATGGTTCCTGCACAGTCAGTTGGAACAATGAGTGCACATAGTAGCCAAGGCTGAAGCCTACAGTCTCCTTACCAGGGGATGGGGTGGCCATCATAGACGGTGAGGGGGTAATGTTCTGGTGGTACACATTTGGTGGAGAAGTAAGCGGTGGGTAGACACCAACCCCATGCTGTTGTTTCACAAACTAAAAGGAGAGAAGAGGAGAAACAAGTGAGTGTGGCATTCAGGCCCACGGAGTTGCAGCCAAGCACTAACGTTGAGATAGCCCTCCAATCACCATCGTCATTACCGGCTGCTGGGGCTGCATCTGTGAGGCGAGGGGCTCCATCATTTCCGCACCCACTGGAGACGGTGGGTGGTCATCCTCGTTCACAGAGCGGCGTCTGGCATCCTGGTTGCTGTCCACAAACATGTTCAGGAACGTCTGCCAGATTTTATACAAAAACTAGCATGTAAAAAAGAAGTACTGGTGGACTTCCTGAAGGCTACACTCACAGTCCTCAGACCTTACAGTTCTCCCACACCACACACTTCTCATTCTCATCTGATAGCTGCAAGTGAAAAGTCCAACTGCATCTACAGTCCATCCTTGATGTTCCAATCTAAAGGAGGTTACTGGATATGGCTGAAGTGTAGAAAAATCAAATGTAATTAAGCATGATACTTTTTGCTGTACAGTACTGCAGGAACACTTTAATAAGGTAATGTACCTACTAAAATGAAATACAAGGGGAAAGGAGGGTGCAAACATGATTCTTTTTTCAGATACACTATCACGATTGTTTAAAACATTTTCTTTTAAAAAGGTAAATATTAGTTTAATATTTATATTTGCCTTAGTGTACTTACCAGGCTTTTAAATATTTGATTGATTTTTCAGTTTTTCTTCAATATTTTTGGAATGTCTTATTAAACCTAAAATCTGTAAATTTGAGTTCCACTAAATCAAGGATGGGCTGTTTAATTAAACAACTCCTGGTGTGGTGTGTGTGTGACTGCAAGATGCACCTTCAGCCCTGGTGCGGGGTAGAATCCCTCCACAATCTTGGTGTTGTCAAAAAGGCTGTAGGCCCCGTCGCGGACAGCCACCACACCCCGGCTGCAGCAGTAGATGTCAATGCAGTATATGCTGCGGAAGGCCAGTCTGATGTGTGTGGGGGACTGGGGCAGGATGGAGAAGCACTGGTAGGCCGTGTTGGTCCTCTGGGTCAGACCCAGCATTGGCACTGTGGGCAGCTTATTGATAGCATTGAGGGGTGCCTGGGTGTCAGCCAAAACCTGCCAAGAAGGGTTCAAAAATGAACAACCTTCAGTTGTTCAGCCAATTACAGGCCACAACATGCCCGTGAAGAGTAAAAAGGAGCAGCAAAGCTCAGTGAAAGCTAGCAGGGCAGTACCTGCAGCAGCTGCACCACTGAAGGGGTCTTGTTGAACATCTCCTGCAGCTGGTGGAGGATGATGTTGTGGCAGTTGCTGCAGCCCGAGTTGGGCCCTACTGTGCCCAGCGAGAGGTGGAAGCGCTGGCTCACTGAGTTCCACTGGATGGTCACCTGGAACCACACACAGGACTGGGCTCAGGGGCCATACACATTCCAAACATTGACATGTACAAACAATCCTGAGTCCAGATAAGAACTTCACCAGCTCAACAATGTAAAAGAAAAAAACCCTTTTCAACCTCTCAATGTTGCAGAAAACTGTTTTATGTGGCTAAACACTGCTGCTGTGTGGAAATGAGGAACACTGCATTTACAACATTATCAGAAACTAATTTTCTCACCAAACAGGAAAAAAAACTGCAGGCTTACCTTTTACACAGAAACACCCAAGTAAAAACTAGGGTCAAAGTATCTGACCTCCTTTGGGCACCTTTAAATGAAGGCTTAAGACCCACATAGTCAAACACTTCAGCATGCTCTGGTTTTTCTACATCCCTTTCACTCATTTATCTTACTATCCTTTTCATTTTTTATTTAGTTGCTTTATTTTGTTGCTCTTGGGAGGCAGGCACACCAGTGTCTCACAGTACTTGGGCTGTAGGTTCAGATCCAGCTGTCTCCGTGGAATTTGCATGTTCTCCCCATGTTTAAAAGAGCTTCTCAGTCCACAGACATGTTTCTCAGTTGAACTGGTGACTGAACTGCCCTCAGTGTGTGACTGCAGGAGTGATGGTTAAAGTTTCACTAACTGAGTGACCAGACAGATCAATCTGAATATGAACCTATGCCCAGCTCACTTTTCCAAGGAAATTTTCAAAAATAGAGAAGTGAAGGTAACAGTTACAGTCATATTGTGTTTTATGCACACTCACAATGTTCTTTTGCTAGAACAAATGTGTGCTGTGCATTGATCCTTAATTTAAATTGCAAAAAAAAAAAAAAAAAATGGAACTTCAAAAATTTGTAATGTGAATGTTCATACCACAAGGAACCAGTTTTGTTTAGCTTTTATTAATTATGATCTGGTGGTAAAAGTGGCTTAGAAATTACTAACAGAATGAGTTACTGACAGGTTCTCAGCCCAACTTTGCAAGATGAGCAGCATGAGAGTAAACAAGTCCAGTTACTGCCACCAACACTTTACTTAGGCTGAACTGTTGCTTGTCTCTGAAGACCCTTTCTATTCTTTTTCACTGAAAATATTGACAATATCTGAAGTCAGTTCTGTGTAAGCACTTCAGAGGGGGGAGAAAAAAAAACGTTTTCTCTCCCTATACCTAGCATGAGGGAGCACTCGTTTAAAATTTATATATTTTGTTTTGTATTTAAAACACAGACATAGTAGGAATATTATTGGTAACAACACACAACAATGTACTGTACACTAGTCATAGTGCAAGCGGTGGAAACTAGGAGCAGTACACTGGAATACCGCAATACTCACAGAGCTCCCTTTGGTGGAGCCGTAACAAAGGACCAGCCTGCGGTAGTTGTACAGCCGGACCTCTGAAAACATGCTCAGATATGACGGCACATCTTCAGAGAGTACGATGCAGAATAAAGGAAGTAAAAAGCAGACATTAGACTGCAAGACAGAGTTCAGCAAGTCATCAAAACAACTGTTAACTGTATTTTTTATTTTAGCCCCAGTTTTAAAAAGTTTGTAGAAAAGCAGTTTGGAAACCTAGAAGTTGTAAAAGATCCAATTTAGGTAACCTTACAAAACAAGTCTAGGGGCATTACAAAATTAATATAGATTTAAGACATGATAGAGCACTGAAGCTGCAAACACACCATTACTTAATGTTTTTGCAGACTTCTTTCCCAGATTTATAGCACTGCATATTTAACTGAACCTACTCATCTTATATGCCCTACTTAGGGCTTTATGCATTTCTTACTTCCGTGCTCTCAACTACTGTTCTAGCAGCTCTCCTTACATACTGTACAATGACAAGGGAAACTCAGAAAGCTGTACTGCTTACTAAAATCCTCTGTGTTGGAACCGAATCGTCTGGATACCTGGCATACAGCGGGTGTATTCCAGCACACACTCATACAACTTGCTGATGCTGTTCCAGTCACTGAGGAACATCTCCACCACCTTGTGTCCTCCCACAGGTTCCGAAAGAGGGTTCTCGTAACTCAGGTACACATGCTGCGTGGAGGCTGCCAACACATATTGACAGCATATTCACATTTATTCATTTAGCAAACACTTTTTTTTTTCTAGAGGGATGTACAGTTGTCATTAACTGGTATTTAGCCAACACATTTAGCCCAAGGTGACTTACAGTGTTAGACGAGCCACTAAACTTCCTACAGATTCCTAATTAGCACACTGTGTTTATTGCGAATAAACTTATCACATTCCCAGAATAATTGCGACAACATGCCCATAAAGACTATATTTGAAACACAGCTGTGATATCCCTGAAAACATCCTATGAAGATGCACTGGAATCAGGTAGATTCTATTCGTGAACTTATAGTTTTTTTTCCTCCTAAGAAATAATGGCACAATGGGAATTTGCCTGATGGGAAGATTTCGGGGAAGAAATTAATCCCACTATGTGAGGGATGGATGTATCATCCTTAGGAAATTATATCCAACTAAACATAACTCTTTGTCCAAGTTTTCCCCCAATTTAACAGCTATACATTTTTTTTTGTTTGTACCTCTGAAATAAATAACTTCTTCTGCAGCACAGCACTTTCTTGTCCTGAAGTTATACACTACGGACAGCTTTCTCACATTGCACCCCTGCTGCATGAGACACACTATTTTATTTCAAACTTCACTGCTACACAATTCCAAACAAAACTGCTAATATGCAGTCATTAAAGTGTATATATTTCCAAGCTTACTTTCCAGGGGATCGCTATTAAAGATAAGCACACATAGGGTAGGTCCATGATGCTCCCTGTGTGTCTCACCTTGGTCCTTGCTGGAAGTGCTGCTAAGGGGGCAGTTGCAGAGAACCAGCTCTGCCACCCAGGTGCGGTTATTGCGGCCCTGCAGCCGAAACGTGCAGTCTAGCAGGGAATGCTCTAATGCCCTTTGTGTCTCCTCACCTACCCCTTTGTAGCAGGGGATTCTGGTAAATGAAGAGAGGAAGATATTCTGTTAGGCGTATCAGGCAACACAAATGGTGTGGAAAATACACCGTATTTTCCGCACTATAAGGCGCACCTAAGAGCCTTAAATTTTCTCAAAAATCAGCCGTGCGCCTTATAATCCGGTGCGCCTTATGTGTGCACTGAGTTCAAAAATCTGTCAAAATGTTGTTGTGTGACTTTGATAAGCGCTCCGCTTGACGGACTGTCGGACCATTTCCCGCTGACACAGGGACGTAATACGTACACTGGCAGCGATAAACCAATCAGAGAACATTACGTAATACGTAAAGTACGTACGTTGGCAGCGATAAACCAATCAGAGAACAGGACGTGATACGTACGCTTACCTCCGCCACGCATCCGGTAGGTATACTACCGGTATGCTGCAAAACAACAGCCGGGAGAAGCGTCTCTACAGTCACCATTCGACTGAAGGCAACAACGATAGCACAAGACATGAAGATCGAAAACTTTCAAGTAGGTCCGTCTTTCGTTTTACGAAAAGGCAAGGACTACCGTGGCACAGCAACTGCCAGCGGATTACAACGATAAAAAATAATGTGTGTATTGTTAAATAGTAGAATAAAGTTCAACTAAACTCACTGTTTTGCTTCCGTTACCTTTTTTTGGTAGACCGTATGTTTTAGCATGTGCTTTATAATCCGGTGCGCCTTATGTATGGGTTAAGTACAGAAATAGACCCCGTAATTGAGACTGCGCCTTACAATCCGGTGCGCCTTATGGTGCAGAAAATACGGTAAATAAACAATTTGCATAGCAAAACACTTTAACTAGTTCTTCTGGAAAATATTTACTTTGGATTTTATATGTAGAAGGTAAAAATGGGAATAAAAAGCTGAATTTTAAACAGCATAGGAGGGCCATGCTAATAGTCAGTGTTCCACTATGCACTATGAGGAGGGTCTTACTTGAGAATGCGAATGGCATGACTGCAGCCGTCCCCTTCTAATTGGACACCCTGGTGTGGGATTCCTATGTTGGACAGCTGAAGGCAGATGATGTTGGGGAATAGTGTGAGAACACAGTCATTGAAAACCACTTTTCTCCCAACTGTTATGCCACAGTAGTCAGCAATTCAGCAAGCTGCCTGGGTGGCTGTGAGGGAGCTTCAGACACCTCTGGGTACTGTGCCCCCCTGCTCAGCAGTCCACTCAAAGTCAATTGAAGATGGCTGTAGGGGGCTGGCTTTACCTCACAGCGCAGACCAATAAGGGGCATGTTGGTGTCACACATCGCCACCAAGTGGGCCAGCACCTTGTTGAAGGCACACATCTCCCCTGATCGTTTAGGTTTCTTGGGTTCCGTGGTAGCCTGGTCCCCAGACAACTGTTCATGGAAACCGGATGGGGGTGGGGGTTTACAAACAGAAGCAGGTTCATTGTATTAGTTCAGTGGTTCAGAGAGTGGGAGAGTAAGTACTGACAATGAAGCCATAAACTGCCCATTGTTAATCACAGTTAGCACTTAAATGAAACAGAGTAAGATGTTTGCTTCCTTCTCCAGCATAAAGGAGACTGAATAATCTTTGCTAGATGTAAGAAGGGATAGGAGTGTCCACAGCAGGTCAGATTTCAGCTCCATCATGAGGCAGTTGGAGACACCGGTTGCCTGCTTGCCTGCCACCATCATAATGGAATGAAACCCAAGGTCCTTCTGTAAGGCCAGCTCCTACTATGCATCTGCTTTCTGCTGTATTACAGTTAGTACACAGAAGCCATTGCAGTGGGAAGGTATGACATCACCGTTTTAAAATAGCAACATCCATTGAGTTAAAGGAATACATTTCCAGACTTTTCTCCATATAAGCATCCACAAATTAGATTTAAATCAGATCAGTCTCCTATACAATATGAGGGGCTTGTAGTACAGCAGGTAGCAGTAATGTGTCACAGCTCTTGAGGCAGTGGGTTCAAATCCAGTTCACCCTGTGAGAAGTTTGTTCATTCTCTCCTTGTTTGATTAAGTTTCCTCTGGATGCTCTGATTTCTTCCCACAATCCAATGATGTGTGTTTCAGGTAGATTTGTGACTTTGAATTACCTGTAACGCTCTGTGCGTGCGTGCGTGCGTGCGTGCGAGAGCCTTTTAATGCTTTGGCATCTCATATAAGGTGTACCCTGCCTAACACCCTACAATTCTGAGAAGCATCAGACCCTTTAACCCAGCACTTGATGTGCAGTTACTAGCAATGGATGTATGGACTTTCATAACATGGAAACATGAAAAGGTGTGTGTTAGTGGAGGAACTTTCAGATTCTAAAAAAATGCAAAACGATACCTTTCTCTTGCTCCCTGCTCGGACCCCCTTCCCAGGTATGGTGTCCAGCACCAGCTCCTCCAGGTTAGGTTTAAATTGCTGTAGCAATTGCACACTGGGAGGCCCATCCTCACCCTCCAGCTGGGCCACAGACAGGAAGTGGTACTTGTACTCCAATTCAGTGGGGCAGCCAGGTACATCAAACATCTCCACTACCTTTAATACCAAAGAGAGGCTCCATATTAAGGTCTAAACATCCAACTTGGCATGAATGCCAGCCTTACAGAGTTTGATCATGAAAGACAGGAAAACCTTCGGTAACGTGAGAAAATGTGTCCCACTGCAGATCCAAGCTCAGAGTGTTCACCATTTCAGTTTCCTAAGAGATAGGTAGTGGCAGGACTTACTGTGTAGTACTGAGGGAGCCGGGTAAGCTTGATGAAGAGGTGGTGCTTAGAGAGATTCTTGACTGGGTGGGAGGAGGCATTGGCCAGGTGCAGTGTGTCACTGCAGACTGTGGGGAGGTGCTTCACAGATTGGCAGCAGCGCTGCTTCCCCAGCCAGAACCTAAACCATCACATAAACAGCTACTCACACACAGATCATAGAGCATCTGAAGGCCACACATAGCAAAAAAACAAATATCTTAGCCATAACTGTAAACCAGATAAATGTTTTCATTAACCTACAAAGCACAGTTTAAATTCCAGGTCATATAGGGGAGGGCAGCCACTGGACCTTGGACCCAGTGATATTTATTTTTCTCTCCTTCTTCACCATCAGGAATATTTTTGCTTTCCTCTCCTTAGCTACTGGTTGGCTTTTCTACACAGCTAACCATATCTTGTGACTTAAAAGAATATGTATTGTATCATTAACTTTTCTGTTGTAATATCTTGGAAATCTGCTCGGTACTCTGTCCCACACTGGTGAGAAGAGTGCTATACAAAAATGAATTGTATTGTATACAGTATGTGAATAGTAGTTGTACATTTTGCCCAATATTTACAGTACCGATTCAGGTTTAAGTCAGACTTACTTTAACTGCTGCAGCCAAGAAATGATGTGCTTCATGTCATCATTGATCGATTTCTCAATATCGTCTAGCATGGACTGATCTATGGAGGAATAAAGGCAAATTTAAACACATCAGCAGAGCTCATTTTGAAGTTGAATCATACAGTAGAAAAAGCAATATTAATGAACATGTTATTTCAAGGCCTTCAAAATGTAATTATACTGCTCACCAACTCCATACAGCATGGGCTGGAACATTCCAGAATGCAAGTCCACAAATATATGAAGACACTCTGAGCGTCCACAGGGTTCCAAAATGGGAATGACCAGAGTGGGAAGAGCAGATTCTATGAAAGCTACAACAAGGCAATGTGTTATTTGGATATTTATAATACTTCAGCAACAAACTGAAACGGCACACACAACTGAATTTGCAAATCTGTATTGATGAAGTCTGTTGTTCAGAAAAATTTCACATCACTAAACACAAAACCATTTAAGAAGCACCCCTGCTCAGTAGAACTATAAAAAGACTAGTCTGAGATATAGCAAAGTAGTTTACCTTATGAGTCTCTGGTCCTCCCCACACAATGTTTACATACAAATATCTGATTTGTAATAGAACTTACAGTTGTCACTGAGGTTGTTGCCCTTCAATATGGCTTTCAGCTCCAGCAGCTTCTGATGGGCCCGCGCATGCACGCTATCGATCAACAGTTTCTCCACTGACAAGTGATCGATCTGGAGGACCAGGAACCACAGAAAGCAGAACTCTTGTCACACCCATAGTCAGTAGCACCCTAGGTTATCTAAGGGTACATGTATATGGTCTATGAGAAAATTAGTTCCCATAGATAATGGTTACTATTGTCAACCAATATTTTCATGAAACACGCTACCAGCATATGTGACATGGACAGAAGATCTCTGTGTGACAAAACACAATAGATCACAGAACAAACTTGTTTCTTCAAGCTCCATCATTGAGGAAGACACCCAACTTTCAGAAAATGTATATAAGGAAAAGAGCAAAACACATTGTTAAGCAGATCTTACCTTCATGGCTCTCTCCATTAGCTTTGAGTCACAAGCTGGTAGTGGAGGTTTATGGGAAATCTGCAGAGGCTTGGACCCATCAGCCTCATCAATCTTGATGTTGACCTTGTGAACAGATGCTGTGCCCGTCTTACGACCTAAGACCTGTTGACTACAAATGATGAGACATACAAAGTTTACAAAAAGAAACTGAACTTGAGTGTCACAACTCAAGAGTATGTTAGTCTCCAAACAAACTTCAAAGAAAGGTGTCGGAACATGCTCTTGGTCACAGACAAGGGGGAAACGTGCGTGAGAGTATGTGGGTGTCAAGAAGGCAGGTCTTGTGCTGTGTGCAGCCGAGTTGCCAGGGTCTCAGAATTGAGGGGCAGGAGGCAGTGCATGGAGAAAAGCAGCGAGAGCACGCTGTCCCCATTGAGGAGGAACCAGTGCATGTGGCTTGAGAACTGGAACAATGTGATAAGAATGAGGATTTTGACAGTATTACTAATGAAGTATGAAGATATGCAATATCGTGCACCTTATGTGCATGCTCGCTATAACAAATCAGCACCCATAGAGGTATTACTGTGCTTGCAACTAGGCAAAATTACTTTTCCATTAAGATTCATGTAAAATAAGCTTTCTGAGAGCTTCAGACATTTTTAGAACAAAATTTCTCAATCATCAATGTGTAAACAGGCATTTAGACCAGTCATTCCATGACAGTGCCCCAGAACAGTGTCAGCAGCAGAAGAATTCCAGTGAGAAGGACTCACTTCCAGACAGAGAGGCTCAGGCACTTGGCAGGGATGTAACGCTCCACTTGGACCAGGTCCCCCCAGCGCTCCCTGATGAGCATCAGCGCCTGTGAGTGCAACACCTCCAGCTGTAGCGACAGGCAGAACGAATCTGCAGGGGATCTGGTCAAGTACTCTCGATGACAGTTGTTCAGAAACTCTCAACACAATAAGACACATACAATCGCAGCTACATACAAGAGTGCTGAAGTATGACATGCTTCAGTTAGAAAGTTCTCATAATACTCAAGGGGTGATGTGGGAGGGGAAAAGTAGCAATTTATGCATTCAACAACATTTAGAGTCACTTCAAAGAATGGAACCGGACCTTTTGGACAGGTGAGCCTTCTGATTGGTTATTAGAAACTTGTACCTCTGAAAGCCGCTTTCATAAATGTACACTTGACTCCAATATGCAAATTTGCTAAAGAATGTGTCCAGTCATGGGAAATTCTGGCAGTGCCATAATTATTGCATTGTAAGAATTAGTTCAAGTACTAGTATTTGCAGTTTAGTAAATTCAGATGTTAATATCTTTACAGTAATCTACTTCCTATCAACAATTGAGCCAAATCATATTGTCAGTACTCCCTGAAGACATTTTTCTAACAACAGTCTTTGCAGTGAACAAATCTTGTTTTACAAGTTGTATTTACTGTCTACAAGAGTGATGCAAGTCCTTTCAGACCAGGATGTCAAGCTCCAGGTCAACAGAAACACAGTAACAGCATTGGGGCTCAAATCAATTACTTGTTTAGACACGTAAAAGCACATTTTCTCCAATCCTCATGGAGGCACTCTAGAAATAATAAACATGCAGTTGAGGGTTTAAAAAAGCAGACATGGACTTACACCCAGAGCTAGACAAAAATAAAACCAGTAATTTGTGACAATGTTTCGTCTTTACCCTCCTTTTGTGCATGTAACCTGGGGAAGAAGTGACACCCTGTCTCTAGAGCAGCACACTCAGTAAACCACAGAAGCAGCACTCAGACAAGAATCTGATCCTTCTCATCACGTGCCATCATTGCCATCATCTGGTGCTATGGACTTTAGTGAGGGAGCAGCGTGCAGTTGGAGGCAAAGATGCAACCTAGACAGCCGGGGTAGTGGGAACTATGCTCATCCAGACAGCCAGCTTGAAAGGCTAAAAGGATATGAAGGCAGCAGTACATATCCTGCAGGGGCTTCTCATCAGCGAAGAGCCGCGACTGAACCAGTTCATGGATGAAATTCACTTGCAGGCTGTGCACCAGAGCCCGGCCATCTTGGAGCACACAGAGAACAGTTAGAGGTTTTAAGGCTGTGTGGGGAACCGTCCCAAACAGCTGCATTATGAAACAGCATTTCACAACATTTCATAAAAGCCTAGAAGGATAAACACAGACTTCTCCACATTTTCTTTTGGACCCAAAAAAAAAAAAAAAAAAAAAAAAAAAAATCTCAAAGGTAAATAGAAAAGTTCATAGCTAATGTGAAATGAAACATAAACATACTATAAGGATAGATGGACTAAAGCTCAAGAAAAGATGCAGCTGATAGGGCTGTCTTAAGGGTTATCACAAACATGGGCTTCAGTGTAGGAAACTGATAATGAGCAAAACATAAATTGCTGTCCAAATGTAGCATCTGGAAAGAATATTAAATGGCATGTTTATACACAGAGTTGAGGAAAGTGGTTAATGAAGGGCAGGAGGCAGGCCAAAATCACAGCACATGTACTGCCCCCAGCAGGGAAGAGGCTATTTTCACAGTGCACTGTGTCAAAAGAAAGAGGAATACAGAACTGGAGCCAAGCCACATATAAACTGCTGCAAAAGCTCAAATGTGGAGTTACTGTTATTGAACTACCAAACACTGGGAGTTGATGGCATTATACACCAGCACATATGACCATAAACCAGCTGGACTCACCTCCTGTCTCCTTGTCTTCCACCAAAATTTCCAGTTTCAAAAGCCTCCATGGAATGTCTGGGTCATCTCCCATCACAGTCAAAGTAGCCTCAAATTCACCCTCAACTCGGAACTTCACTCGCCCATTGGCTTCAAAACAGGAAGGTGAATATTTACCACAGTATCCAGCAAGCTTTGACACCAATTCCTGAAGTTCACATATATTAAAAAATTGTAATGTAAGGGTAATAACATTTGGCAAAAGCAATACAGATATTTTGTTCCCCCCCCCGTCTTCACCTAGATCCATGCACTCATCAAACTGTGGCATCAACAGACAGGACTAACAATACTTAAGTGCTAAATGCATACACATTAATAGTTAAACAGTTTTGTGATTATAAAGTTATTACTTTTTACCTTTCCATTGCTACACCAGGTAATTTGGCTAACTACTGTGAAGTCGTAAAAGTTGTGAATATCGGTCAGCTTCAGGTAAGATGTTCTACCACACTGACTGAGCAAAGACAGAAAAACTAGTTGACTTCACCAGCCAACACTTACCCACTGACAGGTTGGCCAACTGAGGAGGCAAGTCTGTGGTGACTAGACGGTGACGCAGAATTTGGTTCAGCTGGTTCAGGGTGGTCTGCTTCTCCTGCTTAGTGATGGGATCAGGAGGAATGATCTTGTCCTGCAATTATGGTAAAGAAAGATTTAACTGACCACCCAGTTCATGAAAACAAAGCATTTATCAACCCTGCCAATAATAAGAAGGTGGTAAAAATGTCTCTTTACAACCAAACATTCAGGACTATTTTGTCACTGACTGATCTGAGAGCAGCTCTTGTAGTGTAAACAAATCATTCTCTACAGAGCTGATTCTGACTCTTGTAGGACCCTTGAGAGAAAAAATCCCCTTCACTGAAAACACAGTAGGACATTAATGACTAAAAATTAAATACCAGTCTAGATGGAAGGTACCAACACCTTCCTGTTGATCTGCATACATTTCTGCTTCATAATTTTAACCTTGGCTGTCAGCATAACCACGATGACAGCTTTTATATTCTTTGATTTGAAACCCACGCAATTTCTCTCCAAGATGCAGACTTTGTGCGTTCCTTTATCAGACCTGACGCAGTCTTTGTACTCTTCCTTAGAGTTCCCTTGTACCCCAAACACAAGATACCTACCCTAATGCAGGTAGGGAGGCGGGGGTAAGACCCTGTGGTCAGGACATCGATGGCAAAGGGGATGGCAAAGCTGGGCAGCCGTGCATGGACCAGGGAATCTCGGGCCAGCGATGCTAGCCGGTCTGCCGTATCCACAAATAAGAAAGCCTGCTGGTCGAGGAAGCTGGAGATCATCTGCTCCAATGACACAAGGAAAAGGATATATGGTTTACAATACAAAACCCAATAGATACAATAATTAATTTGTTTTTAACTGCACAGTTTCTAATATAGACTAAGCAACTGATTTTAAACTGCTCCTCAGAATTCAACTACAGAATACATTGCAATACAATATTAACTGTAAAGCATAAGATGGAACACTTAAAGTATTTATGTCAATTTTCCAAAGTCCATCAAATTTCATTTAGTAAACATGCTTAAGTACACGCATTATTGCACAGAGGTAGGAAGACTCACCGCGCACTTCTCCACTTTGCTGGCATTGCTGGCCCACTTCACCAGGGCCAGCAACCGCACAAACAGCTGCCGTGTGCGGCTGGCAAACTGGACTATCTCAATTTTCCTGCCACAGCCAAATAAGCACAACTGTCAACTGAGATGACCACAGTCAAACACTGTAATATTAGTCAAGCTGAAACCCAGCAATAGCTTCTTACCTCTCCATGTCTGTCTTTCTGGGGAGACTGCAAGACAAAACAATGAGACCGTTAGATGAATAAGTACAAAGGAACATGGTTGCCATCCATGTTTGTGAAACCAAGCAGCTTCCACCTCTGCTTCTCAAGCATATTCTGCCATGCACCTCATATCTTTGCTTTGAGTCAAAGAAGAATGGCAAGAATCATGCAACAAAACAGACAGACCACAACCAGGCAAATTACTACCAAATTCAACACTGATGAGCACAACGTCGTCTCAGAATGCATCACTTACTTAACTTTGTCTCGAATGGGCTACAACAGAAACACAGATGAGCTTTTCTGTCACCGTCCTGATTATATTTTGACACAAATCAACATGTATCACAGAAATCACTGCCAGCTTTTCACTAATTTTCAACAATAAACGAAGCTAACAATTAAGGTGACTGTGTTTGTCTGCGTGCGTGTGTGGTTCCCAACTCACAGTTCCGCCAGCAGGGTGATCTCATGGTAGGTTCTCTGCAGAAGGAACTCAATGAGCACACTCAGCCGAACCCCATGAGCGCCTGGAGCCCCCGGAGGAGGAGGCTGGGGCGCCGAGGGGCCACCGAGCGGGACAAGTTGACCGTCTGATCCCATCTGCACCGGAGCCATTTTACAGAGCGCAGGACAGAAGAAGAGCTGCCTACCCCGGCCAGGAAACGCTTTAATTAACAGTCCAGCTTTGTTACACTACGTTCTGTTTCTTGTATTCCTGCCCAGGCGTAGTCCCTCCATGGGAAAGCCGAGCAGTTGGAGTTGAAAGACGAAACACCATTCAACACCGCAGTTCCGCCATCACTTCGCTCCACGGGAAGTGACGACAATTACATGCGGGACAAATACCCGAATGCGGAACACCGCCTTCGCTTGAGAAAAATTGGCCAATAATATCCCGTAACGTAATACTAATGCGACACCGAAAATGCGCTGCATATTTATAACCTTCAAATACACAATATTATTTTATGAATGCGGAAAAGGCGGTGCTCTCTCTCGCTCTGCATGTTAAATGAAATTGTTAGAAAATACTATCGTTCCTAAATAAAGCACGCATTTTAGTGTAGCTTACTTTATGAAAAACTGTCGTCATTATTTACTTAATGGACTCTTTTCTCCAAAATGACAGTCCATATCGCACGTATTTATAATAAATTGATATAGCTAGGCAGTTGTCACTGGAGAAATTCAAGGGAGCAACTTTAAATAAGAATCAAACTGTGATCCCTCTGATTGTCAAGGGAGTTGACTACCACGGCACCGATTGGTCAATAACCTGCATTTTCCCCCAATTTAAAGGAATGCTGCAATATAGTAGACGGTCCTTAAAACTGTGCTCATGTTTTTTTTTAAATATTGAATATTACAGCATAGCTAAAAGAGGCAATTCGATGATGTTTCAGAGCTCTGATTGCAGTCAATATTTCTATTTTATTTTCACTTCTGCTCCTCTTTCCTGGCTTTTAAAAAAGAACTTGCAGATAAATTATTTTAAAATTATTTTATTAGTATCTTGCACATGTCATTATGTGTATTTGACGTCATCTAGTAATACTCACAGTTAAACTCATTTGTATCAATTTGTTACAAGTTCATTCAAAATATACTTTTTGTTTTTATTTTTGTCATTCAAATTTTAAATTGTCAGACACTTCAAAATTGCTAATTAACCAGGCTGTTTACAGTGTGAACCCAATCAATAGTCTGCAGGACCAAGTGCATCTTAAGTACTAAGCATATGTGTTACAATAAAATGGTGGTGGGCCAAAAGCAGTGTGCATTCTAGTGTAAGAGAAGACAAAAGGAAAGAGCGAGAAAATATGCTATGTGGGACAGCTGTGCACATGCAGCAGCCTGAGAGGACTCCTGTGGGCAGGGGTTAATCCCTGCCTGCTGGCCCGCTACTCGCAGTTGTGATCCTGCTGGTTAGTAGTGAATTCAAATGGTTTTAATAACATGCTGAACTAGGTTGTGCTCTGAAGATCTCTCAAGCCACTGAGGTTTAGTACAGATGCAGTCAACATCTGGAGCTGTCGGTGGCCTAAAAAAAATCTTCATAAAGATGTTGGGGTTCTTGTCCACAGCAATACAGCATTTAACATTATTTGATCATTCCTTTCCTTTTTATATTACAGAAAAGCAAATGCAGCAAATCAAAGTGTTTAGTCGATACCATAAGAGATGAAGTTGTCTCCAATGTTGGAGAGAAATGGCTGTGAGATTTAACCCACATCCAGTATCAGTAGGGTCTCGGTGAACACTTCACAAGTCAGTCTTACATAAATTCACACAGCATTTATTCTCATGTTCATTTTTCAACCTCAGTCAGTACTTTTTATGCTTTCTTAACAGTGGATCGAACAAATCTACCAGAATTGACTAATCTTGTAATAATTAGAATTCTATTTTAAAAAGTGCCATTGTTCACATGGTTTGATTCTTCTAAAAATTCATGGAATACATTTTGTCTTTTAGCATTCTTACCACTCATCGTCACTTGAAATGAAACTGTACAATCAATCTTTTTAAATCTGTATGCTATCTGACCTCTACCACTGTACAATACAATTTCTTTATTCTCCATAAAATTGAATGCTTCCTCATCTACTGCAGTACAAATGAAATAATAGCAGGATACACTACTGTGGTTATAAGCACTAAATCTAGAAATTAAATTCATTTCTCTATTGTCCTATTTTTTGAACATTTTAAAATTGATGAAAAATCAATAAAAACAGCCATGAAATACTGAGCTGCTGCCCAGTACCTGGAACTGATATGCTATTCAGCAGAAATAGTATATTATCTTGAAAAGATTAATATGTATTTATGATTTTGCCAAGGTTGATGTGAAATGTGTGATTCTCAATCTTTTGGAAGACATTTTATTATTAATTTAAACCTTGGTATTTTACTTGTAAAACATTTACTGCAAGATTTTATTTTCCTTCAATAGATAGATAGATAGATAGATAGACTTGTTTCATCTTGGGAGGAAATTCCACAGCATTATAGCAGAAAAAAAACTCTACAGAAGTGGCACAAGACAACTCTTAGAAAAGAGTGAACTCGCAGACCAGTATAAGCAGAGAAAAAGGAACAGGTCTCTGGGGACAAGTGAATTAATCGCAGAACGGTAGCAGTATCAGATCATCATTATCGTCATCCTCTTTATCCGGGATACGACAGACGCGATCCTCCCGTTGAAGCAACGATTAGAAGCACACAGTGGGTCCAACAGGAGGAGCTGCTCTACTCGTCGCTTCCCTTGTGTTCACGGCGATACGGGCTGCGTGGCTCCTTACGGCGAGCCAAAATGGCTTCTGTTTCATAAGCGTCCCATAGGCGGAACACATCCGTGACAGCAGGGAGGCGCTTTGCTGTGGATCTCGGGGGCAGTGTCCTGCATTCTGAGTACGAACGTTGTCAGCACTGCTAGAGCGGTGGCTGATCTGGGGACTGCTCGTCGGATCAGCACAAGTTGCGCAAAGCCAAGGCAAAAAGTTAAATTTGCGGTGGACTTTGTGGAAGTGCCCGTGCAGCTGGTATCGGCGCGAACCGCCGCCATATTGGACCCGAACCTCAGTGACTGAGTGCTGGGGACTCGACTGACAGGCGTTCGGAGCGGAGGAGCGTATAGGGGGGCGCTGCCGCCGCCGCCGCCGGTGCTGCCACCGCCGCTGGTGACGCAGGAATTCCATCCAGAAACACGCACAGATACATGCAGAGCCGAGGAAGCGACACGGCCATCACAAGCGTACAGAATCCGCGCCAGAACCTGTTGTCCGAGACACGTTGATGACGCTGAGCGCGAGCCCCCGGAGCCTCGCGGACTGTGGAGCGCCCAGTTAGCCGGCCGGGAGGAGAGGAGCCGTTCTCGTTCTCGGTAAGTCTGCTGGCTGGCTGGCCGGCCGCTCTGCATCTTTGTTGTGCGCTTCCGTCATTTGGGTACGGGGACGTGCGTGGTGCTGCTAACTGTGCGTCCACTCTGCTGATGGCCGCGAAGTGCGGAATGTGATCGGTTTGCTGCGTGACAGCGACGCCTTGCCGGCCGTGCAGGGGCGAGTGGAAGCCGGGTGCCGCCGCCGCCGTGTTGAAGAGGAAAATGGCTGACGGCTCCCGAGTCTAGGTGGCGAGTGTTCGCGGCGCGCACACCCTTTTCAAGGTGTGCGGGAGGCCCGCTGTGGGCTGTCACGTTGGCAGAACGGCGGTGTGAGGTGTCCCGGGTTGCAGTCGTCGCGCTGCCTGTGTCCGGTCGGTGCGGAGCCGAGAGGGGTGCAGTTGGAGGGGATAGCGGCAGGGAGGCGTTAGAGAGCGGCCTGCTGGCTCAGTGGAGTTCGAGGACTCTCTGTAAACCAGGCCGCGCTGGAAAACAACTCGGTGCTTGTAGTCGAAATTGTACTCTCGAGTAGCAAATATTAAATCTCTTATTTTATCCCAAACAAAGTTGAAATGGTGAATTGTAGACATCAGTGTAGGTGATGGTTTGTTTTCCCGTCCACATCCCCAAACAGGGCCCAGGGTGAGGGTTGTGTGCAAGGCCGTCGTGGTCTTACAAGTGGTTTAAGTTGTTCTCTTATTATCTTTCCTTGGCAAAATGTGTTTGATTTGTGTTCGTCGTTACTTGGATTTTTACCGCGTTAACGGGTCAGTTCCAGTTGTCAGGAACAGTGATCAGAAGCTGTCATGCTGTTTTTAACACACTTAATGTTTGAACATTTTCCATAAAGGAAACAGTCTGTGAGGATCTGAAGGACAAACGGCTTTGAAACAGTCTAAATGGCAGGATGACACTGATGTAGATGTCCGATTCAGGATGTTGCTGTCATGGTGAGCTGATGGGTCGGTACTAATATAACTGGTGGTATATATGCATTGTGCTGTTTTTAATGTCCACCTCTTTCCCAGATTTCTTCCTCCATTTGTTTTTAGTGATTTGGTGAGAATCCATGTGGTGTTGCATACGTGTGGACAGGTGTGTGTTCTCTCATTCTGTACATGTGTTTGTGGCTCCAGCTTCCTGTCCTTTACTGTTGACTTGGTAAACCTGTTGATGATGTGAAAGTCATTTAGCCTAAAAACGTGACCAAATGTGTTTTTGTGCTAGTATCTGTTGTCACTTTCAATGAGAATGCTCTTGGATCCCTGTACATCACCACCCTTCCCTTCATGTCGGAAGCTGGGGCAAATTTCTCTTTTGCAACTCTTCTTGATATCTTTAATTTCACTGAAGGTTTGTCAATTTCACTTAAGCTGTTTGTGACCTGAACATAGCAGTCTTACAGCATTTAAATTTTTTGTTGTAAATGCAGGATTCATGTAATGTTAGTGTGCAAATTATTTCAGTAAAGATTTTCTTTAAACCCTGGTGTAACACGATAAGCGTGGTCCAAAATTAACATCTAAAATGTGGGGTTGCCTTATTGCCAGACTAAGGAAGAGTAGTAATTTTTACTCAGTATTCCAGTTACTGTGTGAAAAGTTAAAATTTTAAACGTGCATGTGACAAATACAGCATTGACTGATACGCAATAATAATACTGTAACTTCCTATGTTATTGTCAGCATTACTAAAGGGGGGGCTTGAGTTACTGGACTTGGCAAACACAAGCTTTGTTTATGCATGACATGTTTAAACACTGGTGTACATGAAGTACAACAATCCCCCCCCCCCCCAAAAAAAAAAAAAAGCTCTTAAAAATAGTGAATACAGTGTGGGTCAGCAAACCTCCTATACCTCCCCACAGTGTTTAGATGCAACTTTTTTACAAATGTAGCAGCAGTGTATTGTGGGAAAACCACTGCTAACCCTGCTGCTGCTATGTTGCTAATAATACTAATAGAAACTTTTCCCCAAGCATACATCATCCACAGTAAATCCTGTACCTTTGTCACCATCAGAAGAGATTGGTGACTGGACAGGGAGCAGGAGCACAGCAGCCAATTGTGCTGTACCTGAATTCTGTTTTCTGACAGAAAACAATGTCTGCCATCACATTAACTTTCGTGAACTGTGACGGCTCATTTTACAAAAGCTTTTCACATCAGCGGCAGTGCCTTTTGTAAAAGCATCATTTTCAAAATCCTCTTTCAAACTTTTGACAAAGTACTTCATGATAGTCCCTTTATAAGCTAAGTTTTGATCAGCATGTATTTATTTCTCGATGTTGAATTTTTTT
Organism: Heterotis niloticus; assembly: GCA_018136845.1. NCBI lineage: Eukaryota > Metazoa > Chordata > Actinopteri > Osteoglossiformes > Osteoglossidae > Heterotis > Heterotis niloticus. The sequence goes on from CM030906.1 coordinate 16,602,163, forward strand.
GTGAAAGTATAGCATTATACATTTGTAAATATGTAAATTGGCATTTAACATTTAAATCAATATAGTCCAATACAGGGATTAATCAGAGCATGAACAATAAGATCACAGTATTATTTCAAAGGATGAACTAGAAGTACGAGAATGTTCTAGAGTACTAGAAATGTATTTTGTGTGTGTGTATGTACACGTACATACATACAGTACATACATACATTCACGCACTGTTATGACAAGGAATGTTCAATCCTGAGAAAGTAGGATGTGATGCTCATGTACAAGCAGCTGGTGTAGCAAAAGTTTAGTTAAAAGCAGCTCCTGCTGTTTTGTTATTGAGGAAATGTACAGTATATGTAAATATATTGGTCATGGTTGGCCAGTGGATGATGTCATGCTGTGTACACACACACACACACACACACACACACACACACAAAATTGGTTATGTAATGGTTCTCTTACAGCGCTAACAGCATTCTGCGCTAAAAAGGTTGACTCTTAAGTCCATCTCTTCAAAACTTTCCACCTATTGGTATTCAAGGACACAATACCCACAATAAACTTGGTTATGTTTCTTATAAATGTGAGTAGATAAGCAGCACAACCCATGCATGCATGTGTTGTACAGTGCTGCTACAATGGGTTTTAGTGATATTTGAGAAAGTTGGTTTGGGGGTTTTGGGATGAGCTGTGAAGCAGTATCACAGTTTACATGTTTTTGTGCACTGTGGACTTTTCAAGAACCAACTAGATGCATACGTAGAGGGACGAGTGTAAATGTTATGAAACGTTAACAAACTAGTTGCCAGAACTGATGTTTGAGACATGTACATACGTAGTAGTATAGGTGGTTGGACCTTCATGCAGAATTAACTGTCCAGTAATATTAGGAGATCATTTTGTTAGTGAAACATCAAATCAGTAATGAAGGTAATTGCCAATTTTCCATGTTTGGGTCGAGTCTGTACTTATGCTAGTGAGCTTGCTTTTGTGCACATTTCCAACCTCTGATCTGTGTGCTTGTAGTCTTGGCTTATTAGTATAAGCTTTGCATCCAGAGGGAAACATTTTACTTCTATTATTCTCATGGATAAGAGTAACTGCTCAAACAAATACACAAAAAGCTAAATCCTTCCTTTGGCCTCATGATGATAAAATGTATGGGTAAATGCAATATTTTTATTCACATTTTGTTATGTGTAGGTTACAAGATTGACATTGAAAATAGTGTCAAAGTCTATGATATAAGGTCTTGATTTAAATGAGACAGTTGTCTTTGTGCCTCCCCGGTGATTCTGTTGATAACATTGATTTTCACTTTTGTAGGAGGATGGGACTATTAGAATGCTTTGGCTTCTATTCATATTGTGCTTGTTTTTTTCTTGAAGCAATAAATGATACAATTTCCAATTAAACCCTGAACTTTTCTATGATCCTAAGTGTATTAATGTTTTTTTTATTTATTTTTTTTATGTTGACATCTAAGTGGAATTAAAACTGACTCAGCATCTGTTTGTGCAAAAATTGCGTATTTAAATATTTGTTTCTCACTTGAAGCGAATTTATAAAAACATCAATATTATACATGTTTGTTTTTGACAGTACTTATGGTCTGCATGTCAGTTGGATTTAAGGAATGTTCTGTAGCCCACAGTGTAACTTGAGACCTTAATGTCTTTTATCCATGGATGGCATGAGGAAAGATAGTGGTTGTGTTGCATTTGCAATTCTGCAATAAATAACCATCCTTAAAGTACATCTAATGCTTTTTTTAAAGCCATTGTTAAGCTAACATGCTTTTGACGAACTTGCCACTGTTAGTGTTCTTAAGTAAATTAAAGTCATAGTGAGTTGTGACAGTTAACAGTCCTTGTTTGATTGCTGCTAATAATCAGATTGAAGTGGCATCAGATACAAGGTTTTTGGTTTATTATATAAGTACATTGTTGCACTTGACTGAAATGATAAAATAATTAAAATTAAATTGCAAAGAATAAAATTGAGCATTAGTTTGTCAGTGATTTGCAAGACCCCTACAATTGTTTTTGCTATTAAAATTATTAATCATTTGATTATTCACTCACTTAGGTCAATTTCCATCTGCATGTCCCTGACAGGGTCATAGGCTGAGCAAGTGGGTTTAAACATTTTTCTAGCAGTAAAAAATGTTTAGCTGTCCCTGGGCAAACTTCATGCAGTCTCACACCATTGAGGAGATGATAATCTCTCCAGCATGTCTTGGGTTTACCCCCACATCTCCTTCCTATGGGACCTGCTGCGTCTAGCACCAGCGAGAGCCTCAGCTGATTCTTTCAATCCAGAAGGGCAGATAGTCTGCTGAATTGCCAAGTTCCTCACACTGTCAGAGAAATCTCAGTCCTGCGGAAAAGTCTCATTCTTGTAACTTGTGTCCTCCATCTTTTTCCTTTTGTTATTACTCAAAGCTCATGGCCATCGGTGAGGGTAGGACATAGATTCAGCTTCTGCTTCATCACCATAGAATGGTACAGTATCCACAAAACTCCTAATTCTGCACCAGTCCTCCTAGGGGTTAGCTCCCTTCTCACTTGAACAGAACGTCCCACTTTTTTTGTACCAAGGGTCTGAATTTCATAGAGGCCTACAAGTGTTAGCACTGTGACAAGATGATGGTCACTTGGTGGACAGTTGATAAAATTATGACCATAAATAATTGGTTTCATGAAGGTGGATTTTAACTGGGAAGTAACTGTACAGCAGAAATTCATGTATATTTCTCACCTTTTTTTCCGCTATTAAAGAGTTTTCACTCCAGAAGTTTTGCATTTATTTGTTATTTATTTATTTGCATACAGCTTAATTTGTTCAATTGTTTCTGTGTCTATATGTGCATTTCAGAAGAATTTGCACTGTAATCTGCACTTAATCATGCACTCTAAGAGTTACTTAATGTGGTTTAAGTAGTTCTCAGTTTTGTCGTTCTCATTTCAGTCATCTATCTGTTCATGAGAGGTATTAAAGGGTAGCTGTAAGTTAAATCATTTTATCTTTTTTTTAACTAGTGCTTCTTCTTGTACATCTGTGCTTGGAGGAAGCCACTCAAGCAGTCAAGCATGTTGTATGCACAGTCGTTCAGTATGACCATGATAATAGACCATATCTGAAGAAATCATATTTGCGATTTACCCCCACACCTTAGAGCAGTGCCTTGTCTGCTTGCATGTATACTTCTGAAACTGGTGTAGTTGGGAACTTCAGCACCCTCTGATGCAGACACTGCATCTTGGTTTTTGTCACAAAGTACTCTGAGCCCTCGATGTAGCTCAGAAAATGTATGGTCATCTTGTAGGAGTCTTGACATTCCATTTATTTACTCCAAACTCTGTACTCAAATTTAGCATCAGTGACACAACAAGTTCTTGCATCAGTTATAGTAAATATAAAAAACTGAAGTAGCTGATTTAACATGACTTATTTATGTAATGCTTTTTGTTATGGTAACTTGTGGTTGTTGGCACATTTGTACTGCAAGCCAGTTTTTGCTGTATTAGTTCAGGGTAAGAAGCTGGAAGGAAAGCTTCCACAAGGAAAGACAACTATGATGATTTTTCAGATGCTAGGATTTTTCTAAGCATTGTTCAGAGGTAGTGGAAGCACTGAATGGATGTAAAATTGTCAACATCCTGGGTATCCCTGTGGTTGTTTTCAAGTTACGCTTTCTGACCGTCTTCATTCTGGAATGGTTTTACTGAGAAAGGTGTATTTTCAGATATTTGAGTTGCGGTGGACTTGGGTATGTGTGATCAAATTTAAGGAAGAATTAGGTCCACTGAGGTTTCAATTCTTAATTAGGAATAAGAGCTGCAGCTTTTCCCTTTTAATTGTGCGGGGGTGTTCAGAATGTGCTCTGAGTGACAGATACCTTTGTATTTGAACACTTTGCATGTACTGATGCTTGTCCCCTGTGTTTATTTGTTCGTGCTTCTTTCTAGGTTATGCAATGGTCTCAACAAGACATACCGAGCCTCAGCTGGTGCCCTCTCGCTCAGAGGCAGGCCGCTGAGGAGCCTTTTGATTCCATCCACTGCTACAGCTACGTAAGCAGACAAAATTGCAAAGATCTGCCCTGTGTCGAGCATGACGGCCACGACCCGTGGCTCACCTGTGGGGGGAAATGACAGTCAAGGCCAGGCACCCGATGGCCAGTCACAGCCCCCACTCCCTCAGAACCAGGTGAGTGCCTCTTCTCTGGTTGTCAACTAAGACCTCTTACAGAGGTGGTTTGCATGAAAGTATTTTTATGTTATCACCTGAATTTGTGCCCTGTTTTGTCTACATTCCTGCTCATAGTAGCATTGCTGTTTCATAATACATCCACTTCTCACAGAACGGGGTTAATTCATTCCATAAAATCACCCAGTTAAATTCTCGTTGTTATGGGATCCAGTGACCGCTATTTTCAACAGAAAAAATCTCTTCCCAGGCAAAAATGTTTCACCTCAAATTAAAGAAATGCCAAGCTAAAAGATATTTTTGTCCAGGATTTTATCAACATTACTGTACTGTGAATTGCTGTCCCAAAACATCTGATAGAGGCTGATGTATGTACAGAATAGATTACCTGTTGGAAGTAAAAGGACTGTGTATTGGACAAAAATTCCTCTGTACCGGATTAAAAAGCAGAATTTTTGCAAAGGCATGTATACTGTTGAAAGCTGACCTGGAAGGTTTTCATGTAAGGAAACCTGTTGCACAAGAACATGAGTTCATTCTGAAGAGTGCTCTGTCTACACAGTTGGCCATCATTAACCATCTGGGCAGGTTGAAGTGGTGAGTCTCTTGTCCAGGCCTAAGATTCAGTTCAACAGAGGTCATTGCGAGGTTCCAGTGGGTTGGGATGGCTTGCAGTTTCTTCTTCTTTCTTTCTACATGCGAGGCTTCAGTTCTGCTTTTCTGAGCAGTCAGTTTAACCCTGCACTGGGTTTATTGTTGCATTAGATTCAAGATTCAAAGGTTTATTTGTCATGGGTGAACAACACAGCATAGCAGTGTTGTCCCCATGAAAAGTTTTGTTTCCAGGCATCCTCAGTGCAAATATGGACATAATATGTATATAATATGTATAGTTGGGAGAGGAGAACAATAAATAAAGAGCAGAATAAACGGTTAGTAAATAGGGATAGGTATGTGGTGAAATGGATATACATCAGGGATTGGCAGGGGGGGGAGAAGACACAGCAGCCAAACCAACAGCACACAGCAACCAAACTTACAACTACAGACTAAACCTACAACAACAAAAAGTCCCAGAGATGGGAGAACCAGACAGGTTTCCACAATGGGTGGGACAGGCATACAGATAGACAGACAGACTCCAATCAACTGTTCCACTCCCCAGGGAGGGGTCACTGGTTTAGCAGTCTAACGGTGTGGGGGGAAAAAACTGTTCTGGAACTGTTTCGTCCTTTTCCGAACGCTTCTAAAGCGTCTTCCGGATGGGAGCAAGGAGAATAGTTTGTGGCTGGGGTGACTGCTGTCCCTCTGGATGTTAAGTGCCTTCTTCTTGCAGTGCTGGGTCTAGAGGTCCTGCAGGGCTGGCAGATCAGTCCTGGTGATGGTCTGTGCTGTCTTGACCACTCTTTGCAGAGCTTTACAGTCTGACACACTACAGCTGCCATACCAGGCCGTGAAACAGCCAGTCAGGATACTTTCGATCGTAGATCTGTAGAAGTTGACAAGTATCCTGTTGTGCATGCCGAACCTCCTCAGCCGACGGAGGAAGAAGAGGCGTTGTGTTGCTGTCTTAATGACGACACTGGTGTACCGTGACCAGGACAGGTCCTCAGTGATGGTAACGCCAAGGAACCTGAAGCTGTTCACTCTCTCCACTGGGGTGCCGGCTATAGAGATGGGCGCATGGCCATTCCCCTGCTGTCTCCTGAAGTCCACAATCAGCTCTTTTGTTTTGCTGACGTTGAGGTGGAGGTCATTGTCCTGACACCATGAGGTCTGGGGTCTCACCTCCTCTCTATAGGCCTGTTCATCGTTGTCAGTGATCAGGCCGATGACCGTGGTGTCGTCAGCAAACTTGACTATGATGTTGGAGCTGAGCGAGGCAACGCATTATGGTCCCTAACTTGTATCTTTATTTATTACTTTATTTTTGCTAAATCCTCTGTGGCTTAGTGTCCTGTATCAATCAGAAAGTAAACAACAGGCAGTAGTTGTTAAATCTTACGTTAAACAATATTTACCCACAGTTATTGATGAAAGAACAGATGTCAGTATAAGATTCTCCCACCTGAAAAAGTGTCTTTAAGAGTTTAAAGCTACCTTGTTTCTCAAAATGAAAAAGAAGCACTTTCAGTAATGTAATGCACAATTTTATGTTGTTATATGTTCTATCTGGGGATGCAGTGGTACAGCTGGATGGGTGTAGGGTTTAAGACCAGATGTCTGCACCCTGCAAGCATGCATGGAAGAAGGCAATGGCAAATCACTTCCGTTCCCTCCCTCATTGTGAAAACCACATGCATTATGCAACCAAATACTGTAATATGTCTGACTTTATACGTATGTGTGTCACACCATTAAGGTTTCTTCACTGAGGTGTGATGGAGTGTAGACTTTCTGTCTGAACAGTGTAGTAGTGTTGGATCTTTATTTACCTGTTTAGCCAAGTCTTAAACTCTTGCAAAGTCATGAAATTACCTGCCAATATTTAATCCAAGCTTCCTTTTTTTTGGTTCATACTAGACTCAGTTACTGTTGTCATATTACACTACCGGTCAAAAGTTTTAGAACACCTAATTTTTTTCAGTTTTTATGGAAATGCATGCAGTTTAACATCTTAATGTTTCGTGGAATCAAGGCCTAGAACAAAAAAACAATGGAAAATTAAAAAAAAAAAAAAAAAAAAAAGAGTCAAGGAATCATTAGGTGTACAAAAGTTTATTCAAATTTTTTGATTCATCAAAGTAGCCACCTTTTGCAAACACACAGCATTCTTTCTATAAGGGAAATCAAATATTGGTCAGAAAGATCTTCCCAAGACTGTTGCAGAAGTTTATTTGTTCTATGCCTTGATTTCATGAAACATTAAGACATTAAACTGCGTGCAGTTCCATTAAAAACTGGAAAAAAAACTGAAGTGTTCTAAAACTTTTGACCGGTAGTGCTGCACGCAGTTTAATGTCTTAATGTAGTGCTACCGGTCAAAAGTTTTAGAACACTTCACGGTAGTGTATATTCGATGGTTGAAAAATATTTATAGTCTTTATTGATTTAATGTCCTGGCTTTTTTGAAGCTGTTGTATTTGAACATACCATAACTTGTATTTTTTATATCATGCAGAGTATCCCAGCCTTTCTCCTCCAAATTGTGCCTCCAAGGATTGTTTTCAGGCATCTGATCCAGTTGAGCACTCAGGGGTGTTTTTCTGTGTCTGCAAATTTCCTGTATGTTTGCACTGTACGAAGAGAGGTGTTTATTTACTCAAGTGTGTGCGTGTGCGTGTGCGTGTGCGTGTGCGTGTGCGTGTGCGTGTGTGTGTGTTATGCTGGAAAGATGAGTGTCGCTGCGGTGCATATTGAGTCATTCATTGTGGCCAACAGACCATACAAAATCTGCAGTCTTCTTATCAGTACCACACACCAGTGTGTGGCTCAGCTTAGGGATGAAGAAATATCAGTGTAGAATTATTTGCGAGGCTGGTGTAGCTCGGCCTCTTTGCTTCTCTCTGAAAGTGCAGGCATACTGTGTGAAGCTACCATGTGTTTGTATCTTAGCACCCCAGCAGGGGGACTTATGGGAGCCGTTCTGTAGTTAAGTGAGTGGAAGGCAACTTATCTTGTTGGTGATGGGTGCTGCAGCTTGAGAGGGCTCTCCAGAAGCCTTCTCTCTTGCTCCCACGCGCAGAACTTGTGTGTCAATCAGCCATGCAGGAGGAGCCTTCAGCAAACACCCCAACAGTTCCCAGGCCCCTCAGGTCTTTGGTGATGGGCTGCATCACAACCCTTTCTGGACAGCTGAGTAGCAGCCAAGAGCACAGCAGAGTCCCTCAGTGTTGCATCTTTCTTCAGTGGTCATCTTTTTTCTGCTCTCTGTTGATAGTGTCATTTTGTTCATTTAAATTGCTAGGTTGCACTGCAAAAAAAAAAGTGACCAGGAAGTATTTTTGCTTTAGTTTTCAAGTGATAAACCCTGCGTGTAATTTGTTCTATTTTTTTTCATGGTAAATGTTGAAAACTGTTGTTTTGATAAACTCGGATATACATCATTCAATCACAAAATGTGTGTTTTGTAATAAAACTGGGACCTTGATTGATCCTTGACCCAAATATCGATTTTTATTATGGTACAATTTCCTGCCTGTTCCCTTTTAACTGCAAGTGTCCTCTCACTTTCAAGGTTGCTTGTGTTCTGCTCTTGTAATGCGGTTTACCATGTTTGCAACTTTTTTACATAATTAAAAATAACTGTTACTATATTGTGCTGTTCAAAGACAATATAATCATTTAACTTAGTCTCTTTCAATTAATTAGTGTTTAGAAATAGATGGTTTGATCAAACGGCTATGTTAAATGTCAAACACTGGTACATTTTTTAATTAATGCTTTTTCTTTAACTTGGTGAGGATATTTTCTGAACAACTAGCATTAGCTTATAATTGGCAAAAGGAAGTTGTAGCACATGGGGAGGTGGAACATGCATCCGAACAGAATGACACTAACATGCGTAGGACTCTTTACGCCCAATACGGAGCATCACCCACACCCGGATGCCACTGAATACCATGCCTGCCCTAACACATATGTCTAGTTATAGGTAACAGATTCCTAGCTGTCATGACTCCCCTATTTAAGCCTTAATTTAAATTTCTGGTTTGTTGTCTCTTCTCTTGAGTGAGGGACAGAGAACCAAAGACTGTCCTGATACACTTTCCCTGAAAATTTCTCCAGTCATCAAATTATAGAAAAGAGAGAAACAAAGCCAAAAGTCCTGGGTCCATCTCCACCTGTCTCACTGACTGGATGTCACCGTACATCTAATGTAATGCCCATATACTGTACATGTCTCCGATAATCTTACCTGTGTTACATCTGCCAGTCTGCTTCGCTATATGTGAGGATATTATTAGAGAAATTGACTTCTTTCTGGCTTCTGCCTCCAGATATTAGGAGAAGTGGAGTTTTCTCACTGGTTTATTGCACTCCTGTACATGGTCGTATGTCTGAATTGCATGCAGAGTGTTGGTGTTTTCCTGTAGTGGCAGGTGCACAATGTGTAGGAAACGAAACCCAGTGGTTGTTTATACACACGGTCAACTAAGTTCCACATATCTGTTTTGCCCACACTGCTCAACAATCCTCAGTTAACTGTGTCTGCATGTGTGTAGACTTCTTCCCCAACCTCGTCAAACGAGAACTCCCCGGGCAGCCCCCCAGAGGAGCATGGCCAGGGTGATGGTCCTTCCCAGCTGGAGGATGAGGAGCCCGCTTTCCCCCACACTGACCTCGCCAAGCTGGATGACATGATCAACCGGTGCGTGTTTCCCCTCTTGAGTGCTACACACCTTGGACTGAGCTAAATACTGTATGGATCTATGCATTCCTCCCCCTGGTCTTGTGCTTGCAGGCCTCGGTGGGTGGTGCCGGTTCTGCCAAAGGGTGAATTAGAAGTTCTTCTTGAAGCTGCTATAGATCTTTGTAAAAAAGGTAACTAAACCTTGTGTTTACAATTTCCCTCTTGTGTCCTGTTACTTCACACTAGTAGATATGTGTTCCATTGAAGGACATAGCTGGGTGGCGCCTGTCTGTTGAGGCTGTATCCTCAGTAAGTGCACCAATGGCAGCCAGTGTGGAGCATTAACATGACCTCTTTATGTTGTCACCCTACTACCTTGCAGGAGTAAGAGGTCCTTTTCACACCTACTGCCACTTGCTGCTTTGTGTAGGTGCCAGGGGACACACTGATGTTTGTCTTAAATGTTGTTTTAGAAAGTATCTGTTGTCATACAATTGACCATAGAAAGTCTAGAATGCAGTGCTCTGGGAGCTGAGTGGACCAGGTGCAGGTGATTGCACAGTGCTTGTGGGCATTTTGGTCAAATCTGTGCTTTTGAAATGTCAGCTGTCGAGATGCTGACATTTTGTAGTGAAGTTCTATTTTTTTTAGTTAGCGGAATCCGTTATTAATAAAAAGTTGTAGATGTGTTTAAAATGCTCTTGGCAGTACACATTCCTTCAAGATTGGTCTTTATAATTGTGGCTGATGTATTCGCTCAAGTTGCTTCAATAGAATGGTATGTATTCATTAAAAATGAGACTGGATATGGAGTTAAAGAGATTTTTTTAAGTTTTGCCAACTCCATTATTCATGTTAATAGGTGTAATAAGTCCGTATACTGTCCAAGAGCCATTAAAATACTGCAGTGGCATCTAATCTATTATAGTGACTAAACTTTTAAAAGTTGGATGATAAACACATGGATTTAGGTAAGATGGGTAACAGAAGACAAACTCTTGGTATTTATGCAATGTAATAAATAGGTTTTTGAAGTTTTGTTCAAGGTGTGGGCTTCAATACATCACATAGCATTTGGCCATTATGCTGCTCCACACCTTGCTGTATGTGTACATTTTGATCCTTTAAAATACTTTTAGATCAAAATAATGGTACACCATTCAGCCATTATTCAGGCTGAATGCATTCACCAACCCAAGGAATGAGTATTCTTTTCATTTTTTTAAAAAAATCATATTTTGCATGAAATGTGCAAATAGTTTATTTAAATCTGTGTTTTTGCCTTCTTCTTTAAGGGCTTGATGTTAAGTGTGAAGCATGTCAGAGGTTTTTTCGAGATGGGTTGACTATTTCCTTTACAAAAATACTGACAGACGAGGCAGTGAGTGGCTGGAAGTTTGAAATTCATGTGAGTATAAATTGGAAACATGGTAAATAATTAGCTTTTTTAGGTGTAGGTTTGAAGCTCAACAGGTTTTTGTAAAAGTAGTGTTTGGTTAGTGGTCTGTTCATAAAAATTTGTTTGGATTAAAAAAAAAAAATAACCAAGTATCAGTAATTTTTTAAATTGCAGTTTTAGTACAGATCTCACATCTAATTACAAATGACCACAGGAGATGGTAGTGAAAGAAAGACAGAAACAGCTTTCATTTTAGAGACTTGATTTGAATGCATCTTGAGTTTGGGATGTAATCTCCTGCTCCCCTTTTTCCTGACGTTCTGCAGAGGTGTATCATCAACAATACTCACCGGCTGGTGGAGCTGTGTGTGGCCAAGCTCTCTCAGGACTGGTTCCCTCTTCTTGAGCTGCTAGCCATGGCCCTTAATCCCCACTGCAAGTTCCACATCTACAATGGCACACGACCCTCAGAAACTGTGCCTGCAGGGGCACAGCTAGCTGAGGATGAGCTCTTTGCTCGGCCTCCCGATCCCCGCTCGCCTAAGGTATTCACCCTCGGAGCTCAGCCTTCCTCAAGTGGGAACATTCTAGGCATTATGCGTGCAATTTGGCCTGATAAACACATTTTATATAGACAGATGTTTTTAGAACATATGGTCTTACCCTTTTATCTTGGCCCTGCTATCTTGTCAAATGCTCTGGTAGATCGCATTTCCTGTCATATTTTTTCCCCCAAAAAGCTTACAACCTTGCCTCTTCTACTCACCATGCATGGAATATGTCACTGCACAATAAGTCTTCTGTGCAGTTCTCAGCCATTGTGACGCTACTAACAATTACAATACATGGTCAAAAGTATGTGGACCCCCCTTTCTAAAGACTGAGCCAAGCTGTGATAGCTGCATCCATGCAGCAAACAAACACATTCTAGACAATTTTGTGTTTTCAACTTTGTGGCTGCAGTTGGGGAAGCTCCTTTCCTGCTCCAGCATGACTATGCCCCCCGCCATGCGCAAAGCGAGCTCTATAAACTCACAGTTTACCCAGGGTGGTGTGGAAGAACTTGAGTGGCTGCACAGAGCCCTCACCTCAAACCTACCGAACAGCTTTGGGATGCACTGGAACGCAGAGTGCGAGCCAGGCCTTCTTGCCTGACCTCACTGATGCTTTGTGGCCAAATGGGTTTAAATTCCGAAACTCTGGTGGCAAGCTTTCCCAGAGGAGTGGGGGCTGTTATTGCAGCAAATGGGGGAACAACTCCCTATAAATGCCCATGCGTTTTGAATGGTGTTGTGAACATCCATGTATTGGTGTGATACTTAGGTGTCCACATACTTTTGGCTTTATAATGATGGGGATACGTTCTGAGAAATACGTCATTAGGCGATTTTGTCGTTGTGCGAGCATCACAGAGAGTAAATGCACTGCATCATGTCCATTTTGACTTGTATATAGCACAGCTGTTGCTCCTAGGCTACAAACCACTGTTGTATATGCCGTCCATCGTTGACTGACACGTCGTTATGTGGTGCATACCTGTATAGTGTATCTACTGTAATTGCTTACTACTTAACTACACACAAACACCCACCCATAGAGTATATACTGGTCCATATATTATATATCAGAATCAGATTTATTTGGCTACGTATGCACACACATACATATACAGGGAATTTGGCTTTGGTTCCCAATGGCTCAGTGTTCGTTAGACAAACACAATGTACATACATACAGACTTAGACATACATACGTACAAGTGCAAGATGCATGACAGTGCCAGAGAATAAGAATAAATGATGGAGAGAATAATTGCACAGACTAACAAACAAATAAGTTTTTCATGGATGTAACAGCGCGTGGGGAGACGAACTGTTTTTGTATCTAGTTTTGGTGCACAGTGATCTGTAGCACCTGTCGGATGAGAGAAGTTAAAATTGGAGATTGGAGGATCGGAGTGTTTGCCTGCCAAATGGTTCTGAGATGAGAAGGCTGATGAATACAGTGTGGGTGGAAGGTCAACACAGGCAGACTGCTTTCCAAAATGAGGATATAGCCCAGAGACAGAATTAATTTCTTTGTTGATGACTTCATCAACATCTTTCAAACATGGGTCTATTTGTCCAACATGCTTCTTGCCAGTAAATTTATTTATTTATTTATTAATTAATTAATTAAAATAAATACTGGACCAAGTGTTTTCTCCAAAAAAGAGAACTGTATTGTTGACCAGTGACCTCCTGTGCTATGTTGTTGACTGCTCGTCTTCTGCCTTTGCAGGGCTGGCTCGTAGACTTAATCAACAAGTTTGGCACGTTAAATGGATTTCAGACTCTGCACGATCGCTTTATGAGTGGCCAGGCTTTGAATGTTCAGATCATTGCTGCACTCATCAAGTAAGTCTCTATGGGGGGGCACTGAACTTAAGTTAAATGTGTTCAGCCTATAATGGTGCAAGCCAGTCTAACAAGAGGAAATTATTGTATTTCTCTCATTGTTTCCCAGGCCCTTTGGACAGTGTTATGAATTCCTTACATTGCACACAGCGAAGAAGTACTTCCTTCCCATTGTAGAAATGATTCCCCAGTTCCTAGAAAATCTCACAGATGAGGAATTGAAAAAAGAAGCCAAGAATGAAGCCAAAAATGATGCTTTGTCAATGATAATCAAGTCATTGAAAAACCTGGCATCACGGGTACCAGGGCAAGAAGAAATGGTGAAAAACTTAGAAATATTTAGGTTAAAAATGATTCTTAGGTAAGATTTCTTTGAAAGATGGAATTGTATAGTTTCTGTGTGATGCATCTTTGTGTCCATTAATGACTGTTTTCTCAACAGGTTATTACAAATTTCTTCTTTTAATGGGAAAATGAATGCTCTAAATGAAGTTAACAAAGTGATATCAAGCGTTTCCTATTACACACATCGGCATGGTAACCCTGAGGAGGAGGAGTGGTTGACTGCAGAGCGCATGGCTGTAAGGAATTATTGTTGCTGGTATTTTTGATGGACCCTATTTACTTGTAAAGTCCCTGCTTTCAATATGCTGCATTATTCATATAATTGATAGAAGCATAAAATAGGGATTTGATTTATTCACTGGATAGGTTTTGTGAAAGAGATTTTTCCCATAAACATGCAAAATCAGTTATAGTTGTTGATGAATGACCCTCATGAACACCAAATATGAGCTGAAAACACTATAAAAGTAAGTTGAATTAGTCTATTCCTACACTTATACTCTTTGGAGGATGAGAAGCGCCACATAAAAAGCACGTACATAATCCATTAATCATTAAAATAATTTGAAAAAGAAAAGCTAAATTGGAAAATTAAGTGATCCCTTGATTTATGCATGTTATTGATTCCTGAAAGGGCTGTGTTGTGCAAAAAAATGCATAAATCAAGACAGCTATTTCCATTTTTTCTTATGGGAAAAATAATGATGCATTCTAGCCCATCCAAACACTACCAAACAAACTTTCTCACAGGAGTGGATTCAACAGAACAACATCTTGTCTATCGTGTTGAGGGACAGTCTTCATCAGCCTCAGTATGTTGAGAAACTGGAGAAGATCCTGCGCTTTGTTATCAAGGAGAAGGCCCTGACACTCCAAGACCTGGATAACATCTGGGCGGCCCAGGTACAAGCATTCTTGTGAGCTTTACGCTTATCTGTTGGCTGTAATCAACAGGAGAGGAGTACTGAACAGTTGTGTAATGTTGAAACTGACACTTCTCAGAAGTTACTGATGTTATTTTCATTTTTATGCACTACATTTTAAACCATGCCATTTTCTTGATTCCACAGGCTGGCAAGCATGAAGCTATTGTCAAGAACATGCATGACCTTCTAGCGAAGCTGGCTTGGGACTTTTCACCTGAGCAACTTGATCATCTCTTTGATTGTTTCAAGGCAAGCATAGAATAAAACCAAAATTATATGAAACCTTATCGCCTCTATTTTTGTTTGTCTGCAGCTTCAAACTTTTTTAACCCATTTTTTTCTGCAGGCAAGTTGGACAAATGCAAGTAAGAAGCAGCGAGAGAAGCTGCTAGAGTTAATCCGGCGACTAGCCGAGGATGACAAGGATGGTGTAATGGCACACAAGGTGCTCAACCTGTTGTGGAACCTGGCTCACAGTGATGACGTCCCTGTGGACATCATGGACCAGGCCCTAAGTGCTCACATCAAGATCCTTGATTATAGCTGCTCCCAAGTACGTAGCCTGGGACAGAGCAAAACCTGTTTTATGTAGATTCCTGGCTTAACTGTGTCATCCTCAGCTTTAGTTGTGAAGTAACGAACTATGTAGACGGACAGACTGTGGAGATGACTTGCTGGTTTCTTGGCTGATCCAAGCAATGTCTTTAAGTACCTCATCTGACTAACTTCTAACTTAATGTGATGACAGGACAGAGACACACAGAAGATCCAGTGGATTGACCGCTTCATTGAAGAACTGAGGACCAATGACAAATGGGTGATACCTGCACTAAAGCAGATCAGAGAGATCTGCAGCTTGTTTGGGGAAGCTCCTCAGAACCTCAGGTGATCAGGATTAATTGTAAACAATGGATTAGGAGGAGAGCGTTATCTTATCCTTTGGATATACAGTAGTTTTCAAATATTGTTGAAGATGCTGTCCAATGACGTGGAGAATTTTATTATCCTTCTACAGTGTTTGATATTGCAATTGAAGTCGCACACTAAAGGATATATTCTTGAACTGAGAATGAAACAGGCTTCAGATATTTGTGTTTCATGAATCTGGCTTGTGCTCTCATTTGGTGTGCCAAAGGTGCAGTTTTTAACCTTCACATACTTTTCATCTTAAGGCTTTCATCTTCCTTTGGTTGGTTCCATGTTTCTTTCTGGTCCACTTTTCATTCCGGTATATAAACACTGTACATTTTAAATAGCTTAAAAATGATTTCACAAAGAATACTCCGAGAACTGTTTTATGCATGCACACATCTGATGAAGATGTAAGGACCTGCAGTATGTAACCTAAACCTGGTTTCTGTGTGTTATTTCTTTGTTCTTATTTGGTACTCTTTAGATGTAGTGTAGACCATTTTATAAGTGTTTGGTGTTAGATAGACGACCAGCACCACATTTTAAATGGACTGTTTAAAGTTTGCTAAACAGAGCTAAAATGATGTTCAACCAGATTCTTACAGCACTTGATATGGGTCACCCCCTGCCTCACAGATTGCTCCTAAGAAAAATGAAAAATGTTAGTGTTAACTCTAATTTCAAATCAAGCTTGTGCTCATGGTCACTTTTCAACTGGTTTCCATTGTACAAAGTACAGCAAATACAGCAGAAATGTAGACTGTTTTTCAGAAAGAAAACTCCTATAAACATAGAAAAGAACTTAGTGGGGTAAGATCAGTTCATTTGGGGTTTACAGTCATAATAGAAATGATTTAAACCAAATTGTGCTGCAAAACCGAATAAAAGTTCATTTAGTTTTAACATTGTTCCATGGGCCAACTTGGGCCTACTTTTCCTGAGTGTTTTCTTCAGACAAACTCTGCTTCCCTTCTTTCAAATGTCCTTACAGCTACTTCAGTGATGCATTGCAGCGGGCGCTTATTGGTTTCTCCTACATGTCTGTAGGTTTGTAGTTTTCAGCTGACTCTTTGCACCTTCTGGAATTTTTCTGCCATGTTCTCTTCTGCAGGAAGTGGTGTATATCTGCGCAAAACAGCCTGTTTGCCCCAATTCATGAGGGGCCGTTGAGGTGCCATCTTGTTTGAGCTTTGAGTACTGCCATGTATAAGCATCACCATGATGTCATATTTAAGTTGCAGTTCTTCTGCATGCATATGGAATCATTTAAGTTATCAAAAACCGATGTATGTCCCTTATAGAAAAAGTTCAGGATTTTAGATGAAGTACACATGCTAAAATGCTTCTTCTTTTCCACAGTCAGACTCAGCGGAGCCCACATGTGTTCTACCGGCATGACTTGATCAACCAGTTGCAGCACAACCATGCATTGGTCACCCTGGTGGCAGAGAACCTGTCAGCATACATGGAGAACATGAGGCAGTTTGTCAAAGGTTGGTCCTTATCTAAAACAGCCCAATATAGTGCCTCCTTTTTACATCTGGCTTTGTCTCCAGTGAGACCTGCATCCTTGCCTCAGCCTTTGGTAAAATTCCATGTTTTGTGTTTTTGTCACCAGTGGAGCATTTAGACTTCGATCCACAAACAGTGCGCCCTGGCAGTCGCTATAGTCATGTGCAGGAAGTTCAGGAGAGACTTAACTTCTTGAGGTGAGACATCTTTTGTTCATCTTACTTTCATGTGTTGTGATGTTCACATGTTAGTTATTTAACATGAAAACCACAGTTGTATCACAAAAATTTCACTGCTATAGATTTATGCTTCCAATTACTATGCTAGGTTTATGCATTACTCTATAGGTTTAAATGTAATGCCCGCTTGGTTAGTTGCCATCTGATGATTGCAAGTAGCTGCTCTGTGATGCAGGTTCCTCCTGAAGGATGGCCAGCTGTGGTTGTGTGCACCGCAGGCCAAGCAAATTTGGAAGTGCTTGGCTGAGAATGCGGTCTTCTTGTGTGATCGTGAGGCCTGCTTCAAGTGGTACTCAAAACTGATGGGTGACGAGCCAGATCTTGACCCGGACATCAACAAGGACTTTTTTGAGAACAACGTTCTACAGCTGGACCCGTCGTTGCTCACAGAGAATGGCATGAAATGCTTTGAGCGCTTCTTTAAGGCAGTGAACTGCCGGGAGGGTAAGCTGGTGGCCAAAAGGAGGGCATATATGATGGACGACCTGGAGCTGATAGGCCTGGACTACCTCTGGAGGGTAGGTGACCTGAGCATACATAGTCAATCTGGCTTTGATCTAATACATTAAAGTCTTGACATTTCATAAACAGTAGGATAGTCTGATGTCCTTTTTTCAGCAACACCTCGTTTGTTTAAGTAAATTTGAAAATTGTGCTATTAAAATGTTAATTGGATTTTCTTTCTTCCTGGAAAAATTGTACACAGATACCCCAATTTTTCAGTGTAATTGGCAATGAACAACTTTCTGTGAAAAACGTAGAAATGAAAACAAGTTAAAAAAAAAAAAAAATGCAATTTACATTCTATAATGAGCTTTTACTATAATAAACTTCCCCGTGTTCCAAACAGACCGAACAGAACTGAACAATGTGATGTTCAAGTTTGTCTGTAATTCTCAGGCAGATTTAGTCCAATTTTCCTCTGTATTTTATGAATGTCTGTATTGGTGTCAGCTGATAAATACATAGAAATGATAGGCTATTGGCTTTGGCAGAGAACTCTAGTATCGTGCACCTCTATTTTTAACTTGAGTAGTTTTGTTTGAACACCTACATTAGTTTTATTTCTCTTACAAGGTACACAGTACTTCTTGTTGTACTGCTGCATATAGTGAATTTTAGACACCAGGGCAGAAAAATATAATAATTAACTGGTACGTGACAGAAACTGATTTAGGTTTAGGTACAAGGAAAGGGTGTTTGACTAGTATAAGAGCACTGTTGACTCCTGTAACCTATATTTGACTTAATCTTTCAATGTGTATGGTTTCTGCATTATATATGGAAGAAGGAAAAGTAACACACGTGGCTACATAATACAATATTCAGAGAAGGGAAGAGAAATGTGTGGAAACTGGTAAATGTCTCATTGAAGTGGAACTTAGAATGGAATTTATTATTTGGTAGGCTTGAAAGCGACATCTATCATGAAAACAGAGGCTTATTTTAAAGTGTAATTACCTTGATTTTGTGATGGTGGATTAAAAAAAAATCAGGCCTGCTAGGTAATCTGATGTCCTCTATATGTATGTATATGTGCATGCACACACACACTCATGAGTAAATGATGAAATTTAATTTTTTGGTGAATCATTGGCATGGTTTTTTTTCTCACTTTAAGAAACTTTAATAACATCCTTACTTGCTGTGGCTGTGATGTGTATGTCTGTGTGGATGTGAGCAGGTTGTGATTCAAGGGAGTGATGACATTGCCAATCGAGCAATCGATTTACTTAAGGAAATATATACAAACCTTGGACCAAAACTGCAAGTTAATCAGGTAAGATGCTTTGTACATTGCTGTGCTAGTGGTGTTTAAATTGTTTGTCCTTTGTTTTTATTGCTATCATGAATTTTAGACATTCTGAAATGTATTTTCTTGTCGCCAATAATAAGTATTCTATTGCTACCGATGGCAAAAAAAAAAAAAAACACGGTTTGTATAAAGTCCTATTATTTACCCTTTTCATTACAATGCCCACGGAAACAGTCAAACAAGCCAGAAACAATGGACTTGGTTTACTTGCAGGTAGAGATTCATGAAGATTTTATCCAGTCATGTTTTGACCGGTTGAAAGCCTCTTATGACACCCTGTGTGTGTTGGATGGGGACAAAGATAGCATCAACTGCGCTCGACAGGAAGCTGTCCGCATGGTCCGCGTGCTGACTGTCTTAAGAGAGTACATCAATGAGTGTGACAGCGACTACCATGAGGAGAGGGCTATTCTGCCCATGTCCAGGTATACAAGAAGAAACAAGTTCTCAGACATTTAACCTGTACATTTAGGGAGGATGAATTTATTTCCCCTGCTTGCACAGTTGGTAAATGTGTGCTTTATTTAATCTGCAGAGCTTTTCGGGGCAAACACATCACGCTTATAGTACGTTTCCCGAACCAAGGCCGGCAGGTGGACGACCTGGACATTTGGTCCCACACTAATGACACGATTGGGTCTGTGCGGCGCTGCATCCTGTCCCGAATAAAGGCAAACAGTGCACACACAAAGGTTGAGCTCTTTATTGGCGGAGAGATTGTCGATCCTGCAGATGACAGGAAATTGATTGGCCAGCTCAACCTCAAAGATAAAACGGTAAGCGGTTTCATTTTTGTCTATATATGAAATGAGTTAGATGTGTTCCTGTTCCGAAGCAATTAGTCTGTTATTTTTGTAAAGATTTAATCTTTTCTCTTTGCAGTTAATTACAGCCAAGCTCACTCAAGTGAGCTCCAACATGCCTTCAAGCCCCGACAGTTCTTCTGACTCCTCCACTGGGTCTCCTGGGAACCATGGGAATCATTACAGCGATGGGCCCAACCCTGAAGTGGAAAGCTGTCTTCCTGGAGTGGTAAGAAAACTTTGCTAGCCATGCATACGTCAACTCTTTTGAGTTGTTTTTTGCATTATTTTAAGTAAAAATCTGGTTAAAAGGAGTATAAATATGTACAATGCTGAAGTGATGTTTCTTCAGAGAAGCAAACTTGGCCATACACCCTTTAATATTAGTTACTATTAGTGCTATTCTCTGCATTTATGATGACTGCCACTTTTGTTTGCTCTTCATATTGCAACTTATTTTTCAACTGCTATTTTATGGGTGGTATACCAGTAGATTTTAAAGCTATTGTTCATAACGGAGAGGAAAAAAGACACAACTACTATGGAAGGAAGGTATAAACAATAAAATTGGAACAGGGATGAGAATTTCAAACATCACCTCTGGGTTCATCTTGAATTGTTTGTTCCAGAGTTAATACCATTCTACAATATTTTCCACATTTGTACACAGATAGTAATGTATGCTGTGCTACATAGTTGAATATGTAAGTTATTGGCCGTGACAATAGAGTTCTACGGGTTTTGTGCAAGAAAGTTCTATGAATGCCTGATTGTTAATAAAACAGTGTTATAGTTGTTTTAATTACATTACGGTGGGGAATCCCTTTAAACACTACCATAACAGTGTACACCAAGTCTTACTTGTATAACCGTTTTGGTATTCTGGTGAAATTTGGGGGAAAATGTCTTGGGGTTTTTTTGGGGGGCTGGAGCACATTACCATTTTGCCCATAAAAAAATAATGGAATTGACTGTCTCAATTTGTGTTTTCATACAACGCCTTTCAGGAACCAATGAGGTGCATAAATTGAGGGATGACCGTACACCTGTTTTATAAGGCAGAACAATAATAAATGATTTAGGATTCTTGAGGAAATTTGCAGTTGCTTTGCAGTAATATGCAATTTTCTTCTCTCAGATTATGTCACAGCACCTCCGCTACATTTCTTTTCTCTGGCAAGTAGCAGACCTGGGGTGCAACCTCAACATGCCACTCCTGAGGGATGGGGCCCGTGTCCTTATGAAGCTCATGCCACCTGGTATGTGATTTTCATTTACTTTTCTGTATTATATCTGTCCTTCTAATTTTATGCTGTACATCCAACTGCTGAGAACAATTATACAACAGATGCCATTTAATAGTGTTTATTCATTCTGTGAAATCACTCCATTAGGTGGGTTGTCATTGTGAGGTGATTAAATGAGCATTAATTATTATGGAAAAAATGGCTCCCAAAATTGTTGAAAAATGTGTCACTTGTTTTTGTTCATCACAGTGACTTGCTGAGTAGTATTGCAAGTGTCAGACACAAGATAATCTTCATTTAATTGTAATATGAAAGCTTTTTGTATCCTGGGGTAATGGTATTCATATTATTAAAACTGCTCATATGATGGTACACATCAGCATGGAATGTTGTGGGGCAGTGTCCTCGCCACCCTTTATTTAGATCTTTCCTGGCAGTTGGAGGGCACCCAAGCTGCTGTGTTTTCAGTAATCATCATTGTGTGGTTGAACTATATGTTGGAAGCAAAATGACAGCATAGTGGATAAAAATCCTATTTTGCCAAATAAGCTTATTATACAAAAGAGTACAGATAAACCTCAGTTCACGTGCTTAATTCATTCCTGAAAATGCTGTGCAAATCAAAATTATAAATACCAGAATGCAGTTTTACATCATTGTAAATGGGAAAAGTAGCAATGCATTCCCAGCCCATCTGAAAACCCAATTTTTTTGCCTTTGTTTTTGTCTTTGTTGCACTTTATTTGCAACAGAGACACTGCACAAACATAGAAACAGAGCAAACATGAGCCAGGATATTGGCAAGCTGCGTCGCAAAGCGCTATGGGATGGGAACAAGCTTTTCGTGCAACACACAGATTTAGAATTTTTTGGACCAATTTCTGGCACTGCGTTATAGGGGGATGTCTGTTGCACAAACTTGGTTTTAAACAGTTAGCTGTGTTACAGTGAAACTGCATATACCAGGTCCGTGTGTTCTGCGATTTACCTTTATATGTTATGACAAGCCATTGCAGTGCATTTTGTTATGCATGACCACATTATGTGAGGGATGGGTATATATTCAATATGTGACCTCTGAATTTAGATCTAGTGGTTCTCACACTTCTCCATAAAAAAAATTACAACCAAGTTTGTTCCCCCAGATAACACAACAGTGGAGAACCTGCGGGCCACATGCTTGGACCATGCTAAGTTGGGAGAGAACAGCCTTAGTCCCACCTTGGATTCTCATTTCTTTGGCCCCTCTCCATCCCAAGTGCTTTATCTCACTGAGGTTTGTGCCCCATGTGTGCTGTGACTGTGCATGTCTTCCAGTAGCACTGAAACCCCTTGTGTGTGCTTTGTATGTGGCCATTATTTCTTGCCGTCTTTGGTGCTGCAGGTGGTGTATGCCTTGCTCATGCCAGCCAGCGGCACGCTTGGAGAGGATGCCAGTGATTTCCAGTACAACTTCTTGAAAAGCGGTGGACTACCTTTGGTCCTCAGCATGCTGACTCGAAACAACTTCCTGCCCAGTGCAGATATGGAGACGAGGCGGAGTGCATACCTGAATGCTCTCAAGATCGCCAAGCTCTTGCTAACCTCTGTGGGCTTTGGGCACGTGAAAGCTGTAGCTGAAGCCTGCCAGCCTGGCGGAGAGGGAACAAACCCTGTCTCTCCGGTCAGTGCACCACTTTAGATGCTTTGAGAATAGCCAAAATCTTTCTAGGTATAAGAGCAAACATTCACTTTGTATGTCTGTTCTTCGTCAATGAGAAGCATATGGAAATGGACCACTGAGCACTTTTCTTTTAAGCCATTATAATTGATCTTGACTCAGAAGCTCTTTGTTATCCTCAGATAAACCAGGCAACACACGACCAGGCCATTGTGCTCCAGAGTGCCCTGCAGAACATTCCCAACCCATCATCTGAATGCATGCTGCGCAATGTGGCTATTCGGCTTGCCCAGCAGA
Organism: Heterotis niloticus; assembly: GCA_018136845.1. Taxonomy (NCBI): domain Eukaryota; kingdom Metazoa; phylum Chordata; class Actinopteri; order Osteoglossiformes; family Osteoglossidae; genus Heterotis; species Heterotis niloticus. The sequence continues at coordinate 16,625,217 of CM030906.1, forward strand.
TCTCTGATGAGGTATCTAGTAAAAGGGCTGTTTTTCTCATGTTAAGTTCTGTTTGCTTATTTTAATTACAGTTCTCTTGGGATGATGCTAGTCAGTAGTATGATAATTTAAAGAATGAAAATGATATTAATTTCATAGAATAATAATAGTTAAAATTCCTTCCCACTTGCTAAGTAGTTTTTTGTGTTTCCTTTAAATAGAACTTCTTCCAGGCTTCTAAGTACACCCCAGATATCTGTGTGATCAGGGCCATACAGAAGATTATCTGGGCATCAGGATGTGGCATGATACAGCTGGTCTTCAGTTCCAATGAGGAGATCAGCAAAATATATGAGAAGGTAGTGCTCCACCCTTGCTTTGTTTCTGTTCTTTCCTCTCAGCACATGTAGAACATGCATTTCACTTGTGTGCCATTGTTGCCTCTCTACAGGCAAGCACAGGAAATGAACTGGATGCAGAGGATGAGCAGGTGTGTTGCGAGGCCCTGGAAGTGATGACTTTGTGCTTTGCACTCCTTCCCACGGTGCTTGACACCCTCAGCAAAGAAAAAGCCTGGCAGACCTTTATCATCGACTTGCTGCTGCACTGCCAGAGCAAGTGAGTGACCACCCAGCCCAATGTTTTTGTGGTTTATTAAATGACTAAGCAGCATCTCCCTGATGACTTGCTGTTGTCCTCCTCCAGGTCTGTTCGTCAGATGGCCCAGGAGCAGTTCTTCCTCATGGCCACAAGATGTTGTATGGGACACAGGCCACTGCTCTTTTTCATCACACTACTTTTCACAGTTTTAGGTGTACGTATCTCAGTCTTTTGTTGTGGCTGGAACAATGGCATTTTCAGGATTTCTTATTTTGTAATAAAAGTATTATACTTGGATGATCAGGAACAAGTTGGTGTCTGATTTGACTCCTGTTTTCTTGCAGAGTACTGCAAAGGAGAGGGCCAAGCATGCTGGGGACTACTTCATTTTGTTAAGGCACCTTCTCAATTATGCATATAATAGCAATATCAACCTCCCCAACGCAGAGGTCCTCCTGAATAATGAGATTGACTGGTTGAAGCGAATCAGGGTAGGTTGGATTTTTTTTTTTTTTTTTTTCTTTTCTTTTCTCTCTTCTCTCCCCCCTCCCCACCTACCTGGGTTTTGGGTAATAATCAGTGGTTTAGGGTAACTGTGTTTAACTTGTGCTCAATCTGAGCAGGATGACGTGAAACAGACAGGAGAAACCGGGGTGGAGGAGGCTATTCTTGAGGGCCATATTGGCGTCACAAAAGAGTTGCTGGCCTTCCAAACACCTGAGAAGAAGTACTACATTGGCTGTGAAAAAGGAGGTGCCAACCTGATAAAGGTCACTGACTGCTTCCTCTTCATTCTGTCTTCTTTAAAACTCTTAATAATGCCAGGGCGATTTCCTGTTATCATAAAACAAAGTAAATTCTATGTATGTCTCAGCAGTTCATCACATGAGAAGTCCAGTGCTTGACAGTATTATTTTTTAACATAGTTTTAAGATTTAAAAAAAAAAATTGGCAAAGTAGAACACTAGTTAAAAATCACTTTTTCAGTATTCAAGCTAACTTGCTTGCATAGCAAATTTAAAATAACAATTTTTGAATATTCTATTTACATATCGTTAAACTACATTAATGTGAAAATGATTTAAAAAAAAAAAAATGAAAATATATAGTTGACAGCCTAATGACAATAGGCCCCTGTCTCTAACCCTGTTTCACACGGTTTCTCTTATTCGTCCATGTTTACAGAAATGTAACGTACGGAGCACATGTCTGTGTCATAACTTGAGTTTCTTCTTTTGTTCCCACCGCAGGAGCTGATTGATGACTTCCTGTTCCCTGCATCTAATGTGTACCTGCAGTACATGAAAAGTGGCTCTTTCCCAAGTGAGCAGGCCATCCCTGTGTGCAGCACTCCTGCCACCATCAATGCTGGCTTCGAGCTGTTGGTTGCACTCGCTGTCGGGTGTGTGCGGAACCTCAAGCAGATTGTAGATACACTCACTGACATGTACTATCTGGGTATGTACCTTATGGATTCCCATTTTCATTGAAATCTGGTGATTTTTGCCCTTGCTGTCTTAAGTAGCTGCTGAGTTATTCATAAGTACAGCTGGCCAGTAAAGTGGTCTAATATGGAATCCTGGACCCAACGTACGACTGAGATTTTGAGTCTTGTTGTAATGTAAAAATCACCCATGCATAGCACGGAAATGTGTCAGTCTTCACTAAATTTGCTCAGTAGCACTCTAATGAAATAGATAAGTATAAAAGAAATCTTATAGTTAAACTGGAAATTTGTTCTTTCCATGAGTTATAGGGTATGTAGAAAATTTACTTAATTGTGACTTTAAAATATAAAAAGTGTTACTTTTAAAAATGCCTGATCATAATCCCTAGGCTGCGCCTATTAAAATATAGGAAATATTCCAGCTATATTCAAATATGCATATCATTGTTTAAGAGCAGTCATGCTTTAAATATGACTAAGCTGTGTTGTTTCTGTCATGCTGCCATGTTATAGCAATATGATGTTCACACTGTCAGGGACTTGCTGTCTCAGCTTGGGGAAAAAAAAAATCAGAAAAAAATTGTATCCTGCTTGTAAGGCACACTTGCACTTAAAAAAAAAAAAAAAAAAAAGTTTAAAAATGTATAATGTTTTAAGTTTTTGGCTAAATGTTTGCATCAAGCCATTTGTACTGTGCTCTCCTTCCATATAGGTGGTGAAGCACTTGCAGAGTGGGAGTACTTGCCCCCCGTGGGCCCCAGGCTTACCAAAGGCTTTGTGGGTCTAAAGAATGCGGGTGCCACCTGCTATATGAACTCGGTCATCCAGCAGCTTTACATGATCCCGCCCATCCGCCACGGTATCCTGGCCATTGAGGGCACAGGCACTGATGTGGATGACGACATGTCTGGGGATGAGAAGCAGGACAATGAGGTAAATGTAGCCCTACAAAGCACTTACATCTGCCAGATAATTGCTTTTATAACCCTGAGGGGGAAGGATTTTTGAGGTGGAATGCATACATCCTGTGGTCTCTGAAGATAGGCGTATTTGTTCAGACATCTATGATTGACAGACTAGTTACAGCTTTGTAAGGGAGTCCTGGAAATAAGGGCAGCCATGCTTGGCAGCATATAGTAAATGTCTGTTTTCTCTTTAAAATACATTTGTCTTATTTAATACTTGGATGACATAATATAAGCATGTTGGTCTCGACCCCACAGAGTAATGTGGACCCACGGGATGATGTTTTTGGCTATCACCACCAATTTGAAGAGAAGCCTTCCTTCAGCAAGTCTGAGGACAGAAAGGAGTACAACATTGGTGTACTGCGCCATCTCCAGGTCATCTTCGGGCACCTTGCTGCCTCCAGGCTGCAGTACTATGTGCCTAGAGGGTTCTGGAAGCAGTTTCGGTAATCGGTTTGTTCTCCAATATTTCAGTAAAACAACCAACACTACAGTTGCCAAGCATAACTATGTACTCATTTGTTGTGTTCACTCATCTGCAGGTTGTGGGGGGAGCCAGTGAATCTTAGAGAACAGCATGATGCACTTGAATTCTTCAATTCCTTAGTGGATAGCTTGGATGAGGCCTTGAAAGCTCTTGGTCATCCAGCCATGCTCAGCAAAATCCTGGGGGGATCTTTTGCAGATCAGAAGATTTGCCAGGGGTGTCCTCACAGGTATGTGGGCCTGTGTCAGTGGGCTTGATGTTTTATGTGCTCACAGCTTTCTTACAGTTGTGTTGCTAACTGTGCACAATGGGATGCATTCAGGTATGAATGTGAGGAATCCTTCACAACACTGAACGTCGACATTAGAAACCACCAGAATCTCCTGGACTCAATGGAGCAGTATGTCAAAGGAGACCTGCTGGAGGGTGCCAATGCCTACCACTGTGAAAAGTGCAATAAGAAGGTGTTCTTCCCTCTCCATATGCACACTTCTCAGCCCTTCATTTGTTTACTGTGTACTTGACTTATGTACTATTTCTTAGCCATAAAAGCTGTCCTAGTGAGCAGAAGAAATAAGCATAATCTAGGTGCAATTCAGGTGGGTCTTCAACAGCTCTTCTGTGTTTTTCAGGTTGATACAGTGAAGCGTTTGCTCATCAAGAAGCTGCCCCCAGTCCTGGCCATCCAGTTGAAGAGGTTTGACTATGACTGGGAACGGGAATGTGCCATCAAGTTTAATGATTACTTTGAGTTCCCACGGGAACTGGACATGGAGCCATATACGGTGGCGGGAGTCGCCAAGCTGGAGGGTGACGATGTCCATCGAGAGAACCAGGTGATCCAGAATGAGTCTCCAGAGACCGAAGCCCTGGGCAGCTCCAAGTACCGGCTAGTGGGCGTGCTGGTGCACAGTGGCCAGGCTAGTGGTGGCCACTATTACTCCTATATTATCCAAAGAAATGGCGGTGATGGTGAGCGGAACCGCTGGTACAAGTTTGATGATGGTGATGTCACGGAGTGCAAGATGGATGATGACGAGGAGATGAAGACCCAGTGCTTTGGTGGGGAATACATGGGTGAGGTCTTTGATCACATGATGAAAAGGATGTCCTACCGCCGGCAGAAGAGGTGGTGGAACGCATACATTCTGTTCTATGAGCGCATGGACTCTATGGACAAGGACAGTGAACTGGTGAAGTACATTTCAGAGCTGGCCATCACTTCCAAGCCGCACCAGATCAAGATGCCAGCTGCCATCGAGTGTAGCGTGCGCAAGCAGAACGTGCAGTTCATGCATAACCGCATGCAATACAGCCTGGAATATTTCCAGTTTATAAAAAAACTTCTGACCTGTAACAGTGTCTATTTAAACCCACCTCCAGGTATATATCAACAGTCATTTCTCCTTTGAAAGGCTTTGCTTCCACATCTTTCACCATTCTAACACCTTGAAGGTTCACCGTTTGTTGGTTTGTTTACAGACAAGTGACAAAGATGAACATTTGTTGTCAATTACTGTATCTGTTTAGTGTATATTTGCTTGTTCCTGAGGTCTGGTTTCAGTAAGCAATTTTAGACTTGATCTGGAAAGGGATGAGTTCTCATAAATTAGACCCCTTAGACACCATGGTGCCCCAGAAGAAAAACTGAGAAGTTACACCCAGGTGTTGTACCCCTACAGTGACTCAGTGGAATCTTCCCATTGCTGGTTGTAATGCTGTAGGAACCTCTATTCTACGTCTGGCAGTGAGACATGAGCCTAGTTGCCAGTATATGGTAGAAGGAAATGGCGGAACAAGCAACAGAGGCCAAGTCTACATTTGTAATGGGTACAGTGTGTTAATGTGTATTGTTACCCTGGTTCTGATGAAGCTGTGTTCTACACCCAGGGCTCCTTTACATAGCCTGTATCTCGATGTCAAAAGGAGTCAAGATGCTGACCGTAATACCCGTTACCTATTTCCCACGTACTGATGCATTTTGCATGAAGCCAAGTGTGGAACAGCTGTCTAATTATTTATAGCATATATTTTTGCATTTGGTCATTTGGAAACCGCTGGGTGTATTTGCACATTCATTGTTTGACTTGCCGCAGGTGTACTGAAAATATGAACATTACAGTTTAAGTCCATGAAAACGGTTAACACTTTAGGTTGCAATATAGTCCCTGCTACACTTCTGCCAGGGTAAGCTGCAGCATGCTTTTTGTTTTTCTGCAGGGATCCTGTGATGATGAGAACAAATGCACATTTCTTTAATGATGCCTTTTTTGTTTCAATTAGGGCAAGATCATCTTTTGCCTGAAGCAGAAGAAATAGCTATGATCAGTATTCAACTCGCTGCCAGGTTCCTGTTTAGTACAGGATTTCACACAAAGAAAGTAGTCCGTGGCTCTGCCAGTGACTGGTAAGCAGCTATTCCTTCAAGCCTGTCGGCTCTGAAATACCCCATAACACTCAGGCTTGTCATTTGTGGAGCATTTTAATTTTTAAGAAGTGTAAATGAAGTGCAAAAAATTAGGATAAGAATTCAATCACTGTGCTTGAATTTTGCACATTAAGGGATATAGTATGCGAAAATGGAAGGTAATTGTACACTTGCTGTCTTGTTCATAATACCGTCTATCCCCAGTTTTCGGGACTATGTGGTGAAAGGAAGTGCTCGGATATCCCGAAAATCAAAATCGTAATTTAATCCTATTTTTTATCACTGTGCTGTATAGTATTGCAGTATGCACTACAGTGATATTTTTATAACCTGATATAATGTGTAATAGCATGTAATGTGCCTAATAAAATGAAGTCAGTACTGTTATTGAAACAGTCATACAATAGAGTGAAGTATATGCAGAAAGCAATGAATAAGGTGCTAATATAACTCAATCAGAATGCTGCTGACTGCATGACAGCAACAGTGGACACGGTTAGATGTTTCTTTTATGAGACACAGCATGAAAATAGTTTGATGCTTTATGCTGTAATGTTATTTTCTCCAGAAAGCTAAAAATTAAACTTATTTTCTCCTATTTTATAATAAAAAATGTTAATGATTTTTCTATCTGTTTTTCTGAGGTCAGCTAAATCAAGGATGAACTTATGTATTGTATATCAAAACACATTTAGATGCAGTGACCAAAATGTATTTTCAGTTCACTTTTCATATGGAAAATTGTATTATTTAAGCTTTGTCAAAAGTTAGGCTTTTACAGTAAGTTGTAAATTGGTTCTTGACCAGGCTGTTGATCTTGACATTTGCCCTCCCCTCAGGTATGACGCCCTGTGTATTTTGCTCCGCCACAGTAAAAATGTGCGCTCCTGGTTTGCACATAACGTGCTGTTCTCCTTCCCAAACCGCTTCTCTGAGTACCTGCTGGAGTGCCCCAGTGCTGAAGTGCGGGGTGCCTTTGCCAAGCTCATTGTGTTTATTGCTCACTTCTCCCTGCAAGACGGGCCGTGCCCCACTCCGGTTGCCTCACCAGGGCCTTCCTCTCAGGTATCACAGAAAAAAATGAAGTACCTTAATCCCTTTTCATGTTTGCGTTTCCAGTTTTTTTAGTAGGTTATGTAATTACAGTCTTCCCCTAACTTACAAAGGTATTCCGTTCCTGGGAAACGTTTCATAAATGCAAAGACAAAGTAGAAAACGACGCAGTTGCTATAATGGGTTTTAATTGTAAAAGTTTTTATGTGCTCTTCAGCTCCAAAAGTGACACCTGTTCATGCTAAAATATTACCAAATACTATCACTGGATTGCAAACCTATCATGCAGTAACTTCAGCATTCAACCTTAGTAAATATGCAAAATACAACAGGGCAGTTTCAGTTCAAGAATTCCTCTGTAATGCAGTAAAACTGTCCTACCTACCTACTCTTGTTTGGGTTGTCTGTAAATATTATGTATGGGACACTTAACAAAGCATGAGTATTCTCAGAGTGCTGACATTTTTACCCAGTCCAAAGACCTGAGATCTAGGTGGACTGGTCACTCTGTATGCACTAAATTCCTCAGTTGTGCGCTCTAAAAATGTCTAATGTTGCTCATCTGTACAGATGTGCGTGAAATCCAAATTCAGTCCTCATAAACCCAAGCGATGCGATGCACATCAAAATAGGGGTTTTAAAGCCCCTCATTATGACTAATTCTCCTTACTTAACTTAAATTATATTGAGGATTACTGTACTTATTTCTACAGTAAATGGCAGATGTCTTACATAGGTAACTAAGAATAAGGTGTTGCCAACAAAGATGTTTGGTTCTTGCAGCAGTCCTGTGACAGTCTCAGCCTGAGTGACCACTTGTTGAGAGCAGTACTAAACTTGCTCCGGAGGGAGGTGTCAGAACATGGGCGCCATCTACAGCAGTACTTCAACCTCTTTGTCATGTATGCCAACCTTGGTACGTGCCCAGAATTCCTCTTACCCAGCTCCTTGGCACCTCCCTTCCTCTGGTACTCTCATGCCTTTGGTTTGTGTTCCAGGTGTGGCAGAGAAGACTCAGTTGTTAAAGCTGAACGTGCCTGCCACCTTCATGCTGGTGGCGCTAGACGAGGGCCCGGGACCGCCAATCAAGTACCAGTATGCCGAGCTGGGCAAGCTGTACACTGTGGTGTCACAGCTGGTGCGCTGTTGCGATGTATCATCGCGCATGCAGTCTTCAATCAATGGTGAGCCTCTGTGCCTCCTGTGGTTGTGGTTGTTTTTATACAGCCATTGTTGCTCATGTCCTGTGAATGTGGAAGCTAGGCTATTACAGCTTAGAGCTTAGTATTACAACTGGCTCTGTAAACATCCATGTACTTGTTCAACATTGTGTTATTCATGCAGCAACCATCCCCATGTACATACTGTGAGCGCAGAGCTGAAGGCACAAAAGTTATTGAAAATGGCATCTGGTACACATCTAGTACAGGTGTTATTTTGTCAGGTCAAGCCTCTTTTGAAACGTACCTGTTTCTCCTCAGGTAATCCACCTCTTGCGAATCTATACGGCGACCCCAGCTTGTCACAGCCCATCATGCCAGTTCAGCAGTTAGTGGCAGAAATCCTGTTTGTGCGTACCAGTTATGTGAAGAAGATCATAGAGGACTGTAGCAACTCTGAGGAGACTGTCAAGTTGCTGCGCTTCTGCTGCTGGGAGAACCCACAGTTCTCCTCAACTGTGCTCAGCGAGTTGCTGTGGCAGGTGAGCAGCTTCTCCTGCCACCATATTAGTGTCCTTCTGTGTCATGTCCAGTTGCACTACCAATGCTACTTTTTTGTGTTCCTGCAGTTTACCACCTGTTTGCACACTCTTGTACTTTGTGGTGTGTGGTATTCATCAGCTGCTGTCTGTCCCTTTCTGTCTATGCATCTCTCTATGTGTCCGCTCATCTTTCTTCTTGGGAAAGCAGCATTTTTAGACATTAACTGACTGCTTGTCTCTGCTTAAGAAAAGAAAGTGTACTGTAGCTCATTGTAACTGCTTTTCCTGGGCAATACCCTAGGTGGCGTACTCCTACACATATGAGCTCAGGCCTTATCTAGACCTGTTGCTGCAGATCCTGCTCATTGAGGACTCTTGGCAGACGCACCGGTGAGTCTGTAATGAACTGTATACATTCCTGCAATGTTATGCACTGAAATGTTGCCGTTTCTCTTATTCATTACCCACAATGCTTTCCTTGGTGTTTTTTTTTTTTCCCAGGATCCACAATGTTTTAAAGGGCATTCCTGATGACAGAGATGGCCTGTTTGACACCATTCAACGCTCCAAAAACCACTACCAGAAGCGGGCCTACCAGTGCATAAAGTGCATGGTGGCGCTCTTCAGCAACTGTTCGGTGGCCTATCAGATCCTCCAGGTATGCATGAGTACATTTTGTGATCTGGCTGCCTTCATGTGCTGCAGTTGTGCTGCATGGCCTAAACTGACACCCTGCAAAATCGTTGCATCTACAGAGCAACGGGGACTTGAAAAGGAAGTGGACCTGGGCAGTGGAGTGGTTAGGAGACGAACTTGAACGGCGGCCTTACACCGGTAATCCACAGTACACCTACAACAACTGGTCCCCACCGGTTCAGAGTAATGAAACCTCCAACGGATACTTTCTGGAGCGTTCTCACAGTGCCAGGATGACCCTGGCCAAAGCCTGTGAGCTGTGTCCTGAGGAGGTACGTCTCATGTGGCTCACTCCTGACCCAACAGTGTGGGGTGCTGATGTGGTGTAAAAATTCTTGAGCTGCATTCCTGCTGTTAGTGCCATACTGTGATAATACACTATTTTCATTAATTGGCCTAATGAACACTTTTGAGTGTTCATGCCCCTCCCCCCACAGGGATTTCTAGTTCTGCCTATGACTTATTGTCTTATGAATTATTAATGCAGACTAGTGTTGACTTTATATGAAAATGCTGCAGCATTACTTTTTTTTTGGCTAATTTGCTTTTGCTACTGCACTTAGGTTTAGCAGTACTTAAAGCCAGCAGATTTCTGTGCATTTCGAAAGCTCCTACTGAGTCTGAATATTTGAAAATGTTTTAAATCAGATTAAGTTCACATTTACTATTGCTAGAAGCAGAAATGGTTTTAAATCAAAATAAATGTGCAATCAGACAGAGGTGTATGTATTGTATATGCATACTGTATATAACTCTGCTTTTGTAGTTGCTTTAATATTTTACTTGTCATGACACGAAGTGTTTTGATCTCACGATTTTGAGAAATATATCTTAGCTTTTGTGTTGATGTGTCTTCATTCTGCTATAGGTAGGGCTTTGAGTTTTCGATTTTTTTATTTTTTGTATTTTTTTTTTGTTTGTTTTGTTTTTAAAGGCAGGTAACATCACCCCTCAGTCAAATAAACAAAAACCAAGTCAATAGTGATGTACTTGAACAACTTACCCATGAAGCTTTTGGCAGCTGTTTGCATTTTCATGTTTTTGGATTTATTTTAGTTTTTTCCTAAATGATCGCTTCCTTTCTGTCATTTGCTGAACCTTCACAGCTCAATCATAATTTGCACCGTTAACCTACTATGTCTGACTGATATGAATACTAGATGGCTAATTGCAGAAATAATCGTTAAATAGTACAAATTTTGGAAATGCTGTTTGATGCCTCTACAGTTGCATCTTTATGACACCTTTTTTATTTGCAATATTAACTGCCATTTCAAAATAGTGTCACTTAATGAAGCACGAGGTGGCTTCTGAAGAAGACGCTGCGCAGACGTCCTCCTCGCCGCAGCCACTGTTGCCAGGGGACATGGCAGGACAGCAGCAGCCCACTGTAAGCCCTGAGTCCCAGCAAGCCAGTGTCCCTTCCTCCTGTCCCTGCTGCCATTCCCGTATCCTCCCAGTTTGCGGGGAGCACGTTATAGTGTAGCTACACTTCATCTCGGTGTGTTTAGTTCAAGCTGTGTTCCTCAGCGCCACACCACCGACTCCAACATCCGAGCGACAAAGTGATCGAAAACTCTGAGCCCTGGCTATAGTACAGGATGAGGACCAGCGCTTAACCAAAGTCAACTTTTTTTGCATTTCGCTTTACAGGTTTCTGCTTCATGTTACGCTATGCACATTTTCTGGGAATTTCAGGACTTTTCAATTTACATTTATATATTGCTAATTGGCTGCAAAATTTTCTGTTTTGATAACGTTTAAAGAGAAGAGGGAGAGGTGTTTTGTTTTTGGTTGGTTTTGTTAAATTTTTTTGTGAAGCACATGCATTAATTGGAATGTGTGCATTAAAAAAAAAACAAATGTGTGCTTGAACTGACAGATTTGAAGAGTGGCATTTGACTGAGCGAACACTGTTTGCAGGGCCCCAGCAGTGATTTGTCGGAAAGTGCAGGTTGCCATTAACCCTGTGAGAAAGTGCACTGCCAATGCATGACTTTTACTAGTGTATCATCCTATTCCTGAACTGTTCATTTTTGCACATTTAGTCTGTTTTGATGACAGCTCCTTAGGTTTTTTAATACATTTTTATCTGCAATGATTTTCTGAATAGCTCAGAAAAACACATTTTGGCAGTGCAGCTTTTAAAACCCTGTGGTGAAGCTCTACATACACACAAGGTTTTGCTGTCAGTCTGTTGCAGTCATGTTAGAAATGTGCTCCCGCTTGCTGAAGTCTTCTCTTTTAATTCATGATTGAACTTTTCTACTTGTGCACTTGGGGTGCGTGCAATTAGGTGGAATGTTCTTGAAAATGTGGTCAATTAAAGCTATTTGAAATAATTTTGACACTGAAGTATAGAAGAGCTGATGGTTTTTGGCTGTGGTTCAGTGTCCTGTGGCAGGTACAAAGGTCTGAGGGGACTGAATTTGTCATTTTGCTTTGACAGGAACCCGATGACCAGGACGCTCCTGAGGAGCATGATGCTTCCCCTCCAGAGGACAGTGTGCTGTACCCCCACCCCCCGGGAACACCATATCAGCAGGTGTGTAGTTACCACACACCTCCATGTTGCTTTTTAGTGTCTGCTTTCTCCTACTGTCCTTGTCCTGTGTCAAAACAATATGGTCTGGATTTTGCTCTGTATTGTGGTGTTTGTGATCTGTGGAGTGACCTGGAGGGGCACAAGAACAGGAGGTTTTGCCCCACTTTCTATTGCCCATTTTTCATACAAGGCCAACAAAAGCCAGTAACCACACTGGAACACAATACTCTAACGACCCCCTATTCACCCGTACTGTCGGCACCATTACAAAAGGAGGAATTGGGAGATGACTGGGTGAACACAAGCTTTGTTTAGTGTTTCAGCACCGGCGCTCACAGAGCACAACAACGTGCCTGCCTCAAAGCTCTCAGATAAAGTGGAAAAACAGCTCCCCTATAACTCTTCACAGTGACTAGACACAAGCATTTACACACACATGCAGCACCAGTGCGTTATGGGACAGCCATCGCTCCTCTCCCAGATGCAATACTAATAACACTTAATGGAAAGCATTATCCAAACATACATTGCCTTCAATAAATCTTCTACGTTGGTTGCCATCAGAAGATAATGGTAGTGATTTGAAGGGAGCAGAAGGACAAGACCCAATTGCTTGTCATGTTTGTATCCGAATTTGGCTTATTGTGGTGTTGTCTGTATGACGCAGAGAGCACTAGATGTACCAGCGAAGCCTCCTGCCCCAGAAACCACCCTTCTCTTCCTAAAGCCTGGCTTCTATATTGTCCACAATAGATGAGCTGCACCTGTGGGTTCTTATTCCTTTAGTGGTTCTGTTCTGGTGCAGGTGTCAGTCATGCAGTGTGGGTGTGGCCAGGCCTAAGCTTGCCACTTATGGGTTTCATATTCAGTCTCTGGTGTATGTACACATTTCATTCTCCAGCCCACATTTATGAATTTGTCTCCACCACTTAAATTATTTTGCAATGTTAATTACATTTTAATTTGCATTTTAGACAATAACACATTAAATTATGTATGCCATGATTAAATTCTGTAGTTCTAACTAAACCTGCTAGTATAAATAGTGCAGATTACTTTAAATTGGCCAGTTAAGTGAGGGAACTGGTACACAACTGGGTTCTAGACCTCAATCTACAGGTACTACTGATCCCATGCAGGGCAATGTAGTGAAAAACCTTTGCCCCTTCTGGGTTGCATAAAAAGATGTCAGAAGCAGGAAGTGTTCTGCTGAGCATTTGTGTGTCTGTGCTTTCTGATCACTGCAGAACAACCACCCCCAGGGGCAGCCGTATACAGGCCCTGCAGCTCAGCACATGAACAACCCACCTCGACCGGCCCAGCGAGCACAAGAGACCTGGGAGGGCCAAGAGGACCCAGCGCTGGCCCCTGCCAAGGAGTAGGGGCTCCCTGCTTGCTCTCCCTCTCTCTTTCTCTCTGTCTCTCTCACTCGCTCGCGCCTGCCCTCTCCATTGAGACTCTCAACCCAAGCGCAAGACCAGGCCTTACAGTTCATCTGTGCCTCCAGGCCCCACCCTGTTGTGTTCAGAATTTTTTTTTTTTTTCTTGGGGTATTGAACCTGGAGTGGAGTGTTGATTCGTCCCCTCCCCAGCAGAATTTTGTTCTCTGAAGAAACAACTGGGCTGCAGTGATCATGTGCAGTATAGTAAGAGAGGGGGCGTGCACAAAAACCACAGAAGGTGCACATAGCGTGCACGTGTGAGTGACAGCAAGGTCGTGTGCCATAGGGAGACTTTGCCAGTCCATGGCAGCATCACCCCTGCGTCACCTGTGCTCGGCAGGAGGTTTGGTTTTCCTCAGCGGCCCTATGAGTCCTTCCTGTTTTCTACAAGGACAAACCGCGTTCGTGACAACCACTTGAACCCGGCCGGGGTTGCCTCCCCCAGCGGGAGAACTTATTATTACTTTGGGCTGTAGGGTTTACAGCTAGGTTTACTCCTATGATACATGATTGATGTAGAAAGTGGTGATGTAAACATTGTTCTAGAACTTTCATCGCCTTTATTTTCATGTGGGAATTAATTCAGTCCATCAAGAAGTTCAAGTTAATACCGCTTGTAACATTTTAGCATGGCTTCACACCAGATTAAGTGTAGCTAAAGGGAAAGTCTACACTGACCACACAGTAGCAGCTGTAAACCCCTATTTAGAGCTATTCAAAAGAGCCTTTTTTATTTATTTTTTATTATTATTTCCTCTTACACCTTGACAATGGTATTTGGAACCAATAAAAGAGTAAGTGGCTTTTCAATTGCACATATATTCCACAGTTGTAACATTTGGCATTGAACGTTTTGGTGGGACGATTAACATGTAGGTTTCAATAATAGGAATTTTAAAAGATAAATATATATGCAACAATATGCTACTCCAGGACATCTGGAGCACAATAGGCAGTACTTGGTGTGCTTGTTTCTGTTTTTTTGATAGAGCATTATCCTAGATTTCACTCATGAAGACCTTGAAGGCTTTGCAACCCATAAGAGAAGAGGTCAGGGGAGGGTGCAAGAGTTCCTCTTATTCCCCAAGCACTTCATATGCATTCTCAGCATTGTTTTAAAACTCTACATCGTTGGGGGACATTAAATGCTAAGCAGGGTTCTGCCATAAAATAACAGCTTGTTTAGACATCTTACTGGTTAGAGATCTTCCTAACTGAAGCATTATTCTTTAGGACATAAAGGAAAACCATCAGTAAATACTGTATTTAATTGTTAACTTGAATGCGCGTGCGTGCGTGCGTTTTTATTTTTGTCTGAAATACCAAAAAGCCCCACAAATGAGGTCAGCCCAACATCTATTTAAATATTTTGCTGTTTTGTTTTATAGAAATTATTTTGCTGAATTTCACAGAAGGAGTTATTTTTAAGAAGCGTGATGACTGTACGGAATTCTGCGCCGTTTTGCCGACTTTTGTTTTGGCCGTGGTGTGACATTGGAATTCTGCAAGTACAGTCGCCATGTGAACTTTCACTTTGTAAGGTTTTTGTGCACAGAGATATAACAAAGAAAGCATTTTGCCCCTCAGCAAGAATAAAGAAAATACAATCTCGATACTGTAACTGTCTCTTTTTATTTATGGTTCACTGTAAATATGTTGTGCACGAAAATTCAAACCACTAGTCAAAAAGAGGGATTATGGAAGGCGGCAGGGTGCAGATCTGCATGTGGCTGGGACCTGCTGGGAGATGGACAAATGCAGCTCTGCAGGCTGCGGGGGTCAAAGCCATGGCTGGAGCAGGGCATCCTGGGAGCTTGGCAGCCCAGACGTAAGAGCTAGCCCCTACGAACCCATACTGCACTGCAGGCTCTTCTCCATTCTCATTCTTCCTTTGAGGGACAAAATGAGTTGCTGTTTTAGCCTGTAAAATCTTACCATTTTTTTATTTTGTTTTGGTTGTTTTTGTAAGTATTAATTGGATCATACTGCCTTTTTGACTTTGAATTATAAAGCTTTTTTGTGAAATGCATGGATGATTAAATCCCTTGGACTGCCTTAGAGCACTGTACAAACCCAGCACACTGTAAAATTATACTTTAAAAATAAATACTATTTGAATTATACCATGTGCTGCTCCACTATTTACCCCCACAGCAGTGAGTGGCAGAGTTTGAAAAGACCGGCAGGATCATGGACCTGAGGATGAAGTCCAGAACAAGGGCCCGGACCTGCACATCCTTTGAGGAAGTAACACGCCAGCATAGGATACCATTGCGTGAAGCGTCCTGCAAGGAAAGAACTGCTCCTGGTTGGCCTTAACGTTTTCTTAAACCTCATTCACCGCTGTGTGAATTCAGTTTTGCGATTTTCTTTGTGTACTACATTCATCACACTGAATGGTCTCAAATCTTTAGGAAAAAAAAAAAGCAATGATAGACTAAGAACTAATTGCACATTTTAAAAACTTTTTAAGCAACTAAGTTATCCAACAACTGAATTGAGCAGTGTGAAAAAGCAAATGCCCATTTGCACTTGCTGACTATTTGTATCACCTTTAGCAGCAATAACTGCAACCAAACGCCCTGGTTTTTCCACATCACTGTAGGCGGATTTTACACCATTCTTCTTTGCAGACCCCAAAGTGGGCTAACAGCAGGCTGTCTGTTTCTGCCGTTGGTGGTGGATGTTCATTTTTTCTTAGAAGGGGACAACATTCAATTTGGCTAAAACAAATAAAGGGTTCTTAGTGAGTTAAAAATTACAGAAATGGTATTTTCCCACTTAGCTGAAAAAATTGACAATGTTTTAAGTGGATTAAGAGCGCTGCAATTCAGCTTAATGTTACCACTTTTGTTACATTAATGCTTGTTTTTTAAAAAAGGTCTTTTTTTGCCTTTAAAGTTAATACAAGACCCTAGTGAAGAGAATGTCCTATTTCGGAATCTTCTGTGCAATGTACAGAACTGACAGTAAAAAATCAGACAAGGCTGCTGACCTAAAATCCTGCCACACAAACTACTGTACATTTTATGCTGAAAAACTCAGAATCCAAAACCAATAGAATATACCATAAGTTTACACCAGTAACTAAGCATCACAAAATAACTGTAGGCAAGAATTTGTGAAATCAGAACATCTGTCTGGTCTAAACTTCTGTCTTGCAAATCATAAGAAGTCTTATTTCACAGTGCTATTTTCATAATCCAACAGACAATGTACTGTTCATTCCATCTTTAGCTGAAACATTTAGCATTTTAACACTGTTCTGCATGCCCAGTTACATTCAATTATTTTTCCCATTGCCACATGGAACATTTTATTGGTGCAGACAATCCAAGACCAGCAAACTTTCCTAACCTCTTAATCACAGCAGCATCCATGACCCTGCTTTGATAACAAATCAAGCCATGGATTTCAGGTGGAGCTGGGACAAAGGGCTCCAACTACAGGGAGGAGATACTGAGGGCTCTAAGCACAAAACTTGTACCACACAACTTTCAAATACAAGACTTGTCGGGTTGATTGGCTGGAGATGTCCATCCAGGACTGAACTGAGTTTTCCTGATGCACCCCCCAATCCCACAAATGAGAAGCAGTCAGGCAGCTTCACTTTCTAGAACATTTTATTACGATAAACACATCAGTTCTCCTTGTCTTGAACGGTCTTGGTTCCACGCAGTCTGCCTGTGCGACGGGCAGCAATGAGACCGACCTTGCGTCCAGCAGGTGCGTCCCTCCTGATGGTTGAGGGCTTGCCGATGTGCTGATGGTTACCACCACCGAAGGGATGCTCGACCGGCTGGGGAAGAGACAAAAGGGAATGTTCAGGGAGCAGTTCATTCACAGCAGTAATCCCTTATGGATACCATTCTTACTGCTCTTTAGATACACGTGAGTAAATTTCAATCCTTTCCACAGCACACTCAACACAATACGGATCCACTACAAGAAAATGTAAGTACATCACACACAACCTTACTGAAGGGTTTCACTCTGTGCATCAACACTGCAGAAAAAACAGAGTCCAGGCGCAGCGAATTCAGTGGTGACACTTACGTTCATGGCCACACCACGGACACGCGGCCAGCAGTTCCTCTTGGCCTTGTACTTGTGGTAGGCACGACCTGCCTTGAGGATTGGCTTGTCAATGCGACCACCACCAGCAACCACACCTGTCAAACACTCCCATGTAAGTCATAGCACACAATTTTGGGAGCTTTTATGTGTGTGTGTGTGTGTCCTAAATGACCATAGCAAGCAACCACAGAACGGCAGCAATAAAAGGTTACTGGAAAAGAATACCAATTAATTCATATCAAACCAAGTTTTTTTTTTTGGGGGGTGGGGGTGGAGGGAGTTCCAAGGAGGCCCAGAGTGGAGCATGCATTTGTGTACTCACCCACAACAGCTCTGTTGGCAGAGGAGATCACTTTCTTGGCCCCAGAGGGAAGCTTCACTCTGGACTTCTTGGTCTCAGGGTTGTGGGAGATAACTGTGGCATAGTTGCCTGAGGCACGCGCCAACTTGCCCCTGTCACCAGGCTTCTCCTCCAGGCTGCAAATGATTGTGCCTTCAGGCATGTTGCCCACAGGCAGCACATTGCCAATGTTCAGCTGGGCTGCAAAACAGGAAGAAGCTCTTAGGAGACCACCAAACAATCCATCTGGTCAACACACCAAAACCTATAACTTTAAGAGGACTTCAAAAGGAGCAACATGCAATAGTTTCAGGAATCAAGTGTCACACTGACATCACCAAGGATACCATAACATTTTGCACACAATCATTTCTTAAAAAAGCATTTGTTGCATTAAATAGACTAAACAGGTATGAGTACAAACCTGAACAACTCTACACATGGAATTTGAGGGAAATGCCTCACAGAGCAGAAATACAGCAACTCTTACCTTTTTTACCGCAGTAGATGAACTGCCCAGTATGGATGCCCTCGGCAGCAATGAAGAGCTCCGTCCTCTTCTTGAACCTGTACGGGTCACGAAAGACTACCTTCGCCAGGGGGGCTCCGCGGCCGGGATCATGAATGATGTCCTGGAGACAGCCGGGTTAAAGGTCAGAACTGAACAGCACCAGCTGGCCCCCAAAGGAGCTGCAGGTTTTTGCTCACCTTCACGATTCCCTTGATGTAGCCGTGGCGCTCAGCAAAGTCCACATGCCGGAGTTTAGCGGCGCCTTTCCGATGCTTGACGTGGGCCCTGAAGACGGAGCCCGCACCTTTTCTCTGGCCTCTGATCACACGACCCATTGTCAACTGGAGAGGGAACAAACGTCGAGGTGTGAGTCCAGGACATGAGGACTGCCCAACACAAACACGGCAGCTGTGCAGATTCCTTCGTGACCACAAACCACGTTTAACCTTAATATTCCACGTTCTTAAAGGTCTGAGCCCCCATAAAGAAAACAGGACATCATTTCTACAAGTTAACTTCGTTTAAGTGCTGTTCGGCTAACAGTTAGTAGCTAAGCAGACATCTATTTGGAATCGGCAACAATACAACGTTGCACAGACAGATGTGCCAAAACTTGAGTGTTTCGGCTGAACAAACGAGTTCTGTTTGGGAGACCATCAGTTTAGTCCCGGTTTGATCTTTAAAGTGGCATGTGGTACACGACGGAGGAACAACATTTCTTAACAGCCACGACGGTAGACAAAAAGACTTTTAACTACAAATTAGCTCTTCCTGGCGTCTATTAGCGACATGTATAGGTTCCTTAACGTGTAAATCGTATTAGATAGAGCTTCACTTAAATGGATGGCGTTACTAACACAGAGATTGAAAACAGATTTAACGGGAAGATCAAATTCTCCATTACCCACCTAAACCCGGCTGACGGAAAGAGGCCGGAGGAAGCCGGAAGCAGCCTACTTCTTCCGAGAGAACGCCACCTAAGCATCTTGGGAAATGAAGGCAATGGTGATTGTTTTGCTATTGTGAGTGTTCATCTATGGAGAGACTCCTTAAAAAATACGATATACAATATCTTTCCATATTTATTTTGATAACTAAAATAATTACGTACAATGTAGTAAAAACCCGAATTATTCACATATCTGCGAACATTAGAACTACAAGCGCGTCGTAAGAAATCAAATCGAGCCTTCTAGAGAATAACCTGGCTTTGAATTTTGGCAGTTGCTCAGTGTCTCTCTCTTCAAGCTCTAAATTCTTCTCCTTCCCGTTTTTTCGGAATCTTCCTATATGTCCTCAACAAGGAGCAGTAACAACGTCATGCTGCAATCCTTAATCATCACCATCAGGTGGCAGCAGTGTTCTCTTGTACGTTGACTTTTCCAAAATAAGCACATTGCGTGTTTTTAGTTGAGTTTTTTCTGCGTTACCTTTCCTAAAAATGTTGTCTATTGTGGGGCAAAAGTGACCTGTATTCCTGTGCCCTTTAGTTGGTAGTGAAGTGCGCTCAGAAATAGGAGTATGAGACCGCATTTATTCAAATCGAGTTCTTTATGTTCACACCTTTTGCGTCATGTTACTGAGGGTCAGCGATCAACAGTCAGATGATAAATGCGGCACTTTTATTGGGTGGGTCAGACAGCAGTCGGAACAGAAATTAAAATGCATGTTTATTTTCAGTCATTTTCAGTGCTGCGTTTTCCTTAAGACCCCTGCTGTAAAATCTTCAGAGATGTTCTTGTACCAACGGCAATGAAGCCCAGAGGTCCACAGACTCCATTCAGGCTTGCAGTACTGAGCACAGGCCAGCGAGGCCTCACGTTTGGCAGCCGCTGGCCAGCCTGCTCTCAGGCGTGAAGACTCAGACAATAATATTAGATTGTGTCGTGTCGGAACAACCGCGCCAAGCAGGATGAGTCGGGAAATAGGCTTAATGTCAACGCAGAATGGTTTGGGTTTTGTTTACAGGCACCTGTAATGGGCTGTATCGTGTTCTTTCTTTCTCATAACCTTTTCATTACTCTTGAAAGTGACGAATGAAATCACTGAAGTGAATTCTCTCATCACTCAGGATGCAGCCCACTTCGTCCCTTGCTGGTTTTCAGGTCTCATTCCAAGGCCTGTGACATAAATTTGCTGGGCAACAGTTGCAGACAGACTGTTAAATGTACTTTATTTTCCCACAGTTAATCTACTTAAAAGTAATTTTTAAATGATCACATCCAACAACAAAGCAAACCATCACTATCTAAATCAGTAACCAGATGTTTGTACCCTTAAAAAACAAAAACAGTTAATTTATACACTGCCTGGACAAAAAAAAAGTCACCACCTGGATTTAACTAAACCTTCCATTGGATAATTACTGCAGTTCAGCAATGTTATGTGGGCAAAAAATGAGGTGAGCTTACCTGAATATACTGAATGACCAGGTTTTTCCATAAATGGATTTTTTCTTCCCTGATGGCACAGGCATATTCCAAGATGACAATCCCAGGATTCATGGGGCTCAAATTGTGAAAGAGTGCTTCAAGGAACACGAGACATTATTTTCACAGATGGATTGGACACCACAGAGTCCAGACCTTAACCCCATTGAGAATCTTTGGGATGTGCTGGAGAAGACTTTATGCAGCGGTCATCATCAGTACAAGATCTTGGCAAAAAATTAATGCAACTCTGGACAGAAATAAATGTTGTGACATTGCATAAGCTTATTGAAAGGATGCCACAGCGAATGCATGCTGTAATCAAAGCTAAAGGCAGTCCAACAAAATATTAGAGTGTGTGACTTTTTTTTTGGCCAGGCAGTGTAATTTATAATTTAACAACAATGGCTTCCTGCATTGTGCTCTCGAGCTGCACCTTTCTGACTTGCTTTTCTGGTCACAGTAAGGACACATTTGTCACACTTAAGCCCAATTCTCACTTGCCAGAATGGGATTATATTCACTACACAGGTGACCACAAAAAACAATGAAATGTGAGCTTCTGTAACTGTAGCTTTTGAAATGTGGGAAATTAGCGTGTGTTTATTTCTTCTATTTATTTGAAAGGGAAATATAAATGCCTTTCCAAGCATTTTGTCCACCAAGCATGCAAAATTCCTGCCTTTTCTTTAAAACACCATGAAACTTTAGTTAAGTCCTGAAAAGCTCTGTAAACACTCTATGAAAGCTCTATATCCAGGCTTAAGACCTTCATGACCAAAATTGCTTATACATATTTCTTGCTCCATTTCCCCTTATCATGATTTATCTTACTGTTATTTTCACTTTTTATTTTGTTGCTATCAGCCTGCTGAATTCTGTACTGCATAGGGCCTGATCACCATCACCACCACCAATGACCACCCTCAGTATCATCACCATTGCTATTGACTGTTTGCACTAATCTTATCTATTTATCTTTTATTTATATTATTGCATATTTACCTAAATGTATCTATTTATTTATCCAAATGTCTACCTCAGTTCTGCTGCATTGTGCTATGTTGTCATGCTGTCTATTTAGTGCACAGAAGAAACCAAATTTCATCCTTGCTTGTACATTTGTATAAGTGTACAATAAAAATAAGGAAAACCTTTGTTCTATTCTCATTCCTCTTTACGGTAAAACACAGAGAGTCTACTTTAAAATGGGCTATGTGAAATAAAGATGGATTATTTTTAGAAAACTACCCAGTTTTCAGAAAGTAATTGCGGTAATTAATTGTAAGACTCGAACCTCTCTCTGCTGTGGAATTGGCAGTAGATGAACAGTGAAGGAAATCTGAAGAGAACTCAGAGGAAATTAATAAGTTCAGAATTACCCCTCAGTAGAAGGAAGTTATTGCTGCACTACAGGGATGCAAATGATCTTAGGAATGATGGAGCAGGGTACCAAGGTGAGGACCAGGGGTGGAGCCCCTGGCTGCAGAGGTGCTGATGGTCACAGTGGTGTCTGGAAGGGCCTGCCCACAGTGCTGTTCCATCTGTTGTGGCAGCTTGATGGGGGAAGGAGTACAGCAGCTATGTTGAACAAACGGATGGCCAGGATAGTGGGGATGCTGCAGCAGGGACTGTGGACCTGAAGGGAACAAGGTCTGGAGTGTCAGGCCTCCTTGGCAGAGGTCTTAAGAATGCAGTTTAAGTCAGGCAGTCTGTCATGTGCACTTTAAATACATAATGGAAATATAAAGTTAACTAAGAAATAAAGCCACATAAAACTGAATTTCTGAAAGTAAGCCTTTCGTAGATACAAATTCAGCGCTACACTGTTTTTGGTGAAGAAAGCCATGTATCGAAGTATCGCGGTATTTGGCGCTTCTCACCACACGGCCCTTTCGGCCAATAAAATCTCGCGGTCGCGTCCTCGAGCCTATTCCGCGGCTGACCAGTGGACGGTGTCTGTGGGGCAGTCGGCTGCAGGAGACGACCGACCACTAAAGAACCGGCGAAATATATATATATACACACATATATTTATTTAAGATAAAAGAAAAAAGAGAAGAACTTTTCTACCTGTACAAATTAAAGTAACACGCTAGCGTTGATATCACCTTTGGTAAGCTGCCAAAGGAAGAAGAAAGGAAGAAAAACAAGCAGCGAGCGAAAATACGAAGACGCTTAGCTGTCAGGCTAACAAAAACGGTTTCTCTGAGGAAGGGAGTCCGCATCATCCTTTAGTTATGAGTCATGTTGCCGTCGAAAATGTGCACGGTCTAGATCAGCAGGTGAGTCTCCTTAGCCCCAGAGGCGCTCCTCTCTTGGGTACCAGGAAGAAAGGAGGGAATGGTGGCGGTTTTAGCGCACTGTCGCCGACGGTCCGGTGGCGCGCTGTTAAAATGGTGGTCGCTCGTGCAGTCGGAGGCAGCGGTGATGATGGCGGAGTCCGAAGCCCCGCTGAGGAGAGCAGTCGGTGTTACGCCCGCTCCTTTTCATTTCCCCCCTGAGACTCGGAAGCTCCGCACACCATGCTATCCAAATGGCTCCGATGGGACTCGCTCAGCGACACCGAATCCGTGTTTCTGTGTGAAATGGTTGTCGCTCTTAGCCCTCGTTTGCGAATCGTCTAATACAGTCAATTTCATAAACATGTTTTGTACAGCTAAAGGTAAAAACCAGATGCTAGGTTAAACATGTTTAATATTACTGGTGCGTAACGAAGGTAGTTTTGTGTTTAGTGCAAGTCGGATTTAAAGTTCAACCTCTGTAGGATCTGTACTTAAACTTTAACCACATCAAAATTTGTTATAAAGGCGGCGTTTCATCCGCTGTTTTCAACCGGCTACCGCTGTTTATGTTGTGAAGGAAGATACGGCCAGGGGTTCCTTCACAATAATAGTGCCCCCCCGCCACCACCACCACCACCACCTGTCAAGTTCAGACTGTTGTGCCAGCGTCTGCGTCACTGTACCTTCAGATCTGCCGATCAGCTTAGCTCGATCTTTCTTGGTAGCTGACTGGGTTTTTTTCCCCACTAAAAGATCGATGTCAACATTAATGTTAATAGTCGTATAAAACCACTTGAAATTACCAACTGTGCCCTATGTTCTCATTTCGCCAAATGCCCGCGTTATGGTGATGTTTGTGTACCGATGTGCCCCCAGTTTGCTAGTTCTGGGGGACGATCCTTTCGCGGCCCGCTACTTCACTTTTATCCAGGTCATAAGTAGGTACTTTTTTTGTGAAGCGGCCATGTCTTTCAAAGGCCCGTTTATTGAATGCCAGATAAACTGAATGTCGCAGTTAAATCATTTGGCCTCTGTTGCATTTAAAAAACAAACATGTTTTTATTAAAGGACAGTTGTCTTCTTGTTACCAGCAGTCTTGATTTTTCAGGGTGGTTGTCATGCATCAGTTGTTAAGATTTAGCCTCTGCATCTTCGGCAACTTTACTATGTAGGTCAGAAAGAGCCAATCGACGGGTTCCTCGGGGGACTCGTGACCCACATAAGCCACGCCTCTTCATCTGTCGCATAAAATGCGGGAAGTTCCATCCTCTTGTTTACAGTTGTGAGACTGACGATGGAAATGCTGACGTTTATTGTTCATGCCAGTCTAAGGTTTAAGAATCATAATGAATTATTTTTTGGATGGTAAATTACGTTGCACTATGCTGTAGCTTATTTTCATTTAAAGTGGCTTATTTAAATGGTGAGTTTTTAAACTTAGCAAAGCCAAGTTGAGCTGGCTGTTTGTACAAGGGTTGTGGTAGTGTCACATTACCACAGAGTAAGCATTAGCTCTTACTCTACATGAATAGCTTTTTTTTATTATTATTTTTTGCAGCTTGCTGTCCTAGACTTAAATCCTGCAGGAGATGGACAGGGTGGAGGTGGTTCAGGAAGTAAGTGTGATGTCATGATGTACATAACTTGCATTCCCCTTATCTTCATATAACCAAACCAAAAATTTTTAAGATGCATTCATGTGTAAAATACAAGTTGCCTCTTGCATCACTGCCTTAAGACAGTGTTTGTGTTAGTCTTTTTGTTTTCAATTTTTGTTGGAGTTGTAACAGCTTTTTATCGCCATATCAGTTAATGTTCACGTTATGTGATTTAGTGCTGCAAAATAAGTCTTTACTATTGATCTCAATGTTTAGTATATAATTCTGCAAACCTCTTCTTTCAGGACGCTACATTCCACCTCATTTACGGAACAAAGAGGCTTCCAAAAATGGTAAAGACATTTTTTTTCCTCTTTGATTCAGAACACTTAAACATTCAAGTTAAATTAGTTTTTGGGTTAAATGTTTACAGTTGGAAACTTGCTGAAATGTCATGATTGTCAATCTGTATTGTCAGATGTTGATTCTTCATAAGTAATGAAATACAGTAATGAAGTTAAGGGAAATGTATCTGCTTGCAATTCCTCTTTAAGATTTCAATTTTTAATTTTTTTTTTTTTTTTTAGTTAATTTGGAAACTTAAGATCCTAAAATGATATTTATGGGTTTTCCATTGTGGGATAATCAACTGCCAGTCACATGCCCTTTAAAGCATTTTAGTTTTATGCTGGTGCACATAAAATGTTCAGAAACTGTTGGTAGTCCATGGTTATAGGTGGCTGTGTGGACCATTCACTTAGGTATAATGAGAATTTATGCTGTCTTATAATTTACCCACAATGATTGTTCCTTTACATACTTGTACCTTGTGTTACGAACATCCAAGAATGAATTTTTAAAAATGTCTTTATTTCCCAGTTTTAGTTTAATGCATTTTCTTCATACTTACAAAATTTCTCTACTGTAGAGGGAAAATAGCTTGTGTTTCTGCCCTTTGCCATCAGTGAACTTTCAAATGCACTAAACATAATTTGTAGCCATGCCTGATACCTGCATAAATTACCCAGTAAACAGGGGAATGTGTTTTTATTGATCTGAATTTGCTTTGTTTGTCTGTGATAAATTGGTCACTTCCCATAGCAAATAAAGTAGTTTTATGTTGACATGCATTTGCACACAATCCTCCATCGTACAGCAATTTAGCCTCTATCTACTGCAATATTTGATTCTCCCATAGTACCTGAAGCACACCATTTGGTGTGTAAAGGAGGAAAATAGCATATTCATTCGGAGGTGGTAAACATTGTTTAATTTTTATTGCTTTCAGTATTTTACAGGATGTTAATGAAAGGTAACAAACTGCTCTCTCTGTGTTGTAACATGTCTTATGCTCTGTGTTTTCCATATAAAAGAACACTTACAATGATCTGTTAATTTACTACAGCTTTAGCTAATATTTGTAGCAGAGGCTAGCCTATGAATAAATTGAGGGACTGAGCTCTGTTAAATTAAATTGTGATGTAGTCAGTGGATTTATGAACATTTGAGTTGCAAACAAGGTTCCAGTCCCAATTATGTTTGTGAGGTGCAAGTGTACCCTTTTAGCTTTAAAATCCTTGACTGCCATCTGTTATAGTTCTTTTTGTTTTGAGTAACCAAGGCAGAATTGAGCATAAAATGGGGCCATAGGCAGCACCGGTTGGGCACTCATAGTTTTGAATCCAACCCCTTCTTGTAGCAACTTTGAAAAGGGTACCTGCACTCAATTGCTCCACTAAGAGTACCAATGTTGAATAAATGAAATTCATGGTAAAAGTTGCTTATTTCCGTTAGTCACTGTGAACAAATGGATTGGATAAATAAAGATAAATATTAAGTGTGCGGGAAAACATTTGTTGTGCTCAAATTGTGCTCCAATTTTAAACATGTGACCCATATATAAAGCACAGAAATGTTTCAGGTCTATGGTAAAATTATTAACTTCTTAGCAGTCTATCTGACTTTACCTTAATAATTTTAGTCTAACATTTTAAGATGTGTGCTTACCATCCTATCTTAAGTACTGGGATGTTTTTCTTGCCTTTTTTCTGCAGCAGGAAATGCTTACACCTCTGGTAGACAGAGTGGGTATTCAGAGGCAACATTAAGGAACTGTAAGTCTGTTTCTGTTCACAGAGGTGATGCATGGTATTGCAGAGACAGTTGTTTTGGGGCATAAATGTCATCACTCTACATCTTAAACTTAAACCTTTAAATGGTAGCAAGGCCAGTTTTGTGGGCCACTACATTCTATGCAGCTGATTATTATTTTTTTTAAATTAAATCCCTGCCCTTTCTCTGTTCTTTCCCCATCATAGTTTGCTTGGTGCACACAGCAGGTGAGAAATGATTGATGGCCAGAACTTGCTTATGTTGTTCAGTGGTTCCCTAGATTATGGACTGTTTTACTATGACTTTTTAAAAATAGCTTTTTTTGGGTATTTTTAAATTGAAATTTGTTTGCTTAGCCATTTTCTAGAATCTTTAGATAAACAAATGTGACTTGTATTTACCTGCCAAGCCAGTAGATGGCAGTGAAGCACACTAAAACAGGACAGGACTCTGGAATGGCCTTAATTCTGTTTGCATCCACAGTGTTTGCAGTTTGTCTGGTGTTTGTTTTGTATATTTTTTTTGAGAAATAGTATTAATTCTAAATCATGGAAGCAGTGCTGCTGGTGATTTGTGATAGTTCAAGAAAGAGGCATACTGTTGCTATGGACTCCAGAGTGGAAATAAATCTAAAAGATGACATTTCATATTACATATATTTTATAAGATTATTCTGTCAGGATGGGATTGAATAGGAAGTTATAGTGTTAAATTGTGGGTGAACTTAAGTGCATCTACATGCCTGCATGAAGCTTTATTGATTATTACTTGGAAGTAATAGTGACCTGTAGGCTGTAATGCAAATTTCTCAGGGCAGAACAGAAGCACCTCTTTCATGCCACAGATTACTGTGCTTTCATAGCAGTGATCATGTTTATCAGTAGTGGTTGGCAGGGCATATAAAATTAAAATTTTCTTAGCTATGAAATTCTGTCACAGATTTAGAATAGCATTTCGACACACTCATTCACAAATGTAATGTTTTGCATCATATTTTCAATGCTGCACTTAGACTGCATTGTTAATCATTTGAAGTAACTGCATGGTTTATCACACTTTAAAGTCTGTGTTACAGTTTTATTTGAATGATGGAGTGGGGAACTTTTAGAAGGGGGGAAAAATGGCTGCTCATCTTGTTAATCCTCAGTAAGTAAGCAAAAGTTCTTTTTGTTCTTAGGCTTTTTCTGCCCCCTGAAGTTAAGATTTAAGTTTTGCTTACTTGAACATTTTTATTGGCACAATGTTGTACAGATTTTTATTTAATTAATTTATTTATTTTTTCACTTTAATGTGGTTTGAATTATTAATTCAGTGAAAAGTTCTACTTGGGTGTTTAGTGTCAGGAATGTGCAGGCAAGTATACCTTTTGGTTACAGATGTAATTGAATTTTTATTTTTATTTTTTAATTATTTTTTTTTTTTTGCATTAAGCTATATAACAATTAAGTTTGACCAAGTTTATGCGGACTGCATGTCTACAGGTATAAGATGCTGGTGTTATAGTTGGGTCTCAATGTTGACTTCAATTTCCGCTGTTGGGCTTTAAAAATAAGGGCCTTTACCTGCTGTGTGCATTAGGCCTAAAAGAACAAAATTTGAAGTGTGTTTGCAAATGGCAGTGTGAGATTGTGTACAACTTACTGACACTTCCACCTAACTGGGTCCTTTGCTGTGTCAAATACAATATGGGGGTTTCTGAAGCACTTGGATTGAGCTTTGATAATTGCTCTATTGCTGAGTTAGTATGTGGGTGACTTTAAAGGTGCTGGTGCTTGATTTAACATCACAACATGAGGCTTTTTCTAAAGTTTCTCCCAAACAGTTCCCTCAAATGGGGCATCGAGAACATTGTCGTAGGCAGAGAAATAACTATGCATCAGAATGGATGGACCTAAGAACGGGTAACTGTTTGCAGTGCACTTTTATCTTGAATTTTGCTTCCATCTTTGATCCTGTTGTGACAAAGGACCTTGTACTTTGCTCAGGTTTCTCCAGATACCCGTCACAGGAGCTCTCCTTTTATCAGGCCTGCAGCAGTAGCTGGCTGGGCCGATGTGGTACATGGCCGCGTGACCGCATGCGCCCAGAACGAAGTGTTGCTCTTCAGCTTGTTACTTGACCCTGCTTTTTACATGACCTTTTGGTGTGATGCTCTCAGTTGCGTTTCTGTGATCTATATATGGACTTTGGCTTATTAATGTTCACCTTACACCTGACATGGCTTGTAACCTGTTACTGTGCACAGTATTGTGTATAATTAATTGCTAGATCAAGTTGGGGGGGGGGGGGGCTTTGAATTGTTGACAGCTGGCTAACTTAGTTTTTTTTTTTTTTTTTTTTTAGTTGCTGTCCATAAATCAATGCATGCTTATGTTATATTTACAGTATAGATTAGTGACTCGTATATAAATTTGAGTAATTAAGGTTGACGTACAGTTCTAAGAAGGATGGTCATTTATCCAAAATACTGTGACTGCAGAACTGTGGCCTGAATGGCGTTCAATCAGGATTTAGTGCAAATGGAATGGAAATGCCAGTTAACTGGTATTGGGTCAGTGGACAATGTTGTCAGATAATGTAATGATAAGGCAGGGATGCTCTTGTCAGACCTTATCTGCATTTGTCGCTTGATTCACTGCAATGAAGTGTTATTAATTTAATGAATTTTAGTTTGCGCTGCAATTGCCAGAAAAGGCCTGTGCCATTGTGTCATCTGCTAAATACAAAGCACTACTTGCCTATGTTGCTGAAATGTCATGGATGCTTGTGCTTTGGATAAAATGCAGTAATCACTCAAAGCTTGCTTTTGGTAGCATGTCTGTTACTAGTAATCTGCAATTTAAAATGCGCTGCTTCATTGTGCACCCTCCTTTGGTGGATGGTTAAAGGTTGAGTTGAATAAATGGGTGTAATTTTAGTGTGAAGTGTAAAATGTGATCAATTTTGTAATTAATGTTTAACATGTCAGCCTCTTGCAGATTCACTGCATTTTGCTTTTGTAACTGCATATGTCAAGGTTTGAAAAATCAGAATTGTGCTTTCTGCTTCTTGTTTGAGATCAGAGACTTTTTTTTTTTTTTTTTTTTTTTTTTTTGTAAAGCATATTCAGACAATGCACTTGTGTTCATGATTGCATAGGGTTTGGTGTGATTGTTCTTGTTTAGGGATCACCCCAGTGACACATTTGTGGCAGGGCTGCCGACAGTGGTGTGGCTCATCTGGTCAGTACAGATGGTATTGCTTCTGGGTGTGGATGCAGACCTGATTACTGCAAGAGTGCATGATGTGCCAGCCTGCAGTTGTGACTTTACTCCCAGTTGTCTACACAACAGTGGGGCTCTTAACTCTGGCCTTAGATTTGATCAACTGCATAGCCTTCGGCTCGTGTTTTGATCGAATGAACATTTTTCATGACCTATATGGTGGGACTTTTCCAGTAACTTTGTATGTCAATCACAGCCTCTCCTGCCCACACTGACTGCAGCACCACCACCGATGGAAATGATGACACGGCCAGCACCCTCAGCTGGGCCGACCGCTGTGGTAAAAGTTACAGGGGCATGGCTTTCTTCCATCTGTGCTCATTATGCCAATAATGACCTTATGGTAAATTGTAAACTGGCTTAGACCAGATAGTTTAGAGTATTGTGTTTTTAGTCGGTTTGGTGTTGGATGCTGGTGGCCTTCGAGCTTTTTCTGGTTTTTGTTTGGCTGTGGTTGTCATAACTGGCCCCCAACTGAGCTGATAGCTTCCAAGGCCTGGCTCTTCATCTAGAAATCTGAAATTGTCAAAGCAGCAGTTCTAAAGTTTTTGTGCTAAAGTGAGTAGTTGTCTTTGTGCTAATGAAGCGGTCTTAAATGTGACTTTTTGTGTGAGGAGCACAACTGAAACAAATTTTATGCATATCTGAGAGCCCTCATAATCAGAGTTGCTAGCTTTGGTCCTCAGTTACACGTAAATTCCTACAGCAAAGGTCTGTAAAACATCCAGGGAACAATAGGACAAGACATCAGTGACCTCCTTTGATGCTCAGTTCCCAGCCCTAATTTTTCTTTCTTCTTGTTTCTGCCTTGTGTCAGACTCACCTGGATGGGATGGCAGCCACAGCAATGGCTACATGAATGGCTACCACGATGGCAGAGATGGCCGCATGAATGGGGATCGCAGCGGTTTCGGGGGACGTGGACCGTCTCGCATGGACAGAGGTGGGCGCGGTGGGTACCGTGGCAACCGAGGCAGCGGTTCCTTTAACCAGTCCCAGCCAATACAAAATTCAGGTAGGGGAGCAGTTCTTCTGCTCATAGCTTTAAAACACTCTGCATGCCTGGCTCGGGCACACAAGATTCTAGTATCAGTGTAGTCGTATGAGGTGGTCATTGGCATGTCTGTCACTGTAACGTGGTAAGGTGAAACAGATGTGGTTTGAGAACACATTTTTATGTGCTGCGTTGTTGAGTGACTACCATTTCACATAGGATTTGGTTACGATGGCAAAGATGGTGGTGGGTGGAACACACCTAAGGATGGCAGGGACACCTACAACAGTTTTGGAGGACGTGCTGAGAGAGGGAAGTCCTCTTTTTTCAATGACCGGGGTTCTGGGACGAGAGGAAGGTGAGATCTGCACCCCTGTATTGAATTTTAAATGGTTCCACAGAACTTCATGGCTGGTTATGAGAAATTCGGTATAAAATGTCCATAGCACCTGATACAAGCTGAAGGACAGTTGCACTAGCCTTCAGGTTACATGTTTTTAATCTCACTTTAATTTCTGCTTTATGAGACAGATATGAACGTGGGGGCTTCAGTGGAGGCAACAGCCGATGGGCAGAGGACTCCAGAGAAGAGGAGGACTGGTCTAAGCCCACAGCTCAAAATGAGCGCCTGGAACAGTCAGTATCCCTCCAGCATGTTGCTTGCAACCATCTGACCAATTTGGCAAAAATGCCACCTGTGATTCTTTAAGGTAAAGGCTGACAGGGCTGGTTTTGCACCTCCTTCACAGTGAGCTGTTCTCTGGAAGTAACACCGGGATTAACTTTGAGAAGTATGATGACATTCCTGTAGAGGCAACTGGCACAAACTGCCCTCCCCACATTGAAAGTGTGAGTTGAGCAGCACATGTTGGCTTCCATTTTGCACTTCTTATCTTAAGTGGTGACCTAAAGGATGCCTGCTTGCAGTTTCATGATGTGGATATGGGGGAAATCATTATGGGCAACATCACTCTGAGCCGCTACACCAGACCCACTCCTGTCCAGAAACATGCCATTCCCATCATCAAGAGGAAGAGGGACCTGATGGCTTGTGCTCAAACAGGCGAGTTCTGCTGCACATCCACACAATGCTGTCATTTGGATGGGGGTCTGTAAAGTTTGCTAGTGTTAAGTGTCGATCAAATTTGTACGTGACATTTTGATGCGCATTCTCCGAAGGGATCCTGTGTTGGTGTTTTGGGGAAATCTTTCTTGTGGGAGGAGGTGGTTTGTCTACCTATCTAGCTGTGCATACACTGTAATCTGGGTTGTACTTACTGAGTAACTTGTCTTGCACCCCTGGCCAGGCTCTGGAAAGACAGCTGCGTTCCTGCTTCCGGTGTTAAGTCAGATTTACATGGAGGGTCCTGGGGAGGCCTTGCAAGCTGCCAAAGCAACCGGCCAGGTACTCTACCATAATCTTTTTTTATTTTAAATTTTTTTTGCCCTTTAACCTGGATGCTTATATTGTGTACAGTTGGTCCTCTACTTGCAAACTTTCAAGTAACACTACCCAAACTTTTTTTTTGAAAGTATTTATTTTTTTCACATTGAGACCCCTAGATTACCGTTAATAATTAAGCATCACCAGGTGCATGGACAGATGGCAGTGTTGAAAAGCAAGTGCTGCTTTAAGGTTTTTGAAGGTGTGGAAAAAGCAAAAATCAAACAAGCAGAGGATGATTGTGTTTGGGCTCCACATCTGCAAGTGTTGAATCTGCCAGTGAAGTCCAGCCTTTTGGTCATCCCACCTTTGTGTGGATGCCCTCGCCCTCCTTCCTTTGGCTCTGTTTCACCAACAGAGATGCAGATTCAGACATGCGATCTGTTAAAGTCAGTTAGAGCAGTATCTCTGTGGGCAATGGTACACGTTACTCCTGTAAGCAAGTAAATGTGATTTCATGATGAGCACCTGGCCTGCTCTGTGTCACATTTGGCTGAAAAATGAACCAACTCTCAGTTCCAGGTAAGCTCACAACTGGGGGACCCACTGTACTGATAAATTGCAAACCCATCCCACTGCTTTGACTTGATCTATCTGAGGTCTGTTTAAGGTCACAGTTGGCATCACTTTATTTTGACTTTGATCTGTTTTTTTTTTTTTTTTTTTTTTAAGAAAATTGCTTAAACAATTTTTAAAAAAAAAAAAAAAAAAAAAAAATTAAAAAACTCTTTCCTCAGGAGAATGGGAAATACGGACGGCGAAAGCAGTACCCAATCTCTCTGGTTCTAGCACCTACTAGAGAGCTTGCTCTGCAAATCTACGATGAAGCTAGAAAGGTATGGTGCCTGGACCCAAATATTAGCATAGCCTTCAGGGACTTCCTGTGTTTTTAATCTGAATTCTCTCTTTCAGTTTGCGTACCGCTCTCGTGTGCGCCCGTGTGTTGTGTATGGAGGGGCCGATATTGGACAACAGATCCGTGACTTGGAAAGGGGCTGTCACCTCCTGGTGGCCACTCCTGGCCGGTTGGTGGATATGATGGAGAGGGGGAAGATTGGGCTGGATTACTGCAAGTGAGTTTATTCAAAGGGAGGCATTACTGTGCAAATAATGGCGTACGAGCCTTCTGCGAGATCATGCATCATATTTGCAGGTACAAAAGAATTAGTTGCCTATGAAACCTATTTAGTCCCCATTACATTGTCTCATGTCTCTCCTCAGTTACTTGGTTCTGGATGAAGCAGACAGAATGCTGGACATGGGTTTTGAGCCCCAGATCCGCCGTATTGTTGAGCAGGACACTATGCCACCAAGGGGCGTCCGCCACACAATGATGTTCAGCGCTACGTTCCCCAAGGAAATCCAGGTAAACGAAGCTCAGGTATTTGCAAAAAACACTTGACTGTCTGTAAAAATGCTGGTGACCTGATGGCATTTAATGGTTGTAGATCCTTGCCCGTGACTTCCTGGAGGACTACATTTTCTTGGCTGTGGGCCGTGTTGGGTCCACCTCTGAGAACATAACTCAGAAGGTTGTTTGGGTTGAGGAGAATGACAAACGTTCTTTCCTGCTTGATCTCCTGAATGCGACAGGTACGTTAATCCTTGACAGCTTTGCTGAAACCTCCCAAAATAAGTGATTTACCAGTGGAAGAAAATGGTTAAAGAAGGGTAATTACTTACATAGTCAACGTTAATCTGTACATATTCAGGTGTTTTTTTTTTTTTTTCCCCAAAGGAAAAAAGGATTATGTCAAGGTTCAGTGCTTGTTGCAGGATCCTAATGTCCTAAGCACTTGATGCCATTCCTACAGGTGGCTGGATGTGGTGCGGGGGTTGGGCAGGTGGCACACAGATTTGGAGAACATTTGTTCCATTCCCTAAGGGAATGCATTGGCAGCTTGTTAGTACAGACTGTGTTTGACCTTAACTTGTCCAGCTCTTATTCAAAATGCGTAAACGTGTTGTGAGGTTTAGCTTCAGGAAAATTCAGGTGAAACCCCAGGGAAGCCTGGTAAGGCGGCTTACAACTCGCTTTGGCCACCATTTTGATAAATGGAACGGCTTCATGTGGATTTCTGTTAATATTTGCATCGTGGACCTTACTTTGTACTTTCCTCTATTGTGTAGCATAAATCTTTACTGGCTGAGCATTACAGAAATGACCGTTTGGACTGGTGATCCCCTTAGAGGCCAGTATCACTCTTGCTGAATTGTGTCCTCACTGCAACGCTCAGGTTTGAAGCCAAAGGAAAGACAGCACTGCAAACAACTGGTTTTTAGAAAGTAAACATTACAGATACATCAGCAAACTGGAAAGCACGTACATCTGCAGTGGCCGTTGTGATCCCTTTTCATTCAAGCCATTTAGGTGAGGACTACACTGAACCCGACTTGGAATCCCTTTGGCGCTTTTTAAATGGGTGGCTAGTTTGGTTACATTTACCAACCAAACGGGACTTAACTTGGTGTTTCCTTGGCGGTTGTCCACCAGAGTGAAAGAGCTCGTTACATCTTTAGTCCTGAGTTGTTTGCAACCCATTGCGGTCTATAAATGTTCTCCCTCCAGACCCAAGGGGTGGGTGAGCGCATCCTTTTTAAGCTTTTGGGCTACTGGACCTGTTTGGACCTGGAATGCAGGCCTCTGTTTCCCCTGACAGGCAAAGACTCCCTCACCTTGGTGTTTGTGGAAACAAAGAAGGGTGCCGATGCCTTGGAGGATTTCCTATACCGCGAAGGCTATGCATGCACCAGTATCCATGGTGACCGCTCTCAGAGGGACCGGGAGGAAGCGCTCCACCAGTTCCGTTCAGGAAGATGCCCCATCCTGGTTGCCACAGCAGTAAGCTATTTTTGGATCAACATGTGATTTCCAACCCACTGGTCATTCTGCATGTTTGTTGGTTTTATTCTGCTTTAATGCAGGCTGACCTGTGGCTGATGAGGAGAAATTTAAAGAATAGTAGGAAGCACACCAGCTGTTGAGGTGGACAATGTAACAAACTCATGTTTGCTTGTAGGTTGCTGCACGTGGGCTTGACATCTGCAATGTGAAGCACGTGATCAACTTTGACCTCCCCAGTGACATCGAGGAGTACGTCCATCGCATCGGTCGTACTGGCCGTGTCGGAAACCTCGGTATGTTGTCACGCAGATGCTTGAGCACGTTGAGTATGGACTGTGTTTTGGGTGTGCTCTGAACGCTGTTTTTCTTTGAAGGCCTGGCCACTTCTTTCTTCAATGACAAGAACAGCAACATCACCAAGGACCTCCTTGACATCTT
Organism: Heterotis niloticus; assembly: GCA_018136845.1. Taxonomy (NCBI): domain Eukaryota; kingdom Metazoa; phylum Chordata; class Actinopteri; order Osteoglossiformes; family Osteoglossidae; genus Heterotis; species Heterotis niloticus. The sequence goes on from CM030906.1 coordinate 16,660,900, forward strand.
GGTGGAGGCAAAGCAGGAAGTTCCCTCCTGGCTGGAGAGCCTTGCTTATGAGCACCAACACAAGAGCAGTAGCCGTGGTCGCACAAAGAGGTGAACTTGGCCTTTGAAAGTAATAGATGGTCACTGCCTTTACTCCCTAGCATTCAAGGTCAGAATTTCAGGTCATAGGAAGCCTTTAAAATTAATGTCATTGTTCCCCCAAAATGGTTAAAGGTTCTCTGCTGGTGGGTTTGGAGCCAGAGACTACCGGCAGACAGCTGGTAGCAACTTTGGTAACCGCAGCAGTCGCAGCACTGGAAGCCATGGCGGCAGCCGGGGGTTTGGCGGCGGTAAGGGTGCGTATCGGTTGGTGGTCCTTTGCCAGCTGTGAACCCAAAGTTCAGAAGCGTGCATGCACACACAGTTTACCATGGTGTCTGAATGGTCAGAAAGCCAATCTGCTGCTTTCTGTCCTCAGGTGGCTTTGGAAACTTCTACAACAGCGATGGCTATGGAGGCAGCTACTCGCAGGTGGACTGGTGGGGGAATTGAGCAGCGGTGGCAGCAGCGGCCGTCGCCTCACCAACTAACTGTATGGAAACCACATGTAACTTAGCCAGACTGTACCCTGTGTAGCTTCAACTCGCAGTACATTTCCAGCTGTGATTCTCCGACCTTGTTCTGAAGGGGGGGAGGAGAGGAGAGGAGAGGGGGGTCGGCTAGCCAGAGATGCAGAGCATCACAATGCAGATAAAAGTAAACATGGCTGCTGATGCACAAAGCCTGATAGAATCTTGGACTCTAGGTTTTCCTCTGCAGCTCATTTCTTGCAAACCCAAGGATCATTCATTTGTTAATGTACTGTGCCTTTAAATTTAGACAGGAATTTATTTTAATGTCATTTCTGGCTGTACTTTGGCCTAAAGCTCAATAGAATTTTTTTTTTCTTTTCCCTTTATAAGGCATAAAAAGCTTCTACAAAATCAAACCTTGGCAAACACTAGGATGATGACTTGAGTGAGTCATTGGTCCATTTGAATCTCAAATTGTCACCAGGGAATTTGGGAAATGCGTGCGGTCAGCTCAAAGGCGTCCGCTCCTTGCGTGACAACTTGTAACAGATGAAGAGTTCTGATTTTGTTTTGCTCACTCTATCCTGGGTTGGTACCTGTTGTGAGGATGAGGCTGGTTTGCAAAAAGCCATTCCAGCTGACGTTAAAATTGATCAGCAACATGACTACAGCATTTGGGCACAGATGCTGGAATTGGGCCACCTCTTTAAATTGACTCTGCTACAGTGCTAAGGCAGCTGGTAAGTGGGGTGGCGTTCGCCCTGTTTTCTCCGCTTGAAACAACCAAACATGTTTGGGAGTGTTTCTGAAATGACAAAATTTTTGAGAACGCAGATGCCTGCCGTAAGTGATGTTCGAATGGCTGCAACGGAGTGCTGCGCCACAATGGTTGTGCGCATCGCCGTGGCAGATTCGGGAACTATACGTATGCTAGTGTTGTTTTTTGGTCAAGAGATAAAACAAAAGAAACCTGCAGCAGGCTTTTCTTATTCAACATTTTGTTTTCTCTTTTCAAGCTGCGTTGACTCTGAAAGACATTCTCAGCTAAACTGAAGACTTGGCTCCTTCTCAATCTCCGAGGCTGTTAGGGACAGCAGAGCTCGGTAATGTACACGGGAGAGACTGCACAGGGCGTCTTGGCAAGGGCAGGTAGGAGTGCAGTGTGTTGCACCGCCATTTTAGTTGCACACGTCTCCATTACTTGCTGGCTGTGTATTCCTCTATCTGGCCAAAGACCGGGGTTCCTCATCCCTCCGAAGCAACGGCACCGGGGGCGATGCGCACCTCTGAAAAATGGCTGCCGAGCCTCGGACTTTGTTTCCTGAGCAGGGAGCTGCGACGGGGAGGCAGTGGAGTTTAACTAAGTGCAATAGATTTATTCTCAAGCGTGTTGTGCCTTGAACCTTTTTTAAAAAAGAGAGCGAGTTGAAGCGGATGCACTGACAGTATTGCGGTAACTGGCGACTGGTGCTACTTCAGTTTGGTCTTATGCCCTTTTTTCGTGTTCCCATCGAGTTTTACAAAGTTGTTTTATTGCACATCTAGAGTTTTATATATATATAAATGTCTTCTCGGACGCGTGTCCTTAAGCTTTCAGATATTGTACGTTGAGATTGTGAAACGCAGCTTGTTTACAAAACAGGAAGGGGTCTTGATATTTAACTGGGACATATTTGGGACCAGGGGGGATTAGCAGAAGGGGAATTTAGCTATTTGCACACAGATTTCTAGATTCTACTAGTGCTGCTAGTTTTGTGTAATTTATTAAGCATTTTGAGAAATATTTATTTTTCTAAGCCTAAAAGTGATTCTCTGAAAGTTTCAAGAAACTTGACCAAAAGACAGTACAAAAACACTGGCACTTGAATGTTGAATGTCACCCATATGCGTGAAAATTTCTATTTCAGGGTAGCGTGAGCTTTTTAAATGTTAGTCACATTGGACTCAGTCAAAATGCACACCTGTTGCTAGCCACGAGGCGCAACGTCTCGAGGAAACCTGATTGGCAAGTCGAAATTCAAAGTCCAAAATGCCAAGGTTTGGATAAGTTGTCAAAGAAACACATTTTCCTAAGTGTACTGGTGCAGAGTGTCCAGAATATCTAGTTTTTTTTTTTTTTTTTTTCTTCCTTTGGTTGAGTTTTTTAATTATTATTATTATTATTATTTATTATTATATATTTTTTTGTTCGAGTGAACGTCTGGCACACAGCAATCTTAAAACATGTGGTTCTTCTCTTGTTGCATTTACATATTTGGTGCACCTCTGGTGTTGGACCTTTTTGGAAGCATTTAGCAACTTTTGGCAATTAGCAATAAGTCTCGTGGAGACAAGACAAGACCGTAGGACAGATTGATTTCTGGGACGATTCTGGAAGAAGTTTGTGGCAAAAAGGACTGAAGATTTGAAAAGTTAAATGCCAGTAAAGGCAACACCAGGGCTCCTTAGATTTAGTATTTGCTTTATGTACTAGTTTAGAAGCTGTGCACTGCATGAGAGAACTCAGCTGTGCGTTATTGTATGATTTTACCAAAATAAAAGTTTGAAATGCAAAGCCCTTACAAAGCTGTTTTGTAGCCTTTGTTGATTACAGAAATGGCAACCGCCTTCACTTTTGTGCTGCAAGTTCAACAGTTGCCATACAACAAGCTATGTGCTGCCCCACCCCTGTCATGGGATCCACACGTGTTCCCAGGATGCACTGGAGGTGCAGTCCAGCGTGCTGTGATTCAAGAGGCCTTCACCATGATGCTCCAAACCACCTGAACAAGCTCCTCTGCACTTGGAAGAGAATGGCTGGGCTCGGAAAGGCCCCCAGCTCCAGCCTTCCACACAGAGGTGGATTGGCGATGAGCAAAAGAACGAGGAGGAGTTTCTCTGGGGTTGCTGCTGGGCTCTCTCACAGAGATGAGTCTCACAAGGTTTATTAGCCATATTGCAAGAACCCCTCAAGTTACCACGGCGACCTTCACAAGGACAAACGGGAAGAAAGACTTTCACCCATAAACTTGCTGCAAACAACCCAGTGTGGATGAAGATGGAGGGTAGATGTTCCCGATTTGCCACAGACGAGTATTGCTGGCAGGCTAAGCCAACCGCTGGCTCCCGACACAACCGGCCGTCTTTCGGCAGCTGCGGTTTGCCGCTTCTCTAGGGGATGGCCGGCTGGTTGGAGTAAGGAGATTACAGCCAACAGCCTCCCCTGCTTTTATGCTCCCTTAATCCCTGCACTCATCTGCAGGATGCTTTCTGCCATTAAATGATGGATTTCAGGGGGAGGTGGGGTCAACTATATATATACACATTTGTACAAGAGACGGGAAGCGTAATCCAGAAGGAGATGTGGCGCGCGTGGGACAGCAGGTGAGTTGCCCTAGAATAGTGTGTGCTTTCGATGTATCTTGGTGCTAGAATTTTGAGTCGAGTCAATTTATGCTTCCTGATATTTAAAGTTACTCAATTTCATTCAAGGTAGCTCAATGTTAAATCAGCACCTGCTTATTATTATTGTTACCAATTCAGGGGAAGTACAAGAGCTTCGCAGCAGCAGACGTTTCAAACCAACAAGCTTTTTGAGGTTACGCTAAACTCGGTTCATTATTTTAGTAACGTTGTGAAGGTCCTGTTGGATCCTGATGTAAACTACAACATCCTGAAATGACTTGTGGGAAGTTTCTAGTCGCCCATTTTAACTGCTCAACCTAAGCAACTTTTGTGATCTGCACAGGTTCTGCCCATGTTCTGTCCTGATGTGCCAAAGGTGAAGAAGACCTGATGTTTTTCATCATTCTGCAGGGTAAGCACTAAGTTTGCTTGTGGCTGTCCGCACAGTAGAGCTCAAGGGCTTGAGTCGGCTACCGACCTCGTACTCCCAAGCAGCATCTTCACACTGTGGTGTGAGTTGCTTTAGATTAAGGTGCAGCTCAGCTGAGGCCTTCACTACCAGTTGCCTGGAATAATAATGCAAAAAAAGAAAAAGTGTTCTTTTGGAGCAGTAAAAACATACAAATCCATTGCCGAACGCTCCGCAGCCGCCTTGAATCGCACTGCTGTCCACCTTGCGTAATGCCGTGTGGGTCGTGATAGTTGCCAGAACATTCTCTGCTGATGCCGACTTCTTTTGTTGCGGAAGTAAACTTGGTCACAGGTGATGGTCCAGAAAATGTAATTAAAATGATCTCAAACCAACAAGGTGCAATTGTTTAGCTCAACTAATCTGTCATTTTAATCACCATAATATTCAAAATTAGACTGAGGCCATATAAATAAATAAATAAAGAGCACAGGAGCAGCCCCCCCGATCTCTACAGATTACTGCTATTGCAGCCTTTTAATCACATATAGTTTATGTAGAAGACAGCCTTGTTTGCTAAGTGATTGCTCTTACGTCCGCTGCCCGCTCCATTACTTGGCAATTTCTGCAACCTGCTGCACGCACTCAATAGTTTGACCCCGGTGAAGAGCCTAATGCTCATCCCAGGGGATCTGCGCATGACATGGTTGCCCATTAACATGGTAGCCGTTTCCGGCAGAAGAACAACCGGCACCTCTTAAACCAAGCTGAATTCAGCTGGAGGTCGAGGCCACGGGATCTGGTCTATGGCTTTGTTATTCTTCTGTATGACTAAATCTTTTGAATGTAACTCAATTTTAACCAATGGCCATTTACCTGATTGTTTTCTACCTGTGAAGTGAAGAGTTTTCTCTGATCTTGCAAATGTTTACCATGGCTTTTGTCAAGGCTTCTGCCTCCAAAGCCAGTAGCACACCTGGAGTTAAAATGCATCTGAGCTGTAGCCTCGGTGGCTGTTGGTGGACCTGCTGAATGGGTGCCCGTGTAAGTGTGGTATTTTTCATGGTGGCCATGAGCACTTGCACAGTAAACCCGGCACTTCTAATTCAACGGCATACTCAGGTCATGCAGCTACATGGTAGGATGCGTAGTGTTGGGTATTAAAAACCTTTCTGTTCCCGCCCCCCCTTGCAGTGTCTTTCCTTCTGCTCGCCCCAGTCCTGGCCCCCTGGGGTTGCACTCGCTCCTGCCCAGCCAGCTGCACCTGCACCCAGGAGGGTGGCTGCACCGTGCTGTGTGACCGTGCGGGTTTACCCGAACTGCCCAAGGAGTTCCCCTGCGAAGCCTCCTCCATCAACCTTGACAAGAACAGCCTCAAGTTCCTGTCAGAAAGGGCTTTTGGTACCCTGCCCTCCCTGCGCTACCTGTCGCTTGACCACAACAACATCTCCTTCATCACGCCCGGGGCCTTCAAGGGGCTGCCGAACTTACTGGAGCTCCGGATGGCCCACAATGAGTTCATACGTTATCTGCACACTCGTACGTTCACAGCGCTTAAGAGGCTAAAGCGCCTCGATCTGGCCGACTGCAACCTCTTCAGCATGCCAGACCGCATTTTCTTAGAGCAGACGGTCCTCCAGGAGCTGCTTTGCTACCAGAACAACTTCCGACGCATCCCTGGTGCCATCAGAGGAATGGAGAACCTCACCCACGTCTACCTGGAACGCAACAAGATTGAGGCTGTGGCCTACAACTCCCTACTGGGCCTGACCAAGCTCCGATATCTGAACTTGCAGGATAACCGCATCAGTGTCATCCATGACCAAGCCTTCCAGGATCTCCAGCACCTGGAGAACTTCTATCTGAATGACAATCTATTAACTGATCTTCCCAAACAGATTTTCAAGGGACTCTACCGCCTGAAGATGCTCAACTTGGGTGGCAACATGCTCACCAACATCTCCAAAACCTGGTTCAGTGATCTAGTGGAACTGGAGGTGCTCTATCTGGATCGGAATCGTCTTTGCTTCATTGAAGAAGGAGCCTTTGAGAACCTCACAAGCCTCATTTCTCTCCACCTCAACAGCAACAATCTTACCAGCCTCCCTTTCTCCGTGTTCCAGCCAGTCTACTTCCTAGGCCACCTCTACGTGTTCCGGAACCCCTGGGAGTGTGACTGTGGGCTTGAGTGGCTCAAGGAGTGGATGGAGAACTATAGGCTCGTCAGGGACATCCCCTGCGCTTCCCCGTCCTCGGTGTCAGGTTTGGACCTCAGCGAGGTAGTCTTTCACAGACTGGACGGCATCTGCGTGGACCCAGCGGAGCTAAACCTGACGACCATGGCTCCTACGCCCACCGTGCTGTGGCGCTCCACCACGGAGAATAGGTTCAGCAGTCTAATCTCTAAGCTTCTGCAGGAAGAGATGGTCAATACGAGTGAGAGGTTCCGGAACGGCAGCCTGCTGGACCAGATGGACAGCCAGGTGTCAGCAGGAACATCAGCTAGGTGTCTGCTGCCAGTCATCCTCTGTGCTGTTATCAGTGTCATGGTGCCAGGATCTACAGCAGGAGAACCCAGCATTGCCTGAAAGGCTGAGGAAGAGAGGAGAATGCAGCTGGTTTGCAGGGGACATGTATCCACAGGCAAAATCCTTGTTCCTGAAAACCTCACTAGAAATCATTTTCTTCAAAGCCATTCCAGCTGTTCTTCCACCGGTACTTTTTTGGGGCCTCATAGTGCAGATGCCAGAGAGCAAATGTAAAGCATTCATGGATATAATGAACACATGATGTGGATACGGAGACCACCGTGAAGCTGGAGACAAAAGAGGAAAACGGCGATCAGGAGGAGCGCAGCTGTGAAATGGCATGGAGCTGTCAAGGGGCAAAGGCTGTAGAAACTGCACTAATGCTCTTCTTGTACTTTTTTCTTCTAATTATGACATTTCAAATGCATTTGTGATGGCCATTACGCTAATGGCAGTGAACTACACATCTCTGTTCAGTCAATTTAATTCTTACAAGCTGTTAGTTTGTCTACAGTACTGTGTTGAGTAAAACCACAGTAAAAAGAAAAAGTACCATTTTCTGTTTGTGCAGAACTGGTCTAAACACTTCAAAATAAGCAACTTTAATGGTCAGTTGTCTTGTGTACGCTGTGTAGGCAAGTGGCAGCATAAAAATGCGGTGAAAAGGAAGCGTCGTTGCAGCAGATTGTCATGGCGCTGCTTTTAAAACGTTAATTATTGGCCTTAACTTTAGAAGTGCAAGTCATTGTTTAAGCTTTTCAATGTTTTCAGTTAGATGGAACCCGTTTAAATCTGGAAAACAACAAAAGTACCTTTGTAAATTTAACATTTGTCAGAAATGCAAACATGGAGAAAATAACAAAACAAATGTTTGCTGTCTGGTGTTGCTTTTGGTAGGAAAAACATTGCAAGTCCTTGAACAGATGGCTTTTCCTGTTTGATTCATTCAACTCAGTAAATTTAGATTTGCCGGCTTTTAATAAATGCATTAAGCTCCTTAAAACATGAGGCTTATCTGTGCTCTTTAAGCGTTTCCCCAAGTTAACCAAATGGAAAATGCTTACCACTGCCTGGTTCTCTGCATATGAGATGGCTGTCTCCTTAATCCTACTTTTGCCACCATTGCAGCAGGCCCTTTCCTTGCATAATTAACTTTTGCTTTTGCTTTGTCCCCTGAGTCTCCTTCATTGTTTCAGTGGTCATATTGCAGGTCTCATAACCAGCCTGGCTGTCCAGACACATCTACAGGTTAAGTACCAAGTGCTTCAAGCTTGTTTAAGGTTTCAAGAGGAGCACAAACTAATTTACCTTTGGTCCACTGCAGCTGTGACCTGATGGGGGAGTCTGAAAAGAGCTTACTCTCACCTGGATGGATCCATGTTCATCTGAGCAGTAGGATTGCATCCTCCATGATGCCTTTGGTTCATCTGTGGATGGGATGCTTAGCTATGGCAACAATGCAATGGCTGTTGCATAAGCAGGCACTTCCTTCAAATGACAGAGCTTGCACTATGGTTATGGCCCTTTGAATGTCACTGTAAGCAAGCATTGCTTCAGCAAAATTGGAGAAATGTACAAGCATTCCTATGGTTCATCCATCACTGCGCTGGGGGTGTTGCTTGGCAAGGCTCTGTTCTCCTGCAGCGTTTGTACTTTTATTCTGGCCGGCCAACCTGTCTTGTCCAGGTCTGCCTAGTAAAGAGGATTTCTGAGCTCAGGCTTGAGTTTCTGCAATGAAAATGGTTCCATTTTAAAAGACTGAATGATACATAAACACATTTGCTAATGCAGGGAACCATTCCTGCCTGTTGCACCGGCCTCTCTTTCAGACCGTTGAGGTACTAATCGAGTAGCATAAGAGAGAAACCAGAGAGAAAAGCTGTGTGTGTGAGTGAGTGGGAGACAAATCCAAAGACGTTACATTTTGAACACATGAAATATATTTTTAAAAAAACTGTTCATACTGAAGTTCTCCCCCATTTGCAGAGGAATAGACACAGGGCAGCTTGAAGACAGCAGTTCCTCAGGTACATTGCCTTTTTTGTTCTCTCAACACACAAACTGCTTTGTTGTTTGCAAAGTTCATTACTTGCAAAACATGTGCACCTATTTTGAAACAGTTACACACAGAATAAAAATGAGTATTTTCCTTTTGATTGAACTTAAAACAATACTCGACAACACATTTCTGGAACGGCGGCTCCCCCAGGTCTCCTCGGGGAAAAAAGAACTCAGGACATTTCACAGACACAGCTCGCTACATGGCCAACCAGAAATCGCTTGTTCGTAAAGTTACCCAGAATGCAAGGGATGTGCATAGGTGTCATTTTTCTTCTGCTTCCATTTTTGTTTTCCCCATATGTATGGAATGTTCTCTGTTGCAGGTAACAGTACTTTGGACACGGATAACACTGACTGCATGTTGGTGCTGTAGAATGTCTACATGCGTGAATCCTCATTCAAATCTAAACATTGATGGGGCCGTTTAGAGAGACAGCATCCACACGGAAGGGAAACGACGTCAAATGAGTCACCTGTGACATGAAAACAAAACCCACCTGTGAACCAGAATGTACTGCCAATGTAGTACATTAAGGTTTGGACTGCAAACAGTGGCTAAACAAGCTGAAAAGGCCAGGAACCGGGCAAAAGCCGGCGCAGTGTTCATGTGCTTTTCGTCAGTTGGCAGAGGTGGTGCAGGCAGGAGCTATGTTCGCATCCGACGCGTGGCGCACGACGCCTCCAACAAGGAAGTGAGTGCTGAATCCAATCGCTCGCTGCATCCGTACTCGTGACCGCTGCCAGATACTGTCTCTTTAAAGCCGATGTTGCCTCCTAGCTATAAGGACATGACAATATTTTCACTTTATACAACATTACATTTAGGTAGTCTGTAAGGGCCGAGACTGACCAACCACAGGCTGTGTACACTGAGGTGTCCGAGGTGCTTCCGAGGAAAGAAGTCCTGCGGGTGTTGCAAAGAGGGTGAGGGGTGGGGTGATGCACAGGTTGGGTGGGGCCTAGTACACCCAAGAAACAGGTACCCACTGGGTTGTTGTGGACACCAGGTCAATGGCTTCCTCAAGGCATCTGATGGTCTCATCGATCTCGTTGTTGATGATGGTCTGATCAAAGTAGTGCGCGTAGGTCTTCTGCAGGATCTCGGACTCCTTCTGCAGCCTCTGGAGCGACTCGTCCTGGATGGGAAAGAGTAGAGTAAAGGAGGAGCCGCAAGCCGCTGAACACGTCACGCACCGGCCCTGGGAACCTCCACAGTACTGCAGATACCCAGGAGAAGCCAAACTTCAGACAGGAACCTTACCTACGAACAATGCACACTGGGATACAGTGGCTGTCACACAAACCAAAACTCTTCAATACCTTTAAAATTAGTTCCAGTATGAGGTCCTGCCATGCTGATGGCCACTGGAGCAGGATCCTCAACAAACTAAGGCCAATGCATGAAAGAGGCTCTGACACTCCTTATCTGCTCCACAAGAGCAGCCCCCCAGCAGCTGAAGGATTTGGGGGTGGTGGTGGGGGGCATCATGGCAGCTGTTCACGCTAAGTACATCACTGTGGTGGAACCAGAAGGGTGACATGAATGCAAAACACTAATGACCACCATCTGGGGCTAAGTTCATACTTACAGAGAGCTTTCTGCACCACCTGGGGAGCTGGATGGCATGAAGAAGGAACAGTAAGAGAAATGAGGAGATGAGAAGACCCAGTGTACAGACAAACCTACAGCTTCATCTGGGGGGGGGGGGGGTGAAAACCCACAGGAGCCGGAAGCTAAAGGTGGGTTCCGTTTCATACAAACCTCCTTGCGGTAGACAGAGAGGATGAGCAACTGTTGTTCAAACATACAGTTCACAACTGACATGTTTCTCAACAACCAGATGTTACGTCCCAGTATGTTTCTGTTGGGTTTGGGAAGCTGTTGGGGTATTTACAGAGGTCCAACGATCACTGGTCCTTCATCCGGCCACTCAGCATTGTTGATGAGATCATCACAAACCTCCCAGCTATTATGTCCCTGTAGAAGTCTGCTGTGTGGCAACGGTTCCGGATCAACTCCATCGCCAACAGTCCTGCCACCACTTCCTCCCTCTAGGCCAATCACCTCCAGGAATTGCCTCTTTAAAAAGCCCACCATTTTCTTAGTCCCCCACATTTATGTCTGTTTGAACTGCGACTTACACTGCTTGGTGATTTTGGATTATGTTTGAATAGCTTGTAAATAGAATTTGTCAGATTTGTGTTTGGGATACTGGTTTATTGTATTTGGTGGTTGTATATGGAATGTGGTGTCCTATTTTCCATTCGCGTGTTTTGTAGAAATCTTATATCAGCATAACTAGTTAGGCATGGAACACTTTCCACGTATCAGATAAGTGATTGGTCTTTGGCTCATATACAATAGAATAGTTGTTTTCACTTATGTACAGTACACATCCACTATCACTATAAATCACTACATTTTGTCAGAATAAAACCCTTTGAACCCCTTTCCCCGCTTGCCATTTTATGAGCAGCTCTTTTGACCCATAGACTCTGCAGAGCCCAACTGAAGGCATTGCAACACCAGAACATCTGTCACTGCTGCAGTGCTCAGGGGCATCGCATGCTGGGATGACAGTGGCCATGAAGCAGGGACAGCTGTGTCAGTCAGACCAATCTTGGCACATCTATCCCACTCTCACCTTGACTTTTCCACCTAAAATCTGTTAGCCGGAAGCTGCTGAAAGGGAAAGGGTGTGCACACAGCATTTGTTATCTGAGTGGAAAACTAAATGTGACTTTTTACATGATAAACTGGTGGAGATGGTAAAGCTTTACTTTACACCTTTGTGTTTATCTTAGGGTTTCAATACCGCATGCCAATTAACTTTTCAGGAACAAATTAATGTAACAGCAATAGTTTGAGAAGTGAATAAACTCATTACGCAACTATATTTAAATTTGTATTAAATTTTGCCATTTGACCAATTGACAATAACATTTGCATCTGCATTTGTTCAAGATCTGCCTCAGGGAGAAGAAACTGACTTTTAGAAATAGTTCAAACAAAGTGATCGGATTGACATTGAAAATGGGACGGAGTGCAAAGTTCTGTGTTCGTATATGTGTGTTGTCTTACATCGTTCATGCCAGGGGTCACAGTTGGAGCAGCAATGAAGACAACATAGGGGGCAAACTGGGCTGTTCGTAGGACCTTGAGAGCCTGTGAATTTAAAAAAAAAAAACAGTGATATTGATCAGCTTCTTGGTTTGCATCAACCACCAACAGTGAGAAAACCCCCAGCAATCTTTCAAGTCACAGAGGGACAACCCTACAGTCAAGACACAGAAGAGAAATCAAGTGTCAGCTGAGATCCCACTGAGGCACATCCTACCTGTGGCTCCACATCCAGTATCGATATGAGGCCCTGCTCATGGATCTTGCGTATCGTTTCCAGCCGGGTGCCATACATGGCGTCCTCGTGACTGCCGTATTCCAGGTAATCGTTGTTGGAGATGTCCTGCATCATCTGGTCATGCGATACAAAATAATAATTCTTGCCATTCTCCTCATCTTTCTTTGGAGGTCTGGTTGTGTCTGCAAAGGGGGTAAAGGAACACCACCACTCTTTAATCAAATGGCTCTGCTACCTAAAGGTAGCTGGTGCATGCCTCAGGAAGGGCACTTGTTGGCCTGTCTTGTTCTGTTCTAAAGATGCCAAGTCTGGATCCCAGTCCCACAGTTGAGCTTTGCATCAGTACTAAGCCCTCTTCAACTGCTTCCATCCCAGCCCCCCACTGTGGGCCCTGTGTGTGGAGCACTGCCACATGGCTACTTTGGCCTCCATCTTGGCCCAGTTGTGAGCATGGAGAGTAGACGTTTGCCAACAATGCTGCCCTTGGAAGGGCTACTAATTCGGTGGTCCACTGCTGAAAATGTACAGCAGCTGCCCTGTTCCTGTTTTCTAGGCCACGGTAATGCTTGAGACTCTTTCTTACCCACATGCTGTCAGATGCTGGCATTCTTTTACCAGCCTTATAAAACGTTATTATAATCCAGCAGTCTTTGTTGAGTTATTCTGTTCACAGTGAGCATTCATGGTGCCGGATTATCCCACCGAGGGTGGCAGCTGTGACAGCAGCAGGGTGTTAACATGCACAGAAGAGCCTCCCTGTGTTTGCGGCGCTCTGTATGGGCATGAGCACAGAGGAGTGACTGCAGACGGGCTGTGAATTGTGGCAGTGGATGAAGATTCCCAGAGGTTCAGTGGAAGAAGGTGGTGAGCCTGCTGTGCTTGTAAACAGAGGGTAGCACAGTATTGGTCGTGTTATGGTTGCGGATCGAGGGCCCGGAAGCTGTGCTGAGGTATTCCACCCCATCGTGTTTGCTGATGCAGTGGTGGTGCCAGGCATCATCCACACTGCAGTCCTTTTCAGGGGTTGGCTGGTCTGGCAGAGCTGTCAGAGCTGCTTTCTGTTTGTATTCACACTCTGTACCTGTGTCTGCTGTCACTCTTGTGTGTGCAGTGCTGCTGTAGCCCTTTAACGCATCTGTGGGCAGATGCCTACAAAGTGCTACAGCTTGAAAAGAGTGGGAACAGGTTGTGTGTCTTACGTGGTATAGGGTAAGCAAATCTGTCTGGGTGCTTTGCGATCAGTGTGTTCTTGATGTGCCGTCTGCCCACCCCGTGGGCGCCTGCAATGGGAGACAGCTGTCAATCATGAAGTCGAGCTGCCATTAAGTTACTTATCGACAGCAACAGAGGAGGGAGCTAGACTCACGCACCCAGCAGGACCAACGTTTTCCTTTTAAAGGCTGGCAGCTTCACGACTTCTTCGTACGTTACGAGGTCTAGTTGGTCAAACACTGCAACAGAGAGGAGGCCACAATCAGGTCACGACAAACATATGTAGGTGATGGCAGGACAGCCATACAGTAATGCGGAGCAGCAGGTCAAGTGCAGTGACTTTCTGAAAGGGGAACAGAACACCACCACAGATGGGAGTGGGACATAGAACTTTAAACTGTCAAGAAACAAAGAAAAAAATCTAAGAATTATCAGGGGGAAAAATTGTCAGCAGATTTGTTTTTTGTTTGTAAGGATGACTGTAAGAGAAAGGATGGTTTTGGAACTGTCGTGTTTTTGTGGACCTACGGGATCACACAGCCTGCTATGTTTCCCTGCTCTGCAGCCGGCCAGACAGACAACTTTATGTGTTGTTTCATGAACTCACAGTCTAACAAACACACTGTGTGGCACATTCAGCGCCAGCTGCCTTAGGCAGGCGACAGTTTCCAGACCCATTTAAACAGTCTGTCTTTCTGTTGTACTCTTTTCTTATATTTCTCAGTGTGAACCATACTTTCTTTAGCTTCACAGGGGGATAGATCCTGCAGTGCTAATATGACAAAGCAAAAGCCAACAAAAGAAAAGAGGGATACACAAAGCAAGTGTACTGTAAAAACAGAACAGGGCCCAGAAGGGCAGGAAGTCACAACAGTTTCTCAACACTGGGATGGATTATGTAAACACAATGTATATTCTCTTCTATAATCCCTATATAATGACTTCTAATGGTAATTTTTAAAAGGGTCCTGCTTTGGTTCGCTAATATTACTGAGTGAGTTGTGCCAATACAGCGACCTCTGCAAGTACTGTGCAAATGTTAAAAGGCTGAGACATGGCCACAGGTGCACTGCTGTGCATGGCAGGTGTACATTTACAGGTCTCTTTACTTGTCCAGAAATTTTATCCTGGTCGTGAGAGGCTGAACTGTGAAATCTGATAGGCAGTAATGGTGCCCCCTTCACAGCTCCCTTTTCTCCTGCCTTGCTGGTCTGACTGAAGTAAGGAGAAAACTGTCATCATGGAGCCGTCAGGGAGCTGAGGATGAACAACAGGTGTTATGAACTGCGGTTGACATCTTTTGCATAAATTGGCTTCAGTTTGAAAACCAGGACTGCAGAGCAAGTACACCTGTGTCCCGCAAAGGAAAACCAGTTCTCGATTTCCTTTAAAGTTATTTCCACTCTCTTGTTCCCTCACGAAGTTGATTTTTGGTGTCACAGTGGCTGTGGGCCATTAAGAGTGAAGACAGACAAAAATCACAGAGAGGAAAGTGGAGCAAAAGCAGTAAAGGGCAGGATCAACCTGAGTTACTTACATGCAGAGAGGCCATTGGGAGGGAGACAGCATGAAAAATTTACAAGGGGAAAGGGGTCATTGAGACACGGTTAAGATGAACTGGTTCACACAAGCTGTTAAACGAGGCACACAGTGAACACTCAAACACAACAGTTTCAGAGGAGGAAGCGCAAAGCCAACATTAAGTATGCATTGAGGACCCAGACAAGGCAGACAGAAGATATCTTTGCTGAGACGATACTCAGTGAGTCCCCTGCAGACCGGGAGAGACTCAATAGGCACCTACAAATTGTACATTTTACAGAATTGCTGTCCACAAACATTGGCAACAGTGAAAAACGTGCCTTTGGGGCTGTGTCAACAGAACAAATATTCAGTTTATTCAGAAGACGCACGACTTATCTTTGAGAGGGTGTGGAAGTGACGTAATTGGAAATGTTTAGTGTCATTCAACTGCTTGATAGTAAGTACAGTGAAGTCCACTTAAGGAAATACTAGTTAAACGGATAATTCTCTTTAGTGGCTAAAACTTTCTAGTGTCATAGCTCACATTCCTATGTTCATTACAGTAGTTAAATGGACACACACTGTTCACCCCTTTGGTGATTGTAAATCAGTTAAACTGACACCACCACCACTAGCCCGACTTGTCACTTTTCAGTCGGCAGGCGGAAGGTTTGCTGGTTAGGTCACTTGCTGTGCAAACTACATCCTAGAGAGAACACTGCCCACCAGCTACACCCATATAAACCACTGATCCTAAACTGGCTGCAAAGTGTGGTGTGATTCCACAGACAGTACTGAGGGTCCCCCTTCTCTGGCAGCTACAGTACAAGCAGTGGGCATCCCATTTCCTTTTATGGAAACCAGCACTGGAAAGCTGCACCACCTATAGATGTTCATACAAACTTCAAAATGAGATAACTGAACTGGGATATAAATATGCTCTGCAACGGTATATAATGGCCTGTTATGCAAAGAAACAGCAAACAATGCTTTTGAGGACTATGACATGTACATAAATGCAGTACTTTACTCTACATAGGTAGTAATATATTCTTTACACCTTCACAAAGCTCCTTGGATATGTATTGTCCTTTGATTTAGCTTGCAATTTCTAGCTTGTAAAACACACGGTTAAGTGAATACTCTGCATAACTGGATGCTGTAAGTCCAGCCCCAAGGCTGTCTGTTAAAGTGAGCTCGACTGTAGCTGGTTTGCATTTACTTGGTTGGCAGACACTTTTCTGTACAGCGACATACAACTCCAGGGAAATAAAAATGCATGAAGCTGCTACAATGCTGTCCTGCTGTTCTGTCTCCTGCACAGTCTGAGGTCTAATAAAAACAGCTCTGCCTCCTTCCTACTACCCTGGGTCAGGGCACGAGCTCAAGCCCTTGGTTTCATAGCACAGCAGCCCATAAATGCAGCTAATATGCCTAAACTGAAGAGAACTGTCAGCATGAGGAAGACCCTCTGCTGTCTCCAGGCAATTGTGCTCCAGCACTGGACGGAGAGAGGAATACAGCTTACCCACAATGTACCTTGTGTCTGTCACTGTAGCTCAAGTAGCCCTCATACAGAGGCTTGGCACACATTGGAAACAAACAGGACTACCTTCAGTTCTCACAGCCTGTTCCGTGCTCTTTAAAACCCAACTTTACTCTTGTGGCTAGAATTTTTTTTCATTTTTGTTTTTCTTTGTCTCTAGGAGCTTCCATCGCTTCAACACCCTTCAACACAGGAACTATAGCCAACAACAGAAAACATTAAGCAATGCCTAAATGAATAACAATAGTTTTCTCTAAGAGAGTAAGAAGTCAACACATGTTGTACAAATAAATAAAGCAGATGGATCAAAAGGTGCCGTAAGTGATGCTCAGTCCTTCTGCTGTTATTCTATTTTCAGGTTAATCTTTTGCCCGAGGTGGGTTAAGGTGACACTCCTAACTTGGTGCGTGTATTTATCTGAACTTGTCATTACCTGTTTGTGTGTGTGTGTGTGTGAATTCATCCACACCAGTAGTTCTGTGCTCACTGGACAGCTGATCAGACAGTCTGTTCACTAAAGTGTAGTCTGGTGTTTCCCATCATTACCGACCCCCTCCATGAAAGCAAATTTCTGCTAAGCACATGCTGGGTGTTCAGAGGGACAGCAAGTAGTGTTGTGTTTAGGTATGCTGCTGACAACCTGAAGGCATCTGTTTCAAAGTGCTATTCCTGCAGTCTATTTATCTGGCACTGATATGGTAAAAAGTACCTGACTATAGACGGGTAAATCACTGTAAAGGTGACAACCCAATGCTGTAAATTGTCTTAAACAAAGACATCAGCTGAGGTTAGTAATATTTACAAGTAATGCTGCTGTGTTGCTGTAGATTGGTCACAATTAAAGTGTGTGGAGTCTGTTGGGGGGTGGTAAGAAACTGACCTGTGTTCCAATTGCCCTCACAGCACATAACCACATTCTTCCTGAGACACTCGATACCCCCTGAGCTGCCGGTGACACCTGAGTCCTCATGGTCACAAGTCACACAGCAAACGTGACCGTCTCAGCTGCTGCTGTGATCTCCAGTTGAAACGGCTCTAAGTGCAGTGGGGCACAACCACTGTACCTGTCTTGGCACCTCAACTGTTTCCTGGTAACAGAGCAGCCATTTTGGTGGGCATTGTACAGACAACATTGAAGCGTAATAATGCAGGAACACAATCTGCCTAGCAGCTCACTCTTGCTCTTTGAGTGTAAGGCTATGCTTCGCCCATTTTGGCTCGATCACCAAGGCAACTGTGGTTAAGGAGACAGCTTTCCCCTAATGCAGCAGGTTCTGAACTTCCTTCTATTCTGGGAGGTGCTGGCGAGAGACATGGGATACTGCACTGCTCCACGCTGCTCGCACATGGCATCCCCTGTGCCATCCTTTCCAGGCTCACTTTACACTGACCAGTGCAGCATGTTGCTCATATGTCACTGTGAGGGAGATGGCAGGCAGCGAAGACCTGCTAATTCTTTATGTCAGTGTATTTGAAACAGGGCTACAGCAGGGACCTGTAGCTGGGCTCCTGACCCCAAATGCTTTTCACCTCGCAGCAACATCCTTCTGCATGAGTCATTGCTGGAAACTCATTGTTTGATAAATGGCTGCAAGCTAGATTAGCCGCTCTGGCCAATGGGATCTCTGCAGCTAATAAACACTAATAAACAACTAATAAACTATGTGCTGAAAGGGGCTGCTATTTTCTGGGACAGCAAGGGAACCTTTGTTTTTCCCAGCAGCAGCACAGTGATATTTGCCTACATTCTGGTCCCCCTCACCTCCCTGCAGAGATATCAGCAATGCAGACGTTTGATTCTGTCTGCAGTGGGACCAAATCCTGCCACTATCTGTTGTGAGACTGTGACAAGGCCCTTGGGGTGCTACATTGTGTGCTGTACCTGCGTTGTGCTTGGCTAAATATTTGTCCTTGTACTGCTTCTTTTTCTTGCCAAACCAGGTACAGCTGGCTTGCTGCTCCTGTTTCGTTTTCTCCATCGCAATGCAGGCAACACGCCTTGGGGAGAAGGGGAAGAGGATGTTAGGAAGAATAATTCTGGCATCATAAAACAGTGACAAACGACATTGGGTCCAACCAGTTACAGACTGTGAGGGCAACCAGCCTGGGATGCAAAACTCTGGCTACTTACCACTCCTGCAACTCGGGAGAGGGGATGAGGCCAGCTGTGCCATTCTTGGTGTTCTCCAGCTTGCCCTGCCACCAGTTGTGGTCATCCTTGCTGATGATTTGGATGATGTCACCGACCCTAAAGCGGATGCCTGCCTCCTTGCAGGGAATTAGGTCGTCCTTGGCAGGGTCATACTCAAACTGCGCTCTCACATAAATCTGCAGGGGGAGCACACCGGTCAGCAGAGAGGCAGGGTGGGGCACACTTAGAGGCTGAAGGCTAATGAGTACCTCAGTGGACCGCTGTAGGTCGCACTGCTGGAGCATGTTCGGCTAAGGCAAGCGATGTTCTGCACACGTGACGGCTGTGGATGAGCTCAACCACCAACATGGCCTAGTCACCATTTGAAGTCCAAAGACACACAAGTGCAATATGTGGAAAGTCCGTTTCAGCTCTGAGGTGGAAGAACTCCCCTCTCAGAGAGGCAGTGAGACTCTAAGTGACCCAGTAAAGTGTCCTTCATATACAGAAGGAAGTCCTGAGAAGAGGACAGTGCTAAGCGGTATATTTAACCCTGTTAACCTGAAAACCCCTTTGAAACCAAAGTGATGTAGAATGTGGAAGTGGCATTATTTATTCCTCTAAACTCAACTCAACTGAAGTCACATCTTTTTGACTTATGCATACAGCTGTGGCCTTGGTCGGAAGCCTGAGGATCTGCAGTGTAAAAGCATCATATAAGGAGGATTTGGCTCATTCCCAGCACCCATGTTCAGCACTCTGTGGCACTCTGCTCTGTAAAAATTAATTTAAAGAGGAACACGTTGATGGGGGCTAACTCAGCTACTAAATATTTTGCTTCCTTTGTCTAAAGATGTGAAATCATTTGGTGGGACTAGTATGCACTAATAAGGGAAATCAGGAAGGAGGAAAAAACTTTTTCCACATTACCACATGTGAATTCTGAAGAATTTGATATGGGTTTGCACTGGGAAACTGTTGGCTGTAAAGTGCAGCTCACAGTGTGTAATGTGGATAGTGAGGCCTAACATGCGACTCTGGATCATTCAAGGTGTTACTTGGCATGTTACTTTGAGGAAAGACCTTAATGGGAACACAGCCTTAAAATCAGCCTCTTCTTTTCTTTTCTCTTCTATTTTTATCTTTTCTATTCTAACATGACCACTCACTATAGTTATTCCCAATAAACAGTCTGCTTCTTGCAGGCAACATGGATGCAGCAGGTGGATGAGGGGGGATTATGGGTGCTCTGGCCAAACAGCTGGACCAGCAACACATAGTGAAAGCCAGCAGAAGAAGAGCAGCACACTGGTCACCCAAAGGAGGACTGACAACAGCACTTCTTTTTATCCACTTCCTTATTGTCCATGCGAAATGCTGTTGAATCCAAGTTCTACTTGTATGATTTGTTAACATATGTTGTGAACGTTGTTGTCATGCTGTGTCGAGGTTGCATAAACAACACCTTTAACAGAGGGTCCCAATGAACAAACAGATGACTTCACTAAGGTCACAGTTAGTGCCTGTTAATAGCAGTGTTTACTTGCAACATTTATGTAAACAGTGACAGGGAGGGATAGTGAGAGGACAGGGAGCACAGGGAGCCAAAGCAGAGACTGAGCGCATAGGGGGGACCAAGAAATGAGAGGGCGGATGGGTAAAGCACCATATTTACCTGTCTTCCCTTCGGCTGGATTGTGGTTGGCAAGTCCTTCAAAGGAAAAACACGGGTGAAAGAAAGAGTGACCGTTTACAAGGAGTGCAGACACAACAGCACATCCAAGGCCAAAGAGAAATAAGTCACAACCCACCATGAGATTAACATTCAGACGGCACACTAGTCAAAAAAAGACTATAAAAAAAAACAGAAAGGCGCTTTCACTGGATTTGATTTCACAGGCCAAGGCGCCAACGACCTGTCTGTGGGCAGCAAGCTGGAGGCAGGTTAGCGCAAGCAAGCGTCTACACCACACCGTCGTACGAGTACGAGGCCATGCCCCAGTGAGCCCCCAGCTAGTTGGCACTGAGCGAGCAGCCCCACTGGTGGCCCCCGAAGACAGTCCGCATCCTCAGCAGACATGCTTCTGCCCAGCAGGGGGCACAGCACTACATACTGCTGGAGCCTGTGTCTTTGCAGGTGTTTTGACACAGCGTGCTCACTGGCATGAAGTAAGCAGCATCTGTACACAGGGATACGTCAGCAGCGTAGCTGAGGAGCTCCGGAAGCAACCATAAGCATCTCTTGATGACTGCTGAGTACAGATGGCGAGTGTGACGAGGATCAGTCACTGAGCTGACCTTTGACCCCTCTTGGAGGGTACATGGGGAGAAACACCCAGTATCCACTTGGAGTGTATTAGAAACATGGGCTGTGTTTCATGTGCAGGTCTGTGTGCGCGTGTGTCTGTGTCATGGGAATCACACCCACAGTAAGCACACCAATTTGAGAACTGAGATAGCGGAAACGAGGCCCAGATCAGGTGCTCTGATCGTGATGCACACTTCAGAGCAGCGGGGTTAACCTATGTGTCATTTCCAGTTGCTTCACAACAAACAATAAACATACACAATTATGAACACAGTGAGGTGTTTGTGGTAAATCATAGTGCCAGTAGAGGGTGCTGGGAGAAAGGGGGTGACGATCAGGGGATACTGGTCCTTCTGGGAAATAAGGCAGCCTTACCAAGATGGAACTGTTAATGCTGGAATGCCCATTGGCAGGGGACTGTCTGGAGGTGCAAGGGGACTCTTTCTGAAATAAGACACAAAATTGAGCAACACAGATCCAAAAAAAAAAAAAACTGTCGCAGCAACACAGGGAAATGGGGGTTGCGTGTGGAGGGGTGGGGGATGGGGTGCTTGCCAGAACTGCAGTAGTCAAAGTGTAGTGGGGGGACATTAACACACAACAATTTCATAAGAAGGAAGCAATATTTTGCTCCTAGCTTTGGTCTTTAGACAAAAAAGTTAAAACTAAAATAATAGCTACTTCTGAACTCAGACCAACATCCTGGGTTTCCGAAGTTCTGCTTGAAAACCATTATCTTTGTCTCTTGATTTTCTTTCATCAATTCTGTATCACTCAGTTGTTCAGTGCTCTGCAACAGTCGAAAAAAAAAATAAAATAAAATGACCTGGACTTTAATAACTTGTTAAGTGCTTGGAAAAACATGAAGTGTGTGTTCGTACCCAGTTATGTACAAACTGAATGTATAACCTTGTATCTGTGCACTTCTCTGAAGCACCACAAGGTGGAAGTGTAGGTGCATTTACTGCCACCATTCATTTTGGACGTTTAAAGTCTTCTTTTGCTTTGATAGAAACAATAAAACTCAGACGCAGAACTAAATACAAAGTATCAAACGGAAATCCAGTATAATGGTTGAAACATTTTTAAGAAACTAAAATTATTAAAAAGATGGGCAGGGCCACTGCTAGCTAGCAACACACTATAGCTACAGTTTGAGCTGCCCAGCAAGTTCCATGACCTGGTGACCTGGGCAAGGTTGGGGAGGGGCTGGCTAGTAAGTGGGGTCAGAGAAAGCATGGGTGCCTGTTTCCTGTGGGGTTCCGGTATCTTGGTTGCGAAATTGGTGTGCTAGCTCCAGTTTCGATCTGAGCAGCATGGAAGCATTACACACACACAGCCATGAGCAGGCAGTTAGAGGATCACTGAGGGTTGCACACACACAACACTGTATCCACCAACAGGAATCCAACCGTAAGGGGGATAAGGGCAAGGAGTCCTCTGTTACCTCGCAGGAAGACGACTGCATGCGGTAGCTTGGAACTATTTTGAAGGTAATGCTCCCCCTCATCTCCCTCTGTAGAGACAAATACAGACAAGTTCAGGCATCCACCGCTGGTCGGCATGGAAACTGGCACTATGACAGCATACAGAGAATGAAAGATCATGTTGTGGCAGTGTAACCAGGAGTGGGTACAGGACACATTTCAGACAGATTCCTTCCCACCATGCAATTTGAGGTGTGGTTCATGGCAGTGGCGCTGTAGGCAAACCAATGGTGCCCACAACCACAAGGCACTGAAAAAAGCCATGAGTGCCATCAAGATGGGTCTGCATGCTGGGTTTTGGAGCAGTCTAATCAAAGTCCACACTTGAATCCTACTGAAATGAAAGTAGCAGTTGATGCTGATAAAGTGAAATATTCCAGAAATGAGGAAGTTCTGCATGGAGGAGAGGGTCAAAACTCCTCTGCAGCAGTGTGCTCAGTTAACAGTGTCTGGACACAGAAGCAGCTGCTAAAGGTAGCACTGTGCAGTGCTGTGAATTGCATAAGTATCACAAAATTTTCTTATTTGTTCAATGATACAGTATCTTAAAGATGTGGTAACAGTCATTAAATGAGGTCTGTATCAGTAAACCACTTCACCAGCACAGGGTTACAGTGGTCTAACATTCATGTAAAAATTGTACAGTATTTTAGAATGCCAGAAAGGACCAAATACTTTTTCATGGCTCTGTATTTCAGCTTGCCTAGACGCAGCAAATTCCTAGTTTACATACTGGAGAACTTCTCACCTCATATGCATTATAAAACCAAATGTTGCAAAATGTGGAAGTTTCCCACATTGCACTAAGAAAAATGCAAGTGATCTGATGTAGAAGAACAATAACTTGTTCTTCTAATTTGAAGAGCAATAATTTGTTTTCCACTGAATGCAAAATCTGCTAGACTTCCCCATTTTATTTCCCAGGGAACGACGAAATGGGCCGAACTGGATTAATTCCAGATTCATTCTTTCCGCAAGCAGCATGCCATAGTTCCTTCTTGCTTACAGGTTTGATTCTGTCTCAGAGCAAGAGGAAGTTGAGGTTAGCCATGGCCCCATTCTTACCAGCATCTTTTGAAGCTGCTCCACTGTCTGGTTGGCCACACTGATGCCATTGATTTCCCGGATCTCATCTCCAACGTGCAGTGTTCCTGGGAAGGGAACAATGGTCACTAATAAGAGATTTCTAAGAAAGACACAGCAGCTTCAGAAAAAAAGCTGAGGGGAAGTGTATTTTACCTTGTTTTTACCAAGCATTTTACCATAAAACTGACATTTCATAACACTAATGAAACAGTACAAGTCACCATTAAATTTATTTTTTCTTCTCTCCAAGAATATCTTGCATACAAGGATTATATTTGTGTTTTTTCCTGAGTGCCATCAGGGTCCGATTTATATGAAGTCACAAGTGAAAACTCCTGTCCAACATCCAGCTAGAGGATAACTTCACACACTTATGGCCTTTCCACAAATGTGCATTGGACATACCAGCTGGAGGCCATTATGGTGGCCAAGTGAGCTGCAGTACCACTGTCAGGCTCCTGTTAACCATGGAGTTGCTGTGCTAAGTGTTTTTTGGGGGGCAGTCAGGATGGTTTGGGACAGTTATGTTTGCATGTCTGTGGGCCGTTGGCCTACCTTGTCTGTGGATCATGCCACCATGCATTATCCTGGCCACAATGCAGTGGTTTAAGTCGTTCATCTTCAGTGTGATGCCCTACACGGGGGCAGAGGCAGGAGTCAGTCTACGGGATTTATTGATCACATAACTGAACTTATCCGAAACACCAAGTTGTTTGATTTCTGAACACACAGTGCAGTATTGATATCCACAGTCCCCCTCGGCCCCCTATAGCGGCGTTTCATCGAGTCATATCGGCCCCTTATTAACTGCTTTCTGACTATAATTCACCGCACTATATGTATGTGATTCAATTATAGTACTATTTAATTTTATTACACAACTACATGTTCATTAAACGTGACATTAGGGTATAAAAGTATAACTGTAATACAATATTATACAGTGCCACAATAAAAATATTACTCTTGTGATTTTGATTTACAGGATTTCCCCTCTATTAGGACCCCCCCCCCCATATAGTCCAGACTATATTACCGTATCAAGTACTGAAAATGGACTGTATTAAAATTTTATTGACTGCAACAAAGTGATTTCAAATTTGAGTTAGGTTATCCCATCCCATAGTTAGGCTAGTAAGTTATCCCATCTCACCTGGGTTCATAAATCGTGGTCCAAGAGTAGAAAGATGTACTATTAGGCGGATATGCGTTTGTCAATACAAGTACAATAATTTCTCAGAATCTGAATCTAATTTGCCCCTGAACACATGTTGGACACTGAATGCCTATTTTAAATAAAGCACTCCCAGCCCAGTGGCAAACATGTATAAAACTTTCAACCCATAACTTCAGCATGATAAACAAACAATAACTGCCTAATTAAAAAGCAATTAATATGCTCCTCAATGTGCATGTTTCTAGTGAATGGTATAGTGTGTACAGTACAGGACATTTTCGCATGTTAGCACCACCACCGGTACTACACACAGGAGATGAGAGGGAGCGGGGGGGGGGGTGTTTGGAGAGGAGTTCATGTGCTATGAGATGTTGAAGACGTGTAACCCACTGTGTCACAGCAACCCAAATTTAAATAAACGGGTCTCTTTAAAAAAAAAAAAAAATGCACAGTTATGTAATAATAATATGGTAACCCAGGGCAAATGTCTGGATATAAAGGAAAACAAATGGAAACAGCCAGCATGGGTGCATCTGGCTTTGAATGCATTCATAACAATATAAAATAGAGTTACTGATTACAAGACATTTGTAATTATTTATTTTACAATTTGTTGACTTAAAATTAATCAAGATTTTTATTTGCATTAAATTTTTTTTCTTGTCGATAATCCTGAGATAAAAATTTGTTATAACAAAAGTTTCCGTTAAAAAAACGATTTACAGATACTAAACAACCAATTGTAGTGAAAGCTCAGATAAGGAGATCGGATTGGCTGAGACCGATGCTGAGATAGGGACAGGGAGTGCTGTATGTGAAAGCATGTGATCATGTGTGCCACCTTGAGCCCTGCACAGTGTTTCCCAGTGTGTACCATGGGCTCGTCCGTGTTCTTCTGGAACTGCACAAGGCGCACGCGTGTCACATTCTCCAGGTCCATGTCACCATTGGCACTCTCAGGCGAGTCACCGTTCAGGTAGGGTGAGGTGGGTGGTGGTGTGACCCTCAGGGCCTCATCACTGTACACCTCGTGTGCGACAACATCGTGGGTCTGCAGTAAGGCCTGGAAACAAGAAGCAGTGCTGAGACCGACACACATAAAACATAAAATCATTATTTATACATACATTCGTGCAACAAAAATATATTCACATGTAAATTTGAAGAGGCAGACGAACAAACATATGTGCACATACTCATTCCTATGAATTCCATGGCTATTGTGGAGTGAAAACCACCCGTTTTACCACACTTCCACAACTGAGGAGAGAATGCAGTTTAAGTTGTTTAAAATTGTGTTTAAAATTCAATTCAGTTTGAAATGTCATACAGATCTGAGATCAGGAAATGTCTGTATGACTACTTTTACTGATAGGGAAGCAGTGTTTCTGACACCTTGAGTCACAAATGGACTTCCAATTGTGCTTATAGTTTGAGGAACCAGTGTGTACACGCACACAACAAAAACAACACACACACACACACAAAAAGTAAACAGAACAATGCAAACCAGTGTCTCTCGTGTTCAGCTGTTCAGAGGCCATGTAGCCTGACACACAGCGAGCCAACACAAGTAGCAGCTTGAGAACACTAAAGCAGAAGTTAAGCACTGGAGAACCCGGAAGATGGCAGGGTCACATCCTCCAGTGCCAGGCTGTTCTCAGGACTGTGTTCTCACAACAGCTGTACACAATGACAGTCATCTGGACAGCTGAAGCAAAGGGCCAACTACCCCCTGAGTAATGCATACCTCTGGTGTCAATAGAATACAACAGAACAGCAGAGACCCCCTGCAGTGCCCAGCCCTACATGTTTTGTACAAGGTCAGGATGCTTTCCTGTGCTTGGGCTGTGACACGTGACAATGTCTGTAAGATATTACCATGAACAGAAAGGAGTATGCACCCACCATCACCACTGAGCCCATACTATATACAGCCTGACGTCTGCTGGATATTGCTTTGTTTCACAAAACCACACCTGACACCTCTGAGAGCACCCAAAACACTGAGAATGTGAGCTCTAAGGAACAATATGCCCAACACTGTTCCCCACAAAGAATCTGAAGAGTAACTGGTTGTCCTTCAGTTTGCCATCTGTCAATAATTCTCTTAAACTCACGTCAATGGTTCCAAACTTCCGTTGCAGGTGATCGCCACAGTTATGTGGAGAACATCATGGTAAATAGCCCAGGAGCACTGCAACTCACCATGAAATGAGGCTGAGTGAGGATTCTCCTCAGTTCTTTAGCGTCGTTGTTTTCTGGGTAGCAGGAAATTTCCTCCAGGACCTGTGGACACAAAGACAGACATCAGATGCTTTTCCCCAGGGCTTGGGGGGGAAAATGGTCCCTGCTCCTGTGGCACATCTGTGGGGAGAGGGGGGAATGCCAAATCACAGCTTGCCCTGCCCATATCCCAGAAGCTCCTCGCCCCCACCCCTTCCTTTCCAAATTTTACACCCCTAGCATGGTTGTCTGATATCACACGGTGATGCCTGTGCCTCGCAGATTACTGCCAACTGCGTCACAAGCATGTTGAGTTTTGCTTGAGG
Organism: Heterotis niloticus; assembly: GCA_018136845.1. NCBI lineage: Eukaryota > Metazoa > Chordata > Actinopteri > Osteoglossiformes > Osteoglossidae > Heterotis > Heterotis niloticus. Next base: position 16,688,215 of record CM030906.1, read on the forward strand.
ATCTGCACAATTTCAAATATCCCCCTGGTCTAAGATCAGCGGTGAAACCCATCATGAGGCCCCTGGAAATAATGTCTTAACTGAGACAGCAGCTTTTCAGATTTTTTTTTCCATATGAGATGATCACAGGCAGCGTAAGCAAGAGACGTTGACATCCATAGACTTCTGTGGTCCTGCACAGTAAAGTGCTTTAAAGGGGCAAGACATGTGTAACATTTCTGAAAAGGACTTTGCTCTTACATATTTCAGATGTTTCAAAGCAGCACTCGCTTCATCTTGAATGCAATTCTTAACACAGGGAGACACACAGGAGAGTCAAACAGCTGTCTCATGGGTCCAAAGAGGCTTTTCCAGGGTCACACAAGCACCTCTCAGCCAATTAGAGAGCACCGGCGAGGGGCGGGTAGTATTTCACATGTTCCTTTATTGGCTGGAAGTGTTTATATTTTTCGCTATTATTTTAAACATTGACTCTACTGGTGATGACAAACAAAAGTGAAGCAAAGCAAGAAAACAATTGCATGAATTTGTATCACAAAGTGACACAAAAATCAAGGTTAATATGGTAAATTAATTAACATCATTAAGTAACCAAGTTAACTGGGACCAGCATATCAGAAATTCACTCATCACTGATGCACAGAAAGCTGTAAAATAAGATGTTTGACAACATCATCATGAGGGACAAAATCCTCAAGCAACTTTCCAGTGAGATACCTGAAAGTTGCTGACAATTTACACGGAGGCTTCTGGTGTGACACCTGTTTGCTAACCAACACTGCTGTGGTCCACCTGGTTTTGATACTACAGCCACCACAGGGGACATCCTCTGTGCTCACTTGGATAACACAAGCCCTGTTGCCATCCTTGCTCCTTGTCTACAAACAGTATGCTGACCTCATGTGAGACCATCACACATGTGTCCAGTAACCAGCATTGACGTGGACTTTGGATGAGGGCTGTGGAAGTTTTAAAAAAAAAAAAAAAAAAAAAAAAAAAAAAAAGACACAAACCTGGGGACCACAGGCTGTGGAACACATAGGCTTGGGAATGCAGTGAAGTTGAGCTTACGATGACTGTTATCTGGGATGTGTGTCCTCTGACTGAGTTGACCTGGCTCCATGTGCTCTTTGTTGAGTACCCTGTTTTGACTAAGACACTGATGCGTGTGACCACCACTAAGTTCCAAAGCTTAGACTGGATTTGAGTCACAGATAACTGACACTGATGTCTATGTGTTTAGACAATAGGAACACAATATGCAGGGAATGTTAAATAACTTCTTTAGCAGTAGGAATCGATCAGGGAAGTATTATATTACCAGTATTACCAGTAACAGAGGGTTAAAGGGCTTAACAGGGTGTACACTGCACTGTATACAGTGTGTATGTTGGCCTCTGTTCTTTGTGGTTTTCTAATGCATCCCTTAAGTCATTCCCAAAAAAGCTGAACATTCTAGGAAAATGGTGAACATTTCATTGCCATTGTAGGGGCAGTCATACTTTGATGAGTGTGTGTGTGTTTCAGAAATATTAAGCAATGCTATAGGAAAATGAATATACTGCACATTTGTTTCTGCAACATTTTTCCAACCTTTTGTTATGGTCCTTTGTGCAGCAAAATAGATGAGCTGCACATTTTTCCACCACATTAGTGTGTAACATCTAACACACGCATTTCTCAGGTTACACTGCTCTCACCCTGGTGTTTTCCCTCATTCACTGACTACATTTTTCCAATGAAAGTCTTTATTTCTCAGCCTCTGACTGCATTTTAATGTCCCATAAACGAAAGGAAAAATTTGGGTTTCGATGAGACCTTCATGGACTTTCTTAAGCTTAAAATGTTAAAAAATATCACATTTACTACAGTGACTCCAGTGTCTCTGTGACAAGCTTGTTGTGTGTGCTGCTCTAACCTCATGCAATTTTCTTCAGGGAACAATAAAATGTTTGCCTGTTTGTTTTTTTTCTTCCTTCTGGGATGAGACACGGTGAGAATAATCTGAATAAAATCATACCAGTGACTACCCTGTTGCCTCTCCAATCTGGTTCCACACAGATATACACAAAAACAGCGAAATGCAAAACTACAGAGACCAAAAACAGCATAACCTTCTGTCTGAGTTGATTCAAACTGTAACCCGCTTTAAACCTGCATGAGCTTACATGACTCATGCTTCAGTAACACAAGCCAGACTAGAAGAAATACACGTCTGCACTCCCCATTTTCTTAAAATAGGAGGTTTAGGCAGTGTTTTCACCCTGACGTATTAACTGGAATGTTACACAGGAGTTTATTGTACCATTACACATTATTATATGTATACTATCTGTACTATACACTACATTACTTCCTTACAGAGCTGTTGGATCTGTGTGACTCTGGAACTCTGAACGCTGTTAAGCTCAAGGTGGCTACATTAGCTGATCAGCTAAATAATAAATCTCAAAAAGAAGAACCAAGAACTGCTTAGTGAAGGAGTGGGTTGAGCATGTGAATGCTGTAAGCGCTTGGGGCAAGCAAGAAGTTCATAATCTACAGCACATATCAGTGACAGAAAGTGAGGGGAAAGCAAAGGAGCAATGTACTGTCAGTTTGCATTTAAAAGTAGTTTTTCCAAAATAGTGGAACAATACAATATAAAGAAGGAAATTACATAGGACCAATCTGTGTTGCAAGTAATAAAATAAGTAGTTTTTTTTCTGATATGTTACATTTGTGAGCCCCTAGTCATAACTGACAGTCTTGGCAACATTTATACTATCACTTTTACTTCTTTAGACCAAAGACTTGTGAAAAAGAAACCAAGTTATTTCATCGAATAATTTGATCACCTCATATTCCATATTTTTGTTGTGAGACCATTATAGTCTAGTGTGTGCAGTCTGCTATGGCGGCAAGAGAGTGGAAGTACACCCACAGGACTGGTATTAAATTCAGCAAGCATCACAGGAGTACACAGCAAAGCAGCTGAAGATGGTATCTGCAATTTTTTACAACTGGTTTTGCAAAGAGACAAAAAAGTCCTCTGATATGAAAAGCCAGATTAGCATCATCGCTAGCTTATTTGATAAGGGAAGTGTGAGAAGCACCAGGTGAAACACAGAGGAGAATGAACATGCCAGGACACCTTCTCCAATCCATCCTGTGTGCGTTCTGCTTAAAAGCGAATTAACATTAAAAACGGGCAGAATTAACTTTTCATATCAAATCATTTGCAATTTGAGAGGGAACTTTCTTTGAAGGAAACATAAAGGAATTACTTCAACAGAAGAAAGGGTTCTTACACGGTCTATCTCCCTTGGTCTGACCATTCAAACACTACAGATCCTGAGGAAACCTCACTTCCAAACAACTCCAAAGACTAATGATACCAGAAGGCATGAACTGTATTTTCCCTATTTTGTGTAGAGCAATTATCCTGAATACTGGAAAATACTAGTTTTCACTGTGACTGACACCAGACGACAGCGTAAAAGAGAGCTCCGGATGCAGAACTGTGTCTGTTGGACTATAGGCCAACAGCTTTGGACCAGTTGTGGTTACAAAGAAACCTGCGTGGCTCAGTTCAGGAATCCAGTTGGAGGCCAGAGGAGGCCTTCTAGCCAGCAACAAGGGTGGTCATACAGAAAGCCCACCTCTTTGGCTCTCTGCACAGCATCACTTGGAGGGTTCCGGATCTGAGGGGAGGACTTGGTATTGATCTTGTCATACAGCTGCAACACAACAAAAAGAAACAGAAACTACTGTCAGGCTAACAGATGTTGGTGTGTTTGCATTAGTTTGGCTTTGTGGTTTATGGGGATGAGCAGCAGGCAAATTCCTGTGGCTCAACACAGCTGAGAATCGTCTGTGATTCAGATAGTTATTAGTTGCTGAGCTCATAGTGGAAGCAAACTGGGAGTGTATCCAAACCATTAAAGCACATTTTAATCACAGATGTAGTAAACAGCAGTAGAAAAACCTCCAAGTTACCACCTTCACAGTTTCAATTTATATGTCCGATGATGGGTTCAATGATGGCTGTTCGTTTTTTTTTAATCCTGGGAGGTATAGTCACTGGCATTTGCATCCAAACCCAAAGGTTTAATATTTTCCTTCAGCTAATGGTTTGCGATTTTTTTTGTTTCTTCCTCTCCTCAGTTGTCAGCTCACCATTTCTAGGTAGTTTAGTTTTTATAGCCATTATCTCTACTTTTAGCCCAGTGTGTCTGTGACCTTATTTTACATCAGATAAATCTGCTTTTGCCATGTCTCTCTCACCCTCTGTTCAGTGCACTATATTAGAGTGTGAGATCACTGTGAAAAAATAAATTAAATGGAAATAAATCATATTTGGAAGCAGATATGACAGGTGATGCAATGTAATCGCTTTACACAGACACAGCTACAGCACACAGCACAACCCGAGGTGCTGTCTCTTTCTCTTGCTCTCTGTATTACTCCAGCAGAGAGAGCAAATCCACACAACAGTCAGCAAACTAGACATCATTACGCAATGTGGAAGGCCTGGTGCACATGGAACTCCTGAACTTCCTCTTCTGTCAGTTTCCTCACAATAAACCCAACTCTGTCTTAGAGTGAAATTCATAAAGAAATGAACAGTATTCTTTGTTGAACGAAGACTTAGGCAGCCACAGGTACACACTATCTATCTATCTATCTATCTATCTATCTATCTATCACATTTTAGCAAAATAACTTACAATTTTATAAGTTACTTACCCTGATTTACCCATTTACACAGCTGGGCTATATTTCTGGACCTTTAATTTACGATTTGAACCCGGTATTCAAACTTCTACAGCCCCAGCTGTCCCACAGCAAATTCAGTAATGTATATGAAGTTCAAGCATCAATAGCTGAGGGCTTTACCTGCTGACTGCAGTGTGTATGTACAGCCCTGATACACACACACATACACACACAGTGGGCCTATAATTGGTCATCATCCCTGGAACAACACAGACATACTGAAAAGCAATAGCATGTCACATACATCTGGCTCGTGATACACCTACTAGCAACAGGCCAATGGTAGAGCAGATGCATTTATACATTCATGAAACATTAATAACGATGCCAATGAATGGAGGCAAGTTCAGTTTATGGGCTCTTGGTCTTTCAAGTGTTGGAACAGTAATGACAGCAGTTTCAGCACCCACAGTGGGTGGGGGAGCTGAGCTGTGTTTCCAACCTCTTCTCATTTCCTTACTGCAGAAAACTGTTAGAAACAAACATAATGCTGGGTGTCTCTAATTGCAGCAAATTACATAGACGAGGAGCCGACTTGTCTGCTGGAGGCGGCTTGCAAAGAGGAGCACCTAGAACAAACACTGCCATTTAGATTAAAAAAAAGCACTGCAAACAATGCTAAAACACAATCTAAAGAACACACAATAGCAGCAGTAAACACTAAACTGTCAAATATAACTTTACATTACATTCATGAAGCAACCCTTTCGGAATTAATGCAACAAGTACATGTTCATTCATTCATTCATTTATTCATTCAGCTGACAAAAATCACCTAAGCACCTGAGTGTTCCTTATCATAAACTACCCATTTATACGTATGGTCAATTTTTACTGTACCAGCTCAGGGTAAGTACTTCGCTCTGGTGTACTGCAGCAAGATGTGGTATTTCAACTTGGATCTTTTCAATAGCAGACCTAACCACTATAAACCCTACTCCTTTTAGTCCTCCCCAGTAAAGTGAGGAGTAAATGACAATCCCCTCTTCAGAACCCTTCTGTCCCATTACTCCTGTTCCTCCTGGCTCTGTGTCGCAAGGCCCCAAGCACGCACGCACGCACCACAGGGCACCTCAGTTAAATGCTGACCCGAGAAGAGTGTCCCTCTCTCCTGAGACCAAAGACCTACAATTACTATGTTTGCTAAATTACATACACAATTGTGTTCTGAAAATAACAAATTCACCACTGGATTAAAAATAAAAATTTTGGCATAATCTAAACCCTCCAGTCCAGACCAAACAAAGAGCCTTCAGCTCAGAAAAAGAAAAAAAAAAAAACATATTACACAGCATCTACTGTACTGTAAGGCTGAGCACTGGCCAGCTTGCATGTCGGCACTGTGCAATGCATTAGCTGTTTTGTAGTTGGTGTGCTAATGTACTAAGGTGCCACTCACATCCAGCAGGCTATGGAGGTGCTGGTCCTGGAAGACGCTGTGCAGGAAGTCCAGGTCCTTCTCGCTGCAGTCTGTTAACGCATGGATCTCCTCCAGGCTGTCGAGCACCTGTGACACAGCCCCTGTATGCATGCACGCACACGCACACACACACGGTAATAGTCACACTCGGCACTTGCCCATAATTCTGTTTAATTTCTCCTATTAAACCATTTTCATGCTTAATTTTTACAGGCACCATGTTTTTTGGAGAACAGAACCAGCACACTTGGACTGTGAACAGGTTTTAAGGCACAGGTCTTAACCTACAGCTTTATATACTTTTTCCAATTAAGTACAAAACAGCAACCTTCATAAATGACAATGCCATTTAAACTGAAGGCTGCCTTGGGATGTAGCCCAGGTAAGAATATTTGCTAGGTTTTGACAATGAGTCTTAAGTCTTATAATGTAAAATGGCAAAGCATGCAAAGTGTAAGGGACAACAGTAGCAGAAACAAATTTTCAGATAACAAGTGGTGGATTCAACACTTTAATACTGCCTGAGAACTATTCCACTTAGCAACAAGATAACACGACAAAATTCACCAAACGTTGTGGAAAATTCCATGAGAGTTAGAAATTTTTTCCAAATTACAGTAACTAACTCATAAAACTTGTATTTGGCTTCATCAGTAGGAAATATGTGTATTAGAAGTGTACTGGTACCAATTTTTAAGAATAAGGGTGATGTGCAGAGCCAGAGTAACTACAGAGGGATAAAATTGATCAGCCACAGCATGCAGTTATGGGAAAGAGTAGTGTAAGCTAGGTTAAGAAGGGAGGTGATGATCAGTGAGCAGCAGTATGGCTTCATGCCGAGAAGGAGTACTACAGATGAGATGTTTGCTCTGAGGGTGTTGATGGAGAAGTACCGAGAAGGTAAGAAGGAGTTGCATTGTGTCTTCGTGGACTTAACATATGACAGGATACCTAGAGAGGAATTGTGGTATTGTATGAGAAAGTTGGGTGTGCCAGAGAAGTATGTAAGAGTGGTACAGGATATGTACAAAGACAGTGTGACAGTGGTGAGGTCTGCGGTAGGAGTGACGAATGCTTTCAAGGTGAGGGTAAGATTACATCAAGGATCAGCTTTGAGTCCTTTCTTATTTGCAATGGTGATTGACAGGTTGACAGATGGGATCAGACAGGAGGCACCGTGGACTATGATGTTTGCGGATGACATTGTGATCTTTAGTGAGAGTAGGGAGCAGGTTGAGGAGACCCTGGAGAGGTGGAGATATGCTCTAGAGAGAAGAGGAATGAAGGTCAGTAGGACTAAGACAGAATACATGTGCATAAATGAGAGGGAGGACAGAGGAATGGTGATGATGCAGGGAGTAGAGTTGGTGAAGGTGTATGAATTTAAATACTTGGGATCAACAGTCCAGAGTAATGGAGAGTGTGGAAGAGAGGTGAAGAAGACAGTGCAGGCAGGGTGGAGTGGATGGAGAAGAGTGTCAGGAGTGATTTGTGACAGAAGGGTACCAGCAAGAGTGAAAGGGAAGGTCTACAAGATGGTAGTGAGACCAGCTATGCTATATGGGTTGGAGATGGTGGCACTGAGCAAAATATAGGAGGCAGAGCTGGAGGTGGCAGAGTTAAAGATGTTAAGATTTGCATTGGGTGTGACGAGGATGGACAGGATTAGGAATGAGTATATCAGAGGGTCAGCACAGGTTAGACGGTTTGGAGACGAAGAGAGACAGACAGGCAAGATTGCGTTGGTTTAGACATGTGCAGAGGAGAAATGCTGGATATATCGGGAGAAGGATGCTAGGGATGGAGCTGCCAGGCAAGAGGAAGAGAGGAAGGCCTACAAGGAGATTTGTGGATGTGGTGAAAGAGGACATGCAGGTGGTGGGTGTGACGGAGAAAGATGCAGAGGACAGGAAGAAATGGAAACAATTGATTCGCTGTGGCGAACCCTAATGGGAGCAGCCGAAAGATGAAGAAGAAGAAGTAGAAAATATGTGTACAGTGCAAAATAAGATCTTTTGAGTGATTTGTCATTTTAAATGGAAAGGATATTTATGGACATGGTGAGAGCGCGCATGTGTGTATGTGTAGGTTAAATAACTATGGGGTCGTATGGTATAAAAGTGAGGTGCTATTCAGCACACTACAAACAGGTGTCAGTTATTGGACAGTACAAGTTAACGTCTACATTCGATCCAGTCAGTATATATTAGTGATATTTCTGCTACTGGCTGCAACAACACAGCAGTTACAGACGCCTCAGCAGACAGTACAAACCAGATGGATGTGCAATTCAAATGGTCACCAAAAAGTCACATAAAGGCAGTATTAAATGTTTTCTTCATGTAGATGGGAGATGGTTAGAAAATGACAGTCCACAGAGTAACTTCAAATACCTACTTTCTGCAGCTAGCAGTCCTAGATGGTGGCAGCAGTAGGACAAACAATAGATGTTAACACTGGGGAAATGAGAATTAGCATGTTCTTGGACAGGATGACCCATGGCCCAAGAATATCTTCTAAAAACACTTCCTTCAGAAAATACAGAGAATCCAGCTAGCATGGTGGCAAGGGTCATGACTTCTGTTGTTCAATTCTGTGCAACTTTACTGACACAACCAAATTAAACACGTAGCTCAGAACACAGCAAAAGAAATTGAAGGCAACTTTTATGATATGCTTGAGCAAAACAAGAAAATAAAATAATGTGGCATCCAGGACCATGTAAACAATATAAAGAAACTGTGTGTACCTGACTTTTTGGTTCATGGAAGAGTTGGGCATGCAGTCATAGCAACACCCACTGGTTCTCAGACAGCAGTTACACTTTACTTGCTGCTGCAAATCACCACACACACATCACTGGCCCTTACACAAGTATGTCTCGAGTACTTGATTTGGATTCTTAGTATTTACTGTGTCACAACACTGTGTGCTCCTAGACAGAGCGAAAACGGCAGCTCATACCACAGTTCTGGACTGGTTCCAAATCTTAAACCACAGGGTGTTGCGCAACACACTGAATCTCACTGCCGTGAAGATAATCTCAAATTTCATCTGATGTTTCAGGGGAGCTGTAGTGTGGCCCCAGCAAAGTGAGTTGTATGATGGAATGCTGTGTAACTAGAGCATCTAAAGGACCAAACATGATGAGGGCGTCTAGTTGGAACCTCATGATCCCCACCACACAAGTACAGCTATCAGGGTCTGGCCCTGGGTCCCTTCCTGAGGAGAACCAGAGCTACCATCAGTGACATCAGCGCTCTGAAAGCAGATGCCATGAAGAGGAAGTGAGCATCTGCACTCCAGGAGCAAAGGAAGAACTGCTGAACAAGGCTCTTCCACTGACAACACAGAGCTGCAACTGTGTCCAGCTCAGGATGTCACACAGCTGGAATGAGCAACCAGAGTGTTCAGGGTACACAGGAGCACTGAAAACTGTCTTTAGCAGGTTATTCTCAGATACAGGCAACAACGTTTGAGGTCTTAGAAAAACATGCCTCATACTTACACAACAGCAGGCTGTGCCTTCTTGTGGTGTAAAAGCACATTTAAGCAGATACACTTAACTTTATAGGGAAATTCTATTTTTAAATAGTGCCTCAACCATACAGGGACTAGTGAGAAGTTCCACCTAAAGTCAAGAAACACGCCCAGGGGGATCAGTTAATAAAAGAACACTATTACAAATTAGATTTTCATGCTGAAGACCCAAACATCTCAAGCAAGATAAAAAAATAAGGTTTTTCTATAGTTTGGCTTTTTTCCACATTACTTGTTCTTCATTTATTTCCTTATCTTATAATAATTAATAAAATGAACTTAGTCAAATGTCACAAACAGTACTGTTAATTCTAAATTAAGAGGGTATTTAATATCAGGTAATCATTAAGTGAAGGGTTATTCTGTTGTTAAGGCTACAGCAAAGTATAGTTTTGGGAAAATGTGGAGAAAAAACTAAAATCACTGTACTATAAAATAATCTACAAAGGTAATAAGACATGCAACACAGATTCAAGAAGTTGTGGGGGACATGTATTTGAATAAATGTGGTGTTTATCCAACTGCTATGATCCATAAGCTTATAATTATGATAACCACAAAGTTATAAACTATGCAAATAATAAGTAAAACCTGTTGTGCCCTCTGGTTATTGGAGACAGGGTGTCTGAGACTTGATACTATCTGGAGGCTGCATTGGTCACCAGGAGAAGCTACCTGAGGACGTTGGGTCTTCTGAGAAATCGGGTAGCTCTTCTGGCGGGTCGCCATAGAAGGAGTTGAACTTGTGGCTGGAGACAGCAGCTAGCACTGCGCCCTAGAAAACAAACAAAGATAAACAAGCGCATTTTGTTCTGAGAAGCGGCTGCTTGCACACGGACACCTACACCCCCCACCGTGGTCACAAAGCTCCTGTTGATGCAGTGAGGAGAACACTAATAAAGCCGCAGCAGTAAGACGCAGCATTTTCAGCCCTGTGACAGGATGTAATGTTCCGACATCAAGCCCCACTATGGTTAAAAAGAGAACACAACTGCAGGCTGCAGCACAATGTAAATACTATTTATATGATAAAAGGTCAGTGACATAATGACAGAACTTGTTTTGTCAGCAGATAAAAATTAAGCAAGGGATTAATAAATAAAAAAAGAGTTTAAGATCCCTGTGATCTTAAACACCTCTACATCATTAGCCAATCAAAATACAGAAATAGTCGATCAGAAATAAAAGCACGCATATACGGGCATTTTGTTAATTGGTTTCTTCTTTGTGGAAACAGGTGGTATAGTGGTGACAGCTGCCACCTTGCACTCAAAGAAACCAGGTTTGAATCTTTATCCTAAATTACTCCAGTAAAAATGACTGAAATGTATAAATTTTTAAATCACTGTAAAGTAGCTTTACATTACATGTTGCTTTGGGGAAAAGCATCAGCTAAGTGAATAAATGTACAGTGTGGAGAAATCAGCTGCTGTTGGAAGTATGAGGCAGAAACATGATGGAGGTCTGGGGTGGGCTGCAGGCTGATGTTATAGGCAGATGGAGGATCTGGGCTGATTCTGACAGGGCAGTGAATTTAGAACTGCTGGTGAGGACAACATGGACTTTGAGGAACTCAAAATAGTAGTTTAGGGTTATGGGGACATGCGTGGGGCAGTATCTGAGGAGGGCGTGCACATGGACAGAACACAGAACCCTGGAGGCCTCTTACTTTCAGCTTCCTCCGGGCATTGAACTTCCTCAGCTGCTCCACAGTCTCGGGGAGGTGGATCTTGTAGGCATAGCGGTCTCTCTCCTGCACATACAAATGTTAACACTAGTTAAAGTCAGTGGAAAAGGTCGGTAGTGCTTAAAAATTGTATAGGGCTCCTTACCTTCAGCCAAGGGTGGTTGAGGGCCTCGTAGACGGTGATCCTCTCTGCAGGGTCCAGCATCAGCATGCGACGCACCAAGTCTTTAGCACTCTCCGAAATGTGACTCCATTGTCGGGGGTTCATCTGGAGGGGCCACAGGAAGACATGAGGGGGCATTGTGAGGAGGGTGGGGGGTGGCACCATCCTGTCAAGCAGTGACAAGCCTGTGACCTCAGTAGGATGGCCCATGACTGCAGCTGCTGAGCAGGGCACTGTGGAAGGTGAATCGTAGACCACAGCTCATCTAAAAAAAAAAAAACCACTGCAGTACAATCACTGCGACTCCTCACCGTTTCTGAGGTTACAATCGAGAATAACAAAGTAAGACAAAATACAAACGAAACTGGGACAAAGTGCAGACAAAACTGAGACAAAGTGCAAATTGAGGGTGCTCTTATTCAAACGTGCTAATACCTTGTACTTGCCCTTGATGATGCCCTCAAAGAGCCTCTCCTTGGTGCCGTAGAAGGGCAGGCAGCCACTGAGCAGGATGAAGAGGATCACACCACAGCCCCACACGTCTACTGGTTTGCCATAGGGCTCCCGCTTCACCACCTCGGGGGCCATGAAGTGTGGTGTCCCCACTCGACCTGTGCACAGGTCCCCAACATGTATGGTTTGTGAACGTGAACACACACACACACACACACACACACACACACACACACACACACACACACACACACACACACACACACACAGATGCAACACGAGAACAAAAACACACTGCATTGCAATGTGAAATTAGCTTTCATTTCTTGATTTTTCGAGACTGAAAAAGGAAGGAAGAAAGGAAGGAAGGAAGCTATCTTCTTCTTTTTGTAAATTAGAGACACAACACTGAATATGTGATGATGACAGTGGAGATCTTCTGTGCTGGCTGACAAACTGGGAGAAGTATCATGTATCCTCAGGCCACAGGTGAAGTGTGCAGAAGTGTGTGCGGCTCTCAGTGTGTACACACCCCCGGCCACGAGGCCCGACTCTCCTAGCTGAATGGCAACACCAAAACCGCCCAGCTTCACTGGAGCAGAGTTCTCTTTGGAAGCCAGGAGGACACAGTGAGGCTGCAGAGACAGAGACAGAGCAGGAGGGGGACACGCTTAGTGTTCAGCTCCATCTGGAAACAAATGCAGACAAAACCACACAAGCACAACTGCAGCAGATGCCCACAAAGTGAGGGCAACACTTCCTAGGGAGGTAAAGAACTGCTGGAACCTTGCTCAGCTTGCAGAAGTACATGTTAATTTCCTTCTTTTGTCATTCTCATCTGCATTTATTCTCCCCACAACAGCTGAGACCTGGGTGAGAGTGGGGATGGTGTGTGCTTGCATGAGAAAGGCTTTTGCACGAAGAGGGGCTGTGCTACAAACCGCAAACCAGAGAGAGATGGGGGGGTGTTGCGCGAGCAAGTGAGGAGAGAGAGAGAGGGGCCAACGCTTCACAAGAGTCAGAGTGAGCTGAGACTCCAGAGGGTGAGAACCTCTCCATGGACACCATACAGACAGTGAGTAATGCCACTTTGAGCACGTTATACAACCTTGTTTTTACTCAGACCGAAGTGAAATCTGTACCATGCCGACTACACACTCTTTCCCAAAGGAGGGAAAAGCCCACTATTATCACGCAAACAGATAGCTGCAAGGAGAATCATTTTTGACTGTGACAACAAAAGGTGAAAAATAGAACCAGAAAAGGCACTTCTGTGTTGAATTTCTGTATCTATATGTGCTCTTAGTCAGTGACTGAAGGTACTGTGGCAATGTTGACGTCGTGTGCCACCCTAAACAAAGGCAGCAGCTAAACAAGTAATACTATAAATGAGAGGATTTTACTGTTTTAAAAAATGTCATTTCTTACCTGTCTCTCTTTGGGTCTCCTTTAAGACATTTACCTAAGTTAACTTAACTTAGGTAAATGTGTCAAAGGACTATTTCCACTTTTCTCCAAAATGACTTACTGTTAAACTACTTAAACTACTAGCAGTGCATTTGTACATGTATACAATTGGATTGTTTTTCCTGCATCAGCTCAGTGAGTAACTTGATCATGTGCACTGCAACAGGAACAGATTCAAAGCTTGGTCCTATGTGGAGGGCGGCAGCTTGAACCACTGTGCTGCCTGCTGTGTGACATCCTCTTGCAGGAAAAGCACATATTTTCTGTTGTCCTTACCAAAAACTGTGTTCCTATGCTCTGCAGGATTGAATGCTCCCACTGCGTTGACACAATGTCAGGCATGACCACCGGTTTGAGCCTGTTCTCCAGCACGGAGACAACCACACACAACATTTCCTCTGTGCACGACAACAACACCTGCCATCTTGATGACTCTGCTCTGAGGATCCCACTGGCTCTCTCCTACTCCTTCTTCTTTGTGTTTGGCTTGGCAGGGAACTTGCTCGCACTGTGGGTGTTTGTGTTTGTCCACGCCAAGAAGAACTCAGTGCGTGTGTTTCTAATCAACGTTGCCATTGCCGATCTCACCCTGCTTGTGTGCCTGCCATTCCGGGTCTTCTACCACAGCAACAACAACCAATGGCCACTGGGCCACACATGGTGCAAAGTGGTGGGCAACATCTTCTACATGAACATGTACATCAGCATTATCCTCCTGGGCTGCATCAGCGTAGACCGTTACATCAAGATCCAGCAGGGCACCCCTCGGCGCCTCCAGTCGAGCAGCTGGAGCATGGTGGCCTGCGCTGTGATCTGGATGTTTGCCGTTGTCGCCGTCATTCCCATGATCGTGCTCTCGGAGGGCAATGAGGAGACCAACAAGTGCTTCCAGTACAAGCAAAGGCAGAGCGCCAAGGGGAAGGCCTACTTTAACTTGGTATTGGTGGTTTTCTTCTGGCTGGTGTTTGCTTTTCTCATAGTTTCCTATGGGAAGATTGCAATGAAGCTGCTTGGAGCTTCTAGGAAGAAGCCAGACCTCCCTAATGCGCTGAAATACAACAGGACAGCCAAGAAGTCCTTCTTCATACTCTTTCTTTTCACCATCTGCTTCGTGCCCTACCACATCTTCCGTATCTTCTACATTCACTCCCAAGTCACCGAGACGCCCTGCTACTGGAGGGGTGTTATGGACAAAACCAATGAGGTGGTGCTGCTCCTCGCTGCCTTCAACAGCTGCCTGGATCCAGTCATGTACTTCTTGCTGTCTGGTTCGGTCCGCAAGGAAACCGTGCGGCTCATCAATAACACCTTCTTCAACGTGCAGGACAGCGGTGGCAACAGTTCCACCACCGAGTACCGGAGGGCGTCTTTGGGTCAGGTGAGCAGCACCCCGAGGAACAGCATCAGCCTGCTCATCACCCAGCGCTGCAAGTCCACGTCTCAGCAGGACCCAGCTCGCTGACTTCCTCTCATTGACCAGCAGGGTGCGACGTCTGCCTGGAAATCCAGATGAGCGCAGTCACCATCACCATTGCGCTCAAACACTGCGTTTATGTCAACGTATGACCACAGCAATGCTCGAGAAAGATGTCACCGCACTGCAAACTACTCATTGGTCACCCTAACCTATTCCTGGACAAAGACGCTTACTAAATGAAACAAAATGTAAAACGTTGAGAAAATGTGTGAACTGCTGTTTGGACAGTATGACACTAAAAAGTTTGACTGCCCATAAAACTGTCACAGAGGAGAACAGCGATAATTACAAGGTAGCCATGAGACCTCATTCAGCTTTTTCATTCACGATTGTAAAAATTCTGCTTTTTTACTTTGCAATTATGTATATGTTTTTCATAAAATTAAAAGAGTATATTTCATAAGAAATATGGCCCATAAATTCAGGTAGTTCACTGAATTTGCTTGGAGAAAAACAAATTTTCCTTTCATGCTGTTAGTTTTGAAAATGCTGTGTTGTGGTCGCCACTGCAGAATGGGATCAACTCTTTGAATTCAGACTCCTTTCCAATATGAGGCCATTATTGATTTTGTCAGAAGGTGCTGCAGACAGACAAAATTTTAGAAAACACAAAGGTGATTGTGTTGGACTGAATATATACATGCAGGGCTTGCAAAATTGGTAGTCCGACATCCTGGGGCTCTTAACTTTTCCCATTGGCCTACCAAAATGTAACCTGCCCGACGGGCTACCTGAAATTATACTCGGAGTAAAATAAAATTCCTTCCTTTATTCGCTTTGTCTACTCTCATGACTTGCTATATGAATGAAAAAAAATGATCATGGAACAAACAGGTTTTTAAATCATGATGATTTGTCTGCAGAGATGTGTGTGTAATGAGTTTACTTTTGCTCTCTTCTCTTTCATATGATGTTTGGCCAACGCAATTGGCGCATTGCTGCCACGCTCTGTAAAGGAGTGTACTTCTTGTTACGACCCGGCTCGTTGGCTAGGGGACCGATTTTAAGGATCGTCGCATTTTAAGGGAAACGGGAGACAATGTAGGTGGTAGGGGAAGAACCTTCTTTGACCGTGAACCTGATACAGTGAACAAGTGACGTTTATTTACAGTGGGATGGTGATGCGAATCTATACAGTTACCGAATCAAACAAAAACCAGAAAACAGGCGCAAAACAGTTGTACAAAACATAGGCGGTTCCCAACTCAAAACACAACAACCAGACAAAACGGACATTCCGACCTGGGCCACGAAAGAAAAGAAAAATGACAAACTCGAGCCCAGAATACAACAGATTGCTTACGTGTTAGCAACAGGTAGACAAAGGGGTGTGTACTCCCCGGTGCTAACACTGTACAAAACAAGGGCAAAGAGCGAAATCCCCCGCTAGACATAAATTGCCAGAAAGCACGACCAAGATGGAGCTGTTGCCGCTGCCTCCATGGTGGTCCGCACAGATAAGCGCTGGCGGGGGTACGTCATCCACCGACGGACCAATCCTGGCTCTGACTGACTTGTCAAACGCTGAACCCCTATGGAGAGACCGCGCGAACAGGAACACCGCAATTCCCCACCAGAAAACAAGAGCCGTAACACTTCTCACTTCATTTATTTACTGTTGCTAAGTGAGAGTTTTACGGAGCCCCTAAAGGGATATGGGCAAACAAAAAAGTCCTTTACAGTTTCGCGTTCACATGTGAAACTTTCTGGTGTTCACGCGAAAGTTTAAAAGGATTTTTTTGTTTGCCCGTAGCCCTTTAGGGGCTCTGTAGAGTTTGCATGAGCCGTGAAGCTAATAAAATTTTAGTCTGCTAAATTGCTGATGCATGTGTGTGCATGAAAATTTGAGAAGGAGGCGGTGCATGGATTTACTCCAATATTTCAGTTCTACTCAGCCAAAACAGACAGGACAGAATGAAGAACCGGGAACAGAGGAAGAAGAGCAGACCACCACAAAGCGGAAGAATTTGGAAATATTTATGATGTAAAAAGAAAACGTAGCTTTTCAGTTTCATGAACAAAAGAATTTCCGTGGCTGGAACATAAGGTAAACAACAAAATATTCTGTTGGGTATGTGGTCAATTGCCCCCAATTTCTGACTCAACGAGCGCTTTTGTTACTGGAAGCTTTAATTTTAGGAAAGACCCTATCAGAAAGTATGACAAATCTGTGCATCAGAAGTGTATGTACTGGCAAAACTTTTGAGAACAGCATACTACCAAAAGTGAACTATCATTAGCAAAATTTAACAGCCTTCGCAAACTTCAACCAGCAAAAGGCCTAAATCTTAATTCTACTGATCACAGTGATCATGCATGCAGTGAATTTATTGGAGCATACGTCAAGAGATCACATTGAAAAGGAAATACAAGAAAGCAAATTCTTATTAGTTCTTGCAGATGGCAGCACAGACATTGGCATCATAGAACAGGTATTGGTTCATGTCAGGTACGTGTTAGAACCGAATGCATATTTATGTGGATTGTTACTTGATTGTTGAACAATTTATGTATGATTGTTGCTATTTGTGTTTCGAAAAGAAATGTTTTTGATTTTTTGACTATGTCTAACTTTTCACATAAAGAAATTGTCTTTTTTATTCGGGCTAGATAATTTTATTTTGGTCTACCAAAATCTGAAGAGTGCCTGCCAGAAGGGCTATCAGGGAATTTAAAATTTTGTGAGCCCTGAAATGGACTCAAAAAAGCATCCTTTCTCAGGATCAAGCACTCTTATGGCTCACGGGGTCAAAACTGTGTTCTCGCTTTCTTGGTCATGACGCACACTGCATGTCACTTTGGTCTCCGCATAAGCTAAGGAAACTGCATTTTTTTATTCACATCATCACTACGGTCACTTCTTGTTTACTGGTTGTCAGAAAACAGGAACTGGCGCTCAAACTGCTGCAGAAGAGGATGTTCAGCAGCAGTCTGTTCAATGCTGAGTATCTGTGTCAAATGAAAGCAGAAAATGTGACTTCTTGCCATGAAGTTGAGCATTTTGCAGCTTCCTGCAAGTGGGTGGGATGTGGGGAGTAACGTGGTCAAGCCAGCCCTATAACATGCCCATTCAGCCAAAAGAGTGCAGACAATGAGCCTCCCTGGAAGTGGTAAAGTATTAACACGTTGTTTTAAGAGGTGGAAATAAAGAGAGCGATTCAATAAACTGACCCTGTGCATGCTGTCATTCCTCTGCAGCCTCAGCTGCTTCTAAACGCATCTACACCAACCACTGACACTCCACTCTAATACGCACACATGCGTGCACGCACACAAAGCACCAACTACCATTTGGATAGCTCTTCCGGGAAGACACAACTCTGACTAGAAAAGCAGAAGAGAAGAAAACAAACTGCAAAACATAAAACAAACATTGAGTTCATTGATGTATGAAAATTTGGTAACTACAAATAGAAGGTGAGTGACATTTTATTTGCAAAATTACAGGAAGCCTCAGCACGAACACATTAATAGTACTGCACTGTGAACCAATCGTGCAAAAAAAAAAGTTTTGAAGAGGTACAGATCACAACTGCATGCTGGAAACAAATCGCAGTGATAACGTACGCGTGTGTATTATTAATTCTTGTGTTGCATGTACATGTGCTCCTAACTGAAATAAATGAACGTATTTGTGATTTGTAAATGATTAGTGGTAAACAGTGGAAATTACTAACAATAACCAAAAGTAACAACTACTGAGTTTGCATCTAAATTCTTTTTTACAGGTCTGTAAAATGGCCCAAAAAAAAAAAAAAAGCTTCATTATTTAGCAAAAAGATGCTACTCAACAAATACTTTCTCATTTAAAAAAAAGATTTGGGCAAAGTTCTGCCTGGAATGGTTTCAGCTCCTTTGTTGTTCACCAGAAAGTAAGTAAGACTGACTCGACATCAGCAACAACAAAAGGGGGGAGGATTTTTAAAATTCAATTTAAATCAACGTTTTGTTCTGTAGCGCCATTCTCAACTTAGCAAAGAGTAACACAAACACCACGGAGAAATGCAAGATATGCAAGATGTAATAGCAGTAACAACATCAAAAAATGCGAGGGGCGAGAAGCCAGGAGGCAACAGCAACGTAAGATCAAAACTCCCAACTCTGCAACTTAAAAAACAAAAGCATCTCAGGGTCCAAGGTTCAAGTCATTTGACAAGCAGTGCTAAAGGTTCTTCGCTTTTTCAAATCACCCAATGTTAACCTGTTTTTTTATTTTAAAGAGATTGATTTTCAAGCACTAGATGGAATGAGTGTGGTCCTGGTCTTGTGACACTGATGCTATGGCTGTATTTCCCCGCTAGGTTGATGGAGAACGTGACCACGGAGGGCAGAGTCTGTTTTGCCGAGCCCAACAGCTTCCGTCTGTGTGCATCCTACCTTACACACATAGTCCTGCCCACGCTCTACACCCTCATGTTCTTCACCGGCCTGCCAGGGAATAGCCTGTCCCTCTGGATCTTCATCAAGAAAATACCCAACAAGACCTCCACACACATCTACCTCGTGAGTCTGGGGGTGTCCAACCTGTTGCTGTGCCTCACCATGCCCTTCCAGGCAGCCTACTTTGCAGGGGGAACTGATTGGAGTGTGCGTCACCTGGCCTGTGAGATAGCCATTGGTGGTGTCACACCACTGCTGCACATCAACATCTATATTAGCATGTTCACTCTCACATGGATCGCGCTCAGCCGGTGCGCCCTGCTGGTTCAGCATGACTACGGCGGGCGACCCAGCACCTGTACTCAGCTGTTGCCATCAGGCTTTCTCCGCAAGCTCCGGCAGGCCAGCTTTGCTAAGGTCACCTGTGCAGCCACCTGGCTTTTCGTGCTCTCTTGTGTGTTGCCTCCGGTCATTTACTACTCCATCCAAGAGGTGGTGCTAACAGACAATGGGGCCAATCAGTGTTGTTACAGTATTGGAGTGGAGGTGGGAGGGAACACCACCCAGATTTCTGCCACAGCAGCCATCACAATCTTCTTCTTGTGCTTCACTGTGGTGATGGCCTCCTACATCTCCGTCGCTAGGCACTTCATCCGCTACTACAGGAGCCGGGTCATCTCGCACAAGCGGCGGATTTACAGTGGAGTCTTTCACAAAATCATCATCATCCAGGTAGTGCTGATAGTCTGTCTGCTACCTTATCACATATTCAAGGCTGTATTCATTGACAAGGTCCAGCAACCAGAGCATCCACTGACCACTGACTGCCATCCATTGTCCCAATTTGTGGAGATAAAGAACATTTTGCTCTGCCTGGCAGTCCTTAGGTGCAGTACAGATCCAGTCATGTACTTTCTGTTGGACAAGACCTTCCGCAAAAATGTCCAGGACATGCTTAAGGTCCGAACCAGCTCACAAATCACTCCGACCACAGGGTCAAACACAGCTTATGGACCCACCTCCTCACAAGTTTCAAAAGCATTGAGGAAAAGGAGTGTCTGAAAGACAATGGATATTCAAATATAGGAGTACAAAAGAATCAGGGGTGGACGTTCACGAAAGACAACTCCACTCCCCTTACTGGATTCAACCCATGAGAGGGATAAGTTACTGATCCCACTAATTTATCACATGCCACAAATCAAAGGGAATCTAAGAAGCATTCTGTTTTTGTTGATTGTTTTAAACAACCTTCTTTCCTCTTTGATGCACTGACTGGAATACATGACAATTTGGAACTTCCAGGTTAGCACAACCTGAGGAAGTGACAGTGCAGCAACAAAATAAAATGCTACCCAGTCAGTAACCAGTTGAGGATATATAGTAATTCAACACAGGAACCCAAGAAGGAAAGGTTTAACCTTTTAGCAGCCAAGTAACTACAAAGATGGTTGCAGCCAGATCTTTTAGCCACATTAGCGCAGTAATGGAACTTGAGAGAGAACTTTAAAACAACACTGGTGCCACTTTTTATTTAACTGGTATGGAAAATGATTAAATAGCTAAAATGGGTGAAAAAGTTATTGCTCCCTGACAGCTTATAAATAATTGCTTCACTTTTAGCTGCAGTGACTACAACTTTCCACTTGCTGTAACTGTTAACCACAGTCTCACATTACTGTTAAAAGAGAGAATTAGAGAGAGGGCAAATAATTTTACAGCAATGTACATACATGCACTGTCCCTTTATTAAGTTTTCCTGATTCTAATGCTATGCACAGAGGCTTTCCACACATTTGAAACAGAACGTAAATTGTTCAGTGCACATAAATAAACAAAGAAGCAAAAAAAAGTACTTTATTAAGACAGAGTTGGGTTTTCAGCACTGTTAATTACATTTGAATACCATCTCTGTTTCTAAGTTAAAATAAAGTAAATTGTCTGACTCAAAAATGCTTTTTTTTGCAGTAAATAGCAAGATCCTTTTATGGAGGGGTTCCTGTATAAATTCACAGTGGCTTGTAAATAATCAGATTTAAAAAGAAAAACAATATTTGGGGGGTTGGTAAGCATACTGCACTTTGGGTGAAAGAGGGCACAATTTATACAATAAAAACATAAATAAAGCCACCAGCAGCAATGATGCAAATGAGAAGCAAAGGGACAAAAGCACAGTGAAGACTTGAAAGAATGATTTTGAACCGCAGTGCTGTGGCTGCCTTTCCTACAAAATGTCAAGACATTTACTTTCACAACTACTCTTGTGAAACAACTTTACGCCACTTTGCATTTTGTGACTGCAATGGACTGAAGATAACTTGTGTGTTATACCTGTTCTTCTCCTTCATTATTAAATGGTTTTCTTAACCTTTGTGCCTTTGTAACAGCTTGGAATGAGGCTCTTACGTTCTGTGTGTTCAATCTGAAAACTGTCACCTTTGCCACATAGAGCAGGCAGTTCTCCTATACGCCGTATTGATTTAACTGTGGCAGCCCCATATTTTAACATGATCAGACTCAACTTGGCAATGAAAAAGTATTTTCTCTAATTCTTGTAGAAATGAAAAGCTTGTATACATATGCATTAAAATCTGAAAATGCAATGTGTCATTGGCTCCCCTCACTCTACATTAATCCTCTGCATCATTTATGAAACATTTTTCCGGTCTATTTGTTTAGGATGGAAAAGGCTCACTGGAGCATATCCTCAGTAGCTGTACAAGAGTCCTGAGTGAGGGCCGCTACCGCTGGCGACACGATCAGGTGCTCAAGGCAATGGCAGAGGCCATCTCTAAAGCCATGGCTAACAACAGCGTCATCTGCAGCCAGAGGAACATCACCTTTGTTAGGGCGGGAGAGCACCTGCAGCCACAGCCCAGAGCAGCAGCCAGCTTGCTCGTCTCAGTGCTGGACTGGGAGATTCGGGTAGACTTGGGCAGGCAGCTCAAGTTCCCGGAGCATGTGACATCAACTTCCTTGAGGCCAGACGTGGTGTTAACATGTGCCTCCTCAAGGCAGGTGCTCATAGTAGAGCTGACAGTCCCCTGGGAGGACTGGATGGAGGAGGCGAATGAGTGCAAGCGGTCCAAGTACCAGGAGCTGGTGGAGCAGTGCCGGAAGAGCGGCTAGAACGATCGTTGTAAGTCTGTTGAGATGGGCTGGCCGTTCACTATACAAGGTCCTCACCCTGCTTGGCATCACGGGAGATGCTAAAAGAAGAGCTATAAAGTCCATCGTTGAGACTGCAGGGAGGGCATCTAGGTGGATTTGGATCAGGAGGTCTGAACCATGGGTTAGTGCTGCTGGGACACAAGCCAGGGCCTGATCAACCCTGGCTGGATCACCTGAGGGAGGGTGTCTGATGCTGTGAGACCCAAAACACCCAATGACCTCAGGAAACAACACTGATGATGTGGCCCAGCGCATCCTAGGATGTATCTTTAAACTTTATAAGTGTATTTTCTTCACCTGCCCATTTTCAAAAATTCAGTTTGTTGCAACCTGGGTTTCCATACTAAGCTGTTAGCTGGCAGTAAAATGCACTCCGGCAGCACAGGACTGCAAACAACTTCATTCAACTTGTTTCTGCCATAGTGAAAGCTTACGTCTTCTGCGTCGGTGATCAATAAAATGATAACAAATATTTATGGTATGAATCTGTCAGTGCCAAGGATAGAAACGGAATTTGTCAGAGAGAAAACATTTTCCACCAGTTTAAATGAGCTTTTATTTTAATGTTGCTTAAAGCTAAATATGTTAAATGCTATGGGAAAGTTAAATGTTAATAGTTATACTATCATAGCTACGCAATGGACTTTTACAGATCCCACCTTGTAAATAGATTGAGCGACACATTAAGATTTTGACTGTGTGGATAAGATGAAGTTAAAATTGGTTTGATGCTGAAAAAATCATCAGTCAGGATTAAATAGGTTACAGAGTTGGCATACATTTACTAGCTTAATAAAAATTTAAGTATGTCCAACAGATTATATTGTAAAAACAATTTTACATTTGTAAAAAATGATGTGATGTCTGGCACCAATTGTGCTTCTTTGCAATTTTGACTCAGCAGTAAGTAAAGAACAATAATGGATTAAAATTCCATGCCCTTCACTGCAATACAACCTACTGATTGAGCACATGCTAATATACTTTTTTTTTAAATGTAAAAATTTAGCACAATAATGTAAGCTTTTATTGGGTTTTAAAAAAAAAAAAACTTCAGCATAAAAAAGCATTTTCTTTACAATATACACAAAGAGCAATTCAGCCCAAACCTTTTGTTAAAGGTATTTGTAGCTCTTGAGTTAAATTCTTTATTATAATTTTTGGATTTCTAAAGTGATATAGTTTTGCACAGTTCAAAGTTGGACATTTTAATTAACTCAATTAGGTTTTGTGTCAGACTGGCAGATTAGAGTGAAAAAGCTGGAAAAATTCCACAAAAATATAGCAAAATGGTTATGTGGGATGGGAAACAAAAGGCAAAGTTCATAACGTTTCCTGTCACTGCAGCACATAAACAATGAATTCTGCTAGGAGATAGGTAAAAAAGTGAAACATACGGCACTAAATATTGTAACCTCGAAGAATATTCTTAAGGTAATTTAGGGATAAAGTTTTACTACAAAGCTGATGCAGGGCTGAACAATGTAAATACCTGTATACAGTATGTAATGTGCGCCAAGAAAACATTCCCCACACCATGACCACTGCCAGCCTGATAAGAGGGAGAATGGGTCCTGCACTCTGCAGCACAAATCTAGATCCATCAGACAAGATGATGTTTTTGCATTCTTTAGTCATACTGTTTTGGCATCTAGGCATCTATGTGGCAACTGTAGTCTCAACTGGTAAACCTATAAAGCTGACAGGACTGGGACCCTTTGGGGACTTCTGCTGCTGCATCCTATCACCTGTGGGTCACTGCTTGTGGCCATTCTCCTCGGTCAAAAATAAAGTTTTCACCCACAGAAGCTCCACTACGTAAATGTCTGTTTTTCACACGATATTCTGTAAACTCAATACACTGCACTGTGCAAAAATCCTAGGAGGGTGTGTGTTTCTCAGATGCTGGAACCGGTCTGACTGCACTTGGTTAACACATCTTTTCCATCCTAATGTTCATTTGAAAAGTAAGTGGACCACTTGACACTTTCATATTCTTTACATACTGAGACACAACCATGTGACTAATTTTTGGGGGCAGGCTACTATATATATGGCATTGGAACCAAAGCACCAGCTACTGGTTGATAGAACAATCACCCAAGACTCTAAGACTAGACAGACTAATTTGAGCACAGCCTGGATCGACTACACAAAGGCCTATGACTCGATGCCTCACACATGGATACTGGAATGCCTGGCACTGTACAAGGCTAATAAGGCACTGATAAGCTTCATAAAGAACTCCATGCAGCTGTGGAGGACAACACTGGAAGACAATTCCAAGGCCATTGTATAAGTCACCATAAAGTGCGGTATATACCAAGGTGATGCACTGTCCCCACTGCTGTTCTGCATAGGACTGAATCCCCTCAGCCACATCATTACAAAGAGTGGATACAGATACAAGTTCAGAAGGGGAGTAACCATCAGCCACCTCCTGTATATGGATGACATCAAGCTGTATGCCAAAATTGAATGAGACATCGACTCACTGATCCACCTCACCAGAATCTACGGTGAGGACATTGGGATGATGTTCAGACTAGATAAATGTGGACGCATGGTGGCCAAGAGAGGGAAGATGATCAGAACTGAGGGAGTGGAGTTACCAGCGAGCAGAATAGCAGACATACAGGACAGCTACAAGTACCTTGGTATCCTACAGGTCAATGGGAATCAGGATGAGATTACAAGGAGATCAGCCACAGCCAAATAGCTCCAGAAGGTCAGACAGGTACTCAGAAGCCAGCTCAATGGTAGAAACAAGATCCAAGCCATAAACATGTATGCCCTACCAACCATCAGGTACCCAGCAGGAATAGTGAGCTGGCCACAGGAGGAAATAGATGTCATTGATATCAAGACACGAAAACTCTTCACGATGCATGGAGGGTTCCACCCGAAGTCCAGCAGCCTGAGACTCTACGAACAACGGATAGAAGGAGGACGAAGATTAGCAAGTGTCAGAGCCACTATCCAGAATGAAACAAGGAACATCTGTGAATACATCAAGAAGATGGCCCCCCGGGACGAACTGATGAATGAGTGCCTCAGGCAGCAGAAAACAGTGTATGGTGAGGAGGAAGAGAAGGCATTGTGGAAGACCAAGCCCCTCCGTGGAATGTATCACCGGCAGATAAAGGAGGTGGCTGACATTAAGAAATCCTACCAGTGGTTAGAAAAAGCAGGCCTGAAGGACAGCACAGAGGCTCTGATTATGGCAGGACAAGAACAGGCCCTAAATATCAGATCTGTAGAGGCTGAGATCTACCACACTAGACAGGTGCAGGCTGTGCAAAGATGCCCCTGAGACTGTCTAACACATAGTAGCTGGGTGTAGAATACAAGCTGGGACAGCATACACTGAAAGGCCTAACCAGGTGGCAGGGATAGTATACAGAAACATCTGTGTCAAGTATGAGCTAGAAGTCCCCAAGTCCCGATGGGAGGCACCTCCGAAAGTGGTTGAGAACAACAGAGCTAAGATCCTGTGGGACTTCAAATTCCAGAGAGACAGGCGGCTACTGGCCAATCAACGAGACATAGTGGTGGTTGATAAGGGGCAGAAAACAGCAGTAGTGATAGATGTGGCAATCCCAGCTGACAGTAGGAGCATGAGAAGATTGAGAAGTATCAAGGCCTGAAGGAACAACTAGGATGTCAACTCCCTGTGTGTGTATAGTGCCTGTTTATTCACCAGTTTGAATGAAAGATATAATTTAGCTGTCAAAAATAACAGTTCAGCATTTTCAACGGACTTAACACAACACTTGGCATTAGCAGTATTTACAAGCCGATTACAGTAGTAATTCTGTTAATTTATCAGCTGTTGCAGCTCATTAAGTGTGCCAATGAACCGATGTGGGACATCTAGTGTTAGTTCCTGCAATGCTGTAACACTGAGCTATAAGGAGATTTGCTGTGGAGCTGAATCTGTGCCCATGAACTACAGAACCTAATTCCCAAGAATAATGAGAACGTCTCCTATTCCGGGCACCTCAAACCCAATCAATTTCAACTGACACAATAAACAAACAAACAAAACAAACAAACAAACAAATAATAAAAATTTTTTAAAATGCCTGACTGACTGCACTGATCTAAGCTGCCTACCATAATACACAAATAGAAAACAGGACACCACATTCGCCATACCGCTCATACAAAAGCACACCAAGAGTAACAATTCACACACTAACCAAAACACACAGCTAATCATAAAGTGCAAGACCAAAATTACAGAACTCAAACTCCAACAACTTCACACCATCTTCTTCTGTGGGGTTCTTATGTGGACAGGATCCAGGGCCACCCAACTGAGCTCAATCAGCATAGGTGATCTCACTTTGGAGTCTCTACAGACCTAACTGTAAACATTTAAAAGACAAACATACAGCCCAACCTTGGGCCATTACATTTCTCCACCCCCAAGAGAACATTTTACTTGGTAGAAAAGGCTTAAGTGCTACCAAGACAAGCCCCCCACAGGCATGCACCTTTACAGGGAGGGAACACAAATATACAGTATAAGTATTATTGATTATTTGGGACACCACAAATGAGCTATTCTGTCCCACCTTCTAAAAAAGACAAAAAAAAACAACAAAAATGTGGTGCTTATAAGAGCTGCTTTCTGTTAACAAAAAGGCAGCCATTACTACGGGCCTCTGTGACCAGCACCACTGAAACATGAATTATGAATGAATTATTCATATTAGCTTTTATTCTGCTGAAAACAAACAGGAGGGCTCCCTTGGTAGGATCAATTGAGACTTTTCCAGCAACAGTTCTACCCACCAGTCTCATGCTCCTCCCCCTCAAGTCTTAGTGCTCCCCCTTACCCCCAGTTTGGGTGAAGCAGCTGTGAATGATATCCTGTGAGCCAGAGCAGAGTGGTGGGGAGGAGCTGTGCTGCATTTCCATTACAGACATGGAGGACTATGATGCTACTCCCTCCATGCTACTGGGCTGAGATCCCAAGGCCACCTGGGAACCCTCAGTGTGGCATTATCCTGGTGCTTCCAACCTTTCCTATACACATTTTGGCTTTTCTCTTAAAGCACTTTGGTTTAATGTATAAGGCAATATTTATATCATGTACCACAATGACATAACTCCCAAGAAACATGATTCCAAAGAAAGTTAACAGCTTTGGACAACTGGTCAAGAAACATGAGGGCTATGACTTTACTGGTGCTCAGAATTCAGAATGACACATCTGAGACTTTTCCCACTGGACTCATTAACACAAACAGACAAACATACAGATCTATTGATCCCACAGGAAACTGCAATTTATCTCTAGCTTTGAGCTGTTTTGTACAACTACAGCAGTACTGAAAAGGAAGCATGGGCTGCAGAGGTTTTGGTTTGTTTGTAATATTATATACTTATTCCTTTGAACATTTCTAGCTGAAGATTAACGTTTTGTGCTGATAAATGTCAACATTTACGTATCCTGATACTACTGCGATCTAGGTATGGCAAAGTGTTTATCTTGTGTTCGCTACACACTTCTGGGAAACTGTTCTGTAGTTGTGTAGGACAACAGTAAAAATATTTCCAAGTTAAAAAAAAAGGAGATGAAAAAGCAGAAGGAAGGATCTAACAATAAAAAGAGGACTGGGGAATTTCTGATTAAGCACATTCCACTCAGATGGCTGAAACTGAAAAAGACAAGAAAAACACCAGTCGCTTTTTATAGCCCTTTGTGCCACCACGGCAAAGTATAGCGCTGCATACCGTGAGATGGCTTGGAGTCAGTCTTTATAACCCTCTAAAGAAAATTCTATTAACAATTTGGACCCTTTAGGCATAAAAGAAGCAATATGAAACAAGCATACTGAACCAGTGAACAGAAAACTGAAAGATGCTGCTGCTTAGGCTTAACAGGTGCTGTGTTATCGTGGAGCACAAAGTGTGACTGAAAGTGAAAGGTTCAAATTGTTAGAACGGAAGGTCACAGGCACTTTGCATACTTAAATGTATTTAATAGGAAAAATGCAGCAGTAAATATCAACTAGTGTAAGAGATTAGGGTATAAAAATCTAAGTTACTTAATCCATTTTTGTCAATGGCATCTAGCCAAGGCAATAATGTGTAAAAAGAAACATGCCTTCAGAAGTTTCAAGTATGAGAGAGTATTCTGTTGGCCCATATATTCAGTGTGCTGCCAAGCTCTTGATGCTGCAGCAAAACCACTTCATACAGTCTGAGCACTGGAAGCTGTAAAAAGCATCTTTAAGGACACACTTCAGCTTTATGAGGAAGTTCTAGTTTCTGTGTACCAACAAGTTGTCAAAAATGCAGACATCTGGAGAGACACAATTCTCTGCAACCAGAAGTTGGGGTTTATGCAGAGGCTTCTGGTATATTTTTAGTTTATGGATTTAGGTTGCACAAGAGATACACACATACCCTGTTCAGCATGGGGGGAAATGAATGCACTCTGGTAAAACATAGTGCTTTCAAAGGCAAATTATACAAATGTAAAAGATTTCCAGACTCACCAACAATATACTGTACATATTTATATGGCATAAGGCCACATAATGCCTAGTAGGAAATTCTGACTTTTAAGAGGAACCTCAGAGAAAACTGGACAAAATATTTCTTACCAACCTATTATCTTCTTATTACTGATTTATATTTGCTGAGCTGAAGACAGATCATATTATTACAAAGTTGCATGGGAAACTGTTCCGTTGTTGTTCCCCAAGGAGAGGCTCTTTCCTGATGTAAACCCATTCCTAGAATAAAACGTGGACACTTGTGGAAGCTGGTAGCTAGCACAACGTCACAAATATGAGTGGGAGACGTACCTTCACATCACGATGGATGACATTGTTGTCATGGCAATAGCGTAGCGCCTCTAGGATCTGCCGCATGTAGTGACTAAAAGAGGGGGGGTGGGGGGGGTGGCAGTTAAAGCCCAGAAAGCAGAAAAGAGTTTGTTTCACACAGGTGAAAATTTAAATGTGCTACACCACTCATCTTCACTATTTCTTCTCAACCCTGTCTGAGAAAGGATGAGTCACTGGCACTAAACTTTTAAAAGAAATATAATACAGAAACATACACAAGCCCTTCATTTAAAAGATGAGAATCTCATAACAAGTTGACATTTTCAGGTTTGAATAACTGTACACACTCTTCAATTCTGTAAAAGCAGCCCCAGTTACACTGAACATGCGCTATTCTTATTTTTCCTTCCATTTACTACCACCCAGTGTACATCCTACCTATTTACATTCTCCCTGTAGAGATTTAAAAACAAAATTTCGGTCTCTTTGAAGCTCACCATATTAATGCTTTTCAGCCTAACTAGGTACCCAGCCTTATTTTGTAATAAAAGTATATATATTTTTTTTTTGTGAAAACGACACATTTCTTGTTAACATTTCCCAGCTGAACTGTGTATGAAAAACTCCTCCTTCTGTATTGTTATTCTGAAACACATTATTAGTTATACAGGCAGTTCACAGTGTTTTGATCATGTTTGGGGAAACCGGTTGAGCTTTATTAAGGGGGTTGTTTAAAATGTTGGAAAATAGGCACTCAATTTACATTTTTGTTGTTTAAGTCTGGTTTTCCAGAAGGGATCAGGAAAGTAAACCAGGGATTAAGTGTCTTTTGCTGACACCTTTGTCCAAGGCTACTTCCATTTACCCATTTATACAGTACAGCAATTTTTGCCATATTCATTAAGAGCAAGTACCTTGCTCAGGAGTACTACAGCAATAGTTGGGATTGGAACCTGCAAACACCAGACTATAATACTATAACTGTTGGCTGCTGCTGTGTGAGAGTGCATTGGATTAAAGATGTAGGTGCTCCCTCTCTGGCAGCCAGACAGACAAAATGAGTGTATGACCACATGAAAAAACAGAGCTCTGCATAAGAGAAACCATGTACATACATTATAGTCAAACAGAGCATTTCTGTCCCACAGCTATGATTCCATCTTGTCATTTTGTCTTTATTTTTAAACACAGAGAAAAGAGTCCCTACTGCTGTCTTTCAACACATGCAGCCACAAGCTCATTTGGTGCACTGAGCTGGAGGGTAAAAACAGACAGTCCCATCACCTGCAGTCAGGCCGAACCCAGTGACCAGGATTTTGGCTGTTAGGGGATGGAGTGCTGCCACCTGCTGGCCCCCAGCGGCAGCGCTAGCAGCTACTGTACTACTGCGCTACTGTAAGTGTCCTCTGGAATCGGCGTGAAGACTGCTCAAAGAAGTGGATATTGAAATTGGTAGAAAAAAGTCATCATTTTTCTAATTTCATTCACATATGTAATTTACAGTACAATTAATATGAGGCCAATAAATCTGTTTCTGATTTACAGAGAAAATTTTTTTATATTTTTGTTCTTTCATTTACATTTTGTTAAATATAAATTTTATTTATTCAAAGGGTCATGGAAAAAAGTGCCCCCCCCCACACAAGACATCTGATAAGGAATCATTCTATTTGAGAAAAATAGATATGAACAAGTCCAGGGAAGTTAGACATTATGCTGGAACAGCAGGTGGCATAGTGGTTAGAGCTGCTGTTTGTGGATTTGAATGACCCAGGTTCAAATTCTACCACCTCCTGTAGTACTCTTGAAAAAGGTTCTTTCCCTAATGTAGTCCGATTAAAAAAAAAGAATGCCCTGCACAATGGAATCATTAACTAGCTTAACATTGTAAGTTGACCATGATTGTGAGCTAAATAAACAATGTGGCATATTTAAATGTTTTATTTCTATACATCAGGTACTCTTGAAGCTTATTTGTTTAAAACAGAACATCCACCCCCAAGTCAATGATGTACAGTGATATAAGTGGCCAGATAATCAAAAATGGATAATGCAGAACTGGGGCATGTTGGGGTGAAACAAATCACAGGTCAAGTGGAAGCACAGTGTAAGTATGGTGTGGTTTATCACCAATCGCTGTAGAGTATAACTAACAGGCTACAGAATTACTGTTAGCTATTGTTTTATAAGAATAGCTTATTAAAGGTTATGTCCGTGTATACCAAGGTCACCTGTTGAAAGTTGTGGGGGGCACCAGCTTGTTCCTTACCTGGCCACTGCTTCACTGTAGACAAACCCGGCATCAGCTCTTTTCACAATCTCAAAACACAGATCTGCACCGTCCATGCTGCAAGGGAGGGGAGGGGGTAATGGAGAGAAAGCGATCAGTGTGGAGTGGTGCTGCCAGCTAAGCTGAACCCCCCTCATTGTACATCAGGGAGCGGAGTTCTCCAGCTGAAGACTACAGTACATTGGCTTGGCCAGAGAGTGTAGGGGGGGCATTCTGAAGGTGGGAACTGAGAAACACTCCAGCTACAAGCAGCTGTGCATTCAGAGATAAGGATGCCCTTCTAGCAGAGCTCTGTGTCTGTGCCACAGGATGCAGATAAGCTCAGGAAGTGTGGGCAACATTCACAAAACCACCGCAAAAAATTGAAAACACTGACCCTGCTCTCTGGTCGCAATGAACTTACTCAGCCAAGAGACAATGAAAGACATGCCAAGTTAAGGCAATTTTTCACTGATACAAGATATTAAAATCACACTTTATTCCTGGCTGTTTATATTTGGAGC
The DNA here is from genome assembly GCA_018136845.1 of Heterotis niloticus. Lineage (NCBI taxonomy): Eukaryota > Metazoa > Chordata > Actinopteri > Osteoglossiformes > Osteoglossidae > Heterotis > Heterotis niloticus. Next base: position 16,720,330 of record CM030906.1, read on the forward strand.
CCATTTGCTGCGCTAATCTTGACAGTGAGCCAGAGAATCCTTTGCCAAGCAATCGTATGCCCATTTTAGACTGTCCACACACAACAGGCACTACGGAATCAGTGTGGAATACAGTTGAAGTCCACTTTATTGTGGCCATAGGGACCTCCGCCTCTATTGGCATCATGATGAGCTTTGAGAACCACAGAAATACACCTGCAATGGCTACAGGAAAGTAAATGTTAAGAGCTGCCTCGAGAGTGTCCCACGTGCCATTTGCTTCTTTGTACGATATAGCGCAGAGTTCTGTTTATATTAAGTTGTTTCATCTGCACGCTGCTCCTGAGGTGGACCAAATTTCTGAACCCATACTGCTGCAGTTCAGCACACCCACCTCTTTCATAGATGTAAAAGCCATTCACAACCAGCAATGCTACACTGTGGTCAACACAATACTGTCCATTTCACATAGCAGAACCTTGGTGCTCCTTGACCTCGAGTTCCTGCTCACATCTAGCCTGACATGTGCTTCTCCAACAGAGGTATGTAATTCTGTAACTTTGCACCCATAGTGGAAGAGGTCCAATGGACAACAGTGTGAGGCTATGTGGGAATGGCAGAGCACATTGCCTGCTGTATTTTTCCAGGTGACAGCTTGAGTTAGCCCTTCTTGGGTCAGGTTTAATACCCAGCCCAAGAATGTAAATCAACTTTCTTTTCTGCTCCATCACGCAGTTGAAGTAACCCAACAAAGGGCATATGCCATAAATCTAATGACAGAAATATGGTAGGCCAGACACTTTTACATTAAGCATAAGTAGTTGATGTTGTCTCTCCACATTTTCATACCCTACACCCTTCCTTCTTCTCCATACTCAGCACAGTATTCCCTTATTTCCTCCCTAACACTGTCCTTAGCACATCTCCTCCACACTCAACACCATCTTCCATCATCTCTGCTCTACCAAACTTTCCTTAGAACATCTCCATTGTATCGAACAGCTCTACCCTTCTGTACTCACTGTGCCATTTAGTACAGTCTATGCAGTTGACCACCTCCTTGAGAAGAATTCCATCCAGACCCAACCACCAACCCTTTCCACCCCTCCCAGACCCACATCTTGAAACTAAGCACTTACAACTCAAAGACCATGTAGAGCATCCCATCTGAGCTGTAGGTCTCCAGCAACTCCACAATGTGCGGATGCTTGAGCATGTGACAGATGCTGGCTTCTCTCTTGAGGTCTATGGAAAGAGACAGACAGAAAGACAAGGTCAACAGAACAGACACAAAATTAACCACTTGCAGTAATAGGGACTGAAACTGGATGAAACTACAAGAACGGGAAAGAACAAGTGGACAGGTGTAAAAGTACATGAAAGGTAAAGGTCAACATGGCAGAGCAACTGACACACACAGACATGCTGTGGGAACAAAAGCAGTGCAGTAGCATTCACACGTCACTAACCATGCGGTTGCCCAGAGCTGACAGTAACCTGACGGCACTTAACACTTCTCACTGGGGGGGTTTCAGTTCAGACGAGCCAGGGACTGGGAAACCCACACTTTACATTCAAACAGAGAAGTACAGAGAAGAAGTCAACAGATGCACTGTGGGAATAACCACTGGCAAGCCTGAAGGTTTGTTGACTAATATCCCAGGAGGGACACTGCTACAGCGGCTTTCGAAAAGCATGTCATCAGTTGTGCCAATTAAAGTATTCAGCAGTACAATGAAACTATAAGTTACTTTAAATAAATATGGTGGGAGAGCAAAGAAGTAATGCTAATAGCAGTGCTTCTGAACAGCGGGTGGCACTACAGCGGACATATCACAGACAGAGAGAACAGACCTATGGCCCAGAATCTATACTGGTTGACGTAGGTACACGTTTTTGCACTACTGGATTTCACACATCATTTTGCAGGTTGGCATAGAGGCAAGTAAAGTCATCCACATCAACGTCATGAGATGTTGGAATGAGTGGTCTGGTCATCTTGCTGTCTCCAGAGAGCGAGAGCCATGTCTCTACGATTAGCATGGCCTGGTGCAGTTAAGCCGCCAGCACTGCTTTTTTGTTCATGTGCAATTAACTGCCTATTTTCATACTCTTCTTGGCCGGGTGTGACATTCTTCTGCTCCAATGTCCTTTTCACTGTCACTGCTGTTAGATTTCTTCTTGAGCAAAGGTTACACTACTATTCACAAAGTTGTGTGAAAGTATTTGTGTAGCAATGCTGTGTAGCAATGCTGTGTGTCCGATGACAGCTGAGGCCAGGTTGTGAGTGTAGAGAAAGCCAGCTCCATGGTGCTATAAGACACGCCACTTTGGTGACAGGTTAGTGTCAGAACTGCCTCTTCATTCTAATATCTCAACTGTTATGTTTAGTTCCTGGTCTGTACTGGAAAATACTGCTTTGAAACTTACAGGCCTTGCTGCTTCTACAGGGCTGGAAAAGGAAAGCTCATAGTCTAAGACCACAAGATGTAATTGTCCATCCTTTGTTTCTGAATAATACATCTAGGATAGTGTTCAGTTCTTTCTGAATTAGACTGAATAACATGATAGTCTTGTGACTGCTGTGTGGTGTTGCTTTGCAATAGTGCATTCTTAAGTCACCAAAACCAAGAGCAAAGTTTGACTCCTGTCAGCTGGCATGGACAATTACGACTACTTTAAAATAATTTAATTAATACAAAATATAACTTCCTTGTAATGAACACAATGATATATTGTATGGTCATATTGTGCCGTACAACGCATACAACAAGCATACAACAAGCTAACATTTTCAAAATGGCAATGTTAGAAAGGACTTTTTCAAATATTTTGGACACAGCTGATGACATAACAGTGTATGTCTGATGGATGGTACAGCTCCAGGTCAACCTCTGCCAGATACGGTTACTCTTAAAGAGTGAGTAATTGTTGATTTTGCTTTCTGCACCTGTATGAAAAGAGAAGAAACACACACACCAGCTCTACCGGTCAGAAAAATCTCAAGTCCCAAACTGAATATCACACACTGCAATTACTGATATAATTATTATTATATAGTTATTAGTTATATTGTAGACAGTTTTACCTAAGGTAATCTCAACAGTTTACAATTTTACACATTCAGTAATTTAGACACCTTCCAGTTTAGTGAAATAATTCAAATTTAGTACCTTTTCCACAGCACAGCTTCTAGGATTTAAATGTGCTACTGTTTGGCCACAATACCTCCTGTTCATAACTCCAGTAATAACCCCCCCCCCCCCCCCCAGCATCAGCTCACTAATAAGTCATAATCATGGTGTGTTCTAGCCAAGCATCTCCTCTGCCTTCCCCTCTCTCCCTTGGTGATGACGTAAGTGGATTAGAGAGAGAGAGAGAATTGAATTTTAAAAGCCCTTTATTGGGTCAAACATGTGTTATCATAGACAAGCACAAACATAACAGTTTATTCATATATTACAACAGACAAACAAAAAAAGAGTGACAAAACAAAAAAAAAAAAAACAAAACAATCAAAAAGTTAACTGCAAGCTGGGGGGGGGGGGATTTGAATTTTAAAAGCCCTTTATTTGGTCAAATGTGTATTATCATAGACAAAACCAAACATAACAGTTCATTCATATATTACATCAAACAAACAAAAAAGAGAGACAAAACAAAACAAAAACCAAAAACAAAATCAAAAAAGTTATGAGGGGAGAGAGAGAGAGCGAGAGAGAGAGTGAGAGACCATGACTCCAAGCCCTTTTCAAACTCAAAGATACAGAAACATCATCTACCAAACTCCACAATTCATACAGGCTCCTCAAGTGAGGAACTAGTGGAGACTTCAACAGCAGGTTTCGGTAGAGTCTTTCAGGGCAGTTACAGTTGCATTGCTGCTCTGGTTCATTGTAGGCTGGGACATCATTGGTGTGGTTATCTTTCAGCATGGCCGCAGTTGTAGTGCTGTTCCAGGACTGCGTGGCGTGGTCATCCTTGGCATCCTTCACCATTGCCACAGTTGTGGTGTGGTTCTGGGATTGCATGGTCATGATTGCATTGCTGCCTTGGTTGGTTGTGGGCTGGGACAGCATGGTATGGCCATCCTTGTCATCATCCAACACGGCCACAGTTGTGGTGTAGTTCTGAGATAGCATTACCACCCTGATTGGCTGTGGGCTGGGACAACATGGTATGGCCATCATTGCTGGTATTTGCAACATGGCCAGGATCTGATAAGACTGCTCACATTGTTCACTTGCAGGTGGAGACACTGAAGCTGTTCTGGGACACATCTGGAGAAACCCCCATCAAAGCACAAGCACAGCCACAACCAGAGCAGCACACATACAGCAGCCATTGCACTGGTTCTACAAACCAGAAGTTCACTCATGCTGAAATGCCAAAAGGAGGGTTCACTAGAAAAGTGTGACAGGGTGATTATAAGAGGTCAGAAAAGCCAAGTGGAAAGGGAGGAAACAGAAAGGTAGAGAGATAGTAAAGTACCCCCTGTGATTCGTGACCAGTGAAGCACCAAGCTTGTGTTTTTTCTTTGTCATTTTTTTTTATTTTACGTATTGCCATAACATGTTTCTTCAGGTGGAAATGCTTCTTTTCACTGAAGAGGTCTAGTCCCACACTTCTCTGTAGTTGTGTTACTGACCTTATAAACTTCTCTTCATCAGGGAAGAACTCTGATTTTCACCTGCTTTCCAAAAGTTTCATCCAAAAAGTTATTCACTTCTTGTAGGCTGTGCATGGGTTGATCTGCCTGAGAGAGGTCCTGCGAGAGAACCTCAAGGCTATCACCAGCAGCCCCATGTGACGTTTCAGGTTCACTTTCGTTGACAAGACTCGCATCTTCACCCTCATCAGACAGCGCTCCTTCTGCTGCAAAATCCACATTAGGCACAATGTCCGACCATAAAACATTTTTTCTCCGTTCTGTAGTCATGTCAATTGCACTACTCTGCGACGTCGTGCCACTCGTGGAAGGGATCACACACTTTCTGCTGTACATTCAGCTACAGTTTCTGCCGTCACGGTGGCGGGCTCCTGCTCGGACTGAGCGGGGGGCTCCGTGCTTTCCTCCGCGGGACATGCTTCGGCTTGCCCGGTGGCCTCTTCCTGACTGACCGCTACACTAGTCGCCTCTATGCCTTCATTAGCTGCTCCTTTCTCCTGGCCCCTATGAGGGCAGACCTGCCATTTGTGCCCAATGTCGCCACATTTAAAGCATTTCATGGTACCCGTGCTTGCATGCACCATATATGCTTGGCCTTCGTGATGCACACGGAAGGAAATGTCCAGTGTGTGTTCAGACAAATCTAAAAACATAAACCTCCTAAAAGACATGATATGCTTAAGTGCAGGGTTCTTGCAACTGAGCGGAACCATTTTAAACGAGCTCACAATCTTTCTGAAGCGCTTGAGCTCGCACTCAAGCGCTTCGTTGGGTATAAATGGCAGGCAATTCCAAATTGTGATTCTTGTAGAGGGGGAAAACAGGTACCAACGCATCATGTATGACTATTCCGTGCTCCATCAGGCGATTCACCCAACGTTGCTCCTTGAGGAACACCCCTACCATCTTGTTCATACGGAAAGCAGAGAAAATGGTTTCGTAGCCAACTTGTTCTCCAACTGCCGTGAGAACCTCCACCACCATAACACCTTCTTCAGGTACACACCTGCAACCATGGTGGAGAGATAACAACGCCACCTCCAAGCGAGACGCCATCTCTACCGCACTTTAGCAGGGTGAACAAACCACTCCAACCAGGGACTGTGAGATGACGAGTCCCGCATCTCAGCCACTTCCATCCAGTACCCACTGACTGTCTTGAAGGGAAAAGACAGCATGTCTGTCAGCAGTGTGGGCATCACCGCCCAGTACTGCTCTCTTTTGATTGAATGCCAACTCTTTCATATGGGGGCCCAAAACATACCTCCCTACAGGACTGCATTTATTCTGGCTTGTTACAGGGTCAGTTTTAACAGCAGTCTGTTTTGTTGTATGTGGCGCTTCGGGACGCTTCCTGAGCACATGGTATTGGCTCCACACATTGACTAAAGGCACCAAAGGATACAAATTTCAAAAGTTTTAACAAAAAGGCAGAGGAAAGAGGATCAGCACATATGAAACACATTTCTTTAAAATATGATGGCTTTATCTGAGCATCTACAGAACCTACCCAATAAATACAACAAGGGAAACCTGTATGGTATCAGTGTATGGGTAATAAAGTGGCCACAAGGTGATGAAGATTGTTCATGCTTATGGGAAGAATCTATCAACTGTTAGGACTAATGAGGAGGTTGTGAAAATGAGGGATTCTTTTCAAGGAATTTTAAATTAATTTCAATATTGCTTCATATAAAAAAAACCCATTAGTTTAGAGTTTTATCTAAGCTTTTTCCCAAAAAAAAAAAAAAAAAAAAAAAAAAAACCTGCTAATTTCAGTTGATATATTGATCACTTCAAGTAAGCATGTGCACAGAGGAAATAACCATAGGAAAAGTGGTGCAGATCTAACCTGACTTCATAGCAATGTGCAAACTTAGGGGTTTTTACAAACACACACACACACACACACACACACACACACACACACACACACACACACACACACACACACACACACACACACACACACACACAGCAGGAGAGACAGAGGATGCTCAATGATTTATGCGCTACATGACTCAACTCCGGGTGGGAGTATCAGGGAGAGTGGAGAGACACATGCCAACTCTGTAGAGCTGTGTTGTTCCAGCTGGGGAAGCAGGATCCCCCCAGGATCCCACAGAGGCAGCCAACCTCCTCATCAGCTGTAGCCACGACACGGGTCTAACACGGAGAGCATATGGGGCCCCAGTAAGAGGCACTGCAGAAGGAGATGAGGCTTCAAAGGGGGGTCTGCCTGGTACACGGGCTGGTGTGCAGTCAGATAGAACTCTGCAGGGAGTTACCATCAGGGCACAGACACAAAAAGCACACAGAAAATGTGCCAGTTCTACATACCTCATATATGGTGCAAAAATCATTCTAAATAACCATCTTCTTGAGACTCTTCCCAACATGAATAACTAATACAGGGAGAGGTTCCTTTCTAAACGCATTTACAATTATTAATTTAGCTCACGCTTTCTGCCAAAGAGCAACCAAATCGGCACAAAGGACTCACTGTGCCACACTTGCCGAGCTACTGTGCTGAAGGGAATGAGATGTTCATAAGGAGAACATATTCTGAACCAGGCTCAAACCTATGGTTAAAACACACAGCTCAGGCACTGTGCAGCACTGGTGCCACCTGCTGCTGCAGCATGTTGCTCACTAGGTGTAAAATTGTAGAAAAATCTGTGGTGCTTCTGCCTTCTGCCGATTTCCATAAAAACCCACTCTGGTCAAAAGGGGCCTGTAAGTGTGTGAGCTGAGGTCCAGCACACTACAACAGGTTTCGGGTTTCAGAAACTCAACAGCTCAATCGCCTTTTTAGTCACAACAAGTGGGGAAGAGCAAAATAATAGGATAAAAGAGAATAAAGCTGAAGCGAGGAGACTGTAGTTAAAATAAAATGAATAAACAAAGGTTTTTCATCAGCCTTCCTTAGACAGTGCAAAGACAACACTGCTTCCTTAGGAGAGTCCCAGCACTGACTCTTATTTAATCAAAAGCTGAACTTTGGACATTCTTTATCCTGTACTGCTCTGGGAAACACAAGTTGACTTGCTTGACCTAAAGCCCATGCAGGGCAGTAAGGAGCCTAGTGGTAATACCAGTCACCTTCCACTCGTACGACCCAGGTTCAAATCCCACCTGTGGCTGTAACATCCTTCAAGTATTTATTCTAACTTGATAACTCCAAAATACCCAGTGGTACTGCATAAATCATAGTAAGTAGCTTAATACTTAAGATCATTATTTTTTTTCTGTGTCAGGAGCAGGCTGAAAAGGCAGCGGAGTCACTACAGAAGGAAACTCCTTCAGAAACTGTTTGTGCCTGAAGGGTACGCTGCAATGAGTCACTTATGGGACTTCTGTTAAACTCTGGACGACAGCATTCTCACAGTTGAGGCTTCTGAGGAAGTCCTGGAGGGCAGCCCAGAGAGCAGCTGATGAGTCAAATGGCCTTTTTCTACTGAAGGCCACTTATGGAGTTACTGTAGTGTGACTGACAACCATGTGACTGCAAAATGGTACATCAGCATGACAGCAAAGTTGACACAACAGTAAAAGCTCCTCTCTCCTCTGGGTACAGATAGGGTTGTGAAAGCCTTACAATAGAGCTTATGAAAGTACCTGCAGCAACGACCCCCCCACCATTCAGTTGGCTGTTGGGTGAAGGTCCTCATCTGAAGATCTCATATTCAATCAATTTGTCCATTCAATCAACTTCCTCAGAAAGTAATTTAGTTTAGTGGTAGAACAACGAAGGTAAGACACTAAATATAGAATATGGATCAAATCAAAAAAAATAACCCACTCGGTTTTCTAATCAAAAAAGCTCCAAGAAATGCTGTAATCTATCACATTAGCTAAATATGCCCATGTAAATATTCACATCAAGTTAAAAGAAAACAAACAAAACACAAAAACAAAAAAGTACTGTGCAGTACTAGAAGTGAAAATTATTAAATATAATGTAAATAATAATACCATTATATCAGGTAACAGTTCACTAAGGACAACATTCCATATTTTCCAGCATATGCCAACATGACGCACTGACCTAACCCGAGAAATGGAGTAGTCAGTATACAAATTAAAGTTTTATCAGCTGCCAGGATGGTGTTTGGGACAACAATGAAAAATAATTGCTTCTGCATGTCTGCACACATTATGCGGTTCACAGCTTCAGCTCAAAGGCAATGGCAACCATCAGACGGGGCGACCCCTGAGTACAGTAGGACTGGCACGGTTCAGTGACTCACCAAGAGATTAACTGACCACAGATGAAATAACTACACACTTAATAAGAGTGGGCCATTTACCCGTCATTCTCCATCTATATTACATCTGTCATAGAAAAAACAGTTAAGCAGCAGTCTTTCCTTAAGTCAGCAATCTTTCTTCAAGTCAGCAGTGCCTGCGATCTTTTTGGTGATAGAAAAGATTTAAAAAAAAAAAAAATATATATATATATATATATACACATACACACACACACACACACACACACACACACACACACAATAAATAAATAAATAAATAAATAAATAAATAAGTCTTTGCAGCATTTTGTTTTGATGGCTCTTCTTCCAGCCATGAGGGATTACATATGTCTAATGTCTGAGGTGGCCATTATGTCTAGCTCGAGCTGACCGTAAAACAGCCATGATCACCAAAGCTAACCCAGCGTGTGTGTTCGTAGGTGGTGGCATCAATGGTCAGGAGAGTGGTGCTTGTGTTATGAATGTGTGGGCATATTAAGCAAAACAAAGGGGCAGAGATGTCACATAAAAACTGGCAGCTGTAGCGGCAATCCACTGAAGACAGCCATGGGGGGAATTAAAATCAAACCCCAGGCTAACTTCAAATCCAATACACAACATGTACACAGCATATACAAACACTGACTCAACGACCCACAGTGACTGGAAGGACTGATACCTATTGGCTGCCAGGCTTGGGGTACAACTGGTCAGCCACTGTTACCTGGTGAGTCCATTGCTTCAAGTCCATACCACCACCACCTGACTGGACAAGAAGTGTCTGAAGAAGCACCAAGCATTGCACTTTCACACAGATGCACCACGAACTCCAGACTCAACCCCAGCTTGCTTGTTGCCATGGCAACAGGAGCAGCGTTGAGACATGCCGCCTACACGCTGTCCCTGCGGATGCTTTGGCTAGGGATGATGCACTGAGATTCAAGCAACCTGGATGGGGATTGCTGTTAAATGGGTTTGTTCATCGGTGACAGGCAATTCAGCTTTCAATGCACTACATCTGTCTGCTCAACTGCTTCAAAGGGCTGCAATAATGAACAGCGAGAAATAATTTCTGCTTGAGCCGCCTGTAAAAATGATGGTGGGATTACTGTTGCCTACTGTTAGCAACTACGACTCACACATTGTCGCAAGTATCACTGTACGCATTCTCCATCAGCAGACCGGGGAAAGAAAATTATTTCCTGTGCAATAAACAAAGGGGCAGTTGTTTGCAGTGCTCTGCCAACATTAACACGAAGATGGACAATCTTAAGATCCTCTGAGGCAAAGGCATCCATTTACAGCAACTCTTTGCCAGCTAATAAGATCACACACTTCATCGTGATACATGCAGCCCTTCCCCTGAGCAAATCAAAATGTAAAACCTTTGTTTCCCCCCTTTCAGTTGAAACAGAGTATAAACCTTGTAGCTGTCATTAACAGCAACCTGTCAGAATAAAACAGCTTAAACATTTGTACACGAGACTTTTGTCTGTAGCTGCAGCAGCCAAAGTTAAAAAGTACTTCCTTTAACTAACACCCATATATCTCACGCTTCTCCAGCCTGACTTTATTCACATCTTATACTTATCCTTCTCTTACTGCTCCTGCATCACTTCCCCATCATAGTCACCCTATTCCTTCATGTGTCTTTTCGATGGATGTGTAGAGCTGCACTCTCTGACCGTGCAGCATTTGGTCAAGGTGCTCAGTGCAAACAATGCCACATGTCCAGCAGGGGTTGTAACAGCTGTTACACAGCTAGGAAACTATATTTAAAACATGAAGCACCTATATGTAGGTGCTGCAAGTTGTGATACACAATGGGCAGGATTGCAGCTGGTAGTCATGTGCATTTAACAGAACACTTATTACAGATGAATAAACACATTGGCCACTTTATTAGCTACACCTCTTAAATAGGATCCACTTTTGATTCCAGAACAGCATGAATTTAGCAACAAGGTGCTGCGCTTGTTTCCACAGAGTTATCTTCCAGGGTGGCTTCTTTCTGCACAATTTTTGGTGGGACATTCATCTCATCCCATTCTCCTTACCACAGTAATGTTCTTTTGGCTTGAGGAGTGAGATAGAACAAACTACTGCAGTAAAGGGCACAGTCATCTTTGTGGACCTCATGTACAAAAATCCCACAAGCTTTGGTGTTTATGAGATACTGGAAACAGTGTGACTGTCACCAATGCCTGAGCCATGGTCAGAGGCACTTATACCACACGTCTGATTTATTCTAATGTTCAAATAGCACGTGGACCTCTGGACCTTGTCTGCATCCTTTCTTTGTATACCAAGTTACAACCATGCACAGTGCCACTGTGCAGAGTGAGCTGCATGTGTAAACAGCTATGTACTCCTAATAAAGTGGCTGCTGTGTATATGACATATGTGCGTATATATGCATACTTGTTTTTCCACTCTTCAGTTGTCCAGTTTTAGTAACCCTCTATAATTTCATCTCCTTGTTCTTAGCTGACTGGCATGAAACTTCCCATGGTCTTCTGCTACTGCAGCCCATCCACTTCAAGGTTCCACTAGTTATGTGTTCACAGTTGCCTTTCCAAACACAAGATGCTCAGCTATCTGCACTACTATTTTTGCATGTGTGACCTTACAGAGAGCTTCAACAAGTCTGGCTATTCTTATTAACAATGTGTTATCACCAACAAAAAGGGCTGCTGAATGAATGTTTTTTTAAACTTATCAAAACATTCTCTGTAGAGACTTTGGTGTATGAAAAATTGCAGGAGGAAGGCTGTTTCTGAGATGCTGGAAACAACAGCCATGCCGTGTCCAACTCTGCATACTGAGTTGCTGCCAGATCATTTACTGCTTTGAGGAAAAGGTTTTTGTTAATAAGCATGTGTGCTTAAAATTGACCACTGAATGTATTTTTCTGTACGTGTGTGTGCAGACTAGGACAGTCCCAGATGCCACAGCACTAGCACGGAGACCCAAGGCCGGGTTGGTGCAATATGGCACACTGGCAAAGCAGCACAGCACCGATCCCTCCCAGCACCCCCTGCAGCTGAATCTTCTGAAATCATCATGCATTTTTCACCAGGGAAGAAAACAGCTTATAAACATAACCAGCTGTATTAAAAACCTCTTTGGTCCAACAAAGTAAGCCAATGCATGGAATGCAATGGAAATCATTATTGCCCAGTTCTCTTAACACCCCTCAAGTGTGTGGGGGAATATTGTGTCAATGTGTGTATGGGGACAGCAACATGGGACAAACAGGGACAAAGGAAAAAAGATAAGAGAGAAAGAGCAGGGAGAATGCAGACAGCACAAAGAGAGTGAGCTGCAATTCTGGTTACTCTGTGGCTCCCGAGTGCCTTCCGACTGACACTGAGGATTAGAGGGAAATGAGGTCTAAATCCAGCAAGGGGCTGCAGTAATTCTGGGCCCAAGGCAGTGCAAGGAGAAACAGCATCCTTGATGGCAAAATCACAGTCCCCTGGGTGGTGTTTAAGGCCTATTTGCACACTAATTCAGGTCTGAACCACAGCCCCATGGTTGTGTGAGACAGTGGCACTATTTAAGCTTTAGTCTCCAGAACCTTATTCTCCATTGGGGGTGTGGGGTGCAGGATGAGAAAAAAACTACTTTAGTTATGGCAAGAAGATAAACTCATAATACTAGAAATGACAGGGAGCCTTGTTGATGCTATGAAGGGTTGGGGAGGGCTGGCTTATTGCTGAAGGGAAAAATGTATTCATGCACAGATGCACAATCACAATTCATGCACAGAAGGGAATCACATTTAGCGCTTGGTTGTAGGACAAGAGGTCTTGGAGCACAAAGCCAAGGACTAAAGAGCTTCTTAGAATCAAAGTAGCAGTGGACACTGAGGTACTAGGATTATGCTCTGGAATTTCTCTTCAAGAATATCAAGTTCAGAAGGCCAGAGGGTCACTTGCCCTGTAAAACTGTGTTTCTCAACCGTTGCCTGCCCTTTCTATGCCTCCATTAGAGAAGAAAAAATGCGAGTCTACAAAGTGTAAATCAGGGACCGATTAAATCAAGCAAGTTATATGCAAGGTAAAGCCCACAAATACACTGGCTCATCTGGGTTAGACTGGAGGAACCTTGTCTGCAAGGCTTACAAGGCTAAAAGGCATTTTCACAGAAAACTCTAACCAGGACCTGGGTTCCACTCTTGTCCCTTCTGGAGAATTAAAGTTTTACCAGTTGTGACAGTCGTTACAGTTATGGGATGTGCTCATGGGCTGTAGGGTGGATAAGGTAAGTGGCATCAAGTTCAACTAGATTCAAAATGATCACTCACATGGTCTTCATGTCAAAAGAAGGTATGGAAGTAGTTTGCCATTTCCTTCACCACATGGGCAGAACATGAAGACTCCACATCCGGATCTGAATTCAAACCTGTCTGAACATGCAGTTAAGCTTGCCATTGAGGACTATATTAGTGTATAAATAGCTTGTCCTATATCAAACTAAATTCTGTAAAAATACAGTTCCAACATTGCAACATCAGAATGTAGAAATTAGTTATTACACATCTAAACACGGGTTTTTTGGCATTTCTTGGCCTAACAATAACTCTTATTGGCAACGCTGCACTGAGAATGATATTTGAGGTGTAGCTGCACAAGAATGTAATTGCATCTAAAATCCAAGAGGTGGCAGACTTCTGTTGACACACTAGACAAAGCAGCTAGTCCTCTGCCAGGACATCTGGCCTGGGTCCCACTGTCTGTGGACCTACCACTCAGAACTAATTAATGCCAAGTCAAGACTTCCTGCTTCCCATAAGGAAAACATGCAAATTAGCCCACAGGCTCTCAAAGTGAATCTAGATTTCCATGGTAACGGCAACAGCAGTCAACTGAACAGCAGCAGCATAGAAGCATCTGTGGGTCCCGCTGCAGAATTTCACACAATACATTGAAGTAGATGTGAGGTGAACACACCAAACAGAGGAGACTTCCAAAAGCACAAATGCAGAATGCACAGAAGGCACAGGCAAGTGCACGCATGAGACTGAGCAAGTGTGCTGGGTCCTTACCCTCTGTGCTCAGGCCAGGGCTCGAAGTGAACTTGGCCACATCCACTATTTTGACAGCAAACTGCTGTCCGGTCTCCCTGTTGATGCATCGCCGAACCACACTGAACGGCCCCCTGGAACAGAGAGAGGCGCCAAGTTAGACACTGGAAAATGCAAGCATAATTGCAAAAAATAAATGCATAAAAGCTTGTGCAAGTGAATCTCTGTTTCATTTAGTTGCACCCATGACCCAGAACCTTTGCAATCTGTAAAACCCGGTGCAGAAACTAGTCTTAGTTGCTAAGTGATGAACAACTGCATACATTCTATCTTAAGTAATTTGTGTGCTGGTAAGTAAATGTACCACTGTTTCCCAAAAGGAAGATTTAGGCAAAATATTTCCCGGGTTTCACACTCAGTCATGAAATAACTGGACAACATTCAACAAAACACTGCTGAAATGACTCACGAAAACATATACCATTTTTTCCTTACAATGTGCTTAATATTTAATAATATTCTATGTTTACAACAAATATTTTATTCTGTACAATATCTTTACCAGACTTTTACTGGATATTTTTGAAAAGAGATCCACATTTGGTTTGCTAAACCTGAAAGGATTTTTGACACCACTGAGAGACATCTGGCTATTTTCTGGACAAATCTATTACTCTAACCTAAGCATCACCCAATGTGTGATTTCAGGAATAAAAGCTTAATCTCTCCATCAAATCAAGATCATGTAAACTAACACTTAACCAACAGCACAGCATCCTTGGCCTTTGCTAAGTGAAAGGCACAGTTCCTCAAATTAACAAAATGGCTCAAAAATTATTAAAGCATAAAAGTACTGGTAGAGGAAGGGCAAAGAAAAATTACACTGTAATGTTAAAACAAAATTTATCAACTGTATTTTCCATGTGCAAATTGACATGATTTGTAAATAACACATTAACCCTTTTATGTAGAAATCTGTGCACAAGTGATTTTTTTAAACTGCATTTCAGCAATAAGTTCTAGTTCTTCATAATGCTGAACAAAGATATATATAAAATACATATTTTTCCACCCCCCTCCCTGCTCACTTGAGTACAACTGGCATGCACATCACTCTCAGCATTAATACTTATGTACTAAACCCAACCAATTTTTTTTTATATATATATATATATATATATATATATATATATATCTGTGTGTGAGAGAGAGAGAAAGCACATATGCAGTACTTTTTAACCTTTCCACCGCTATACTTTGTCCAACTGGATGAAATGAAAAACAAATTCTCAAAAAAAAAAAAAAAAAAAAAACTTTACTAAAGTAAAAATTTTCCCACATTGGCTGCCATGATGCCACTTCATTTGTAGGTGAGCCCCTTTAAGTTTGCTAACATTACAGCACCACCTATAATATAACACCAGACACCTGACAGGGCTGCTTGACTACTGAATGCAAATGGAGTCAAACATTATGATATATGGACGTGATTAGGAAAGTCATATTACCCTCAACCATTACAGTTTAATTACTGTTTCAGTCATTTTTCATATCGTGTCAGCAAAGTAGTCTCCTTATAACACGTATATTTGAGAAGCCATTCCTTATTTGGGTCAAGACCATAGGTTTGGGAACCATTACTGGAGGTAGATCAAAGCCTTGTGGGAAGGGTTACATGAATCTCAGACCAGCAGACCCAAGATGCCGAGTAAAATCCATTCGTACAAAATAATTGCTATTTGTTTTTTCTGTGACTTATTGTCAAGCAGCATGACATCAACATTTCTCCATTAAATTGCATATTAATTGTTTCTCTGAGAAAATGTATATGCTTGCTGCCTGCAATGTGTGACTGATGGTCTGTTAGAGTGATGCCGTGATGCGTTCATCCCAGTGTGTCATTTGACCAACTCTACACTGAATAGCTGGTCCAAGGCTGTGCCCCTACATTGCAAAACAATGAAGAAGTCATATCTGCCAAAGTCTAAAAAGTCAGCAAGCATCAGGTTCCACTTGCAATCAAACTTACAATCAAACCTCAGAGCTGCTTCTAAAGAGAACTAACAGCACTGTGGACCCAAGTAACTTCATTTCACCCTCCCTTGTGTACCTGCTGTATAAGTATGCTCAACAAATGATTCTTGACTCTGGGGGGATGACTGTAGGGTGTTTAGTGCCATGTATCCATCACTGTAAGTCACCTCAAACCACCCACATGCTGCGCTGAGAATCACAACATTACTGTTCAAGTATCTAAGATGCTTTGAAAAAAGCCAGGGGACAGGATTAACCATTTTTACAACAAGATGATATTAAATTAACAATGTGGTGTTACTGGTTGGCTTGGAGTCAAGCTAATTACAGTATTTAATCAAACTGGCTCACTAATTCAGGACTCACCATTTATTAACCTCAGTTAGTGAAACTATTTGCTCTTGACATGAAGATTCTGGTCAGGTTGAGGGCAATAAATTATAAAATTGCACAGACAACATAGTTGAGAATTGCACACATGGTGCGGCAGAGCACTCCCCAGGCACACACTGCACAAGTCCAGGAGACACTGTACAGGCATGTCAGCTGCTGGTGTCATTCTGCTGAGGGCAGTAGCAATACCATGAACACCTGAAAGATGTTATTGCAGCTTATGAGCCAATGCCACCAAGCACAGACTCTCAGACTGCTAAACTGAACAGCATAGGGACTGAACATCAGCACCACAGACTTCTTTGTGCTATCATCTTCGTGTCTATTTATCTATTTAGTTATTGTCCATGTGTATCTATTTATCCTTTTGTCCACTTCAATTTGTGTTGTCCTATTTTTCTTTTTTGTCTGTTTAGTACGCAAGGGTTGATTTTAAAAAAATGCCAAGAATTTTACACCTTTCTAAGGACTAAAAAAAGGTACATTTTTTTAAATCAACCCCCAGTTGTACAATATGATCCAAGAGAAACTATATATTGTTCAATCATATTTCTGCAAAAGGAAGAGGATTCACGAAGCAAGATCCAGCCTAGACCCTCTTCAAATAAAGCCTGGTTTCTCAGCCTCGCTCATATGGTGGAATAAACTCCTTCCTGTGTTCAAGTTCACCTCTCTAAATTCACATCTCTGACTCATTTCTCTCCTGAGCTCCTGACACTTTAAGTCAGTTCTTCACCACATGCTGCATTTCATGTGCAAGTATTCATTTCTGTATGTTACTGCTGTAGGTGACTACTAAAATATGTGCACAGTGACAACCAGGACATTTAACAAACGGGCTCTGCTTCAATAATCACATTTATGTGTCTAAGCTCTCTACCTGCTATGAGGTCCACTTTTTTTTTTTTACTCTGAATTGTACATTGCTTCTGCAAAATCCATAAAAATAAAAGCAGCAGCAAAGTGCTTAATTTGTGCACAATATCTTTTCTTTCACTTGTAAGGTTTTCCTCCATCTCAAGGGTCTATTTACAGTGCTGCTGAATATATAAATCAGATCATGATCAATTAAAATTATGTGCAATTAGTTTGCAGCTAGAACAGATCAGCGAGTCTCTTCGGTCTAACATCATAATGTAAGCAGAAGCACGGCAAGCGTAGAAACTACAAATGAAGAACAAACCATGACATAGCAGACACCTCTTTCAACAAGTGATTCTGTTAAGTGCAGAAAAGAATAATAATGTTTTCTTGATTTCCTTTCTCGAAAAAGAGCTTTTCTATACCATGGTATTCCTCTTTTGCTGCTTAATTTGAGGGTAGAAAATGGATTCTTGCAGCTTATGCATTGCAGAGCAAGGCAGACACTGTGGATACATAAGAGAAGATGGATGGTTAGAGGTGCTGTGAAGACACTGAAAAGTTTGCACAAGGTGTATATGCCAATATTTATAATATTAGTAGGCAACATTGTCAAATCTTGAGGCTATTAGACATATAAGCCAAGAATCTGTGCACGAGACTAAACTGACATGCTTATAAGGCAGTCTGACAACTTGCAACACATTACCTACTGGACCCGATTACTCTCCAGGAAGAGTGTTTCACACCTCCAATTAAACAATGAACAGGTGATCCAAAATTCAAAGTTTACAGCTTCTCTGTTTAGGCTTCAGTGAGGGGGAATGAACTCCATCTTCCTCAGGAATAGCATCAAATCACATCTCTTTCAGGGCTATTTCTCTTCTGATTTCCTAACAACATCACACCATCTGTCACAATGACTTATTGCCCAAAAATTCTATATGCAGTTCCTTGTGTAATGAGTAACAGCAAAAATAGTGGCATCATAAACTGACTGCATGTAAACATTTGCATGTAACACTCTGTTGTGAAATACTTACTCTGAGAATGGTTATGTGAACTCTTGTTTCGAAGAAAAGTATCTGCTAAATAAATGAAACAAATATACATTTAAAAAGTTACAAAAATATAAAACACCTGTTATTTCACGTATAGAAATACAGGGTTAGAAGTTTCCAAAGATAACATTAGGTAACATTAAGCTTTGTCTGCTTATTCAGAAACCCAGCGAATAAGCAACAACTTGAGTCTGAGCTAAGGATGCACATACAAGGAGCTCTCAACAACTGAAGCAGAGTGAACAGCCATTAAGGAAAGGAAAGAACAACACAGGTCTTTCTCAGGGTTGGCAGCTGGATAGATTACATGTATGTCTTGTCTACCTCAAACATCTCCAGGTTGAGCTCACCAACAATGGCTGAAAACACATAGGCACCAATGCAGGCATGCCAACAGTGCAGCTTCCTGTGGCCCTAGAGGCCAAAGTGAGGGCCCTGAGCTCCAGCACAAGACAAATGAACTGGAAGGGTCAGGAAGGTGCAATCCTAGCTCTCACACATTATCACATGTCCAAGCCCACAAATGTGTCTCTCAAGGCTCTTGGTGTTCTGGAATATATTTTTATACAGTATGGTGCAAAGTCCTCCTTTGATGATGCAGGCAGGAAAGGGTTTGAGATGAGGTCTGCATGAGATTCAAGTTGAGCTTGGAAAAGTGAACGCATGCAAACAGCAGTGCAGTCAGACAGCAGGGTGTTGATATTTAAAGTTCTCATTGGGAAATAATCACAAAATACAATGACTTTAAGTTCACTATCAATATTTATTCTTTGGGTTGATATCAGCATCTCTCCACTTTGAGTTTGCTTTATTTTCAGCAAAAATCAACAAAAGTGTAATTATAGATCAATTTATTCCACACACACAGGTTCCGTGAAAGTTTTGGACAGAGCTATAATAATTTAGAACATGCTGAAACACTTCTAGAAACAGAAATGCTGGTGACACTCTGCAAACATTGTTAACATGTACAACTGTTGCTTCCCACTTGTCCATCTACTGGCCCCACTGAGTACATACACATTTTACATGACTGAGGAGAACGATGTGCTATGACATACAGTACATCACCTCTAAATGTTTCTATTTTCCCCCACTATAAATTGCTACTAAATAGCCAAACGTTACACTATAAAAATTACTGGATAGCTGGCAATGACAACATTTATTACCTTTGCTGGAAATATTGAACAGTCATTCAATCTGCTATATACACTGCTCAAAATAATTAAAGGAACACTTTTTAATCAGAGTATTGCATCAAGTCAATGAAACTTGTGGGATGTTGATCTGGTCAGTTAAGTAGCAGAGGGGGTTGTTCATCAGTTTCAGCTGCTTTGGTGTTAATGAAATTAACAGGTGCACTAGAGGGGCAACAATGAGACAACCCCCAAAACAGGAATGGTTTAACAGGTGGAGGCCACTGACATTTTTCCCCTCATCTTTTCTGACTGTTTTTTCACTAGTTTTGCATTTGGCTACGGTCAATGTCACTACTGGTAGCATGAGGCGATACCTGGACCCTACAGAAGTTGCACAGGTAGTCCAACTTCTCCAGGATGGCACATCAGTACGGGCATGGAGGAGACTCCAGGAGACAGGCAGTTACTCTAGGAGAGCTGGACAGGGCTGTAGAAGGTCCTTAACCCATCAGCAGGACCGGTACCTGCTCCTTTGGGCAAGGAGGAACAAGATGAGCACTGCCAGAACCCTACAAAACAACCTCCAGCAGGCCACTGGTGGGAATGTCTCTGACCAAACAATCAGAAACAGACTTCATGAGGGTGGCCTGAGGGCCCGACGTCCTCTAGTGGGCCCTGTGCTCACTGCCTGGCACCGTGGAGCTTAATTGGCATTTGCCATAGAATACCAAAATTGGCAGGTCTGCCACTGGCGCCCTGTGCTTTTCACAGATGAGAGCAGGTTCACCCTGAGCACATGACAAATGTGAAAGGGTCTGGAGAAGCCATGGAGAACATTATGCTGCCTGTAACATTGTTCAGCATGACCGGTTTGGTGGTGGGTCAGTGATGGTCTGGGGAGGCATATCAATGGAAGGATGCACAGACCTCTACAGGCTAGACAACGGCACCTTGACTGCCATTAGTTATCGGGATGAAATCCTTAGACCTACTGTCAGACCCTACGCTGGTGCAGTGGGTCCTGGGTTCCTCCTGGTGCACGACAATGCCCGGCCTCATGTGGCAAGAGTATGCAGGCAGTTCCTGGAGGATGAAGGAATTGATACCATTGACTGCCCCCACGTTCGCCTGACCTAAATCCAACAGAACAACTCTGGGACATTATGTTTCGACACCATTCGTCTCATTAGGAGCATGCCCCGACGTTGTCAGGCATGCATACAAGCACGTGGGGGCCATACAAACTACTGAGTACGATTTTGAATTACTGCAATGGAATTTCGGCAGAATGGACTAGTCTGCCGCATCATTTTTTCACTTTGATTTTCAGGGTGTCTTTGAATTCAGCCCTTTGTAAGTTGTTAATTTTCATTTCCATCAAACGATGTGACATCCTTTCGTGCCTAATACATTACCCAGTCCATATCAGTATAGATATCCAGCATGATTTCCCCCTCCCCCCACCCCATTGAGATCTGATGTGTTTTCAAAGTGATGTTCCCATCTCCATGTCTTTGGCCACAGAATGTTGTAGTATAGAGAGGGTGAGCTGGCTTTTGGTTACTGGGGTAGTGCAGGGGTTAGGGCTGTACCAATCTTGTGTGTAAGGTGACCTGTCTAAACTCAAGAACCTCAATTCGAGGACCAGAATACATGCAGGTAAAATTGATACAGATCCTTCGCACCCCAGCCTTCACATTTCCAAACCCTGCCTTTAGGAAAGCTGCGCAAAACAGCCCCTCCCCCTCCAAAGAGTATATTATATTCCATATTCACACTTGAAAGGATATTACAACTAATACAAAGTAATAAGGAAGAATGATTTGGACTTGGCACTGTATATTTAGAACAGAGTACAATCTTAAGGAAACATCTCTCTTAAGCTTATGCTTAATCTTGCCATTTCCACCTTTAGGTTATTAAATAGAGTATGCTCACTTACATCTCTGTACACAACTGTCCCAGCTGCACCAGGTTATTTGTTATATCCACACAACAGAATGTGATTGTTACCAAGTGGCAAGCAATGTTTTTCTATTACTGAGAGGTTAATCCCAGCCTGTGCTGTACTGTATCAGGCCTGTATGTTACTGTGACTTAGTGCATCTCTTTACAGCAAAGTCAGAGAGGCAACACTAAAAAAAACTGTCAGCTGGCCTTAATTGGTACTTCCACATTATACCTTTAATATAATATCTAAGTCTATGTGCCATCTCAAGTCAAAGGGAGAAAGAATATGAGTGAGGTCTCACACCTTATTACTCAATTTGCATATGCTACAATTCATCCTTGCATGAATAAAGGCGGTGCCATCATGCGATTAAACATTTATTCCAATGTAACAAATTATTTTTAATTTCTTTTAACAACTTGGATTTTATTTTGCAAATTAATCAGCCACTCAAGAGAAAAATTACTAATGATCACGGTGTGTTGGAAAATGGTACAGCATTAATGACTTACAAATCAGTACTTATAATAAATGTTATATTAATAAAAGTTGACAGTAAATTTAGCCTAATGTTGAAGTGATTTAAAAAAAAAAAAAAAAAAGCCACATCTTCCACTATAAAAATATATTTAAGGATAATGTTGCGATGGACTGGACCGAAACATCGCTCCAATATTGCGCGGATGAAGTGCACTGTCATGAAGATAATGTCATTTTCAACAGCAGCAACACCTCAAACTGGCTGAACTGCTTCACTTGGGGTTCAGACACTCTTCTGTTGGCTCCTGAGGCCCCAAAGTCTGTCCTGGTGTCACGTCCGCATCCTCTCCATCATCACGCAGCTCTCCACACCCTGCAACACAGCCACGGACGCGTTCTCCCCGTGCAACCACAAACACAACGGACTGTGTAAAAGCTTCACACAGACGCATGCCCAGCACTTAGTTCTCCTTTAATCCTCATTCCCTGTTCCAGCAGACTCTGTGTCTTACACTATTGTGTTCACAGTACTCCGACTTGGTTTGTTTATTATGCACTGTATTTAGCAAAGTGTTTATTGTTTTGTTATTCACTAATCTTGTTCAGTAGACGTTCGTCGATTTGTACTTTGTGTCTCGCAATTGCTTCCACTGACACCGCTGTAACAGAAGAACTAAGCCAGAAACGGAAGCAGCAGACCTAACACCATTGGGCGAGGCACTCTCGCTTCAGCAACAGATTCTCTCTCATCAGTCTCAGCTCACTCAGGTGACGGAAAACCTACAGTATTTCAACGTGACCTTTGCGCGACTCACTGCCTCTTTGGAGAGCATCACCCGCAGCCAGGCTCTGCCCTCCCCACTTCAAGTTCCTCCTCACAGCCAAGTGGCAGCTACTTCCGCCAACCGTTTGATCGCCCCCTTGCGTTATGCAGGGGAGAAGGGCAAGTGCACTTTTTTCTTGCTCCAGTATGAAAATTACTTTTCAGCCACCCTGGCGGATTTTAACACCGATGCAAACAAGGTATCGTTTCTTTTCTCTCTTCTCACGGATCAAGCTCTAGCCTGGATAATGCCCCTCCTCCTGAAGCAGGTGCCAGTGACCCAGACCTGGTCAGCCTTAGCTGCTGAGATGCGCTTCAACCAACCGGTTTTTGACCGAGAGGCAGCTTTCTCAGCTTATTCAGCTCAAGCAAGGATGACAGCCTGTGATGGAATATGCATTGGACTTCAGAACCTTGGTGTCAGCTTCCAGTTGGAATGAGACAGCTCTGCTCACCACCTTCCTCCATGGTTTGTCAGAAGAGGTAAAGGATGAGCTCGCCGCCTGCGATCTCACTTCTAACCTGAAGCAAACCATCTCTCTGGCCATCAGGATTGACAACAGTCTCCAGGAGAGACAAAGGGACCGCTCCACTCGCTGGATTCATCCACCTGAAGAGGAGTCCTCCCAGTCTACAGCCGAACCCATGCAGCTAGGACGTACCTGACTCTCTTCGCAGGAGAAGCAGAGGAGGAGACGCTTGGGACTTTGACTTTACTATGCTTCGTCCACCCACACATTGGACATTTGCCCACAGCTGCAGGGAAAACAAACAGGCCTCTCACTCGTCCGGGGCACACTGAGAGGCCAGCCCTCTACTTCCCCCAAAACCATGCAGCTCCAGATCCCGGTCACCCTCAGCATCGGGAGACTGTTTCATGGACTACACCCTGGCTCAATGTCTCCACTTGTCACTGCTGCCCTATTTAACACTGCTGAGTGTGCATGCCCTGGACGGCCAACCTTTGGGGTCCGGTCGAGTTACTCAGCACACCCATGAACTGCATATGTCTATACCCCCTGTGCAATTTGAAACTATGACCTTCCTCCTGATCTCGTCGCCAGACATGCCTCTCATCCTAGGCTTTACGTGGCTGCATCAGCATGATCCAGTTATCAGCTGGTCCACTGTCTCCATCCCAAGTTGGGCACCCCAGTGCTACAGAGATTGCATACATCCTCCCCTGCAGCCTGCCTCAGCAGGGTCTGCTTCTGACCAAATTTCTGTCTTGGACCGTCTCCTTCGGGAATACTTCGACCTCAAAGAAGTGGGCAGCAAAGGGTGTGCCTCAGAACTTCCCCTGCATTAGAGATTTTGGAAAGGTGGCTGTTTCCCTCTACACGCTCACTCGCAAGTCCTCTGCTCCCTTTTGCTGGTCCTCCGAAGCTCAGACGGCTTTCCAACGTCTCAAGACCCTGTTCACAGAGACACCCATCCTCCAACATCCAGACCCCTCACGCCAGTTCATTGTGGAGGTAGATGCATCCAGTGGTGGCGCTGGAGCAATATTCTTACAACATGATGATCTCGTCCTGCCTGTTCCACCACAAACCATCATCCCGCAGTCGCGTATCCTGGCTCCAGTTATCCTGTCATTCAAACAAGACATCAAGCAAGCGCATTGTCCGCGTGCTCCTCCGCCTGAGGCTCCTCCAGATCGCCTTTTTGTCCCCGTTGCCTTCCGTACCCGAGCCCTCCAATGGGCACGTTCCTCCTGGTTGGCAAGGCACCAGAGGTACACTCCTGGATCCCAGCTTCCATCATTCTGGTGATTCCACCGCAGACTGTCTGGAGCCGATTGCTGGGAGGGGGGGGGTACTGTCACACCTACGTCCTCTCCATCACCACGCAGCTCTCCTTGCCCTGCAACGCAGCCACGGACACGGTCTTCCCGCGCAACCACAAATGCAACGGACTGTATAAAAGCTTCACACAGATGCATGCCCACTGCTTAGTTCTCCTTTAATTCTCATTTCCTGTTCCAGCAGACTGTGTCTTACACTATTGTCTTCACAGTACTCCAACTTGGTTCGTTTATTATGTACTGTATTTAGCAAAGTGTTTATTGTTTTGTTATTCGCCAATCTTGTTCAGTAAACATTCGTTTATTTGTACTTTGGGTGTCACAATTGCTTCCACCGATACTGCCATAACACCTGGGCAGCATTTAGTTTGCAGTTAGCATCTCAAAATACTGGCCTCAAGTGCTAACAGAGAGAAGAGCAATCAACAATAGGAGACATTTCTATTGCTACAGTAACACTGGGTCTTAAAAAAAAAAAAAAAAAAAAAAAAAAAAAAAAAAAAAATTTAAAACAGTATTACAGATTAATCAAGTGTACACCAAGTGGAAACTTCCAAAAGTGATCAAATACTATTGTACTGGTACAGTGTCACAAAAAGTGTGCAAGTTTTACTTTGCGCTCATAAGTATGGGGATACCTGCAAATCAAGTGAATTTTGCTGAAAACTTAGTTTTACCACACAACTATAAAGTGTTAAATTTATTACTCAGTAACTAAGTATATGAACATGTAGTATATTGAGTATTTGCAAGATTAAGAAAAAAGTTACAAATTGGCTCAGACAACATGTTTATGATGCTTAGTTAACAGTACATTCATTGATAAGATCCCAAAAAAAAAAAAAAAAAATTTAGGGGAGCAAAAAGGATTTTTTCCCCCCCATTCTTAGCTCAACATACCCGGCTTTGTCCTTGATGGCAAATCAGTGGAAGCCACTTGGCCTGACATACCATTATCCTTTCACAATGTACCTTTGCCTACTGGAGGCCAGCATTCCACACCGTTGATTCTTTATGAGAAGCACACAGGGGAGGAGCTTTGCTAGCACAGTGGTCAGACAATGGACCACCATTTCCTAATTAGACTATCAGTCAGAAAACGCAAACCCAACTCAGATTTCACATACAACAAACTGTTGCTGGGTACAAATCAACCTGAAAAAAGGACAAAGGAAGTTTATTATGTTTTCTGTGCGGTTTTCTGTGTGGATGTGCATTTGCTGCCAGACTGACCAAACAGTGTTAGCGCCATGTGACAGACTGACTTCAGGTCTGTGTACAAGCAAAGAATTGAACAGAAACACACCCAGTCACAGATGATTATGTTCCAGAAATGAGATGAATTACTGCCAAATACCTTATGAGTGACTCAGCCAAACAGAAAACCATCAGAAAGCATTAATAAAAGCTTACAACACAAGAACATTAAGTAACATCATGACAGGGCATTAAATATTTACACTAATGAAATAATAAAGTATTACATTACTGCTGGGTGCTTTCAGCACAACTGTTTCTGCTCCCTCCATGATCTTTGGTAGATGGCCAAATCTCAACATGTAAGCACTTAAAAAACATGCTTGCTTATGAAGGGTCAAGGGGTCCAGGACAGTTTACATGAAGCCTCATTACAGTGAGTTTGAATGCAGTGGCAGGAAAGTGAATGTGAAAGACAGGCCTGATGGAGCCAATGGATTTAGGGGGCAGATGGGACCACCTTTGTTGACAAAACAGGTTTTTAAATCTGGCACCAAATCACACAGCTTATACTCTGGGCACAGTCCATTTCTAAACACACACGAGCGTTTGAAATAGCGTAAGGAACTGTGGACAGAGCTGTAGAGTGTTTCTGCACTGCCAGCAGCATCTTTAAGGTCCTATTTGAACTGTGCTGGGAGAAGTGGCCCCTACAGATTCACAGGCATGGTGCTGATGTAAAGCATGCCGTGCTTTCCTCAGCCCTCACCCCCATTGCACACGCCAATAAGTGTGCTGTCAAACCTGAGCGCAATCAGGGAAGATCTTCATGTTCTGCTGGCACACCTGCAAAAGCAGGGGGAAACTATACCAAGTTATAGGTAGTGCCGCACTCCCGGTCCCAAAAGCAGAGCTCTAATAAAGAGCCCCTAACCCACCCCTGGCCATGCAGGAACTCTACTCCCAGGAACCTCCTTCTTCCCACGAAGGCTGTCAACATGAAAAAGGCATCTTTAAAACAACCCCTATGGCACTCAAAGAATCCAGAAGCACAAGAGGTGCTATGTTGGGCCTATCAGAAACCGTTTCTCTCCTGAAAAGCACGAGCAGACAGGCTTCCTCAGGTCCTGGCTCACTGGAGAGGAGCTGAATAACTGGTCAGGAATGTCTTTAAGTCCATAAAACTGAGCATGCCAATAAGTTTCCGGTGCTGCTAGAACTCCAGTTTCTGGGTGCAGGAGCCACGCCTCGACCGGACCTACAGACAACGGAGTTATTCCTGCACAATCTGCAGCTTTAAAACCTGTTCCATTCCTGACACCTCCTACATGTAGTGAGCAAAGGCAACACTGCACAGGGACATCTCCAGTGACCAAGTAGGGCTCTCCACATGTCTAAAATATTCTTCAGTAGAAGGATATATTGGTCATGGCTCACATCATACTTACTCACACATCTCTAACTGACAAATTAATGACAGAATGCAACCAATGGTTCATTTAAACAAATGTACCCCCTTTAAATAGTCCACCTGTTGTCTACCTTAAAAGAAAACCAGGTTACTGTAGTTAAAATATTAAAATGCTGCTTCTTAACATACTGATACTGTACTTAACATGGCAAATGCAGTGTAACACATGAAAAAAACCTAAGATTTAAATCACAAAATTAGGGATATATATTCATTCAATGCAATTGCCACAGCAAAATTTTTTTTATGATTTCTATGTAAACAAATGGCAACAATCTTTGTGTATCCCAGAATGGCTGCTATGCATAGCAAACATGAAAGATCATCAGTGATTAAAAATTAGCTGTTGATAAGAGCAATGGCTTTCCAACCTGGGTTTCTGTCAGTGGTGCTACAGTGACCATGAATTCTACATCACCCCCAACCGCTTTATATATGTAGTCAGCCAACCATGCATATTCATGAGGTCCGCAGCACATCATCTCCACAGCTTTAAAGGAATGAAAAAGCACAGTGACGTCAATGTTATGCAATACAGCAATCCCTCAATCTACAAACGTAATGCATTCCCAACAAACCATTTGTAATGCAAAAATTACTAAATAAGCATAAATCCCATTCGCTTTAATTATCTTTAAGGGTTCCAGGAATTGAGACTGTAGGAACACAAAGTTTATTTCTACATGGCATGTCTGACACAACAGCACCATCCCTGAAGCTCTCAAACACAACGGAAACTGTCATGGCCAAGATCTCTCCTGTACATCCCAACAACAATTAAACAGCTACTTACACACATATGCAAACAGCAAAGCATGATGGGACAGGCACAGCTTTGTAACATTTACAGTGAATGACTCAACTTCCAACAACCCCTAGGGTGTATTGAAATTTGTACTAAATTAAAGTTGAAAACTAAAATTAAGCCAAGTAAAAATGTGATTTTATATGAATCTCTACTTCACACAAAGATAAGAACTGTACATGGTGCCAGAACATTTCGAGTTCCACCAATCCATGTGTGTCTGGTTTTTTCCACATCTCCTAATCTCACAGTGCTTCTGCTTTCAAATTTTACATTCAAGGCTGTGAGACAAAGTGAGCTGTACAAGAAAAGCAGATTTAAACCAACAAAGAAATAATCTGAAAGCCATAGACAGACAATAAGGTTTCATTCTGGAGCAGGGTAGAATATCTGCATGCCTTAACAGGGCACCAAGAAAAGTCAAGCATGAAGCTAACTGCTGGCCTTTCAAAACGGCACTTCTCACTCTCACACACACATAGTAAGAGTACAAGTTGTTTTAATGGATTCTGCAGTGCTACAGCAGGTCCACAATTACACTTTCATCCACAGAAGACTGGAACAGAAGTCAGCAGCCTCTACATTTTGAAAGGAGACCACAAAAATGAGCCATAATTATTTAAAACAAGTGTTTTTGTGCTCTGATAGAAGCAACATCTCACCACTGTACCTGCCGAGGGTCCCCAACAACGACATGATCGACTCTGACAGAAGGACCAGCTTTTGCTGAAGTTCTCAGTACTGTGCACAAAAATCTCCTATGATCTTAAATTTGTCACATGTGATACTACACTAGCAGTACTTTCAAAAAAATGGTTTTGGCAGTTGCTGAAAAACTAAACAAGTTTGGATTGTGAAATGAGGCTCCATGTTTTTCCAGGGCTTCTATAGCAATTCCCAGAATGGTGAAAACTAACAGATTGCTTTTCATTGCACTCTTTTGTCCAGTTGGTCCCAAACAAGTACTGCCCAGGGGTACTCATACTTTCACTCCCGTACATGCAGCATGCGCCATTTATTTAAAAAAGTCTCAATAACTTCCTACTCAGAGGTAGTTCAGAACGGTCATTAATCCATTATCATAATTAGGGAAGGCAAAAAGCACTCAAAGCATCCAGGGTCAAATCCTACTTCTCTTCTCACTACAGTATCCTTAACCATGGCACAGTCCGTCATCAATCTTATGGACTATAATGGGGGAGGCATCTAGATATGGCAAAAATATAGAATAAAAGCATAATGCATGCATAATTTTTCTTACTACAGTGCTGTATACTGCACTTTTATCACTTAATGTAATGTGCAATGTACCTAATAAAATTAAGTCAGTACTGCTACTGAAACATACATACACATAGAGTGAATTGTACGCAGTGGTTAAAGTACACTTTTGCTGATACAGCTTGATCAGAACTCAATAGGGCCTTTATTATTTTATGCATTAATGAGGTTATTTTTGCAAAAAAAAAAAATTAAGATTCATAATTTCCCCTATATAAGTGTTTTTTCTGAGGTTTTTTAAAAAAAAAAAAAAAAAAAAAAAAAAACAACTGCCTATAAAAAGTTTGAAGTCCATATAATTAAAGGTTGTGAAAGCTCATTTAGAATTCATAATTAGACAGTTTGGAGACAACAAAAAGCTAACATGAAAGCAGACAATCATTCTCAAGGTGACAATCAAGAGTGTTAAAACAGACCACTGGCTCCAGGCAGATATATAGAGAATAAAATGGACTGAGAAAGATACAAAAGTCAGACCAGATGACATAACCTGACACCCTTGTATCCAAACCCAATGAAGACGCACAAACAGCAGCCAAGACTTTGCAGAAAGGTCCCAGGGGTCGGCCTTTCACTCACCAACCAACATAGTAGGCACAGGGACAGCAGGGAGGATGCTGAATGTTGTTACTGCATATGCCCCGCAAGTTGGGTGTGAGATGGATGAGAAAGAAGAATTCTGGAGTGATATGGATGAAGTGGCGAGGAGTGTACCTGAGGGAGAGAGAGTGGTGATTGGAGCGGATTTCAATGGACATGTTGGGGAAGGAAACAGAGGAGATGAGGAGGTGATGGGTAGGTATGGTGTCAAGGAGAGGAACGCAGAAGGTCAGATGATAGTGGATTTTGCAAAAAGGATGGACATGGCTGTGGTAAACATGTATTTTAAGAAGAGGGAGGAACACAGGGTGATGTACAAGAGTGGAGGAAGATGCACACAGGTGGACTATATCTTATGCAGGAGGGCCAGACTGAAGGAGACTGTAGACTGTAAAGAGGTGGCAGGGGAAAGCGTAGTTAGGCAGCATAGGATGGTGGTTTGTAGGATGACATTGGAGATCAAACAGAGAAGGAGAGTGAGGGCAGAACCAAGGATCAAATGGTGGAAGTTGGAAAAGGAAAACTATAAGGTGGAGTTCAGGGAGGAATTAAGACAGGCACTGGGTGGCAGTGAAAAGTTACCAGTGAGCTGGACATCTACAGCAGAAGTGGTAAGGGAGACAGCTAGAAAGGTGCTTGGTGTGGCATCAGGACAGAGGAAGGAGGACAAGGAAACCTGGTGGTGGAATGAAGAAGTACAGGAGAGTATACAGAGGAAGAGGCTGGCGAAGAAGAAGTGGGATAGACAGAGAGATGAAGAATGTAGACAGGAGTACAAGGAGATGAGGCGTAGGGCAAAGAGAGAGGTGGCAAAGGCTAAAGAGAAGGCTTATGGTGAATTGTATGAGAGGTTGGACACTAAGGAAGGAGAAAAGAACCTGTACCGATTAGCTAAGCAGAGGGACCGAGCTGGGAAAGATGTGCAGCAGGTTAGGGTGATAAAGGATAGCAATGGTAACGTAATCACAAGCGAGGAGAGTGTGTTGAGCAGATGGAAAGAGTACTTTGAGGGGTTGATGAATGAAGAGAACGAGAGAGAGAAGACTAGATTATGTAGGGACTATGAATAGGGGAGTGCAATGGATTAGCAAGGAGGAAGTTAGGACAGCTATGAAGAGGATGAAGAATGGAAAGGCTGTTGGCCCAGATGACATACCTGTGGAAGCATGGACGTGTTTAGGAGAGATGGCAGTGGAGTTTTTAACCAGATTGTTTAATGGAATCTTGGAAAGTGAGACGATGCCTGAGGAGTGGAGAAGAAGTGTACTGGTACCTATTTTTAAGAATAAAGGTGATGTGCAGAGCTGTAGTAACTACAGAGGGATAAAACTGATCAGCCATAGCATGAAGTTATGGGAAAGAGTAGTGGAAGCTAGGTTAAGAAGGGAGGTGACGATTAGTGAGCAACAGTATGGCTTCATGCCAAGAAGGAGTACTACAGATGTGTTGTTTGCTCTGAGGGTGTTGATGGAGAAGTACCGAGAAGGTAAGAAGGAGTTGCATTGTGTCTTCGTGGACTTAGAGAAAGCATATGACAGGGTACATAGAGAGGAGCTGTGGTATTGTATGAGGAAGTCGGGGGTGCCAGAAAAGTATGTAAGAGTGGTACAGGATATGCACAAGGACAGTGTGACAGTGGTGAGGTCTGCGGTAGGAGTGACAGATGCTTTCAAGGTGGGGGTAGGATTACATCAAGGATCAGCTTTGAGTCCTTTCTTGTTTGCAATGATAATGGACAGGTTGACAGATGAGATCAGACAGGAGGCACCGTGGACTATGATGTTTGCAGATGACATTGTGATCTGTAGTGAGAGTAGGGAGCAGGTTGAAGAGACCCTGGAGAGGTGGCGATATGCTTTAGAGAGAAGAGGAATGAAGGTCAGTAGGACTAAGACAGAATACATGTGCATAAATGAGAGGGAGGACAGAGGAATGGTGAGGATGCAGGGAATAGAGTTGGCGAAGGTGGGTGAATTTAAATACTTAGGATCAACAGTCCAGAGTAATGGGGAGTGTGGAAGAGAGGTGAAGAAGAGAGTGCAGGTAGGGTGGAGTGGGTGGAGAAGAGTGTCAGGAGTGATCTGCGACAGAAGGGTACCAGCAAGAGTGAAAGGGAAGGTCTACAAGACGGTAGTGAGACCAGCTAGGCTTTATGGGTTGGAGACGGTGGCACTGACCAAAAGACAGGAGGCAGAGCTGGAGGTGGCAGAGTTAAAGATGTTAAGGTTTGCATTGGGTGTGACGAGGATGGACAGGATTAGAAATGAGTATATTAGAGGGTCAGCACAGGTTGGACGGTTTGGAGACAAAGTCAGAGAGGCAAGATTGCGTTGGTTTGGACATGTGCAGAGGAGAGATACTGGATATATCGGGAGAAGGATGCTAGGGATGGAGCTGCAAGGCAAGAGGAAGAGAGGAAGGCCTAAGAGGAGATTTATGGATGTGGTGAAGGAGGACATGCAGGTGGTGGGGGTGACGGAGAGAGATGCAGAGAACAGGAGGAAGTGGAAGCTTTTGATCCGCTGTGGCGACCCCTAACGGGAGCGGCTGAAAGAAGAAGAAGAAGGGACAGCAGGGAGGAGTGGAGGCTTCAACAACAATTTACCATCAACTGTGGAAAAGTCAAGTTCTTCTGCTCCCTTATCTGCACCATGTAACATTATTACCAAGAGCACAGAAAGAAGGACCACCAATCCTTTCACAGTTGAGACCCATTTAAGTAATTAGTTTTACTTTGTTCTGCTGTGTAGGCCGAGAACAATAAAGAAATTACTGTTATGTAACAAAGCTTGAAATTAACACACTATGTTGGGTTTTAACATCCCCCTCCCCCCACAACATTTCATTTAGCATCATTGTTATTCAACAAGAGGGTTTATTTGTATAACCACACTCAAAATATTGCTCCTTTTTCCACAGCTGAGTGCCACTCCAGAGCTAAAGGTGGACAAGTCATCTTGGAAAAACAAAAATAAATCTCACAAATTTAAGACTACAATCTTAAAAGTCTGTCGCCAAAACAGGGGAGAGAGAGGAAGGAAGGGGAGGAGGGGAGGGGGAAAAAAAAAAAAAAAAAAAAAAAAAGTTGTGCTTCTGCAGGTAAACCTCCATACCTATCCAATTTCCACTGATACCATCTTACTAATGTTACCCAGCAATAATTAATTGACCATTTCAAATGAAAAGGTTTTTAGCAATAATTCAGGCTCAAGTCAGAGAATGGATGCAGGTCACAAAACAATATCTGTCTGCCATGAGAAAAGCTGGAGCTGACAGCATTAACTTAAAATACAATTACTCCAATTTAAACTCTCTAATTACAGCTGGCAGTAAAATAAAAACCAAAAACCTTTGATTCAAATAACTTGCATCAGACTCCTATCAGAATGTAACCATAAGTTTTAGAAAAACTAATACACATAGTTGATATAATGTATGTATTAATGGAGACTATGGGGTTTTTTTTGGTGGGGGGTATAAAGACAGTGAGAAGTACAGAATTTCACTGGTCTAGAGTCACTAGGCTTCACCAAAAACCCACAGTGGGAGTCAGTGAAACAATAAAAGAAACACTGCTCTGGGGGCTATAGGATGAGATCTTGCATTTGTCCTCTCCAAAAATTACCTTTTCCTCACAAGAGTTTATCATGAACCTCAGTCTGTTTCCTCACTGAGCTCAATAAGATCCACTGAAAAACATTCTGTTTCTTTATCTGGTGAAGGAGTAGAATGGGTCAGCTTTTATGCAAAGTTTTTAGAATGATCTAAGTATGCAAACCTAATTTGGAAATTGGGAGGAGGTAGACCCTAGTTTTCTAAATTATGAAATACCAGCTAAAAATTTCACTTCATTGTTTCACTAGGAAATAAGTAGAAGGTGGGATGAAGGCTGTGCAGGAGAACACTTCGACCACTAAGACCAACCTAAACCAAGAAACAACCAACAGCCAAAAAGGGAAACCAGAGAGACTAGCAGAAAGGGAGGGGAAGAGAGGGGGGAAAAGAAAAAAAAAAAAAAAAAAAAAAAAAAAATTATAGTGGCATGCTTTTTAAAGTATTTTTACAAGATGTACAAAAATTACTCATGGTGCAGGAATATGGCAACTACTCTCCCCTTTACTGCCTTTCACCCTTTACTTTTCTGGTCAACAGTATAGAGCCATAAAAAACCTCTACATCCATCCCATTCCCTGCCTAACAGAACACAAAACAACAAGAACCAACATTGCATCTTACAGCATTGTGTGAACTGTTCATGGATAGAATCATGTGCTCAAAACATTATGCTCAGCATCTGATATTACTGTGCCCCTTGTAGCAAATTACATAATCTATATCAGTTTGGCTAAATTTGTTCATTGGGCTTGTTTACATTAAGTGCTCAAAATACTTTAGTAAAAACAGGTACTTACTGTAATTGAGGACTCTTCATATATATATATATATATTTTTTTTTTTTAAAGTTCCACACATGCCTACAAACTTGTTCAAACTCTGTGAGTCTGGCTGTTTATTGCTTTAGCGGGCCAAGAGAGTTACCTTCAAGATCAACACAAAATTATACTTGGCCACTTGACTGATGTGCATACATACACACAGTTACAGGAGTGTAAGCATTGCTCTGCTCTCAATGAGGGGGTGAGGCAGGTTGAATACACTGACAACATCTGTATCGCTTCCCTGTCTGACCTCATCCTGACACCAAAAACATTTCTGCTGGCGAATTCCTATTGATAGTGAAGCTTCTCCTGCTGACAATTTTAATGTGGCTCCATTCTAAGGTACCTTGACAGCACTGGTGAAACGGTAATGGTCAGCTTTTGCCTGACATTCACATTCTGTTTTTTTTTCTACTGGTTGCATTGCAAGACAACTTGTATAGCCATGCATTCATTGTTCTGGCTAACAACTGTGCTAAAGGAGACATTAAGATTTCAGTGCCTGCTTCATGTTTTAGATCCATATTAGCCCAACATTTCCCGCAAGACATCATCACATGAGCCAACAGGACCTTCACTCCTAACATGCTCAGTCTTCCTGAGTGCCAACTAGCCCCAGGGATGAATAACATCTCAAAGTCTCATTATAAGTCAGCAGTCCTGGTCATCATCAGAATGACATTGAAGCCCCTGTACTACCACTGAGTTTTTATTCATTGCTTTAAAGAGTGAGAAAGGAAGGTGATGGATGCAAAGCTTATTTCTATCCAGTGTCAGCTGTTGAATGAGTGCTGGATCAAAACAAGGCATGACAGCTTGAGTGGATTCCAAACACCACTTATGCTCTGCAGATGAATATGGTAATATGAGCAGTTTCAGGAAGCTGTCCATTTGTTGGTAGCACTAGACACTTTTTTATTGGCCCAGGAGTCCACTTTTCCAGATGTATCCATGGGTCTTTCTCCTTTAAAGCCACTTAATCCAGTGATGAAAGACAGACTTGAACTAGCAACTTTCAGACTTCAAGTCCATTCAGAGTCATTGTTTTAATTTCCTTGACCATGGAACTCAACCTAAATTAGCCTAGTAAAAACACACTACTTTATATTTTCCATCTAGCTGATACTTTTCAGCTAAGAGACTTACAGTGTTAACCTACCTACAATGGTTTACCCATTTATACAGCTGAGTAAATTATTCACTCAAGCAATTCAGGATAAAGCACCCTAATATAGAGAGGAGGTGGGGTTCAAACGTGTCATTTCAGCATTCAGATGTTCTAACCACTCTGCTACCAGCTGCCCCAAACAGGCACAATGGCCTATGCTATTCCTTCAGACCGAAAAAGATATTTCCACAGGCCATTTATTTCTTTCAATGTCATTTTGGATAAAATTATAGACCAAATTTTATTTAAAATAAAATAAAAAAAAAAAAATAAAAAAAAAAAAAAACCTTGTTGGTCATTTAGAAGTGGAGTCCCATCTAAGGATCATGTTAGATATATCAAGGGGTTTATTTTTTTAAGTTAAAGGGATGTAGAAGCCTTATCAGGAATAAGCAGATCCCCATCTGTTCTCACAGGAAGGCTGGAAGATATTTTAACATAAAGGTCAGGCTCACTCCACAGCGCAAACCCATTCAAAGTGTTGGTATTAAAAACAACATACAAAATTATATAAAAAAGAAAGATTGACAGAGTGGTAGGGAAGCATCATTTCATGCCTTTGAAAATCCCTATTCGGGTTCAAGGAGTGATCAACAGCAAGGCGAGAAAGTTCAGCTTTGGAGAAAGGAATGAGGTAAGTAAACCTCTGTAGATAAGGAAACAATACTGATTAAATTTGCTTAACACATTTATGAAACCACAGATTTTACAGTGTATGCCTTGTTTACCACATGATGATATCCTGAAAAAAGTATGCAGTTAAATACTTGAATGAAAACACAGAAACAAATAGTTAATTGTTCAAAGGAGCCTCAGCCCCACTACAGAACTCAAAACAACAGATTACAGGACTTTATCCTTATTTATAGTACGTTTGGTGACCCCTTTTCTATGATTCTTGACCATTTGAAAGTTCCAGCATCTAACCTTAACAAGACAACTGCTGATATGTTGACAGAGGCTAAATTCCAACAAGACAAGCTAGTTTACTGCATAGGTGTGAAGCAAATCTACTTAACAGAAATATTCCACAAAGTATTCAACAATGCACCCACTATTCAAGAGGACAGGGCCTGTCTGGGCAAATACATAACCATTTGTTGTTATATACTTGCCTAAAATAGGTTGTTTTTTTCCATAGAAAACTACACAAATGTTTAATAACATTATGCATGTGCTAGTGTATAAAGCTAATATTTACCTCAACAATACAAGAGAAATTTTCTTCCTAAAGGGTACAACAGACATTCCTTTCCTATGGTATGATCCAAAGTGCTGCTAATTTACCACCGAGTGGCACTGTACTCATCATACCAAAGTAGGACTGTTGCCTTTGAACTCAAATCTAACCATCTTATAAAGTATGCAGCCCTGCTGCTCCAGTCTTTTGGCCTAAGGCAAATGGCCATTTTTATTAAATCTTTAGAGGCAGAATGCACTCTGGGTAAATGATGGGGGAATTTCACTTACAATTGCTCTGTTGCAGTGAGTCAAGAAGAGAGGGAAGACAGTGGGCGTTTTAAGTGAAGCGTTTGCCTCAAGTTGGCTTCTTCAGTGTAGCGAGAAACAGACTTGCAGCCCCAGGAGCATTGCCATCAACTGAAGAGACCAATATCTGCTTCCCCTCTCGCCTGACATTATTCTAGTGATGTCCACAAAACACAGCAATAATATGCTAAGATTTGTCAGTGACAGTTGCAAAATTGTACATCTTTTGAGGTGAGCTGCCTCTCTTCATACACTGGACCATAAGATTGAAAGGAATATTTGCCTAATAAATTCTGAGTGAAGTGGCTTCTAGCTGGAGGAAAATTATATCTTTGAAGAGGGCTATAAGAACACAAGGGGGGGGGGGGGGGTTAGCAGAGCTACAGGTGATCCAGTTTTTATTCACATGCACTTTGAAATACCAGGATGAAGGTTCTAAAGCTGAAGTGACCAACTGACTTGTGTCCTTGATGAAGGCACTTAATTGAACACTCATCTTTATAAATGATCAAAGTGTGAAATATGCTCCCAATGAGAATTTTGACTAAACAGCTTAACATTAAGAAGAGAACAGAAGTTCAGCCTGAAAGCTCATTCAGCAGGAGAGCACATATTTCTATCAAGTTAGAATGCACACCCTTCTGTGAACAAGTTCCAAGCAAACACACAAACACTGAACCCATACATCTTCCTGCATGCTTTTCCACTTGGTTCAAATCCTTGGAAGAAAGACTGACCAGAAGTCATGGCTCCACATAGAGCTTAAACATTATGCTGATCACATATAGCATCCTAATTTGGTCATTAATTATCATTTTTGCAATTACAGTGTAAAAAAATAAACTTCAAAGTTGAAGTTCAGAAAAATATTGGAAAGAGTTAATAATAGATTGCACAGACCTTAAGCCATTATTTGAGGACAGGCTTTTCATTTGACATCACTGATAAGCTGAGCTCACATTTTGATCACAGTATGTTGCCACACAAGCCATTAAAGCATATTTCTATAATAGAAGCCAATATGCCTATTATAGAGGGAATGGCTTGCATAAGCAGCATGCCAGCATGAAGCCACATAAAAGACCAGACGACCATCTTTTCTGCTTACGTAAGCAGGCCTTTAGCAAGCAAACAGTCTTAACAACGGTGTCATTTAACTTTGTCTGCTGAGGAAAACGGGGGGGGGGGGCTCATTTAATGAGAAAACATTAGCATGGCATTCAAGAGGAAAAATATGAGATCTGGTCAACGGATTGCTAATTCCCTCGGAGGTGTCAAGGTTCTAAAATTCATGGACACAGAAGAACAGAACAAAAGGTTTTGTCCTCCAGGAATGAAAGTGAAGCCCATGCAAAGGCCCAGCTAAGATGTTCTCTAAAAATAATCAACTCAGTTACAACTCAGACATGACTAGCTTAGCATTCAGATCATGCAGAGAACTCAAACACAGATGCTTCTATAAAAGTCCAATCTGTGGACACACTGCAATGTTCTGAAGACCAAAATTTAAGTAAATACAAAAAAAAAAAAAAAAAGTTACTTATTTCTATATTTAAAGGACTTTTTTTGTTTGTTTTTTTAATTTATTTTTGTTTTAAGAGCTGCTCATCATGTGCTGGTTTAGAAATACTATTAGTTCTTGGAGAAGCCGGTAAAGTGTTTAGGGAGGTGGTACACTAGGGAGCTAACTGATGTGGACCAGGTGGAGCAGCTTAAGGAAAGTGTAGTAGATTGGTTACAGAGCATAGAGAACTCAGGGCTGCCGGGTAAACTGAAGCTCTGGTGCTTACAGTTTGGCCTATTCCCAAGGGTGATGTGGCCACTAACTATGTATGAGGTATCAGTCACAAAGCTGGAAGAGTTGGAGAGGCTGATCAGCTCCTACATTAGAAAGTGGCTGGGGGTTCCTCGGTGTCTAAGCAATGTGGCTCTGTATGGGAAAGGAGTCCTGCAGCTGCTGCTGTCAAGCCTGACAGAGGAATTTAAGTGTGCAAAGGTGCGGTTAAAATTGCAGCTGTCAGGTAGTAGGGATGAGGTTGTAAGGGGTTTGGTACCCAGGATAGCAACAGGTAGAAAATGGAATGCAAGACAGGCGGTAGAGGGAGCTAAGGCAGACTTAAGGCAACTGGAGATGGTCGGGAAGGTACAGCAAGGAAGGGAAGGTCTAGGTTGTCAGTTAGGAGACTCTATGTGGAGTAAGGCAGGCCTGATAGAGAGAAGGAGGTTGGTGATCGAGCAGGTGTGTCAGCAGGAGGAAATAAAGAGGTGTGTCAGGGCAGTCTCACAGGGGAAGCAGGGACAGTGGGTAAATTGGGAGGAGGTTGAGAGGAGGAGGCCGAGCTGGAGGGAGCTGTGGAGTATGGATGCATATCAAATAAGGTTCCTGCTAGGAGCGGTTTATGATGTGCTGCTATCACCTCAGAACCTGAAGCAGTGGAGGGGTGAGGACTCAACTGGTCATCTGTGCTCGGAGGTTGGGACCGTGAAACATATTTTAGTTGGTTGTAAGGTTAGTTTAGCGCTGGGTAGGTACACATGGAGGCATAACCAGGTGCTAAGGTGCCTGGCTGCGGCCATTGAAGACTGGAGGAGGCAGGTACGGTCGGGACATGAGGTTGAAGGTGCAGTAGTACAGTTTATTAGGGAATGGGGGGAGGGTAGGAGATGCGGAAGTAGGAAGGAGATAGGTGTCGTAAGGGGGATTAAAGACTGGGAGATGCAGGTTGACCTGGGAGGAAGATTAGTGGTGCCCCAGGAAATAGTTAGTACAAGCATGAAACCAGATATGGTGCTGTGGTCAGCAAGCCAGCAAGTAGTTTATTTTATAGAACTCACGGTTCCGTGGGAAGGATCGGTGGACGACGCTCATGAGAGGAAGAAGCTCAGATATAGCGAATTAGTGGCAGAAGTATAGGGGTGGGGCTGGAATGCGAAAGTGAGGCCAATTGAGGTAGGATGCCATCGATTTATAGCCTGATCCACTCTGGCATTATTCCGCGAGCTCGGTATCCGGGGGCGAAAGTTGCAACAGGTGGTGAAGGAGTTGTCACAGGCCGCGGAGCAAGGAAGTCTCTCGGTCTGGAGTAAGAGGACCAGCACGGATGGTAGCGGGGCGGCAAAGCGGTGAGCAGGTGGGTGCTGGCAAACCATTAGCGCGTAGTTGTGATGGCGGTCAGCTGTTAGCAGGCGGCGGTGTTGGTGTGGTTAGTTGTTGCGAAGCGTGATAGAGGTAAAGTAGGTGGCGAGGGGCTTCTTCCTCTGAGATGGCGGGTAGAAAGAGCGGCGAGTGTGAGAACGCTAAGGTAAAGGATAGGTAATGTGATGAGCGGCAGGGTGACGTGCACGTGGTAGTGGAGGGGAGCAGCTCTGGGACGCCTGGGCTGCGGTTGAGCCTTCGGGAGGTGTTGTGGGCCTAACTCGATGAAACACCAACGAAGGAAGGTGCCCACTCGATAACCCTGATGAGATACCGCGCCATTGCTGCGCCACGCCATGTTTGGAGTTATAGTTAGTTGGCGCTAGTTTTGATAAGTTAGCCATTGTGTAGCGGCTAGGTAGGCATACTGTGGGGGGTTAGGACAGGGTACAAGGTTAGATGGGTAATGGGATCCCCTTTATAATCCAAGCTCTTTTATTGGCACTGTGTGTTTAATATGAACATGTCATGACTGCTAGATGAAAAGAACAATATTAATCACAGAATAATCACAAGATAATACAAATAAGGATTGGGAACTTTTGGAATGACCAGAACACATTTTGCCACATGGTATTTCATCATATTCCTGGCCCTCTCCAAAACCTCAAAAAAATACGTCCTGCATCAATTAAGTACAGCATGGTTTAACATCCAGATGACCTTTGCAGATTAGTTTTACCCTTCAGTAGTTAACTTGTTTAAGACATGCATATCAGTCAAATTCAGATGAAACTGTTTTTACAACTGTCCAAGCTTCTAAAGCAAGATGTAATTAAACTGCTTTTTGTTAATATTTCTAAAAATACTGTTTGTTTTGAAGCAAAAAACATCCCTATAAGCACATCTAGAACATCAACAATATAATATTCATGGAAAAGATATGATGCAAAAAAAAAAAAAAAAAAAAAAAAACCCTGTCTACCAATAAGAAAACATTAAAGATCAGGGACAAAAGCAAAAATATGTTCTGTACAAACAAAAGAAGTATACAAAAGACTGCACATTTTGCCTCAGACTGGAAAAGCAGGGCAAACAGAAGCAATGCAGAAACTTTTATAGTACCCTCAGGCCCTTCCTGCAAACCAGCTTCCTTTGGGGACATGAAATCATTCAGCCCGAGTAGAAGGTCACAGCAGAGCATTGCATTTATAGCATTGCAGTGAGAACAGCTCCATGGGCAGTTGTTCCAAGTGGTTTCCAAAACCATTTACACAAAAACGTTTCCAAATGTTTGGTAAGCCCAGCCAAGCCCGACCCTTGCACTACAAGTGGCATAAAACCAGAGCTGTTTGTTGCAATAGTCAGCAGCACAGCAGTCTGGCTGGGCCATGGGACACAAAACCAAGTTCAAACAGAGAAAAGTTGCAGAGCTATGCAAGATTCACAGCTGTTTTGTCCAGAACAAGGTGCCAAGAACAGCCCCCCAATAGTCACGACAATGTGAAGAGAGCCCTTGGCCACAGTGTTCCTGCTGGGCACGTAGTCATTATGAAGGCTTTGCTTTGACACTCCTCAAAGCCCAGATCAGCCCCTCAAAGTTCTGGGATATGAATATTCTTGGAAATTCTGTGCAACTCTTGGCCTGTGGAACCAGGACCTGCAGGAGCCTGTGGCCTGAAAACCCATTGGCTTAGCACAAGTTGGCAAATGGTGGTGTCCCTGATGGTTCTGGATCATTATCATCCTCCTACATCCAGTCCATCCCCCCATTCCAGTAGACTGGTACTTGCTTGCATGAGTAATAAAATGCTAAGATACTACCTTATAACTGCACAGTGAGCTACACAGAAGGAATAGTGACCCACAAACCTGTTCTATTCACTAAAGCTTCCTTTATGCACCAAAAAGAATGTTTGCAGGTCTTAAAAGAATCTGGGGTCTTTATACTATACAGACTTCAACAACAATCAGAAGAAGCCTATCTCAACCTCACAATATGAACTCGGATAAAATACTACCACACGTTAAATAGATGGTTATGACTTTCTGTCTGGACCAAGCACACAAACCCATCTCTGTTCAATACAGCCAGAAGGGATGAGGGTCCATCTGAGATTTAATGAACTGTAATTCCCAACTACAGTGGAAAGGTCAGTCTGACAGGGAAGAGACTTGTTATTACAGCAGTCATAGTGTGCATCTGTAAAATGTGTTACAAGATCCTGCTGAGGTTCCACACCTTGAAACACACATCCCTTCTCTGTCAAATGAACCACTCAATCCATCCAATCACACTACACTGACTGCACATTACCTGCAATACTGTATACAGAAATAACATCCAAAGTGCTACACGTGTAGGTAAAGGAAAACAGCAGCCAAGGTTCAAAGCCAACACTAGCAAGTCTGCCCTAGTCACTGAGGAAAGGTAGTCACATCACACATGCCAAAACTAAAAAATACTTTTTAATCATTATTTAAATTTAGTCAATAAATGAGACTAGCACATTAAATTGTGAAGCAGGGTTATTACAAGGATACAGACATCTTTGTTTAAGGTCTTGACACAGTCAACAAAAAAATATGTCGAATATGATGAAAACAGTACCCCTCCCAAAATGCAGAATTTAACTCCACAGTTCATGAGGGCCATACTGTTAAACTCTGCAATGGACTTGCATTGTGAGCTGTGCTATAAATCCTCAGGACCAACATAACAATGAGCGTGATGTACTCACATTCAGGACCTGCAAAGACCGGAAATGTATTCAAATGAAGAGACAACTACACCACTTATGGCTATCACCAGAGGCACCTCACCATGCATTAAAATGAGGGGGGGGGGGGAGGGGAAAAAAAAAAAAAAAAAAAAAAAAAAAACAGGATTTTAACACCATTTTACATTTTGTTAGATAGAAATACTTTGTAAACAGCAACTGGGGGTAGCACTTACGAAACCTTCCCTGTCCAGTGCAGTACAAACATGAGCAACTCCACCACCTTATCTAGTAGCTGACATTGAAAAGATATGGTGGATGGTAATAATAAAACTAAATCTCCCACATTCAGTTGAGCTAAGTAAGAAACACCCAGCAGAACCCTGGTACAATCTTCTTAAGGATTAGGGTATGAACTGGAGGCATCTAACCATAGCCCTTGCTTTGAAAGCTTGCAGGGAATTATGACTTCAAAGAGCAGGGGAAAAAGTGCTGAACCATGGGCCAATTTTAAAAGCAAAGTAGTACAATGAGGCAAAGATGGAAAAGGAAAACAGAATCAACTTCTCCAATTTTCTGCAACAAAAGCAAGGTAGGTGAGCCCTGCACACACAAGTACATTAAAAAAATACATGCTAGCACCATAGTGAAAATAAAAAAACATTTATTACATGTCACCAGCTTTCCACAGCAATATGGTAAAAAGAGACTGGCTGAATACAAGTCACCCAAACTCAAAAAAATATACATTTCAAACTAGTAAGACAGGCATGTGAGTGGGCCAGCACAGGAACACAGACATTGTTTCATTAGCACATACCTACAAGACAGACCATGTTTATCAAGGTGCTTTGGGCCTCCAATACCCCTGTTCAACTGCATAATTCTGTTGTTAGGGCAACGTGTCATCATATGTCACTGGCTAATTTTATGAGCTTATTACTCAAACGGCTCAATATATTTCTAAAAAACCTGCCTGCTGTCCACCATGCTGTATCTGGCTCCACTCCAATATGCTTTCAAAAAAAAGTATTTGGTATGTACTGTACATCTAGGAAAGAGACATGCTTTTGAGGACTGGGAGGCTTAGACCTCACAGCTTTCTGGGAGCTTGTCATCTGTTCACAAGGCAACATGTTGATTTAGAGGCAGAGCAAACATTCTGGCTTATCGCAGCAATCCAGAACAGGCAACAAAGCCCACAGCACAAGTGCCTCCTCCATAGGGTCAACAAAGACAAAAGTAGAGTATACAACCTTGACCAACCAAGTCGCAATCTTTTCCACAGCACCCTCTGCTCTATATCCTTAAGACAAAGTATTTATGAGTGGAGCACAGAGACAAAATAAAGCTAAACACTTTTGAAGAAAGTCAAAATTAAAAATGCACCAAAATGATTTTCACTTTTCCCATGTTTTTAAACATGGCCACATTCCTAAGACTGAATCTGTTACCACAGCCCAGTGGGGGGCTCCAAGGGAGATGGTACTGCAACAAATCCAATAGGGAGGGTCTGCAGGAAGGCTACATGCAGCCATTAGAGAGGCAGGGATATGGCCTCAAAGAAAGCCATTTGTGCAGGTACCAAGGGACATGACACTTTGCCAGCAGCTA
This sequence comes from Heterotis niloticus, assembly GCA_018136845.1. Lineage (NCBI taxonomy): Eukaryota > Metazoa > Chordata > Actinopteri > Osteoglossiformes > Osteoglossidae > Heterotis > Heterotis niloticus. Next base: position 16,764,725 of record CM030906.1, read on the forward strand.
CACATGTAACAATAGCCACCACTGAGCTTTTCAGAAACATGAGAAGCTACTGTTCACAAAAAAGCTGGATTCCCAGTGAAGGCCACTGCAAAAGTAGGCATTGTGAGGCCTTATTACCATCATAAATATCAAGAGATGCGTGGGAACTAGGAACACTGTTACATCTGTTGCCAAGGTGAAAAGCAGCAAGTAGGCTGCCCCAGAAAGTCAGGGGTACCAGACTGAAATCTACTTGAACTGTTCCACATCACAATAGACTTAATTTCAATAATTGTCAGAAGCCTACCTGCTAAGCAGCCAAATTAACTTCAGGAAAAATGACTGCTGAGATGAAACTGCACTGGCAAGCACTCACTGTTCATGGGATTGACGTTAGTCCTACAGAGCTTGACTAACAAGACTAACCATAACCAGCAACCTATCCACCCTCACCACAGGACACTGTGCCAGTTGTCCATGCCAGAAGAGAAACCAACCAAATATTGCAGGTAAAAGATTCATACACAAGTTGCACATAGGTCAAAGGCTTAATGTAGATCAGGATTCAGAGGGCATCTAGCCCATATTATGCCTGTGTAATTGAAAAGAAAACATTTTAACTGATTTATACTGATAAAACAACGAGGAAGCATATGCTGTGTCTACAGATTAAATCTAACTGTAAATGACTGAAGAATGACCTTCAAACCCAAATTTATTTCACTTATGGTGATGGAGGGACAAGACAATGTAGAACCAAATACAAGTTCAGTGCTGATCATAATTTTGACCCCTTACACTTGCTTTCCAAGAGCTAATCTGTACATCAGTGCCCAAGTCATGTTGACCTGTCAGCATCACAATTTCGGATGTCTTGAGCCCAGTCTTGAGCCTTTCTACAGACAATTCCAAGTCTCTGAAGCCACATGACGTTGAAACAATTAACTTAAAATTACAGACCTGCCTTTACAGTAACTGAACACTGACCAGACCACCTCACCTGAGGACAACAAATTCTGTACTTCACACTTACCAAACCCCTGTAAGAGAACCACAATGAACATTCACTGCAGGAGACGAATAAAATGTCAGATGTGAGAGTTGGAACCTTGGATGATATGAGGAACACCTCCATTAACATTGTCTTGTTCACAACCTCAGATATACAATTTGTCAAAAATGCTAAAAGGTACATGTGCATTTTATTAACTATGAATCAGTGACCACATCCATAATGAATTCAAAATGAATTATAGTAATTGTGTTTCAATACATATTAAATATAATAAACATTGCCAGAGACTGTGTGGATATAGCAATTTCTGGGCAGTCAGACCAGGAATACTATGCACTGACAGTAAACTCAGGAGAAGGGCAGACTTTGCAGACCTGAATTTGCTACAAAATCAGAGCCTTTGCTGCTATTGACTGAGGAGTGCTTTTAAAGCCCCTTAATGTATGGCACAATGACAGGCATGTCCCAGCTTCACTTTGAGAGGGAAACACTGATGCGTCATGGCAAGTGGTCCAGACAGAGATTGCCATGACAACACAGTCTGGCTCACAAGACCTGCAGTTCTACGCAGTGTCACAAACTGACACAGGGTGTGGTTATTTAATTAGTTGTGTCTCAGACATGGCCACAAACCCTGTTCTTAACACTATGTTTTAGCAAGGACAAATAAGTGAATTATTAATCTTTATTATTTTTTATATATATATATATATATATATATATATATATATATAGATTTTTTTTAAAGGCATGATATACTCAGAGTAAAGTCAAAGTTCAGAATGGTCCAGGGCTGGACTAAAAACTTGCATGTTCCTTAAGAGCACAATATCAGTCACATCAATCCAAGGTTTCTACCAAACTGACTCTTACTACAAAATACTTGCTAGGCACATTTAAACATTAAAGTAATTTGAGAGCCAGAGAGATCTAGGTCATAACCAGAAAGTGCCAAAATTCAAAAGAACCTCCAATCTGTCACTTGGGCCTCCAAGTATACAAATGGACATTCTGCTAAAATGTCTAAAACCTATCCCTTAAGAATTTTTACTTTTTTTGTTTTCATTAAATGCTCATTCTGTGCAGAGTGGCTGTGTTCCAGAGCATATCTTTCTATGTGAGGCATGAAATCAATGAAATGACAGCCAGTTGACTGTATTCTAGTATTGTTTTCTTAGCTTGAAACATCTCCAGCTTGTCAGCTTCTGATCAGGTTGCTTTATCAACCATATAATCAATAAAAGCTGCAACAGTTCCATAATTACAATGGCAGTTCTCATTTGTAGTGTGGTTTTTCTACAGGCAAAGACAAAAATACTTTTGATGGGGACAGATACAGATAAAAATGATGCACCATTAGCAATAGAGATTATGGGTTACACCATTTCCAGGAGTAAAACAGCTTGCCATGAATTTTTAGGCAACACTGAGCTAACTGATACTCAAATGCCAGAAGCCATCCTGATGTAACACTAATCCTGAAATGCTTCAGCAATACATCCAGCAATATACGCAAGTAAAATGCCGTGGAATAAACATCAAAATAATAACCTGGCTACAGTGTCAAATCTGACCCTCCATTACTACTCTCATCAACATATTTCACGTATATACTTTATATTTACACTAAACATACTTCTCTCCTCCACCAACTACAGTTAATAGCTGTCAGATTCATAGCTCACCAGTGTCTGCATAGAACATTCTTTTGTTTTTACATTACAGGATCACTTCTGCTATAACTTTGCTTTCCATTGCTTGGATTCCTCTGTGTGCTACATTAAGTTCACTTTTTAACCTGTTTAAAGTCACTTTGGCTAAAGGCAACTGGTAAACTGCTCATTAACAACAGTGAATTGTTTGAGCTACAATCATGGTCTGGTAAATCGTGGTAATCCTCTAAACTGAGCTGACTAGCAAATCTCTTATTTCACTGCAAGCACATGGAAGTCTGGAGTTAGGTCTCTGTGTACCACTTGTGGACAAGTCAAGGGCATAGCGCTAATTTGATTTAAAGGAGATAAGCAGAGACAGAATGATAACCGTTTGCAATATTCTCCACTCAAGCCATCTTGACGGGCATACATATATATTTTAAGTAATAGTTCTTGCAGTTTAAGCAATGTGGCTCTGGATTTGTGCCCTGAAATAATTAACATCTTAAAAATACAATTTGCACAAAAACTATATTGTAAAATCTATAAAGCTAAATCTGTGTATCATTTTGTTCTTGCTCATTCTATGCATGACTTTGCGTTAAATGCCACAGACTTGAAATCTGACAGAGACTTTTCACAATTAGTAAGGTTTTTGTGTAATCAAACACATACATTACTAATGTAAGGGTACTAAAAATTTGTTCACATACATCTGCTGGACTAAGACTGGAGTATGACTATGGCAGTCATCTGCCTGCTCGACAGAACTAACAAGAGCTTTTTTTTTTTTTTTTTTTTTTTTTTTTAAATTGCGCTTGAATGAGTTTTTTTTTTTTTTAAATTTAAAAAAAAAAAACAAACAAACAAACAGGCATCATGCATCCTGTGTCATTCAACATTGAACACAGCTGAACTTCCATATTTTCTAGACAATAAGTTACCCCCCCCCCCCGCCCCACTTCCAGTGTGATGTATACAATTAATCTACATACAATATACTGCATTGAGTTTAAGTTCATAAGTTGTGACAACACATTTTACAGTGTACATGGATATTAAATGTTGATGCTTGGCCTACTCTATTTACATTTATCTACTAGTAATGTCAAGACCTGTATGCTACTGTTAATTCAAGTATTGATATACCAGTAACATTGTATTTTTAATAAACTATTATTGAATGAATATATCAGTTTGAGTGCACACTGCAGGATCCAATGTTAATTGGACTACAGGGAGCTGTTATAAATGCATGCAAATCCATTCAGTGCACTGCTGTCCTACTGATAAAATACCTGGAACATACAACTCCATGCAATTTATTTGTTGATTTTTCTTTTGTATATGCATAACACTCTACAACATAGCCCAGAAAACAGATTAAAATAAGCAATTGCTGAATTTCACCCCCTCCGCCCAAAACTATGGCTGAAATTTGAAATAATCACCACAATATACCATCCTGAAGCATAATTCTACCCCAATGTAGATTATTCTTACTGCTTAATCATTAAATATTACATGTTTGAGCAGATGCTTTTCTGCAAAATGACTCAGATTTATAACCAGTGTTTATACTACACTTCCTACAGCCATTCAGTCACTTCTACAGCAGGGCAATAAAAATACACACAGAGCAAACTAAATCAAATCTATGGGCTATGGGAGGAAAGCAGAGCACCTGCAGGAAACCCACATGAACATGCAAAATCTGCACAGACAGCTGGATTTAAATCTACATCTGAGCCCATTGGCACAAGCACTACAATTTCTTCCACTATGCCACCCCACAAAAATATTAACACTATTACTGTGAAATTAAAAGTAAAATTTTAACCGTTTAAGACTACTGCTACCTTCAAACAAAAACTAAAAGATACAAATAATGTTTTGATATTATTTATGCATTTAAATAAGACAGAAGTAATGCTGTGGCTTACACACTAGCAAACTTAAAAAAGTGCATCTCCTATGATTAATAAAAAAAAAAAAATCACTAAAAAAGGGTATGTAAAAGAACCCTACATAGAGTAACCGGATTTTTTTTAGAATTCTCGCCTTCAGTGATCATATGGAAAAACAATAACGTGTGTTATGCCCTTTAAGCAGACATTATACTGCACTGTGGAGTCTGATCCTGAGTCAGCACAATTCCAAACGAGAAGCATATGGCCCCACATGCCGTGAATCAGCAGAAAGAGACCAGGAATAAACTCTGCTTTATTACATAAGGCTGGATCTGAGCTCAATGCAGCAGAATAAAAGACTGTAATAACAAACAACTGCACAGAATTCTTCAGGTCAGCAAAATGGGCTGGCAACAATGTGTCCATCTTTATTACTGCATTTCCTGTTAGAGATTACTTTTGACAGCTTACAACACTTCATAAAGCCACAAATATATTGTAGAGGCCATACAGGAAGTAAACATAGGGGCTGCAGTTGAATAAATGACATTAATGATAGACTACTTGTTAAAATACAAATTGACAGTCTACAATGCATTTTCCTGTTCAACTACATTTCATGACAGTGGAGCACTTTGTGATAAATTGTATCTTTCCCCCTTTACTGTCCACATGATTACCTTGGGTATATTCAGCATTCATATCACCATTGGGGCAGGAGCCATCACAGCAATTGACAGCACATGTAGGTAGCCTGTCCCATTCATGGTTACAGAACTGTGTCACAGCTGTAGATGACAAATCACAAACTCCCCTGGACCCTTCATCAGAGCCTGTCCAGATCTACTGAGACAACAGAAAGGGGGGGGGGGGATACCTCTCCTTATACCTCAGTTACACTTTTGACTTAGCCATTCCAAACCAGAAATCTACTTCCATTTATGAATCATGCAAATTCTTATGAATAATTCACAAGTTTTTATTTTGTTGGTGGACTTCTAATATCCACAACATTAAAACAGTGAACTACCTTCACTGTTCAAAGGAACATTTAGAAGAAGAAGGAGGGAGAGAAAAAAAAAGAAAAAAAAACTAAAATGGACACCATTTCAATGCAATACAATTACAAAACTTCAAAAATGACAATGTGCTAAGAGCCACAAACCTATGTCTTAAAGGGAACCTCAGTATTATGGGAGGTTGGGAACCCTTATTACCTCTGACTGATCTTTTTGCAACCAGTGGGGGGAGGGGAAAGCATCTGCTTCAGCAGGGAGGTGGGTCATCTAATCACTGACCCTAGAAAGTCACCCACTGATGGACCCACCAGAGGGGATGTCCCTGCACTTTAGACCACCTGTACCTGCCTAGTCAGCCCTGCACTCTCACACTTAATACACAAAGCAGCAATCAAAAAAAATCTGCTAAGCTGACATTTTAAATAGGCAAGCCACTGCCAGAAAATATTTTGGTGGTGATGTAAAAATCTAGTAGCAAGTTAGCTAGTCATATGGGACATGTAGGAAACAGTTTAAAAATTTTACAGCATTTTTTTTTTTTTTTTTTACTTTTTCTCCCCTTTTTTTATTGCTGAACCATCATCTTGCATGCTGGGATATGTATTCTAAGATGCATGATCATCCCAAAAACAAAGATGAAGTTTACTATTGCCTGCATAAAAGTATGTACCTTATAAGCAGCTACACAAACAGCTTTCTGAACATTGTCAGCATAAAGGGAAACTGAAAAATGGTACAAAAGCAGTAGACTGGTGTCTTGGAGATTCCACACACACTTCTGCAAGAACACAGGCAAGATCTGAAGATAAAGAAAAAGTGAGAGTATAATGGAAAATAATGTAGGTCATACAGAAAAGAGGTTACCCATAATATATGCTAGCGTTATTCAAATTAAATATTCTTTATTGCAATGAAAGGATAAATTTAAAGAAAAACACAAACTCTGAGCTGCTGTAAAAGACCACAATGTTTCTGCCACTCCCTTCCATGAGTAAATGGTGTCCATTTCTTTCCAGTAGCTGTGTGGGCGTTGGAGATGGGCTGTGTAATGACTCCTTGCTACGCTTCATCGGGGACTTTGTTCCTCGCATGCTAACACCTTTCTGCAGCAATTCCTTGATCTGCTAGGCCAACTTACTGCTGCGCTCGCTTTCTGGACAATGAATGAATGAAGAAAGACCTTGGGGTCCATTCCATATCACGGATAAAATTGGAGCTGACTGCTAAAGCTGGCACAGTTGAGCACTGAACGTTTCTCAGACTGCAGGTCCCAGCTAACCTCAGGCAACTCCAACTGATGCTGCAGTGAACAAGTCCAAGCTGCAAAACTTCATCCCTGCTATGGCACTTTCTAGTCAAATCCATATCTGTGATGCAGCTTTGGATCAAATGACATCCAAGTTATGCCTACAGGTCTGCAATCTCAGACCTGGAGTCATGTAACAGCAGAACCCAACTGACATCAGTCTACTAGAGAGGAGCTGTGTCCAGCCTGACTGCACTATGGAGTTCAGCCCAGTGAACAAGATTCAAAGCATAAAAGTGATCAACGTGACAAGGACGCTGCTTTACTACACAGCACCACCAGCTGACAGGAGTGGGAACTGCAAATATATACTTTCTATGAGACACAGTTTAACTGGACACTGAATGGCTTATAAAATTATTCCTACCAAGGGAGCTAAAAGATCAACAAAAATGCAGGTACTTCTATTAAAATAGGTAAATCTTTAAAGGGTTTTCCTGCAAGAATCAGCCGAAAAACTTGTTGAACATATTCCAATAGGACTACAAAGTGTGAAACTAACAAAGGTGTCGGAAGGCCTACCCAAGAAAATCTATCCACCCCATCTGCCGTAACCATTGCTTCTAACTGCAATGTGCCAACAGCATGAGAGGTAACTACATATGTACTAATGAACACTGTTCTCACCTTCCAATCAAAATGCAACAGTATTTCAAATTAGGAGAAAATGCTACTGTTTTTTAAAAATAAAAAAAATTTTTTAAAAAAGTATAACTTAGAAACATTTGTACAAAATTCTCAGGTACCTTATAGCCTTTTAGTAGCCAGCAACATTAAAAAAATTCATTGATAAAAGAGCCATCAGAAAGTATGACAATGGAGCACTGTTCAGGGAACACTGAACCCTTTAGCTTTCAATACACTGCAATGGCTAGAATGCACAATGGCATGGTTGTGAGGAGGAGAAAAGAGGAAAAAAAAAAAAAAAAAAAAAGCTGACTGCCACCCCCCCCTCATATATATTTAATCACATGCAGCAGCATGAGAAGCATTAGAATGAACTGTGTGTGCAACTGACCATTTGTAGAGTTCTGTTGTAGCCGATTCTTCCAGGGAACATGGGGGTCCAATCTTGCAGAGGACCAACTCAATCACATCACTGCCCATTAATAGACCTCACATCTGGAATTCAGCACAGCAGGCAACCTAGTGATCATGGAATCTGATATGTGACCAGAGGGTTGGAGGTTCAAGTACCAGGATCTGTGCTGTGAAACAAAATTAAAAATGAACACTACCAAATCTGCTTGTCACTGCCACCTTTTTATATACAAATAAAACTACATTTAATAGTGCACAGGCTATATAAAGTAGTAAAAATCTCAGATTTTGATGAACTCAAAAACAGAGGTATCACAACTATTCACATGCGCAAGAGCTGTGTGTCTGTGTGTCAGTTTACATGTTCAGAGCATCTTATATTAACTCCAGAACAGCGTAATTCCAGTCTCAGTCAGACTCTTATAAAATGGCTCCCATTAGGAGGGACACTTACATCCAATGACTTACCTCCACTCAAAAAAAATTATTTGTAAAAAGATTGTATATAAAAGAAATCAAATACTAAACCAGATGCTGACTGTCCTCTAGAACATACATGTCACATGAATAAAGAAGAGCCAAACCTGGCTATAAGGCTCCTGCAAAAGCGACTCAAAAGACAATACCAGATGGTGGTGTTAATACACCATCTATACAAACTGCCCAAAACAAGAATGTTAAACGTTTTGCATTGCTGCCATGATTTACAGACAACACTGAAAGGCCTATTTAAAAAATAAAATTAAAAAAAAAAAACCTCTAAGTGAAAGATTCACACCCCCCTTCTACATGTGCATAGCACCACATGCTAAAAATCTGCAGTTCCCTTGAAATGTCAATAGAACACATGTGTCTGACCAAAAAACACCCATGTGGCTGAAGTGCATCTGTTTATGTAGCTAAATGCAGTGGCAATGCTATAAACCTCCCTCCCCAAGTAGCCAGGAGACTACAGCAAAGCTTCAGTTTCAGACCACTATTGTCAACATCCAAACCCATGACAAGTATACCTTGTCCAAAAGAAAGTCTATCATAATGGATGCAGTATGGCTGATATTTGCGTGACCCAACCTTGCCTGACTTGCACTCGATGCACAACGCTTTTACCTTCATCATCCAACAACCAGAGCATACGCATGTGTGCACTATTGATGGAGACCAATTTCAATAAGCTAGAAAGCTCCTGCAGCAAATACATCAGGTCTTCTCAAACAAATCAGGTTTCCTCACAAACCAGGGTCTACAATATCCTTTTGACTACCCCCCTCACTGTCCCTACAGTGCACCATAAGGTTTTATTTATCTATTTGCTGTTCGTTTCTTGTCTTCTTGGTGTTTGTTTTACTCGTCAATTTTTTCTGGTATAACCATGCACAGTCTCCTGTTAGATCAGAGCACATTTCACTACATGATATACTCAGTAACCATGTACGTGACAAATAAACTCTTTTGACTCTAACAGCCACTTCCTACTGTGGTAATAAGAAGTTGCAGTTCTAGTCATGTGCAATAATTTGTCAAATCCTGCTCTGAACTTGTCATGTATACTCTGAGGTACATCATTTTTATACTATCTGGCATGACTGTCTCAAGCATTTGTAATTTATGCTGCCAAAACACCAGTGTCCTACTACTTTTTCTTTCTCAAGTGTAACACTTATGCAGCTATGAAAGACAGCAAATCTAAGTTGTTCATAAACTGGCAATAGCAATTTTCATAGGTGCCTACAATGTTAATATAGGTGACTGACAAAAGAACAAATACTTGTCTCTATGGACGAACATCAAATCCAAGTCACACTTCAATATAGGACCTGTGGCCCTCCATTCTGTGACATCACTGCTTCAAACAGCACATGCCACCTATATCTCTCTTCTCTAGATTTCACTGAAGAGTGCAGCCAGGGACAAGAAACACTTTTCATAGCAAGGAAACCAGCCTAATGGATGTATTCCATGCAGCAGGGTTGAGCTGGACCCAGGATGGTCACACTGGCAGATGGGGGGGGGGGGCAGTGGCACCAGAAAGCAGCATGAATAGAGCAGGCCATAGCACAGTAACACACAGCCATGACTTTGCTGAACAGTGAGACACTGCTCTACAGGGGGAAGGAAAAAATAAATAAATTTAAAAAAAAAAAAAAAAAAAAAGTGTCAGCTATTATTTCTAAACCTCTGTATCTATAAAGCTGAATCTCTTTTTATGCACAGCTATGTTTAAGCCCCAGACTTTAAATTTGGCACACAGGTACTTGTCACACCAAGCTGGGTTTTGTGCAGTAAAGCTCATTAAACTCTAAAAAGCTACTTAATGTTTTGAAAAACTTAAATGTGGGCTCTCTGACAAGACTTAGAGAGGTATGAGTAATTGCATCACATACCAGCACATAACATCACACGCAAAGTACATAGTCATGCTGGGGATTTTCTTATGATACATACAAACAAATGTTTGGATAGTAAAGTTCATACAATCTATAGCTAACCTTTTATCTAAACACATCCATTTCTGCCATGTCTCCATCTTTTGTTCAGCACTCTATATTAAAAAAAAAAAAAAAAAAAAATTGAATATTTGGTCCCACTCTTCCTTTAACCAAAAAAATAATTTTGCTGACACGTTTCCCCAGAGCAGCTTTCACCATTAAGCAACTTATCCAGCAGTAAAAGTGGGTAACAATGCAAGTTTTACTGGATCAATCTGGGAAAAGTACCCTGATCCAGAGTGCTACTGTAGGGTCTGTCAAGTTTAAACAGCAGTTCTAACTACTACACCTTCAGCTGCCCACAAAGGATAAAGTGTAATAAACATGAATGACACCACATAATGTCCTGGGTTTCCATTTCACCAGGTGCTGCTCCCCTCAGTGCCTGAAGTTGTTATACCATAGTATCACTGCACATCAGTTGCACGGTAACTGAGGCTCAAGAGATCACAGGGGCCTTCTGAGCAGATGTGACCTGTTCAAACCCTTTTTGCTTTGGGTTACGATGAGGAAAAGTGTCCCTGTTGGCTGTGTCTTTCCCACCTGAAGATAGATGGACGTGGGAGGAGGGACCAAACCTCAAGCACCTCAAACGAGGGACAGGTAGCCAAGGAACACCACCCCATAGCAGAGAACTGCCTCTCCCTCCTTCACCTTCTGCTCCAGGTGTGCCTAAAAAACCAGGCTGTCCACCTCTAAGCAGTTTAATCCTCAAGAGAGTCAATTGGTTTCCTTACCTTGAGTGAACTATCAGTTTTCCTTCAAGTACCTCAAACGTTACCTTAACTGGCATCCTCCTCCTGAGACAGGTGCAGAAGTAAGAAACTGTTTTAAGGCTCGCTGACATTTTCGCAAACTGCAGGAACTCTCCGAAAAGCCCTAGTCCATATGTGAAGTTATAAACGTTTATTTCAAGCACCATTTCCAAACACGTACCGGGCTGTAGGCGCTGCTCCATTCACAGCTCACGTACAGAAAAGCTGTAAGAATATTTTTACCTTGAAAGGAAAAAAACAAAACGTTGCGCTCCTACAAGAATCGGTGCGTTTGGATCGTAAACTTCGATTTTAACGCTGGGAATTACAGAAAACAGCAGAAGTGTGTGGGATTTCTGCCGCCTGAGGCGATGTAGTAAACGCGGCGCCCGTCTTGGCGCCACAGCTCGGAGCCCCCCGACGGGCGCGTTCCAGCGCGTGCAGCCCGCGCACTCCGACGGACACTTACTTCCCGATCACCTCGCACAGCTCGTACACGTCCTCGAACAGCACGTCGTCGTCTGCCATGGTACCCCAGAAAGCGCTGCGAATCCCCCCGATTTTTATTTCTTATTGTTGTGTGGATTTTATGTTCAGGGTGCACAAAAAGCCACGGCTGTCAGCTCCTTCTCGTGTTGGGGAGGAAAGGGGTCGGGAGGAATCGCGTCTTCCAGATGCCGGTGGGTTCCCCCGGAGCGCTCGCTCAGCTCTCGCTCTTCCTTTGGTCGCACCTCACCCTTCGCCTCACGGCGGTCTAATCCCCCGCTCCTTTCCGAGCGGTTCGCTGATTTCGGCCGCTGCGGCGCTGGCTGTCAGGTGCCGCCCGGATCCTGGCCACACAGCCGAGTGCTTGAACTGTGGGGTGGCGCTGTGCAGCCGACGAGAGCCGCTTATCCCAAATAACGCCCTGCTGCACCGCGCGCGGTGTCCAATGAAAGCGACAGGCTGCGCGCATGTGACTGGCTCATTGCCGCTTCACAACGCGTGCATATTCTTGTCTTCCGACGCCTACGTCTAAGTGCAGTTACACACGGTGCAAAATGGCTCTATGGTGCTCCACATTCTCCGTGCATCCCCCGTCCTCCACCTCCTTCTGCGGCGGCGGCGACGGCTGCTGCTGCTCTAGCTCCCAGAAGCGCCAGACTCCTCCCTCCCGATGTTATGAAACTGGATTATTGGACGCCATGATGGCTCAAAGATGCGTATGCGGATTCCCGGTTTCCCGCAATAGGCAATACGGAGGGTTGAGCCAAGATGATGACTTGGGGTTCACCTTTGAAATTTTCAGAGGCGCAGCTTCCCATCACTGAACAAACGTAACTGTCACTGTCCGCCAATCAGTGGGATGAATGAGCACCCGTCGCGCATGCGTTAAACACCCGAACACCACCTGCTGACGTAAGCGCTTTTCTTCTAAAAAGGATTTTTCAGTAATACTGTAGGTCATAGGTGTTTAAGAAATGTGGTTCAGTGATGTAAAATACGAGAAAAATTTAAAGGAAAAATTATTAATTTTTACACCATGCCTGAATGCAGAATTCATGAAAGCTTCATGGGTAGGGTAGTATGAAGGCCCTGGGTTAAATGGAGGTCCTGCTGCAGTAACTTTGAGCAAGGAAGTTAACCTGAATTGATAAAAGTTAAAAAAAAATCACCTAACTGAATGGTAAACTTTTTGAGAGTCACTCTGAAGAAAAGTGTTAGGCTGAAAAAGAAATTGTTTACAAAACAATATACTGTATAACACAGAAGCTTGTTATGTAAATCAAGACCTGGCTGTGTGTGTGTTGGAGTTGAGTGCTTAGCCTGAAGACTGACAGCTGATCAAGGCAGAGATGGCTAATCCCATCGGGGTGCTATCTGGCCACAGTTCACCATGATAACTCGCCTAAAACACGGAAATCTGCTTTTGTATGCAGTTGTATCCTGAATTGATTTTTCCATTTAATATGCATGCTACTGGCTATTCAAATTTTACTGACAGCTGACGTTCCTCTAAAATTTATCACTAGTAAAAAGGGAATTACACGGTTATCAGGATCGAACAGTTATGCTGCTGTCTGTGTTGTTCCAGTGACTAGGAGTCTTTCATCTGAAGTAATAGATAGTGGACCATCAATCACTGACCACAGCCAAGCATGATGGGACACCTTGAAGACAAGAAACACATTCCAGCTTAGGCTCCTGGCATGACAGCTGAGCTGTATATACCTTTGACATACAGTGTGAGTTTGTGACATGCAGCATAAAGAATGTGATGCAATGTATGTCTTGATTTCCTGTACTTAATAGACACATTAATTGAATGTTTTATATGTTTTAATTGATTACATGTTTAAATTTCCTTAATAAAACTTGTGTTGCGGTTTGTCATTTAACATTCGTTAATCCCAAAGGTATGGCAACAATATGATTTTCTATTTTCTGTTGCTTAATGTGGGCAATAATATTTATTTATTCATTTATTTATTTATTTATTTATTTATTTATTTGTCCATCCATCCATTCATCCATCCATCTGTATGCATAACTACATGCCTGGTGGCAAGTTTTAATCTAATCCACAGCTTCTTCTTCTTTATTATTACTATAATTGTTGTTGTTGTTGTTATTATATAATCCATAAGTAATAATCCATAACTTGTATAGCAGTGTATAGCAGTACAGTTTTATATACATGGCTAACAGTCTGGCTAAAGCACCCACTAAACAATTTCATGATTTCTTGTCGTGTTTTTGAAGGATTACTGCTGCACCTACATAGATCTCTCTTTTGTTTCATACTCAGACAAAACAGCTTTTCGTTTTGGACCACTGTGGCCTATAATGTGTTATTCCACTTAATGGTAACTATGGGCATCTAAATGTTATTGCTGGAGTGGTGTTGGAATAGTGGTGTCATCTTTTAATTGAAAACTTGCTGTGCAATATCTCCTTGGCAGATTTTTGGTAAAGTGGATTATGTCCTCATGACATCAGTAAGAGGCATAAAGAACAAAGGAATGAGACAGAAGGACATTATGAAGCTTGCACTCGAATTTGGTACTATTCCACATCAAAGAGGATTGATCCTAGGGGACTTGCAGATGTCAGATCAGCTTTAGGATTCAGTCTAACTGCAGAAATAGGCCATCCACCCCTGGTGATTCATGGCTTTTTCAGACGAGACACGACAATGCATCCGTCACAGGGAAACATCTAATTCCGCGCTGAATTCTCAATCCCAGCTCACTCTGGGGAACTTGCACACACATGCTAAACAGGGAAAGGTAACCATATCTGTTTGCATTTCTATGAATCATTTTACCTTACCTTTCCTAACAAAGCTCTACCAGTGCAAGTGCGGTGATATCATACATCATACTGTACATTTCTATCCATCCATCCTTGGATCATCCTTGAGCATTTTACTCTGCTCAGGGTTATTGTGGTACAGACCCTATCCTGGAATTATTCACCCCCCAGCAATCAAAGTGCACCCTGAATGGGAAATCAGTCCATCTTGGGATAGCCTCACACATACTTTTTAAAAAAAAATTTCTCCAAATTGACTTACTATGTCAAGCTTACAATGACTTACCCTTTTATACAACTGAGTATATATTAGTGGAGCAATTCAGGGCAAGGACCGTGTAGGATGCAACATCAGGAGCAGTGTTCTGAATCTGGATGCTTCAAGTGTAACTTGCCAGCTCTATCTCTACACCACCCGCTGCTCTTAGTATCAACACACTGAAGGTTAGAATGGGATGGCCCTGAGAAGCGCTGATAGTTACAGACTGTTCTGTTCTGTGTTCTTGCAGCATGACTTAGTGTGTCCTGAGTAATGAAATGTAGATATGAGGCTGCTATGAACAATAACCATGTAATACAGTTACAGTGTTTGGCTAGGAGAGCAGCTCAACCAGCAAATCTATTCAGCAGGGGGCAAAAAGGAGCCCCAGAGGATTATGGGAAGTGTTGGTATGCAGGAAAAAAGTCCCAGTCCTTCACAGGGCAACATGCAGATGTGCTGGTACTGTGCTCTTCTGAGTACCAACCCATTTCAACCACCGGTCAGCAGCAAGAGGCCAGAAAATACATCCCTGTAGTCCGTGGATCAGCAGAACCGTCCATAAAGCAAACGAATACACTCTATCTTACTGAATGATAGCAACGCTTTGCATTGTAATGAAGACAATGAGTATGATGAAGATGATGACCCCTTCCTGTGCCGAGCCTTTAGTCAAACTTGTTTCAGTCCGTCAGAAAGGAAGCCTGTTTTGGTGGGCATAAAAACAAAAAAATCTGCAAGATATGTCAGTCAACCCACTGCAAAGGAAATTTGTTTACCTGCTGCAATATTTTTCCTTGAGGGCATCTCCCGAGCTGTAAGTGCAAAGCTTTTTCTCACATGAGAAGACTAATTCATTTTTAAAGGACGCTCATTCCGAATCTGAAAAAGAAAACTGAACGGTGCATAACTTTGCATAATTGAATTTGTTTTTGTTTCTCAATTGCATTGTTTAGGTGGATCTCACTCCAGGGTGAACAAAACACTTTTTAATTTCATAGAACTGAGGAGAATTGTCTTTGCCCGAACCACACAAAAAGGCTGATAAGAAAATCGTATTTAAAATGCAAAGTGTTGTTCTTCGCAGCGATGGTAATGTTTACAAATAATAAAATGTAAGGTCTTACTCAAGAAAGGATTTGATTTGTGGGAATGTTGTATCTATTTCATTCTCATTCTCATGATCCTTTTAGGATGGTTTGAATAAATAAAAGTGCACTTGCATTTCCACTGTTCACAAGCTTTACCTATAAGATAGTCTCTGTAATTCAGATGAATATGAAGAGATCTGGACAATTTTCATTAGAGCTGTAACAATAGCATTGTACATGAGCAACAAATAACTCAAATACCCTAAAAAATATATTCACCTGGACAGGTTATGAGGTATGAACCGTCCTTCAAGAGCACACCCAAAAGACATAAAATCACAGCGACTTGGGCATAGCTGAACCGAGCTGCACAGCCAAGTTAAACAAATGTACAAACTTTTAGATTTGTTACTGTGCCTATGACCCATATGGGTGAGGAATGAAACTTATAGTCACACAATATGCACATTTGAGAGAATTTTATTGCTAGTATGCTAATCATTGGGTTTCTGAGCTACTTCCTATTTATTATTACTTGTTTGTTTAGATAAAATCTTCTTCACAAGCAACTCATAGTCTCAGGTTTATATACTTAAATTGTCTCCATAAAGAGAGTTGTATTGTTTTTATTGGTGCAATTCAGGAAAAGATGTTATATTTGCTAAAGGGTACTATAGTGGGAGACTGGATTCAAACCTAAGACTTCCCAGTTGCAATGAAACAACACCAATTGCTACACCACCTGCTGCAGGATTATTCTGCAACCTAGAATCCGAGTGTCTGTCTACAGTTGCTCTGTGACAACTAGGTTTTCCAGAGCAATTTATTGCAGGGAGGGGGAACCTACTGGCCAATGACCACAATAACCACAGGTAGACATCAGCTAACGTGAGCAATAACATCAGCGATGGACATTTGAAGAGCAGGGAGGAAGAAATAAAGAAGAAAACAGCAGCTAACACAAGAATTACCAGAAGAAAAGACCTTGGGCTCCAAGGCCTCCTGGCTGCCTATTCCTCCAGGTAGCACAGTACTATTAGAACATCATATTTGTGTTCAATATGCTGTTTCCAAAGAGGCCACTCACCTCCTCCTTCTCTGGACACCAGTAGGGTTTCAGTGGGTCATTAGGTCAGGGCCATGCAGTACAATGACAACTGTGTGTAGGATTCAACCCAGCAAAGGTCATCTGGGGATCCCAGCTCTCCAGCTTTCAGATAGAAGAGGAATCAATAAACACAGTGAGGAAACATCGCTGAGGACAGCAGCACAAACAAGCTGGACAGCTGACAGACAGAAGCACAACAGTAGCTGCTTTAGTCAAAGTGTGTAAAAGAGATGTCTCAACTTGAAGATGTTTATTGCCAAAAAGCCACATCCTTTGACTGAAGAGTGTTTCCACAGTAAAATGTAAGTAGGTTTGAAACCCATCAGGACTCTGCAAGTCTGTCAAAACTTCAGTAGGACCTGGACATGGCCTAGGAACTGGCATGACATGGCCATCCTCTCTGGATCACATGACATTCCTGGATTTGTTCTAATTTGACTTGATTTATATTTCAACATTAGAACATCAAATGTTCAACTGGATTGTACACAAATTTATGAAGTACCTTTTGCAAACTAAAATAAATCTCTGTAATATGTCAGCATTCCACAGATGTAAGAAATGTATCCGCTACAGAGAATTCGCATGGCTTTTAAGCACCAGATCTTGGGGAAAATTATGCTTAAAATCTTAGGCAACTGTGCAAAAGTAAAGTTTAAACCCTTACGCTAATAGTGCAGTAGTGAAGGCTGGAGGTTGATCTTGAAGGATGACAATGTTTTTCAAGAGCCATGGAGTTAGTCAGTCACTTAGTTATTACATTCAATTTTGATGTGGATTTGGATTCGCTGTGGGCTACTTTTTTTAGCTTCCTGGATGGGCACATTGCTGAGTGGACAGACTGAAGCTCTCAGTGAGCTGAAGGCCTGGCCTCTATTTTTCTCACTATCACCGTTTCTCTACCGTGTAACAGCTCGACACTCGGTCCTGACGATCGCCTAGGAAAACTGCTCAAAAGCGATAAATGTCCCATTAGTGGCTGTGTACTCGCCAACAAGTGCATTCCTCTGAATTACGGCTCTTTTCCTGGTACGGGCAATTTCACGTGCCCTTGAGCGTCTTTCCTAAACTCGGCACACTTGAAAGTGAGACTGCAGGCGTTCGGCAGACAAGCTGTTAATGGACTGCGCATCCTGTTGAAAGAAGGCTATTATAAACTCCTGTGTGTGAAGAATTCAGCAGGAAAAACTGCCGGGGAAACGGTACCTTCAATGCCCAACTTGCCTCAGTTCTCAAGAGCACAGTTTTTTGTTTTTTTTGTTTTTTTTTTTAAACGGATTAATACAGTAGCAAAATAATATTAGGAAAATATTGATCTTTTACTGTTTGGCATTTACTTGAAGAAATCGCTTAAAAGAGAACCTTTTTAAAAAATAACACGATTAATTGATGTGTTGTGTTCCCCACAATATCCCCGAGAGTGAAATCAATTTTGTCCGTTTTCTGTAATGCCACTAATAAGATAAGGCTGTCAAATACTGCTAATAAAGTTGCTCTGTTTGAAAAAGGCATGCGTGTGTACAACCTCTGGGCATGAGCCCCAGTCCCAGCTATACAACAAGTGTCAAGTGTGAAAAGTGACCTCTTCCTGCTGGTTAATATTTCTTGCATCTAAAGTCACCTTTTAGATCAATACAACAATTTCACTACAGTGTGTAGCTTTTGACATTTCTTCAAATGCGCCCTTTCTCTTCTTCCTTCAGCTTTAAGTCATTCTGCACTGTAGTCTCCATCTCCCAGAGGGCAGTGCTCCAGCAGGTGGCCAGTTTGGACATGTTCATCTCCACTGTATTTTTAAAAACGCAGTTCAGAAGAATTTGGTCACTTGGGCATAACTACGGCAACGAAAGAAATTCTCTTAACACAGTGAAATGAGCACTGTTGAATTACTTATTCAGAACTTAAAATTCTAAATGCTGTTTATTTAGTCAGACTGGAGAAAGATGAATATTCTAAGGACCAGCTTGATCTAGTTGATGCTAAATTACTGCAGCAGGTTCTGGTTGCGCTCCCGCTCGATTTGCCTGCTGCCCCCTGGTGTTAATGATGGCCACGATCTTAGTCTCCCTGTGAAGGCTTTTCCTGTGAAAGAGTTTCTAGTCAAATCAGTTCTAGCCTTCTGAGAATTTGTATTAAACGGGGAGATAAAAACACACACAGTGATTTTATGGTTTGTATTTGCAAGAAGCAAAACAAAGCGAGGCCATTATCACTGAGCTGCTGCTATTGTGGAGGGACTGGGGCTTGAAATTGTAATAAATGTCCTGTGAGTTACAGCAGATGCTGTATCAGTTGGTAATAAAACACATTTATTATTTCTTCCTTCTTCTGTTTAGCTACAAAAAAATTGTGCAATACACCTTCATTTCTGTTATTAAAGCACCTTGATATGTTCCTCATGCTTGCTACCATATTTTAACTGTAGTGGTGCTTCAAAAGAGGCTCTCGTCCTCCAACAAACACAAAATGCCACCAAGCTCTCTGCTCTGCTCCTATAGGCAACCACGGTGATGACTTTCCCAGCAAAAGTTGGTGTGCTGGTGTGCATCGCTGAATGGGCTGGGCAACATCTGTGTGCCATGTGGAATCAGAGGTTCAAAAACACACAGACAAACTATAAAACCCTGCTGATAGGTGGGCCACACTATCTGCTTTTACTATGGGACCCCCTGGGGCAAAGGGGGTGTAAACAATGACAATGACCAGATTCTGCTCTGCGAAGAACTTCAGAACTTACCTGTCTCTTCCAAGGGCCCAGTTGGGGTGATGGGGTGATGATAATATGATTCTCCTGCAGCCACGTGGGGTCACCATGTCCATTCTCCACTTCATTACTCTTCCAGAACCTACAAATAATTAATTAAATATATATTTATTTGATTTAGGAGCACCTTGCAATGGTCTATCCAAGCATTCCATAGGGAATCATGCTGAGATTTCTGTAGATTTCTCCCACAGTAGACAGCAGTCAGCAGATCGGCCCCTTTGTTTTTCCGTCATGTGGAGCAAGGTGTCACATCACCTGTCTGTCGGCAAAATCTCCAGGTCAAGGAATTTACTCATCTCACTCATTTACTTTATCTCAGCATACATGGCTATGGTCACTTGGAGGTTCTGTGTACCTGTGCATGAGTATATTTGTGTGCATTACTGTAATGCACTGTATATGATCTGGGCAGTAAGTGGGGGGAAATCCATGCCTCTGCTTTTCTCTTCTCCTCTCAACAGATCTCTGGCTGTTGGAACCTCCCACCTGTATTGGTCCTCCTGGAGGGACTATGGGAGTTGAAGAAGAGATTTGCTGCCGTGGCACAAGCAGCCAGCTATGAGCGGACTGCTGCCCCATGCTTACCTGGAGATGACCCCCAGGCTGGAAATGTTTGCTCTCCACTGTGGGGCAGAACTTCAAGAACCATCAGGCTGTGTCTCATCAGGTACCTGCCACTGGCTGCAGTGGTGGGTAAGTGCTTGAGCTGAAGTGAATCAGTGCTGGACAAAACAAAGCAGGAATCACACGAATGTGTGAAGTTTGACTGTAAAGGCTTAGGAGGGGATTCAGGAGACACACAGACTGTGGGACTTATTGCACTGGATGTTGAGGAAGTTTGGAGATCTTGAGTGTCGAGGACCAAGGAAACAATGAGGTCAGTTAACACACAAGGAACACAGGGCTGACAACAGCAGCAGAGTTTACAAGGAGCAGAGCAAACTCAAGCAGGCAAGCACAGAAAGTCGCTGGCACTGTGAGGTTCCACAAAGGCCCAGGGACCTGTAAGCAGTGTCAATGCTCATACAGAAAACCAGGGTGCCGGTGAAGGCAGCAGAGTGTGAGGACCCCTGCTGGTCAGTTGGGGTACTGCCTCCTAAGGATGTGACAGCTCCTGCTTCACTCAGGGTCTTCAGTGGCTGCTGTCTCCAGTTCATCATGGAGCTTAATGTAGTACCTGTGGCTAGATCAATTGCTTTTATTCTTTAGAAAGGTGTTTTGCTTGAATTGCTGCACTGAAATTATCCAGCCCTATAAACAGATATAACTGTTAAAAAATTAATTGGTCTGTTATCTGTGAGATGGCTCCCTGGAAGGCATTGTGAACAATGGAGCGAGGATCACAGGATAAATATTTTTTTGATATGTGCAAGCATTTTCCCTTCCACTCCATTTTCAGGAAACCACCACAAACAACCTGGAGCCTGAAACCAGAGGAATAAAAGAACTTTGTACCAGTTTTGCATCACACAATTGGAATGTTTTCATGTTGTTTTTAAAGCTGTGAGGGAGATGCTCAGGATTTATTTCTGTGGAAACTGTTATTCACAAGGATGTTTTTTCCATCTGCACGCTGTTTCTCACAACAAATTTCAACTGAATTACAACATTATGCCATTGGAACATAGAATATGCTAAACATATATAAACATAATGAAGGGCAGTTTCATCATGAAAAGGGCTGAGCTAAATGTGGAAAGATGGATTGCAAGACAGCTCAGACATCACAGAGCTAGTAAGTAAATGATAATGCAGCTTTATCCAAAGTGACCTTTTCTACAGGCATTTCTACAGGCAGTCCATTTGTATTTTTCTAGTGTTTCATATCAGGGAACTCACCAAACCATGTTTGGTCTAATTCCTTCAACCAGCAGGATCCTTGCCCTGTTAGAAACAGGTGTAAAGGAACTGTGATTTTTACCCTGAGCAAAGACATAGCAACCTACTGGCCAGGCAAGAATCCTGGCAAGTAAAGTACATTTTTTATGAGGTTTGCACTATCATGAATTTGCTCCTTAGCAGGTCCAGAGCTGACCGGGTGTGCCGGACCCATTCAACAGTGGAGAAAGGAGCAAGGACAAGTGCTGCTCTCATTAAGTGCTGCGTCACATTACCGTAGAAAAAGGAGCACAACCATGCACGGGCTGGAAGTTCACTATCTTTTAAGTTCATTCATTTTCAACCAAAAAATTAATCAAGCACAAGCATCAAAAATTATGTATGGCTACTGTGGACCTCATAGTTGATAGTACATGCTATATGCCAACTAAAGCAAACCCAATTTGTTTGAATAATCAAACCTTGCAATAAACCATTCAACAATTTCGAGGTGGAAAATAATCACAACAGCCACCCATCCACATCCTTAGCTGCTTATCACTATTCTGCTAGGCTAGGAGATGGTTCCCTCGATGGGATTCCAGTACATTCCAGTAGTTAGAGTGATTTTTAATCCTTTTCTTTATAACCTTGGAATTTTTTTACTAATAAAACTACTGTGAAGGGGTAGCAGGTGGTGTAGTGGTTAAAACTGCCATGTTACCCAGAAAGAACCCAGGTTTGAATTCCTGCTGTTGCACCCATGACCAAAGTACTTGTCCCAACTTGATATGGTAAAACCTGCCCTACTGTCTAAATAAATAAATCACTGTAAGCAGTTTAACATTGTAAATTGCTTTGGGAAAAAGCATTAGACAAAAGAATAAATGCATATGTAGAGCAGGGTAAAGGAAAACAAATGTAAGTGATAACATGCATTTCTCCACCAGCAGCAGCGTGTGTAGCAAACACCCTGGTTTTCTGAAGATGCCTCTAAGGACAAACTGGTGTTTATAAGCGATGCGCAATATCTCTACCTCCAATGGTATGGAAAATGAACATCCAACTCAGATAATGCATCACAGGGGGCATTATAGCTTTGCTCTGCGAGTTGGTGGATGAGCTGGGGAATAAAAAATGACCCAGGAAATAAAACATACACAGTTTAAGATGCAAACACTCATATATGCTTTCCATGTTTCAGGGGGAAAAAAAGGACGCGGGCTTTGGCTGCAGGCATACAGCGGGTATAGAAAGCCAGGCACATCATTCTTATTCAATCATACAGAGAGAAAACGCTTTCTACCTCTTTAGAGATAAGTGGTCTCAATCCTTATTTACGCTTCAGTAGAAATAAAATTGAGTGAGACACCATCTGACCCCAAACAAGAGGGTTAACATCCTTCAGAACAGATTTGCTTTAAATCCTTTTGGGCAGCATGCGCTCATTTCAGACAGAATCTCATTTGTGATCACACGGAGACCTCAGGTTTGATTAACTTTGTCATCTGACAACATGCCACCCTTTGCTGGGGGGGGATGAAAATCCACATGACGTAACTGAGGCGGTGGATGGGTGGGCAGAGGCTGGCAGATTCGGTTTGCACAACAGGAAGCCCTGCAGCTCCTGCCTAATCGTTTTTTTGCGATTGTGCACGTACTGGTTGTCCTCGACCTGCTGCGTACTCAGCTTACAAAAGCCTTGCACTTTTCACGGTCAATCATAACAAATAAATAAAAAATAGACACAATAACTTAAAAAAGGAAATAGATGAAATTGGCGAAAAAAGTATTTTTTTATCATTTCCCGGAATTATGCTACTTGAAGGACTGTCTTATAGCTAACTGAACCATGCACCGTGTACATGACCATCTCGGTATGTACAGTATACAGTGCCTGTAAGATGCTGTAGCATAATGGCAGCAGTACCAAAACCTGTACAGCACTGCAATGCAATGGAGTCCTTACAGTTTACATTGTAGATGAAAAATGTTATAAAAAAGCTATGAAAACACATTCAAACACTGGACATACTCTATGTGCACTACCTGCACTGTATGCATGTACAGTACCGGAGCGCAACGACAGCGCAAGCGAATGCTCTCCTGCCCACGCGCACAGCTAGCAACCAGTTCCGCCGCAGCCCCTCCCCTCTCCTTTCTCCCTCCCTTTTACAAGCAAAAGATTGTGCGACACACAGTGTTAGTTGTTCCCATGAGTGTTATGAATGGAGGTCAGAAACAAGAACGACGTAATATTGACCGTAACCTTAACAACCCTGGATGATTGGGCTGGTGTTATACCGCTCAACGGTCAGAAGGAGCACAGCCATACAAGGGGTCCTAAATGACACTCGCGATTAGAAAGAGCTCCTGGTCAACCCTTTTTAGCGCAGTTGCAATGTGCAGCAGGATAAACTGGCCAGCAAAACTGCAAACTGTACAGATCTCTTTGGAAAATGACATATTTAAAAAGCATGGGTGGAGGCCACAGTAGTGCAAAACATTCAAGAGAAGAATGAATCAGCATCAAGCAAGTTCTGTTTTTAAAAATCTAAAAGTAGCCATTCCTGGTATGAAAGGTGGGTGGCCACCAAGGTCCAAGTTTACTTGCTACCAGTCCTTGTATGTATCACTGCCGCCTCATTTGCCCATATGGTCCTATGCAAAGCATCTACAGGGTCCCTGTGCCAAGACCTGCTGGCAATACAATAAATGAGCCCTTAATCGATATAAATGGTTTCCTCTACCGTAGACAACAGAGAGCGTCACACATAATGAATTAGAGTTGCCCTTATTTTACTGCTGCCCAGGAGTTTTCATTTCTGTGGACCACAGCTGAAGAACCATATTAGGCCTTATTAAAGGATCCCCCAGTAATAACTACCTGCTTGCTATGTGTTTCACAGAAAGCGTTGACACTGTTGGAATCGATTTCTGACTTCTGGAAGGTCAATACAGAGGCTGAAGACTCAATGGGGGGACATCAGTCCTCCTCGAGGTCCAGTTTGGGCCAGAAGAGCAGTGCTTTTCGTATGAGTCTGCTGCCAGAGGTGTCTGGGGAAGGAGAATACCCGCCACAGATGTGGAGAATTATGACTGGAGGGGCTGCAGGTGTGCACCCTAGGAGGGATTTTGGGCAAGTCGGTGAAGTGCTCACACTGGTGTCGGTGAAAAGCCAAGCCTCGGTGCAGGTCCTCCTGGAAGGTGGCACCTGCTCCAACAAATGAATAATGTACAGGACCAGGTTCTGGCTGCAGGGGTCAAACCTGGCAATTTGTTTACTCCTCCTCTTCCGGGGCATGATGCTCCGCAGAAAGACAGTGTCATGCACTTTAGGGATCAGTCTTGCTGTGTAAGCGTGTGTAGAACCACATTGGCACCATCTTCCATCATCCACGAGTTTGCAGAGCAGTAGGAATTCCTCATATCCCATTGAGTTGTCTGTGTCTTTACTGGGAATTTCCCACATCCTGCCTGCATCACACGGCCAACAGTTGAAGGAGTGTGGCTGTTTCCACCTTTTAAATGCCGCTTACATTTACCTTTATCTGAGGGATGCACTGGAGTCCTCTGGTTCTCATTGTCGTGTCCTCAGTCAGAATTTGGCTGTATTCATTCACAATTTGGAAGGCGAAACACAGAGTCCGATCATTTTTATACCTAAATAAGTCAGTTCAGAGTCATTCAAGCATGACAACTTGGGTAAATGTGCGCCTTGGTTAAACTAAAGGTATCTTCCCAAAAAATTCTGTTCTTAAATGACAACCTTGTGTAACCCTTAAAACATTTGGCATTTTAATTAATATTAACTGATCCAATTACTAATAAGAGTGAATTATTTAAAAAATACCAAGGCATCTAAAGATAGGAAGACCTTACACTGCCTCTGCAAAAGTATTCAGTCTGTGGCCCTGCTTGAAAACTGCGTAAGCATCAATCCGAAACACCTGCTGCAGATTTGCCGAGATGAACGAGACAAAAAAACCTCCTGATCGGTGGCAGAACTGCCACATGGTTACCCCAAAAACCCAAAGCTGTAACTGCATTAAAAGGTGGCTTCACCAAATATTAACATGTGGGATTTAAATACTGTGGAAAACCTGCTTCAGTTTTCATTTTCTTTAAAATGTGTGCAAACAAATGAGTTCTTTTGGCTTTGAAAATGTACTGTTGGTGTACGTGAGGTCAAAATAAAAATACCGAATGCAAAAAAATGCGCAAGCATAACTTTCAAGGGGTTGGAATGTTTTTCAAGGCCCTGTATAAGGGTTTAAAAAAACTGACTAATTTTATTTTAATGGCTCCATTAAAAAGCGTGCAAAGTTAATTCAAATACATACATACAAATCAGCACATATAGGAGTGTGTGAGACCCCCGTAAATATGCTCACACTATTGTAGAAAATGAGTTTGTGGTGGGTTAGGTTTGCCTCAGATTAAGGTCGTATGTGGGCTCCTGTTTCTGTTTATTTGTTTTGATTCTTTTTGGAGACAACACATCCAGTACAGCTATACTATAAAACTGTGTATGTGCCTCTTCAGAATTACATTTATTTGCTGCCACTGGCTGTAGCTGAGCTGCCACCTTTGTACAAATGTTGAGAAGCAACTCATGTGAGACGGTGGACTTTATTATTAGAAGGATAAGATGAGAGACCATTAATGTTTTCAAACTGAGATTTATCTGATAAGTAGGACCTAAAGCAGAAGGTCGTGTAGAGCACTGGACAAGGTCAGCAAGGCCATCTAATCTGTTAAAAAGAACCCAGCGGGCGATTATGTAAAAGGCTCCCATGGGATTTAAGTGCTGCAACACTGAGCCTCGGCTTAAGTCAACGGGAATAAGAATGTCACCCGAAAGCCTTAATGAGATCTGCTTCAGAGCTGCGCTGAGATGCAGAGTCCATCTGAAGGCTTTCATAAGCGTAGCTACTCAATGTTAAGGACAAAATGGGCTTACAAACATGGCCGTTCTAACATTTTGGCGGGGAAGGGTGGGGGGTGTTCAGATGGCTGGATAGTTATTTCATTTCAGCCCAAAATGAGTTTCTCTAAATGAGTTTGATAAGAGCATGGTTTAAAGATTCGGGAGGCATCATGGCGACAGTGACAAATTGAGTTATTTCTGGTGGGATGGCACAGCAACATAGAGGTACTGCTACGGTTTGGGTTTTTTCTTGCTCAAGTTTTTGTTCTAAGAACGGTTAAGGGGTTAAGTTTGCGCACTGTGCACAAAAGGCAGATTAGCAGCTGCCCTAATAACAAAGAGGAAGGAAGGATTTCGAGAGCCATCGAAAGATGTTAGAAATAATGAACAAAGTGGAGAATTTCTTTGAAACGGGCTGCAGGCTGCACGTCTGTTATGTGCAACCTTGTAACCTCAGCAGTCCTGGTTTGAAGTCCTGCAAGACTCCCTGTAGCACCAGTGTGCCCAGTGCTTGCTTTAAACTCCGGTAGTGCCTTAATGCAGGCAGCTGAGCAAGCGCACGCACACCCAAACCTTCATTATTTCAGCCAACAAGCTACTGCATGAGGTATGAACATTTTGCCATTCTGTTACATACCTATGGATCTTAATCTATGTCTTTATGCATAAACAATAAGACTCTGGTGAAAATGGGGGCCATACATTATTGAAAACAATAAAACGAGAATTGGCTTGGACGGTATGGAGAGTCTTTTATTTATTCTGCCACACGAAACAGATACATGAGAAAATAACACTGATTTGCAAACACTCACTTTGATTGTCTAAGATAGGTCTGAAATAACCGAAAGGCAACGCTGGCACCCCTGTGCTCCCAATGTAAACCACAGTCAATGTCCAGTGGTGTCGAGGCCTAACCCTGCCCACTGCCCTCTGGAACAGGACAGACTATTGTACAGCAGGAGGTTATATTTCGCATCTTGGCAAGGGTGGGTGAAGCATTTTGCCGAAAGAGAAGAGCAGCTTTTGGCATGTTGGTCCTGAAGACCTCCCCCGCAGACAGCCAACTGTAAAGACGGTGCGACGCTTTCTCTTGGGGTCTGACTCATGCCTCCGTACAGTTTAGAATATCAAGGCTATAATCGGTGGTTAATTCATCTACAGGAGAAACCTTTGAAGCGGACGACCTGATATTTAAAGCTCAGCTTCCAAAGATGCTTTGATTTTGCAGGCCACTGCCTCAATAATGGCGACGCAAATTGACGTTTATTAGTTTATGGAACAGGGGCGGCAGTGATACAGAACAAACAGCTACTTTCAACTCGGAAAGGAGCTTCAGCCTGTAGGGCTTTCGAATATTCCACCATAAGGACTGCTCCTGAGCACTGCTTCACTGCGTATTACTGCATGGTTCATGCACCAGATGGCTAATATTTTCTCTGTTTCCACCAAGTACTATATTTAATGAGAATCCCTCACACTTTGATGTGGCCTTGCCTTTGACCCCTTCCAACCTCCAACAGATGTTTCGCTTACCTATGAACTGCCAAGAGAATTTGCAACTCACTGACAGCAGCCTATCATGGAGCTGTGAGCTCCTAAATGCTGAAATGGAGCCAAAGCAAAATGACACATTAAGATCATATTTACTGAGCGCTGCTGCCCAGACCACAGTTCAAAATGAAACAAAACAGGAGCTACTCTTTCGAGGGGCACGGGCACTGCTAGCTGCTCACAGCAGAGCTTCCCAGTGCGCTTCAGGGATTCTGAATGCGACGCAACACCATGGGCACGGCCATCCGGCTGTTCCATGGAACACACAGCTCGGGGGCTCAGTGGCTCAGCAGCACATGAGGAACAGACAGGGGAGTGAATAAGAGGAGCCGGTCAGCCTCAACTTTGCTCCTTGGCAGATAATTCAAGTATGAATTAAAGGTAAAAATATTTATGATATTTGCTATTTATTAATTAATGATGCATTAACTGAATTGAGGGAGGAACTTAGAAATTTGTAATGAAAGCTAGTCAGCTGCTAGGAAACAAATGCAGGTTGTGTTTGTCTTTTTAGGATTCAGATTTTATATTCATCCATCCAACCACTTTACCCTGGTTAGGGTTGCGGTGGTCCAGAACCCAGGATTTTATATTTGAATCACAAATCGCATAAAAACATCATCACTTGGACATTTTTTTGCACGGAATACAGAAACAATGTAGGATGCAATCGTTTTACTCCAAGTGAAGGCAAAAAATGTGCAGATCCCTGTCTAACCTCTCCATACAGTGAGCAGTTCTCACCCAATTTATGTGTAAAACATGTCGCTCATCACTGGGATCCGTTACACTGGAAGGAAGGCCGATTCCACCCAACACCTTTGTTTGACGGAACAAACTTTCCTGTGATCACTGTTATTACTTTGTTCTGAAGTGCCGCCAATTAGATGAAATTGCCTGTATCGCCTTCCCAGTTCGGTCCATAGGCTATAATCGCAAACAAACCGCTTTGTCATTAGACTTAATGTTCTCCTGGCATCCCGGATGAGACAGCAGGCTTAACGTGCCTTCCAGGGTCGGGATCAGACAGCCAGCGTGCTGCGTGCTGCCCCATTGCTCCTGCAAAAATTACCTGATTTTAGCCTCCATCTTCAAATCTTCTACTTGTCTGTGACTTGTCTGGGAAAAATAATGCAGTTAAACTTTATTCATTGCTTTATAAATGTTCTTCTGGAAATAAAAATGTATCCTCTATTATTTTAAAATAATCTTTGTTCATTTGGCAACAAATTTGTATTGCGGATGTGCAAGAAAAAAGGTTTTTTTTCATCTTTAGTGTCTGTCACAACTCTACAGAAGCATAACTGAAAGATTTGTGAATGTCTCAGACCATCTGGCACGTGCACCTCTGCCTCAGACTTTAGGCTGCCCCCCCCCATTTTCCCCTGCATTTTTCTCTACCATCAGTGACCATGGATCTGGCCAGACCAGCCTACTGTATGTGAGCTTTGCCTCTGCTGGTTGTCTCTCCCACATTCTCTCACCGAGTCCCTGCCATTGTTTCTGAAGGCCTGAGCAGCTCCTCACTGTGGCCACAGCTCCGCCAAGCCCAAGCCCAAGCGTTCCCCTCTCCATGCCTAATAGAGATGCTGAATAATTCAGCTGGACTTGCAAACTGGGCCATTAATTGTGGAAGGAGGGTGAATTCAGGACCGTCAAGAACGCAAGTTATTAATCTCTGATTTACAGGTCAGTTAACATCTGGAGTTGGGAAATTTGGCAAGAAAAGATGACAGCAAACTGCTCCTACAGACAAGTTACCAGCATGGTTTCTGTGCTGCTACCTGTTGAGAAATTCATTTTCAGCTTAGACAATTAATGCCTAAAATCATGCTTTTAACAGCTTCCATATTGTGTCTAAAAAAGAACCACGCAGCCACCTCTACTGTTAGTGTGATGAATGTAGCACAGTGCCCCCCAGGTCCCCAGTAGTGCTGTTCTAACCTGGTTGTGTCTGCGCCTGAGTCACTGCTTTCTGTGTATAATTCACTGTACTGTATGTGGGCTTTGGTTGCAATGCTGACTGTATTTCATTTTATTCAGCACATTGCATGCTTATTACACATTACAATAGGATGTGAATCCATTACCATAATACGAGAGCAGTATTGTAAAGCACTATGGTAGAATACCTTATATCCTTATATTGCACTTTTGATTTTTTTGGACGTTTGCCACATGTAGACACCTCCTCCCTTCTCATAGTTAAGAATATTGAGCAAGAACTGTTTTTTGCTGGGTACCTCAAGAAGACCTAATTATAAGCCACCTCAGAAGATTCTACTATTTCCAAATATTTGGCCAATTCATATAAGTTAATTTCGGTAAATACATATATTTTAAAATAAATACCTTTTTACGCAATACAATGCTATGAATTTCCTCCATCTCAGGCCTGCTGCTGCAGGAACCCAGCACAAAGACATTTTCATTTAAGATTGCGCCCCTATGAATTCTTTGTGAGGCAATTCCTCCTCTATCGATTCAGTTATTATGGGCCGTGTGGCTGAGCTCTGCTGCTGATGGGTATATTTGTTATATCTTCCTCGGCCGCAAGGTGTTGATGGAAAACGCTCAAGGAAAAGCTCTTCCAGTGAATGAATCTCAACAGCACATCTGAACAAAATACACAGTTTTAACTAAAGGTCACAGCCAAAGTTGTGAGCCCACTTTTGTGTTAAGCACCCATGGGCAACAAAAGTTAACCCGCCAGTACTGTGGTACCTGTGGTCTGAAGGGTGAAGTTCACCTCCTGCTTCTCCCTGTGGTGTGACATCTTACTGCCAGCCACTACACTCCTGCAAAGCAGAAATAACATCTGAGGGGCACAGCGCTGTACCACGTCTACCCTACCGCACCACATTACAATTGTTGCAAGTGTCTGATAAGGCAAGAGCCACTGTGAATGTAATCCAGCGTTCAAAGCCAAAAAATGACAAAAGTGATCGAATGAGGTCACTACAAGTCTCTGCAGTGGCTTAATATTCAGCTCTGTACCTGCCTGATAACACATCCCTGTGGCTTAAGGGTCCAGCAAGAAGCGAGTCCCCTGTTGGCGGACTTATTGTTTGTTTGTCCATCTTCCATCATCCAAATGTTCTCCTGGTCCATGTGTTGTGTTTCCGCTAGTATCCCTGCACACAGACCTGAAAATGGAGATCACCTGGGCACAACACCAGCAGACCCCCCTCGGTCAGGACCAGGAAGTTCTATCACTATTGGTAACTCAGTTTGGCTCACAAGTGTTTAGCGAAACTTAAATTTGCATATTTAAGGAATAAAGGGCTAATACTGTTGTTTTGAAAATCACATAATAAAATGTGGCAGTAAAGAGTGTAAGCACACATGGTCAACCTAGGAAACACCTGCACGGTACAAAGAGGAAAGAGATGCAAGTGCAAAGCAACCCACAAGTGTCCTGCAACCCTGGGACAGAGTAGCTGGGAAGACTTAGAGCTTCATTTCCTCGACAAGCTTGGTCACCGAATGTCTACTGGGAGAGACACAATCCAGTCTCCAGCAAGCGCACTCAAACTTTTGACTGGTCTGTAGCTCACTGCACATCATCCCTCTATAGGCCCCGACGATGACTGTTTATTATTTTATGGCATTTATTACCGTGTTGTTTTATTCATAAATTTACACAGCACTTGGGGGTACCTTTGATCTGCTGTTTTTTCCCAGTTGACCTGGTGTGCAATGCAAGTCTTCAGGCTCCTCATAGCGCAGCAGCATCTCCGGTTTACCTTCATCTCCCCAAACTGCACATCCCAGTGCTCGCTCTATTTGTTTTTGGGGAAGAGAAATTTTGGGTGGGTGTACTTCAAACCTGGCTGGTTCCTTGCTTGATCAAAGTGTGACCCGGGGTCATATCTCCCCCACCCCCCTGGGACTACACACGGAATACAGAGAAATGACTTAATTGGAGGGTGATGTGTCTCACATTTCCCGTTTTTCTCTGAACACTAAGCCAAGTTTTTTCCTATCTATTTCAGAGGGTTCAGTAAAGACACCACAGAGGGGTCGGATCTAACAGAATAAATCAAAGCAAAAGTCATCTGGTATCACGTCATTTCAGATGGAATCTCACATCACAATTACATCTTTGCAGAATGAAAAGGACAAATCCCTCAGGATTCCACCCAAATTTAGGAAATAAAGGTCCTCTTGAATAAAAACTGTTCAGCTGTACATTATAATAAAAAAGGTACACGGATGACCAGGAATGACTTGCGTGCTTTAGAGAGGAAGACATTTAGGTTGACATGCGAGAGCAAGACATGTTCTTCATAGTCTGTGAGCCGTAACTGTCAGAAACGTAAGTGGGCGTAATTCAGCATCCTCTGCACATATTGCTTGGATACTGCCTGTGGACAAGGGATCGGACCCCTTGCCCCCAACCCTCACACACATAAAATGACACACCTGACATTTGGTTCTGCTGTTGGAAGGGAGATGGCAGTATCCATAGCAACACAAGGAGGGTCCAGTGACACAGGACTGGGAGGCAGCTCACAGATCAAAAAGTTGGCGTTTATTTTAAAGTGCTGCTCCTGCTCCCTGTACTGATCTCTGGCCGGTCCTTGCCATTTCCATTCACAGAACGTGTGGTGGCACAGCATGCTGCCCCTCAACCTCCCTGCCATCCACTCCTACCTGGAGCAACCTGGGTCCAACTCACCCACAGCACATTTCTGTCACACACAAATCATTTTGCTCTCTTGTGATTCCACGTAAGACCATAAATATTAATGCGGCTGCACTTGGTACTACTGCAGCCACCCATTCTGAACCAGGAAAGGCCCAGTTCTGGTCACGAATAGCGAGCTGGTATTTTTAGTGACACCTTATTTGTGCCTGTTCTACATTATATAGTGCTCATGTGATTCTAGTGCATAATTTCAAGGAATTTCTTTGAAACACTTTAAATGATGTAGCTGCATGGTGAACAGCACTGTAGTCAGTAAGTTGAAAGCCTAACTGTTGTGTGATGCTGCTGTTATTATGACAGACTTGGCTCAACATACCATGTAACACACACACGCACACGTATTAAAGTCAACTCTTGCTCCCCATAGGTGGTTTAAACTGTATTGTTCTTTTTCTGCAAAAGTCTTTGATGCTACCTGATGCATGGTTTATTTTAGGTTTCAAATACTGTGTTGTTTCAGGAAGTTTAACTCCCTCTCAAACAGCAGGTTCACACCAGTGCTACATCTTTCTATAAACTCCAGAACATGAATTACTTCAAGCTTCCATTGTTAAGTGCCATCCAGGCCTAAACACTGGACACCAAAGGTGCTTCCATTGCTGCTGTGACCGAGTCTAATATCTGGAGGTAGACTGGTGGCACAAATGAATAAAGATATAAAGGCTTTAAACAAAACAAATAATGTTGTTTTCTGCAGCTGGTGAAATGGACAACAGTAACAGGAAATCCTGGGTGAGCAGAATTTGTTGCGTTTGTAAATACAGAAACTCAACTTGTCACTGGGTTTACCACTGTATAAAATGTGGTGACGACAGGACATTTTCATAACAAAGTTAACTGACCTCAATGCACATTTCAGTCTTGAAGGGAAATATAATTTTCTACAAAAGACCAAGCATTCAATATAAATGCAAAGAAGTGAGGTTGAGTAACCTTGCAAAATACTTAATTGTTTGTTGATATGATTCAGGGAAGCAGAATTTAAATGAAGTCAGCAGTTTTCTCTGTAAATCTCTGTATTTTAGTGAGAAGCTCCCAATTTGCTTCTTGGAAACGGTGGCTGAACCATCTTATTGGCCAGTTGCTGTGCTGTCAAGTTTGTGACATGGCTGCATAGTAAACACCACCAGCACACTTCACTGGAAGAGCATTGCCAGAAGTTTATTTCAACAGCATCAACAATAAAATTAAGAGGGAAAAACTATACTGCAGGCCATGCACTAGCTTTATTCAAACAGCATTCGTTCACCAAAGTGCTTGGGGCTAAAGAAACTGCTTCATTGGTTTCACCATTTAGAAACATTTCTGATGCTAACCTCCTTCTTCACCTTCTTTATTGGGGGACATGCCAGCAAAACCCAAAGAACTTCCTCTGTCCCTCAGTGCAGGAGGTACAGCTTTTGGTGGACGTGGAAAAAGCTTCCAGACCATCTGACATTTGGTGCCAACTGCCCACTCTCTGCAGGG
This sequence comes from Heterotis niloticus, assembly GCA_018136845.1. Taxonomy (NCBI): domain Eukaryota; kingdom Metazoa; phylum Chordata; class Actinopteri; order Osteoglossiformes; family Osteoglossidae; genus Heterotis; species Heterotis niloticus. The sequence goes on from CM030906.1 coordinate 16,798,890, forward strand.
TGGAGATGAACAACTTTCAACGGGGTGATTATATCAAGTGGTTTATACCCTGCTGAGTTCCTCAGTGTAGAACAAAGGATTAAAGGCATAGTCTTTCTTTCATCCATTGCCAGTAACTGCTTGTCCAGTTCAAGGTCAACAGCACTAGTGAGCTGGTGATTCTAAACAAACTGGTGTGTGTAAGTGTCCTGTGACAGACTGGCATCCCATCCAGGCTGGACCTCACCTAGCCCAGAGCCTTCGGTGTCCAGGATACCCTCTGAGCCACCACAACCCAATAATAGGACCAGTGGTCATCAACAGCAAAATTAAACTCCCACGTCAAAAATAAATTTATGGTCCCATCAGGCTAACTTTCCAGTCTGCAATCACCTGCTTAACAAAAAGATTTCAGGAAACTAGCCAAACAAAATTATAGACCATGACGACAGGGCAAAGAGGCAAAGAGCTAGAGAAAGAGGTGGACAAAAACCCCGTTTGGTTTTTCACTAAAGGTTTGTGCCAGTTTTATGTCATTGAGCCCCATCAGTGCCAGCATTCCCGCCACTGAAAATCAAGAGTAAGACATGGCATTGGATTCTGGGTCATCAAAGATCCATCAGCCGGGGGAAGGAAATGGAGGGATGAGGCTTTCGAAGTGAAGCCACAGGGCAGTTACGTGTTTGGGACTGGAAACCAGCCAACCACAGCTGTGAAGCAGACGCAAGAGCCAAGGTCTGGTGGGTTGGAACTGCTTTTACCGCTCAGGTCCACTCAACACACAACCTGCTTTGACAGGGCGGAAGAGAAAGCCCAGGTAGACTTGACCTCTCTTATAAGATGGAAAAATAATGGTGTGTTGCATTCTTTGGTGGAAGGTGGAAACTAATGTGGCCCCCCATCTTTCTTACCTTATGTTTCAGTTGTCTTCTTTCTCCAAAGTGCCTTACAGCTTTTCCTTAGTGATTCAGGCAATTTAACACCATGGGGGTTCAGCTGGAAGCTAAACCGGTCACATTCAGCTCACCACCCTTAACCAATCTCCTTAACCACTTATGCTTCCCGCTTTCTGCTTTGTCCTGCAACTTCTCTCAGAAAACGAGTGTGAGATGTCTACATGGTGTCATTTTGGTTGCCTCCTTTTGTCATCTGGTCCCTTCCAGGGATCAGCTTGACTGCCTACAACCCTGAATTTCGAGATCAGGCCATCTCAAGCACTGACTTGTGTGGCTTAAGAATATAAATGTACTTTGACTGAAGGCAGAGGGGAGAAAATCAAAGGCATTAAATTAAAAGAACATTCAAGTGTTATACCTGTTACACCTGCTGAACTTCTGCTGTGGCGCAGGAGATCTTTCAGAGCCAACAGTCCTTCAGTCCCTGTGTGAAGTTCAGTAGTCACCTGTTTAACAGAAACGTCTCACCTGGAGCAGCAGAAGCAGAACATTTCAGAACGTGTTTATTTAAGGACTCAGTATGAGAATACAGTACCATGATCTATGTAGAATACTTGGAAAAAACAGAAAATCTTGTATTAAATTGTTTAGGCAGAAAAATGAATCTGGTTGCCTTAAATAGTGATGAAGAGGAAGAAGAAGATGATGATGTTGTGCTTGCTCTGTTGGCTGCGTGTATACGGGTGTGTTTCCTTGTTTCCTAGTGCATTTCTTTGACAGGACAGTGAGTTTGTGATACCAGTCTTAAGGCTTATGGTTTTCCTTGTAAATCTTCTCAATTTGTTGTTCTGCTAAATGACATAAACAAATTCCACACTGCAACTCCACTCCGCACTTAACGTTTTGTTACTGGGGCACATTTTAAATTTTGCTGTCTGTTGTTATCATAAACACGTAAACTGCACTCAATAATTCAAAGTAGCCGAATGCCGCTGATACTGCTAATTAAACTTGTTTATATGCAACGTTTGGACTGCATAAAATATGAATTCAGCAGTAATCCGACTGCAGACAGTGAAACTCCATATCAAAGCAAGTACAAGAAAGGAGAAGGATGTGACTCAAGTGTTTCTCGTGCTTGCAAGTCGTGGACATGAAGCCCATGGGTGGCACTATGCTGACCCCTATTAGGGCACCAAAGAAGCAGTAATGTGGCAGTGGGATGAAGACTTTCATACGCTGTTCGAGTATAAAACGAATAAATGAACCCATTTGTTTAGTGAGAGATGTTCTGCTATTTTCCTATCTTCCCACTGAAATTTCAGGATTTGCCCATTAACCCAAATGGCATTTTCCTTATACACTGAGATTCAAGACCACTGACTTCTTTGTTTACTTTTATTTGCCAATAAGAGAACAAAAATAAGAAAAGCGGAGACTTGTTCTATGTGCCTGGGAAAAATGTCCTCATACTGATGGACAGTACAAGCCCCTGTGTTTCGGAACTCTCACCTCTGGGGAAAACCTGTATATTTATTCCATCTAAGGAATCCCATTGTGATTTCAGGGGACTGGACTCCTCTATCAAACATCACGCAGATGCTGCTTCTCAGGTCTGCAGTGTTGATTTCTGTGTACATTTTGTACTGCTGGGGGAAATGAGAGGGCCATTGCAAACTTTGAATAAATTACAACAAAAAAAATTCAGTATTTATGTACCTGCTTTTCTTTTGTTATTTCTGCAGCTCTGGACCAACAAACTGAATCCCACCACATGCTCAGCTTTGAGGTTCTCTCTATGACAGACTGTCCGTCACAAAATAACACAAATACAGGGAGGATTCTGCCTGCTTCAGAATCTCACTGTTCTTCACAGCTGCACGGTAGTCTCCAGTCCCTATCACCAATGTGCAATAATGTGGGTTTTATGGCAAAAGGCCAGGCCAAGTGCCATATCTGAGGATGCTTTAATTACTTCCTTCACAGCACTTCCACAACAGTGACCCTGGTCATTAAAATGCCATCTAAGAATCCAAATTAAGTCCCAGCTTTATGTTTTGATACAGCATTATTTTTCTTGAAGGAGATGTACCTCTCACTGTCATGTGAAATTCTAATTTTCACAGCCCTGCTCAGCACTCTAACCTTTTGGTTGATTTTCCAGGTTAAAAATGTTGTGTGGATGTTCACAGAGTAAAGATATGGAATTTTAAAAGCGGCGTTTGCAGAAAGCTTTCGCTGTCTAACCTTCAGATGCCCTGTAGGAGTCCATGTTTGAAAACAGAAAATCTGTCTGTTCCCTTTAATCCATCCTTTTCTGTGCCAGACACCCTGATGTATAAGAACATATTCATACATCCATCCATCCATCCATTCAGCCATGCATCCCCAGCAACCACTAGTCCAGTCAGGCTTAGGGTCACAGTAGTCCAGAGGCTATCCTGGGGAGTACAGGGTGTCGGGCAGGATTTGCCATAGACAGGGCACCATTTGCCTTACTGGTTCAGAATCTTGCCGTTCTTCACAGCTGCACGGCAACCTCCAGTCCATATCACCAACGTGGTCACAATTTGCAATTTGTTTCTTAAATTACAAATGTATGTTTATGGGTGTTGCCTGAGGTCGTGATGTGCCATAAATCCTGTGACTACAGTGACTTCCAAAAACCTCCACGGTTCTTTGGTTTGGCAAAAAGATTTATGCTGATGTTGTCACAGCTTCTTTTAGGCTTGCTAATAACATAAATAAGCAAAAGTTGACTTTCCTTTAAAGTATAATAAAGTAGGGTTATAGCCATGAGCTGCCATCCCTAAATGAGCAGCATTCCTTAAATCAGCAAAGGTGCACAGTTCAGTGTACTCTTGAAGGACGACGACAAGGTTTCACTTGCAATTTGGCTTCTTTTTCCAGATGTCAGCAGCTCTTCAGGTCTATAGTTTAAGAACCACTGATATTTAATTACAGGTGGTGTGGACGCTAAAATAAAACTAAAAAACTGCTCAACACACAGCTGTACTAAGGTCTGCCCCTCATCCTGTAACTTTGCATGCATTGTCAGCTTCTCTCCTGATGTACGTCTTCTTCTGATGCAATTCATGGGTAGGATGGGTCCTAGTCTGAAACGCAAACCGTGGAGCTGGATGGAGACCAGAGCCGTACAGAAACACGAGACTTATTTCGAATTCAATGGAAGCTGCCGTGGCACCTCCAGTTCAGATTTGTGGGGTGAAGTTTGAGGAAATTTCCCAGAGATAACAAAGTGCTGGTGGAAAAGCAGCAGAACTGAAGCCAAATTCATTAGAAGAAATCCCTTCCCGGTCCAATCCACTTGACCTGTTGCTCATCGAAGTGATTAGCAGGCTGACTTCTGCGGTTACCCAACCCAAAATTTTAAGGTTAAACCTTCCAATTATAAAGGATCCCTCATCTCCCGCTTTACCTGATATTGAAAATGTAGATAATGCCTTTTTACTCCTGCAATTAATCTTATTCAGACCATCAAAGCTGTGAGAAATGGCAAATAACCTTCTGTTCACAGAATATTATGTGGAATCAGGGGCTGATGGACTGCAAGTGGGTTTTCCCCACTTTGGACCTCAAAGTAACTAAAGCGAATTACGCAGCCTGCAATATGTAGTTCCCAGCCAACACTGGACTAGCAACTCTGTCATTACAGAACATCCATCAGGGTGGGATAACTGTAAAAAGATAAGCGTGTGGCTCCAGGTAAGATGTTTTTAATCCCTGGGGGGGTGACTTTGGCAGTTTTCAATTGTTAGGCTTAAAGTCAGCAGCCACTTCCATAGCAGAGTGGCTGTTGTTGGTGGCTCCACTTGCGATCCAGGAAGGCAAAGCATTCTGCGGCCTCTGGGCTGGGATCCACATGACAGCCTCTTTTACTACGGCTGAACAGACCCCACTGCATTTTCTGCTGAATTATTCTACATGTTTGGAGGTCTACAAAGTTGCAGCCTATTAGTTAAAAGTGTAGCGTTGCTCCATCGTGGTGTTTTACGTTCACAAAATATGCTTTACAAAGGCATTTGTTCCTGAGCAGTCCTTTGCGTAGTCAATTCTCACACATCGAAGACAAAATTATCATTAGTTTCAATGATAACTTGTTTGGCTCCTGAGCGCCTGAAATGAAACACAGAAACTAAAATACTATCTCCAAATGCCATTAAAATGCACGCAGGGGCTTCAATGGTTAGCATTAGTTATGGAAACACAACATAAGAAGGCAGTTTGTCTTTACCAGTTACTTGGTTAAACTCAACGTTTGGATATAAATTCAACGTTCAATGGAAAATACAGAACAGTAAAGGCAAAATAAATGAAAACAATTCAAATTTTTTCATGCTTTTAAGCAAGCTGACACGGTCTGGATAGTTCAAACAGGATTACTGAGATCACAGCAGGTCAAACAAGCAAACAAGGGGTAATGGAGGCTTGGAACTTAATACAGCACAAGCCAAACTATAAGTGGAAAGAAGAGCCATGGTGGCACTTCCCATGACACTCAGCTGTCAGAGGGCAAACTAAAGTCAAACTTGGTCCTCAAAGAGAAAAAAAAAGCCTCTTGCTCCAAAATATGAACACTCAATGAGGATCCTCCTGAAGTAAAATTGTCTTAACCTCTATGGCCCTATCTTGGAGTGTGGCTGTAGCTCAGCTTTACATATTGTATTTGGACCGTAACCTGACTCAGAATAAGGACAGAAGGAAGGAAGGAAGGAAGGAAGGAAGGATGGATGGAAAACAAATCATCTTATAGAATCGTGATGTGTGTCAGGATGTGTGTTTGTAGTGAAAAACCTTTGCTGCTGCATAACTTCCATCTTCCCATGACTAAAATGTGAGTACAGCAACCCTGCAGCAGAAAAAAACTTTCAGGACCAAATTTATTTGGCTAAAGCTGTTCTAGATAGCATTCCAAATGATGCGACTAAAATAATATTTAATGGCTAAATAATGAACTGCTCTCAACGTTCACATGCAGACATTTATCTCGTGTTTGCTGTAGAGAAATCATTTGGAATAATATGCTTGTCTCATGCCTTACAGTGTATAGCAGGTGGCAGTCCCACCCGAAGCTCACCTTCGTATCTCAGAGGAGACGTGAATGAAGGTTATTCCACATTGCTGAGCTGCTGCTCTGATGTTCCTGAAGGAGGGCTGCTTTGTCACATCAGTCACAGGCAAATCCTGTCAAGCATTAAACTGCTCTAATGTTTCTCCATTAGCATCCTCCCTCCCAAACCGCCGTCGCTGTCTTGGGGCTTCCCTGTGCCTCATGCATCATTATGCAGACATTTAGTCATCCCAGACTGTTATATTCACACCCATGCATGATTTCTGGAGTTTTGTCAGACGATATATGCGTGCGAGCTCTACATTTTTCAGCAACTAATGCCACTTCATTTTAACAATTGAAAACTTAAACAATTGGCCTTGAGAGACATAAAATCTGTAGACTTTCTGCACAGCTTAAGAGTTCCCCTCTGAAAGCAGCTCCAAGGCTGACTTGAAGTAAACATCTCAATCATCATAGTTAAGTGACATTTATGCTTTGAGCAAATGCTTTACTCCAAACAAATGTGCAACTGAGGGCAAACGGAAGTGCATCCAACAATCTACAAACAGCTTTCAGTGAAACGCAGCACAGTTATTAAATTACAATTTATTTGCTTTGCCTCGCTGCTAAAGCGGGAGCTTATAACCCAAGTGGCATACGGTCATCTAGGCAATGTGTTAACTTGCAATGCTGTCCAGAGCTGGGACACAGAATGGGGCAAAAAGACATTAGTTAAGCAACACCTATGGAAAATTGGGAGTGATTCAGCAGTTCTGAAGGAGAGGAGCTGCTCTTTTTTGGCAAGACTGAGAGGTGGCTGACTTTTGACGTTAGACTTCTCATATGTGAAAGCATGAAGCAGCCAGAGGTGGATGTGTGCACCCCTTTTGCTGGGGTATAGTAAGCATTACAATAGTTATTAGTGTGAATCCTTTGAAGGTCTTGCAGGCTGTAAGCAGAGACTTAAACTTGATAGTGGCAGCATGAAGGACCTAATCGAAAGAGATGAGGAGGGAAGATACATGGGAATTCTTTGGCTGGTCAAACACAATAGCTATTCTGCTATCATCCAGAGAGGCCAGAGGACCAGATAGCAGAGATTCGCAGGAAGAGATGTTGTCACGGCCTGGACCAGAAGCTGTGTGATGGTCTAAGGTACTGGCACATTCTACAAATGAGCAGCCCACAAGACCAAGTAACAGCAGCAGGGTCCTCAGAAAAGCATAGACTCGAGTCAGATGCTGCAAGCAGGCATTTAACTAGTGGCATGGATGACTGAGCTGGGAACTGCTGCCTCATCTGCTGTGTCGATGACAAATGAAAGATCATTGTGTCATATTCGCATGTCGAAAAATCATAGAACAGCAGCCAGCTGAAAACCTCAACAGCAAGAGCACTGAAAATTGGGGATTGTGAGCAGAGACCATTTCTGCTGAGCATAGCTGCTCAAAAAGAGTATAGCAGGGCTGGAATGTGTGTTGAGGTAAAAAAAGAAAAAAAATTGGTGAAATTAAAAGTATTTTGGTGTTACAAGAGGGAAGCTGTGAGTCTGCAATGTGCCATTTCAATTAAACAGCTGGGCATTTGTAATATATACTTTAGTATAAATCTGTTGAGATAACACATGCTTCATAGTTGCAAATGAAGTACAGGGAAACCCGAGCATACATACAGCAAATTTTTTAATATGAGTGGCCAGTTTATGCAGCAGATTTCCTGTTGCAAGGCAGCGCCAGAAATTCAGCTGCAAGAAATCTAAGTTTGCATGTTTGTGCAAGAAACTTATTCTTGTCCAGCAATCCTTTGCCCACATAACACAGCAAGGTTAAGTGGTGAGGCTATTACTTTGCTAATGTCATGTCTCATGTTTGTGCAGCATCTCCATTTTTATTTTATAAATAAAGTGTAACCCAACAAAACAGACCAAAATCCAGCTGTATGTGGAGTTTGCATGTTCTTCTCACATTCATCTACTTTTCCTTCCGCAGTCCTACCGTGCTCAGAAGAAAGCAACTGTAAACACTTCAGTATCCTCCTTTACACCGAAAACCACCAACAGAAGATTCCTTTGCCTTGATGGCACTTGCCCCACCCGAGAGGTTTGTCGCCAAGTTACAACCATCAAGGACTTCCAGTTAATTTCAGATTAAGCAAAACATCTTGATTTGTTCAGCGAAATCGCTGTATCTCAACAGAAAATGTAAACTGTTTAGCTAAGAACAGCCTTCATATCTTAAAAAAAGGGTGGGTGGGTTCTGTTCTCTGGTACATTTAAACGTAAAATGTCAAGTCTTCCAGTACAGCCTCTTGTGGGCCCTGCTCCTTGTGTGGATGGGAGTCTCAGGAGGGAACCCAAGTGCAGCAAGAGCAGAGCGGGTTGCCCCCCACCTGCCGGCATGGTCCCAAGATGAAAATATGGGCAGCACTTTTTCACAGAGCCTGGCAGGAAACACAAATGCAGACGCGCTGCCTGTGAAAGAGCAGAGACATCTACGCAGGAGCAAAGCCCAAAACTCCTGCTGGAGGTGGCCACCCAGGGGAACTGTCTGTTTTAACCTATGGAAACCCAGTATTTGCACTCACTGCACTTTGATAGAGGACTGTCAGTCATGGATTTTTCATAGATTCATTACCCACTGTGGTGCATGCTAAGCTTTTGGTAGGATTTCTTTCACGTGCATTCCTATGCACTGTAAAGCGGTGCTTAGGGGTTCCTCAGCAGGGGCTGGAAGGACCATGATGGTCAGTTCTCCTCCACCTGCTGCTGCCAAGCTAAACTGATGACAACCAATTTAGGAACAGTCAGCACAGATACGTCTGGTCTGAAAGACCTGAGAGGAAGGCGGTCAGGTGGTGGGAAAATTATTTGCAGCTGGACAGTAATTTGGCAAAGGACACATGTTTGTTGCTCATTCTCTATGCATGGTTTACACCGCCTTTCATTTAATCTTAAAGGGGCCACATTCCCACTTTGGTTGGTTTGAGTCCATAAATACAGCCAAACCTCAGTTGGAACTAATATAGCACTCTTTTGTTAGCCCTTGGAGTAATTTATGATATTTTAAATTTTTTGTGTAATTTTACATCTGTTATCCACATTTTAGGTACAAATAATCTATTTTGCTTTAGGTAGTGCAGGTGCAGTTTTCAAACTCCAGTTATGCGATATCCTGTTTTAATAACTTCTTAAAGTGTCGTTTCAGCTCTCAGAATTTGTCTTCATTTCTTCGTTTCTCAGAAACACATCTACAGCTATGAGGCATTAGAACGCTATGTTCTTCCATGAATGATCAGACTATGAGAAACCAGATACTGGAATTAGCAAACAGACCAATGCCAGTTCATCACAAAATTGTGCCTTTGTTAAAAACACTATTTCAATTTCTGAAGTGATAATAATGCCATAAAAATCTTATACAGGCTACGCAGATTTTGAGCAAGAGTGTTGTAAAGGCTGTACCATCATCTAACTTGAAGTGTTTATTCTATTGACTTATATTAGGGTGTGTTTTGTTACAGCGAAACTTTAAATATGTATAACAGCACAACAGTCATGTTGAAATGTGACAAATGTGAAACTTTTGTGTATTTGATACGTTGGAATGAACTGCCAGTCTCAGCAGCAGACCCCCCTCATTTGTCAGGCAAGGATAAAGTGCAAAACCTTTCCTTTTGAGAAACCTGCTGTCCTGCACATACAGCTACCTCTGCTCAGGTAATGAAAAGTAACTGTAATGATCACTTAAAAATTGCTCTGACTGACAATCCAGAACAGAAATACATGCTTCTGAGTCAAAATAGCACCTCGAGATCCTTCATTTACCTTTCAGGAAACAGAAAAAAAAGAAATCAGCAAACTCACATGGAATCGTTTCTGTCAGGCCATTTCTTCTACCCTACAGCTGCAATGCAGGCTTGTTTTTATTTAATCTTCATCTTATTTTGGCAGGAGGCTTCAGCTGGATGGAAGGTTTGCCAAAGAGTTCTGGTCATGGTTGGTATTCTGCTTAACCCAGATTTCAGCCACAGTCTAAGCAACTGTTACTTGTTGTCCTGGTGCCTTTCATGGCCAAGCCTTCTGAGAACCTCTGGTCACCACAATAAAACTTGACTCTACCAAATGGTTTTTTTCTGCTAAACCAACGAATGCTGCGTTACACCACATTTCCCACAACTTTATGCAAGTTTGCTTTTCTAGCAAATGAAATCAGTGCAGACATAGTGGTTCTGCTGGAAAAATATATTTTCAGTTCTAGTTCATTTGCCATGACAGGTCAGTCATCACATAAGATTCCCTATCACTACCTCAAGCTGGGTGGATCATATTTGTGGTCAATATGTATTTTCAGCAAGGGTTGTGCCTTGGTTTCTCCAATAAAAGAAAAAAAAGAAGTGTGGGTGTTTCTCAATATTAGTCTGCATTTTTACAAGCTTGAACCAATGTGTGCAGGAAGCAATGATTTTATTGATGCAATCAGAGAACAAAGATGTGAGATTCTGCTTTCGAGTCAAGGTGTTCAACTGGGGTCTGGTTCTCCAGTTCACGTTCAGAGACGGCCAGATGTAGGCAAAGCGATCTATGGTCAAAGCCCCACAGAAGGCAGTTTAAATAACTTCAGGCAAACCCGGCAAAAAACTGACGACGGTTTGGAAGGGAAATTCCAAGTGTCACATTTTATGTAAGGAGAAAGCCTGGGAACAATGGAAAAAAGGTTGAAGCTGCCTTCGAGAGCACGAGGACCCCAAGTGCTAGGAAATGTCTTCGTTTTCATCATTTGGCTGCTCCTGTGAGGGGTCGCCACAGCGGAGCAACTGCACTCTGCATAGCAGACTTGGCAGAGTTTTTACGCCGGATGGCCTTCTGACGCAACCCTCCCCATTCATCCGGGCTTGGGACCGGCATGAAGGAGTACACTGGACCCTGCATCCTCCTCGACCCCAAGTGCTAGGAGATATGAAGTTGAAATTTTATGAAATTATGACAGCCACTTGTGGACTGAGAAAGAACACAATGCATGTAAAACCTTCCTCACCTGGGATGTGGAAGTCAATTTTGCTGTTGTGTAGGCAGCATTTTGAACACCCAACTGCCCAGAGCTTCTACAAGAAAGCAGAGGTTGTGAAAATGAAAGAGGATACATGGCAGCAATACCCAAATACATCTCAGGCCTGGAAAAGCATTTCCCAGTTTGAAACTGGAGGCATTTCATCAGTTTATCATTATTTTTACTTAGGCTAAATATATATTACCATTATGAACATACAAGTGAAATTCCACGAAATCCACTCAAGTTTTTATTTCTCTCGATGCATCAAAATCAGAGCCCTATACACAATATGTGCACAGCATGAGGTTCTGTCCATATCACATAACAAACTCTGTGGGGATAAAAAAGTTAAAAGTAATAACATGTTATATGATCATCAAACTGTTGTACCACTAGAGTGGTGTCATACAGGTGGACACAACGGTGAGTGATGCACATGAAGATCATGGTCAAGTGGAAAGGAAAAAACTAAATATGGATCACCAAACTTTTTTACCCTTGGATCATTAATGTATGCAGTGCTCCGTGTATGTGTGTGTGTGTGTGTGTGTGTGTGTGTGGGGGGGGGGGGGGTCCATTGGTATCTGTGTGACATCACTTTTTCCACTTCTCCAAGCCTTATAACAGACTGAATTTGACATTTTCAAAACAATTAAGCTTGTTTTTCAAGCCAGACATCAAGTCTATGGCTTGAAAAACAAAGCTGTCCATAAAGAACAAACAGACAGAGAGGCAGAAAAACAAACAGAGCAGCAGAGATTTAGCAATGTATACGAAATCAGTATTAGAATTTAGATGATGAGCGAAGCAGTGACACTGATATGAACGCTTGCTCCTGCTCTTATTTGCAGTGCCATCGTCGTGTTGTCTGGCAGGAGCCGAGTGCGACCAGATGCTGCAGCTTCGGCTCACAGCTTTGATGTTGTACCGAGTCACCTGCACTTCCTACTGTTACAAGTGATGCTGGCATGTTCATAAGCCTCAGTAAAGGATTTAATAAATACATCAAGTGCTTTTGTTTCATTTGTGCTACTTAAGGGGTTTGTTTCCACCACAGCAAAATATGAGGTGGAACTGTAAATTGAAAATTTGACTGCAATTTTACCAATGTTTTATGTTGCTAGGATCAAACCCCAGGTACATAACAAAATTTCTGGCAGGTGTTTTGGATGTGATACTGAAGCTCAAGGTTCACTTAAACCTGCTAAGCTTGCATGCTTGTTAAAACTACCAGACAAATTCTACCTGTTCTAATTATCTGAGGACTACTTGTGGAAATAATTTTAAAAGAAATGAGGTTGGACTCTACAACATGCTGTATTCAAATGATCCAGTGCTGGGTCAGGTTGAGACAGAACACATGCATGGTTTTCAGTACAGTATGCTTACTTTCATTAAGCTTTCCCATTATGTGCTAAGAAATGTGCACATTCTCTTTTTGCAGAAGTGTTCACAGGGCTACAATAAACACATCGCAGTGTTATTTTCAGACTTTTTAGATGCTTTGTGCAGGAAACAATACATGCATACATTAAGCTGTAACTCCAAGCATTTTGTCCAGCACAGACCGGGCAATTATGCAACCTAACCAAAACTTTAGAGGGTCCACCCAGGACTCCATTTACCCAGGGACCCCTACACTGCAACACCACTTCACCACCTCATGACAATATACACCTTTTTAGTACAATGGCCTTGTTATTCAGGACAGCAGCATTTTTGCATGTTATGCGGTCATTTCACTTGCACGGCAAGTATTTTTGTTCTGTTCAATTGCTTGCATAACATGCTTGTATCAGATGTTCTGGGACAGATGCACACTTCAGGAGTTAAACGCTCAAGGTTTTTCCATCCTCGGTGGTGTCAGGCTGGCTATTTTCTGACTAATACGGTGCTGTGTCCTCAGCATTACCCTGGAAACCATGACTGCTTGAGAGGGTTTTGAATGTTGCTGGTTAATGCCTCAGTGAAACCACCATCTCACTGGACGAGTACATTACCTCCAGGGTTGCATCTTTGTGACAAGGATTACAAACCTAAAAACTGACCTAGGGCTGTAACACTGGGACTCTTCTCAAGGGTTAAAGGTTAAGGGCTAGACTGTTCATTGGAGGTTTCCAGTTCAAGTTTCGGTCCCCGATGTTCTAGCTATCCTTACAAAAAGAGGCCACAATCTTATCTGGTGCTGATGAAATCCAGCAATTTATATAGAATTTGCTTTAATCTATACATTACGGAAATGAGGAATACAAGTGTCTTCTAAGGATATAAATGACTCGTGATTGCAAGACCTGTAAACATGATGAATGGTGGTAGGCGGAACACCACTCATTCATGTCCTTGTCGCGCACAAAATATTACAGATGTCATGTTTTATCATTTGCAGTCGGTAGCAGATTTGGTGGCTCAACACAACCCTCCTATGAAGAGAAATTTACATTACATTTTGGAGAGAAAAAAAGACTCCAACAATGCAGCTTAATGACAAGGTTTAAAACTACTGGACGTACCTGTAAGTCAGCCTTAACCATTACTCTGTATTTTCAAGCACAGCGAATGCCAAGAAGCATTTATTTTTCCACGCTTGATCTCTAAGCGCGATCAGAAAGTGCAAGAAACGGTTAACCGCAAAGGCGCTATCAGCATGTACGGCAAGCGCTGTTGGAGCTGAGCCCAGGAATTGTCCAAGAAGATGCAAAATAATTTAACATAAGCATGACTGGGGCTGAAATCTGTAATTAAACTTGTCAAATTTTGATGCTCACAGCAGCCAATATTCTAACAGTGTTAAAAGCTGCAATGAACGCGTCTCATCTGTATGCATTTCTCAGTTTACAAATGGGGTGGTGAGCGACGCATTCATTGATAACTGCAGTGCTGCTGGAAATCCTTGCAGGAGACACAGAGAGAAGCTGTATCTTTGGCAATGGCACTTTTTTAATCAGGGCATTTTCCTGTCTGTTTGTCCATTTACTGGTTCTTTTATGCCTTCTTCTGACTTAAAAGCAGAAACAAACACAAAGGAAACTTTATCGCGCTCACTTTAAAACTGCGTACTGAAATGAACTGGCACGAACTAGCACAGCAGTTTTTCCTGATATCATACAAAGTGGCTTGGATATATTGCATCAAAGCTGCTCGACTGGATCGCTGTCATAAAATGTCCCTGGATTTATGTTGTCTTTTCAGACATACCTTTTGCAAATAATCAAACTTATTTATTGACAAATACACAAGCTTATCAAACAAGAAATAAACTATTTTGACTAATTCTACATGCGTTCGTGCCCCTTTACTCAGTGTCCCAAGTCTAAAATGTTTCACTTATTTGGGCCACAGTTATTACACCGCTGGGTGCACTGCATTGTGGGAACGGTGTAATGCCAACAGCACAGCACCTGCGTGTCTGCTCGGCACCATTAAGCTTTAATTTTCCTCTTATTCGTTGAACTCAATACATACAGCATCGTCTTCCTAAAGTCAGTCCGCACATAAAATGACGGAAAGTTTACTACATGATACCATTTTTTAAATCATTTCAAATATGGGTAAAGCAGGATTTATGCACGTAATCCGTTCCCGAAAATGCTGCGCATGCTGAAATGGCATTTAGGCTACTTAATGTGATTTTTAATGGTAAAAATAACAATGCAGTCTCATCCCATCTGTAAACCCTAAACCAGCCTTCCCAAAAATCACTAAAACAGCCTAAAACACCTTGTACCACCCTGTGCAGCCAAGCGCTGCATAGTTGCATAGAAACTGCACTGCTTAGTGCAAAATGTGTGATGAAAGAGTAAGTGAAGTGAAAAATTTTAAATAAACAAGACAATTTACTATAATAAACTGTACTCATGTCACTGTACTCATGTGTGATAAGAACAGTTCACTGAGCTGTGGGGGGACTCACTCTTAGAAACACTTCAAATATTCAATTCTACGCGCCTTTCAAGCCTTATTTTCTTTCTTACTGACCTTTTTTTCCCTTTGTGGCCCATTTTGCCTTTGTTACACTTTATTTGCAACAGAGACGCTGCACAAACAGGTAGAAACAGAGAAAACATGAGCCAGGATATTGACAAGCTGCGTTGCAAAACACTATGGGACAGGAACAAGCTTGTCACGCAACACGCAGATTTAGAATTTTTTGACCAATTTCTGGCACTGCCTTATGACACTGTGTTATAGCGGGATGTCTGTTGCACAAACTGGGTTTTAAACTGTTAGCTGCCACCAGGTCCGTGTGTATTGGGATTTACCTGTGTGGTTCTCTTAGTCATTTTTATTTGATCAACCGAGTTATTGAGAAACACTGTGGAACTCCTATATTTACCAGTGAGCACACACATTCTACATGATTTTACAAAGGTGCATTTATGCACAGATATTTGTTCTTCTACAAATATTGCATCCTATTTTTCATGACTATACTGCTTTAATGTGTGGTGTGCATTGCTGGGCAATGAGAGCGCACTGTAAATATTAACTCTATTCCCCAACATGGCTGAAAATGTCACTTATTTTTGTCATTGCTCCGAGAAGTCTTTGAAATGACTCCTGCGTCTTAGAGAATTACGGTTAATGAGCTTTTCTCCAACTGCTAAATGAGCCCTCACTCCTCAGCTAACCTGAGGGATGTGGACAGTCGACTTGCTGCTGCCATGAAGGAGGCCGTCTTCACCCCTCCAATTTCCCTCCACACAACTGTTGCTGCAAAGGTCCAGAGTGCACTTTACCTTGACAGATCTTTGCTTTATTAACAATATTTTTTGCAGCAACCTTTTTTATGTCCTACTATGGTGTCACAAAGATCGAATGGATTAGGATAAAGGTTCTGTCACAGCCCACAGTTTGATATCCTTTGTGTCAAGAAATCACAAACTTAACATTCATCTTTTACTCTGTATGGTATGGCTTTACACCTTTTACACAGCATCTAAAGAGACATGAAAGCATTTTGTACAACCTGAGATGTAGTTTGAGGATTCCAGGTCACTGTTATGACTGGAAAATGTGATGTGTAATACAGAGCTTGCGTTTGCTTTCCTCTGCGTTTAATCAGCTCATCGGTTTTCCGATGTCCTACAAATGCAGCACAGTGGTATCGGCATCAAACAGTCTGAAGAAAGAGTCTGATAAAATCCTGTCACGTTCTACAGAAAAGAAAGCAATGGTATTAAAGTTGCACGCATGACAAATTTTTGCTCCTGGATGAGTTCTTTTGCATCACTTGGCACAGACGATGTTGTCCAGTCCACCTTGTCTGGTACAGGTACAACCTTAAGCTTGTTAGAAAGCCAGAATTTTAACTCTATTTCAAACCCTTGTGATTCGTTGACTCTCCTGCTCATGCATTCTGGGAAGTCATATGTGCAAGGCGACAAAAGGATTTTCGATTAGCATCTGGAATTCAGCGAGTGCTGGGTTGGTGATGCCGGGACGTAGTCAAGTTTGGTGCGCAGCCAAATTCCACCCCAATTCTGCTTTTGTGCTCATTCAGTCCACACAGGTACATCACTCATGCATGTTCAAAAGACCCCGAGCACTGAAGAAATCGTATCAAAATGCAAAAAGCTGCAGTTGCGTTTTCAAGGCTCTACAATGGGGGAGGCGGAATATTGACTCGAGGGGTTGTCATGGTTACAGGGAAACTGGTCGGTGGCCCTGCAAAGCGAGCCTGGAGGATGAGAGAATCAGAATACAATCGGGGAGAGATGGTGGAGATAGGTGAGCAGAAGCAGACGCCGACTTAATCACTGCAGCACACGGTCGCCTTGCAAATCTGCTTATCTTCAAAAGATTATGTTCTTGCCATGAAAATGCTCCGCTGCAGAAAAATTGCATTTACAGAGATTAGAGCTAAAGTGACCTGATCTGAATTTAAAGGCACAGAAGTAATTACCATTAACACTGGTTCGAGACAAGGAAAGTCTTCAAAGAAAGTTTAGAACTCTCTGTAATTCTTGTGCCAGGTCCTTCTGCTCCTCTACAGCTGAAGTGCTCTTCACGTTTGTTTTTTTTTTACCCCTTAACTTAGAACAAGTTCCAGATTTAACTCTTTCCAGTTGAAGGGAATTCGCATGAAATTTACCCAGGCTAAGGTATGCAGCTTGAAGGTCATGACCAATTACCCCTGGTTGCCCTATGTGGCCACCGTGAAAGCTGGAGGCACTTCTTGATGGCATCCTGGAGCATTTGTGCTCAAGTACCTTGCTCAAGGGTCATGCTGCAGGGTCCATCCTGAGAGCATCAATTGATCTGCAGGTTTCTGGTCTCTCTACACACCATTGTGCCACACGTATCATCATGAATTGGCATTAAGAAGCATCAAAACACCATCCAGGTGTCTCTTTCTGCAGTACAGTACCTGCCTGTGACATAATGGGCGCCTGCTGGTGTATCGTCAGCGCTGGAAGTGGAGATTATTGATCGATGCGGGACATGGCAGTGTCGCCACTTGGAGGTCGCTTTCGCAGTAACCCCAGCAGTCGCTCCATCCTGCTGGTGAACTTCTGCCTGCTTTTGTTCAGCCTCAGCTCCCTGCAGTGCTCTTTTTTTGACCAAACCTTTTTCATCCTTGTCTTTTTTTCTCCCAGACACTTAAAGACCACCTCCGTGTCCACCGTTTTATCTTGCGTGACCTCCTGGGTCTCGGCTGAGCTTGGACCCCATTCAGCAGGCTACACAGGGGGCAGCCGGCGATGCTTGACAGAAAAACTTTGGCGCATTCAAAAGTGCCATGGCAACAAAACTCAGCTGTCAGGAAGATATGGAGCTGTGGAGGGAGCTGATGGAGACGAGTCTCACGAAAGAGGGAAAATGAATTTCAGCCTCTAATGAAGATACGGGAAAGCGAGCCTTACCTTAGCAGAAAGTACTTTTGTTAACTGGATTTTTCCTGTTTTGTCGACCCGTGAACGTACCCATTGGTTCCTGGGTACTGAAAGAATGAAGCGGGGATGTGTTAATGACAATGACAACGGATCAAATTAAATGAACCAAAATAGGAAGAAGCAACCAAGGACTCATATCAGTGCCTGATCATTAAGCAGCTTCCAATTCTTAGCTTATGGGAAGGAAGCAAAATTGTGGTGACCAACACAGACCCAAATCTAATTAAAAACCTAGAGATTTATGGCCACTAACACAACACACAATGCACAAACTCACTCGGCTGAACAAAGAGGGAACCTCGGCTGCGACCCTCGTCCCAAGGCACCAACTCACAGCTGCATCTGCGCGTCTCCCATCAGCATTTTAACAACATAACGCTTGATGACATCTTCCTGACATTCCTGATAGAAAGTTTAAAGAAGAACAAAAAAGTGCTTGGAACAAAAGCTGGACATGCAGGATGCAGATGCTGGCCAGGAGAAATGAGCCTCTTCTCTGGGGATCTTCTATCTGAATCCTCCTTCATCTTTGCTCACCTTGCAGCGCATCTTGGTACATATCATCTGAAAAATCGCTTAACACGAAGAGGACAAAGTCCTGACGCTCATGACGTCTTAGTATATAAGCTGTTCAGTAAAACGCTATGAAAGATGACTGTTGGCTCCTTATGGATTTTGCATACATGCGCAAAACGATGCCGATTAAGCAACACTGCTGCAGAATTCAACCAAAGGTTGCTGAGGCCTTGAATGAATAACCAACAGCTATGGTATATAATACACTGTAGGCTACTGTGTGTGCGTGCCAGGTGCAGTTTGCTGAGGCTGAATAACAAGTGAAGCAACGAGAAAAGAATCAAAATGTCTGTCGACTTCAGGAGATTCTGATACGCGGAGACCATTTCATAAGCTGGACATCAGACACACTTATGAACACAGTTGGGACTGCAAGACCTTAAGTGCATTTGTTTGTAAATCTATATCAAGACAATAATACAGATGTCCATTGATTTAACCATTGCCATGTCCCAGAAATCCTCAGATGTTAAAAATTATTGAAAGGCTTTTATTTATATTGTGAACCTCAGCCATTGGTTGTGCGCAGGACTGCTGTGCTCCAGAGTCTAACCTGGAAACACAGGGCATGGGGGAGTGATGGAGTGACGTCTGACCACTACTGGACCTTTACTTTGCTATCATTTATAAACCCATGCCACTTATCTGGTCATTTTTACGCTTTCATATCTCTGCAATCAATATGTGTGGAGTAGTATTGACACACAGAGACATTTGCTGGGTAGATCCTGGAAAAATCTGTTGCTGTAATAAATAACAACACAGAGATTTTCAGTGTGACTGGTGATCGATTTATCCCAAAAACACGTGCAGCCGCCCCTCTTGTTATCACCAGCACCCACAAACACCAGGCACTGTAAACACTGTGGAATCTAGTTGAATTAATCTGCTCTCACATCCCTCTTCTGTCCCAGTGCGTTCACTGCCAAATAATGGCTGGGCCTGCAGATGCAGAGAACGTTCCCTCTTTATCTTTAGAAAACAGACAAGTGAGGTGAATACAATAAGAAATAAGCAAATAAACAAAACGTTTTTTTAATCTTAGACAGTCATAAGAGTATCATAGCTAAAGGAAGAGCCAAAGTAGCACATATGAACTTTAACAATAGCATCCAGGTTAAAAACCTACCTAATGTTCAACAATGCTTGAGACAATAGTTAAAAGTTGTAGATAATAAATCAGTACTGCTTATTAATAATGGATTTGTAGCCATTAATAATTGAGGTTCACTCCAGCCAGAACTGGCAAAGCAAGATCTGCACTCTTGCAGCTGAACACCATCTGGAGCTCCAAAGAGCTGACACTACAAAATAAGGTTAGGATCTTTAACATTAACGTGAAGTTAAGTTTTACTTTATGAAGCAGAGACAAAGAGAACAACAATGACGGCCACTTGCATCTCAACTCCTGTCTGCAGAACATTCGACAGATCTGCCCAAAACTATCAGCAACAATGACCTTTGGCAAACAACAAATCAGGTGCCTGCCGATTGCTAAATTCCTAAAAAACCTCCTGTAAGCATCACCAGACAAGCCCTGGCCTGGAATCGTCAAGGTAAGAGGAGTAGAGGCCACCAAACACCTCAAGGCAGAAGCCAAAAGGACAGGATACACTTGGAAGCAGCTGGAGAGAAAAGCCCTGGGCAGAGAGGGTTGGAAGACACTTGTTGGTGACTTCAGAAGGTGCATATAAATTCATACCAGCATGGTCTGTTGGTTTCTGTCCTTCCACAGGCTGACTGAACTGTTGAGACCAGATAACTGCTCTTTGGGGATGTGACACACCTGGCCTCCAAAAAGACAGCAAAACTTTAATTCACATTGAGATGCACGATGCCGCTGGAGCTTCACAGTCAAATTACAACTGACTGTTGCTCAACTCTAAACAGTATGCTAACAGAAAGGCAAACAGATAGTTTCTGATGGCTGCAGATTAATCCCAAAGCTGCAGCACATGGTGAAGCCACCCGGAAAACCTCGGAACACAACAGATCCAGATTTAAAACAAGATGACACACGCACACAATTATAGAACCAGATCTTTCTGCCAAGGCCGGTGCTGCTCTGAGCGACGCAGGAGGGTTTAGTTCTCCATGCCGGCTCAGGCTGACCCCTCATCACATCACCGTTTCGTCTCATCAGGCTGTGAAAAAGCCACTGCAGGTAACTGACTGTCTTGCCATCTTGACACAGAACAAGCAAAGTGATCCCCCACCCCACTACTGAGCTCCATCTCCCATGATGAGCATGGCCACACCTTTTTGCAGAAATTCTCACTTCATGAGCGCCACCTGGAGGATAACAGTACACCTGCAGCTGGAGTGGGAGCTCAATGAGTCACCAGTCAGGTGGTGAAACAAAAGAAGGACAAATGGAAGCTGGAGTCCCTTCTGGATTCTAGCTGGGAAGAGCGGCGGCCCCACTGCCCTGGTTCCTCTTCCTGCAGTTTTCTGCAGCCCATGGGACCTCCTGAGCAGCTCAGCTGCTTCGTCCCTGCGCCGTAATGGCAGCTCAGTGCTGCCACCACGTGGATGGAAGGTGCTGCCCTGAACTAAAATAGCTGCAGTGCAGCAGCCCCCCCATGTGCACAGCAGAAACAGGGTAGCTTTACTGAACTTTACCGTCATGTTGTCCATTTTTGTCCGAATGTTCTGGCACATTTGTCTGAAAAGAACAACAAACTCAGAATTGGTTAGAATTTGCATCACTGCCCTCCAGTCTTCGAGGAATACCTGTACTCAAACTAAAAGTAAATTAATAAAATTAATTTTTAACAGTAATGAAGGAAGCTCTGTCACTAGAGTCCCGGTGATTAGAAAGACCGGAAAAGTCATAAAAATATAATGAAAGCTATAGCTGTCATTTTCTCCAGAAAATAGCCAACCATTCTTTCCCAACAGTGACTGATGATGAGCTTGTATATTGGTGATGTTTGCCAGCAAAGGCTGCCTGGTGTCTCTCCTGCTTTTTCTTTTCATCCAGGTACCCAGAGGGTCCTAAACAACTTCTGCTTTTTATTACAGAAGTGTAACCACCTTTCTCAGGTGAAAATGAATAGTAAAAATCAAATGAAATAAATCAGCTGTTGGTCTACAACAGTGACACCCATGCAACAGGCCCAAGACAAGTAAGTACTATGATTGGCAGCTGTTTTATTTCTGATGCACTGTTTGGGTGACTTTTTTACTGAGGCCTCACTACTGCAGATAAGACTGTATATTAATAAATGCAAAAGCAAAACCTCCAACAGGAAAGGAGTGTGGTGACCCTTTTCTTGGAGTTAGGAGCACTGGGCAGGGTCATTGTGGTCATTGCTCTGTATCCCAGTGAAGGAAGGAAGGAAGCAGCAGCAGAAACATTGCAGCATTTGGCTTCTGTTTTTTTGTTCCCTTTCCGGTGTGCAGAGGCCTACCTGGTGGCCTCTGTGTGTGTGTTCTCTCCCCCCTTTAGTACAGCATGGAACTTGTGTATTGGTAATAACCATCCAAGGACTCAAGTATCAGACCCCTGTGTCTGTGCAAAATGGCCAGATAACTGCTCTGTATTCCAGAACTCTCTATAAGGTAATAAGAAAACAAAGAAAAAAATGAAGACAACATAATTGGTAAATAAGAGAAAATAATAAAAATTAGTGCAGTCTATCAATGGCCTCTGTCCATGAAGCCTCGGTGGCAATTCATTATGTACTTCATAAAACCAGCATAGAAAGGGTGTGTGTGTGTGTGTGTGTGTGTGTACATGTATGGAAGGAGCTTGTTTTCACTTCTGGATAGGGATGATCGTACCCACTTGTTCTTGCTGTTGGGGACACTGATGACATGAGGGGTAAAGGGAGCCCCTCCATTACCACAGCAGCACCATATAGGGGTTACGCTTCACATTTTTATTAGCTTTCCAATTAAACCGTACAAAGAGATGAAACGGAACAGCCAAGCGATCGTTTGACAGCAATCGTATGGGACAGCGAGGGGAGGACTTCTCCGCAGAGGTCTGCTGAAGACAGCAATGGCAGTCGGTGGAGAGTGAGAGGGGGTGACGGCAAGCTGGGTTTAGCTGCCAATCCAGATGTTCAGTGGCAGGATTGTGAAGTCGCACCCTGACAGGGACGCTGAGGAGCACAGCAAGACGCTGCACTGACTTTCCCAGAAATGGCACCACAGACACAGCGTTGTTGCAGCCAGGAGCAGCTACTGAACATTCCAGACTGAACATGTACATGAACTTCGGAGGTCAGTTTCACGCCGCTTCAACATTGTTGACAGTCAAACCCCTGTGTGAAATGACAAGTCAGCTATCGCAAGCAGGAGCTAATCCTCCAGCCGTCCTCAGCTCCTGTGTGGAGCAGTGAGGACACACGGGCTGGCGGGACCAGGGCTGTACCGAGGGACCAAGGTCACAATCACAGAGGCACTTAGAAAGAAACGGAGGAACACCACAAGCAGAATAAGGCACGAGATCACACATACATGAAATGGACAAGTTCTGAGGTACATGTCGCACTACCCATGGACTTTCTGACTAGACGACTTAAATGGCCTGGACACACATTTCATGCCATTTATTCCACTACTTATTTAGCTTATTTAGCAGTCTACCAAAATATCTACTCTAGGAGAAATTAGCTCTAACATCAGACTGGATCAAAGAACAGTTTCTTTCAAAACATCATTTACGGGCACTGTTTCATTCCGAGCTTTGGGACACACATCCAAAAGTTTAACAGCATAATAAACCAAAGTGATTTGAAGTGATTCTTTGAGTTACTGCAGGTTACAAGGTTGCTGTGCCTTGGCGACGTGACTGACTGAATAGCGCCACCTTCAGGGAAGGAGGAGAAAAGGCATAGCACAGCAACCTGATGTAGCTGGCCTCTCGACCGCAAACCGATATGCAGGTTTGGGCTTCACATTTATCCTTCAGGGAAGTGTTTCTGGTTAGCAGTGTGCCTACAACCATATGAAACGTCTAACCTGTGACTAACCATTTTCAAGATTTTACGAGTGGGCACAACACAGACAAAATCGACTCATATACAGCAATCTCGTTCAGGTTGGTTGGAAAGTATCGAGTGAAACTCACTGAAATATGAAAATTTGTGATTTAGCTATATCATCCACTGGTATCATAATGAAACAAAAAACAATTTTTGTATTTTCAATTTGTACATTCAAAATACTTTCATTAGCATCAATCGTCAACATAAAAGGACAGTACAGTCACACAAAGTGTCTCTAAAGAGGCAAATGCATTTTTAAAAACATATCTTCACTTTCTTTTTGTTGTATCTGAACACCTAGTATATCACAGTGTCACATATAAACTGTGGCTCACCAGTGCAGCTGGCACTGAAGGCAACCGGACAGCTCACCTGGGCCACCGACACAGCCGATAACTCACCTGGCTGTGTGACTTAATTAAGAACAAAGTATTAATCTGCAATTAAAACTCATTTTTATGAATTTCCAGATTATCCTTATTTTCTGGCCACACCAAAATCAGGGTACAATTTCTACCCAGTTGTTGAGCTGGGTATCCTTCTGATCAGCTGAAACTGAGCTCTTGCTCAAGGCAGCGCCAGGAATTTCGGGACTCAAACCTCCAAGTGACCTTGCAGAGTGGTCTGAGCAGAGCTCTTCACATGAGCATCCAATTCATCGTATGCATTTTGATTTCATATGAATTAAAAACAAGTGGCTCATTTTAATATTATATTATTTGCTAAAATTATACAGTTCCCTACATGAGGCTTAATACTGAGCCTCAGGTTTTAGAAAAATCACTCTGATTTTTGATCTGTGGATGAAGCGTGGTCTTCTGAGAGACGGGAGCAGTTCTGCAGCCAGCCCTGCAACCTCAATGAGGAGATTGGAGGGACAGATGAGAACGGTCTTCACCAAGGCCACTGATGGTGAGAGGATGAGCCTTTAGCTGCGCAGAATCAGGCCCCTCTTGTACGCCATGAGGCTGGCTGCGGCGGCCGCCGTCAGGATGGAGGACGCTCCCAGCAGCTTCAGGAACCCTGGAACAGACGGCAGGTGCCTCTCCCAGAAGGTGGTGACAAACTGACGCGCCGGCACATCCTGGGGACACGGCAGGGAGACACTTGATGATTTCCGAGCAGCTTCCTGCATAAAATTCATCCCCTCCTCTCAGGAATATTGTGCTATTTATTGTGTCTTTACTGAGAAACTCCTTTGAACTGTATCATACAATCCCTCACATTCAGGCTTTAGTGCGTGCGGACAGACATGCGTATGCGCACACGCACGCACACACACACACACACACACACACACAAAATGAACACTTACCACCGACTCAGGTTCATGTTTCCAAATGTCAGTCTGGGAAATCAAACCCATGGCATGGAGAATCTGAAGGAGTCAATTACACCAATTAGCATAACAGCAGATGCGCTACTGGAATTTGAACCAATAACCTACAGCAAACTTCTCTTATACAGCCCTAAAGAAAAAGTATATCAGATTAAAGGCAGGAACACGGTGTGAATGATGTGCGTACCTCTCTGGCTGCCCGTTCCCCTGCCTGCACGGCCCCTTCCATGTACCCACTCCACTCGGTGGCCGTCTCAGTTCCTGCAAAGTACAGCTTCCCTACCGGCTCCCGCAGCACCCTGGCCAACAGCATGAGGACCAAACATGTCACTTGCTGATAACCCGAAACATAGCTACCATCTTGTCATGTCTGGAGTGACAAGATCTCAGAAGAACTGTAATGCTTTATCACTTAAGTTTCATTACCATCTCATCTTTGGATTAAAGACTAAAATCAAAATGAGACCGATCAGAGTGTGGGGTTCAGGGGTCACTCACTTGCCGTACTGGGTGAGAATCCCTGGGGGGAAGTAGGCCGTGTAGCAGCCGCCTGAGTACTGCTCCTCACACCAGTTCTTCTCTTCATAGTGCACAGGCTGTGGTGGGGCAACAGGTACCGCATTCAGGGTAAAATTGACTCCTTCACTGGAGTGTGACTGAGGGAATAAATCTGCAATGTGCGTCTACAGCCACAAGGGGCAGTGTTGCATAACAATCGCCACCTTACCCACCGTTATGTGTAAACTACTGATCAGTTGCTTTCCACCAAATGGAATTTAAGCATTGATTTATTTCTCAGCATTTAATCCAAAAGGTAGCAAATTTAGACATGACTCAGCACAAAATACTGCCTGGATGCCAAGTATGCTGACCTGAGATCAAGTCACTCAAACACACGACTGTTCATAAGAGGCACGATACTGGATGTATGCAGGTGTTCTGATCCACTCACATATAATGCTTCTTCTGAGCCCAGAACTCGGGAGTAGATCTCACATATCCTTCTCTTCCTGGAGGGAATACAGAGGTTTCCAGTTACAGCATGCTTATAGCTTTTGTACCCCCAAACCCACTGGGGTACTTTGAAACGAGCCTGAAGACATGCAGTCCCCATAGTGCACGGTCCCGCCTCCCTTTGAAAGGAGACATGTGGACCAGGGTTGTTACCTCTCTTCTTTTGTTAGAGCTGTGAGCTTTCGAGCCTTACGGGCCAGGATGAAGCTGCAGCACAAAAATGACACGTGTTCAGTTGTGAGCTACTATAAAAACACTGTACTGTTCTCCCCCCACACGTATTCAGAGACCCGGCACTTACCCCATGATGGCAGGGACAGACCCGTCGGGCTTGGTGTCGTCCAGTGTCAGGCCAATGGGAGACTCCTCGTCCTCAATCACCATGCTGCCGCAGTACCCTGCGGAGGACAGGACATGGGTTGTGTCCCAGGAGCCACACTCGCAACACATGCAGTGCGCACAAAGATTAATCTCACTTTGGCAGGGCTGGTGGAAGGAAACACCATGTGCAGGGAAAGCAGTTCAAAGGCACCACTGTGCGGCGGAGACACTCGGCACCTGGTTCTACATACACCTGTAAGTGGC
Organism: Heterotis niloticus; assembly: GCA_018136845.1. NCBI lineage: Eukaryota > Metazoa > Chordata > Actinopteri > Osteoglossiformes > Osteoglossidae > Heterotis > Heterotis niloticus. Next base: position 16,825,291 of record CM030906.1, read on the forward strand.
AAGTTCTGTAGCTGCCGGAGGTTTCTTGTGTCAGTTATGCTAACAATAATGTGTTGTCTTGTTCAGAAGAGCTGGAGTTTAAAGAGGTGTTGTCTGCAGGGCTCTGCTGACTGTCTGGCCCCAGCATTGTCCTACACAGCTTGTAAACATACCTTTCTTCCTCCAGAAGTTCTCCCTGTAGTAGACCATGCACTTGATCACAGAGCCGGTGGGCACACGGTGGATGAGCTGGTTACGCAGGGGCGGCAGTGGGGGGTTAAAATGCATCTTCAGCTGCAGCCCCGGTGCAGTTGCCATGATGACAAATTTAGCCTGAAACAAGTGAGGGACTTGGGTCAGAATAGTGTCCCTGTTTGATGTGGCCTAAGCTCTCCTGTAGACACCTTTGTCACTCAGACCTCCCATCTTTAAGCATTCTGTTCATGTATGAAGAACCAGTGAAGGAGAAAGGGAACACAGATGTGTCATGCATAATCAGTTTCAAACTTGTGGACCTTAGCCCTGGATTTAAAGACACCCAGAGCAGTGGACTTGGGATTTGGGTTTGACTGAGATTTTCTCACTGTTTAAAAGATAAAGTTGTTCTGTTACAGAATGTGTGACCTTTTCCTGGTTCAAAAGCATGTGATCTACTTCACCCCATTTAATTTAATGGTAATGAGAGAAGAATTTCCGTTACAAACCAGTCAACACCGACTTACACTCATTACGTGAGGGAAGCCTGTACTGTGTTGGCTGTTAAAACTCAAGGGGGCAAAATCCCAGAGAGAACAGCTTTTTATTTTGTGAGTCACCAGGTGCTGCAGTCTGTTGACAGACATTTTTGAGCTCCATTTCAGTCCGCTGGAAATGTGTTTTGTCAGGGGAAACAGCTGTGAAGGATATGGTGGCTGTGATGTGTGGGATGCATGCACCATGCGCTGTGCAAGGTGTGTCTGTGTGTCAGTCATCTATTGTGCAACCTGTGTCAGGTGTGTATTACTGTATATAAACTGCATCTATGTTATCTGCGTGCCACATACACTGTGTCGCTTAGGGAAACAAGGCTGCAGTTGCAAGTCTTAAAACAGGAGACACTGCCAGGTGAGGTACTGCAATGGGGGAAGTAAACTTAGGCAAGCAATGAAAGAGTGTAAACACCACATGATGTGAGTATCTGACACCCAGGCCATCGTGTACTAAGTCCTGGGCTAAGCAGCTCGGCAGCTGCTGTTGAAGAGGTTTAACTGGTCAAAGAGGATGTGACCAGGGCAACGTGGTGAAGGCAGACTCATCCATTCAGTCCCCCCTGCATTACTGCTCAGATAGAAGGCAACGGTAGCCTTCACGTCGGTGCTGCTCGCTGTGGCTGGGGAAGCCGTAGCGTATGTGCTACCATCACTAGGAACTACGGGTTTAAACCCCACCACAAAAGGTGCAGCTACTGAGGTGTTCAGGCCCTCCAGCAGGCTGGGCATTTGGGGCCATGTTTAAATGTGTATATATTTATAAATGTTCAAAAATTTGTAGGAAATGGACAGGTCATTATCAGCTGTATAAGGAGGTTCTATAATTAAATTCTTTTGTAAAGACAAAAAGCTGTTGTGTTTTGTTGTGTACCTTTTAGTTTTTAGATGTTTGAAATGATGAAGAATGAGGAAGACTCCAATTGGGGTGGGTTAGCAGTGTGAGTCTGGGTGAGGATACAGGGTGTGAACTTACCTCATACACCTCTTTGTTGAGTGTCTCCACCACCACGGTGTCACCAGTCTGGTCAATGCTGTACACCACCCTCTCCATCTTCACGCGTTCCCCCAGCTTGGCGGCGATGCGCTCACTGATCTGGTTGGAACCGCCCACAAATTTCCGCTCCTGTTTGAGCAGGGAAGCGGTGTGAGACAAGGTGGACAGTATTATTATTATTATTATTATTATTATTTTTAATTCTTGTTTTTGTTGTTATTGGGGGCTGGGGGGTCGGTTCAATATTCTTTCAGGGCACCCAGGCTTCCTAACTCCAGCTCTGGCTTTCACCATCTGAGACCAGGTTTCTCAATGACTAAAACGGAATCCTAAAACAGCTAAAGAGCATATAATAACTCATAGAACAAAACATGCATTTGACTCCTTTCCAACAGAAACTCCTGACCAAAAGTTTTATTTAAATTCAGTGATGAAGACTGATTATGAAATATAAATGTGAGGCACCTAACAGGCGTGCATCATTTATCTCTTGTTGTAAAGGCCGGCTGCAATCCTTTCATTTCCAAACTCCACTCCATTATTAGTGTGGCTCCATTGTTAACCAGGAGAACAAATAAAAGACCCCAGAAAGAAGATGAGTTGAATGCTCCCAAAAAATCCTGCAGAGGCTGGGGTTGCTGTGGCAACACAGGAGAGTCCTAAGCCCCCTTTTGTGATAAGTTCTTAGCTGAGACAGCCCTGTAACTGCCTTTGGCGGCAAACTGCTTTTAAAGGATTTTTCTGCACCTATTTCAGTTCTCCCAGTGGCCAACAAGGGGTGCTTTTTTAGACTGTCTCAGTGCTTGCACTGCGGCACCGAACGCTCACACAGAGGGACATTCTGGGAAAACAGTTGCAGCACACTGAGGTATAGAGGTGTGTACATGGCTTCCCTCGCATTACAAATGCAATTCATTCCTGAAGATCTGTTCACAAAGTCAATTCTCATGAAATGAACTTTTACTGTTAACAGTGGAAAAATAAATAGCGTGTCCTTTTCACCCAACAAGCAAAACTTGCATTTTCTTTTAAACGTAGACAAAATCTTCAAAATAAAATCTGGAACATCAAAACTCTGGACAACATTAAATGCAGACTTAAGACCCATCTGTTTTATATGTTTGTCGATCCCATTTCACCTTTCCATCTCATAATTTATCCTGCTGTTATTCTCCTTTTAGTTTATGTTACTTATTTAATACTTGTTGATTTAACACTCACCGTTATCACATATTTTAAAGAGTCACAAGATTTCTGAGGTGCTAACAAGCAGTCACAGACACAACCCAGATCCTTGTGGGGATTCTGCTCACCTTGTGTGTGCTTGACTTCACCAAGGCATCTTGTATAATCTCAAATTCTGTTCCAGTAAGACATTTCCTGGCCGAGTTGAAAACTCATTTGTAGATTTGGCTGCAAACTGCAGTTGTCTGTAAGTTGTAATTCTCATAAAAGGAGTCTTCAAAATACTGGGGAAGCCTGTGTCTTTCATGGGAAGAGGAATAAAAGCCAAAGTTCCTTTTGTACTTTGGGTGATCACCTCTCCCGTTATTTTCTGAGTGTGCGGCCTGATTATTCTAACCATAAAAGCACAACAATCTGGTTAATGTGTCTGCATAAAAGGGAGACCCAGCCAGCATGTTTGGTGATGCTCATTTCAGCCTTATTACTGCATCCAAACACTCCATTAGCATCTGGGTCCAGCTTCCAGCCAGGAAGTGGCTCTGAGGCTCGTGCCAATCCCCTAGTTTAACAAAACATGTTTTGTTCCATCTCAAACATACTGAGGCCTGAACCCCTGTTTTAAAAGCCACATTCAAAAAATATCTATTTTTGCTTAGGTTGCAGTGTCAGAAGTGATTGTGTTTGCTGGATATTTGTGGTATCCATGACCATAGTCCTCTCCAGCATTCCTGGGGGTCCTAGAAGTCCAACTGAAACGCCAAGGTGCTCCTGTCCCTGCATCAGTCTCTTCCCCCCTCTCACATTCAGCTGCATGTAAACATCCCACGACCCTGCACAGCGTAGAGGAGTGACCTAAAAATGCACATTCCTGAGCTGAGGGTAACGTTGTGGAAACAATAACAGATTTTAGTCTTCAGCTCTGGCAACGAAGCCTCTGTTATCGAGGGAAAAATGTGCGGCTGAACATAGCTGGACCTCACTGTCTGTTGCAAACATGCTATGAACATACCAAGAACACGTGTAAAATTAAGCCAATAGTGTAAATATCACAGGTAATTCTTCCCCACACAAGCAGAAACCATACCTGAAGTTAACTGAAAAAGGCGACGGTGCCAAATCAAGTGACATTTCTGTGATAAATTGCACATTCCAAGAGATAAATGACACATAGTAACTTGATTTCATTCTTCTGTCTTTTGGATGCTGGCAAATCTGAAAATCGTATCGTTCACGGGATGAAATGTTGTTTACAACTGGCCGGCCCATGTCACCGTGTCTTGTGACAGAATGCACTGAAAATTTATCTTAATGTTCCCTGCAAGCAGGGTCTGGTTTCCCTCTGGTTCTTAGCTGTGGTCCACTCCCACCCTCTAGAGAGCACAGGGTTGGCAATCTGACTATCTGGAGGGCAGCACTCAATTTAAAAAAAACATTTGTGTGATTATAAAGGGTCTACTGCACCTTGCCCTTGTGTACAAACATACCTGTCCTCCGTTGGTAGTGGAGAAGATCCTCATGGTGCCACCACACTGCTTGACATACCACAAGAACCACAGGGCTGAGACTTCATGGGGCTCTGAAGTCACATTCACATTGACAAAGAGGTCAGCGAAATGGCGTGCCACCCTGGAAGAGAAGCACAGAAAAAGGAAGCAGTCTTGTTTAGTTTTGCACTATGCCATTAAACTGGACATGGCAGGCTATCCCAAATGGGCTGCATGCTTAGGTGACACCCATTGAAATGAGACAGAGTCCAACAGAGGAAGACCCAATTTAACTTCTTTAAAGTGATTAACACATTCTTTGTGTGAGAACATCCAAGCACTAAGAGAAACATCTCTGCAAGTAGAACATCCTTGCTGACTACCTTGTCCAGCACAGCCTGTCAAAAAGCTCCTTCATGGTGATCTTGTCCCACTCTTCTGCATGTGGTGCTCTCCATGGGGCCTCCCTGGGGATCTGCAACAGATGCAGATGTCATGAGGTTCTCCTGTACAATCGCACACCCGGAATCCCTGTTGACCGATGACAAGAGCAAGGAAGCCCTACCTCCTTCCCCATCTCATCCATCTTTCTCCATAGGTTATTGTAGTCCATCAAGGCCAGTGGATTCCACATGGGAGGGAAGGGACCCTTGAACGGGTATGATTTTCCCTGAAAAGAGAAGCCATCAGACTGATGAGATCCCTTCCACCAGTGAATGCTTAATTGGTGGACAGACCCACTGCTGTAAAAAGTTCTAGGACACCTGCCATTATAAATGTAAGACATGAAATGGAAGTGTGAAGGTCAACTATTAGCAATTTTATTCTGCCATTGTTCCAGTTTTGTCTGAAGTCCATTCCTGCAGCAGTTCTTCATTTCACCCTACTGAAGGGTACAGCAACTACTACTTACTTGTCACTTAACATGAACTGGCTAACATGGTGAATAAATCACTGCAGAGAACACTGCCATTTTCATTGGTCATGCCCTGGCGCATCCTGGGGACACACATAAGACCAAGCTGCAACAAACCCTTCTGCCATTCACCTTGTGCACACTGACAAAAAAAGAGCAGTAAAGAATGTGCCTAGTAAGTGTGACTTTTTGAAAAGGAGTCGGCTGGTTTGTTATCGTGCATTAATGCACATCCTGACACTTTTCCAGTTGTGAGGCAATTCTTGAATGAGGCTGAATGAACTCCTGGTGATTTACAGCTGGTCAGAGGTTACTCGTGGTTACACAAGCTGCCCAACTGATATGCATAATCAAAATGTTCACGCTACTTCTCAGATTCCCTATCATCCCATACAGACCGGAGATGAATAAATCTAGAAGCTGGCCTGCCTTTCTGAGTGCCAGCATTGTGTCCCTTGTGCACCAAGCTCCTTCAGCACAGCAGAGGATCTCCAGGCTCCATCCTCCAGGGTTATACCATCATCCCGCACTCTGCACAGACCATCAGGCTTCCACTCTGTTGCCCACAGCTTTGTCCTGATCCAAAAGTCTTATTGTGGGGGGCATTTTGTGGCCATTGTGTTCATTTTTTGAGCCACTTCAGGACTGTACACTCGAACAGGTGGGGAGAAGGTGGCTCTTTCGCAAGTTGCAGAGGGCACTTAACAGAACAGATAAACAGCTTGGCCTGCAGGTCCATTAAAACCAGCAAACTGCTATAAAACACTTGCCCGTGTTCGCCAACAGGATACCTCCATATTAGGATGAAGCTAGAGCTGAGGTCTGGTGGTTGCACACTCAGTCAACCTTTGACTCCGGGTGGGGGGGGGTTCCAGACAATAGCCCTTTTGTCATCCCAGTCTGAGGACCCACACATGGATCTAAAGGAGGTGCTAGAGGCTTCCGTAATTGCAGATAGGTAAATAAAGTGAGGTACGGTAACCAATAGTTTTGTAACCCTGACACAATCTTATCCGCTATCAGTGATAACGGTCAAAGGGAACGTGTAGGTACACAGGAACATGGTAAATCTGTGCACTGCTGGCTAATCTTTCAGCATTTGTTCATATTAAACACTTGAGACCTAACCTCTTCATTTTTCAGAATTTTGCTACCGCAGTAAAAGTAATGGCCCAGAACCTGCAAAATGTCCAAAGAGCGCAAACCAACATCAGTAGCCAAATTAACACTGCTGCATATCAGCAGCAGAAAACGCTGTGTCAGATCCCATTTCCCAGAGAAACCTTAGATTTGTATTTCATTAACCTTCAGTGGAATATTGACCCGTAAAACAAACATATTTAAGTTTTATTACATGTTTAACTGAAGATAACTAATGTCTTCAAAAGGTTTACTTTCAGCCTGGCTTCGGCTACTTAGCTTAAGCAGAACATACAGTTAATGAATTACTTCTCTCTTAACAACAGCAATATAATTCAGTCCTGCTTTAACTTGCATTGGCTGGCTGGATTTTCTGTTTGAGGCAGTATTAAAAGTGCTCATGCAAAAGGTCAACGATGCTGAAGGTGTCTACGTGGCCATCACTCGGACTGCAGGAGGATGCATCTCAGGATTCAGAGTCACTGCACATCAGCATCTGCGTGCAGGCTGCTGGATCCTGGATCTGGAGAGGAGCCCCAGGAGGACGCGGGCTGTGTCCACACATCAAGGGATGCAGCAGGCTACGGCCCGTGAGGCTACAACAGGTCCGTTTCCATAACAACCGCCATTCAGTCCATCCACAAGGAGATGCATGGCAGCGGTTGTTAAACAAAACACCATCGCTTAGCAGCGCAGACTCAAATTATCCGTCAGGATCTGCCCTGGGGGTGAACATGGCAACCATCACAACACAGTCACTCAGTACCCTACATATAAAAAAAACCCTCTAGGTAATTCATGCCAAACAATGGTTGTGATCTTTGTTGTTGAGTATGAAATAGGTTTCAAAAATGAAAAATCCCTGTTTGTATACTGACATCCATAATTGCAGGTTAGAAATTTCTCAGCTTCAACAACATGTTTAAAAAATCCTTTCTGGAAGCCTGTGATATGCAAGGGAGTTCTGGAAGCTTCTTTACTGAAATGCAGCTGCAGTCTGCCAGCGTCTTTGGTGAGACTGCCTTCCTGTGTATTTTTCTTCCGTCTCACAAATATCCTGAAGGCACCTGTCTCTGCGTTCCTCACTCATGGCACCAAGTTAAGCAGAAACAAGTCAAAATAGCAATATAAAAAATATACCTTAAGTGACATATTGCCCCCTGTAGCTGTATAGTTTTAAACATTCCCAGAAAAAGATCAAGTGAAGGATGTACAGGATGCGCTGAAACCCACCGACACCCAAGTTTATCTGTTTCTGCAGGTGTTCTCCTACACAGGAACTGCATTATGGGTGTCGGGGCAGGAAAGGGACGCCCCCAGCTGAGACTGTAATGAACTAAGCCACCTAATCGTGACCGACAGCAAGGGCCTTTTCATTAGCAATGCTGCCATAGCAACAGGCGGGAAGCTCATAAGGAGAACCACCTGAAGCTGCCGCCTCAAACCACAAAGCTCAGAAGCTCATGTTGCTCTCGAGGACTTGTACCTGATCTCAGACACCTGGGCAGCTTCTCCTCCTTTGTACCAGCACTTGAGGACATATGGGAATTGTGGTGACATGGAACTTGTCTGTACCCAAGGCCTGTCTAATGGTACCAAGCTGGTGGTGAAGTTGGTACGAAGACATGCTGGTAATCGAAATGTCGATATGTTTTTGGGTCATAACCCTGTTTAGACCAAAAAATAATTCTCAAATATGAGCAGTTGGAGAGGCAGGCCATTAGGAAATAGGCCATTTCTATAAGTCCACTTAGAATGGAAGTTCTCACAACAACTCAAAGGAGGGACATCCTGTAGAAGCCGGTTGTCACATGTGTGCACAAATCCCCCAATAAATTATGAATGTCATTAGCCACCATGCAGCAGCACCTGCAGCCGGTTCAGTGCAGCCACTACACACACCTCCATGTTAGATCCTGGGAATGGCACTCTGCAGCAGTGGCTGCTCGGACATTTAGTAAACATGTGGCCTGTCTGAACCGAGCAAATGGAGATGCGGGGACGTGGAACATGGAGTGTGACCAAACAAAACAAGGCTGGTAATTTGTCCTTTTTTTTTTTTAAATGTAATGTATGTGGGGGTGGGGGTGGGGGTTTCTGACAGCAGGGCAGTAAAATAGACAGAAAACATGTGCAGCCTATTGCCTAAAGTGGGAGAAGTGCTTCGGTTTACAATGGAAAAAGTGCCACCCAGCAACACAGGGAAGAAATCTAATAAGGGGACGCAGAGCTGTGAAAGGGAGAGGGCAGGAGGACGTCTCCTCATCCTGGACATGGTACTCGGTATGGCATCTTTCAGGTCTCTACGGCCTCCCAGACCAGAAGTCTCCATTAAAGTGGCCCTTGGGGCACAGACAGGATCTCCAGGTGCAGTGTGCAATGGGCTGATGCTCCCCAGAAAGCCCTGAACCATGGGCGCTGCATACTGAGGAAGGGGTTTCCTGGACTCACCCATGTCATGAATCATGCAGCTTTACTCCTATCAACTTCCTCTCAGGAAGAGGTAGCTTGGGCTGGGGCCACAAAATGCATTTTACCAATAATAAAAAAAACTGAATATCCACTAAATCGCAACAATGTTTAATATGCAAGAAATAAAACTTTTAGAAGCAAATAACTAATCTGACTCTTCTAGAACAAAAGCAAAGCATGAACTGAACAGACCCCCACTTTGGGGCAAGACCACCCACCTTCACATAGTGCACCAGGTTCTCCTTCTCATTCACCTTGTACGTCTCCACCCCAAACTCTTTGGCCACCCGTAGGATGCGGTTCTGCGTGGGGCCAATGTACGCACCCCCCAGGTCCACATACTTGGTCTCCTTGTTCTGGTTTCAGAGGAAAGAGGGTCGGGTTAAATCCAGGAAACCCACTATGTGCCACAAAGCCAAAAGAATGGTTATTAATGCACTGTTCAGAAATTATATCATCTTCTTATTACAAGTAGTAAGATGATTTGGATAAAAAAAACAACCAAATGCATAATACTGTGATGAAAGTAGTGAGCTGCGCAAGAACCACATGAGCAAATGAACATGAAACCCAGCAGAGCTCTGACAATGTGAATTAATGCTCATTTGAAAGGGCCACATGCCTCTCAGTTACTCCCATGACATTAACTGCCAAGTGATGAAGATGAATGGCAATGAGGCAGCATCTCCACGGATCCACAGCCAGAGTGCATGCTCTGTGCCTGAGTGCGCAGTCAGGCATCTTACCTGTACGGTGAAGGTCCGTCCGCCCACACGGTTCCGGGCCTCTAGCACCACTGTGTTCAGACCAGACTCCACCAGCAGCTTGGCGGCACACAGCCCTGTGGTGGTGGGGGGGGGCAACGGGGGAAGACATCACGATCACCATTCCTCCAGTGAGTCACATGCACTTGCTCCCCCCACTGCGTCATTGGGACCCCGGCCACACACAGGGGATTTCCTCTCACTGCACAGGATGTGAAAGCGATGTGTTCTGCAGTCTCTGCTGCTGTGGTCAGCAGGGCGAGCGAGGAGTCAGCTGATCTACACACGGCATCGTCCTAAAGCAAAATTTCTGGCTTCCTAAAAAAGCAGCACCAGTTGAAGATGTGTAACCAGGTTTATTTCCTGCAGAGCAAAACCATTTTGTTTGACTAAAACAGGCAACATTCTTGCTAATCTTAACAGTATTTTCTATTGAGGACAGAAGCATCAGGGCCTGGACTGCTGGTTACACACATGGGTTTGATCCCCACTTGGTCTCTGTGCAGTTTGCATGGATATCTTACAGATTCTCCTCCTCCATCCCACAATCCAAAGGCATCCTTCAAGTTAGCTGGTGACACTGAATTCCTCTTTGTATGCGTGTGTGTGTTGCAGTGCAGACAGGAGAATCACTGCATCTGTAATGCTGTAAGCCACAGGCCTTTAAACACAGTGGAACTTGACCTTACAAATGTAATTGGGACTGAGACTCAGATTGTTGCTCAAAGTGTTTGGGGGGGGTTGAATTTCACACTACGCAGCTCGGGGCTCACCACCCACTGCTGTTACACTGCTGTAGCACTGAAGTGACTGCACTTTGAGCACCACATTTGTGCCTTGTTGGCGAGATGCACTTTTGTTTGCACTGAGTTGTACGTCATTTGGAGAAAAGTGTTTCTTAAATGGATAAATCTTGTGCAACACAGAAGCTCTGTGAGGAGGGAGGCAACAGGGGGACTTTTCAGATGAGAACAAAGCAACCAACTCTGTCTCTCACTGAGCAATGTGTGGAGATCCTTTGGTGAGGCAGGAGGCCTTGTGCACACATCTGCACGCACCGGTCTTGTGGCAGGGTTATGTTTCGCGTGCTGTAAATAATAGAGAACCGAAAACCCTGCACACATTAATCTAGAGCAGCGCATTAAAACAACCTTTTGACAACACTTATCTATATCTGTTGACACCTCAGGTGAAGCTTTTCTGTGCTATTTCAACTGGAACACTAGCTCTCATTTTAAAAATAAGATGCCCAATGTTTCCCAAAAATGTTTGTTTGGCATCTGCTTAATGAACAAATGTAACTGCGAAGGATTTTGAGGTTAAGCAATGTGAAGGTGTTCCACACTGTGGTGTTTCCTTGGATTCAGTCACGCTGTTTTGATGCACAGCAGCTGCGGCCCCAGCCACCACAATGCCTCTGGGAAAAAACAGAGAAGGGGTGTAAACAGAGCGGCGGGGCGGAGGGCAGGGCATGGAGTGGGCGGGGCAAGGCACAGAAGGGCGGGGCCACCGTCCTGGCAATCGATCCAAATCCTACAAGGATAAAAAAAAACCTGAACCTGCAGAATCTGAAAGTCACCAAATGCCCAGACTTCTTTATCTCAGACCCAGGATTTCCTCTCAGCTATTTTTCTTGAGTTTTCCTCATCATAACAGGAACCACAAATATCCACTGCATTTCCCATCCAGGCTGATGATAAAATACTTCTGCACCCTGCTCATTTATTTGTGATACTTTTGGCTGTTGTTGCAAAGGGACTCATTCCCGTCCATCAGTGCTGCGAGGATTTGAAAGACACAGAGATTTAATGTATTTAATTCTGCAGAGTCTCTGTCCACAGCCCAACAACATTTCCTTTTCTGGAACTGTTGCCAGTGTGCACATAAAGCAGAGGCCGTGGAGCTCTCGTTGAGACACGTTCTGGATCACCTTTGGCTGCTGCTGTGTGTGAACTGCACCCTGCTCCCTGATGTCAGCCAACACCGCTGGCACAACATAGTACAATTCAGACACATGGGGGTCCTGTTCTTCACTGCAAAGCCAGCAGGGTGGTCATATACCTCACAGCTGCAGTAAGATGTGTTTAAATACCAGCAGTATTATGAAAGCAACACTGTCGGTTTGATGGGAGTAAAAATGTATAATTTTACATTTATATTTATTCTTTTAGCTTTCCCCCAAAGTAATGTACACTACTACTACTACACGCACGCACGCACACAATAATATGGTCACCAAACTACATTTACCGAATTCACACGAAATCCAAGTCTAATCTCACAAAATTGAAGTTGGAACAATTTCAAATAAACATTTTTTGTGATGCTTAAACTCTTCTGAAGGGAAAACTTATTGATTTTAATTCTTTCAGACAGTTGTTTGGATGAGTTTGGCTGAGAAATGACTGTTTATACACTGAAAGGCAGCTGGAGGCCAAATGTGTGGCTGTTAAACTGTGCTCCCCTTCTGCTAGACGAAGGGCGTTAAAGAAACAATCCAAAGAATGGAGGACAACAGAGAGCATCTGGTTTGGGGTAGGATAGAGCACCCATAAGGCCCTGCTCCCCTGCAAAACACAGCTCCACACACCCAGCACATCAGCGACGTGCCCACAGATCTCTTCTGTCGACTGCCAACTCTCTCTAAGCCCACACACTCGCAGATTCTCGCTGAAGGCAAACACAGAAGCGGCGTTCGCACACTTGCTGATATGTTTTTCGACAGCATGTTACTCCTATGAATAGCCTGGCATGCGCTGTGTCTTGGATTCCCCTGGCAGAAATAGATGGATATGCTGGAGCAGCACAGACAACAGCAGTCAATAACATAGAAATCTGAAAGTGACCAAAAGCTAATGAATGTTGCACCTACTATTGGAAACAAACAGATCAACAATTGTGGCTGACAAGAAAGGCATAGAGATGACTGTTTTTTAATATGAATTTTAATTTTCATGTACACTAAAGTTAGAGATCCAGTGCATTTGGCTAATGCATTACAATTTTATTTAGTGCCCTCCAGGCATTTATTTCAGTCTTTAATCTTCTATAGAGACCGTACCATCTACAGAGTCGCCCTTATTTTAGCCAAAGTGTCTTTTGATCTCAAAGTTTTAGAGACAAAGCAATGCATTGTTGTGACCACTGATAGATGCACTGAATTAGTGCTTTGATTGTCTGAAGTTGAACATTTCAGTTATTTCAATAAACCCAGTAAAAGAAGCTTCAATTCCAGGATTAGCTGTGTTTCCAATGACGCAAAATTTGAATGTCACTGCACCTTGCAAAGCTCAGCAACATTAAAAAAATACAACTTAAGATGAAATACATAAGAATGTAAGAAAATCCTTACATAATCCCACCCCTACTCACTGCATTACATCTGAGCACCACACAGGCATATTTTATGCTTGACACTGGCACAGAAATGTCCATGGTCAGCAGGTGTGATGGCAGAAAGCTCCAGTCTTCTGCAGCCATGTAAGAGCCATATAGTATCAGCCTGTGGGCAGTGAAGTTTGAAAATGATGCCCTTCTCCTACATCAGATTTCTACCTGCTGCCTCCCCTAGTTCCAAACCGACAGCAAGTCTCATACCCGCGGGCTAGACCTGACCCAATTCTGGTGCTTTCCTTTCCACTGCTCAAAATCGAATTCTGCACGGTCTTCTGCTTTCATCCCACCGCTCATGCATTCACAAGTAAAGAAATGCCTGATCCCCAAGCACACCTGTCACCATGATGGATGGATTCTGGACATTTTAGCTATGAAGGTTAAATAGTGAGGAAAATATGAATATACTACTACTAACACAGCGAGGGCCAGAGCAAGATTGCGACTGCTGCACCTCAGAGTTCTCACCCCGGCACAGCAGCAGGGTAAAAACAGCTGCACAAAGCTTACTTATCCGCATCTGCTTTCTGGTTTCAGCAGGAGTCATATGAATACTGCATTTAAAAGCAGGTAAGTAACATTTTAAAATTTTTTATTAGAATGAGGTAACTCCAAAAATAAATTCAATTTATGCTTTTACAAGGCTCAGCTACCATAGACAACACAATTAGTCTCCAGGCTGTGACTTTCATTCAGGTGGACAAGGTTCCTTTCTGTGTGGTTATATTTTTAACATGAATGGCAAGGCAATAAGTTTGTAAATCTTAACTAAATGCATGTAGAAAAAGCCAAAATAACATCTAGGATTGGCACGATTAGACTTTAGAAGCACAGAGGTGCTTGGTGGTGGGGGAGGGCAGGGGACCCAGCAGCACTAGGAGCACCAGCGGACATGGTCATTAAGGCAGATAATTAAACAATCCTTGTGTTTTGCACCCCCCCATCCCCAACTTCCTGCCCCCACCACTTTCAAGACATGGAACGTGCTGGCAAGTACAAGAACTGGGGAGTACGGTGGTTTCCGTGGCAACGGCCACCATATACACACGGCCACTTAGCAGAAGTAAAATGCATCAGTTTCTGTGTTCACTGCCTGGCTCTGTCTGTTGCTAAGGGAGAAGTACACACTTTTGGCATTTTAGTTTCAAGCACTGCGATAAACGTCAACAGAACCTCCTGCAGGAAAGCGAGGAGCAGAACGCAGTCGTTACAATGCCTCTGGCAAGACAAACGTCCCCATCTTACCCACTGCCTTCTCCGTGCGGAGTCTGCATTCAAGCCAGCCGGAGTCAGATGGATGTTGACATTATGAAAAAAGCCTGAACAGAAAGAAGCCCCACCAGTGAAGTTCTTGAGAAAAACCACCACAGGCTTCATTCGCTGCCAACAAACACTTTGGGTCATCTTAGACTCCTCAACAATTTCACTCTGATTTTAAGCAAATTATGCAGCTTTACCACAGCAGAGCTGTAGCAGTAATAAAAGTCACATTTTTACCAGTTGCAAAGCTGAAGAAGAACCCCTTGCACCTAAAGCATTATGACCTTAAATGCACTCATCAGAAACGTTCACCACCTTCAACACAACTATGTCTCAACAGACTAAACAACCACATGCTTCACGATCACATACAGAATATGTTGTTTCTTTGTTTCTGAACTGCTTTTGATGGCTTTCTTGGAAATGGTGATGAGAAGGAACATTTTATTACATTAAAGGCAATCGAGTTGGAGAGGCCACCGCTCATCCTAACAAATATATAAGTAAGAGAGCTACACTGATTGCCCACAAGATGCAGAATTAAAGGTGACAACGGCCACCTTTAAGTCAGAGGAGATCACCCAGCAGGAATTTCTGCCTTAAAATGTTAATCTTTTTGCCACGAACAGGCAGAAAAGTGGTGCTTCTCCATCTGCTGGCGACGGCAAGACCTTCAGCAAGAGGGAAATGAGGAAATGGAAGCGTCAGGCTTCCATTCAGACGTGTGGGGGGTGGGGGTTTCGCATTTTGCTGCTTTGGTGTCCGAAAAGAACCACTAACATCCTGCATGATATGACCCGACACCCATCTACAGACCTATAAAGTGTGCGGACAAAGCTGTGTGAGGATGAACGTGCAAGAGAGCAATTTAAACGTGTGGCTGAGAACAGAGCCTGCTAATCCCCGTGCCACATTGGCTTTGCCACGGTAAAGGGAGATGATAGGGCCAAAAGGTCAGCTTTGTGTTTCCACTCCCTCTGGTTAGAGGATCTGCTGTGAAGGCGACCCTCCTCCTGCCACGCCACCCCTGTCCAAACCCGACAGGGGACAGACTCCACGGGGCGCAGAGTGCCACCACGGCACACGCTCAAGCTCACCAAAGAGCTTTCAGAGAATTGCAAAAGTTATCAAAACGATGGTGGAATTTTAACTTAAAGCAGACGGTTAGAAGCTGTCCCTGCAGGCGCAGTCATATAAACAGCAGAGGAATGGGGGTCGGGAACACCGGGGTCAGGGAACGGACAGCTACAGTGACACCAGGCAGCCTGTCACACAGGTGCAGCCTTTTCGCTGGGGCCAGGCGGGGAGGCTCCCTGTTCAATGGCCCGCTGATATACAACTTGGCAGGTGGGGCCTCTGGATAATAGGTAGGAGGTTGTGCTGTGGGAGGGGGCCTCAGGACTGGGAGTGTTAGGAAAGGAAAGCCTCTCCAGCTACCCGAGGAAAGGTATCGATCAGGGAGAGAGATGCGCCAGCCATAATCATGTTTCCTGTCTCATACTCTCAGATGGAGCAGCGCTGATTGGGCCTTGAGACGCACAGACACTTGGCGGAACCGCGCTGCTAAAAGCCAATTATAGCCCTGTAGGACAGAGCCAGCAAACCTCCCACCAGCGCAAGTATCTGCCCTCTTCAGGCTGGCTCAGTGCATGTTGCTGGAATGGATCAGACTCACACGGTTTACAGATCAGTCCGGATTTATTTAAACCGCACAGAGATACTCAGATGGTGACAAATGCTAACAGCCACACCAGTAATGAACCACAGTAGGGGAAGGACGCCGCCGATCACACGCCCCTCTTCTTGTGTGCTCACAGACCTCAGCAGAGTGAAAATAAATTTGTTTTGCTGAACATGGAAGTGCATATTCACATTTGCAGCCTTTCTGTCACACAGCAAATCCATTGTGTTTTCCTGAGTTGTGCAGCGTCCCCAGCACGTGACAAAAGGACACCGGCGTGCAATGACAGCACTGATAATGCAAATCTCATCTTGCCTGTTTGCCCAGCTGCAGCAGTCAGGGGACAGTTCTCACCTATTTAGGTGTTTCACTTATTTGAGAAAGAAAAATCCATTTTATTTGCTCTGTTGAAACACCTTAGTCAAAGCACAGCTACTCCTGCCTTGAAATCCCATTCCATGGACGCATCTTTGTTCAGCCGGTAAACATTCATTTCGTTAATATGCAGCAGTAAAGCATACATTTCCTCTCACGTATCCATAAATCCATAACCTCTAGGGTCCCGTGGCCCGCTGAACAACCACACAGCTCAGTAAGAGTGCTTTACACTCACTGAGCCTCGGTGTAATAGATGTGGCACCAAAGCCGCTGGGTCTCCTGCATGCATGTCCAGCACCTTTGGACTTCACTGTGCAGCCCTGTGTTTCCTGGGCTTCTTCCAGACTGTAGCACCACCCACACCGGTTATCCAAGGACATACATGCATCTGGAAAGGGGGGGCAATGTTTAGCTTCTGTGATTGAATATGCAGACTTCACGGGCCAGAAAGCGAGGCTCTGCGCAACACAGCAGGACACTAGCTGTGCTTAAAAAGATCATGGTTTTTAATTAAAGAACAAACTATCCTGAATAATTATTACCTGCCTATAGGAGCACTGTGCTCAGGTGAAACAGCTGTCTGTCTCCTGTCTTGCTGGCTGTATTAACAGTGTCAGTCAGTAACACAGAGTCTTTCTTGTGTCCACCCACGTCATTCATTCTTCTGTTAGCGGACAGAAGACACAAATGTGCCCTTTAAAACTGCCACACGATGCACGAGCTAAGAGACAAAGACATTACAGGTTCAGATCCCTGAAGGGTATCCATTCATGAGGTTGGCTCCAGTTAGCAGCTGCTAAGTTAATGACAAAAAATGTTCAGTCCCCGGACGGAGGTGCAGTCGCTCATCGGCCACAATCAGCTGCCGATCACCAAGCAGAGCAGCCAAACGCTAAAACGTGACCTTGAACGGCGCATGCTTTTGCACTGCTTGTATTTTTGTGATCCGTTCCAAAGGGGCAACTATTACATCACGCCCCAGTGCTGATGAAATGGACCGTAACTCATGGTAACGACGGGAGCAACGCCATGGCAACGCATCAGCCTGCTCATGAGCCACAGCTTGAAACCAGCTGTCAGAATTGTTTACTGTGCCTTGGGTCCCCAGACCCTGGAAAGCAGGTGGGAGAGCAGGATAGCAGGTGGAAGCTCGGGGAAGGACAGACGTTTGCTTCTGGGATCACCTGTGGCAGGATGAGGCCCATCACCTTACCTCCCAGAGATCGTGACCACCACATCACATGTTCGCATTACCGGGGCCAATTCTGTGGGACGTCCACCACACTCATCATGCCAGAGTCATTTCCCCGACCCCAAAGACATCTTCCTGAGTGGATCTGTGACTTTGCACCCCAGTTTATTACCGTCATCAAAATTCGGATGCAAAAATTACACACTCACAGGGACAGTGAAACCACCCCCCTTTTTTGCTAATCCTGCCCCCCCCAGATAATAGGGGGCCCTGTGGGCTGTGATGGGGGATGTATATTGTGTGTTTGCATGTATCTGACTATGATTTCTCCCCACTGCATTCTGGTAAACACAAAAGCAAGGCAGGTCGTTGAGTTCTGAGCGTAACATCACATCTGAGAAGACAACGAATGTTACGGAGTAGGATTTACAGGTAAGGGTACAGCTGGAACATAGAACAGGCAGACAGTTCCTCCACTGCCTCAACTCTGCGTGACATCCATCTCGGCCCAGCGTGACACTTTGCTCCATGGTAGCGGTCAGTCACCCCCGTGATGACTGCCTCCCTCGTGCCCTTTGCACGCTGCTGCTTATCTCGTGGGTGAAGAAGCTCACGCTGCCAGCGGCTCTCATCTCATCGCGCAACAACCCTATAAATCTGACACGCAAAGATTTACCTGCCGTTGTTTGCACATCAGGAATTCACTGCTGTTGCTGACCTCTCTCCATGTCTGTTCACCTCCCGTGTAGCTGCTGCTGTTGTCCAAAGAAATTTTCAGTGTTAAATCAGCAACTATACCCTGAATTACTGGTTTGTACAGTGGGCTTTTCTAGTCCAAAGCCACTACAGCAGGAGGGGGAAATGAACTATGAAGACAGAGTACAAAGTGAGAGGACTGAACGCTGCTCTACCTGCCAACCCCAAACAGTGCGCAGTCGCACTTTTAGAAACATGAGCTCATTTCTTTTGGCCCTTAGCATTTGCACTGTGGTCAGCTCCTGGACCTCAGGTAAATTAAATTTATTCCCGAGGCAGATCAGTGGTGGGTGGCGAGTGCCAGGTAGGACTGTGGATCAAGGCCTTGAAAAAAAGCTTCCAAACACAGCAGATGGCATTGCAGAGGAAAAGTGGTTAGATAATAACTGAGGCATTTGAGCCAACATGTGGAGCTACATTTCCTTATGGGCTGCAGCAGACTTTGGACCATCTCACTTGTCTCCACCTGTTTATCACGCATGCTGGCGCAGCAGGAACTTTTAACAAACGTACCCCCCACCTCGCCCCTTATTAATGCAAAACACCGATTTAAAGGGCATTTCTGTTTGAAAAACTGGTTCTGATTTGTGGTTTATTTCCCAGGTATGCCGCCTACATGCGGCAGCTGCACGCGCGCATCCGGGCTGTACCTGGCGCTACGGTTGATCCGAGGGGTGGGGATCTGCGGGGGGAGTAAACGTCTTGAACTTTTTTCCCAGAGAAAAAGGACGACGGTGGTGAAGCCAAACTTTCGAGCTGCAAGCAGACTGAAGAATACAAACTGCCGCGCGCCAGCCAAAGCTCGGCAGCGTGGCGGGAAAAGGCCGGGTGCGAGCATAACTGGAGAGAGAGGGAGCGGGACGCACCTGGTGCCACTGAGGCGCACCGACCGGAAGCACCGCTCTAATGTCGCCGGTGTGCGGGTGCAGGAGATGCACACCGGGCGAACGGCTCACACACACTGCAGCAAAACTCATCTCTCGCGTTACAGGGACAGGAAGCTCTATGTGTGTGTGTGTGTGTGTGTGTGTGTGCACTGACATTTTAATGTCATAGTCGTGTAAGGCAGGCGCACGGATGTCCTCCTGCACGCGGGTTATAACACGGCGGTTCCTGACACCGCGCGCGCGCGCACACACACACACACACACAGACACACACGATGGCTGTTTGCTCGGCTCCGTCCCTCTGACCTGAGATTCCTCCCCCGATGACGATCACGTCGTATTTGTTCGTGCTCATGGTCGCCGCCGCCCCGGTTCCTGTGTCCGTACCGCTCCGAGCAGGCAGTGCGTCGCCGTCCGTCTCTGTGTGTCTGCCGCTCGCGCTGCCCGGGAATATTAAGCAGCGCGGAGACACACGGGGCGGGGTTTCAGCACAGGGCACCGCCCCTCACTGCGAGAACTACCCCTCCCACCGCGAAGCTCCGCCCCGTCGCTCTGTATGCAGGTGAGCATCCGATGTGTCCCCCACCCAAGGCGGGCATGTTCCGGGTGCACAGGGTGCGAGCCATCGTGGACACCGGATGGGAAGCCTCTCTCTCTCTCTCTCTCTCTCTCTCTCTCTCACACACACACACAGGTCAGAGACAATTTCGGGTCCCCAGTTCACCTGGATCACACGTGTTTGGCGCGTGAGAGGAAACCAGAGATTGGGGCATGCAAACCTCACACGGACTGAGCCGAATTCGAGCCCATATCTCTCACTGGCCACTGTCTGTCTTTTTACCTTAATCGTGCACAGGTAATGCGTTCCAGGGTGAAATCTCGGGAGTCGGACACGTGACTCATTATGGCGCAAACTTTCACGCTCGACTCCGGGCATCATATTTGACCGCAGCTCCATTGCATGTCACTCGCATTCATGCAAACTCACAGCCAAAAGCTGATGGCTCCAGGGTTGCCTGTACCTGCATTTGCAACTGTGGAGAACTGCACACCTCCAGCATCCAGCGCCTCCCCTACCCACCTGGACATAGAAAGAACCTTGTCTGAAGACACCCTTTCGTCTGAAACGGATGACATTTTATAGCTACTGAAAAGCTGTTCACCTCGAATTTTGTACTGAATTAATAAATGATTATTAATTTAACATTGTGTTCATTTTGCACCTTTTCTCTTGCCTTGATAAATAAGCTGCTGCAAAAATATGGGCCTCTTGTAACTGTAACTGCAGCCTTTTGTAACTGGCATTTTTCAATGCTTTATAAATATATGCACGTTTATGCCATTTTTGTCACTTTAAAATGTTTTCTGTATTTGTGGCGCTAGTACTCTTGTACGGATTTTAGAGGGATGGGGTGCCCTCTACTGGACACGAAAATGCGTTGCTGAGGCAAAGAAAAGATGGCTGGTAAACTTTCTCCATCAGCTCACACTTTTCTCCGAAGTGACTCACAATGTTAAGATATTCACTACTTGCAGCTGGATTATGTTTACACGTGTGAGTCAGAGTCTTGACCAAAGGTACTACAGCTGGAGGTGGAATTCAAACAACATCCCTTTGAGCTGAGGACCATAGCACTAACTGCTGCACCGCCTGGATTAGTATCCATAGCACCCGTTTTTGGCCTGCAGGAGTGAACCCATAGGAACACGGAGCAATCATGCAAACCCCATACAGACTGAGCAGGCTTTTCTTACTGAAATATTGTATTTAAAATGTTATACATGAGCTCCAGTAAATAGGCAAATGAGAGAGGCTGTAGTGTCTACCAGACCAGCTAACAGAATGGAGAAGAGCAAGGTGACAGTGGGAGGAAGCTGCTCACCGAAGAGCCTTCGTAAATACAGTATATAAAACATTTTCTCTAACTGTATTACAGACTCTGTAATACTAACAATGGTGACCTGCTTACATTTAATGTTCTTGTTATAGAGTACTGTTTTTGTTCTTGCTAGTGGTATCACCTATCATCTCCCATCATCACATCTCAGGCACTAACCCCCATTTATGGCACATGACAGAGTATGAATATTTTGCCCTGAAGTAATTGAAAACATAAGGTCCACTAAGACACTGACGTGTATGGTGGAGTTGGACTTGCTGTCAAGTGATCATTAGTGCTTCATCTAAAGAAAATACAGAACCAGAGATTGTGATGGACTGGTGTCTCATCTGGGGTGCAGTTTCATAGCCTGGTGCCCAGCTATTCTGGGATAGGCTCTGGACCACTGCGACCCTCACTGGGATAAAGTGGTTAGGGATGGATGGATGGGATTCTACGGAGACTTGTGACCATGATGCCAGAATCTGCCTTATAAATTTAATAACACGGCCTCAGGACAGCACAGTCTCTGCCACAAGAAGTACTGAGCTTTTGAGCAAGATCAGTCAACCTCTGCACAAGAATAACTGATTCTCACCTTATTTTTATTTTATAAATATTAAAAATATTCTCTATGTTGCATCTGTCAGCAGAGCCCTCAGTAGGATCCCCATAATGAGCAGATGGTGCATAATCCCAACCCAGTCCTGAGCTCGGTTAGGGACTAAACCCACAGATAGTCTGCGCATGCACAGCTCTTCTCCATGAGAAGTGGCTGCTTTCCTGCAGCAAGCAGAGGGTGTTGTTGTAATGCATTGTAAAATGGAAAGTGGAATTGGCTCCCTTTTGCTGAATGCATTTATAAAATGGATCCGGATTTTATCAAATGTATTTTTTTTAGCTAAAACCACAATGCAGCATGGAGACACATTTCAGAGATCATGAAACATGAACAAAAGGAAATTTAATGCAGAAAAAGCTCTTGTTCTCATCCAGTACATGAGTGTTCTGGAAACCACATGGGTCTAAAAGCGGGGATCCACCAAGCTGAGATCCGAGCAAGTAGCCACACCAGCAGGACACGTTCTGGTGGCACAAATGAGTGCAGGAGGACAGTTTACGTGATGGAATTCGAGCCAGTTTAATGGCAGCCTTACAGAAATGCACGCGCCAAACACACACCACTTCTGCACACATCTGACCTATCAGCACAGCTACGGCATCAGCAGTGGAGTCTAAGTGACAGGCATTATGCAAAGCCCTTTGAGGTGTCACATCAGCTGATGGCTAAATTATTCCCCTTGTTCCAAGCTGCATTATCTGAGAAAATATGAGTGCGGTTGACTAGACAGCCGACAAAATGCGACAAACAGCCAGAAACAAAGAGTGTCTGTGGGATCACATTTTTCTGCACAAAGCTGCTTGTTTCATTCCAGTTTTAAAAGAAAAAAGAAACATTTTGCACAAGCCGGTCTGTTTCTGAGCTGGAAATTGTCTTGCGCTGTGCAAACGCAGCGGGGAACTAAGGCTGGGTGTGACACAGTACAACACGGGAGCAAGGATGGGGCCAGGGTGGTAGTGCCTGCTCCGGTGCTGTACAGCAGCCCTGATGTCTCCCCAAATCACTGACTGCACGTCACCATTCGTGTGACTCCACTGTGTGCTATGGCTAACAACTTTGGACCCCACCCCCCCCAAAAAAAAAAAAAAAAAAAAAAAAAAAAAAAAACTGGACATGCTGTTACACCACTGCTGTACAACCTCATGCCAATATCGACTGGCTTCCATTTCTAACCACCCCAACCCTGCATGTGGTACATGTGAAGATGAAGAAGTCCATTTCATTGTATGGTAGGTGTCCAAGAGAGCGGCGTGTTAGCACACAGCAGCCTCTCCGGGACCAAAATCCATGCAATTCTTCCGTGCTGTCCTCTGTCCTCATGTCTAATGTGCTGGGTGCAGTAGAAACTCCATTTTCCTCTGTCATGCACATGTGTGTAAGTGCAGCATGACACTAATGTGACCATTGAACCTTGGACCTTGTTTTAATTTGCTCCATGTTTTCCACCTGATTAGCATGAGCTGACTGAAAGGTAAACCTTGTTAGCAACAGGGTCATTCTATCTATTCGGCAATTATAACACAATGCACAAATATGGTATCAATTATAATAACAATAATATAGTCATTCTATTACATGAAATACATATTGAAGGCATTAGTATAGTTTGTCTCATGCCAGCACTCTGTCTCCATGCAGAAGTGTATGGCTGCTCCCACAATCGGCGACACAAAATAAAGACTTTCTAAAAGGCGTTTCTTTCCTTGCACCTGAGCTCCGTCTCCTGCTCACTGGCCCCCCAGCTCTCCGCAAACCCGCAGCACACCAAGTCCCCACTTAGGTCCCTTTCCCACATGTGGCACGAAACAGCTTTGCAATATGTTCAGTCATGGTCCACATGTGGAGTGATCTCAAACCAACCTGTTAAATACTCCCCCCCGCAGAGATCAAAGCTGTGGTTAGACATTAACGCACTGGTGGACAAACCGCTTTGCTAATCAAACAAAAGTTCATTATTTCGGCACATTTTGAAGAAGTTTCCAAAGAATTTATTGTCACAGGTGTGTGCTTTATGGCTAGTGATGTCTTGTGAATGTTTCCTTTTATTAGATCAAAACAAGCAACTGCATGATATCTTATGCAGATAACTTGCATTTCCAGCCAATCCAGTCTTGTCTGCTGCTCCTGGCATGCAGACCTTCTCAGCTGCACTCCTCACAGTTGCAGGCCAGGATGTAGCGGTAGGTGGCGGTGATGCGTGTTCCGCCCATGCAGCGCAGGCGCACAGCCTTCAGCTTGGAGGTGTGGGGGCGGCAGCAGGCGCAGGTGTTCTTGAATGGCTGCTTCAGTACAGAGCTGAAGGACACCAGTGGATCCGATCGCGACGTGTGGCTGCAGTGGCCCTCACACCGTGCCAGCAGCACCATCTGGACAAAAGGGTAGCAGAAGAGATGGGTCATTTATACACGTAGACATGTTACCTTAAGGTTGCAGGGTCAAGTCCTTGGAGGCTGTTGTGCTAACATCTCTGAACCAAATGCACAACTGGAACTACTAATCTTCCTCTGTACAATGTTGATACACTGGTTCTTTGTATTATCAGCTTTTGAAGGTATGTTCCAGAGACACAAACTTTTCCTGTTTAATTCATTCATTCATTCATTTATAATTGCATTGTCTTTGCCATTTTACATTCTAAAATGTTTGTTTTGTGGGATGAAAATGACTTGCATGCCCACATCCTGCCATTAGTTGGCTACAAAACACACAGAAGCCCAGCAGAGATGCTGGATTGCCGCATGTACAGGAGCAAACCTCAAGGCACAGAAATGCCCACCCCACCCAAGGACTGTAAGGCTATGTGCTTTAGTCAGGTGGTCAAATCACAATTTCTTGCTTATTTTATTACAAATCTTTAGTGTCAGTAGAAAAACATGGAACATTAAAATGTATTAAAATCCATATTTGGATTTCAAGCAGTCCATTTTTAAACAAGTCCTTTGTTATGCAACTCACATTGACCCCATTATCAGGCGTAATCGGCTCCTAGAAATGGCTCGAACACTGCAAACATGAATTTTGAGTTCCATTATGTTTTATGAGGAAAATTATGATCATCATGATTCATACAAGAAACCCCAATTCATTTCACCAAAATATCCCACTCAGCACTCTAAAATGCCAGTTTCATGGCGATAAGAAACACTTTAAACACCAGTTGCCCAACTGATGATGATGGCCATGTTAATGAGGCAGTTAACATGCATTCTGTGTTCATGTGTAGTTTTTTAAAAACATACCTCATGTTTTGTTCCTTATAAGTCATAATAGCAACAAACAGTTAATAGTCATATTGCTAAATATAAAACAACTGAAATCCCTTCTCTTGGAATGCAGAAGAAAGGAGAGACAGCAGAGTAGCTTGAAAAGTAATGCATGCAGACAGGCATAATACAGAAAAAGTAGAATTTCCAGGAGGAACCTAAGCTTATTATTTTGTATTAAAACTGCCTGAATAATGTGAGCAAAACTAACATGAATGGGCAGAACCAAGTGAACCCAAAGCCAGACTGCATTACGGCGGACTCTGGTGTGTCCTTATGATGGTCATCCTGGCGAAGTTTGCGACCCCCTCGAGCAGATAGGCCCCATAGTTCTGCCTCACCACACTGACATGGGGCAGCCTCAGAGCCAGCTGAGGAGCAGTGGCAAAGGCATCTGGGAGAATGTGGCTGGGTATCAGCAGCTGAGCAGCAGATGTCCCCCCCAAGCTCTCCTCTGTAGGCCTCATCACACAGGTGGATCCCATTGTGAGGCACCATCTCAGCCGGCATGGATGCTTCATGAACCCCAGTAAAAAAGTTCCTTCCTGTACTGCAGCGGCAGTTTGAAGTGCAGACTGGAATTCCTTACTCAGTACTACAGGCAGTGTAGAGTCAGGTGCCAGGTGGGCTTCGGTTCCCACGCCTGTGAGCATGACACATCATAAGGATTGTTCCAGGCATAAATCTACACGATGAAAGCAAGCCTGGAATCTGACCGCTTCTGGTGCCCCCATTCAGGGGTCAAACTAAACAAACGAAACAAAACAAAACAAAACAAAATGCAGGCACTGGAATCACTTGTAAATCTGGGTTTCTGAGGGTCTACGAAAGCTGTGCACAACTCAGTCGTTCTGGGTCTGGTTCCATTTTTAAACTCCACCAGGTTCGTATTTGTTCTGTTTAAACCAACCACTGCGACAGCCGACTTGGTGATAGATGGAGAGCTCCTGTCAAACCCCATCCATCTTTGGACGGCACTGTAGGTAATCCAGGGCCAAACTCTGGAGAATGGTATCACATTGCTTTGACAGAGGTTGTTGTACCCCTGAGCAGCATGCATACCCTGAATTGCTCCAGTAAAAATATCCAGATGTATAAATGGACAAAATGTGTAATTCATTTACCAGAGATTGTTTTGAATAAAAGTCCCTGCTAAGCAAATGAATAATAAATATAATTATTTTTACCTGGCTGGGTAAATAAGTGAACCCCCGTAAGAGGGATGCAGCGTGGCCTCCGGCATGGATGGGGCCACATTTGTGCACCAGCGGCATTCCATGAGATTAGCCCGGCTGCCGTGTTCATTTGGAATAAGAAAGAGCCACAGGGTCAATGCATGATGAATCTGTGGAGAGCGGTGGAGCCACAAGCCAACAGCCACCAACCAGCAGCCAGCTACAGTATTTGTCTGGAGAACAGGACCGCACTATGAAGAATTGGTTTGCAGGACAAGGCAGAGGAAAGAAGCGAGCATTTGCTAACAGGGGGTTATGTGACCTCCACTGCACCAGTGTAACTTGATGACAGATGTGGCAAAGGGCATTTTTCGGCCAACAGGTGGAACAATACGAAGACAAATGTGAGCAAATGCACCTCATTCGTCCCAGCAGCAAATGAGCAGAGCATGAAAAGCATAGAAGGATGTTCATTACACCGTCCTCATGCAATATCTGCTGCATAGAAAGTGTGTCTACAGAAAAATGCTACAGGTCAGACAGATAGACAGATGTGTAAACCAGCTACACTTCAGCTTCAACTCACAGACTGAAGGCCTGATCTTCTCCTCTGAATGTTCTAACTCAGAGAGAAATTCATAGATCCTTCAGTGTTAGCAAGGCACCCAGGTCCTATGACAGCTAAGCATCCCCAGATCCTCACACCGCCACCACCATGCTTGACTGCGGGTAGAAGGTTCCTGATTTGAAATTCTATTTTTTCTTTTTGACCAATGTGAGGACACTCATGTGGTCCAAAAAGTTTTACTTTTGGTTCAGCAGTAAGCAGAACATTGCTCCAGTCTTTGTAGACATCCAAGGGCTTTTTGAAGAATCCTATAAGCTTTCTTCATGAACAATGGTTTCTGCCTTGCTGGAGTCCCCTGTATCCCCTTTTTACTCAGTGTTCTTCTTATCGAGGAGTCTAGAACATGGATTTGAGTTGAGGCAAGAAAGGCGTGCATGGTGTTCTGGGCTTTTTACGGAGCTTAGTAATGATTTTAGATGTTGCTTAAGGAGAGCTTTTGGCAGACAAGCTCCTCCTTGGTAGTCTCCACTGTTCCAAACTTTCCCCATTTGATGACTATGGCTGTGAGGGTGGTTCAGTCGAGGTTCAGATTCTTAGAAAAAGCTGTGTAACCTGGTCCAGACTGACAGGCCTCAGGGGTGGAGCAAATCAGACCTGATGCCATTCTTTCATCCATTTAAGTTTGGGTCAGTTACTGTTTTTTACACTGAAGGCTGCAGAAGTCATTATGTTGCACACCAAGAAACCGCAGGAAAATCATACCGGTGTCACTTTCTCCTCTTTTCACGCATCGCCAGAATCAATGGATAAAGACTGTATTAATGATAATGTGCAAAAAGATAAAACTGAAGTACTTTTTTACAATGCAGTGGAGAGATTGGTGCATTCTTAGCGTCTTTGTGTGTGTACAGACTGTGACTTAACCAAGGATGCAAGCGGAAAGGAAAGCTGAAGTGCAGGTTTGCCCGAACAATGCACTATTCTACACCAAAGATGAATACAAATGAGATTATTTAGGGCAAACAACCATTTTGTATGTTTTAAAGTGCTATTAGGTCATTCTGTTCACATTCTGTCAGCTGAACACTCGTGTCTACAATCATCTTGCACCATATCAAGCATTAGGATTTTGACAGAATGAAAATGTTCTCACCTTGGAGTTGCACTTGTAGATGGGGTGAGTGATGGTCTCCACAAAGTGATGCCGCATGCACCTTTCCGGTGAGTCCACAAGGGGTCTGCTCTCACTTTTACCGGCCACACCGTGTATTATGGCAAGCAGGGGGCAGGTGAGCAGCAAGAGGACCATTCTGAACCTGGCCAGCTGGGAGCAGCTCCTCATTTTGAGGCTGAGCGCAGAGCCGTCTGTGTGCGGATGCCTCTGTGAGAAGAACGGTGGGACTCGGCTTGTTCAACTCGTGTTGGCCAGCCAGGAGACGCTGTGCTTCTTCACGGTGCGCACCTCCATGACTCCACGCTGTGTGCAGCTCTGCAATGGGAGAGTGGCACTGATTCAGAGAGGAAGGTCACTCACAGCCAGAAGAAGCAGAGCAATACTGCAGCATTTACTGCTGTTATTATTCTAGGGCTTAGATGGTTTCATCCAACACAGGCTGGCTTGGTGATAAAGTGGCATCTCTTCCTGCAGAAATTCAAGTTAAGGCCTCTTTTCCCAGCCACACCTCTGCTGGGACTCAAACATGGCTCTCCTCACTATGCTATTCTCCACACTGTTACACTTGTGTCAATATGGCAGTTGCGTCCCGACTGCCACATCCCACCCAGGGACCACAGTCAGCCTTGCTCCTGGCTGAGGACGAAGAAGCTGAGCGAGAAAGCTACAGTCCGGGATACACAACACCTGCCAGGCCAGACCGAGGCCGAGGCCGAGGCGAGGCAGGACAGCACAAAGATGAATGGCTTAGGCTGGTGGCCCACTGCGCTGTCACTGTCAGAGTCCTCAAGTGTTTTCATTACATGTGGGAGAAACCCAATATGTTAATAAACAGCTTGAAGCATCATCTCCCTGGGAATGGAGTTTTTATTCACAACAATGGGTCGCGAAACAAGTTCCTTCATGACTGCCAGTGAAATGCCATTCATACAGAGGTACTTTTCCCCCAGCTTACTTAGTTTAATTGTCCTCTCAACAGCAGAATTTCTGTGTGGTGGTAAAAGTGACCGAAGCCCAGCTGCTGGCAGGTGTTTGACGGCTTTGGAGAGGGGAGGTCCACTGACTGCGGTCTGACAAAAAGTCAAGTCCCAGAATGGGACTGACTTGTTTCACCTGGAATATATTTATAACGGCTTGACAAAACATACAGACGGATTTCCTTTGTTGTTGCTTTTTGTAAATACACGAGTGTTACCATTTGCTGCAAAAGCAGCTAGCAATTCGCTTGTTAAAATAAATATTTCCTGAAGGTTCGGTCAGTGAAGAGAGCGCGTGTCACCGACTGCCTGCCAGCACACAGTACATGGCTAAACATTTTATCACACATGGAATTTCTGTGGTGCTTTGGAATTAAAAATTGATGTTCCAGCCAACACAGGCAGAAATGTGTCCAAAAGTATAAAGAAAGACCCAGTTTATACACACTTGAGTGCTATGCTTGGTCATGTTCGTTCGTTCGTTCATTCATTCATTCATTCATTCATTCATTCATTCATTCATTCATCAATAACTGCTTTTGAAGTGCAGGGTCGTGGAGGTCCAGAACCTATCCTGGATGCAAAGGGTGTGAGCCAGGCTACAGCCTGGATGATGCTTTGGGTGTTTGCAGGGCACAGGGGCCACAATCCAGCGCAGCTCCACAGGCCTCCATGCCTGCTACATTCAGGCTGTCTTTGGGCCAGGCGCCTTCACAAACAGCAGTTGAACATTCGTTGCGATCCACCTGGACCGCGAAGGTCCGGCTGCGCTTTCGGCTGCCCGTTTCCTGACTTCCACGTGGCATCTGGAGCCGTTTGGCAAGCGCTTCCAGCGAGGCCGTCGCACGCAGCACAATCACAACGTTTGTTTGTGAAAGCAGGGAAAAGAGCAGTTCTCACCTTGCTGGAATCCTGCTGTAATCCAATCGCAGAGAAAGAAAACAGTCTGGCTTCATTTAATTGGGCTTAACCGACGGGGTGTAAATTTCCGCCAGAGCACAGGGATTAATCAATTCGTGTCAAACACAAAAAGCTGATGTGGAGCAGGGCAGGACTGGAACAAAGGTGTAAAACACAGCCCAGGGGAGGCCGGAGCTCATAGCCCCACCACAGCCAGCTCTTTCTCATGAAAATAAACGGCAGCAAACACCTTCACGCTGCTCACAGGTAGGTACGACTCTCTGTGCTGTTCCGCGTCTTTTTGCAAGTTCTGTTCCAAGCTAACATAAAACAGACAGGACTTGTCCTCCTCTGCCGCCCCACTCAACTTCATCTCACTTCCCCATTCCAGTGACCTGTCAGGACAGAGGCGTGCGACGTGTGCCCAACACCCGCCTGCCCCCAGGCATGGCAGTTGCCACAGAAACACACTCGGGGGCCTGTGGGTGCCGGCCGATCCCCCTAGAGCGGCGGAGGACTGGAAAGGGGCCGATCTGTCTGTCCCATCGGGGCTGCGAAATTCCTAAAATTCACAGGCCGCCACGGGTTGGAGAGCAGCTCCGATTCGCGTTGCAGTCACGGCCCTCCCACGTGGGCTCTCTCATAGGTTAACGCCGAATGCCAGTCAAACCTTTTTCTCCGTAAAGGACTCCGTGTTTCTTCTCATTGGAATGAGCCCACCCGTTGATTCCTGATTATTCTCCTAGTGCAAAGGGCTGGAACTTTAGAGCTTTTCAGGGGTCACTCTTCGGGAAAACCATGAGGTTCCCTGAGGGCA
This sequence comes from Heterotis niloticus, assembly GCA_018136845.1. Classification (NCBI taxonomy): domain Eukaryota; kingdom Metazoa; phylum Chordata; class Actinopteri; order Osteoglossiformes; family Osteoglossidae; genus Heterotis; species Heterotis niloticus. Next base: position 16,855,897 of record CM030906.1, read on the forward strand.
TCGTCATTAGGTAGATAAGGCAGTAGAGCACAAAATATTCCACTCTGGAGAGGGTGAAGCTGCAACTTGGTCATCCCCTTTCCATGGCCATTAATCGGGGTTTTCCAAGGTTTGCCCTCTGCCATTACTGACACCTAGCTTTCCCTCCAGTACATGGGTACAAGAGTAGGTACCAGCACAAGCAGGATTCAGGGTATAGAAGGATGAAAGTGTGATTCATGAATGAAGCTACCATCCAACAGGTCTGCCAAATGGTGGGGGGCCATGTGGGGCATCAGTGCCTGCTTTGCTCCATGTCCAGCACTTTCATCAGCTTTTAATAACCCAAAGGGCAGATTCCTGCAGGGGAGGGGGCCACACATGCCCTTCCTCTGGACCCCCTCCCTCACCCCCCGCAAGAAGCATGCTGGCCCCGAGTGCTGCCATCCTGCCTCGACGCCACGCGCCCGCCCAACCCCGCAGCACCGCTAAGCCTGCCACTAAATATATCCCACGCGATAAAGCAGGGAGAGGCAGGGTGGATGCGAGAGCTGGCCAGCAGCTGGCGGCACCGCTATATAAGCGTTACACTAATGTTAGTTTTACAGTGTGACCTGCGCAGAACACATGGAAGCAGGCGGCTTCCCATCCGTGTCCAACCCAGAGGACCAAGCTGTCTGTTGTCGGCGGCCCAAGCACACTGCTCTGTTAGCGTCAGCTTCCTCTTTAATTCACCCTCCACCCCCAGAAGGATGCCTTCTGTATTGCTTTTAATTTTCTCTTTCCTATCCTTGGATTACATTGTTTGTGTTTCGCTTTGTAGTATCATTAAAGTACATAAATATATACATGTACAGTATATTTGCACAATCACTATGCTGTTGCATAGCAGACTCTATATAAAGTATATGATGCTGTACATTGATGTAGCCCCTGGTTCATAAGAGAAAGGAAATATAAGAAAGCCATAAAATGACACAGACATATAAATAAGTACATATATACTGTACATAAAATTACATACACAGTTTTTTTTTTTAATCACAAATCAAGTGTTGTTCTATTGTTCTTGTAAAGAAGACCAAGCCCTTGACACATCACCACATTTGTGTGTGTGTACAGAGTGTAAACAGTGTCCACCATAGGCCTGGCATTTTCTCCTCCAGCTTAGGCTACTGCAAGCCACACCATCCTCATGGCCACACACACGTGCCACCACAATGTGTCACCAAAGCACTGCCACATGCGCGAGTTCTGCGTGGAGCGCCGTTTTACCCCAGGGCTCTGGCTGAGATCTTCCCCCCCGCCTTTAGAATGAGTCAATGGAGCCGAAATTACACGACCTGCCTGTGTTCAGCAGTGCTCATCATTGCTAAAGCAAATGCTGAAAATTAACAAATAAAAATGTCAGACACAACTGTTTCATAGTTATTTTGCATTACAAAATATCACTGCTTCTTGTGCCAGCAGGTAGTATCTTTCTATGGATGTGCCATGTATAAGCAATATGAGCTGCTGTGCTACGTATAACAGAGTTGACAAATGTGTGGTTTGCTGTAGTGCGTAGCGATCTTTGCAAACAGGTGGTGCCCAAATGACCTCAGGAATAACCATGCGCTGGAGATACGGCTACTGCTCAGGTGAACATCTCGGGTTCTTCTGAGGATCAAAAAGCGTATGGGAGCGCTGGTGTGTTTGCTGCCAAGGCAGAATGCTCAGGCGTGAATCTTGCACTTACCGTCGCTGCACAAGGATGATCCTGAGGGACAGTGGCGGACACAGCAGCTAGGTCACCTCTGTAGCAAGCAGGACAGGGCCTCCTTCTCAGCAGCACGACCGAGTTAATCCAGCCACAGGAGCTCCACCGTCAACTGAGATGGAGTTTCCTCAATAACAATTGCTTTCCTCCCTCCCTCGTAACCTGCCTCTCTCTCTCTCTCTCTCTCTCTCTCTCTCTCTCTCTCTCTCTCTCTCAGTCAAACCGTGGTCATGTAAGCGCCTGCTGCCTCGCCCCCTGTGCCCCCCACCCTCCATGATCTTCTCACAGTTCAGCTTGACACAGTCTTCTTTCCCATCTCTGCATTTCCAGAGGAATTACAAAAAAGCCTAAAAGGGGGAGGTTCTATTCATTTGCGGATCAGTGTCAGATGTAGAGCGTGAAACTGATGCTATATATCAGGGAGCTGGACACACACACACACACACACACACACACACAGTCATTCCAGCTGACACACATGCAACAAGCTCTCCAAACCAAAAGCGCTGCACTAACTGTGGGATCCGCTACCACATCCCTCTGTTATAGCAAGCAATAAATTGCCTAGAGGTTCATTAGTTTCAATGTTTCCTGAAAAACAATAACTGGTCATTGTGCCACACAAGTGAGGAATCTAACAGGGGTATGGATGTCCTCCAAGGAAGAAGAGACAGGACGCAACTGGGTATTATCTAATCATTTGATTCTTCACTCCTCAGAGGTCCATCACTGCAAAACCGAAGGTGTTCTGGGCCATTGGTGCTCTTCCTCCTGGTAGGGAAAGCGACTCCACATGACAGGGGATTCGCAGCTGAAGGTATGGCTGCTGTGGAACTCTGGGGCGGCACATTGGGGGACATGGGAGCATGTTCAGCGGCAGTGCTGGGAAAGGTGCCGGTACACTCCGATCATCGTGAAGGAAGATCCAAGCATGCCTGAGAAGGTCAAAGGTTCTTCCCACAAGGCTACCTGGAAAGACCAGCCCAACCCTCTGGAACTATTAGGTCATTCTTTCAGCTGCAGATTTCACGATTTACAGCCAAGAGCAGGAAATGGCCACTTCAAAAACTCTGAATGCTGCTTGAGTTTAGGCATGGCCATGGGTTTCATTTTTTCTTAATGATTTTTACATCTTTCAAACTAAAAACATGCATGCAAAACTATGTCTTGCATTTCTGTAGCTGAACAGGCAAATTACACACTTGGTATTTTTAATGTCCCTACAGAATGTAAGAAAGGACATGGATGTAGCATGGAACTCCAGAGTCTCCCGTAAACTCAGCTGCTTAGAGCTCTTAATCATAGCTGAACTTTGACTGTTTTCACATGACTGGGCGACCTGGACCAGGAAATGGAGATGCGATCATCAGCTGAGTGTGTTAAGTTCAAGAGACTTGGGGCAGAATCTTCCTCAAGGAGCAGACCCTCTGAAATGGTGGTGGCAGCAGGATGTATATGGATGTTATCCAAGGACTACTTTGCTGTCAGCCGCTGCTGGGATCTGGGCCAATAATTTATGAGTTAACCCAGGTTAATGTGGGTGCAGAACCCCCTTCACGGTGATAACCCCATTTTAAGCGTGGACCCCATTTCGTACCCCTCGTGACCCCATTAGCTCCACGCTTTACACAGTGAGGACTTGTGGCTGCCCAAGCTCTGTGACTGGTGAGCATCTTGCCCTGAGATCTATAGCCTATCATGCATCATCATCTCCCCGTGACAACAATGGTTTCCTGTGGGCCATCCAGCCTTGTGAATTTGAAGTTTTAGTCAACGAACGTTGGCAGACATTGGCAAATGTTTTTTTGCCAAATACTTGGACTTGTTCTTTTAACCCCCCCATCAGCTGCAGCTGTCTCTTCCCTTTTACTTATTGACTGCTGATGACCAGCATGCTCCCAGACTCCCAAAAGCTGCTCACTTTTGATCTGGACCCAGCACACCTGAAAAATGTTGAGTCTTCAGTTAGGGCGTTTCTTTCAAAGCCCACTTTAAGGAGCATTTTCATTAGAAAAACTTTCCTGACTTATGACCAGTAGTAAACTTGGAAAAACAAGCTTGTCATCTTCCAAAATTGCTTCCACTAGGAGCATAGGACTGTATGATGTCCCACAGTTCTAATTTACAGCCCATATAGAATAAGTAGTCTTTGTTTCACCACCTAAAATAATGTGTTCTTTGGAGCCTGCCAAAGCCAACGCCGTATTGATTGCTGCACTAGGTCCAGGCAGCTGCCACACAGGAACCCTCTTTTGAGGGAACAAGTGCTCTGACCAGCTGAGGTGGGGGGATGGATGGGTCATATTTGGATCTCAGTGCAATTTCAGGACAGATTGAAATCTGGGAGTGAAAACTGAGAACAAAAAGGAGCTGACTGCCTTTGCAGTAAAAAAAAAAAAAAAGCCACTCTCTTCAGCCGCTACTCTCTACGAAAGGAGAAACTCATGGAGAAAGTAGCTGCTTCCCCATGTGTACCTTTCAGCTGCCAGGAGCCCTGGTCCTCCCTTCAAATTCACCTGTGCTCATTTCTGTAGAATCACAGGTTCTGTTAATCTTTTAAAAAAAAAAAAATAATAATAATTTAAAAAAAATTCATAATTGGCAGCAGGTGGCATTCTAGCTGCTTCTAGCACCCAAATTCAGGTCTCAGCTCCTGCGGTAGGTTAGGGTGCTCATGCCGATTTGATGCGGTAGAAGCTCCTCAGCTGTTTGAATGGGAAATCCTTGTAAAGGGCTAAACACAATAAGTTGCTTTTGAGAAAACAGCTGAATAAAGAGAAAGAATGAAACCAGAAAGAGCTTCAGCTGAGACTCTTTAGTGTTTCTCTAGTGAAGCACCGCAATCCACCGTTAATCAAAGCGAGTTGACTTCACCTGCCTAGGTGTTGCCTCTGTAGGTACAGGCACAGCTGTGCTATCCTGCTGAGCATCAATTGTTCGGTCTAGTTTCATGAGCAGGGATGAGGGTCCAGTGCTGCATCCCTACTTAGAACCAAATCACAGGCACTTTAGTTGGTGAACGGTGAACACCGTTTTACTGCAGGCATTAAGTCTGGTGCCACAGCCTGAATTGTTCTGCCTATTACACCACCATACTGCTTTTGAGTGTCCGCCCACTTCAAGCCACGTATTTTAAACGTGATCCTTTTAATCCATGCAGTTATGCATAAAACCCATCAAATGCTGTGTGTTTACTGTACTGTGCACCATAGTGCAAGAGAAACTGTTTTTTTCTCCTTCTACGTCTGTGCAAGCAAAGAATGATGATAAAGTGAACCTTAAACCTTGATCTGTAAACAGACTGGGATGCGTACCCCCTTTTCCCCTTTTGTACTGTCGGCTGTTCCCTCTCAGATGAGGGGCCAAACAAGGAGGCACCACATGTTGCATGTTGAGAGCCATTTTGGGAAATGAGGCCTTCCCATTACCAGCGCTTAAATAAAGAATGCTGAGCAAGTGGAGAAAGTGAGTAAAGAAAGAAAGAGGAATATTTTACCACTAATATCAACAAACCAGACATGAACTCATTCCTTGTTAGATTGCAAGAAGGGACAGCAGGTATTATGTGTCAATGGAAGAGTTTAGGTTTTCCTAGGAAGCCATTACCCCCTTTTCACACTGGCAGGAGAGTTCAGACAAGTGGATTCTCAAACGTGTTTAGACAGCATAACAGACCACACAGTCTGTACGCCAGACTTCTTGCAGTGGAACAGAGCCCAGAGGTTGAACTGGTTAATATTTTAGTGGGTGTGAAAATAAAGGAGGAGGACCACATAATCCCCATGTGACACAATGGGGAACAGGCTGGATTTCTGGGGGTCTGTTATGGTGAAGATGACCTGGAGACCAGGGACTGCAACCATGACCTTCAAAATACTGACATTGGAAGTCAGATCACTGAATACCTCATATTCTGCAAAGAAAGCTGAGGGAACGAGGTTCCAAAATGGTCTCGATCCTGATAATCCCTGGCCTGCAGTTTGACTCTGGGTTTAACAGTAATCTGATGTTTTTGGCTCTAAATTCCAGAAGTGACATTTCTGGAGCACTTTGGTTAAATGGGCCTCAGACCGTACGTCTGACGCCAGAATGCAGCATCCAGATTTAAGCTAACAAAAAGGTACATTACTGTGTTCACTGACCGTAGCACTTTTATTAACATCATTATACATACAGGTAAACCCCAGCATACTCAGCCCAGGTTTAATTCCAGCTCCTGGGTCACACAGCAGATGTCCAACTGTAATGTAGAAATTTGTGTGCAAGATGAAACTTGCACGTCGTGTTTTTGTACTGTGCTGCCGTGCGATGTAAGGTGCGAAAAATAACAAGCCATAAGGGACAATGTCTGCAAATATCCGTACAGTTTCATATTCCGTTCGCTTTGTTTCTATGTGTTTGTGCAGTGTCTCCATTTTAATCTCATAAAGTGTAATCCAGAGACAGGGTACTTAACAGCGTTTTAGTGACATCTGGGAAAGTTGGTCTGGGGGTTTGTAAAACAGGATCTAATTATATGCAATTTCAATTTGCAAAGCCTTTTCAGGAGCGTAAAAAGGGGTTTATCTGCATTTATTAAATATGACTTTACTACACTACTCATTAATGCACTGTTCACATTGTGTGCAATTTCAGACATTCTTTCGTTTATTGTTTCAGAAAGAAAAAACACACAAACAACCAGATACAAATATATGATTACTAAATAAAAAATAAACTTAGATAACTGAGCAGTTTGTTAGTCCAAAGGGATGCTGCTTTGAGGCATTTGCTGCAAATGTTCTTTATTCCTGCTTTCCAAAGAGATCTTCCAGTAAGACCGTGTAGTTAACATGCTGTACCAGCGGCCCTGTAGCTTCTCTGCTACCATCTGCATGCAGCTGGAAGCAAGTGGCAGAATGGAGTGAGCGAACAAGGAGGTTAAACACTGATGAATCCCAACAAATGAGAGTCCGCTGGACTCTAAATGTCTCCTGAAACCAAGTTATCAGAAACATAGCTGCAGTGGAGGGACTTAAAGGCCTGAGGAGTCCTGAAAGCCACTTTGTGTTCCCTCAGAAGTGCTGTATCCCTTCCAGCTTTCGAGAAAGATCGCAAAACCCATCTGCTTCAGGCCCATTTCTTGCCTGATCTCATAGATACATTCATTTGCATCTCTTTTTATTTGTGTCTCACAGGTCAGAAAGTGCGTTTTTAAAGCTTTTATACCACTCGTTTATTTTTTGGTTGTTTGCTTTTTTCTCATGTGTGGGAAAAATGGTTTCCTTTTCAGAAAAAAAACATTTCGGTATTTCAGTGAGTAACCAACAAAGTACTTAAATAGGACCACACAACAACCAACAATGGATTTTACTGACAGAAAAGTTGTCAAGAATATTTTTTACTTTTTTTCTCTAAACATTTCAGTAGTGCAGCATCAAACAACACAAGTCAGTCAGCAAAAGAAATCAGCCACCCCACCCATGTGGCCCACACATCCCACTCGCTAACCAAATCCACACCATGCAGGCCATGACTCGTGGCTTTCAAATCAAATAACTGCTGAGAGGCTATGGAACATCACCAGGGACGAGGTTGGCACGGAGAATTGGTCTTCCAGTATCCGCTCACCTCGGGACTCGAACACACAGCCAACCACAGAAGCCCAAGGTACATGCGTACATCAGTTACATCAGTGTCACTCCATCCCTCACTAGACTGCCGCTTCCCCTCCACGTTTGTCATATCAGTGATCCTTTTCTCAAAGGCTGGTAGGAAACACAGCTGAAAAGTTGAAACAATGTCTGATGTGTGAGAAGTAGCCAGTTTTGAGAGCCCAGACTCATCGGGATGACATTTCCTGCAGCCTTCTTGCCTGCTCTCTCATGTGGGGCTGAGGACCAACCAGTAGCACCTTTTTTGGAAATAAATGTCTTTTGCTAGCTGATGCTCTTCCTCAGCACTGCCTTCATTCTCATCTAAGGAGCTGTGATCTCTATTTCCCTTCATGTTATCCTCCTGTTCTGATCCTCCTTCACAACGTAACAGGTCAGCCTTCTGCCTTAGCGAAAACCTCGTTGCCAAATCAGTGCATAAAGAGTAATGGTGCCACAGGCAGGTATGGCTCACCTACAGTTGCATGACACCCAGTGTCTTTTGTCAGCTGAGAATCGGTGAGATTTGTATTGTTTTGTGTCTGTGGGGCTCATGTGTGGAATTCTTTGCATAAGCTATGGACAAACTTAGGAGCCAAGATGTGTGTCTCTGTGTGAACCCAGCTAGTATTTGTGACGGTTTCATGTCCCAGCCTTTTCCCCTTGACTTGTTGTGTTGATTGATGCTCTATTACTGAAATTTTTACAGGAAAAAAAATTCTGAAACATTCTTGTCATCTTTGGTGTCAGCAAAATCCTCTAAAATATATGGTTGTTATGTGGTCTGCTCTTGGTTACTTACTGAAATACTTTGTCTTTCTCAAGCAGGGTCAAGGTTTCCACAGAACCAGCCTTCTTCTTGGTTGGAAGAAGAATACTGCCCTCTGCTGGAAAGGACTGGAGCTGCTCCCTCTTACTTCTCCACCCTTATGCAGGTCCATCACTGATGTTTACCATCGGCTTGTTGTGTTGTATGTGATGTTTAAACTACTAAGAACATCTCATAAGGTGCATTTTCTGAAGGTGCTCCATTCACTCAGCCCTTGGTCAACTGGCCACACAGCCACTCGTCTCCCACTTGCAGTAAAGAGTGCGATAAACCTACGTCCACCCCTTGCTTCTTCTGTAGACCTAAAGCAGCACCACACGATCAAGGTAGAGCAGTGCTACTGCTGGAGGATCCTCACCTGTGCTGCGTTGCCGGGGGGAAGCAGGGGGACAGGATTCTCCCTCCAGTTGATGCTGGATAAGAAGGCATGGTACTCCATCTCCTCGGCTTCCGTGCTGAAGCTGGGGAGGGGAGGCACAGGCAGAGGTTTAGCACCTGTATGTTTCACCTGTGTTTTTTCTATTGGCACAGAGAAGATGCAAAAAGCTCTTTACAGTCTACTCATTTCCACAACTGTGCACTTTGCTGCATCCTAATATGTCAAAGTTTTGCCCTTAACCATTAAGCTATTCATAAAGAAATTTACCAGTAATTGATTGCACCACATTTTAAAAATCGTCAGAAATTATTTTGAAACATAGACTGTTTTCTGCCTTTTTTGCCTTTCTTAAACTTGGTCTGTTTGGCATTACACTGTGTATATAGGCAGGTTTCAGGCTCCATTTATGCAAAATCTGTTATTAATGACCTCCTACTGCACTCCTTCTTTAGGCCCTACCTTTGAAGAAGACATCTAGAGCGCTAACCCAGGTATTGCTGGAAAACATGAAGCATGAGCTTCTCGTGATTCACATTCTGACCTTTTGAGGATGGTCAGCAGCAGGTCATCCGGCACAGGCAGCTTGAAGGCTTTACAGAGAGTCCTCACTGCCTTGGTGTTTAGCCTCCCGCTTCTGTGGCAACAGAGGAAACTATCCCACAATTCAGCTCTATGCAAGCAGTAGTGAAGTGAAGAGGCAGGGTGATATGATGTGAACATTAACATGATGTGCAGAGTGAGAGCTATTGTGCACTGAAACATTGACTTCACTACTATGAAGATATTTGGTCAAGGTGAGACGCAATAGGTGTCCACACACACCTGGAATAGGGCATTCGCATGAACCCTTTAGCAACCTGAGACACCATTTGCCCAGCCTGAGGTGCAGCACCCAGCCCTGGAGGAGGATGTGGTTGTTTCAGTGCTGCTCCTGAATTACTGGCATGAATTGCACATCCACAAGTAGAACTGATGGTCAGCAGATTAGGCGCACGTGTGTGTGTGTCTCTGTGTGTGTGTGTGTGTGTGTGTGTGTGTGTGTGTGTGTGTGTGTGTACATCAAGTAGGTGAGTAATGTTTGGGTTGGCACACTACCTGTTGCGGTCTTCATGAGCAAAGGCCATGGTCATTTCGGGGAAGTCCTCAAAGTGTTTCCTCCTCAGGTGGTCTTGGGCCATGGCCAGAAGTGAACCTAGGTCACTCTCAGGGGGGTCTGGCACCGAGTAGCTGCGGCCCAGTGTCAGGACCTCGTGCTCTGACAGCTGGAAGTCCACCTCGGCCAACAGAGTCCTGCAAAGTCAACAAGGCGCATACCATGGGGACATTGATATTCCCATTCGGACACAGAAAGTCTTACTTTAGATGTTTTGCAGCAGAACCATGACTGCTGGTATCACATCCATTAATGGAGGTCCTGACCTGAAGGTAATCGGAAGGAGAAGGTCTGATTGTGTCTTTTAGAGTGGGCTGATCGCAGCATCCAGCTCACAATTCCCCACAACACATGAGTCTCGTGAACTGGACAAGCTTGCTAAGAAATCGATCACCTAAGGCTTTCGTGTCACACACAAATGTTTTAGGGGTTTCATGTGCTGAGGTGTAAACACACTTTTCAAAGCCATGGAGCACATGGCATACAGTTTCCACATGGCCGTGTGCATTTGTTTCCACCTAACTTGGGTACTGTGAGTGAGGAACGTGGACTGTCAGGGTGGGTCTGCAATGGAGGAAAGATACTCAGGAAGGCGGTAATCAAAGGGACAGGATCTGCACCTGAGAGACTCGAACTGAACAATGCCAGTGTTCCCTGGGTCACTGGTGGTGAAGAACTGCTTCATGGCCATCTGCCTGTCCTCGCTCATGGACTTCAGCTTTCCCACAATGGTGGAGACGTTAGCTTGGGGAAACTGGGGGGAGCACCGTTCCTTATGAAAGACACTAAGCAACAACTTTCTTGCAAACAAATATGTTAAGTAAACAGTGGGTGAAGCGCACAGCTACAGTGCAGGGAAGCTGCAGTGTTTTGTCAAGTGGATTCTGAATGTTGCGCATTTGGAAAATGTGTTTTGTGTTAAGATGGTGGTGTGAACCCACAGCTGAAGCCTATGTAATGCAATAAGTCTGCAGGAACATTTTGAGGAACCAAGAAACAGCGGGGAAATGTAATAAAATACGCAGCAGAAGGCTGAGGAGCCTCTCTGTTGCAGCATGAATTCTGTGGAAGTGCTGGCAGTCAGACATTTTGCTGAACTTTGAGGCAAGCAAACCCTAACAGGAAAAGTCAGTCCTATATTACCCTGCAACCAAAGGTATAAGTACATTTTTTGTACTCAAAATAAAGGGAATTAAGCATCTGCTCAGCTGGTACATGAATACAGCAAAATTTCTTACAGTTCATCTTGACAAGAAAGAATATTCCTGCACAAAAGGAGAAAAGCAGTAATGTAAGTGAAGTAGGGAAGGGAAGTTAAGAAGGAAGGTGGAGAAGTAAAGACCCAGAGACCCTCCCTACCTCCTCCGCGTGCTCCTCCATGTACCTCAAGGTGTACTCATCAGCATGGAGCAGCTGGAACTCATGCTGGTGCAGACACAAGTGGGCACCAACGTACAAGTCCTGGGCCTGAAAGTACTGTGACGGCTCACTCTTGAATACCTCCTGACCTGGCTTCTTCACCCGCTGCCTCTCCAGGAACTTGCCACCAAGCACTCCTGAGGCCACAGGCACCGTGTATGGGTGGGGTGGAGGAGAAACATCAGATCATCACCCTGATATAACACTGTTTCCCATATTATTGGGAGATTACATTAAGGAAGGTTACAGCTGCTGTCTACTCGAACGATCCAGGGTGCAACCCTACTCCCTGCTCCAATGCCAATGAGAAAGTATTTACCCTAAATCCAGGAAAAATTACTCAACTGTATCAACGTGTAAATAACTGCAAATAACTTAATGTTTTAAGTTTTGGGAAGAGTACAAGAACTGAATTATCATTTAGATTGATTCAAGTTATGAGAGAAAGTTATGAGAGAAAACATTGAGTCTTGCTCTTAAACATGAAGCCTGAGAAACTTATCAGCATCCACAGATCAGACATCTTAGACAACGATAATTGCATGAACATAGAGACCAGGGCCGACCTTTGCACCGTCCAGACACTTAGGCCACAGGCTGTGATATTCACAGACTCTCTTCAAGCTACCAAGCTGTGGAATGAGCCTCCTGTCCTCATCTGGTCTGCTCCTGGTCTCCTGACCTTCAGCTTCCTCTTGAAGTCCAACGTCTTTGCACGACTCACTGGCAGTATTTAGCCTCCTCTCCCCTGCGACACTCAGGTCTTTACTAAATGCATCTGTCTCACTGGGCTCTTACTGAGATCTGTTTGTATTACCTTCATATACTTTGTCTTATTTTCTTATGCGTAAAAGTTTTACTAATTTCACCCATTTGTCTTTTTTTAACCATGTCTAACTGATTGTTTACTATACCTCGAAGATCTAACATCTTCTAACATCTGAACTACCTTGAGTTCACAAAGGAAGTAACCTTGACAATTGGTACTACTACTACTACTACTACTACTACTAATAATAATAATAATAATAATAATAATAAGTAGCAGGGTGCAGGTGTTGTACCTGAGTTTCTCTGGGGTGGTTCAAACACGGAGATGGTGTCATCACTGAAGTAGAAAGAAATTATGAAGAGCCTCTCCTTGTTGATGGGGTCATCGGTCACCATTCTGCCCACAAATCTCAACACGTTGCTGACCAGACCCTGCCTGAGCGAAAAAAAGATGCAAAACATTCACATAAACCAATAAAGGCAAATTATGACAAAAAAATGCATGCTGTGCACTCACACACGATGGAGAGGCCATTATAGGAGCACAACTTAGAAAAAAGCCTTTTCATTCATGCACAAAAATTGTGCTCTTCACTACAGTACAGGGAAAATTTACACTGATTGGTTGGACTCTTTATAAAGCCTGATGGTTGCTGGCAGAATGACGTCAGGTTGCTGGTACAGCATGACTGGAGCAGTTTGTGGCTGAAGAAGCTGCTGACCGCACCTACAGAAACATCACTGCCAGAGATGACTGCATGAAGGTACCACCTATTCCAAGAGGCTGCCAGAACATCTGCACCAATGACCTCTAACTCCAAAGGCCTTAAGCTTCCTTAGCAGTGAAGTTCACTCTGGCCTCAGTGCTGCTACACCACCCCAGATTGCCATCCAAGTATACCACTGGCTTCAAGTAAATCCCCAGCACCTCCATCAAGTTCACAGAGTACAGTAAACCTTCACAACTCACTCCTCCTCAAATCCACCACTGTCTTTTCACTCACCTTGGTCTATATATAAAATGCAGTTGGGACAACGAAGAACAGATGCAGGTGGCTGAGAAGATAAGTGATACTGGTTGGTATAAAACCTTGAAAGTGTGTAAGTTCTGCGAAAAGCCCCATGTTTTTAAATGCTCCTCCTCAAAGGGTCTCTGCTCCCTACCTGTCTTTTTCCATAAACTTCCGCAAGTCTTTGCAGGGGACCTTGGGAAGCAACCCCTGGCAGGAGCAGAGGGAGTCCTCCTCAGAGCCAAAACCATTGTAGGGAGGCACTGGCCTGTCGGCCCTGGAGGCCAGGGGGGGTTGGTACTGCACTCGTGTGAAGTCTTCTGCAAAATCCAGGCAAAGACACGGAAGGGAAGTTGGAAGGGGGCTGAGACAGGAGTCCATGTAACGAAAGACAGTGACCTTCTCACCGCAGAAAATCAAGCCGGGTTTCCATCAGCGCTGCCTGTCATACTGTCACTGAGCAGCTCCTTTTACATTATGTGTAACTAATGCAACTGGGACCGTCAACCAAGCTGCAGCAGGAGGACACAAGTCCACCCGGCTGCCCGCCTGTCTCATGTTACTGCCACTGTGAAGCATCATGTCCTCTTTGCATCCCACCCAATGAAGATAAGAAGGCAGGACAATCGGTCAAACGTGCATCAGAGACAGATGGGTCTGAGTTCTTGCCCTGTCACAGCCCATTGTGAATGCCAGCACGTTCCTACTCTGCTAAAGGAATAAATGAGCTGTTTTTCAGTCCAAACAGTTCAGACAGAACTGCCTACTGTATTTTCAGCTAACCTTCTTTGCAGTCCTTGGTGGCAGGCCAGAAATTTTCGCTAGGAGAAATGCAGACACGGTTTTCTGGATTTTGTAAAGCAATTTTTTCCTGAGTTTTTGCACATGCATCTCATCTGTCACTCTGTGACCAATACTTATATCCGTGATGTTATTTGCATCAGTGGTCTCTGAAGCTGGTTTCTATTTCATCTGGAAAGGACAGAATGTTTAATAGCATTACAACTTAATAAATCTGACTTTTATTTAAAATGCTGAAAAGTGCGCCCTCTGCTGGTGACGTACACTTACCTGCCAGTCTGAAAACATTTGGCTTTTAATGGAAGTTTTTCCTATTTCTTCAGTCAAAACTCAACCAAAGACTTGGCTGTGTACAATTTAAAATGCACCCAGAATATAAGTATGACTATGATAAAAAAAAATTTTAAAAAAAACCTTTGATTGACCAGGTAGGAAAAATTGGGATGAAATTTCTAACTCAAATTGACCAGCAAGCCAGATGTTTTTTTTTTTTATTTTGTAGCTGCAGCCACATTTAAAAGCTTAATCACCGCAAATGAATAAATTAACATTACATTGTAATGCAAATGGACAAAGTTGCTATGCATACAAATTCACAGTAAAGGGATTAAAAATACGCAGAAAATGTTTGGCCCGGGAGAGTTCTGGTAGATGCTGAGACAATAAGGTGACAAACATAGGGCCTTGGTGACATCCAGCATAGTCAGTTGTCATCTCCAATTGATGAGACCGAGCAACCGATATTCAAAGGAAAAGGAAGACTTTCAGAAAGAGATCAACGCAAAAAGTCAAGCCAAACTATGGAACGATAAATGAGCTGTATTTAAAGAAAATTTCTTTTATGCCTCCCGTCCTTGATGTGCAATTTGCTGTTATTTTTGTGTTATAATTATACTTTGCTTAGGAGACACGATTATCCCAGTTTAAAGTTATACTCTTTTGTACCGGCAAGTTTTTTCATGGCAATAATTCAACTCAACAGTAGGTCCCCAATCAGGCAGTGGGGTTAACAGTTCTTATGTTAAACTCCCCAAACAGCTTTCTAATTTACACACACGTTCTTTAATGAAGATTAAATCCATCCATTCAGCCATCATCTTTAACCACTTTATGGCAGACAAGGTTGTGGTGGCCCAAAGCCCATCCTGGATGCCAAGCTATGGAACTTCACCTTGGATGGGATGCCAGTCCATTGCAGGATGGCCACACACACACAGAGGCCAGTTTAGAGTGACCTAGTAAACTGAAACACATACATTTGGACTGTGGGAGGAAACCCACAAACACAGGGAGAACATCCAAACTCCATACAGATCGAATTGGATTTGAACCCACAACCAAACAGCCTAGGTGCTGTGAGGCTGCAGCACTATTCAGTATGTGAAGAATAAATATAATTTTTAATCTGGATTTAGGAGGCTGCTTTGGCAGCTTGCCACTGAACTACACAGGGTGACTCACCAACACCGTACTTGGTGCGGTAGAACTGCTTGGTGAAGTTGTCACAGTCGCACAGAAGCACCTTCCGGCCCCAGACGCTGATGAACTCTCCCAGCTTCAGGTCGCTGTGTGTGTAGAACTCCTCCTTGATGGCACCCGTCTACACACAGAGTCATTCCTGTTTCTCACAGCTCTGCTCAGCCTTGCAGGTACACTCCCCAGAAATCGGGGGACACATGCAAAACTGGATGACGTCACCCAGCACTTGAATGGTGCTCGTGTGAACAACAAACTTTATCCCAGCAAAGCTCAACTCTGTGATTTGTACTTGTCATATCACTACTTAGTATGCAAGATCTTGAGAGGAGATTCAGACTTCACCTACTTTCAGGCAGTCCAGGATATAGCGCCCACCATGGCCTGATGGCCCAAAGACGTTAAGCACAGTTCGGTCTGTCACTTCTCCAGGCTGATGCTGCACAGCAGGCGCACACTGCTCAACCAAGACAGAAAACAAAAAGCCAATAAATTCTCTTATTTTACTCAGGGGAGGGATGATAAGATTTTGGTGAGATGACATCACAGGGTTTTGGGCTAGATGGTTCTAGGCTCAGGTCCCAAGCTGATTACTGCTGCTATCGCTTTTAAATTTGGACTTATTCAAATAACACCTGTTACTCACCTTTACCAAAGAAAACAACATATAACAGATACAATTCTGTTTATCTTTAAGATGTCCATCAGCAAAGGCGGATAATATACTATTTGAAAATAGCTGTTCTGTCACTGTGACTCAGGACCCAGTCGCTGCTGCGTGGGGTGGTTGGAGCGGTGCTTCAGGAAAACTGGATATTATAGCAGCAGTGTCATTAGAGGGAGGCTGATCTGCAGGGGAAGAAGTTCATCTGCCAGAAGGAGGAAGGTTCACATGCGGTAAGGCCCAAGGAGGATGGAAAAGATGCCTGTAGAGCTGCTAGTGCCCTAAGCTACAGTCCTGGTCTACAGCCTGCCTTTCTTCACTGGAGGCAGCAGAATAAACTGACTATGATACTTTTCACATAAGCCCATTCTCCTGGCTTCATTTGCAGTAATTCGTACCATTTGTACTGTTTACCATTTATTTATTTCCTCACTGAACTATTGTCTTTCTTGAATATTTTGCAAAATTAAATATACTTTATAATTGCTTCAAAGATAAGAGAGTCCTCCTGGTTGGCTTCCACTCCTCTCTACCCCCCCAGTACACCTGACTGACTAACTGACCTGAAACATATATTTGGACTGTGGGAGGAAACTGAGGCATTAAACAGACAAAAGCTTTTGTACACAAACACAAAAGCCAGGGGAGAGATTATGGAGCATGAAGGAGACACAAGCAGTGGCATTAGGGAGATTTGGTGCGAGCCTCTCAGTTGGCTTCCTTCTATGACAGAGGTCAAGCCAGTGTGTGACGAGGCAGTCAGTCTATGACACAAATCTACAAAAATGGTTTTATTTGGTAATTCCCTCTCATAATTCATCAAACCATTATAGTTTTATTTTTAGATTTATTCTGTTGTTTGTGAGTGACAGGGTGGCACAACTTCTAGCCTGCGAGTTCAAACATGGATTTATACTTTGTTGTAGTGCTTTAAAAAGCTGCTTTTATTATTCTCATTACTCTACCCACTCAGTAGTGGTGGAATTAAATGTCCACAGCACAATAAAATGTAGGGCTCAATGGTTAAGAATTGTAATTTCTCTGTGCAGAAAGTAACAGCCCACCAGGACCTGAGGTTCACAACTTGGTTCCCTCCAGAGGACACAGAATGGGTCCATGCTGAGACTAATAGTTTCTAGAATAAATGGCACCGCAAGGGAGGATTTAGTTGCTGGAGGCAGTGAACCCAACACAACTTCTGTCTGCACCAGTGTCTCCCAAATATCTGAACCCGTCTCTTGTTCCGTCTCACCTTAGGCAGCCTACTCCTGTGCAGGAACTTGGGTACAGTGTCACGGCCTGAGTTAGGGTAGTTAACCTCACGGATTTCGATGGTGTCATCTGCCAGAAAGTAGTGCAGAATGAGCTCATGGGGGCCGCCAAATGTGTTCTCCAAGTCATCCCACAGACAAAAAAAGCGCAGCACATCCCGGTCGTGCTCCAGGAACTGCTTCAGCGTGTCCTGCCTCTCATATGGTCGCAGTGGCTTCATGTCCTCCTCCATCTGGTGAGGCATCAGTTAGCCAAGTCAAGACAGCATCCTTGGGGCGGTTGGCTCCAGTAAAGGCCACACCCACTCACCTGTTTGCGGAGTTTGCTGTATGCATCCTCTGGAACAGCGGAGGGAGGGTTGAGCCGAACCCCCAGTTTCTGAAGAAAGGTGCGTGTGAAGGGGTCGCAGTCAGTGATTCTGAAGGCACGGGAATGCAGCACGATGTCCTGGTTCAGGTTGAAATGGTACACATTGTAAAACTGGTCTTCATTTGGAGCGGGGAGGGTGGCCCGTTGCCGGCGGATCAGGGTTCCTGATGAGGAACATGGCATCAGAAGCAATCATATTCTCAGCAGAAACTGAGCGGGTTCCTCTTTCAAGTTCCATGTGCCATTTGGACTGTTACCTTGTGGAATCCCGCTGTTCTTAACTGGGGGCTCCACAACCTGTATGGTGTCATCCTCCAGGTAGAAGTAGATCTTACACTTCCTAAGCCTGTATGTCTCCTCTGGCCTCTGGGTCACAGCCTCTTGGAAGTGGGCATGAAAGCAGAGCACCTGTAGACCACATCACAAAAGCGACAGAGGTTAGCCTACGCAACACATTTCCACACAGGAAACATTTTGTTTGAACACAGTTACCTGTACCACATGGGTAGGACAAAGGAGCAGATCAAATATATTTATTGCAAATGTATTCAAGGTAAAGGAAAACAGAACCTATAACTACATTTATCAAAAGGAAGCAATGGAAACAATTATATTTAATAGATCCTCAAATAGTCATTATCCATAGTTATGACTGTTCAAACAAATGAGAAGCAAATATGGGAACCTGTTTGTCAAAGGCCAGCCATGGGGGGCTCAGACTATCCTCTCCCTGAGGGAATGTGGGGTATCTTGGCTGGATGTGGGCTTTCTGCTGACCTGCCATCATGGGAACTCCACCAGAGTAGTCAAAGTGGTGGGCTTTGTGGAACTTCTGTCTTCCCAGCTGGAAAAATATGGAAAGGATGAAGAGGCCTGGTTCCCCACCAAAAATGTTGAATTTGTTAACATTCACATCAGCACAGTGGGTAGAGTGAGGAGGATATTAATTCAGCACTGAAATTCTGTTCTGTTAAAGGCATGCTGACCAGTGCAGCCCTCCTCTGTCTTGAAACTGGCACTTTACTACTACTGGGAAGCATCTCCCTGGTAACAGTTGGCTACACCCCATATATGTAAAACCATGTATATAAAACCAACCCCATTTTCAAAGCGCATGTATGAAACAGACCAAGGCCACAAACAGTGCGAATAAAAGATGCATTACTAAAATAACCCCTCCCACTTATGCAAATTAACAGTCGAATTATAAAATACAGTATAGAGTAGAGCTCAATTCCTATAGAGGCTCCTAGGTGTAGCAAAAGCTTCTGGGTAATTTCTATTATATCATTAGGGAGAAGTCTTTATTTAATGTTTTAGATAACCGATTTTACAATGATTTTTCCGGTGATAAAGCTAGGCGTTCTTAGCGCATTAATTTAGCAGTGCAGCAGAAGGTGGGATTCGAACGTGGAACCTTCAGGTTGCAGATGCGCTTTAACTATAGTCGGCATTTAATTTTACATTCCCTGACGTCAGATACGTACAGAACGGACGAGGAAGCGGCACCGCTTTCGCTCAGCAGTTGACTGCATGACTGCAGTATTTTAGATCGATACCGCGATGCGCTTATTGTTGCCTTCTTGCCTTCACAACATAAACCAAAACCAGATAACAGCACGGCAGCCGAGCTGTGCCTTGACCACCCGGCGCAAGGGTGCTGGTCGCGTCCCCCCATTTGTGGCTGCTCATAGCGGCTCTCCACCTTCTCCCCCGGCGTACCAACACACACGACCAAAACGGGGGTCACTTACGTTCTTATTTGGACAGTGTCCCAGCAGCAGGGGTCGCGCCATGTCGGAGAGGGGCACGGCGCCACTGACGGAGAGGATGGAGCTGCTGGAGACGGCCGTGTTTACAGCCGTTGCTTAGATACAAGCAAGGGGACACGAGGCACCGCCTGCTACCCACGTGGCTGGAAATGTTACACCCCAAAGCTGCTTAAGCACAATGCACAGTGCGTTTTAAATGTATTGTTATATCTATATGTCATAAGATACTGACCTTTGAAAAGACAAAGAAAATTTAACACTGTATAAGGACATCTACAATTTTATTTTTAGACATAAGTTAAAATAAGTTAAAACAAACGGCTATTTGATGAACACAGAAAAAAACATTGCACTTATATTCATTGTGATGAGTTTTCACCTTTAAATAGGCAATGCATTAATGAACTACACCTGACATTAAGACACAGTTTGAATGCAGCTGATAGTACACGTAATGAAATGTCAGTTTCCTACACATAATCAGACAGGACTTTGTAACCAAGGTGTCATCCTCTTCATGGCAAGTAAAGAGTATATATAAAGTATTATATGCAGATGTGAGGACTAAGGCCCATCCAATATACAGTACTCAGCTAGTTTGCATGTGCTGTGTTGCTCTTTGTCTGGTGGTTTTATAATGGTAATTCTAGAGGCACGGTATGTGGGGAGGGGAGGGATGAGGTGACTGGATCATCAGAGAACATTGCTCCAGCGTTGTGTTCAGGTCTTGCCCCCAGGGTCCCAGCACATGCCTGGTTCTCTCATCTTCCCAGTCGTGGCCAGGAAGGAATCCTGCACAGCTGTAACAGGGTCTTGTGCGTAAGCGAAACTCCAGAGGATTTGTCCAATGGTCACTAGCAGGCTTTTAGGAGGCCAGTCCGAGCAAGAATCCTCCAACAAATCCACTGGAGAGGACAATGTTCCTCTTCACAAACTCTGTGGCCTGCAAAAAGCATTGTCAACAGAAGTTGGACTATTAAAGACAAAAAACAGGATAATAAAAAGATAAATATAAACTGACCTTTGGCTGTGTTGAGACAATTTAAGACTGATGACTGAACAGTTTCACTTTAAAAAAAAAAAAAAAAAAAAAAAACATACAAAAAAAAACTTCTACACATCAGATTTATCATAGATGAACAGGAGATGCACACTCCTCTTGTGCTTCTGTGTACTCCTGTCTGATATTTTTTTCAGAAAATGAAAATACAATAAAAAAAATAAATAAATGGGAAAGGGTATCCTGAAAAACCCATAAAGCAAATGTGTGAAAAAGCAGTGTATAAAGTTCAGCTGCGTTTATTATGTCTCTTAAGCAGCTACACAAATGAGAAACAATTGCACCAAAAATATTACTTCACTGTCACATTTTCAAAATCGCAGAAAATAGCTCGTAAAAAGAATAAAAGGGCTGCTTTCTCATGGAGGCTTGCTCTATCATTCTTTAGTTTGGTATAATTTATTTTTTCTCACACCTGATTATAATATCTTCAATTACTAAGTATTGTACCTTGGGGTTTGCATATTTTTGTACTTGCACTGATTCATATTTAACTGTTTTTGTAGTATAGCATGCATCAGTTTATGTAATGTGTACTTAGGACAAAACTCTTAAAAAATAATGGACTGAATCTGATTTTAAAAGATTTCATATAAATATGGCCTCAAAAATACTATGACATCTGATGTACTACATAATGCTTTCAAGCAGCCTTGTACACTGCATCAAAAATGTTAAAAGTGTGACTAGATCTGTCCAGCTTATTCAAAAGACACTTCTCTCCTACTATGAATTTCTTGACAAAAACATTAGCATAATTCCTGGGTAACATTTAGAAACATTAAAAGTGCAAACAATTGTAAAACCTGACATTACCTCTTCAATAAATGTATTTATCTCTGGTGCAGCTTTATTAGCCTTCTTCTTTAGGCATTTCTTTGCTTTATTAACATCCTTTTCAACTTTCTTCCAGTCAACTTGCACATAGCCGCTGTGATTTGCAATCTGTAAGATAAGAAACTGGAGGATTCAGCTATACATATTTTATTGACACCTGTGTCCAAGATTACTTACTCCCTGAACCGTGGTTGAAACCACAGTCCCAGAGCTGTGAGGCACCAGCACCCCCTACAACAAGGTTATGAAATGGAAAAATGCCCAAAAAAAAATCAAGAGAAAAATTTCTAAAATTTGCATGAAATCCACTAAAAGCTTAAAAAGCTAAAAAAAAAAAAAAAAAAACTATAACTTTCAAAATGTAGTGTTGCATTAAAATCAGCAATTAAAACATGCTTTTGTGATACATTGTATTCTATAGTTACCTGCAGTAGAAGGAATCCTCCACCCACAGCTGTGGCTGCAATCTTCCCAACCCTCTGAAACAGATATCCTGCACACCTTGAAAATGTAAATAAGCTGTTAATTTGGGATATTTTGCACCAAGAAGACAAATCATTCATACTGGATTACAGCTAAGCAAGGTTTTGTTTAAGAAAAGCAGATCCATGCATTGTTATTGAACTGTTGCATCCTGGTCAGGGTCACCTGGATTCAGAGACCATCTCGGAATCACCGGGCAGTACGATGGGAATCTACACTCTGGATAGGATGTCAGCTCATGCTGGCAAAAAACGAATTTTATTGTGCTATCCTGTTGGTTAAAATCTTGTAAGACTAAACACTTTAGGTCTCAGAATCTACTTTCCCTTCTACACAGACATTTGCGAATGAAGGGAGACCACATACCAGCCTGTCACTCCGCCCATCATGATCTGTGTGGCCACAGAGTACTTCTCCACAATGGGGCCCGAATTGTTGCCGAAAACACGGCTCCACCACTGGTGATTCCTGGCAAAGTCTGTCAAGTTCATTGCTTCTAAAGAGTCTTCGTCGCTGTCGACAGCCACACCTGAAGAGACGGAGCCAAAGGAAAAATCAAGGCTTTTACACCACATTCTCCAGCAAAACAATTCCACTGATACAATTTTATTAGTAGAGTTTAACTATAAAGGCAATATTCTTACAGGATACAAGATGATTATTTTTGTGAAAAGAAGCACACCAAATACCCAAGATTTATCACAGTCTAATGGAAATTAATTCAAGAAGCAGGCATGCAGTTTTTTTGACTAAAATGAAGCCACCACATCAGCACTGTTTGGAAAGCTCCATCATGGAAAGGCAGCTCGAAAGAAGCTGGTTAGTTTGTTAAAATCACGTTCGTATTATGAAACATTTATTTATTCATTCATTCGGGTTTTCGGTTGATAATGGCACTCGTTTGTTTGTCATTCTTGTTGTTCTCAAACTTATGTAACTATATAGACAATTTCTTACATTGTATACATATTAACCGAGTAGTTAACGTGTAAGTTAAGAAGTACTACGTTATCACTGTTGTCTAAATATGAAGCAACGCCGCAAACAAACTGCAAAGCCAATAGCGGCTGCATTCGCAACCAACGTTATCGTTTTCCTGGGCAATTCGCATCCCAGTTTTAGTGAGCTTTAAACAGCTGACAAAGCTTAAAAACCTTTAAAGACAATGACGTTAACTGACATGTCATGACAACAGTTAATTGTTGTACTACTAACTACTGAAACCCTCACCTCCCCTGTGCTCCGCCATTTTGCAGTAAACACTGATGACGACATTCACGCGGCAACTGCTTCCGTCAGCTCTGCCCCTTGTGACTTATGACGTCACAGTTAAACACACACACACACACACACACACACACACACACAATGGCCGTAAAACAGTCCCCTACGTGAAGACTATTCTTTTAACGCGCAGTATACTCAACTTACGAAAACTGCTATTTGAATAAATGGATGGTATTGGTTTCCTATGAAAATGTGTTTTTGATGTAGAAAACACAGGATACCTGTCACACCTAAACAATTTGCAGTAGTTGTGGACGATGGTTTTTCCATCTTATTCTGAGAAAAACTGGAAATATTCAACATACCAGATGTTCAAGTATGGTGTTGCTAAATGGTGTCCACATTTCTGAGAAGAAATTCAGCAATGTTTTCTTGAGGGCAGTATATAAAGGCATTTCCATTCAAACTTCTGGGTGAGTTTTATTGCCAGTTGGTGGCTCCATACAGAAATGCAGGTCACTTTCATTCCACTTCTGACTAATATGCAATTAAATAAATTGTATTTGCAACAGGAGGGTTAAATGTACTTTGTTGGTTTTAGGTCAGACTTTGACTAGATGCTCCATAACTAATTTTGTTTTGTTTTTTTTCAGTCATATAAATGCTGATTTGTTTGTTGTCTTACTAAATGACCCAACTCACAGACTGAAGACCTGACCCTCTTCTTTTGAATTTTCTCATTCATAGGGAAATTCATGGCTTCTTCAGCTTTAGCAACTCACCCGGGTCCTATATCAACAAAACATCCTGTCACACTGCCACCAGGATGTTTGACTGTTGGTAGAAGGTTCTTGGTTTGAAACTCAGTGTGTGTGCGTGAGACTGTCCTGCAGTGTACTGTCCAGCATGCAATCTCCCTCATACATGTATATCTAGGGTAGATTCCAGACCACCATGACCCAGCAATGGAGAAATGATTTCTGATAATGGATGAATGAAATTACTAGAGTTTTACAGAGCATTTTTATTTATTGCAGTTTTAAATAAGGCTTTACAAAACCTTACCCAGCCGGAAAAAGTTGAAGGACATCTGTATAAAGCATTTGACATCTGGACTCAACTGTGTAAGCTGAGGAGTCCCTGTACTTGATAAAACGTTTTTGTTTAACAGGAAAAAGTAATTTTAATTACAAGTAGACTCTGACCTACAGCAGGAGAATGTGTTAAAAAGAAATATCAATTAAATTTTCAGTGAGGATTAGAGCTTTTATTTGGATAGAAGAGCTTGAAGGCAACACAAAATCATTACAGCAATGTAATTTACTACATGAAAATGTTCCCATATTTAACATTTGCCAAGGACACTTCCTTTGAATTTTCACGTTTTTTCTGACAAGGCCCATGTGCTGGAAGGGGAGGAAAGATGATGGTTGATACTGGGAAGCAGCCAACACCTTTTGAAGTGGCAGGTTGGCACCAACTCAAAACTTTTGATTGACTTCATAAAGCTGGGTGCACAGCCTGTCCTGACATCATCCTTTGTAGCTTCCCTGCTTCAGCAGAATGGCGACTGCCACTGCTGTCTGCGATGAAAATGGTCTCAGCAGCCTTACCCCAAAGCTTTACTGAATCCATCTTGGCTGCCTGTGCTTGTGGATATCTTTTAAAAATTTTCCTCTGCATTAATATATTGAACTTTTTGTAGCAGGAGAAGTGACCAGGCCTTATTCTGCCATTCTGCTCATTCTGTTATCATTGTTGGTCATCATGTGCAGCTACCTGCACTTTTTGAGATGACACTCATATTAAACGATCAGTTGCCACTTGGTACTTCCAATAGTTTCTGAAAAATAGTAACAAATGAGAACTTTAAACTGAGAAAAATAATCAGCCAGAGAGCATAAAATAATAGGCAAAACTTTTTCAAAACAAAATCCTAGGCAACTACACAATTTTATTACATTCTATAAAAATGTTCTCTGAAGTTTTCTGATAAATTCCTCCAATTATTTTCAAATTACATTCAAGGACAGTGAAAATGAATGCATGCATTACATGCTATTTTTCTCTAGAACCAGTTTGAATAAATGAAATCCATTTCTTTGTGCTTCACAAATTTTTAGCTCTAACAATGTCTCCTATTGAGGTTGTGGGCGAAAGTGATGGCCATGGTTGCGTTGCTTGACTCTGGTCATCTGCTGTACATGGCCTCCTCAGTACAGGCAGTGAGAGAATGCCATGCACCAACATTATGCTATACAGTATTATGCTAATATCATGTGTACTATAAACGATTCAAGGAGACTCAATACAACTTAAGAGCAAATGGCACAGCCTCTTACAAAATAAAGCAAGCAGGTTCACGTTACACAACATTATGCATTTAGCTCAAAGTGGACTCTTAGCATCATGCAGTATATGAGGGGTACATGGAATACAGAGATTTCCTTTGATATATCAAATATATATGCAGTGCAGACATTTTATTAAGAGTTAGTGCAAGGGCAAGAGTAAGTCCCAGCTTATCTGCCCTGGCTGTCTAGGAGAGACTTGAGGAATGGAGGCCATGGAGGCTGCATGTAACTGTTTTGTGGCCTGGCCAAGGCCAATGTCAACCTAAAGGCAATTCCAACCCTATCCGGTGAAACTCAAATTCATCACATTCCAACTTTAAAGGAGTAATGAAGTGGCATATTGACATCAAACCCATGCAAATAGGGGGGTGAAAAGGGCCCAGAAATGTATGGAATTTAACATGAGAAACATTGCATATTAATGTAACTCTGAGTTGATAGACAAACGTATTCTTAACATGACAAAGCTGAACAGAGACCAATTGGATGCTTTAGTGTTTAGGGGCAACAGGTCAACTTCCGCAGTGATAAAGAGTGAGCGCTTACTGCGATACAAAGTAAAACAATGCTATCTTGGTAAGGGCCAGGCTTCAGAGAACGGGCTCGAATGAATTTAGTTTAATTAAAAATGAAGGGTTAAATTGGTCACCCCTGTGTCCGACGCCCGTGGATCAAGTTTCACTGGCAAAAATTAAAACAACAATACAATCGTTCAATAAAAGGGACAAATAACTGTACAGAATCATCACGAAAACTATTAAAGAAAGACCTTTCGAAGAGACTTAAGAATGTGAGGGTTTCTAACGAGGATGTCCAAACCAATAGTGAGACTTTTTTCCTACAGAAAATAGGACAGCGCCTGCAACTGCCTACATCTATATGTGGAGGTATATACATACATATGAGACATGAAGCAATCTAACTTGTTGCTTATAATCGAACGTAGGCCAATAACATTTAGAATTACATCCAATAAGATATCTTAAAATACATTACGTCATAATTATTTCCGAAGTACATCAAATGAAAACAGCTCCTCTTAAGGACGTAAAGTTGACTGTGTCTTTTTGTCACCCGCCCCTTAGTAAGTTTGTGTGAGAGTTGAGAGTCTGGAGAAAGGGCCCCGAAGACAGGGGCGGTCACGTGCCTCCATGGCGACAGCACTATTGGCTACGCAAAGAGGAGAGGGCGTTCCCTCGGCGGCGGCGTGGGTTCGCTTGTGTGACACAATTACAACAACTTTGAGCCAGTGGTTGGGGGAAGTTTGTGATATAACCAAATAAACCCCGTTTGAAAGGAGCTGCACAAGCAGCGTTCCATGCATCATACGGCGTTGAATGCATACAGTACTTTGTACAAAACAATGTAAAAAGGGAAATGATTTGGAGGGCTTCTCGTTTTCCTAGAGGATTTACAATCGCTTCTGCATATTAATCCTGAGGAAAAAGTTGCTTTCCGTCATTTGTTTTCGCTCGTTTGGAAAAACAAAATCGGCGGACTTCCCCGCTTACTTCGCCGCTGCGTTTCCATGAAATCGTGCGGAGTGTCGCTCGCCGCCGCCGCCTGCGTTTCTGCTCGGAGTCTCGGCGCTGCTGGTGATGAGGAAAAGAAAATGGCGGCGGGAAAAGCGAGTGAACCCGAGGAGGACTTTCCGAGGCTGACGGCGCAGGAGAGGGACAGCCTGGCCGCAATAGACAGGTTGGGAACGTGGAGCTGCGCGAGCTCCTGCCGCTTTCTCGCGGTTTTCGCGCGCGCATCCGCACGTTTCGAGCGCGCGATTGTCCCGCGTTCGCGCGCCCTGAGTAACGCGGAGCCGCCTGTGTTTGTCTTGTGTGCTTTTGCAGTTCACTGTTTGGATTTCAGCGGCTTCATGAAGATGGCGCCAGAACGAAGGCCTTGCTGCTGAAGGTATGTTAAGGAGCGCGCTAACCGGTCCTTCCGCCCCTCCCCGATTCATGCGTCCGACCATGGGACGTGTGGCTGGGCTGCCTGTCGTCAACTAGCTTTCTGAGCTCACGGTTGCACCCGCTCGGGGGGTCCGACAGCTCCGCAGCGCCAGTTGCCTGGCGCTCTCGCCTCCCGGCCGTCTCTTGGTGGCGGTTGTTCGTATGACCGCGCAGCGGAGACCCGCCACACACACACACGCACGCACGCACACACACACACACACACACACAAACACAGCCCGGACCCCCGTGGAGGCTGTGGGCGCGTAACGTTGCACTGGCGCCGCCGAGGTGTTGACACTACACTGTGCAGCACGTTCATGTGGCCCAGGTGTGTCCACACACCGCTCCGTGCGAACCAGCTGGCCTCAGCTAATGGTGCAGAAGTGTGTTTTAAAGTACGAATATCATTTTAAAGTGTACAGAGCAGTGAAAAACAGATTGGCCGATACAAGGCCGTGCTTTTGTACTGGTGGCCGAGTTGCGTTCGTTTGTCCGTGTGGAGCTGCAGTCAGTGGCCCGTTCGTCACTGCGCAGAGCGCGTGCTGCGTCCGGGGTTCTTGCACGCGCGCTTTCGAGCTCACGGCGCCCGGTTCGCTGGTAATGGCTGCTCCCGGCGGCCCAAGATGGCGGGACGGCGGCGGGGAGCTAGAGGCGCGCGGCCCCTGGTCAGCGTGAGCTCGCAGCCCCTCGTCCGTCCATCGCAGTGCGGCGCGGACCCTCGATGCACTTGGCGCCTTTTGTGTCTGGCAGGGCGCGTTCACGGGCGACTGCATCCTTGCCTCTTGCATTATTATTGTTATTATCATCATCATCATCGCTGTAGTCATCACAGTCATCATTATTGTCGTTACTGCCAGCGTCGACCTCACCCTCATTGCCGTAGTCATCAGGTACCATCATTGCCATCACCGTGTTCAGCCTTATTGTCATATCAGTAACATGTTCTTCATCACCATCGTCAGTGCCCTCATCATCAGTCATTTTTAGCGTTCTAAGACTTCAGCATTTGTCATGGCGTTCATCACCACCACCAGGAACCTCATTACATTAACATCTTCACCACCACTGTTGTTGACATCACGTTAGAATCCTCATCAGCACCGTGATAATTACCTTAATGGATCAGTCGCCATCATCGCCACAACCACCATGTTCATCACCCCATCATCACTGCATTAACATCATCACATCAACGCTACATCTTCATCACAGCCACAATTGTTAACACTGTCAGGAATACAATGATGATGATAGGAGTGATGCTGGCGTTGATTATAAACTGCTCCCGAACAACTTAACATGCAAGTTGCCAGCAAAATGGTGGTGTTGGACTAAGTGACTGCAGTGTCTGTACTTGGTTGGCGGTAACATGATGATGACTACGATGACCATCACCACGAGCATCAACATGAGTTTTCTTAGATGTTTTTGAGCACCTAGTGAACTTCTGGATGTTCACCAAGCCTGTGCACTGTGAGGTTTACCACATTTGGGAGTGTGGGTAAAACTGCAGTACGGCTACAGGTGGTCTTGGGTACCTGTGACTACAGAAATGCTAAAACTAACGTATACATATGCATTCAGTAAATAAACTGTACTGTGATGCTCCACTTTTACGGATTTCATATTTGCTGGAATAAAACTATTTTTTATTTTTTCCCCACAATAGATCTGAATATATTTCATTTGGTTCAGGAGCTGATAGTTTATTCAGACATTATTAGTCTTTGGTTCTGTACACTGGGTAAATGTGAAATATTTTACTCATGTTTCCTTTGTCACACGGCGGTCCAAGCGTTGTAATTAGTTAATTTGGCCAAAGTAGCTGTCAGCTGTAGTCTTGATGCAGATCTTTGGACAGCGATGACAGTGCAACACAATGATTTACAGTGATGACCATGAGATGCACCTGTGTGGAGGCTGGGCAGAGGTCCTTGCAGCGAGTCTTGACTTTGTGTTCAAGAACTGCCTGTCAGGTCACTTTCTTCACTTTTTTTTTTTTTTTTTTTTACACACACAGCCTTTGTCCCAGGAAGCAATGCTGCTGATGTGTTTCGATAGTTTAAAGGGTTCAATGGCTGTTTCGGAGCTGTTTAACTAGTCTAGGCTTATTTTTTGTTTAGCTGTGATTTTATTTATTTATTTTTTTAAATACAGGTGTGTGAGGCAGCACTCTGTAAGTTTCTGCTCAGCTGCTAGGGTGTGTGCGCATTACTTTGCAAGTAAGTGGGCCTTGGCTGACAGTATTTTGAGTTTGGCTGCTGTATAAATAAAAAAAATTCACATACATTTTTCTTCAGTTTGGCTCATGCAAGTGTTAGTATGGTAAAAATTACACAACTTCTTAAAGTTAATTTTCCCCCTAAAAATTTGATTTAAAGTCCCTCCTGAAATACATGTCTTAAAGCACTTACAAAGTTATAACATTGATTAGTTGTTAGCCTGACTGGTTATTCAATGCAGTAATTATACACCTTCTTTACTATTAATCAGGTATAGAGCTGTATCATGCGAGCAGCATACATTGTACTGATCCCATTAAGATGGGGGTCCCGAAAAACCTTGCAGGAACTGCAGTTGAATGAAATCATTATTTTAAAAGAAAAATCTTTCTTGAATAGTGGAAGCTCCCTGTTGGCATGCTTTCTTTTGCAGGGTACTGGTAATCTTTATTCATTTATTAATTGCATAAACTGTGGACAGAATTAAAAAAAAAAAACTGCAGTGTTTAAAGTTAAGGACTCTGGTTGCCAGTTCAAGTTCTCATTCCCACTCCTACTGTAGTGCCCTTGATCAAGGTACTTACCCTGAAGTAATGTGATACGAAAATATTTTATGGTATAAATAAGTCAAAAACTGTAGTGGGTACTATGTGGGGGTCTTGGGTCCCATCCAAAGTGTCATGGTCTGTGATCCTGAACAGGACAGGTGATTAATGGAAGTGGATGAGTGTGTATACTGTAGTTTGCTTTGGGTAAAAGCATTTTCTAAGTGACAAATTGGTCATTTAAACAGTTGAGTAATAACTTCACTGACTGCTTGACAAGTGCTTCATTATTTCATGTGAAGGTGGTGTAGCTGTGGTGCTTGTTGCTTCTGAGCCTTAAAGGCTGTATTTAATCCAGCGGTGAGTCTTTTCCCATATCTACAGTTATTGTTGCTGTGCTTTTGTCATTTCCTCCCAGAGCTCGTAGTGGAGCACCCGAGAACTCCAAATAGACCTGAATATGCAGGTTTTTTGTGTGTTTTTGTGGACTGGCAGGCTGACACACTCTGCCTGTCCACACAGAGTTCTTGCTGTATGAGAGGATGTTTGTGTGTTTAACCATTGAGGTTGTGTTTCCTCACGTGGTCCTGTGGAATGAGGTCAGTGTGACAGTGAAACTGGATGGATGTGGCTTTCACTGCACCACACCATGTTTGTAACATTTAGTGGAAGAATGGAAATGTTGACATTTTCAGTGCCAGGTGGGGGATTGTGTTGGGCCATTATCTGTCATCAGTCATGGAATTTGCTTAAATTTTGGTTTACATGTTGATTTTTTTTTTTTTTTAAATTTTTAAATTATAATCCTGGAGAGAATTTCTTAGCTTGTCTCTTGGCTACAAAGATGGTGTTTGTTGCTTGTTCTGTTCTCAAACCCCATCCAGCATGAGTAGTGGTAGACTCATTGCCCTGTTGCTTTGTTAGGTGTAATGGATTTTTCCACTCAGTGTTAGTATGTCGATGTTGTATGGGTTGCAGGTGTCATGAAGTTGATGATTGTGCTGTGGTGGCAGAGAGCTTCATGATGGGAATGTCCTGATTGATGGGCCACAGCTGGCAATTGGTCACTTTTAATTCATTTCAATAATATTGATCTGCTGATTTTCTTGCATTTAATGTGAGACTACTAGTTACATTTTTCTGTCAGACTTGGTGCAAGAATAGACAATTTCTGTGTGCCACCATTATAAAGTGAGATTGATTCTGTATGGATTATCACCAAGTCTGCCGGATATATCCGGCATGGTGGAAAAATGTCAGATTCATTTGGTGCAAATGCTATTGATTACCTTGTCCAGCCTGAGGATGTTTCTAATGTAATGTATGTAAGATCGATAGCGTAACTGTTGGTTATGATTGGGCTATTTGCACAGTATTGGTGCAACATAGCAGTACTGCATCTTAGTAGTAAAAATGGTAAAGCAAATGTTTATATTTGAGAGCCACAAATAAAATTTAGTGATCATGAAGCAGATATTGAAGAGCATGTGTTACAAGATCCCAATGATAGTGAAAGTGATTTATGTGTGTTGCTAACTGCTGGTGAAGGTATGGCAATAAAAGAGAAGTAGACATGTTCCTAGTTTGTGTGGCATAGAGTTACCTGCCCTTTACCCATTTTCAGGGTCGTGTGGGTTCAGTGCTGAAGGAAATGATTTTATCCGTGCTCGATTTTATCACTTGTATGTGTTACTGGAGATCATTCACCATTTTGTTAGAGAAATATCGTGCCGTATTGCCATGATATTTATGTATACATGGCTCGGTGGACACAAATGTGCAAGAGATGAGTAAGTTTTAAGATTATACTGCTCATGGGAATAATATGCAAGCTGAATATTAACGTACTAGTCAACAGATCCTCTGTATGCTATGCCAATGTTTCCTGCAATTTTGAAACAACCTATTTGAACTGCTAAGATATTTTTTCCACTTAAAATGAAATTCAAACGAATTGGATAAACATGATCCAAATTGTAATTGTTTATTGAAACTGAGAACTTTGACTGACCATTTGTTTGAGATTTTTTTTTTAAATGTCTCCACTCCTGGCCCATCCATTGCAGTTAACAAAAGTTTGCTGCTGTGGAAAGGGTTTCTGCAATTTCAGCAGAGAGAAGAGAGCTCACTTGGGCATCAAGTCCTTTGTATAGTGGAAGATTCTGGCTGCATTTGCAAACTTTGCATTTTACACAAGAAAACAAGGTCCCACAAGTAGGCGTGTCAGCACTCTTACCTTGCACTACATATCTGGACAGTAGATGTACCATTTGGATGGGTAACTGGCATTCTAGTTGCTAACTCAACCACTGCCTTCGCACAAGAAAAGCCGTGCAATCAAACTTGAGTTCTTATTGAGGTGCTGAACTTGAGGCCTGGAAAAGGCTGAGTGCCTACTGTAGCTTGTCTGTATTTTGTTTCAAATGGACATTTTTATGTTAACACAATGTGAGTCAATGCAATACACACGCAGTATACAAAACCAGGATGTTGGATCTCTAGTAAACATCACTTTACAAATCAATCCAAGAACAAAGTGTGAACTTGCATATTATTCCTTGCACTATATGTCAATATTTTGATTTTCTGTTTTAATTTGCAGATAAACTTAATCCTGTTTAAAAAAAAAAAAAAAACAAAACAAAATTTATAAATATACACATAGTTGAGACTGAACTCTATAGGTGTTTGCTGAGTTGCTTCAGCT
The DNA here is from genome assembly GCA_018136845.1 of Heterotis niloticus. Lineage (NCBI taxonomy): Eukaryota > Metazoa > Chordata > Actinopteri > Osteoglossiformes > Osteoglossidae > Heterotis > Heterotis niloticus. The sequence continues at coordinate 16,888,567 of CM030906.1, forward strand.
ACCTGTTGCCAACATGACAGTTGGAATTGTATCTTGTGTTAATGTAAAAAGTAGGCTGCACTTCTTCCCTTTTGTATTTTGCCTACAATATGGCATCTTAATGTTTATCCTCTTAATCAAAATTTTGGCACTTCTGAACATTTGTCAGTGGGTTTTTTTTTTTTTTTTGGACCCTTTGGAGTGAATAAATTCACATCTTCAGCATGTTTCCTTTCTGCTGAGGTTAAAATCTATGACATGGGCTTTAACCTGCCTGTAAGATCGAATCTGCAGACCTGATGTTACTTTGCTCCTGATCGTTCCTACTGGTCCGCTGCAACTCGAATCTCCTACCTGAGCATTTTAGCCATCTTAGGAAGTGTTATGGGGCCAGAGTTATGTTATGCATATGGTTTTATGCTCATAATGTTAACGTGCCCAAAAGTTAAGCTGAACCACCGCACTTGCGCTCTGGGACAACACAGGTGTTCAGAACACAGTAACTGCTGAGGTGGTCAATGTGTAGAAACACATGTTTGTGTCATTTTTATTACCATTTTTTCCCCAGCATATTGAGCTAATTAAGACATATAGTGTACAGATTTGTACAGCCGTTACTCTTGTAAGTTGTTGATGCGTTAAATCACCCCATTAGGCAAATTCCCGATGCAGTTAAAAAAAAAAAAAAAAAAATGTACAGCATTTGTAATTTTTACTGTTATTCTCACTTGTACATTATAAGTAACTATTTGTCCAGTGCCAAGGCTGCTTGGGTCTGTGTCTAGGTAGGTACTATTTAACAAACATTTTTGATAAACAGCTTTATATGGTATGCACCTACTTATGAGTGGAATGCATTCCTGGAGATCAAGCTCAAGAGGTAAAATCTTGTATTTCGAGGCGACATTATCAAGGCGCAAACATGGGAAGTTCCTTGCCACTCGACTTTTGTGACTTGTTCTGTTTTGTGTTTTCACCAATCTAATTAGATGTGATGTTGAAATGACCCCGTTCGCTACTGTTTTGGTTAACGGTACACTTTCTAGGAATGTATCCTGAGCACTAATCTGGGACTGGGTGTTTATTTTCCAAGTTCTTGTAGCGCACTTTCTTAAGGCAGGACTTAATGATTTGAGGGCTGTGTGTGTGTCTGTGTGTAAACTTTGGCAGGCTAAAATGAGTGCATGCGTTTCACCCGATGCTAAATGCATGAATGTTCATATTGTGGCTCACACATTCATATGATAAAGTAATGCTTTGTATGCTTGCTGTGTATTTCATACTTTCTTGGTTTCATTGTACCTTGAAGGGATTTAAAAAGTTAATGCATGGTTGAGTTACTTCATTTCCCTATTCCTGAATCATTCTCGTAATGCGTTAATCAGATTGGTGATGTGTCTTTGGCTGAAATTTTTACTGGAGCAATTCAGGGTAAGTACTTTGATCAAGGTACTATAGTAGGAGCTGGGGTTCCAACCTGGGTCCTTCAGTTGCAAAGCTGTGGTCTTTATCCACTACACCACCTTCTACCTTTAATCTGGGCACATCCAGGTGTGATAGTTTAATGCTTGTTATGACTGTTGCTGTCCCTGTTGTAAACACTTTAATATGTGTATGTTTGTGTGCATTTGAATGAGAGCAAGATGGTGGAGCTGAACCATAACGACTGTTACTACTGTAAAGTGTTTCCTTTTCTTTCTACCCACTGGCTGCACCTTGGAAACTTGGAGCATATCTGACGGTTGTGTGCCCACAGTTTATACAAATCTCGATCCTGAATGAAAATGTTAAAAGTTTTATATTGTCTCATGTTTTCACAGAAATTATTTTTGGTAGCATGTATATTTTTTTACATATGAAACTTTCTTGGTTTTGGGGTATTGCACTCCTTGAAGTGCCAGACATTATGTGCACTGTACTTATGGCTGTGTAGTTAACCATGTACGTACTGTATGTGTAGGCAGCAAATATTAAAAGTAGTCCTTTTCAGCTCAATGATTGATGAATTCTTGGTATAGCTTATACTGACACATAGAATCTCAGTGACAATGGATTGTGAATATGCACTTTTACTAATTTATGTGTGATAAGAGTACACTTTTGAAAATGAGTATAAAAATGTAATATTAAAGTGTCTTAAAAGTGCTCTGGTTTGGTGGTTGGGGTTCATTTACTTTTCAGTCTAACTGGCAAGAAACAGGCGCATATGTAATGCATACCCAGAGTTTTATGGCTACTTTTATTTGTTCGGTATTAAATCTTTAAATGTGTCTTGTGCATACTGAATATCATTTATTTGCATGATTTCAGTGTTCTGAATAAAATTTCTCATGTTTTTTTTTCTTGTATGTAGCTTTAAGGAAATGATCACTATAATATCTAGTGTGGAATTAGCCATTGCCAAGGTAAATGTCAAATCTTGCAAAATGTGTTTTTGCCTGTTAGCTGCTATCTGCTCATGGTTTGGATAGAGAGCTGTGCTCATTGGTGGATTGCTCTGTGTGTGTGTGTGTTGGGGGGGGGGTAGCAGGAAAGTTTTTTTTTTTTTTTTTTTTTTGCCATTTTAATTGGCTCAGAAATCTTTATTTATTTATTTTTTTTTTACACCATTTTAATGCTCATAATAATGACTGTCCTTTTAGTTGTTCATTCTCGAGTGAACACAGACTTTTATGGTTTGCCACCATGTCCTGGTGTTGCTCATCAATGCTGGAGTATGGCACTTTTGAAAGTTGCTGCTCAGTGAATTGTCTGCCAGGTTATTAGAATTTCATTTTTCCAATATCTACTTTCATGGCAGGTTCTGTTCATACTATGAAGTGTCATATTGACACCACAATGTTAAAGAGACTGGAATGAAGACATGGAGTAACCTGTTAATGCTTTAATGCTGTGGATTCTACAGGGTTGTTGGTTTGTTTGTTGTGGTCTAGTCTGTCTCTACTGTCTGATTTCCACCTGGCCCACCAATACTGAGCTCTTCTGGCTTCAGCAGCAACATGGACTGAAGCAGTAGGACAGTTTGCAGGGGTAGAGCCTCAGTGTGTCTTTGTTGAGCATATCATCAGCGGAAGGGAGAGAAACCATGTGTATAATGAGTGTGGTGTGGTCAGTAGAACCATCAACCCTCATGACTAGAGGTACCCTTAGGCTGATGACGAGTTCCCATCCTTAGACCAGCTTCACTACTTGGGTTTAGTGTTTGCAAGGTGGCCAGCTGTGACACGTGGCAGCTGGAGTTGTGTTCTTACAGCGCTCCCACAAAGACTCATGGTGCCATCTAATTACTCACTTTTCTTTAGTTTCTATTCTGAACATTTAATGGTTAATTTGGTTGCAGCCTTCCACTTAATGAATATCGAAAGGTACTGTTTTCAGATGATTTACTTTTAATAGAATTTTATCTGTTTTCTAAAATTTCTGCCTTGCAGAGGAAATATTTCCTACTTTTTTTGTCCATCCTGTTGTTGGCAGTAAAATACAACAAATAAGAGTGCAGAAGCCAACTTGACTCAACTCCCTTCCACAAGTTTGCAGCTCATGTCTGGCATTTGACTGTTGATTAATGGGGAAAAAGGGACCATTGCACATGTTTTTGGAATAAGTCACTGAAGACTCAATATTGAATAAGGGTTTTCCAAAACTTTTGTTCTGGCTTATTTTAATCACTGTGTTTTCCAGACTGTAAGTTGTGGTTTTTGTGTCACCTTGCCTGCTGGTGCAACTTGTACTCCAGTGTGACATATTCAATAAAATCTTCATACAATACTATATTTTGCAGTGTGTTTTCTATACTGGTAGTTTTGTTAGCTGATTGCTGCCAGCAATACTTATGCAATGGATGTCCTTATAGTCCACAGAATATAGTGGTTTTAAGTAGATCAGGGGTAGTGAAAAAGTCAAAATGAAGTATTTATAAATAATATTTTTATGTATTGTAGCTTTATTAGACTTTCACAAAACCTAACCTGATGATGGCATAAGCAATTTTTATATTGAACTTTTATTTGAAGAAAGGGGGGGAGGGGTTGAAAGTGCTGGAGACCATGTTGACCCCTGTCCACTGCCTAAAATGCCTACAGTGGACATGTGAGTGTCAGAACTGGAATATGGAGCAATGGAAGAAGGTGGCCTGGTCTGATGAATTGTGTTTTCTTTTAGATCATGTGGACAGCCGGGTGCTTGTGCATTGTTTACCTGGGGAAGAGATGACAGTAGGATGCTCCGTGAGAAGACAGTGTGATGCTCTGGGCAGTGTTCTTTTGGGAAACCTTGGGTCCTGGCATTCATGTGGATGTTACTTTGAAATGTACCACTTACCTAAACATTGTTGGAGACCACGTACACCCCTTCATGGCAACGGTATTCCATGATGGCAATGGCCTTGCCACACTGCAAAAAATATTCAGGAATGGTTTGAGGAACACGACAGAGTTCAGGGTGTTATCTTGGTCTCCAAATTCCCCAGGTTTCAATCTGAGCGAGCATCTGTGGGATGTGCTGGAAAAACAAGTCTGATCCATGGAGGCACAACCTTGAAACTTAAAGGATGTGCTGCTAATGTCTTGGTGCTAGATACCACAGGACACCTTCAGAGGTCTTGTGGAGTTCATACCTCGAGGGGTCAGAGCTGTTTTGGGGACCTACACAGTATTAGGCAGATGGTTTTAAAGTTGTTTGATGGTGTATGTTTTCATAAGCTGCCATAAGGCCTTTTGTTTTATGGGACCTCATTATAGGGCTAAGTGCACATTTTCTGGAAAACGTTAAATGTGTGCAGTAGACCTAGGTAACACAGTGAGGGATCAATCCATCCATTCACTGTCTTTAGCTGCTGTATGTGGGTCAGGGTCACAAACCTGTGAAGCCTTTCCTGAAATCACTGGGTGCCAGGCTATGAAACCACACCCTGGATGGGAATCCAGTGGATTTCAAGGTGGCCACACATTCATACATGTGCCCAGTATTGGCAATTTAGAGGACCAATTAACATGAAACATGGGTCTCTGGATTGTGCCTGGGAAACCCACACACAGAGCGAGAACACTCAAAAAAACTCTAGGTGGATTTGAACCAACATCTGAACAGCCCAAGTACAGTTGTGATCTGTAGTCTTTCTGGCTCTTTCCTATTGTAGTATTTTTCTGCAGACTGACTTACAGTTGAATGTGTTTGTAATGTCTCTCTGCTGTTACAGGCTAGTAGGGGTTGGAGAAGTTGAAGCTCACCATTTTTAATTTTCTGTAAATATGAATGTGTCATCTCCAGGTTACTTTTGAGCTTGGGAAACTTGTTTTTTTTTCTTTCCAAATTTGCCTTTGTGTTAATTGAACAAATATGCATCATCAGTAGAGGCAGGTCTTCATCTTCAATTTAGTACAAAGTTGAAGGTTGTGTGTGTGTGTGTGTGTGTGTGTGTGTGTGTGTGTGTGTGTTTTTTCTTTTTTTTTCTTCTTTTCTTTTCTTCCCCCCCTACCCCCTCTGCTCAGTGCCTCTGAAAATAGTTTCTGGTATCCATGAGTTGGGGGGGAAGACACTGATCTGGTCTAGTCAAAAACCTTTTAGTCTGGCTGAAAAACCCTTTAAGATAAAGTGTTAAAAATGGATAGATTCTTTTGTCTGTGTAAACATTTGCTGTCCTGTCAGCCTTAACAGGCAAGTATTTGCTCATTTACGGTAAAATCCTCTGCTGGCACTAATGGATTTGTAACGAGTGGCCCCAAGGGGTTTACGCTGGTGCCTTGAAATATCAGTAAAACTCTTAATTGTTCAAAATAAAAGTGCTGTCCTCTGACCCTTGTGAGTCCAATTGGTTTGTGGCGCTGATGGTAGGTGATGGGTAGCTTGGCCCTCCAGTACTCTCATCCCCCTTCTGCTGTTCTGGTGATTTTTCATTTGAAATCTCCATCGATAATTTCCGTTACGAGGGAAGGCATTTACCAATATTTCTTAGAAAACAGCAGGAAGAGTACCTAAAATTAGTTGAAATATCAAATGAAGAAAGCTTTTTTTCTCTCTCTCTTTTCAATGACAGTGACTAAGTGAATTTGTTTTATCAAATTTGTAACATGGTAGTATCTAGCTTGTCTTTGTTGTACTTGAATTTTTTTCCCCAGTAGCTGCTTGCCCTGTGCAGAGTTGCAGTAGTCTAGAGTATATCCTGGAAGCATAGGAAGTGAGGCAGCATAGATACTGGATGGAGATGCTCAAAATTTGACTATGAATGTTTATGATTTGAAGGAGCAAAGTTAAGAAGATCACTGCCTGTGTCTTTCACTCTGCAGTCACTGTCCCCTTAGAGAAGCTGTGTAGATTGTGAAATTAAGGCTTTATTTATATTTGTATCAGGGTGTTAATGTTGAAGTTGTTTTTAAAAGCTTAATTTAAAGAGAGTTAATTGTATTTTAAAAGGAAGTGGTCAGCATAGTGATTAGTTGTCATCCTGCACTTAAGGGACATAAGTTTGAATTGAGAGGATGCCTGTGTTTGAAATACTTTTCTAAAAATGTACACTTAAAATAATTTCCTGTTTTGTGGTTTTTGTGTGTGTGCGTGCCTCGTGGACAAGGCCTTACCAGTGGTGTTACGCAGTGCCTTGGTTAGATTGACTTGCCCTGTAGCTTTTCCCCAGCTTGTGGTTTTTGTCTTGTCAGACTTATTTATTTATTTTTTTACATGTCCTTCGCAGTTTTATGCGGGTGGTGGGTGGTGTTTTATTGCCATTTTCCCACGTGTTATTGCACTATGACTGTCAGTGGTATAACTGTCAGAATGTGTATAAATTTGCACAGTGCTGCACACATGTAGACTTTTTTTTCCTTTTTTTTCTCCCCCCCCCCCCCATCCTCTCCTCTTCACTTACCTTCAACATTACCCAGAAATTAAGTTTTGGGGAAAAAATTGGTGCCCTGCTTGATTATACCATTTCTTCATATAAATGTAGACTTGTTTTGCATAATTTCCGAATTTATGTAGCATTTTCGAAAAAGGCTTAATTGTCTTTGAACAACTGTCCTTTTTAATGTGCACTAAAACAAGATCATTTTGTTATTTTGTACAACTAGACTTTAGAAGGGTTATCCAGTCTCCTAGTTCTGTTTTTGATTAGCCTTTTTTGTGATTTCATTTTTTTATATTTAAATTTTCCTTTTTGTTTCTTTAATGTTTTTTATTTTTAGTCAATAGTATGTCAGACTAGTGCTGCATTAAAATGCATTTCCCGATGCTAATAATAAAAATTTATGCTATTAATACAAACAAAATAAAGATAGATACAGGATCATTAAGAGCTTTCTGCAAGGAATTAGTGATTATTACTGCACAACCTCTTCAGGAATTAGTGCATTTGTATTGTAGCAACCCTTGATAGAAGGATGATTTGCATTTTATAACTTTTACATATAATACTTTTCCACCAGTGTGGTCCTGTGTGCATTTATAAACATTCACACTTTGTATTGATGAGCCTCATCCATCACTGCTCCTCACGTACATTGGATGGGCTGTGTGTGAACTCGTGTGTTTTCTCTTCATCCTGGAAGATGTAGAGAATGTTTACAGTTGCTACAAAATAATGATTTCATCCTTATCCTTTCCCCACAGGCCATTCGCTGCTATGAATCTCTAATTTTGAAAGCCGAAGGAAAAGTGGACCCGGAGCTGTTCTGCCAGCTTGGTCACTTCAACCTCCTCCTAGAAGACTACCCAAAAGGTATGTTTACCACAGGTTTGCAACCTTTTTGCTCTACACATATCCTGAATGATTTTCAATTAAAATTTTATTTTCTCATTAATATTTTGCTAGACACATAATGGCTGTTGTACATTTGGCATTGGTGCATTTGATATCAGCATAGCAAGGGAACAATTTTCAATGTGATCAGTTTTGCCTTTGTCCTGTCATTTTGGTTTTATAGTTACACTTTACAATGAACATCTCCTGGGACTCTCCACTGTTTGTGTTATTGTTGTTGAAAATTAATGGTCTAAATTGGTTTTACTGGATACATGATCCTGTACTGTTTTTCATCTCACACTTTTTTAGCTCTGATAAAATGATAAAAACTTGTTCACCAGTTTCTTTAATAAGTTTCATAACTGAAATGTTCGGTTTCTACATGAGTCTTTGATGGTTTCATCTAAAAACAAAAAAACCCCAGTAATAATGTGAATGCAGTAAAGAAGTACACAAAGGAACAGCAGCTTTCATACTTTATTTTGCTTCCCGTGACTTTTCTGGAGGAGCATATATTAAAAATAGGGTGGTTAGTCTTCAAAGACAGTAGTGTTTCTGGTGATGGTCATTCCTGGTATCTCCTGTGAAGTTGGTTGCTTTCTTTACACTGGTACAAGGTCACATTTTGGAGGGCATTTTCTCTTCTTGAAGTCATTTCATACAGTATTGAAAAATGTGGAAAATTCATGATTGACATGCAAGGAATGTTGGGAGTGGTGATTGGATAATGGTCAGCATTGAGGTTTAATAGAAACATTGCCTTTTAATCTGTCTCAAGTGTTGACATTTACTTTAATTAAAATATTATCAATTGTCAATGTCCTGGCCATGCACACTAGACTGTCTTCTGGTAGAAGTTGGTTTTGTTCAAGCAGATATTGCTTTCGTGACTTAGCATGAATGTTAAATTAAAGAGATTTTTTTTTGTCACTGGACAATTTTACATTTTCATTTGTCTTCCTCACAGCATTATCTGCATACCAGAGGTACTACAGTTTACAGTCGGACTACTGGAAGGTAAGTTCCTACTTAAGGGTTGTATGGTTACCAAATTGTTGTTAATGCAGATCACTGAAATAATCCAGTGTTCCAGGCATGGCAATTTGCTTGATAGTGGAGGGGTTTCTTCTCAGGCCATATGAAGGGGTGGGAGAGACCCATGTGGCTGTTGCATTCCAGGTCTGTTTTTATTGCCTTAGTGCACTAAACAGAGAATAATAATATTAAAAAATCGCAGAGATGTGCAAAAAGGAACAGAATCATACACTTTAAAAAGTGTATGGAAAAGTCAAAAAAGAGAGGAAATGAAATTCTCATGGCTTGTGTGGGAGTCCAAGGCTGCCCACTCTCCAGGGCAGAACAACACACAGTTTATAATTAAAAAATAAATAAATAAATAAAAATTGTTCCTAGTGCAGTCAGGTGGTTGTCTGGTCACCCTCTGTCTGATCAGCAGGTCATGCGCACTGAATTGAGCAGTAAAAACGGCAAGAGCTTACAATACTCCTGTGACTCGAGCAGCTAGGGGTAATGGTTAACATACAATGATAGACAGTAGCAGTGCAGGTTTGTAGTCTGTTAAGCATCACAAACCTTGGACTTAGTTTAGCATCACTGGGATTCTGCAGGACAAGGGGTGGAGACCAGGGGTCTACATTAACATCCACTTAACTGACTAGTTCGTGAATTATCGTCAAAGCACTTTTTTCTCCTGTAATTTGTAAAAGTTAAGAACAAATTAAGAGTAAACAGTATTTGATGCAGGTCTAGGGCTGTCCTTGTATGTTAAATAAAAGCCATTATGATCTGGTAATTTAATGCCCATAGAGAAGCACCACTCATTTTACAGCCCAGCATGTAGCATATTTATGTAATGAGTAATCTGTGTTTGTGTGATAAGGTCTGAACAATATTAGCAAAGTTCTGCTGGTGCAAAAAAACGGGATGTTGGGGTTTATATCTGTATTAAGTTTGAACTGTTTATAGTGGAGGTGGATGCAAATGCATTTCATTGCTGAGATCTTCTTTTGCTTCTGATTTTATACACTGTAAATATATGTAAAGCTACTAATCATTCAGAAACACAACATGTTCCTAGCTTTTCTCACTATGTTCTGAGAAGTCTTATTAGAGTTACAAGGACATCTGGGATCTCTTTGGCGGTCTCTGTAGGTCACCTGACAGCACCAGACATGACTCATCCCTCATAAGCTCCATCTCTTTGTGCTACTATTGATTCCCTAAACATACTATTAAACCTTGCCATCAAGTTAGTTTTTTTTTTCCTCCCTAATATCCACATTGTATACCTTTTCTTCACATAACAGGGTCACACTACGCTTAAAAAATGGTACAGTGCATTGGCAAAAATACACTCCCTTTGGCTCAGTACTTTATAATTCAGTACAATGGCATTTTTGCATGTTTAGGTGATCTTTTTATGTCCATACATTTGTGTGATTCTGACAGACACAGCAAGTAAAAAGATACACATATAGTTCAGCTTCATGAGTAATCCCTCAAAGCAATCCTCACAACTCCTGTGTGCAGTTATTGGTACAGGGCAGTTTTTCACCACAACAGTAAACACAGAATGAACACTCATGGACAGATAAGAAAATTACACAACAGAATTAATTTAACTATGTACTTAATTATGCTTTGCCCAAAGCAGAATACAAAATCTGCTTCCTAATGCAATGACAATCTTCCTCAATCACAGCCATCAATTGATCTGTTACAGTGTACTAATATCATAACGTAAGCATCAGATTCATTACTTAATTTAGCTGGGTTTCTCCAGGGTACCCTACAATGATATAATGACAATGGTTTATATTTAATCATTTAAAAAGATGGATCATTTTTTACTATAGAAATTCAAGGCAAGCAGTTTAGTCAAAGGTACTTGGAACATGAGCAGGAATTAAAATTTTGGTTGTCAAGTCCTTATGAACCGTAAATATGTAACGTTAGCTCAAGTTAGTTAAATTGATATGATGCCCTTGCTTTTTTCAGAGCAGGGCCTAGGCTGGACTTGGTATGTGTGAATCTTGTGCTTTTCAGAGAAACAGTGATTGGTGAGGAAGAACAGTGAGGAAGCTGATGCAGGGAAGCTTGGGGAAGTAGAATAGAAAAAGACAACCATCGTAATGAACATCTGGGACAAAACAGAAGTCTTCCTCAGACCCTAATATCAGGTTGGATCCATGCTCTGCAAGGCATGTGTGTGACTCTAGAATATAAGTCTCTCTGTGAGAGTCTCTGGAACCTCCCTAAAGGTTTGTGTGAAGCAGCTCCTTTTTTATATTGATTCTAAGATTAAAATTGAATTGAAGCATTGGGAATAACCTACACTTGGAAGAATTTTGGAATTGTGAACAATTATTTAGGTGTATTAGCCCACACATAGCTGGGTTATGGAGTTGTATATGTGATTTTTGTGAGTGACCATGTTTTTGTTAATACCATCATTGTAAAAAACAGTTTGGAATAACATTTCCACTACAGTAGATTGAATGTTGTGGTAATAGACCAATATGTGGCAGTAGGCTAATCATCTTGGGCTGACATGTATTTCAGATTACAGTTCTCATTTATTATACACTTAGGGGTGCTTAAAGTTATATTGAAGTTGTTAATTTCAGATTAAGTGATAGAAGTACAGTGAGACGTTTTCCTCCCTCCCTCTCCCTCCCTCCCTCTCTCCCTCTCTCCCTCTCTCTCTCTCTCTCTCTCTCTCTCTCTCTCTCTGTGTTTAAATGTACTTTGTGGGTGCCTGGAGGTTTCATGAGTTAACTTTTTTCAGCTGTTGGCTATAACAATCCAGGTAATCCCTCTGTTTTCACCATTATTGTCCAGGCTTTGTAAGTTTCTCTGGCTGAATGTTTAACCCAATGTATCTTTATATTTATTCTTTTGTCTCGTGTGTTTATCCAAAGTGACTTAGTGTCTACCCATTCATACAGCTGGGTAATTTTTACTGTGACGGTTTAGGGTAAGTGCCTGTCTGAAGGGTACTGCATCTTTAGAGTGCAAGGTGGCAGTTCTAGCCAGTATTCCACCTGCTGTCCTTAGTTTGATGCTGCTTGTATGCTCTGAGCCATTGCCTTAGAAGACTGCTGTTTTTTAACCTGTGGGGGAGGGTCTGCGAGCAGGAAGTGCCTCTGAGGCACTCGCTCCGACACTGCGGTTGAGAAACGACTGTGTGGTTTCTACTTTTGAGTCACGCTGCCCTCTCTAGCCGAAGCGAGAGCTTGTGGTGAGATTAGATTACTGCTCTGTTTCTTTTTCCCCCTTCCCATGTGTGTTCTGCTCAGCATACCTGCAGTTCAGCTCCGTTTCACGGTAACAGTGACTTTTGTATGGCTCCATTCTGCTCTTTGTGCAGTTTGTGAAGCTGCACACAACACGGGCTGTTATGGCTTCTCCTGTGTTGTGCTTTTCAACAGCTGTGCACTAATTTTTTTTATTTTTTTTTTGCTAAACAAATACAATGTATAAATGTTGTAAGCAGGATAAGGAGAGGAATGCAGATTATTAACTATAAGGAGTAAATGATGTAAAAACCCATCAATATTTTTTTCTGAATAGCATTGGAGGGGTAAAGAGTGACTGCTTAACTGGCTGGTGCCAGAGAATTGAAGGAGTTTCCCTGGTTCATCTGTGTCAGTGTCTTGCTGTTGCTTTCTGCTGCCTTGTATCATTGCTAGTTTGTCTTTATGTTGACAGTTTAATGCAAGAAAAGCAATGTTACCATTACACTATGTTGGTTGTAGTAAGACCGAGCTATGAGTTATAATGGGAAGTATTGGGTTCTCTGTGGATCATGCATGGTCACCAGCCAACACTGGGTCCACTTTTGTCCTCCTCAAAAAAGTTCAACTGCACATTCCATGTGGCCTTAACTGTCGTCTTTGTCTCTTTCAGAATGCCGCCTTTTTATATGGCCTCGGTATGGTTTACTTCCATTACAATGCATTTCAGTGGTAAGTACCTGTCTCTTCTTGAGAGATATGCTGCACATAAGAACCTGACTGCTGCTGAATATAGGTCTATGCAAATATTTATTTTGATAGGTGATAAAGTGAATGTCCACTGTGTAATGCCATAGCTGGTAAAACTCCTATGGTTTTTGTCATGCAACAATGACATGCAAATTTAAAAAATAAATTTCTAGTAATACCATATGTTCTGTTCTGCTTTTGAAATAACACAAACCAGTGGTGTTTGTTTTTTTCCCCACTTGTCTGATCTTTAAGTTCTGTTTATTTTCTAATAAACACAAACTTTTTGTGCCGTTGAACCTGGGTGTGTGTTCCGTAAGGTTGAAAACTGTTTCTCAATGTCTTGACCATATGGTAATCATTGCCTGCTTCAGTGTCCTTCATGTCAAGAGTCATGGCTTAATTTGAATCACTTCCTTAAGTGATTCAAGGATAGTGAGAGCAGCCAAGAGGAGCCCAGCTGAGCTGGTTCTCCATGTGGGGCCAGTTAGGCTCCTGTGATCCCTGCTGTGCTCACTGGCAGCTTGCAAGCACAATCAATGTCAAGATCAAGTGGAGAAGTTGGGCATCATTGGTAGCTGTTACTTCAGTATTTAGTCTAACACACAACATGTTTCCCAGCTTTGATTGTTAAGCATTGTGATGTCAAGGATGCTTGCTGGTAAAGCATAGTGTTTCAGAAAACACAAAAATGAACTTCAATAGGTCTGAAGTCTGCTGCTTTGTTAGAACAGAAAGGAGGGCTCATGTGCCTGTCATGGCAGTGAATTATGTCTATTGATGATCTTTAATTTTGATTATAAAAATATGGCATTTTTCTGCACATACCACAGATATTTAATAGTGTGACAGAACATGGATATGACAGCTTTATGTAGACAAATTTTACCTTCTCTTTAGTTTTGTAGCTTCTTAGGGCATTGTGGCAAGTTTTCAGAATTTATTGTATGTGTTGCACTGTTTTCGAAGGACAATTGTACCTGGACAGTGTGTTGTAAGGGAAGGATGCTCCTGAATGAAATCACTTCTCTGGAATATCTTCTTTCCAGTTTGTTTCATTATAAATAAAAGGTCCTATCTTTAAAGTCACTAACTCATTTTATTCTCAAGTAATTTGTTAATGTAGATATTTGTATGACTTGGATCATTTTCAGCTGGTGATTTTCACACAGCAGATAAATACATAATTAGTCTTGCATGTGCATACATGCACACTGGTTTCTAAAATACATTGATGGATTTCTGTGTTTACGTTCATGGTGCTTGTCACTGATTTCCCACACCCAACAGTAACATGTAAATTTGACTTGGTGTTAATAAATGTTCTGCACAATTTTTGGGAAACTGTTCCAAGATCCACTTAGTTTCTTTTAGAGAGCATTTTAATCCGCACCATGCTGCTTTGAGCTCTTTCTTCAGTAGTCAAAATGAGATGGGCTCTAGGTTCCAGGTGACAGTGTTGACTGTCATTCGTTGTATTTGTAGATTTGAATCCAGTCAGTTTTGTCTGAATACGCTGGCTTATTGTATTATGACCATTTGAGATGGAGACTTTTGAAAATACATTTCCCAGCCTGCTTATGTTAAATTACATTTTCGTTACTGTTGTGTTTCATAAAATTTTCTGTTGCTGAACAATAATGACCGGCATTTCCATGTCCAGGTATTAGTTAGCTACAAATCAACAAAAACTAAATAAATAAATAAGAATGTGGGATTACCTTCATGCTACTGGCTTCCACAGTGCCTATAGCCTCCATTACCTGTTCCTGAAAGTGGGTGATTAGTGACAAGAAATGTTGAATTTTTCACATTAATCACTTTATTTTTAAGTCAGTGACTTAAACAAGTTTTCAATTTTAATGTCGTTTGAAGTGTTTTAATGTGATATAGTAGTGTGAGGTTCACAGACTGCATGGTCTTGCACTCTTATGCTTCCGGGATACAGGAGACCAGTACAGCCCTGCACTGAGCAAGCAGTCATTCCCAGTGAATTGTTGGGTTTGATACAGATTTATACATATTATAGCTTTCTCTGAAGGGTTTACAGAACTTAAGTTGGGGGCAGCTGTATTATGTAGCTTTTACTGTTTATGAGTTGGTGGTAAAAATAACTTTGGAGTCATGAACATACTGTATTAAGCTACAAACAAATTTGTCTCAATTGTGTTTGTGTCTTGAGGGCCCAGTGTATATGTAATGGTTCCCCTTGGAAATGTTGTTGCCTCATATGATGACAGAGACCCATTTATCATGAAATTGTCAAATGTCTGCATCCTGGATATGTACATTTGATGTCATCTGTTACCCATGTTGCTGTCCTCATGAAGGATTATTTTCTTGCATGTAATTCTCATTTGGTTTGTAAACATTGGCCTGTTTAAAACCAGGATGTGATGACCACCATGTGTCTGAGGAAAAGTCTGTACATCCTCAAAACAGAGCATCTCCCAGAGATCTGTGGTCCCACCACATACCAGTGTGGTTCCTCGCAGTAGTACATATAAGAGGGAGGCTCGTGTTTTCACAATGTCCATGGACATTTGAAAGTGACAGTTCATCAATGACATTTAATCGGGAAAAATCTAAAACATTTATTTTGGTATAATAGCCTTTAAGAAGCTTAATTTATCAGTATAGCATATGGGCTGTCATTTGGGTTGTGAAGATAACAAGGTGATGGATGATAGAATGATGACATTTTAAAACCTGGTTCAGTAGGATTTTGCAAGGTTTTTTTGTGAAACAACATTTCTTTGTCTAGACTTGTTAATTCTTAATTCCATTTTTGCAAGTAGTACAAGCATTCCTTTATACGTTTTTTTTTTTTTTTTTAAACCGATCACATGGGGAAGTGGCCTTGGAATATCATTGTCATTTTTGATACAGTTGACCCAACTGTACAAGGGTTGAACAAAAAATGCTAAGAATTTTACTCTTTTAAAATTGAAAAAATTCTTAATTTTCTTTGATAACCCCTTGTATGTGAATTAACTTGTTTACTGTTGCTTTGAATGTGATGCTAGAAATTTTTGTAGTCCTGAATACATTTAATTTTACTGTTTTGTCAATTCAGTTCAATTCAATTGTATTTTCATGCATGATATGCTAAATTAAAAAAGTAAATTTTAACCTAGATTTAAAGAGAGGTAAGGAGGTTGTAGAATGTAATTCATCTGGCAGGCTATTCCAAAGTTTAGAGGCCATGTGGTCAAATGCACATCCGTCTACTGTCACTTTGATGGTCCTCGGAATTGCAAAGTAACCTGCTTCCGATGATCGAAGGCTTCGACCTGGAATGTAATCCTCAAGTATTTTACTGAGGTATGCTGGTCCAGTGCCCCTCACTGCCTTATATGTTAGTAATAAGATTTTATAGTCAATTCTAAATTTGACTGGTAGCCAGTGCAAAGATTGGAGTACTGGTGAGCTGTGGTTGTATTTTTTGGTTCTTGTAACTATCCTTGTCGCAGCACTCATTAGTATTTGCAGCCTGGAGATAATCTGAGACGGACAACCAGATAGCAGGGAGTTACAGTAATCAATCCTGCTCGAGATGAAGGCGTGGACCAGTTTCTCTGTGTCCTTTCTGTCCAAGAATCACTTTTAGTTTAGCTACATTTCTTAAATGTAGCCAACATGACCTTGTTAAAGCTGCTGTATGAGACACGAATGACATATTTGTGTCCAGGAGCACTCCCAAATCTCCCACACAGTCTGAGATATTACAGTTCAGGCCATGGGTTTCACGGAGAGATACGATTTCTCTGTGGGCTGCATTCCTAGCACCAACCAGAAGATCCTCAGGTTGTTGGCATTTAGGGATAAGAAATTGTTACTCATCCCTGCCTTTATATTGTTGAAGCAATTTATTAATGAGAGAAGGCATTTATAGTCCCCAGGCTCAAAAGAGACATACAACTGAGTATCTTCTGTGTATGAGTGAAAACTAACACCATGCTTCCAAATAATATCACCTAATGGTAGCATGTAGTTCGAGAATAGTAATGGGCCCAGAACTGAGCCTTGGGGTACACCATATTGCACAATTGATGTGACTGACACAGGATCGTCGACTGACTGTGACACGTATTGTTTACGTTCATTAAGGTATGATTGGAACCACCTTAGGGCAGTTCCTGACAACCCGACCAATGTTTACAATCTGCCGAGCAGAATAGAATGATCAACCGTGTTGAACGCAGCACTCAGGTCTAACAGCATTATGACTGAGATCTGGCCAGAGTTGAGTGAGACATGGATGTCATTCACTATATGGGTTAGAGCTGTCTTTGTGCTATGGTCTGGGTGGAATCCTGACTGGAATTTCTCAAATATATTACAACGATTGAGGTGACTTTGTAGTTGGGAGGATACCGCCTTCTCCAGGATTTTAGAGATAAACGGGAGATTGGAAACCAGTCTAAAATTATTTGGGTCGGTTTAGTCGAGGTCCGTTTTTTTTTTTTTTTTTTAAAGTAGAAGTCTAATCACGGCAATCTTAAATGTGTCGGTGACAGTACCAGTTAGTAGTGAAGTATTTATCAACCAGTGGTTTAGCCAGGACCGATAGCGCAGTCTTAAGTAACTTAGTTGGTATTGGATCCAGAGGACATGTAGTGGACTTCGTCTTGCTAAAGATTGCAGTAAGGTCCTCTACCATAATAGAGTTGAAGTCATTTAACCTTTCTGGATAGCTTGCATTGTTGTCCGCTGATTCCCCTGCACCATGTAGAACCAGAGTCGATGATACAATTGTTGACCTGATGTTATGCATTTTTTTGTTAAACGTCATGAATTCATCATTAGTGATGGACAGGGCGTTACCTTGTCTATTCTGGTTTGCACCAACCAATTTATTAATTGTTTTGAACAGGAAACAAGGATTTTATTATTGTTTATCAGGTTATAATAATCAGACCTGGCTTTTGTCATATTGTTTTCCATTGTGACAAATGACTACAATTTGGAAAGTAATTATCATTATAGACTTTGATTGTACTTATGCACTTAAAAGAGCCAATAAGTTGTGTGTAGGAATTTGTCGGTTTAGTTATGTCTGTTGGACATGGCTGCAGATGAAGCCATCAGACATGTTAACAGCTCAGCTGTATGTGCAAAGATGAGCTGCAAAGGGTGCGTGATCTGTCCAAATATCCTTCGACAAGCAGCCTCTTTGACTGTGCGACACTGAAGTCCCTACCTGGTGCCGTTGCTGGCCAATTCTATTGTAGCGCATGAGTGTAACCATGGCAACACTGGCACATCTGCAAAGGCTGTGGCTGTAATATTCCCAGGATGCCATTGGTTGAAATGTGGGCTTGACTGAAGCTGAAGGGCCCCCCACTGATTCTGATGGACATGTGCTTGGATCCATTGTGCATATTACAGGACATGATGAGTTTCAGGCATCTGGTGCAGCATTTGGGCTGTAATGTTTGTTACCTATCCAGTCTAGTGTGGGCCTGTTGAAATTAATGTTATTTTTTAGGTTTTTTTAAATTTATTTTTAAAAATGGCACTTTCATTTTCATAGACGAGTGTCTCCAAGTGATTCCTTCATTTCATGGTCTGCATCTGGTTGCACAATTGGATGGTTTCCTTATCAAAAGTTGCAGCATTATGCTGTAACCCAGGTCTGGGACTTGAAATACTACTTGCTGCATAATGAGCTACAGGTGGACCCAGTTCATTTGGAAGAATGGCATGGTGTTAAAAACAGTATCACTTGTTTGAGCTGCCTGTTGTGTCTTTGTCACTCACTCCTCCTCTGTTCCTATTTGCAGGGCAATTAAAGCCTTTCAGGAGGTGCTCTACATCGACCCCAGCTTCTCTCGGGCCAAGGAGATCCACCTACGACTGGGAATCATGTTCAAAGTCAACACAGACTACGAGTCAAGCATGAAGGTACATACGCACCTTTAATATGCACCGGAGATTAGACCACTTTATTTCAGGGTGTGGTGTTTTTCCTTGGTGTCCTTTTTCAGCAGTCATACTGAGACATGCTACACTGCTTGGCCAAAAAAAAAAAAAAAAGTCACACACTAATATTTCATTGGACCACCTTTAGCTTTTTTTTTTTTTTTTTCCCCCTCTCTTTTCATGTTTTGATTTCACCAAACGTTTAAGCGATCTCCGGTCACGATCATTCAAGATTTGTTTCCAACCACATTTTGTTCTCAGATGATGGTTCATCACTATCCTTCCAGGTTTTAATAATGCATTGAACAGTTCTTAACCCAATTTCAGTAGTTTCAGCAATCTCCTTAGTTGTTTTCTTTGCTTGATGCAGGCCAATAATTTGACCCTTCCGAAACAGTAACATCTTTTCCACAACCACAGGATGTGTCTTCCAACTGCATCAGTTAAGGTTAAATAACTTGCTGCCAGCTGAACCATATTAATCATTGCAGTAATTATCCAATGGAAGGCTCTTACCTATTTGCTGAGTTAAATCCAGGTGGTGATTTTCTTTTTTTGGCTAGGCAGTGTAGTATAATGGAGTGCTGCCTTTACCACGTAGTGTCTGGCTGCTGCACGACTGATGTATCACAGAAAAAGGCGACTACTTCCTCTTAATGACAGGGAATTTCTGCAGATTTGTTTGGCTATCAAGGATTGAAGTATTTGACATGCACTACAGACCATCGTTGGTGATTTCTTGGTGTCCGTGCTGCATTTATTGTTTCCTTAGCTGGTAACTTTTCTCTAATGTGACTGCTATCGTACATGAAAGATTTACCTATTTATACAGTGTGGTATGTTTACTGCATCGACTCAGGATAGGTGCCTCAATCCAGTGAACTACAGCAGGATGTGGAATTCGAGCATGTGTCCTTGGAGCCTAGAGGCAAGCAACTTGAGCCACTATGCCACCTGCTGCTCATTGTGAAATGAGAAAGGTGTTTTCATTCTCCCAGCCGCTTATGTGTTATTCCTGCTCCTGCTGAGTATCTGTTAGAGCAGTTGAGGACCTAATACACACTTGTTCTGTGGCTATGTGACCTGCTGGTGTTCAGCTGAGCTCACAGTTTGGGTTGGGTACAAACTTGTTGCTGTGGGTAATGCCAGGAGGATGGTTCCTGCTGCTTAAAGGATGGTTCTGGAGCCAGGCTTGTCTCACAAGGCCATTGGTTTTGGCATTGCCGTCAGAGTGGTGCATGTGTGTCTGAGACCATCTGGACAGAAAGGCCACCCTCTGTATTTTGCCTGTCTCTCATGGGTGCACTCTTCTGGCGTTCTGTGTGTGTTCCGGTACGCTGCAGGGGACCCTGGCCTTCATCAATTGTTTTTTTGGGTGTGTGCCAGATCTAGGGGAGGTTCTGTTGTACTAAGTAACGCAACACTCATGACACACAATTCAGAATATGATGGAATATCCAGACATCTTCCCTCAACTGTCCAGAGGTGCCCGACCTATTTTAGGTGGGCAACAGAGGTGCATGGAAACACTAGGTTGCTCGGTTGTCTTCTGCATAACATGCTTTGTTGTTTCTCCTCCAGTGCTATTGGATCTGTTATTGTGATGGTATTGTTTTCACAGAAATCCTATTGCTGCTGCTTATTTTTTTATAATCTTCCTCCCTCGACCCCAAGCTGCTGCTGCTGCTTCCCATGTGCTTTGATTTCCATGCGGAGTGCGTTTGGCGCTGCTCTCTCTGCTGAACAGCCTGTCTGCCTGGAGGTATTGTGTGGTCTTGCACCGTGGCGCCCCCTGAATAGTAATGAGCATGAGAGGAGGGAGCTGACAATCCTGCTGCAGTAGTCAAGCGACAGCAGAGCGCGTGGCATCGGTGGCAACAGGCTCCTTGTCTGGTAATGTACCCCAGCCGAGTACTTGTCTTGGTGGGCTTCCGGGTGGCACTTGATGCTCTGCTTTGGATGAGGTCTGATGGCAATAGGGACTGTGATGCTTGCTGAAGGGTTTCTTGTCTTGTTAACGTGAGCTGCTTTCATTTCTCTGTGGTCGAAATAAGAGAAAAAGCAGAAATTTTGGTTCTATTTTATGCCATTTTGTTATATATCAATGCCCTTTTTCAAGTAGCATTGCTGTTAAGATTACCTTGAATCATAGACTCACTTCCAGAAATGCTTATGGCTGATGTAACTGAACTGAGATTTTTGAAGCCATGATGACTGACTTGGATGTTTATTGATGTATTTGTTTATTGATTAATTGATTAATCGCTCTGGTCCCTTTCAATGTGCAGTCACTCTGGTTTATGGAACAGATGCCTTACATTTAAGAGCCGCACGGCATCTGTGATGGGGAGCATGGAGGATCTAGATTTGGCAGCAGGTGTTCCCTCAGAAGATAGTTTGATAAATGTGGCTCTGTATGGTGGTCGTTTTGAGGGAGGAGGTGATGTCTGTAGGGCAGCGAGTTCCCTGATCAGTCCTCCAGGTAAATCACTGGAGATGACAGATGTTCACATTCACTGATGAGATTTGGGATACTGGCTGTATAGCTGAGGTTGGGAGTTAAGCGGACAGGACCGTTATCAAGGAAGAGATGGATATTTCACAGACTTCACCTTTCTCCATGCTGAGCTTTAATTAAGTAATTTGCCAGAATCTGTGCTGAAAGGTTGTGATGATGCATCATGTATTATGAAAGGTAGAGAAACCTGGCCACTTCACGTTTTGGGGACCAGATGCGCCAAGGTTTTGATTTTGGAATGGAGTCATAGGATGTTAATTTACAACTAGTGAACATAGCCCTCATGAAATTGGGTCCTCCGTAGCAAAAAAAAAAAAACACTGCAACACCTTAGGGATGTAGTATGATCATTTCTCATACAAGTGCTTTATTACTTAGCATAACTATATTTTGGCCTGGTATAGTTGTTTAACTTATGTGCATATCCTTCATTCATTCTTGAAAATGCACAAAAGACAGGGCAGGCTTGTGCATGCAGTCAAACACACACAGGTGATTTCTGACATCCCAGCTCTCATCCCTGGTCATTGGTACACAGCACTCAGTCAGCACACCACCACCAGCAAAGTGTAAAAAAATTAAATAAGTAAAATAAACACTAATTGGGAGATGTAAAAACATTTGAAAGCACAATACATTAATTTAACTCTGTAGAGAAACTTAATTTCTCTGGGCACAAAACATGAAGAAAATGACTTGCTACTTCTCACATTGACAGTGTCTGCTAATCACACTTATTCATTCATGTAAACATCACATCTCAAGTAAAGTAGCAGGTCGAATGCTGATATTAATTATTTTACCCGGAACATCTCACCAAAGTGACTTGGTGTTAAGCAACTTATGATGATTTATACAACTGGATAGTTTCTACCCAAGTACTTTATTCAAAGGTACTACACCAGGAGGTGGAATTGGACGTTTGCTTGTAACGTTACACAGTGCCTCTAATGGGACAGTCCACATGTTTAGCAAAGGGAAAGACAAAGGATGTGAACTTTAATTCTTCATGTAGTAAACATGTGAATTAAGTGATCATGCTGTTGTGCAGTGTGTACCCCGTCTTACTCCCTATGCTTCCTATAGAGACTCTGGCTCACAGCAGTGTTGCACTGCTCAAGCTCTGAATGAATGGAAAACAACACTAAACCATAAGCTTTAAATAATTTTGCTGGAAACATGAAACATGTTGCTGTTATTGATGATCTCTGAAGTATTTGCCAACCTGTTTTTTTTTTTTTATAAACTTAAATTGGGAAACCTGTTTAATAACATCATACAGTTGCATATGTTTAAACAGAAGCAGTTTGCTTAAGGATATTACTGTAAAGTTTTTCGTGGGTCCTACATACAATGTGCAGTCTTACTCTGAGAGTCATTCATACCATATAATATAAGATTTTGATCAAAATTTATTGAAGAAATCTTTAAAGGTTGGCTCAAACACCATGTAAAACATCCAAAGAGCTTAAAGCTGACCTGGAGTGATGGTTTCAATCACACACTGTACATTAAACCAAGAAGGGCTTTATGAGCAAAGGCTAAGGAGAACCCCACTGTTGAAGGACAAATTTAAAAATGCATAACTGCTCTTTCTTCCAACCTTCCAAGAGAAACAAATCAGGGAAAGTGTTCTGTGGACTGATGAAACCAAAATAGTTTTTTGGCATGGCAGATTAGTGATTTGTTCATGGGGGTAAAATTAAGTTTATAAGGAAAAGAATGGCCTACCAACAGTTATAATGACGGTTCCATAATATTGACAGGCTGCTGTGCTGCCTCTGGCACTGGAGACCTTGAGCGTATTACAGGAACCATGAAATCCGGATTTTCAAAGTGTTTTAGAAAGAAATGTGCTGCCCAGTGTCAGGAGGCTAGGTAAGGGTCAAAGATCATTAGTCCTCCAACAGGACAATGAAATATGATTTAAAAAAGGAAAACTTGGGCTGTGTCAAACTGACCAGTTAACTTTTGGAAAGAGCCAGACCAGAATACCAATAATAAAAGGGTACCAACAATGTTGACCAGAATTGCAGCTTCTCTCTGAATTGTACTTACACATTGTAGACTGGCTGTAACTATTTAGTTTTAATTCTAGTACTATAAATGTATGTTTTTTTTAAAACAATGTTTGTAGAGAGCAGGGTATTGTCATCTTTCCATTTCCTGGAAAATTGTATTTTAATGAAATTTTTTTTTGTCTATCATATGGCATTGTGCTTATAAATTAATGATTAAATGTTATCTTCTTTCCTCTTTTTGGTTACAGCATTTTCAACTGGCTTTGATTGACTCCAACCCCTGCACTTTGTCCAAAGCTGAAAGTGAGTACCATCATTAAATTTACTTAACAGATTTCCTCAGTTCATAGTGAGCTAGTTTCAGTGGTTGAGCTGTAGTTTAAAACACAGAATGCATGAACGAACCACTGATTGTTTATAGCAAAGGATAAGAGACAGTGGTCTTGTTCCTCCAGTTTGTATATGTCCACTTTGTGCTCATTTCATATTTGCCTGAGGTTCTGGTTACCTAGGAAACACCGATAACTCGTTGAAGACTCCAGTGCTAATACCAGACTTGATATATACACAGGACACGAAGGACAGCCCAAACTCCTCCTTCACTTGTTCCATGTTCTGCCTGCTTTGTCTGAATCCACATTTTTCTGAAATAAAACCCTTTAATAGATGAGAATCAGACTGTTGGGATGCTGGATACTTGCATATTTTGTGCTTTCCAGTACAGCTCAGCATTCGCTTTACTTCTAAATATTTGTTTGTCTGTTTTTAACAGTTCAGTTTCACATCGCTCATTTATACGAAATACAGGTAAGCGGATTTAAATTATTACTGCTTATGTTGCTGAAAGCCAGCTTACTGACTAATGTGTTGTGTGACTGTTTTAAATTAACTTGATTGTGGTGCCATGGTGAAGTGAAAATGTCTGGTTATGTGTACAGAGATTTTGAGTGGGGGGCTGAGTTCACTGGACATTTGCTTACCTGTCCCTGGTTAATTTCTGCCTGACACCTGAATTGTTGTTGCACACTGTTGGTGTGAAGACTGCACCTCTGTTTTTGACTCCCTGGAGGAAAGCAGTGTCCTCCTTTCAGCTCTGCAGGTTTCACTTTGGCTTTCCTGTGTTTGTCCATGTGTGGGAGCCTTTGTCTCCTGTTGCTGGGAACTGTGAAGGAGATGGAGCTGCCTTCTAGTCTGGGGGACAGCAGCCATTGGATTACCCTTCTCTCTTTGTACTCAGCTGCATCAGTTACATCTGATTTTGACTGACTTTCTTGCAGCTTTTGCCACCTTTGGAAACACCCCTTTGTCCTGTTTTTCATATTTCTAATAGCCATCAGCCTGGGTGTAGTGATCTTGCTTGTCTTCAGACCAGCTTCTGTGATAAATTTGCTTTGCTGCTGCTCCAGGTGAATAGCTGGAACATTTCTGCTGCTTATCTGTCTGTAGGCTCTGACACCACAGCCATTTCATGTGCTGCTTTGTGTGTTGTGGTCATTGTCCATGTGAAGAAGACCAGGCTGCTCTTTTAGGTGGTTTCCTGGCTCTTGAAATGCTGTTCAAAACTGTCCCAAAGTGCTCCATAGGAAAAAACATTGTACTTATAGGTTGATAGGAACTGGACAGAAGATTTGTTTGTTTTTCCTTGAGGTTATAAAAAGATTTTTGCCTTTCTTGGTGAATCTCTGGCCTTGCATTTATGGAGTCCAAGGGAACATCAGCCAAGGCCATGTCCAGAGAAGCCTAATTTTACAACTGCATGCTGACTAGAGCTTGCCAAGGCAGCCACCAGATAAGAAAACACATCAGGGTCTAGATCACCTGAAAAAACAAATTTGAACTTTGTGGGTTCCTGTGATAATGAGTGCATTTAAGGAAAAGGTCTCTCACACAAAGTAAGGTACAGAGGTTCGTTGCAAGGTGGCTTCACTGTTCAGCAGTATCAGATTTGTGTTGCAATTTCAGTAGGCTTCCCAATGAACACCCCTATGGCATTCACCCCCAGTCATGGCCCGTAATGCTCGCATTCTTCTTTTTGACCCATCTATCTGCAGAAGAAGTACCGCGCTGCAAAAGAGGCGTATGAGAACATCCTGCAGATGGAAAATCTGCCTGCACGGGTGAAGGCCACCACCCTACAGCAGTTGGGTAGGTGTTCCTGCTTTTTGTTACATTTTTGTTAAGATTTATGATGAACGTACATTTATCAGATTTTTTCAAAGTAATTTTTTTCTTGAGCTTTCCTTAGCTGCCTTTATTGTGTATTTGTGTGGTTATAGAGCTGAAAGTCATGAAGACTACTTGAATAAAATCAGATGTATAGCTGATATAAAAAGTTAATTTGCTTGCTGAAACATGACTATTTGTCCAGGGACCACACTTTGAGAACCTGTGCTGTATGTTTAGTACCTTGTTTTGTTATAGAAGAAGCTTCATGTCTATGCTTTACAGAGTTCAAGAAACAGCAAGCAATGAGTAAAAAAACCTGCTGTGGCAGTGAAATGACAAAGTAGTGGGCAGAAATGCAACTTTACAAAAATCAGGCAAGAAAAGGGGTGTAGTGGGGTGTAATTTTTGTTCACCATTTTACAGCACCCTGTTTGATGGCCAGGTATATTCTCTACCTTAGTATTGTTTCTTTATATCTGACTATTGTCCTAGCACCTATATCAGAACTTTCTAAACTGGGTGTTCCCCTATCTTGGTGTGTTGTGAGGTGGGATTAGGGGTGTTTCAGTTTCCATAATGAAAGGAGTTGCTTTAAATTTTCAGTTTTGACTTTCAGTACAATTTAAAAAAAAAAAAAAAAGGAAAAAAGTTGCAGCAGGATATGACCTTTAAGTAAGGATGTTGCAGCACCCTCAAGGGATAAAACTGTAGGCAAGAATTTTGGACATTGCCTTTTATAAAGAGGGTACATACCATTTCTTTACAGTGGTACATGGGCGGTACCAAAAATATACCTTAGAACTTACCAGCACTTTGCTTACCACCCTTTGTCCTGTAACTGCCTTCTTCAGTGAGCATCGCTTTGCTCTTTGCTACCATTCCCAGAATTCCTCAGCACATATTGCCAGTATAAATGTTAAGACTGCCTATATACAACGGATCTGTTACAAACACATGGGGCTACAGTGTGTATAACGTGAACCCACACAAATCCCACAGCTATATGAATTAACTGGACTCAGTTGGTTCTGACACCTGCAGTGCCGTTTTACTACAAAGTACATGTGGCAGTCAGTTGTTTCAGTGTAAATGGTAGTGTTAGGTGTATGCTGCTGTATAACTTTCATTAGCATTCTGTGTATCGAAAGATCAGTTTTGTTTGAAATTGACAGCAACAAAAAGCTTATTGAAAAAGTTGTTGAAGAGAAATATTATGTTCAAAAATATGATACAACAGCCGTTACTTATTGCATTGACTATCCAAGCTTCATGTAAGATAATGTTTACACTTTTTGGATAGTACTGAAAAATATACAAAAGGTAAATTACTATAGTGTCAAGACACCACACAAGGACTTCCCAGGTGTGAATAGGATGTGAATAGTTGTATTTGCTTTAGAATAATAGGAAATGTGTGCTTTGCTAGGTGGTTTGGTACTGTACTTGCAGGGAAAGAAAGGTGTGCTGTGACATTAACTCTAAAATTGTTGGAATTTGGAAGAGAAACTTGTTCTATGATTGCTTCCTGTGAGTAATCTCCTTACACTGTTGTATTGTGGAGTCTTTATTTTGTTGCTTGTATTAAAAATGTGATTTATGGTCATATACCTTTGTGTTTAGTTTATGGAGAAATGGTTGTTAGTTATATGTTAAATGTTTATCAGATCTGGACAGCTTCTATATTTCACAACAAAACTTTCTGTACTTGGCTAGATGAGTGCTTATTATTTTACTGAAATTTGCAACCACTTTTATGAGTGTAGTTTTTAATTTAATGAAGAATACAAAATGCAGAAGTTTAAAAAAAATGCTCAAAGAAGTTCAGATTAACTTGTCTCCAAGAAATTTGTGGAAAAAATTTGTCACTAATTGTAGAAATTCATTTAAAAAATCGTAAATGTAAACATTTCTCTCCACCCAATTTCTAAAATCTAAACACACATTGTAGTGGCAGGTGGAGCTGCAGCTCTCCCATCACACTGTGGTGCCTGTGTAAATAATTCTCTAACTGTTGTGTGGAATTACAGGGGAGATATTGCCTCTGGTGGTGAGAGAGGCAAGAATTCTAGTGGTGGGCATATCATGTGCTTGGTTGGAGCTAGTTGTTCAGCTATGCGTACTATGTTGAAATAATGTTAACGGTCTTGTTGTCATACCACCTGAGTGCTCCATCTGCAGCACCATCAAGGCAGCTTGTTACAGTTTATAAATAGGCCAGCATGTTATGTTGAGGTATACAGCAGAATTTTGAAAGTCCATGAGGTATTGCAATGGAAAAAGTTTGGGAATCACTGCCCTATATAAACTCTTGGTAAAACCATTACTTTTTCTTTTGCTGTTGTTAAAGAACCACTGCACGTGCCTAGTGTTGCCAGCAAGTTGTAATGGTGTTAAGTGGGTGAGTTAGACAGGTGGGTGGGGCTTGCAGTGGAGTGGGATGGACTGTGGTTGGCAGAGTGCTTCAGTCATTGCTGTAATTCTGCTGCAGACACAGTTTGAGACTGTTATGCTGTGGCATTAATTAATGTGGTGATTTGTGATGCTTCTTTGCAGGCTGGATGCATCACACGGTGGATCAGTTTGGAGACAAAGCTAGTAACGACAGTTATGCTATTCAGTGTCTGCAGAAGTCTCTGGAAGCAGACCCCAGCTCGGGGCAGTCATGGTACTTCCTCGGCAGGTAAGCTTGATACATTTGTCCTCCTATGTGTGTCTGGAGAGGAAACAAACGGGACACCTGCCAGTTTAGAGTTGAGTGCCTGAGCCCAGCAGTGCTGTCTGGGTGTGGCCAGTTAAGGCAACATTTGCATTCACATCTTGTTTGTTTGTTGCTGAACAGTGTGTGGAAGAGTTGAGAAAAATCTGTAGCTATAAATTGATATTTTTCCTCCATTGTTAAGCAGAGCTTGGATTTGTTTTTATTTTATTTAAGAAAACCATTCTAAAACTATGTTTTGTTATGTATTTATGTATCATGGTATAGTTTGAGACATATTAGGAACTGCTGGTAGACTTCACACCAATGCAGGTTCCCCTCATGTAATGAAGGCTCCGTGTATGAGAAATCTTGAGTTATGGACACATTTTTTTACCCAGCTTTTTGAACAATGAATCATCAACTCTCTTATAAGACAAGCCTCATGAAAACAGACATTTCAATTTACGTCACACCAGAGGAGTTCTC
Source organism: Heterotis niloticus (assembly GCA_018136845.1). Lineage (NCBI taxonomy): Eukaryota > Metazoa > Chordata > Actinopteri > Osteoglossiformes > Osteoglossidae > Heterotis > Heterotis niloticus. The sequence continues at coordinate 16,917,101 of CM030906.1, forward strand.
CCTCTCTCAAGAAGATTGGAGTCTCTTGTTTGTTCACTAGTATTTAACTGATACCTTCATAACCTAAAGCGTGACAGAGACTACATTAAAGTCCCCTGACAGTACTTGTGCAGCTATAGAGCTATCCAAGCAGAAACACACCTTAAACAAGATTTCAGTTCTCCTAAAACACATGTCTTGGGACTGTGGGAAGAAACCAGAGCTCCAGGACTCATGCAGAGTGCAGATAAAGAGGAACATACAAGAAGGCTTACCTAGTATGTTATAGCTTCAAGTAATATAATGCATAGAATTCTCTTGGAAGGGTTCAAGGGTTTATTTGTCATGGGTGCACTAACAGCAGCATAGCAGTGTTGTGGCCATGAAAAGTGTTGCTTCCAGGCATCCTCAGCAAATAAGATATACAAATAAGATATAAGAAATTTAAATAATGAAATTAAGAAAAATAAGGAATAAAATGTAAATAAATATACATAGAAGTTAAAAGTTAGTGAGCGAGAAATGGCAAACAAACTTACAGCACCAGCCAAACCAACAAACACACAAACCGATAAGGGCATACAGACAGAAACTGATTGATGAACCACTGTCCAAAGGAGGGGAGGGAAGATATGATTATCATGTATAACTCTGGATATTTTGGTTTACCATTTAATCACAGTACTGTACAAATAGCTCAGTAGAAGCTAACTCAGAAAAAATGCCTATATAATAGTTCTGATCATAATCTTAATTTTACAGTATACAGCACATTTTAAAGTGACACTTCAATAGAGTAAAAAGATGGAGTATAGTTTAGCCAAGGAACCGTGCCGTCTTGTTACAAGACCACAGTGAAGGTTCTCACAATTCAATTACTAATGGCTACATAAAGGTATTTAAGCATGTAGTATGTCGTGAAAATGATTCTTGTGAAGTAGGAAGAAGAGCGTGCATCTCCCATGGTGTCAATGTTTATGCTCACCATGTCCTGCTGGAATATCAGTCTTGTGTGATGAATGTTGATAAATGTATGACATGTACGTTTTTAAAAACCACTCTTACAGGATTATGATGCATGGATTTCTGTCATAAATATTTATATGTTATGAGTAACAGTAATGGCTACACACTAAACAATGTACCCTAACTCCTTAACTTACAAAGAATTTGCCATTGAAAGACAGTGCTTGATTTGTTTATGAAGCAGACTCACCTTTACCACTAATTCACATTTAATAATGCTCATGTTTCTTATATTTTGTTTATATTTTGGTTATGGTCTGTAAAAACATCAGATAAAGCTGTAATAAATAAAAATAAATAAGCAATACAAAACTGAGTTTAAAAAAAAACTGACATTAATTTTTCTGACTTCAAACAAAATTAAAATGAATTCAAAATTGCTATAAAAATCTCCTTCCCACAACTTTATAGTCAATTCCAACAGTTATCCAGTTCATCCCATAAGCCTGTGCAATGTTACTCACCCTCTTGCCATTTTAACCATTATATCCCTAATCACGAGGTAAACAATGTAGACATCCCTTGATTTATGCACAGATTAGGTTCTCTAAAAGTTTTTATTAAAGTGATAATTTTTAAATAAGTTGTAGCACATGAGCCCATATCTGGCTCAAAGATTGACCTGAGAAGGAACAGAGGCATTTAATTTATTGTTATTTTCATTACCTGAACTACAATAAAGTAAAGACTAAACTGGCTGGAAATGAAATGTGTCCTCTCAAGGGTGTATAGTTCATACTAGCCCAATGCTGTATCAGTGTATCTCATACCTCCTCATTGTTGGCACACTTGAGGGTGAAGGATGTTGCCTTTTGCTTCGAATTTCCTATTTTGGGGGTCATCCATTGCATCACAAACTGAAATAAAATTAAATAAGCTGAAGATATGTTAAGGTATAAGGCTACTGACATTTCATTCTCCTGGTTGTCAGAGGCCAAGAAGTGTAGCTTCATTGTTGTCTTTTTTTTTTTTTTTTTTTTGACCGAGTGTACAGAAAATCCTGTTCATGTTAAATATAATCATTAATTTTAAAATAATCTTTAATAGTCTAAATCTAGTTGCAACAGAGTTTTTCCCAGTAAAAGGTCAGTCTTCCCCACACTCTGGTGTCACTGAGTTTAGACCTGCCACTTATAATGTAGATACTGCTGGCAGGTGCCAGCAACTATAATGTGAAGGTTGGGGTAGCAGATAAAGATGTTAATTTCTTGTGTCCCTTGTCTTTCAGGTGCTACTCCAGTATCGGGAAGGTGCAAGATGCTTTCATTTCCTACAGACAGTCCATTGACAAGTCTGAGGCCAGTGCAGACACATGGTGTTCAATAGGGTGAGCAGCACCACCTTTATTTTTAGCCCTGCCACGTGGACAGGGGCAACTGGTGTTCCATGGCAAGGAACCACTTCCTACCCCATTGCAGGGTTAATTGTTTTCCCTCTCTTTCCATGAATTCTTTTTCTTTCCATTACCTTGTGCTGTCTAGCCTTCACTCTGCCTCCCCCTTGCAGTGTGCTGTACCAGCAGCAGAACCAACCAATGGATGCTCTGCAGGCCTACATCTGTGCTGTCCAGCTGGACCACAGCCATGCGGCAGCATGGATGGACCTAGGCACCCTGTACGAGTCCTGCAACCAGCCCCAAGATGCCATCAAATGCTACATCAACGCCACCCGTAGCAAGTCATGCAGCAATGCTGCGGCTCTCACTGCCCGCCTCAAATACTTGCAGGTTAGACACCATCTCCGTCCCGGTGGTATGTAGATTGTACTTTCCCTGGTCAGTGAGTGAATGTGTGTTGCTTTAACCTCTGTTTGGTCCAGGTGTGTTCTCCTCTTGCAGAGAAAAAGTTGTCCCAAGTTCTGTGATCAGTGTTTGTGTGTGTATTCACCCACTGAGAGAGCTCAATTTGCTCCAGATACACCTCTGCATTTGTTCATTATGTACTTATGTTTTAAAAACTGATACATGAATAGTAATCATTAGTGAAATTGAAATATTCTTAATTTCATGACATTGAAACATTTGTCCCATTACTAATCATTTAATTTTGATTATTTTATTCATTCTCCTATGCAGCTTATTTATTGCACGACTAAATCTCTACCCTTATATTGAGGCGCAGTGTGTAGATGTATCCTTTAAGAATGGCACACTTGGCAATACAGCAGCTTTCATATTTAGAGCACTATTGAATGTGTTTTTACGCAATTTCTCCTAGGCTCAGTTGTGTAACCCTCCACAAAGTAGTCTACCGAGTAAAAGTAAAATGCTTCCTAGTATTGAGGAGGCGTGGAGCCTACCAATCCCCGCAGAGCTTACCTCCAGGCAGGGCGCCCCGATCCCGACCCAGCAGGTGAGATGAGAGAGAGCCCGTCCCCGCAGAGAGGCAGCGCCGAGCCACCCTCGCTAACCGCTCCCACCAGCGACACTCCAGTCCACAAACACCAACACACCGCTAGCGCGACATTTAAACACAGACCTCTTCCTTTGACTCCTTCACTCTAAATGTGAAAAGAATTTGGAGGAAAAGTGATCATTAATTTTTTTTTTTTCTTTCAAAAATGCACAAAAAAGATCACTGGAGGTAATGGTTATTGAATGTGGCTCTGGTCTGTTACTCTTATTATTGGAAATATTAACAATCAGTTTAATAAATCAGCTTGATTTGAATATAGGAAATGGCAGTAAACGCAAGGAAAAGCACAGTCTTCTGTAGAACTGCTTAAAAGTGCAGTTTTTATTACCTATATTTGTGTTGCTTTGTCCCACGTGTATATAGTGTTAGTCACTTTGCAATGGTGTTTCTCTGCATTTAGTACCAGTGTGGCCCTCGTGATGCGTGCATGCACACACTAACCAATATCCCATATAGTTTGTAAAATGCTTGTCCTCATAGTCATAATTTTAAGGGTTGTTGGGCTATTTTTTCCTTTCTTTTGACCTTGATTCTGCCTAGCTTTTTGTTCCAACTCATTCATTTTTGACACATTATTTTCATCCATTAAATACATTTTAATGCATTTTGTACATAGTAATTTTCAGTGTTTGAAATGTTTTGGACTATGTAATTTTAATGTGTAAGAAACTTGAAGCGGATGGGTGTTATGTGGTGTCAGTGATGCGATGTGAATGAAGATAGTTTGTATGCATATAAAAGAGGGTTCGGTCAGGACAGCACTCTTGTGTCAATGCCCCAACACACCCTCAAGGCCAATGAATCCTTCTTTTCCGCATCTGCTGTTGGTTTAGATTTGTTCTTTCGACCAGTTGCAAAAGAAGAGAAATACTAACACATGATTTTTAGAATCGGGCAGTGTGTGACTTGAGTTGTTGAAGAAAATGCTATCATTTTACGTCTTCCAAGTTTGAACCCCTTTGTTGAAGAACTGGTAGTGTGCTTAAATATTAATCAGTTTGCTGTTGGGATGTTGCACTTTCTTATACTGCAGCATAGGTTTAGATGTGTTTATACTGCTGTGGAAAAAGTATTTGTCTTGTAAAATTTTTTTCTTTTTGCAGTTTTTTGTCCAAGAAAGTAGGATGAAAAGCAATGATGGTGCAATATATTTCCTGCCATGCATTCATACACTTCAACTGACTTAACTGTCTGATCTTTGCTGCCAAATTAGAGAAAATTGAAAAGATGACATAATTTTACGCTGTCCCATTTTCAGCTACTGTTGTGGCAGTAAGGGTGTACAACACAGTAGTGTCACGCAGCCATTTGTCTCAGTACCTACTGACTGTACCACTTAGTGTATTTTTTTACACTATTCACTATATTATCATAGATGATGCCCAGTGAAAAATTTTACAAGTAATAACTGTCTTTTTCTGTAGATGATAACTCCACAAATGATTAACCTAAGTTTTTGTGGTTTTGTGTAAATATAGCACTGTTGTGCTTTTGGTTCTTGGCCACCCCATGTACTTGTGGTTTAGCTAATGTGCTGGGATTCTTATACACTCATCCAAACGTCTCTCAAGTTTCAAGGCTGCCAGCAGTGTCAGGGTTGCCGCAGTGCCTCCTGGGCATCACCTCTTGTCTCTGTCACCCACCTCTGTGTCCTTCTGGCAGGCCTGCAAACCACACCAGAGTGGTGAGGGAAGTCTAGGCCAGTCACCAGTGCCACCCCCATCCCAGCCAGATGGGCGCTCCAGCCCATCCAAGCGCAAGAGGACAGCAAGCCCTGCAAAGGTAGGCTGTATTGCAGTAGCCTGCCTGTGTTTGTAGCTCAGCTTCTCCTGTTGAAGCAGAGGAACAGCACCATACTAAGCAATTGCACTTTTCAGCAAATGGTACATATTCGTTCTGCATTCTCAGATGCTTATTGTGTCCTGTTTACGGAGGAACATGTCTCTATTAATGTCTCTACCATGCCAAGAAATTTCTTTGTGATTAGTTGTGATTGATATGGTTTTTTAAACATCTCACAAACAGAATACTCCAGACTCCTGGGCAAATAGTCCAATACAGCAGCAGGTACCAAACTGGTACCTAAGTCCACAGAAGCTACAGGTGGGTGGGCAGGCTACGCTGAGCACTGGAGCTATTGTGTTGCATTTAATCTTGTCAACATGTAAATATTCATTTGTCTTGAGATTTGGAAAAGGTTCTTATTAGCCATCTATAGGCCTGTACAACAGTGTCAGCTTTATTATTATTATTATTATTATTATTATATAGTTCAGGCATAACTGGTCCTCTGGTGACTGGAAATCGGATTGACCGGAAATTCCAATGCATTGCAGTATCATTTGTACACATTACTGTACAGAATAAAAAAATCTGCAATGTAGAACAAATTTTTTAAAAATTGCTGCCAAAACTTAACAGAAATGTAGAACTGGTAATTAACCATTGTAATTTTTTTTTATTTTGCAATATTATGCTTTGTTTGTTTTGTTAAAATCTTTTTCACGAATAACACGTGTGCTGACATCTCAAAGTTTTCAAAAAGTATGATACATTGAAATAGCCATCATGTTACCCTTCATTACTCCAATCATGCATGGATGAGCTGTAATAATAATTTGTACTGTGTCTATTCTTATACCACATCACTTTAGCTCCTGGATCATCTGAGGACCAACCGGGCAAACCTAAAGCCCATGCAGCTGCAGATGCTGGAGCAGCTGGAAGGCCAGTTTGCCCTCATGCAGCAGCACCAACAGCAGGTAAAGAACTACATGATTGAAAGCAAAAAAAAAAAAAAACCTCAACCTTCCCTCGATAAGGGAGGTAAACAGTGAACTGTTGTGGATAAATGTAACAATGTCCCTTCCTGAAACAGATGAGACACTGCACTCCTGCACCGGTGCGACCTGCCATTCCCAATGGCCCCACAGCTGACCCCGCGCTCCCTGCAGTTGCAATCTCTGCCCCACTTCCCCACACCACCCTTTCCCGGGCCTCCAGCGCTCCCCGGTTTACCTGCCCTAGCCAGCCTCTGTCCAACGGGCCCTCTTCAGTGAGTGCCCCCCCTTGTGGGCCAGCGGGCACCAATCATGTAGTGGCAGCACCAAGCAATGGAAATGTGCCTTACCTGGAGCAAAATGCACTACCTCACAACTGCACAACTCTGACCAGCAGCACGAACGAGCCATGGACAGACCAACGTGTAAATGCCACTCAGGTGCGGCCCTGCATGTGTATGTACATAACAGAAGGACACTGTTAATGTAGCTATTTAGGTAGGTAGTTATTTGTCTTCATAAAACTTTATAGCACCTTACAGTGCAACACTCTTTACAGGATTTTTAGCCATCAGGGTTCAGGGTAAGTACTTTGATCAAGGATAATATAGCAAGAGGGGAATTTAAACTTGGGTTTGTCAATTGCAAAAGCAGCAGCTGCAAACAATACATCCCCTGCAATATATACGTCCGCTTCTATACCTATGTGCGTATGCGTGTATTTGAGTTTTTTGCGTATATGTATTTTGAACAGCATATATGGATTTTCAACTGTGGATTTCTGTTTCCCCAGGGGCTTCAGAAAGGTCTAGGTTCTCATGTGGCCGGTCCCAATGGCGAACAGCCTTTTTCTTCCACTGGGGCTTCCAAACATTCCCAGGCAGCTGGTGCTGGCGCCCACAATCAGGTTGGACATCCCACCATGCCTAGCAGTTCATCGCCACAGGGGGCCGCTCTCAATCACCTCTCCTCCCCCCCACACAGTACTACCTCAGGTGGACAGCAAGGCATTACCTTAACCAAAGAGAGCAGGCCCTCAGGGGACAGTGCAGTGCCAGGGCCTGACTGCCACAGGCATTCTGGGGGAGGGCTCAATAGCACTGCCACTGAGGAAGGCTCCCCCTGCCATATCCATCAGGCACCGGGGGACACCATTCCCAGTCCCAGCCATGTGGATTCCAGGACACCAGTTGTACTTAGTGCAGACAATCCTCAGCTCTCTGCCTTGCTGGCTGGAAAAGGCAGTGCCAGTGAGAAGGTCAACAATGTCCACCCTTCTGTTCATGGCCCCAAGATCCAGGAGAACTCAGTAGGCTCCTCACCCTGCTCGGCCATGTCCACAACCAGCCCCTCTCCAAAATCTGTGGAGCAAACGCCCTCAAACAGCATGGACAACCTTAAGAGCCCTGCTGCAGGACTGGGCCCTACAGTGAATGGCAGAGGCCTGGAGGACTCTCAGAGCCCAGTGCAAACTGATTTGGCTGTGATCGGCCCAAAGCCCACCATACCTTCTGCACCCTCGTCCTCTGTTTCCATCTACCCCAGTTCTGCGGATGTGCTCAAGGCATGCAGGTAAAGCCCTTGATGGATCTTCCAGGGTGTGGCTCCTTTGGTCTCCCATCCCACTGTCACTAGTCTATTAGACATATCTGTAGTTTTTGTTTCAGTGCAAATTACTGGTACATCTCCAGTGTTGCTTCTTCAGATTTTCAGTGGATCATGTGATCCAAAGAAAGTATTATTTGAAGCAACTAAATCTATTTTTCATACTTCATAGAGTAATAGTTTAGTTTGGAATACTTTAGAATTTCCCTAGGGATCATTAAAAGCCCCCCCCCCTTATCTTTTCTCATGCATTTGTATGGTAACTGCAAATTTCTTAAATAAGTGTGGATGCAAATGCCATACAGCAGCTTTGTGGAATGAAAGAAAATGAATGTTGAAATGGTTTGTTTGAGGCTAGTCACTTTTATGTTGTGCATTGAGCTCACTGCCGTTAGTGTGCATCTTTGTATGCCCTGTGGGTTTTCACACACCGTTCTGCTAGCTAATTTGGAAGTAGCCTGTGATGTCATTCATGCTACAGTGACAAGATGCCACACACTCCAGAACAGCCATTGTCATCTCTGGAGACTTTTCAGTGGTGAACTTTTCTGGTTAAGTTGTTGATACCCCCACCATGTTTAATTCATTGCTTGTCCGTATACTTTTCTACTTGTCTATGTGGAATTCACTGGTTTCAGTGTTACTACTGTGTTGTATGTATGCTGCCATTGCTCTGTGAAATTTTCTTCAGGATCAATAATGTCTGTCTGTCTTATCCTATCTATCCTATCTAAAATATTTATCTGTTTTATTGTTCATCAGTACTTAGACTGAAGGTAGCTAAAAGACTGAAGGTAGTTAAAATTTAAGTACAACTTAAAACTAAAGTTTTATAGAGACATGTTGTTTCATTGAACAGTACAAGGCTTTTTGACATTTGCAGGAGGCCAAAACTAATGGCCAAGAAGGTTAGAAGTGGTGTCCAAGCCATTCTTTGTCCTTTTAACCCTAGAACAATTCCATGTTTTTAATATTTTCTGCTGTTTTTAAAGTATTCTTTTTTTTTCATATCACCTGTTAACATCAGCTCTTGGTGTAACAGGAATTACCATCAATGCCTCTGATGTTCTGCTGTTCAGTGTGCATTAAGAATAATGAAAAATGTATATTGAACCGAATTGAAAAAACTTTATCCTGAAGGGATGTTACATGGAGTTGAAGTAGTGAACAACACAGCAATGCCACAGGAAACATAATGACCTGTAAACTGATGGCAAAGAAGAGAAAAGTGAAAGAAAAGCAGCACTGAAAGTTCAAATGGACCAGATAACCACTGACAAGGTCCCTTGGACAGAACTGTAGCAATGGATGTGTCTGCAGTATCACACACCAGCTCTATGTAGGCAGTACAATGATGTGATGATTGTGGATCACACTAACAGTGATCAAGACAGTCAGCCAATTGTCCACGCTGTAGCTCCATTCCATCAGGTTGCATGTCCATCATTCCACCACACTGTTGGGGGGGGCACATGGCAAGTTTTCACTTCTCATTTGCCACTTGTCTGTAGCCCCAAAATCCTGGGAAGTCTCCTCAGAGATGGTGGAAAACCCTAACTGAAATTATTGCCTTGAAGTTAGTTCCCTATTTTTGACCCCAACTGGGATGCAAAGTTGTTTTGTTTCTCAAATATTATAAGGCATATATAACCCACAGCATTCTTGGGGTTCATCGATTGTATGTGCAGGAATTCTACTGTGCACCGGACAAAACTGTAGTATTAGACTAAGTGACTGTACTTTTTGTTTCTGCATCTGTGTCTGTTACTCTGAGTTGTACGTTGCTTTGGAGAAAAGTGTTTAAGTGTAGTGCAAATGTTAGCAATGTAATGGCTCCATGAAGTTGGAGGCAGCAGAAGAGGGTGCATGCATGCGTTTTTTTTTTGTTTTTTTTTTTTTTGTTTTTTTTTTTTTAAATATAAGATTGGAGCAGTGGGCTATATTTTCACTGAGTACCTTGAGGAGACTGGGTTGGCTCACAGCTCTTTCTGTGAGCTGGGACACATCCCTGTGCACTGTGAGGGTCCTCTGACAGGGGTACTTGTGACACTTTGCAAATAAGATGCAATAAAAAAACTTTTACTAGAGCAGGGTGTTGAAACTAAGTGCTGCCGTTACTCTTGGTGTGCGATTTCAATTGATGTGTCAGTTTGCTTTATGAAAAATATAAGTACTAAATCTTTAATGATAAAAAGTTTGTCAAGATTATGTCTGGGACCAACTGTACTTAATTAGGGCACACAGTAGTCATTACTGACAATGCTAGCAGTCAATATAAGTTTAGTAACTGATATATATATAGAAAGAATTGAATGCACAGCCCAATGGTTACACATTCACTTTCTTAGTTTGACTGTATGTGAGGATTCACAGTGGTTGTCAGGTGTTCCTAAGTTTACAGAAGAAGCTGTATTGTCAATCATTGTAATTTTTTTTTTGGTAATTTTATAACTTCAAGTTAATAAATGTTCACATTGTCTTTTAGAAAAAAAAAACTGTTTAGGTCATAACTTATAACATAAATATAAGGATAAATAGCAAGTTAGGTCATAACTTGCTATTTATTCTTATATTTTACCTACAGTTAGTGGATGCAGTTTATTTTGTACAAAAGTACATTTCAAAAAGTAATTTTCCATTGTTTTTCATTAACACAATTGTGTTGTCATCCCCCAAAAGTCACCCAAAATTGCCTTAATATAGTGATAGCTTTTAAACAATGTAAATATGAATAACCTTGTGTGTAAATGGTTAATGATATGCACAAGTTGCATAATTGTAATATTTCTAAACTAATTATAAAGTAGCTACATATAGCTCATGTTGACAAGCACAGTTAGGAACTTCATGTACTTTATAGATGTCAACTCAAGTAAAATTTAATATGAAATGTCTCTGAGTACACTTGTACATCAACTTACAAATGTACGTAGCTGCCCTCAGACTATGACTTCACAGAAAGCTTACTTTCTCCATATTTTAAGTTTAGATTCTGCTAGCAAAATCGGATTAAGCTAAGTTAGACTGAATTTGCTTTGAGACATTTATTCTATGTTCTTAATGCTCCTTTGTTTTCACAGTGTACTGTTTGTTATGGAATTGACTAACCAACTCTGGGACCTTCCTAATATAGGTGTATTTTTCTAGAAATGACAAAAATCACCTTAATGGCACGATGAATATGAGGTAGGAATTAGAATGGTTGCAGGTCAGAAAAGAGGTGCAGAGCCTTGGAAGGTTGTATAGATAAGTATGAAGATTTGCATATTGATAGGCTAAGCAGGAAATTACTTGCAGCAATATTGCAAAATAAGAAGAGCATCAGTAGGGTGGAATGTTTGGCTCATTTCAGAGGGTGCGGCTCTCCTTTGGCTGTTGTGCTCTGTGTTTGATCAACACGGTGTCCTCTGCCAATCTGACCCTGTGTCACTCATTGCCGTGATTCTGGCTTGTGTTTAGACTAGTATCTGTTCTGAGTCGTAGGTCTGACTTGTCTGAAACTATGTAGTCAGTTAAGTGTGTTAAAATGTACTGTTTTTCAGTCGATTCGCAGGTAGATTCCACATTATATGGTCACAAAGAAATGTTTGTGAACATTAGATGTTTTCTTGTCTTCACCCTTCTACTGAGAATATTTAATTTGAGTTTAGTAAGCTTTGATGATACCACCAATGTTGCTTCAGGTTTCGCCTTCCTTAAAGTCTTGACTGGCCAAACACTGTGATGTGATCGTCCTTGCTGACCCTCCTGTGTTCAGCGTGCTTCATACAGCAAGTCGCACTGAACCAGCTTCATGAGGGCACTAGATATTTAAATACAGTTTCTTACAGTGTGTTGTTTGGTAAGCATTTGTTGTTGTGATGTTTGTATCAGTGAGGCCAGTGTTGTAACAGCTAAGCTTAGGACTTGGCATGACACATTTCAGAATAAAGACTCAGAATGGCTGAATGGGGTTCAGTGCGGTGAGTTTGAGCTGCTTTCTCCCAAAGCTGAGGACTTCCAGCACTGGCAGGCCATGGTGTCCCTACAATAAACACAAAGCCCACTCCCACCCCCAATAAATCTGCTAGGAACGCCTAACCAACTGCCAGAACATAAATCACACAAGTCCTTGGAGGCCATGTGTGCGATTGTTGACCCAGCTCGTGAACTGTAGCCCATCTGCAGATTTGGTCCTATAATAAGCACTGAATAGATAAAATTATTTTTTAAAAATTTATGTTTTTAAATGTTGGGTAAGGATTTTAAGTGTCCAGCCATATGTAAAAATTACTGGTAATGATAGCAGTTATTTATTTGAATGGTCTGGGTGGACTCTCTGATAAAAGCCTTATTCCTGCACCTGTTTGCATTCTAAAAGCAAATTCAGCCAGGAAGCTGCGTGCCCAAATTAATCTGACTTTGTCTTAAAAATTTTCATGTGTTCTGAAATAATGTCTTTTCCAGGGCCACCTTGCCAATATACTTATTTCTGATAATGTTTGGTTTTTGTGCATACATTTCTCATATTCTTATGGCATAGCTTAATTTTCTTTTCTGCTTTCAGAAATATGGGAAAGAATGGTCTGTCAACCAGTAGCATCTTGTTGGACAAGTGCCCCCCTCCTCGACTGCCACTACCGCCTTTCCCCCCTCTGCCAAAGGACAAACTCAACCCTCCCACCCCCAGTATTTATGTGAGTATGATGCATGCTTGTGGATTTATAGCACACAGGGAAAAGGCAAACATTTGAATTTCACACTCTCAAGCCATCCTGTATGTAATGTAACTGCATGTTGTTTTTCCATATTTGATCACTGTATGGTTGATTGGATACCTGCCAAAGCACGTGTGTGTCCCTCTCAACTTTTGCTCTTGCCACATCCACAGCTGGAGAACAAGAGGGATGCTTTCTTTCCTCCTTTGCATCAGTTTTGTGTGAACCCATCAAACCCGGTTGCAGTGATTCGTGGCCTGGCAGGGGCGCTCAAACTCGGTGAGGAGACTGTGGGAGCTGGGGTTTAGTGTGGGACAGCCTATATCGACACAACATGTTAGAGGTGTGTTATAGGGAATTGCACTTGGAACATTGAGGGAAGCTGTATATCTGACCTCTACATTTGGTGGGGTCATGGATTCAACATGATTCAACATGTAGGGCAACAGCGCCACCTGTAAGCTGAGAGAGACAATGCACATACACACCTAACACGTCTTACTTTCCATTGAATTTAACTTTGGCCTTACTCTACCATGTTTTATCACAAGGGGATTAAGGAAAATACTTTTCATTATATTCACCCATCAAATATTAAGAAAGCAAAAACTTTATTTTTTGTGGTGCATCAATTGATACATAAATAAATGTAGCAGTGTCCGTGTACTTTTGCAGTATACTGTCTGCAGTGGTCTAGCTGTATGTTAGATGGGTGCAGTGAGCTTGCTCTGTGTGCCTCACCCATCTGCAGACTTGGGCCTGTTCTCCACTAAGACTCTGGTGGAGGCGAACCCGGACCATCAGGTTGAGGTGTGCATGCAGCTCTTGCAGCCTACTGACGAGAACTGGGACACCACGGGGACCCGCAAGACGTGGCGATGCGAAAGCAGCCGCTCACACACCACCATTGCCAAATATGCACAGTACCAGGCCTCATCTTTCCAGGAGTCCCTACGGGTTAGTGGCTCAGACACGGTCAAGTGTTCCTGTTTTGGCGACTTGGTAGTCAGATTCCACTATTGAGTGGCTCAAGAGTTAACACCATGCATAAGATGAACATAACATATGCATAGACAAAATGGCTGACAGCCCAGACCGCAGGCACAAACAATCAAACATGGCTCAGTTGGGTTGGACTGCTGAGTTAAATGTGGCTTTGAGTAGAACTGAATCTGCATCTTCATGGCCTAGTATTGATATCAGCACTAAGGCTTGTCCTTACATACAGTTTTTACCTTCAGTACTCGGAAGCACACAGATTTTTTTTAATGAATATGCATTCTTGTGTCAAGAGAAAATATTTTGCGTTTCTGTACTTGCTTTTAGCAATAGAATTGCTTCTGCCCACTGTGGCTGCTATATCTAAAAGGGTTAGGGTTAAACTCTCTCTCTTATTTATATATATATATATATATATATATATATATATATATAAAAAATAAAAAACAAGATTTTGTTCTGCATTGAAATGCAGCTTTATTTTCTTCTTGCCCTGGTTTCTTTTTCAAGGAGGAAAATGAGAAGAAGGGGCAGAAGGAGCTTTCGGACACAGAGTTGGCATCAGAGAGGTACATCCAGCCTCTGTAAGGGCAGTGCACCTGTGCTTACTGAAATTTTCCTTTTAATCACTGTCCTTTCTGTCACAGCCTGGCCAAACAGCGCAAAGGTCCCCTGAAATACATAAAATTTGGGACAAACATCGACCTGTCTGATGAAAGAAAGTAAGTGCTGTTTACAAACTCTCCGGAGACAAATTTTTTTAACTATATTTAAAGCCATCCTGGAACCAGATGAATTGGGGGATTGGGTTCAGTCAGGTATTTGACCACCATTCCAGTATCTCATGCACCTAAATTTGATATATTAATTCTGTCATATGTGAATTATCTTACTTCGGCTAATTTCCTACTGCTAGGGACAAAAATAACCAGTTATATTAATGAGGGAGCAAATGGTTCAAACAATTTTAATGGTACAAAGTAAGCAAACAGTGCGATTCCTGTCAGTTTTACTTTGCCAATAGTTAACCCAAAAGGGGGCTTTTTAAATTCTTTTTAAAAAAAAATGTAAAAAGAAAAAAACCCTCAACACTCATTGCAGTTCCTATGAATGCTGTTGAGATGAAATTTTACACCAATGGGCTGTTCAAGGGTAAATTTTATAGCTGAAGCACAGTGCACTGAGGCATGTTTCGCCCCCTGCAGGTGGAAGCTGCAGCTACAGGAGCTGAGCAAGCTGCCAGCTTTTGCTCGTGTCGTCTCTGCTGGTAACCTGTTGAGCCATGTGGGCCACACCATCCTGGGCATGAACACTGTGCAGCTCTACATGAAGGTCCCTGGCAGCAGGACACCAGGTAAGGGAGTGGATGCATGTTCACAGCCCTGCCCACATATACCCTTAGTCTTTTTAATTTAAAAAAAAAAAAAAAAAGTTTGCATCTCAACAAAATCATTTATTTTTAGTTAGTTTAGTTAATCTGGTGCTTTTCATCTCAACTTCAGATACTTGCACCAATTTACCTATTTATATAGCTGTGTATAAATAACATTTATACTGGAGCAGTTGAAGACATGTACCTTGGTACTTCCAGGGTGCTGTAACGGATGGAGGATTTCAACATGGGCTCTAGTGCAAGGCTTTAGTGTTAACCACTACACTGCCTGCTTTCCATAAAATAGAAATGAATGAGAACATCAAGAATACCTTGAGAACTGGAAAGTTGATCAAATTGCATTATGCTCTGCACTGATTTTGGTACGTGTCACTCATCGGGTCCCATGGATGCTTACCCCCAGGACTTAAAAGGTACTTTAGGATGCTATTTATTTTTTTCTGTGATATCAGGTCACCAAGAAAACAACAACTTCTGTTCTGTGAACATCAACATTGGTCCAGGGGACTGCGAATGGTTCGCCGTTCCACAGCCATACTGGGGCGTCATGCATGACTTCTGCGAAAAGTACGAGAGTCAATCATCCCAAGAACAGTACTATATTTTTATGGCGACTTGTACCTGGCACTGTGTTGTACCTTTCTCACTCAGTATTGCAGTTGTTAATTTACATTCCATTTCTCCCTCATTTAATATCCACTGTTTTTAGTCAGACTTTGAGCAAATTTTGTTCTAAGCTTACATCTGCAATGTTAGGGGGGTGTATTCCGTCTCCACCATTTTTTTCCCAATTTTGTTTTTGTTGATTTTTCTGATATTAAGTACTAATAGCACATGAACGGGGCCTGAGTGAGGAAATTTTGTCGTTTCCTGTGCGCATGAATGAAGTGTGCATTTATAGGCGTGAAAAAACATAGTCAGTCAATGCATGTGCCATCTTTTGCTGTAATGGGTGCTGCTAAACACTTCCTGCAGCTGTTGACTGTGGACTCACTTTGCTGTGGAGGAATTTTGGCCCTTTTCTCTGTGCTAAACTGCGTTGTTTTTTTTAAATATATTTATCTTGAGTCCGAAACTTTTTGCAGAAACAACATCAACTTTCTGATGGGTTCTTGGTGGCCCAACCTGGAGGACCTGTATGAGGCCAATGTGCCTGTGTACCGTTTTATCCAGCGCCCGGGGGACCTAGTGTGGATCAATGCAGGCACTGTGCACTGGGTTCAGGCCATAGGATGGTGCAACAACATTGCCTGGAACGTCGGCCCTCTCACAGGTGTGCATGTGGGAAGCAATTGTGTCCCATCTTATTCCCTCCAAATGATGACTGTAGTAGTGATAATAGGCCAGTCAGTGCCTTCACCAGTTATCTGTCTAAATGGAAGGTACACTGGTAGGCTCCTTTATATGATATCAACAAAGAGTCTTCATCTTACAAGACTGTGGTTTTTGTGGATTTCTCACACTCCCCAGCATACCAGTACAAACTGGCTGTGGAGCGGTATGAGTGGAATAAGCTTCAGAATGTGAAGTCCATCGTCCCCATGATCCACCTGTCCTGGAACATGGCCAGGAACATTAAAGTGTCCGACCACAAGCTCTTTGAAATGATCAAGTGAGTCAGGGTCTGTCTGTCGATGTTGTGATGTGAATATGCCATCCACCCATGACATCCATTCATGTTATTCATTAACACCAGTCATTGGAACAAAAAGAAAATGACAGAAAATTCTTACTTGTTTATGGAGGCAAATTTCCATTGCCCCTCCCTTCTCACAAATTCCAGTAGAATATTTAGAACCCAATTAATTTAAATTTACATTTTTAACATCCCGGCCTGTAAATGAGTTGCTGTGCATTCCAGACCATGTGACATGTTGTTTCCTGCCCTGTGGCCACAGGTACTGCTTGTTGCGCACCTTGAAGCAGTGCCAGAGCCTGCGTGAGGCCCTTGTTTCCACGGGGACGGAGCTGGTGTGGCATGGACGCAGTCGGGAAGAGCCGGCACATTACTGCAACATCTGCGAGGTGAGGACCCTGTACCCAGCACTACTTGGAGGCTTTGCAAGAGTAAACGGTCTAAACCGACAATTTTCTCCTCAGGTCGAGGTGTTCAACCTGCTGTTTGTCACGCGTGAGGGTCACACTCAGAAGGACTTTATGGTGCACTGCCAGGACTGCGCACGCAAAGCCAGCACTGTGCTGGACACTTTTGTGGTGCTGGAACAGTACAAGATGGAGGACCTCATGCAGGTCTATGACCAGTTCACACTTGTAAGTTGGAGCAAGTGTTCAGTCTTCTAACCCTCTGCTTCACTGTGGGACAAATGCAGATGAAGAACAGGAATGGGTTTTATGATGTTAACTCATCTTTAGGGGGAGAATTTTTTTTTTTTTTTTTTTTTTTTTAAAAAGCCATACCTACCATTTAGAACTAAAATATCTATGTTTGAATTAAGTGTGCGTGTATAGATTAACTGGACAACAGTAGTATACTTAATGCATTTGCCACCCTCTGCCTGCAAACAGTGTGAAGCACAATTATAGCAGTAACTATATGTACCAGCTAAACCAATAAATGTTAATAAAGGACAAAAGATACTCAGTCTGTGAACAAAATAGTTTAGATTTTCTTAAATTTAAATGTTTCAGTGATACAAGAAGCTCCCATAATGTACTGTTGTTGCATGTGTGCTAACCATTGTAGGAAATTTTAGGGGCAGTGTGGACCATTTGTGTGTTTGTGTGCGAGAGCTCTAGCATGCATGCCGTTGCACTCGTGTGGGTGCCGATGTTAAGACATCCTACAGTAAAGTAAAGGTCATGTTCCTACAGTCAAGGAGGAAAATAAAACCGTTCACAGGCTCATGGATGGGCCTCTGGAAAGACCCTGAATAAGTGTCGTTTTCACTTGTTTTAGTCACCCGTGAAATCTCCTTGTACATATTTTTTTAAAATTTCCTTCAAACAGTTATTCCTTTACACTCCTGGAATATCCTCCTGTCCCAGTACACTACTGATGGCCAAATTGAATACAGTACAATTAATTTATGAATGCTAGAAGTGAACCAGCATTGCTCCAAGAGTAGAGTCAGCTTATTGGTTTGTTGTTACACTTTGTGTGTCTCTCTCACTTTGTTGCAGGCTCCACCTTTGCCTTCTTCGTCTTGATGTCCGACGCCTGTCGCTTGGTGGACTGACTGCGAGAACTAAGCAAACCCCGTTTCTGATATTCAGGAAGTGAGCCGGCTGCACCGCACTGCGTCGGTCTCTGTAGCTACCCCCTCTGCCCCCCAAGGCTGCTGCCTGAAAGCTGTGTGTCTATGCAACCTACCCAGTGTGGAGTGTCCACCTGTGGGTTGGGGGGCCTACCGACCCCTAGCCTGGCCCCCTGGGACTGTTGACAGCTGCTTCAGCTGTAATTATATATTAAAAAATATAAAGGAAAAGACATTTTTGTATATATATATCGTCGTCGGTGACAACTGGCAGCAGTACACAATGACTACTGATGGGACCCTCGTCCCCTTTTTGTACTTTATGGGCCGATACCGGACCTTTTCCTCATCAAAGTTCTCAACCCACCCACTCACCCCCACCCCCTCCTCTCAAGTACTAGCTTAGCTGGTCTTTTGTATAGTAGATAGAAATTTTAAGTCTCTTTGGGCAACAAAATATTGAAAAAAATTATGAAAAAAATTTGTAATGTGAAGAGTTAGGTGATATAATTTTTTACAGCTTTTATGTTTAACGTCTTGTTTTGAAATCCTGTTGATAATTCTTTTGGTTTCTTAGTTATATATAATAAGAAGAAAGAAATAACAGCCAAGTCACAAAGAAGAATGGGTTGCACATAGACTAAGAATTGAACATTAATTTGTGATTTTTTTGTTTTGTTTCTAATCTTGATGTAAATTTACACTATTTATAAATACATATTTATTGCTTGATAATATTTGTGGATGGAATGCTGTTATTTCCCACCCCCAGAGTACCTGCCATTAAATTTTAAGGAGTTTTGTTATTTTAAACACTACTCCTATTAAGTTTTCTATATATAAGTAAAACTGCTTAGCAAGCATTGTACAGGATCCAACATTAAAATTGTTTTATTGTTTGAAGAATATTTTGGACTTCATCGCTCCTGTTTACTATTAGGGAAATTTTACTTTGGAATCTCATGTGAAAATATTCAGTTTATGGTTTTTGGCTTCAACACTATGGCACTTCTTGTATGCAAGCTACTCACAGTGTTTGCTGCTGCTGTGACCTTCATCGTGTTCTTAGGGTAGCTCAATTCCCACTCCTATTAATCCTGGGTTTGGTTTATTGTGTCATTTTAGGAACCCTGCTCATCAATTCAATCTCCTTTACAACATGCAGAAGTGTTTGATGCTCTATATATTAGTGCCAACCACTTAGTTGTGGTAGCTGTGATTGGATGAGTGTGAAAAGTAGGAGATGCTGTTGTGTATAAATGGGGAGGAGCTGTCCATTTTCAGTGTGCACTGTCTGTGTCAGTGTGTGTTGCAGGCTGTCTGTCGAGTTCTCCTGTGTCTCTGCCACAGATCAGCTTGGGGCACTGCCTCTACTGTCTGCATTTTCAATCTTGGGAGGTTCCACAAACGAGTGAAAGCTTTGTTGATCATGAAGGAAATTGTATGAGCTTATGGTATCACAAATTTGACCAAACATGCAGTATGTCCTTCACTTATGAATCTTTCAGTAACAAACCATGTTCAGAAGTATTTTTTTCTCACAAATATAGTTGGCATACCAGTTGCACCAAAGCTTGACCCAATTTCCTGAAAAATGGCAGTTGTGAAGAGTCAGGTTTTATTGGGCTTTATTTACAGCATGTCATAAATACTGCTGCCAGAGAGCACAGAACACACAGTCGTCCTGATTCACTGTCTGCCAGCCTGGACTAGTAAAGAGCTCAGAGGTAGAGCAGGAGACAGTGCCAATCTATCCCTGTCCAAAAATCCCTACTGTTGCCTCACATCCTGCAAAACTGTCATGATGTTGTTTACATTTATTCAGTTTGCAGATGTTGAAACAAAATGCAACTAAAAGTAAAATGAGTGCATTTCACCCACAGACTGATGCAGATGGGATACACTCTTTTTAGACTACAAACCCTTAATCCAGTATCACCATTTGTCAGTGCACGATACAGCAGTAGCAGCATATGAAACTGATGAAAAGCCCCTGACCTGCTCCGTTTCACATTTGACTTCACTTTTTGAGTTATGAACAAGGCCTTTGCACCAGTTATGTTTGAGTCAAGGACACACTGTTTACATTTTCATGTGTAAAAGAATACAAAGTAAGAAAAACTGGAGCTTGTAAACATGGCTGCTGCCTCCTACAGGAAGACCTAGATGAGTAGGGTTCCTAGTGCAAGTTGTTGTACGGTTGTATTGCAGTAGCATGTGTTTGTGTTCTGCTTCGGATGTCCCCAGCACCAGCGTGCAGGACCAGATAGGTAGGGGTCCAACCTTACAAGCTTCACACTCCAGAGCAGCAGCTGTGGAGAGGAGTCCTGATGGAGATTTTGTTTCAGTTCTGAAGAAATGAAGACAAGTGGTTCACTGCCACGTTCTTCCCACTAAACAAACAGCGACTTCATGCATGAGAAGAGACCATGCCCTCCTGAAGCCTCACCTGTTCCTTTTTATTTTTTGCTCAGTGCAGCTAACCTTTAATCTTTTTGTCAAGGTGGACATTTAGCAAAGTACTTTGTGTTCAGTTTCAGGTAGCCATGCGTATGGCTTGAAGAGAACAAGGGCATAAAGCTCTGTCCTGCTGATCAGCCCCTAACAGTTCTACTCCAGGGGATGGTCTTTGTCTTACTTCATTCTCACTCATTCTACACGTTTGCTCCAGGTAGTAATACCTCTTATACATTTGATGTATTCCTGTTTTTCCATTGTCACTATTAACATTATCACTAGAATGAATAGTACTTTCGGGTATGGTTATAGTCAGCATCAGGTGTAAATCTGTTGAAACAGGTATGAGCTAACAACACATTAAAGTCAATAAGATGAGCAACTTGCACAAAGAAAAAAGCCAGAGGCCCCCCACACACAAAGCACTCTATGGTCTGAATGTGAGTGGGACTCTGGACAAATCCAGCTTCTCGATGTCAAATTGTCAGTTTAAAAATGATCTTGAGTGGTTGTGATGGAAAGATGTGGCTTGCCTGGCTTCTTAGTAGCACCTAATTTCATCAGGATTCTTTCTTTCAGTTGTAGGGCATTTTTTCCATAATGCCAAAAGAACTCCAGGTTGTTTCTTTTCCGCGGATGGCGTGCATGAAATCATGTTTGGAAGAGAAATGTTATGGATGCCCTTCCCTTAGCATCAAATCTCATCATTTACCACTGGTTGGCTGAACACACACAGTAATTGGTGACCAATTAACATGAAATACATGTCTTTGGACTGTGGGAAGAAGCCCTCAAAAGGAGATCATATAAACTCCACACACAGCTGAATTCAAACTTAACAGACTGGTTATATAAAATGCTGTATGGACAAATCCGTACTGGGATTGCTGTGTGAAACTGTTTTTACAAGGTACATGAGCACGCTTCCCTCTGCAGCAGATATGTGACCATGTCATCCCCACTTCCAGACAGCCTTGCAAAGTTCCAGAACCATGAAACACAGAGCCCAACATCATGACCTGCTGCATTGAAACATTTGGTCATTTTTGTTCATAATTGCACTTTTGTTTGCTTATCTGTAACTTAAGCATCCAACTGGTGTCTCCAACACACTGCATATTATGAGCACAGTTCAGAAGATAAACCATATATGTAGATTAACAAGTAATTGTGCATTTTACTTCTGTTCTTTGGTCAGTGTATGGGTGTTTATATGTACTCTATGAACATCAGTGTAAAATAATACTTTTAGCTGGTATTTCTCTATAAAGCAATTTGTGATAAGCTGCTTATAATTACAATATTTAGCCATTTATACAGCTTGGTAATTGTTCCCTGTACTCATTCCAGGTGAGCATATCACTCGAGTACAACAGCATTAGTGGCGGGGTTTGACCCTGAGTCGTTGAAGGCAACAGTTCTAACCACTGCACCATCTGCAAGACTATGTTTGTGTTTGGATTACAATCAGTGGCAATGTGTGCGTGGCTAACCTGTGTGCAAGAAGCCACAGTTGCTCCGTTTTCCTTCTTGCTTCAGTCCAATTTGTTTCCAGGGCAACAGCGACATTTTGTGTATTAAAGTCGGTTGTCGCTAGGGGATGAAATGGTGAGAAAGCATGACTTTATATGTTTAATGTGTGATGAGACTGAAATGTTCACTGCATCTTCTGATACCAGTGCTATCGTGGAGCAGAGGCTTTTAATTGTTATTTTTGGTCAGTGTGACACTAATATATCTGTAACTTGTCATGTTTTTCTTGCCAGAAACAACTTCCATGTGAGTGCTGTCAACAAAGTTCTTTTTTCAAAAATGCAGGGCCATTGATGTTTAATGTTGCATTAAACTCTATTTAATAGCGGTAACAGTAAGCGCTACCTCAACCATCTTGCAGTCAAACCAGAGCTGCAGTTACAACTGCTAGTGTCTCAGTTTGGACTGAATAAGAAGGAAAATGGAGGAACTGTGGCCTGTTGTTCACAGTTCACACAGGCTATAACCCAAAACATGCAATCCAGCCAATGGGTGACTCAGTGATTTCAGCTACTACTCTAATGGTGTTATGACCCCACCACCTTTCTGGAGAGACCATGGAGCATCCTGATGCTGCTGTAGGACAAGCAACTATCTGTCTGAGGAACCACTTTCCCTGAGTCCTGAATACCTTTGTACAACCTAGTGGGGGTTTTTAGTGCGACATGTGCATCTCCTGGAATTGGCAGCTCTCACAGAAGGTTGTGTCATGCCACACAGTGGACCTCCTGCTGGCTGCAGACTTGCCAGATGGAGTATGCTTCTGGGCGTCTGGCTCCCATGCAGTCCACACTATCATATCTTGACAAACATTGTGTTGGAACCAGAAAGAATGCAGCATCTCCTGTGTATCTGCTGTGGATGAGTTCGCAGCAGGAAACGCATCACAACAGGTCAGTGTGCCATAAAGACTGATTCTCAACACCTTCCATCCACCTGGCCTGTTAATGTTTAGAAGGTACAGCTTCTGAAGTTTCTTTGCCACATAATAAAAGGTCCAGGTTGGGTTTGCTGCCAACTGGCAGCTATTCTTTTACTGTATCTGGTCCTGCTGATCTTCGGTTTATTTATACTGCCGTTTTCCAGCCACATTCAGCTCACGCACACACTGGCCGTCTGATGGGTCACTTGAGCCCTTGTGGCAACAGTTGAGAGTGGCGGTGATGGTCATTTTGGGTGAAGTTTGAGTGGACATTTTATGTATTAGTCATTTTAACATGGTACCTGCCTACAAAGAGTTGCTGTCTAACCAGGCAAAACAGAAACAAATTAAGTTGTGGTTGTGTTTGTGGGGGTAACTAGCAGCTTTACTTGCCCTTTTGCTGTTAGTAAACTGTGATTTGTGCTTTGAGATGAATGTACAAATGCTTTTCACAGAAGCAACTGAACAACGTTAAGCCATTTACAGGGATGCAATGATAACTATGATGCAGTGCTGTAGAAATTTTTAGCAGAGCAGTTCAGGGTAAGAACCTCACTGGCTTCACTGGTCCTCCTGTCAATGAATGTCCTCTGCAGCATCCATAACATTGGTCCAAGCTGGCTAACAGGTCCTTTGCCATGTGCTGTACCTGGAGGGATGTGTGGTGCCAGGAGCTGAGTGCCTTTGCACCCCGTCACCCTGCCCATAGGAGCCCCGGGTAGCTGTGAATTTTGCTGAGGAAGGCCAAGAGAGCCGATGACATAAACACTGGTCAGTAAGCATTTATTTTGGATCAATCTCACTCCTTATTAGTCTCAGTATTTTCCCAGTGAAGTGAATAAAACTGTCAAAATATATACAGGCAGCAATTACACACAGTTTGCAGGACGTAACATACAGATCAGTCATAGGCACAAAATACACATTTTTACCCAGATTTAAGATGTATTCAAAGTTGCGAAGTGTGCAGTTTCTGTATAAAGAGCTGCGAAAAAGAGAGCACACCCCCAGGGTCTCAGCAGGTCTTCAAATTGGTTAAATGCAACCCCAGGTGACCAACAACATCCAACAGATTCCATAATGTTATTATTTATGTAGTAAAAATAGTCAACATGTGAAACCGTGTCACTAGCTTGGAGAACCACATTTAGCAGTAATAACTGTAAGTGATGGTTTTCTATGTGAGTTCATTGGTCTCTACATGGTTCTGGAGGAATTTGGCCCATTCTTCTTTACAACATTGCATCAGTTTGATGATGTTTGATGTACAGCAGTCCTCATGTGATGCTTCTTCAGATGATTTCTTTAGCAGCAGCGATAATGCGCTCTTCCAGGCCACAGAGTTGCAGCCTGGAGCTTCCTGGTTTCAGTCTCATTCCTGAGCTCCTAACTTACACCACTTACTCTCAACTGATGCAGTAAAAAATACCATGCCATGTACTTGGCTTAATCAGTGTAGAGCTGAATGCGTCACTCTGGACCGAGGTGCAGATGTGTAATTTTTTTTAAACAAACAAGCAATAATAATAATAATAATAATAATAATAAATAAGCAGCTGCAACATTTGGCTGAAGACTGAACAGCACCATAAGGTTTGTCAGTAGGCGAGATGCCATCGGTTGACCAGCAGGTGTCGCGCTTCGGCAGTGATGCGCGTGACGCGGAGCCCCCTGCGGCTGTGCTGATTACTGCGCCCAAACCGGGACGAGCGAAGCGCTCCATTTCACCTCATTCATTTTCTGGGCTCTTCACTTAGTCCCAAAAACCGAATTCATCCTGCATCCCGACTGTCTAAACTCTGTCAGAAAATTTAAAAAAATTTTAAAAATGCACCTTTAAATATAGCAAGTAAAGAAAAATGTGTGTGCCCAACCAATGATACAAGTGGCTGCTCATTGCAACATATCCGCGTTTATTTGTATAGAAAATAATTTGCTACATTTTGTAGAAAGTATTTAATGCATTAAGAACTTTAAACTATTTTATGCTCTGTTTGAAAAACAGAACCGTCGCTGTTTCGGGAAGGCGGGGAAGTGCCCACTACACCCCTGTTTTTTCCTGTTTATTAGGCGCATTACATGTTTGTTACACATTAAATTGGGCTATAAATTGTTACTATAGTTCACAGGGCAGTACTACACAGCGCTGTAGTAAAAATATCACGCTTAAAATATGCTTTCTATTTTCCAGACTTTCGCCCATATCCGGACACCTCCTGCCCACCACGGCGCTGGACTGTATCTGAGGGCCGTTTCTCACTCTCTTATATTCGCTGCCGTCTTTATAAATACAAGCGGCGCTGTGAGTCACCCCGCGCCGCCTTAGTCACTGCCGCCGGCCGCTGAAGCAGTAACTTAGCCGGTCGCCCGCCCGCCCACCCAACCGCAGCGCTCCAACGCGCTTCTTTCACGCGTTAGGTCCTCCACATGGGACCCGAACTCCAGATGTGCGACGATTCATGGCGCTACCTTTTCTGATCCTCTAATCTCTCTTACAGTCACAATCGTCGTCAGTCTTTACATTCGCAAACTTGCTGAGCAATAAAGTGTTCATACTGCTGTATGGGAAATACATCAATCCCTCAGTATCCGAGCGCTCTATAATCCAATTTTCGCTATAGCGGCTCTTGAAGAATAATACCTACTGGATATATTGCTATCAGCAGAAACTTTTGCTATAACTAATTTTATTCGAAGCTTATCCACAATAAAAAACGAGACATAAATAAAAATCAAAATCAAAAAATCAAATTACCTGCAGCACTGTACGGCATAATAAATAATACTTTCTATATTGTGACAAACTCTATTCATGTATCCGAAGCGAACGTTTTCCAAATGAGTGTCGTCTGGTGTTCAATTGGCTGCCTCCACTATTTTCACTTTGAACGCGCTGTGGCATCGCATTTGCTGAGCATTTCATATTTTAAATAAAACGATCTATTCAAATGCGGCAGGTTCAAGTGATGCACGTCCTCCCATTCTTCCCATTCAACATCTTATTGTGCCCAATTCCACTCCCCTAAACCCCCTCCCCCACCACCACCGATCTCCCGGTGGCGGCGCTGACGTTCGAAAATATCCTGTACTGTACGCACTGTACCATTCGCTAGAAACATGCAAGTTAACGCGCACATTAGCTGTTTTTTAATCGTGCTGTACTTATGGGTTGATAGTTTTGTGGGTGTTTGCCTCTGGGCTGGGGCGCCGTATTTGTATCCCCCCCCCCCCCCCTTAGAATAATGGGAAATGGGCACTCGGCGTTTTCAGGGACGAATTAGATTCGGATGCCGAGGGATTACTGTAAATGGAAATGATATACTGTGGATAAACGGGCTGGAACAGCAGTGTTTTCCTTTCAGACACTTGAAGCGCAGTTATAGCCAGTTTGCTATTTCTGTTGCTGCTTACAAGGCTGGTAGTTTGGCCTCGTCATATCGATATTTGACAAAAAACAACACGAAAAAATCACAGCAATAACTGGGGACGCGCGCAGGGTTCGCGCCACTCTGAAGCGCCCGACTGCCGCGTGAGTCGCGGCGCTGAGCCTCGCGGCTTTGGCTCGAGCCCCCGGGTGCTCGCGCGCGCGGGTTCCCGCCCCCTCGCGTTCCTTCGCTTGAGCCTGAGTGGCACGAAGCGCGTGCCCGCGCGCTGCCGTCCTGCCCCTGCAAACGGACGCCCGTTTGGGCTGCCTGTAGTTTTTCACGCTCTTCTCCGAGAACTGCAAGCCTTAACATTTGCATTTTTATGAGTAATATTAGCTTTCCTAGTAAAAACGTGAAGAAAAAAAAAAAACCCGAACGTGCTGAAATTTCCGAAGGAAAAAAATGAAGAAATGAATGTTCAGTTGTGAGAAGCAGGCCGCGCGTTTCCCTCTTGCTTAAGGTTAGTCACGGGATTTTCCATGTTTCGCAGTCGGTTACACATTTGTCAGCTGCTCATTTGACTGAGAAAAACACTCGGTGAAATTTGCTTCAAGTTTTTAAAAATGACGAGCAAAGTTCAGCTCAGTCTGTGCGTGTGGGCGCTGGGGGAAGATTACGTCACATTATTATTATTATTATTATTATTATTATTATTATTATTATTATTATTATTATGTACATTTTGTCACCGGTTAGGAACTTCTTAAGTAGGGGTTGTGCCATTCAGCGTGGTAACCGACAGAGGCGCCACAAACCCGGTCGCCTATGGATTGTACTGGCGAGGTGCATTGACAAGGGAAGCCCCGCTGGGTGTCCACATGCATCGGTGGGGTGGCAGCTACTGCTGTGTCAGCTGGGCCAGGTGGCAGCACAGGTAGCTCCATCAGGCAGCATCTCCTGTCATGATGGATGCGGTTGTGGACCCATTCCTAGTGCTTTGGTGCAGGAGTGAATCACACAAAGGGCAACGCTTCACACAGGACGGTCGTGTAAAAAGGACAGAGCCCCCCCCCACACACACACACAGCAGGTCAGTACCCTGGGAATTTTAGCATGTAAAGAAATTTACATGTTTGAAAACTGGCGGAGGGCAGGTATGAAAAAGGAATGCTGAAGGGCCTTTGGAGAACCAGGGTGACAGTTACTGTACGTTTGTATCAACTGTGAGGATCGCATGGAAACGAATGCATTTGTATATAAAGAATTAGTTTGCTCTTAAAAAGCACAGGTTAGTTTAGTCCCCAGTACACCTGAAACACACATCTGAGTAATGGTGGGCCTGTTGTGCTGCTTTATTTACATACACAAAGACAAACCAGTTTAATTTTCATTCTGAATGTGAGAGGATGCTCATCCCTATTAAATACAGCTTTCTTCCACTGGAAGAAAGCTGTATTTAATAGGGATAAGCAGTGGGAACAGCTCACTTCTTACCTCTCCTCTGTCATTCCCCCACCCCAAAATAATATTTAAATACTGGAAAAATTCTGTTGAATTGTTTCCTGAATGCCCAGTTCTTGATGAAGAATCTTTTTAAACAGTTAAGAGCGTACATAGAAGCTTGTGTGCACTCCACCAGGGAGTGAGTTTTAGACCCCTGCTGCTGGTTTGCCTCAGCTCAGGTCTCAGGAGACCCCTGAGGGACCAGGCTGTTTTTTGTATGCCGCTGTGCATGGCGAGGTGTGACCAAACCGCCGTTATTGTCACCCTGTTTTTGTTTTTGGCGGCCATGCAAGGCTGTTGTCTTGAGACCCAGAGCTGAGTCCCCACAACTGAACGACAATGACCTGTGCTGAAAGCAGCTTTGGGGTTTTTCCTTTGTTCACGATGTGAATCGCATTCATGCATTGTAGTTACTGACTGTGCAGATGCTTTTATTCAGAAAGATGTACAATTTCTAAAACTTGTGACTGTTTATTGGAGAAGCTGGTATTAATAATTAATGCAGAAGAGCCAGTGCTCCTTTGGAACATGGACCAGCAACCTTTCCCTTCATATTTCATTCTAGATCCCTTAGCTGTATACTGTCTATATAGCTTTCTTGCTTGGTGATTCTAGGGGCCAGCAGGGGGCATAGTGGTTACAGCTATTGGCTTGAACCCAGAGGACCCAGATCCAGATTTTGCATGTCCTGCTGTCATACTGCTAATTGAGGTACTTAACCCCAAGTTATCTGGCTGTTTTAATGGGTAAATCAGTGTAAGTCTTTTTGGAGAAAAGTTTCAGCTGAATGAAAAATGAAATGTTGTTAAAAATATCAGTTTGTCAGCTCAGTATGAGTGGGACAACAAGGGGGCAGTTGTTCTCCAACAATAAGAATACTCACTGCAAAACCTAATGGCTGTTTACCATAATGATGTCAGGTTGTATTTGTGCAAGTGTGATCATACACACAAGCACTTTGCATTCAGCTCTGTGAAAGTGTTGTCACACCACAAGATGCACTCATGTGAGTTATGACAGTTTGTCAGTTAGGGAGTTTAATACCCTCCCTTTAACTTAAAAAGCATATTTTTGCCTTAAGGAGGACCGCATTTTAAGCTGAGCAGTGGGACACCAGCCATTAAGTTCTCTACCTCCATTACCCCTTGTTTCCTAGTTTCATCTTTTATAATCTTGTGATTCAGATACTGTTGACTTGTTCTGTGGTTTAATTCCTTTGCTCTTTTCCTTGGTTTCTCATGTCTTTTGGCTACTGAATGGATATGGTATTGTGTGCGTGTGTGTGGTTAAGTGTATAGTATGTAACAGCTGCAGAAGCACAGTCAGACAGCCATACAGTATTACAGTGACTAATGAAGGGGAACCGCCTTGTGTTGGGTTCTGATAACTAATGAAGTAACTGTGTCTATTTTAAAGGTATTTGGTTATATTTGGACATAAGCAACTGTCCATTTTGGGACAAAAGCTTGTACAAATTTTTCTGCCAGATGCAAGAGCTTATTTTGAAGGGGACCAGCAGAACTCGCTCACTGACTCACATGTCCATCGCAAAGAGAGATGACACACAACTTGTTTGCCTTTCCCATCTGTTTTCTCCCTCAGCTGGGCATCACTTGAATCAGAGGCAGTGCACAGACGGTCTCTTTCTGTGGCGAGAACATGGGAGCTGCAAAGGCCGAACTCAGGGAGGTCCGTTTGTAAAGGAAGCGCTGTCACATCCAGGAGGAACTGTGACTCAGCGCTGTCGCATTTTTAGTGGCTGAATCAGCTCGGCCAGCGGAAGCGGCGCCCCCGACAGTTTAACATCGAAATTGCAGAAATCCGCTTGTGGTCACGGTGAGAAGGGGGGCAGGGGCTCATTTCCTTAACACCGTTAAGCGTCTTATCCCTCCGTCCTCAGGCAGGTTTCTCTCCCAGGGTGTGGGGTGAACTGACACCCCCCCCAGCAAAACTGCCCCTCTTTTCCTGGTTTGGTGTCGCATTTCTTGCCTCTAGCAGTGTTAACCCCTTCGGGCTGCAGGATCGCGCCCCCCTTCGCCATGCGCCTCACACACATGGTTCGCGTTAGGAACACAGCAAGGCCCCGAGACGTCATGTCTCCCTTGCCTTGCGTTCCTCTGCCCTTGAGTCATCCACAGTGTTTTCCTTCCTGCTTAAAAACGCAAACATTGGTCATCTTTGTTATATATAAAAAAGATGAGCCTTTGGCATTTGCTGGGGGGCTTTTTTTAGTTACCACTTGTAATGAATCATTTACCAAATTAATGATCACTTGTTTGTTTCTGTGCATTACAGATTTGCCACCCGAAATGTCCAGACTTCCTATTTTCTTCACCTGTAGCAGTGTGATGGCCTCCTGGTAAGTACCCTGTTTTGTGTATCACTAACACACACCTGTCCATCTGCCAGCACAGATGAATAGTATCTCCATGTTGTTATGGCTCCTTAACCCATTCTGTCCCAGGTGGGTCTGTACACCATATCTGAGCTCTTCTGAACAGAACCTCTCTCTCGCATAGAAAGCAGTTTTTTTTTTTACAGGAGATTGTATGGGGAACATCTGCCACTGTGGAAAAAAGTGTTGTCAGCTGCTGTGTGTGGGTGTGTGTAGGTGTGTGTGGAGTAGGGAGGTGATGGAAGAAATCAATGAGAGGACAGCAGCGCTTAAGTTTGGACCAGAGATGGCACTTTTATCAGTTCTGTCTTGTAGTCATTAGATAAATGGGCATCTGAACACACTCTGGGCAAGGAAGGTCATGTCTTCTGCCTTCTGCCTGTGTTCTAGGCTTCTGCCACTTGTCCCTGTGCTACTTTAAATGATGGCCGTGTTCAGGGTTCGAGGCACTGGCTTCCACCAACAATAACTTAACAGCTCCCTGATGCAGGGAAATGGCCCCTTTATGGCTTCTGTCAGATTGACACCACCTGCAGCTCCTTGCCACCATCACGTACACAGAAGATTCTGTCGTCCAAATGTAGGTCCCGGTGAGGATGGGGGTGGCGCCACCCGATGCAAACATGGGGTGAGGAGTGGGAGCGGGGAGCTGTTGACCAAAGAAGTGAGGGATGAGACAGTAGCAGAGGGTGCAGAAGAGAGACACACAGAGCTGTGGTCCTCAGAAAGAAGCCAGTATGAGTCAAAGTAGCTGAAAATGATGTTTCTGTGCCCAAAATGTGTTTCAGATAATTAATTAACCAGTGTATGAATAATGTGTCCTTTGGAGTGACGTGCAAGTGTGTGGGAGGGAAGGAGTGGCTGACCATGTGGCTGGTGGGTGTGACTGCATGGCGCCACCCTGTGATTGTCCACACTTGTCTGCTCTGCACATCCTGTCTGTGACACACACACACACCACAGGGTGTACAGCGTACACTTGCTGTGTCTTACACATGCAGGCGTCTGTGGGTGGAGACGTGGGAGCTCCATCACACTCAGAAGAGGTTATGAAACAGACTAACAGTATGTGGTGGAGTTCAGAGCTCACATCCTGCCATCCCCACCCCACCGCACCCCGAATCTGTTCCTGTGGCCAGGCTACACCTTTTCCACGTGACTCATTTTGGGATTTGGCAGCGTCATGCCAGCTACACGACACCCTGCCACATGCCGAGCTGCTTGCGTTCTCATCACTCTGACCAGTTTCAGACTCCACTGCAATCGTCAGTTTCTTCAGAAGCCTCTTGTTTAAAAGTACCAAACCAAAGAGGCGCTGAGGCTGTGGGGTGTGACACTCTCGCCGTCTGTGCGTCAGTTTTGTTCCCATTTTCTGCTGATGCACCGCAAGTTGTGCCTGTTGTACTGTGCCTGTTGTACTTTTTCACAACGAAATCCAAGGAGTGATTTTGGTGTGTTTGGCAGTGAGTGGCAGGCAGGGCATGATGGAGTGCCCCCCCACCCCCAGACGTGCCCCTAAGCTCCTTCTTGTATTCCTCTGTGTTGTCAGAGCCATGAGTGTCAGTCAGGATGTGATTGCTGGAGGCACTGTGCCCTCACTCTATACAGCTTTAGCCCCTAGATTCAGGCGTTTTTACAGGAGAAGGTGTTCAGTGACATGTCAGTCACCAGCACAGTCACTACGATGTGTGACTGTGCTGGTGACTGACATGCAGGCCAAAGGTGTTCCTGTCACAGTGACACCTCAGTGGTCTGAGCAGCTGCCCTCGATGTGCCCATTTATAGTGGCTGACGAAGCACAGCTACCCCATAGGAAGCTCAACTTCTGCAACACATACGTTTAACAAAAAGCCAAGTTCTCTACAGGGACTGAGCCGGCTCTGCTAGAGAGGAGAGTTTGTCATCTTTGGTCACACTGCTCATCTGGGTGTCAGGCAAATGTGTGTCACCACTGGGGTGGGGGGGGGTTCTCATTGATATGACAGTCAGTTGACTACAGCTCAGAGGGCAAACAGCACACACGTGAGAGAGAGAGAGAGAGAGAGACATAAGAACAGTGATGTAAGACCGGCCAAGAATGTGTCCTGGCTTTGTCCCCAGTTGCAGCACATGACCACCCACACATGATGTCACCACCCCCGGCACCTCTAGGAATATCCTTTCTAAGCATACAGAGGAATAGCTGTGGGTGTGTGTGGTTGGAGACTGCACTGTCACCAGGGTTCCCAATGAACAAATAGTCCCTGTAGAAATCACTTATGAAATAAGGTGACGTGAGACATTTATCTTTCTAATAAGTTTTATTCTTTTCCTGAGACGCAGTACAACACACAGACAGGTGTGCTCATATGCAGACACACACACACAAGCACAAACACAAGGAAAGCGTGCACAAACAGCTGTGGGTTAGAACTCACCTGTGCAGATGCAAGATGCTGCGCTGGTCAACTGGTGCAGGTGGCTGCAGTGGCGATGGGCCTGAAACCCAGCAGACAATGTAGCTGTAGCTTCAACAACACAGGAATCTACATTGTATGCCAGGTTCAGGCCGAGCCGCAAGACAGCACGCAGCGCCCCCCCGTAGGCTGAAGTAGTCACTGTCACGGGGGCGATGATAATGAAATGCATGCTTTACAGGGTTATGCTGTGAACGATGACATTGAAATAAGCAACGGGTGGCTAACGGCCTTGACGTACTCAGCTTCACTTTTAACAGTTGTCCCCATTTGGCAGTGCAGGTATTTGGTGACAGAGCAGCGCTTGCCATTAATGCTCTTAAGCAGCTATAAAGTTCAGCAAGCAGGGTTTTACATGGAGTTGCGTTTCAAGCTATTTGGGTGAGGGAGGAAGGGGTTACAGGAGCACAGAGAGAGCGGGCAAGTGAGGCCCTTCCACAAGGGATCCAGTGTCACTGGCAGCATTGCCGAGTGCCAGGCCGGTCACAGGATGGGTCCGCGAGTGATAACACGCCACACGGTCTGGAAGGAATGTGCCAGCAGGAAGTGGAAGGAATGTGCCAACAGGAAGTGGGTGGGGGGAAGCCGTCGGAGACCCAGTAGCCAGATGTAGCTGCTGATGGCAACACAGGATCTACACTGACTACTGAGCAGCCGAAGGGGCCCGGTGCTGCGTTGTGCTGCGCGGCAGAAGAGGCAGGCAGGGTTTGTGTGTTCAGCGCAATTCTGCACGCGGGAGCCGAGGACACCGGGGCGGAGCGGAACCACCCAACCCCCAGGCCTGGGCGGCCGCTTCGCAGTTATTCGGCACAGGAACATTTTTCTCATTCTTTCCCATTAGTTCCCCCCCAGTCTCTATCCTCGTGGAGATCACACCGCCCAGCTGCAGCGTGTGACAGCGTGTGACAGCCACAGCGCCCCCACTGCCAGCGGCAGCCATTTGCATCCACAGGTGTTTGGTGTGCTCAGCTGTAGAAAGAGGCTCACCCAGAACCACTGAGAGCTGTGGAAAGCAGAGGGCTCACCTGGCCAGTGAGGGTCCACCTGCGTGCGTAAGCCGAGCAGGACGGCCCTCATCCTTTACCCGTTAATACACAACAAAGAGTCCCTGAGGCACCACCAACAGAGATGCAGAACTTGGCTGGACAGATTTGAAGCTGAGTTTCCCTCCCGGGTCCTACAGGCTCATGGCTTGAAAAAAAGTCCAAAACGTTTTCTTTCAAATGCGAGTCACCCAAACAGGTGAGCTTGCCTGCTAAGTGCACTGTGCTTCTCTGCGTGCAGCAAGTGACCCACCTACAGGGGGTAGGGGTCGGTCTGCACTGCATGTGGCATCTGGAGCAGCTCCAGCTCTGCATACCTGGGGCCTTGTGACCATACTGATCAAACGCACATCCAGCAGCTGATGGTCACTTGACTCTCATATTTGTTCCTCCATTCGGGAGCCTGGGGCTTGTGTGACAGCTAACATGGTTACATGCTGTATCTACAGCCACACACACGATTCTCCAGGTACCTTCAGTGTCTGCCCCGGGGCCCCCCGATGGACACAGACCTAAAGATCCGGCTTCTTGATCCCACCCATGGCCCCAGTGTCCTTCACCAACTCGGCCCTGTGTGTAAATCACCGCCAGGGGCCAAGGGATCTGAGCCGCTGCGTAAATAAACGCATGCGTAGGTGAAGGTGCCACACTCACCGCCCACAGTGGAGCGCAGGCGCGCTCCTGTCAGCCCCTGCTGCTCAGTGCTGATCACCTCTGCAAACCACTCGGGACCCAAAATGGCACCATTGCAGCCAGCGCGTGGGTGGGACGCGTATAAACACTGTGAGTCATTAGGAGCCGGGGCTACGGCTTTCTTCTGCTGCAGATAAACAATTTGGCGGCATAATTTTGGACAACGCACCGCTGCTGCCCCGGCACAACCGGTTTGAGTTTTGAAAGTATTCCCAGTAAATAAACAGCAAATTTAAATACTCCATCCTGTGTAGAGTCGCTATGGAGCAGTGGAGTCGGATGCAGTTGCTGCATCCAAGCAACGAGGCCATGGGGAGTCTTTAAAAGAGGACTACACTGGGTTCCAGCAAACAGACGGTCACTTCCAGTGGACCCGGAACAAAAAAAGATTCATTTGGCGTTCGTGGAATTTGTCAGTTTAGCCTGTGCCATACTAGTGGTGATCTCCCGAGTTCCCATCACCCGGCCCAGCAGCGCTTCCGCCTGGGTTCCTACGTTCCTGCGAGCTATGAGGCTGCCTTTGTCCAGCTGCCCGGTTGCCATGACGCAGAAGGAGGTCTTCAACCAGCCTTTGAGCAAAATGGTGACGGTGCCTGGAAAATAAAACAGAAGCGCACCTTGACTTGGCCGTGACCTGCGCAGTCGAATAATCCTGGTGATAAGTCTTCAGGTTGACCTTCTTGTGCGTTATCTTATCTGTGCTCTCCCCCCTGGCCACATTAGCAGTTATGTCAGAGCTGGGCCACGCAGCTTAGGCCTGCAGACCCACGATGTCTGCAGCCAGAGCCTCTTCGTTGAACTGAGGCTTGCTCTTTGTGGCTGACAGGTGAAGCTAGAGCATCGGCAGGAGGTCTGCATTCACCGCCCTTCTAAAGCGACCTTTAGGCCAAAGCTCAAAGGCACGAGAGCCTCGCGGTGGCAGCAGCCAGGAGCGCTCGAGGCCGGCCGTGCCATTGTTCCCCGCCTGCTTCCTCATTTCAGTGCGCAGCCTCTGCTAGGCGCTGGCATGTCCTTCCTTCCTGAGCCATGACAGAGGAAGCTTTCTCACTGCAGAACGTCAAGCCTGATCTGTGTCAGGCTGTCCCAGCTGAGAGCTCCTCCATCGCTGCAAATTAAATTAAGTCCTCAATGGCCGCTTTGTTGTTTGAACAGAGAAGTTTCTCCTCCGGATGCCAGAGTGCCGAGAGACCGGCTGAAGAGAGCTCATCGCTTGCTTACAGTTGCTACTCAGTGAGAGGGACCGTGGAGAAGCCACCGATGGTGATGCCCAGTGACACTACAGAGAGAAATGTGCTTCTGTATGGTGGTGGTCCTGGGGTATGAGAAGATTCTGCAGAGGTGCAACCCTCAAAAATGCAATGTCCATGGCTTTGCAATGTCCAGATGGAGCCATTGGTTCTCTTGATGGTGGGCAGCCAAGTATTGCAGCCATGTGATTGGACAGTGGATTGAAGAGGCAGGGCTTACTGTGCTGAAAACTTCCCTCCCCTCAGGGCCCCGGCCACTGGACCCAGAGGCTGCAGACAACCCAACCCAAGGGCTCTTTGTTTCAGTCAGCTCATCTCCATGGAAGCGGTAAACGGGCTCTGCGGGGGTCCCGTCAGAAACGACACATCTCATCCTCGTTTCTCCTTCAGGTTGGCTGATGAGATCTAGCCAAGCGCTTGGGACAGGGCTGTACCACCTGCAAGAAACCTTCAGCCTCACGCGGGCCAGGAAAGGACGCAAAAGCAGGCCCTGGGGCCTGTCGGGATGTCAGCAGATTCCCCTTTCCTGTCTGCACTGAAGCTGATGTGGAGGCCGCACATTCCAGCACTCCGGCTGCTCCCAGCGGGCAGTGAATGCAGACAGGTGGGAGTCACCCTAATTTGGGGATGAAACTCATGCAGCTGTGCTGGAGATGGAGAATGAGTGGCACACTGGCTGCGGTGTGGGCTTCAAGGCCGACTCGGGGTGTGTCGAGATCCCATGTTTCTCCCCATGTCTCCACCCCTCAAAACAGGCACAGATGAAGCATAGGCAAACCCTCCTTTGCCCTGGTAACTGCCAGCGGTCGGCGTGAAGCGAATGGGACTCGATGGCTCTTCCGCTACCGCGTCAACAAAAGAAAAGCGGCATCTTGGGACATCAGGCCACGTGAAACCATCTTTACTAAAATGTTCCTCAGCATCTTCATCCCAGCAACAGCTAGCAGCTCCTTCAGGTGCAATTCAGACAAAATGCCCGTGTGAAGAAGGGCGAGAGGAAGGGTGAACAAACACATTTCTGGCAGCTGCCTATCGATTTTCATTCTTCTGTGATGCCTGCCCTGCCAGCCTCTTCCTGCTGTCTCCAGACCGATTGGAATTCAATCTGTCACCTCGTTGAGGCCCAGGTACAGGAGGAAGCTGTGCCCATATATGGGCAGCATGACATTGCACGTACACAAGCTGGCCCAGGTGCACGCTGCTTACTCGTAGTCCCCATGCATGTCACGGCTCGTGGGCGGTCCCCTCCCTGGCTGCAAGCGCCACACTGACGTCTGCTCTCTCTGTGTTACACTTGGCGTACAGTCAAGCCCGAGTTCGCGTGGAAGGCCTGGATTATAGCAGTCTTTCACAACAGAACCAGCCGGAGAAATTACGAAGCCTATCTGTGTCCCTTATGAAACGTGGCAGGGTGAGACCGTGCTCCATTGCGCACCTTTGGAATAATTGCTTAATCCGTGCTTCACGGTTTGCTTAAAGGGGTGTGCCGCTTCTCCGCGTACTGACGCCAGCGTTATCACCACAGGGTTTCATGTTCAGGACCTGCTGCTGGAAGCTGGCGTCACAAATCGGGACGAGTGGATCCGCATCTGTTTAGCCAGCGCGTGCTTCCCACCACGGTGATTTACAGTGCCGAGCTGTTGCTTCACCAAACCCAGGTCCAAATCCTACCTCTTGCTGCAGTACCCTGAACTGATGGGGGGAAAAATGACCCTGTGTCAAGTGAAGCAGGCAAATCCGAGCACGGAACACCTCCCTGATCACAATGTGCCTTCACCCCCTGAAGGATCTGCCCCCCCATGCGCCTTTCGGCAAAACGGCAGAGAACTTCTGTTGGAGTGCTCGTGTTTCCCCAGGGTCAGTGTAAACAGAGCACGTGCCGCATGAAGATGGAGCTCCGCAACACACTGCGGAAGAGTCTCTCCCGGCCCCCGTTCCTCAGGGAGCTCCTGGGTGGCAGGTGACCTTGAGGTCTAACTTTAGTGCTCCCCATTGTTCCCTTTCACGTCCTGCTGCTATGTATAACCCGTTGTAAAATAATCAGGTCAGTGTGCGGCGCGCCTTTAATGGGCGGTGGGTCTTTCACAAGACTCCCAGCATCTGTAATCGGGAAGATGGTACTTTGCATTCTGGGAAAACTTTTCAGCAGTTACGAGCATTTGTCTCCCGTTATTACAAACTCACACGCTCCAAGGGTCTGGACGAGACCAGCGGAGCCCCCTGCACCCACACGTGCTTACTAAGTTCCTGATGGTCAGCCCAGAGCTCCGTACACACAGCGATACTGTGGCCTCAGACAGCTCAGCGCCACTGGGCACTGCGCTATAATCTGGCCATCACCATTTTAATTAACCTCCTCGACTCTGAGGCCACCTCATCTGTCAAGATGGAACGAGCGGTGGTGGTGGCGGTGAATGCTCGATCAGTAAAGTGCAAACAGGGAGAAAGGGCAGCAGAGGAGTGAGGTGCAAGTCAGGCCTCGGTGCTACACACACAGCCTATTTGCTCAGTGACTAAGCCTGCTTGACAAAC
This sequence comes from Heterotis niloticus, assembly GCA_018136845.1. Classification (NCBI taxonomy): domain Eukaryota; kingdom Metazoa; phylum Chordata; class Actinopteri; order Osteoglossiformes; family Osteoglossidae; genus Heterotis; species Heterotis niloticus. The sequence goes on from CM030906.1 coordinate 16,955,355, forward strand.
AAATATGGGCCACATCTCTTCCATCGCTGATTCATTCATTTTCTCCCACCTCTCCAGTGCCACCCTCCAGCACACACACACACACACACACCACTGACTAACACTGGCCAGTGTCGCCGTGACAGATGGTCCTCGAAATGTGGCTCTAGCGCAAGGATTCAAATCCATGTACCGGCCGCTCCTCCAGTTCGGCAGCTCCGCAATTAAAACGTCAAACCAGGCGTACACCCTCCAATTGGCTGGCTGCCCAGCCAATCAGAACACTGGAACTCTCAAGCAGCAAATTAAAAAATTGACATATATTCATTTAGCAGATATTTTTGTCCAAAGCAGTGTACAGTGATTAGCATTTAACTGGTGCCTTTATCTAAGGTGGTTTGCGGTGACCACGTATGATAGCGAACGCCTTTTTACGGCCAGGAAGCCGTGGCCGAGTTGGACGTGAGCCCCGGGGGGGCCCACAGTGAGCAGAAAAGACCCCCCGCAGGTACATCACCAACTGACAGAAGACAGTGCCGCAGGTGGCCCCGCATCGTCACCAAGCCACACACTCGAGTCACAGGCACAAAGTGGTATCTCGGCTCGAGGGCGGCTCATCTGCTGCCCGCGGGTGACAGAGGAGCGATGAATGAGCGCGCGCTGCTTGGCCTCCCACGGCGCTGCACCGCTTCTCCTTTTCCTACTTCTCCTTTGACTCATTTGGATTTGAGAGAAGCTCTGTACAACACGTCTGAGTACTATGCTGCCCACTCGCACCCACCAGCCCAAACTTCATTTTTCAGAGCCTTCGCCTGCTTATCAGGAAATCTGCAAACAATTTCACAATTTCAACACGCAGCATATGATACCCATTAGCAGTGAACGCTCTCCTTTCTTTAACTTACTTGGTGTGAGGGAGAGGAGCATTTCCTCACAGCTCAAACGGCACCGCCTTCAGAGGAGCCCGAGTCAGCATTGCTCATGTCTTTCATTCTTCATCCCTGGCGAGGGTCAGCGTAATCCTTGACAACAGTGTGTTTCTGTTCTGTAAAGAACATAAAATGAAAAATAGGGAGAAGCAAAAAGAAGCGAGTCCATACGAGCTGCCAGTCACGGCTGCGTTTCCCAGACACATTCTTCGGGGTTTAAGCAGCGACAGCGGGGCCCAGCGTGCGGTGCGGGGCAGCCGCGGCCCAGGCCCTCTCACCGCTCAAACAGGAATCCGGCACCGTGGGTTGGGGGAGACCCCGCCAGCGAGCACTGCCGTCATGTTTCCTCTCTCTCGCTCCTCGCACTGTCAGACAGGCACGCACACAAGTGCACACGCATGCTGCAGGCTGACACCCAGAGCTCTTGTAGAGGGCTGCTGGGGGCGGGGCCTGTGTGTCGGCAGCCAATGATAGGCCAGCAGCCTGTCGGCATCCTGTTACAGCCTGAATTGAGAGGTTACGGGGAGGGCACCCATTGACAAAAAAAAGAGTATGGCTGCACCGCCCCCCTCCTCAAAGTCAGGAAACTCCCCCGGTTGTCTTTAAAGCACCAGGCGCTCCTGAGCAAACCGATGGTTTCCAGCCTCCAGCCTCCTGGTAGAAGCTCAACTACACACATTCGTATCCAGAAGTACATATAAAGCACACAATTAAATCTCCTACAAATAAAACACTGCTTTCAAACCTATACCCGTATATTAAAGAATACAGCAATTTTGTTACTACCAAAGATTTGCGTAACATGAATCAGCAAAGGAACCCTTAAAAAAAAAAGTTTTCCAGAGAATTAAAACCAAAATATGCAATAATTTGCCTAGCCCATTATTTCTTTTAATTTATGTAAATCTCTGTAAAGATGTCTTCCCTCTTCAGTCACACAAATATTCCAGTCGATGCCAAATTGTCCTCCACATTTAAAAATCAAATTACCTGGTTAAGGTGCAATTAACGCTTCCTCTATTGACACAAAGCTGTGACTCTTTCACATGAGTTTAAAGAACCAAATGTCTCATTGTGCCCTGCAAAATTAGATTAAAATATATCTTACTTTTATAAATAAATGTGCAATAAATGCAAATATCACAAATTGTTCTACAGTACCAGGAAGCGTAACCGAGAGAAACACCCAAACATGCCCCATGAATACGTATTAGTCAAAACTGGTAAATAGGAAAAATAGTTTAGTATCTAAAAACAGAAATAAAAAAAAAACTGATTTAGTCTTAATGAGTTACTTGAGCTTGATAAAAAAGCAGAGAACTTGAACTGTGATAACAGAACTGAAGCGTGAATCTGTTTCCGTCTGTAGAGCCCCTGTGGCACAGGGACGGCAGGTATGGCACGGGCCAAAAGCAGAGCAAAGCGCTGGCACCGTTACCTGCTTCCCGCACCCTGGAGGATCACCGAAACTACTCCTAAAATTACAATAGTTCTGCCATTAGTCACAGCGAGGTGACTCACCATGGAGTTCACCACGCCGCCCTCCAACGGTCCCCGCAGCCTCCGTACGCAGCCCACTCGTCCTTTAACTTTTCTTTCCTTGTTTTTCACCACACAACGCAGTTCTGAGCAACATGGGGGGGGCCACTGGTGTCATCTGCTCTGCCATCACACATCTATTCCCAGTTTTACACGGTGACATGCACAGAAAAGCAAATAATTTTTTTTTAAACAAATACTTGTGTTTTGCTTCATGCCTTTAAAACCTTTTCATTCCACTGACATAAAAAAATTGCATGTTGACAAATTACTTTTTCGTTAGCATTGTTGTTGAATAATTATTATAATGTAAGGACAATTATTTGAAAGAAAAGAAATTTTCTACAATTTGTACATTTCCATTTTAATGTCAGCAGTACAGTTCACTGTAGTTCTGTCACACTGCCTAACTCCATGACATATATTTTGGTTTATCACTTTACATTTAGAGTAATTTAAATACACATATTTTATATCTTTAAATTACATTAATATATTTAAATGTTAAATGTTTCCACTGCAGTTTATAATATCAAAATGATTTCAGCATTACATATTTAAAATATATAAATGTACAAAAAATTATTCTAAAAGGTCTATAAACCATATGAAATTTAAACAAATGCACTTTTCAATAGAAAAATGCTAAATGTTTTATTTGTGATGCTAACAAAATATTAAATTTTAATTCAACATTAAAGAATATCAATAAAATAAGCATGATTCAATAATAAAATTTCTGGTACTAATTTTGAAAATCGCATATAATTTTAAAAAAATTGTATTTAATTGTATTCAGTTTTAAAGTTGAATTTGAATACAACCCCTTTTCTGATAAATTGTTTTTAGTCAGCATTTAAAAGGAGAAATAACTCCTTTTAAATAACTGTGCTCTTCATGCCCTTCTGTACAAAAACAAAACCCAGCAAACACTTTGTTGACCAACTCTGGTTTTATTTTATTTTTAAAATAATCTTTCTCTCTGATATTCTGGCATTCTGTGTGTGTGTGTGTGTGTGTGTGTAAGCACACTTTGTCCAGCATGTCACTGGTTTAAAGCCCACACACTGGTGAGAGAAGGGCAGCCCTGATGCTGCGACTTTCCCCGGGCAAGTGGCAAAGGGGCTCTGGGTAATTCAGGTTGACTGCAGTGCAACCGTGAGGCAAAGTGGAGCACAGTAGCAGGGGAGGGGTGTTGAACCTCAGCCATCACCCTTTCAGCCCTTCTCCACCTTTTTGGCATTGGTGCCCACCTGCCTCAACCCACGCTATCTGTCCTTCGCTACGCATGTGCTTTCCTCACCCTGGCTCAGCTATTATTCACAATCTCAGCAACTGTTTTAGTCAAGAACACTTTGCATCACAACAACAACTTAATCTGTTTAAAAACATAAAAAACAATTTTCTTAAACTTCATAATTAAAATCACAATTCAGGAGAAAACTGGGCTTTGAATTTTCATAACTTTAAGTATGAACAAAGTTTTCTAACAGTATAATGCAGTTTTGATCCGGATCAGAACACACTTTTCACTGTAGTGGTTTCTACACACACGATCAGACCCCCCAGCTTTTTTTTTTCTTCCCTCCAAACCCCCTACAGGGAAATGCGCCATTCTGTATGTTCTTAAAGGTCAAAGATACGAGCCCTGGTAAAAAGTGCTCATAGTGATGTAACCAAGCAGGCGACACTGAATGCAGCTCCAGGCTGATTGCCTCTTAGCCCTGCGATCTGGACACAGCGCTTTCTTCAGAGCAAGGCTGTCAGCAGGTGACTGGGGCCAAAACTTCCAGCATCAGAGAAAGCGCGTGTTTGAATCCCACCTCCTTTCACCAAGATGCTCATGTCAAATTGCTCCAGTAAGTTCTGTCAGGTGAATAAATGAGTGTATACTTCTATGTTCCCTTCTCACATTCCTCCCACCAGCTTGTCTCTATTGTGATCCTCATATGAATATTACTGAGATAATTGTTCAATTATTTATCGGAAATATAAGCACTTGACAGATACCGTACACGTTACCTCAAGGTATTTACTGAGATGTTTCCAAAACCTAGTGTTCACATTACCTGACAGGAAGAAATTCCAAAACAGTAATGCTGTACCAATAACGGTGATTTCTCTGTAGCCCAACCCCCAGCCTCTGAGGAGATATTGCATTTACATTTATGTATGTACGTGACACTTTGACCAAAGTTGTTTGTAGTGTTAAGCTACTTACAGTGGTCCACATTTCTACAGATGGTTCATTTTCAGTGGAGCGCTTCGAGGTAAGTACCTTGACCAAGGCTGCGACACTAGAAAATGGGTTTCAAACCTGGGTCCTGACAGTGGAAGGCAGCACCTCAAACTCCGAGCCATCAGTGCAGCTTATCAGCCAAAGACAAAAGGTAAACCCACCACCTGTCACAGAACCATGAGGACCACCATGATGTGTGGTAAAAGTAACTGCAGCAAGGGAAACAGGACTAATGCCACTGTCATGCTGCATGGGCTCTGCTGTGTGTCATGTCCTGCACAGATAAGCCTTCTGGGGAGCCTTAATTAGGGGGCAGCACAGTTGAGGATGTGACAAACTCCCCCCAACTCATTTACAAGCATAAAGGACATGCGAGACGTCTTATTGCTATGCCAACCAGTTGCCAGGCTGACGACACAACAGATAAATAGCAGCTTACATAAAAGGTACTGCGCTGGCAGGGAAAGAGACAGGCAAATGACGGTGTCCTGCACTATTTAAGCAAAACAGGTGGCACATTGTTACAGGAGTACACATGTGAATGTAGTTCAGGCCTTCTTGAATGGAAATTATGGATGTCACACTTATTTCATTCTTTGGAGAGAAATAACAATTAGAGTGCAGTAGTGGGGAGCAGTGGATGCCCAAAGGATTCAGGTGTGAATTCCTCCTTGTGTTGCACTCTCAGTTGAGGTGTGCACATCCCTCAGCTGACAGGGTTAAGTCATTCCATGACATTGCCCTGTTTGACAAATTCCCTTTGCAAGTAAGTCAAGTTAACATTATTTTTCTCGGCACGAAAAGAAATCAGTTCCAGGGTGAAAAATGTGTAAACCAAAATATTAGATATTTATATACACGACAATGACTGTGCCAATATATTTTCTAATATAATATCAAAAATCAAAAAAGTTCTATTTATTCCTTGTCTTTTCCTTTTACACTTGCATTCCTTGATTTCTTAAGAATATCTACTTGTCCACTGGTGGGGTTATGATGGTGCAGGGTCTACACCAGAAGTGGCTGGCATGAGACATAGTATGTTGGACAGAGACATTTTGAACATTTTGTTCAGAGGTGTTTATGATGTAAAGAAATTAAGATGCTGTGTTATGTTGTCAGGAATCACATGTGGTTCTGTCTGCTGTGCCTCATTTATGGGCACTGAGTGAATGTAATTGGCAAAATGCCACTATGCCGAAGTTACAAGCCATTTTTCTGGAAAAGAGGAAATATTTCCACAAACTGTTAGAGTGATGTGTTTCATTGTACAGGTATCCACTCTGAACTGACACAATAAATAATACCCGGCTCTATACAAATAGGTGCTTAATAAGTAGCTTAATAGGGTATGCTGCTTTGGAGAAAGATTTCAGCTACATAAATAAATGAAAATTAAGTTTTAAATACCCTCAAGCATCCTCAATCGATACACCCCAGGGGCAGCACTGGTATTAGCTAAATAAATAGTTGCAAATGTACAAATATGAAAGCTTATTATTTCAAAATGGTGGAGTAAAAGAGGTTTTGTAATGAAAAACCAATGTTAAAAAAAACAGATTTCGCATATATAAAAGCACTGTGAGCCAGTGTGTCTGTGCCATACAATTGGCCTTCCATGAACAGTGTGGGTGGGTGCAGTGTTTGTGTGGGTGTGTGTGTGGGTGTGGTGGCTGGGGACCAAGGAAGCCCAGATTCCAGGCCCCTGCCTACAGTCCCACCCTGGGTGGTGCCTGGACATTGAGTGTGAGCCCAAGGTGCTGCCCCTCCTCTCCACACACACCCAGCCCCTTACGGGGACACAGCCCTGTGGAGCCTCCTGCTTCTGCCACTGCTACGCTCTGACCCCAGCGTTCCCTCCCTTCCCTTCCCCCCACCCAAGTATCCCGCAAGCAGGCGGCCTGCACAGTGGTGGGACCCCCACCCTCATCCTGGAAGTGCGCTCTTTCTAAACACTCCCTCCCCCAAGCAAGCAGAGCACCGTTTCCTGCCTTCTCACCCGACACAGGCTAGACAGGCGGGGGCGGCTGAGGGTGGAGGGGCTCCCTCTGTGCTTCCTGGGGTGCCACCTTCCATGAGCTCAGCGGCAGTGTGGGAGCACACGCACTCCTGAACAATAGTTGCATGCTCAGCCCATATTGTGCCAAAAGAGAAACAGCAGGGCGGTCATGAGGGCATGGGTTCGACTGTACACTCCAGAGGTGGGGGGGGGGGGGCTCCTCTTTGTTTCACCCACACCATCAGAATGACTGGAACGCTTTTCACACACGTTTTCTTCTCTCTATTGTATGCCACCGTGGGCTGCCCTGGTCCGGTATGAAGGGAGTGGCTGCATCCTGGTCCAACCACTATCAGCACATCCTGACACACGTAAAACAGCTCCCCTCAGAGTGCCACTTGGCAATCTGCAACCGAACGCACGCAACTGTGTTTGTATGTGTCACATTCTCACACACACAGACTCTTGTACCCACAGTGATCCACAGAATCTCTTCCTGAAGAAGAAACTCACAGAGAGGTCAGAGATGTGTCTGCTGCTGACTGGTAAAGAGGAACAGCGCCCAGCGCTGTCATTATCACGCAAACCAGTAAAGCTATGTCCTCTGTGTACAAACCTCAGCCACTGACTGCCACGGCTGCGATGGCTCAGGATGATCTAGACCACACAGAACCATTCCAGTCTTCTGCATCTCCAATCCAGCTCGTGGGGGCACTGTAGGCTGTAGGGTTCAAGACCTGAACCTGCTTCACCTGTTGCACCCCACCTTGCTCAGTACAGGGTCACTGTGGTCCACAGCCAAAAGTATAGTGTGTGTGGCACGGTACACCCTGACATTATTCCGTCACAGGGCAATGACACACACAGTCATGCTCTCTGAGGGCAATTCAGACTCACTTATTTAGCTAATATACATTATTATTATTATTATTATTATTATTATTATTATTATTATTAGTATTAGTATTATTATTATTATTCATTTGGACATAATAATATCCATGTCCAAGCACACTTGTGAGGCATATTACATTACACATAACATTAACATTTACAATTTTTTCTATTCTTCTTCAAAAAAGGAATCCACTTTTACTTTGCCCACTTTTACTGAGGACTTTGGACAAACCCGCAAAAAAACCATATCAGTTTCAATGTCTTTTCAAACTCAAAGTGACACCCAGAAAGTCTTAACAGAAAAAAATCCTACCTATGTCACACAGCATGACAAGATCACCTTTAAAATGTATTTCTTCCATATTTAGTCTTTGCGCACGCAACTGTACGTAAAAACTTGCATGGTTTGTCGCGCACACCTGACTCCTTGCACCTTTTTGTTTTTATACACTAATTGTATAACAGCTCAAAGCCAATCTTCCGTCCATATGCATATTTACTCCACTGTGCACATATTCAAACACGGCACAGAAACACATGTACCATTAAACACAAATCAGCAGTAAATAAAGTGGAGAACTGAGATGAAGTGGAGAAAAAATGAGTGCCACAAATTCAACATGAAGCTCGCCTTCAGAGTAAAACCAGCAAAGACACAAAGTAATAACAGAGCAACATGATCATAATGTACCCAGGAGCAAAACCTGGTTACCTTCTGGCATCTACTTTCTTTACAATCTCTTCTAGCCATCCTTCTTTCCCTTCCCCTGACACACAGCTAGGCGCTCCATCATCCCACACACACACGCACACACAGAAACACGCAAGATCTGACTGTGTCCCCACAATGGAGGAGTAGATGCTGCCGCCACTGGTTTGCCTTTTAAAGTAGGTGAGTCAGTCCCCCCTTCCACAAGTCACCCACCCACACACCCCTCTAACACACCCTAGGTGTGGGTGTCAACGTGGTGCTCTCACGACAAAGCGAGAGCAGAGCGCACTCGCAGTGGCAGTGCTGAAAACCTTTCATATCACTCCCCCTCGATCTATCCCACCCCCGTGCCTACTTTGCCCACATGCTGGCCCAGCATTGAAAGACTGCTCTACTCATGATGTCACACGCTTTGCATTCTAGAAGTGGAGGGTAACGCGGGGGTGTGAACGTGTGGCGGACTTGTGAGTGTGAACCTACCATACATGTGCCAAAACCCCCCCTATGAATCACAGTGGGAAGACTCAGCTGGCACTCAGCTGGAGATGCCAGATGCTGCGCAGGTATTACTGTGTAAAAGGACCACCGTAAAATGGTGCCAGTGGAGGAGGGCGACATGAGCCGTGTGTCTTCTGCAGCTGGGGCCTGCCCCCATCACCCAAAAAAAATCACAGCAACTCACTTAGAAAAGGTTTACAAATATAATTAGGATTACTTTTTACCTTCTTTGCTATTGATTGGTCTTGTGTTCAGTGGTAACAGCATTTCTGTTGTTATATTCCATTCAACAAAGAGGTATGATCTATAATTAATGTCCATATTAAATAATTATTATATGTAATACTAACTTGAATTGCTGACCTTTAAAACAGTCCCTTTGCTACCTTGCACTTATTCCAATGGTCCTGCCCTTTTTGGAATACAGGTGTCCCCCTGCTTACAAGGATAACGTGTTCTAGAAAATCGGTTTGATGCCGATTTTCAATTGTTTTTTATTCTCGTCCCAGACATAATTACCATTATGTGCAAACTTTGAAAAGTCCCCCGCGCTTGACCTTTGTTACTTGTAAACATATAAAAATCAACCTTATATCTGGCAGTAACTTGGTGAAGAGTATTAAAAAATTTCCGTCGTATATGCAGAAACTCAAGTCAAACGCTGATATCAAAAGGGATATCTGTATTTGTTAATGATATTACTGCAATCAGCAGATAGCAGAAGCCAAAGAAAGCTGACGCTGTTGCAACTGGACACATTCATGCCATTTCTATGGTGGAGGTCTGCTGATGCGCTTACCTGCTGATGCCTCATGGTGAAGCTGCAGCAGCGAGTCAAACACTCTCTAAAGCTCTCAAATCCACACATTGTGCCAGGAGGCCCAAATGGGAAGAAACAGTGCCTAAACGCACTCTCAGTCTACCACATACACTAGGAGTCCTAGAGACACTCAGATGCCCCATGCAAACCCAGGTCCTGGCACGGCGATTAATGTTGTAATTGGAGGCCAGCGGCGGGTGACTTCCCAGTGACAAACAAACAGGAAGGTCTCATCCCACGCCGAGAACACATGAAAGGGGGTGAACAAACCCTTTGGTCTTCGCTCTTTCTCTTTTGTAGGGTAATTCACATCCTGTCATTAGAAGACACCTCCCTCAGAGAAGCAAATCTCCAAAAAAGTCAACTGTCATCAGCCTGAACACAAACAAGTTGAAAGCTCTCCATTACACTAAACCCTCAACTTGCAAACGCTATGGGACCAGAAGTTGTTTTCACCCAATTTGACTTTTACCACTAGGTCACAATCAATAAATGCTAAATAGCATAGATGTCTGCAGACTTATTAACAAATTAGGTCCTGTAAAACCCTCAGACAAAGTTATAAAAAGTAAATAAAATAAGATACTCAGTACTACTTCCATCTATCTATCATCAATAACCACTTGTCCAGTGCAGGGTCCTTACGGTCTGCTGTACACCAAAAACAACATGGAAAGCATTCTGAAAATGACACCACTGGATAGCAGCGTAATATTTCAGGTTTTATTATCCTCAAACTACAACACAGTAACTGAAAATAAAAAGTACTCATCTCCACAATATTGCATTCAATGCCACTGCCCTCGCAGGAATTGTTTTCATATTGTATACCTTCTGAATTTGGTTGCCAGCTAACGGTTGCTTGTGGAAATGCAGGTCATTTTATCTCTGCAACAGGCAGAAATTCTAGAATACAGTGGAAAAAATCCATCAATTTTCATTAGCTGCTTATCCGAAGGAGGGCTGTGGTGGTCCAAAGCATATCCTGGAAGCAATGGCCACTAAACTATGGAACTGCCCCTGGATGGGACACCAGTGCAATTAAAGCAGCAAAGCAAATGCTACAAATAAACAAACAGGAAAGTGTTTGCACACGAGTCCATAAGTGAAATATTTGTAACACGACAACCCCGTATATATCCAAATGAAATGCAGTCTATCTGTCATCAGTTGTTCTGAGAATCTGAATGTAGTTGAGCCCTACTGGTGTGGGCTGACAGCAGACAAACAGTAGTGGAGGGAGTGGCTGCTGAGAGGAAGGGCAGTCTGTCCATCAGTGCAGACAGCCAGCAACGCACCCAGGAACATGGGTCTTCACTGACCAAGTCACTTGAAACTCCAAGTGAGACCCGACAACAATGAACCGCGAACCGCAAACCATGACAAGAGAACCATCGCACAACCAAAGCATGCTATGTATCGTGCTCATCCTCAGTCTTGTCCACAACCACATGAAAATGTAATACTGTACTTAACACCTAAATTTTCAGTTTGCAGTTTTCTGACCGTTTAGTCAAACCATGACTGCTTGAGACAGATATGCAAAAACAAAACAAAAAAAAATCACAGTGCAAATTATGTCCTTGCTGGAATTGAAAACTTAATCATTTTCTCAGTAATGGAGTGGCACATCAAAACAATAAGTATGTAATTTACACAAATCATGTATTTTACCTGTGAACAGGGGCTGCACTGCTATTCATTCCATCCACATCCTGGTTATTGACAGTCCTCCATCTGAAAGAGGCAATTAAGATGAATTTAGTTCATGAAAAAAAATGCTAACACAGAGGTACCAGATGTGACACTTTAATCACCACATGAGCTTCCACAATAATGGTACTTAGGATTTGTCAAGATCCAGGTATGAAACTGCTCCCTCCTACCAGCCCTGCTAAAGTGTTGGATGGACCTCCTGAGTCCAAGGACTCACTGTCAACCCCCACACCACCTTGACACCGCCCGTGCTTAGTGAGCTCATAGATGTCTAATAGTGTCCATTAAACTCTGAGAGAAACAGTGTTTTCTAGCCTCTGGACTGCTTTAAAACTTGGGTAGAAACCAAGGCGAAGCAAAAAAGTCAAAATTTATATTTTGCATAAGTGTGACTGTATCCTCTAAAGAAGTAGAATATTTCATCCCTTTGTTGTGACTTTTCCTCTTACACCATGATGCTGCATTTTAATAAACAAGGTTTGTTAGTAGAAGTACTAGGATGAGAGATCTGTGTCAGTGTGACCACAGATGTATGCAAAATGACAAATATATGGCAAATAAATATAGGACACAATCAAACCACAGCCTACAACCATCAGAATGTTTCATTTACTTGGAGTTTAGTATGTAATGTACATATGAACTTTTTCTGAAGGTGCTGAGGTTTTGTGCTTTGTTTCACATTAACTGTGCAATATGAACCTCTAGTCTTTTGAGTGAAAAATGCTGCAAGTTTCAGCAAGTGAAAAATCATAAAACATCGATGAAGAAAAAAAATCCCCTTAAGAATCCTGGATTCAAATGCAAGCAATAACATGATCATAAAATGACTTTGCCTTGATCTCTTTCTATTCAGCATAAATTAATTAATCATTTTACAGTGAATAGAACAAACATCTTTTAAAGAAAATATATACAGGTAGTAAAGCAGGTAAACCTTGGACCATTGGAGGTTTGGTGAGAGCAGTGCAGATGGGTTGACAGAATACAGCAGAATACTTTTGAGGCTCGAAATTTAAATCGTCTACATCGATGTTAGCGTTTTCAAATCTCAAACTCTTTCTTTGTAGCTGCAGTTTATTACAAGAAAAAAAATATATTTTTCATACTAATTTAATTTAAATAGCCAGTACTTTTTCTATACCTGATTGATAGTTACAAATTTGTCATAAATGTTCAGCTATGTAAAATACTGCATGTTTGCTAGGTTTCCTACATTAAAAAACAAATTCACTTTGAGCATGGATGAATACCTGCAATCATTATTGTTCTAACTATTCAGTCCCCACAGATGGGGCCAAAGAGAGGCTGAACAACACAAAGGTCTGTTTATGACTCCACTTTCATGTTTCCTCTTTTGTATTCACCAGTATGCCTGTGCATAAATGTACATACTGTTGGTCTTTAACCTTACTGAATTATTCAGGTGGAAAACGCACCAATTACCACTGCTAAATTAGGGCCCATAATGACAGATTGCCAGGAATTCTAAAATACGACAAGTACTTCTCGTAATGGATTTTTATCTCTAAACTCATTAGTATTCATAGGAAAGCCTGCTCTGACATCTCCATCGCTGGTGCGTGGTAAGAAACCATGGTTTACTGGTAGGGACAAGTTATACTTTGTTAATAGGAGCCAGACTTTGAATCAGCTGGACAAAGTAACACACCGACTGCACACTGACCACAGTGGAGCTGCCCTGACCACTGTGTCACCTTTGGTAATGCAGCATCAAAGGTCTAACTTCATAACAGTCCATTAACTTTTTTTTCTGAATGTTTGTAAAACCTTCAGGCACAATCTAAACTAAAGCTGTCAAACAACTCTTTGCTACTTGGTCAGACTCAAAAATAACACAAAAAAGTAAAACATAACCAGCCCACAAATACAAACCATATTTCTCAGCAAGAAGTAGAAAGGCAGTTTTTAAATATGTTATGCAGCTAAAGTATTACACAAGCATTTCCTTACAGAACTAAATCTCAACATTGATTATTTATAGACCTAAAATTTATTGCAACGTGCTGTAACAAGACTGAGAACACATAAATGGTACATTCATAAATATTTCCCATTCTTGTTATGAACTTAAGAACGTGAAACTAAATGTTCAAGTGTTTACGACTGCAACTCTCTGGCGCCCCTTAATGGAAGCGAAGAAAGTTAAAGGAATAAACTCGAAAAGTCGACCCATTTCGCATAACTTTGTGGCAAGTAAGTGGGTGGTAAACAATCATAAACAATATTTCTAAAAGCAAAACAATGGTTCACGCGTGAAACACTTCTACATGGGAACAACACCACAGGTCGCGCGTTATGCTAATCCATTGAAATGTGACAGGGGTTTATCATGAAAATATTAACGGTTTTATAATTGCCATCTAGAGTTGTTGAGATATCAAGGTTTCCGCTGTGTGGAAAGGGTAAAAAAAATTATTTAGCGTTTGAGTGAGTTTTGCCAGACAACCCACGGACAGAGAATTTAAAACAGTGATAAACCAGCATCAATGCGCATATTTATCATCGGTAAGCACCCCATGGAGCCGTTTCCTTGGATACAAATGACACAATAAGAGAGGAAGACAATTTATACAAAAGATAGTTTGTAATATTTTCCATTTTTTAGTATTTATTATTCATCCGTCAACATGTAAGATTTCTACAGAGGTCAGTTTGTCATCATCTCATCGCCAAGCAGCATCTTGTTTGCTCCACGCGTGGCACGTGACGAAGGTGAGACGAAACAAAGAGGAAGCGGGGCTCGCGCGTGCGCTTCCACGGCACGTGCCCCGTTCTATCACCCGCGGGACGACCCCCCCACACACACACACACACACTTTACAGTTTTAAGCGGACACAATACTGTACAGGAAAGCACGCAGCTGTCACGCACACGCACGCACACACACACACACACACACACACACACACACACACACAGTGAGAGTGGAGCAGCCTAAGATCCGAGGGCGCGCACGTAGAAGCTCGAAAGCACAGTAAATGCAAGCAAAACGGTTTGGGCTACCAGCGCGAAATTCGCACTTCATTTGAACATTTTAACGATAACATTTTAAGCAACGTTTACCTCAAGCAGTGTCCCCAAAACGAAATTTTTTTCTGATACAGGAGAAGGAACCTTCGCCTCAGGCAGAGGCACCGTCGCACCAGGTGGGAGGTCAGCTGCGGAACCACCGAACCTCTCGAACCCCGTGTCCGCCCAACCGACCGCCAGGCGCCTGACGGGACAGAAGAGGGGCGAAAGCGCGGAACAGCCTGCAGTGGTGGTGGTTGGAATAAGCGTCGGGCAACGGAGAGCTCCTCCACCGCGGGAGTCCGCGACGCTGCTAAACGGCCTCACCGGCCGCCCGTGCGCGCCTCACTCGCTGACTGCAGGCGCGCTCTGTCCGGCGCTGAAATTCCCCGAGTGGCGAGGGACAGTCCCCTGCGCGAGACGGAACTCCGCGCGACGCTCCGGGCTGCGCGAGCGCGCGCGTTCAGCACTGGAATTTCACGCAGGAAACTCCTCTCTCCCGCGCGCGCTCTCTCTCTCTCTCTCTCTCTCTCGCTCTCTCCCCTTCGCTCACACGCGCGCACGCAGAGCGCCGAGGTCGTGAAAGCGCGAATCGACGGAACTCGGATTTGCCGCAAAAATCAACTCATCCGCCGAGTGCGTGCGAATGCATTTCTCAGAAATCAGCCTGAGCCGAGCAATTGTGCCCACTTGGGGACTCCGCGCAGAAATGTTATCGCTTTCCACCCGTGCGAAAGAAGAGCGCTGTGTGAAGTGTCGCGCGTCTGCCGACGAACGGGCTGTTCGATCCGCGTAGCACAAAGAGCGCCACGTGCGCGCAACGCTGCGATTCCAACGTACAGCGGCCCAAAAATAAAACGCTGCGTTCGTTGTTCGGCGGCGACTGTAAATACAAACACCTGCAAAGGGCTTCCCCTCATCGCCGTAAACCATATTTGAGTAAGTTTCACTGGTACCCAAAGGGCACGTGCGCGACGAGAGCCCAGGGGGGTTTTTTTAACTGAAGGAATGCGGCCGAAGAGTGTCGAAACCTTCGCCACTTTCCCTGGAAGGCGACACACCAAATAATGCACGCCACGTTCAGAAAAAATGTCACTTAGCTAGCAAAGAAATCAGTAAAACCACTGAAAAGGGGTCGCTGGCGTTTCCACTCAACGCCAAAATCTAAGCGACCATTTTGTACGCAAAGTGCATGCTAAAAATTTGAGCACACGTGTCGACAGACAGCAGGAACAAGAGACTTGCGTCAAACCCAGAAAATGAACAAAGTCCAGAAGGTGACACTTTCCCCCCGGCAATGTTAATTGTAATATATCGATACAGCACATGTTCGTAAGGCAGCAAAGAATACGACGCTTCTGTTAAGATGGAGAGACAAGGCATCAAGCTGAATAAAATGCAATATCACACAAACACGGGCCCCAGCGGAGCAACTCACAATCGGCACTGAACAAGTGTTACCCATAAATGAGGAGTGTGAAGTCTTCGCATCACAGCTGCGTGGAGAAGGAAGGGACAGAGTGGACAGCCTGATGCAATTCAGTCCCAGTTGTACTGTCATCGAGTGTGTGTGCGTGCGTGAGTGTGTGTGTGGCCTCCCTTTTGCCCGCTTTCGCACTTTCGTTGGCGCTTTGAGGTGGGGAAAAGACCTGCAGCGTTTGGACGCGACAGCCAGGCCTCGGCCTCTTCGCTGTGACGCTGTTTTTACTGTACATACTTGGGGTTTCACTACAGATCAAGTGGCAGGAAATGATAACAATGGGAGTTCACCTAACCGACCGAAAAAAAAACCTCCAGCTCAGCCGAACTGGGTGTCTTCTGTTGGACGCGGACACCGGACGCGCGTCCATGCCGTTTATGGGATGCGCTGGGGTGGGGGTGAAGGAGGGGAATTCAGTCTTGTAGGAGGTGCCCGCCAATTTACATAAATTTCCAAAACACCACAGAAAAGTCCACTTTCGGGCTTTTTTCAGTCTCCACTATCTTTCAGAGAACATCTTCATTCTGCTCTAACAAGAGTGATCGTGCGAGAAAACATCACCTAATAAATCCACCAACATTTCATACCAGTAATTTTTTTCCCATAAATGCCTGTCATTATTAACCCACATCATTTTTTTTTCACTAGCGCAAATTTTCTTAAAAAATAGAACTCCTACATTTAAAAATTATATTAAAAACGTTCTTAAAAATTCACAGTTATATCTGAGAAAATATTGCTAATTCATTCAGTATTTGGTCCTCTAAGGGGGAAAATTCTCCACAGTTGTCTAGACTTAAAACATTCTGACCTTTAACTGTACAAAATACAGAAAAATAAGCTGTTTATTTAAAAATGTTTGGACATTTGAATTTGGCAGAGTTATTAAAGAGTTACACATGAGAATGACTTTTCTAATTTGGCTACAAAACATAAAAAGATTCTGACAGCTGTAAAATCCAGATATGCTGTCAGAATGGAAAAGACATCTCGCTGGGGCTTTGGTGCAAAATCTCTGCTTTGATTTTGTTCACTTCTAATTCAAATCAGTTGCTTCACTTATCTTGTATGCGGCATGAGTTGAAATTTGCCTCATAGACATCTGTATCGTTCCCCCCCACTTGCTTCTAAACCACTCGATCATGTACGTTTTCCTACTTTTTCATGACTAAACTAAGTGTTTTTACCACTGTTGCTTACCACCATCATTACTTGTGTGGTTGAGAAAACTCACTCACAAATATTCCATTTTTAGCCAACCGAAGCTTCATTAAGCCACTTGATTCGTAGGTTTCTATACTTTGTTGGCAGCTCGGCAGATATTTCTGGTGAAATGTATGTTAATGCAGCCCTGTCAATGATGCGGATGTTAAATTAATTATTACAGATGAAGACTAATGTGACCATGAGTGTGCAAAAAACCAAATGTCCTCCATAGGGAGTCTCCATATATATCCGTATTCTTGTTAACACGCTCATCCAGGCAAAAGCGTTGTTTATATTTACCGTATACGGTTTTCCCTTGTATTCTTTTTAGGGCTGCGAGCCAATAACCCCCTCACAATGGCAATGACAACATGGCATAAGGTCATTGCACAGGGTCATTGTTGACCCCCCCCTTCTCTTATAGCATCACCCCCTCCACTGGGTCCTCGGTCCGACATACAAAAAATGACCAAATTTTCCAGTCGTGTCGTTTACTCTGAATATTGCTTTGCACTACTGTATATTTTACCTCCACACTGTTTTCATGTAGCCAATACACTGCTGATGTATGTTGCGCACTGGGCGCCACAGTTGCGTGCGTCACTGTGGATGGAAACATCACTTGGAGGAATAAAATATTTAACAAGAGGTTCTTTGAAATGTCAAACGATAAGAAAGTGGGTAGGAAGTGCAACCACCTGCATCCATGCAGTCGTAAGTAGGGAGTGCATAGAGGCAGACTGTGCAGAGACGAGTGCGTGACAGCGGGAGGTGGGCCTGCCACCTGCGCAGCACAACACACCCTCAGAGCGACAGTGTGTTTTAACACTTATGCAAATTCAGGTGTAAAACCGGACTTTTCGGGATGGCGGCTGCAGCGTGTGACAATGACGGCCATGAAGACAATGATAACTTTAGTCAGACACAAAAACAGTTTGGAAAAAGTCAGATTGCCGGAATTTTTTCCCCATATTTTCTTATATAGCAGCGTTCAGTCTGGAATGCTATATTAAAAATTATTTAATTTCTTATGCACCTGGGTACCTGACGCACCGCTTAGCCAGGACTTCTTTACAAGAAAAGCCCAGTCAGACTTAGAGAAGCGCACCTATTACACAAATCAGATTATAGCAGAAATATGGAATGGATGATGACTGCAAGCATCTGAACACAACGGGATGCAAATGCAGCTCGTGGCACTTTTTTCAATTTCTCTTTTGATGCTCATTTATCAGCCATTAACTAGGAAATAATTTTGGCAGCAGTAATTTTGTCAACCGTTTCATTTGTTTATAAGGTTATCAAAGACCTTGTGTTTGAATATAGACAACGTCAGCAATTAGGAGTTATTTGAGAGAGCAAAATAATGTGAAGAAATGACTGAAAACAAATGTGAGAAGGTGACTGATGTGCTCATTTAAGTGGATTATTGCTGCTGGGATTTGTACCTAATAATGGCATGAACGTTACTCCACAGCTGCATGCATTCAAGTTGCATATTAAATGCTCTCAAATAAAACCCACTCATTAAAATGCAGGATATAAAAATATTCTTGTCATTACATTTATATTCCTAATTTAATCAATATACTGTATGTACTTCTATGACACCACAAGTGCCATTACGTTCATGCGTTATCTTGAGCCTGGAAATAAGAAAAAAAATGCAGACTTTGGTTTCCTTAACTGGCTATAGTCAGCAGTGGAAATTTTAACTGGGAAAGTGACTGTAAATTAATCTGCAGAGGTAAATTTTCTACATCCATCTGTTACAGTAGGGAAGTTAATAGTGACCAGCTTGTTGACCACAACACACTCACTGTCACTCCATTAGGAGCCCGTGGGAAGCAGCAGTAAATCAGTGAGAAATAAAAACCTTTTTGCATGCTAAAGTTACAGTTCCAGGTACAGAAAAAGATATGTGCTGGATGTGTGGCGGAAAAGGAGAAAAAATGAACAAGGATTTGATCTACAGCTATTTGAGAGTGTGTGTATGTGCGTTGGTGGTAGCAGTGGGATGACGCAGCACTTGTGAATTGGGGCACAGGTGGCAGTTGTGCATCTGTGTGCGTCCCTGTGGTACAATTTGTAGCGAGGTAGCACGGCTGTTCTAGGAATGGTCCCATTCTGGAGCTCGGTCCTCAGCCGCCTTGAAAGTGGCCGGTGTGTACACCCTTATGATCTGGGTACCTCAACCCCAGAAACTGCTGATATTGGTCTTAAGACACTGGCACAGAACCCTTAAGAGACCAACTGTGTGTCTCTTTAAGAACCAACAACCTACTGGTGTTTTTCCCAAACACCAGGTTTTAGGTGTGATATAAATGCTACAGTGAGTGTATAAAGGGCAATCTAATAGAAAATGTAAAAGCTGATTTTTCCTTTTGCAAAGTATGTCTGATTTTATACATGCACACATACACTCACACACACACATGCACACGCAACCTATAAATTTGTCCAGCTCTGGCTTTGGTTACACCCCACCTCACACGCTGCTCTCAGGAGACCATAGCCCTCATGATGAACTAGCAGACCAAGGGACACAGCTGATATTCCCCACAGAACAGGGTCCTGGGCCATCGCTCCAGCAAGTGTTGTGGGAGTGAACACCGCAGCGGCCAAGAACAGCTCAAGTGCTCGACAGATGAGCTAGAACAGCGACAGGTACCTGGTTGTCAGGTGTGTGTACCCCCTCCCACTGCATGTACCTGTTTTGGGAAAGCCCCCGTTGTCGATGGCAACTGTCTCCTGCACAACCTGAAATACCAGCCTGGCCTGTGGATTTCCCCTCCACAAAGCATGGGCACTGCTTTCCCAGGATGTGCTGGGTACCCACCCCCACCTGCCCTTTGTCCCCATTGTCCACCTCTGTCCCTCTTTGTCCAGACTGTACCAGCTGTGTAACCATGCAAACATCTGGAACCTGATTATCACCCAGAAACTCATTCGTGCCAATAGTTTGCACACAAATGCAATACAAACACACGTGTTGGGCAGGCCATAGCCAACATCTGCCAACACAGCGAGAGGCTCAGGCTGAGATTGCGTTTGCCAGTGAATTTGGTGTGTGTGTACGTGTCGTTCCCCGACCGCCGTAACCTACGCGCAGCTGAGGAGAACAAAGAGAACGGACAACCCCCCCCTGCCGCCGGTGCCGCCACCCCTTCTCTTGGCGCGCGCACATCTCCAAGCTCGCGGCGGAGTCGGAAAATCCGGCGCGCGCGTCCGTCCCCGTCCGACGACAGGGGCGCACGTGCGAGCCACGTTTCCGAGGTCCGAGCACGCAGTGATAATCGCGGTAAAAGCCGCTGAGTTCGTGGACAACGTGCCCGCCACGGTCGGTCGACCCCCCGCGGAGCCACGCGTGACGGCAAAAGTCTGCGTTTTCCTACCTGAGCGCGTGGTTCCCACAGTGGCTCCTGAGCGCCTCGTGAGCAGCGTGCTTTGTCTGCTCCTTTCTCCCTCTCCCCCTCTCTCTCTCTCTCTCTCCTTGTGATCACCCACGCAGCCCCCCCCCACTCCCATCCAGCAACTGTCCCCATAAACCGACGGCCCACGGAGGGGCTCGGACTCAATTACAGAGCGCCTTCTGGCCACGCCCACCAAATACCCCGCCCCCGCATGGTGCTCCCTCACAATGGGGCGGCTCACTACCTGCAAGGACAGGTTGGTGAGCACGAGCCGCGGTGGGTGCCCACCTTCCGAACACAACCACCCGACCAGGATAAGCGCGCTCATCCACCGTCTCCGACACACGCACAATATCAGGCACCAGCCTCTTTGTCTTTTAAGATGATGCCTAGCAGACACTCTACATTTCAAACAGGGGTTATTGTTAAAAAAAATACTTAAAAATACATTTCAGTCGAAATATGTAAATTTCCTTTTTATAATATCACTTGTGTATTTCTTTTTATATATAAATAAAAGGGAGCGTTTCCCTGGAGACACATTTTATCTCTCAGCTGCTGGTATGTTTTGTAAAGAGGATCTGTTAGGGAACACACACACGGGGCTCTGGGAGTCCCACTGGGTGGGGGGGGGCTCATGCTGGTGTCTCTCAGAGCACCACCCATAGACCACCTGCCCAGCTCCTCTTCAAATTGGACCTGGAATCTGTGTTTAGGTTTTTTAATCCAGCATATGCTTTTCTCCAAAGAGAAGCACAGCTCAGATTTAACAAGCATGCATTTCACAGCTGACAAAGGGCTTAAGATGCACACACCTGATTCTTACAGCCTAGTTACCCCAAATACTATAGTACTGTTTTTCAAACAGGAAGTGCAAAAGTGACATGGCAGGTGGTGAAATACTGTAGTTTTAAGGAGTACTTAGGAGATTAGGTGAGGAGCTGGTCTAGCAGAGATGGGTTTTGAGACCTTTCATAAATTTTAACGGACAAAGGGGACTCATTCCCCCACACTGGAACTGAAACGATGAACCTATGGACCTCTGATTTTGGACCCCTTGAGGAAGGGACCACCAAGTGGCCGGAGGTGCTGGAGCACCGAGCTCTTGCAGAATGTAGAAACTGATCAGGGCCCGAAGATATCGGGCTGCAGATGATAGGACCATCCCGTTGGCCGTAACCAGAGAGTTCAACTTGATATGAGCAACTACAGGAACCCAATGGAGCAAGGGATGCATGCTGTCCCTCATTTTGTCTCAAAGTTTTTTTCATTTTTTTCTTTTTTCTTCATGGACTCCATGTGTTAACACTTTGACAGTTAATGTCACCTACAGTCAACATCACACCAAGCTGGTAGCTTCCTTCATTACAGGCTGATTCTACAGCCACACTCCTCATACCCGATACCCTGTAGTGCCTGAAACCATGAAGAAAACATCTAATTTTCTTCAACATAATTATCTTGCATTACACTAACTTCAGGGTAATCCAGCCACAAGGGGATGCACAAACCAGTGTATTTCTTTGTGCAAGTCCCAAGCCCGGATAAATGGGGAGGGTTGCGTCAGGAAGGGCATCCGGCATAAAAATTTGCCAAAACTAGTATGCAGACAAAAATACAAAGAAAGTTGAAAAAGGAAAACTGTAAGGTGGAGTTCCGGGAGGAATTAAGACAGGCATTGGGTGGCAGTGAAAAGTTACCAGTGAGCTGGGCATCTACAGCAGAAGTGGTAAGGGAGACAGCTAGAAAGGTGCTTGGTGTGACATCTGGACAGAGGAAGGAGGACAAGAAACCTGGTGGTGGAATGAGGAAGTACAGGAGAGTATACAGAAGAAGAGGCTGGCGAAGAAGAAGTGGGATAGACAGAGAGATGAAGAATGTAGACAGGAGTACAAGGAGGTGAGGCGTAGGGCAACGAGAGAGGTGGTGAAGGCTAAAGAAAAGGCGTATGGTGAATTGTATGAGAGGTTGAACACTAAGGAGGGAGAAAAGAACCTGTACCGATTGGCTAGGCAGAGGGACCGAGCTGGGAAAGATGTGCAGCAGGTTAGGGTGATAAAGGATAGCAATGGAAACGTCCTCACAAGCGAGGAGAGTGTGTTGAGTAGATGGAAAGAGTACTTTGAGGGGCTGATGAATGAAGAGAATGAGAGAGAGAAGGCTGGATGATGTAGGGAATATGAATAAGGGAGTGCAATGGATTAGCAAGGAGGAAGTTAGGACAGCTATGAAGAGGATGAAGAATGGAAAGGCTGTTGGCCCAGATGACATACCTGTGGATGCATGGAAGTGTTTAGGAGAGATGGCAGTGGAGTTTTTAACCAGATTGTTTAATGTAATCTTAGAAAGTGGGATGATGCCTGAGGAGTGGAGAAGTTTACTGGTACCGATTTTTAAGAATAAGGGTGATATGCAGAGCTGTAGTAACTACAGAGGGATAAAATTGATCAGCCACAGCATGAAGTTATGGGAAAGAGTAGTGGAAGCTAGGTTAAGAAGGAAGGTGATGATCAGTGAGCAGCAGTATAGCTTCATGCCGAGAAGGAGTACTACAGATGCGATGTTTGCTCTGAGGGTGTTGATGGAGAAGTACCGAGAAGGTAAGAAGGAGTTGCATTGTCTCTTCGTGGACTTAGAGAAAGCATATGACAGGGTACCTAGAGAGGAGTTGTGGTATTGTATGAGGATGTCAGGTGTGCCAGAGAAGTATGTAAGAGTGGTACAGGATATGTACAAAGACAGTGTGACAGTGGTGAGGTCTGCGGTAGGAGTGACGGATGCTTTCAAGGTGGGGGTAGGATTACATCAAGGATCAGCTTTGAGTCCTTTCTTATTTGCAATGGTGATGGACAGGTTGACAGATAAGATCAGACAGGAGGCACCGTGGACTATGATGTTTGCGGATGACATTGTGATCTTTAGTGAGAGTAGGGAGCAGGTTGAGGAGACCCTGGAGAGGTGGAGATATGCTCTAGAGAGAAGAGGAATGAAGGTCAGTAGGACTAAGACAGAATACATGTGCATAAATGAGAGGGAGGACAGAGGAATGGTGATGATGCAGGGAGTAGAGTTGGCGAAGGTGGATGAATTTAAATACTTGGGATCAACAGTCCAGAGTAATGGAGAGTGTGGAAGAGAGGTGAAGAAGAGAGTGCAGGCAGGGTGGAGTGGGTGGAGAAGAGTGTCAGGAGTGATTTGTGACAGAAGGGTACCAGCAAGAGTGAAAGGGAAGGTCTACAAGATGGTAGTGAGACCAGCTATGCTATATGGGTTGGAGACGGTGGCACTGAGCAAAAGACAGGAGGCAGAGCTGGAGGTGGCAGAGTTAAAGATGTTAAGAATTGCACTGGGTGTGATGAGGATGGACAGGATTAGGAATGAGCATATCGGAGGGTCAGCACAGGTTAGACGGTTTGGAGACAAAGTCAGAGAGGCAAGATTGCATTGGTTTGGACGTGCAGAGGAGAGATGCTGGATATATCGGGAGAAGGATGCTAGGGATGGAGCTGCCAGGCAAGAGGAAGAGAGGAAGGCCTAAGAGGAGATTTATGGATGTGGTGAAGGAGGAAATGCAGGTGGTGGGGGTGACGGAGAGAGATGCAGAGGACAGGAAGAAATGGAAACAGTTGATCCGCTGTGGCAACCATTAAGGGGAGCAGCCAAAATATAAAGAAGAAGACACTCACTTCAGGGTCCTAAATTTATTAAATGTGTTTTAATTTTACCTTGCATGTAGTCAAATAAATATTTGCATATTGAAGGTACTTTTCTTTCCCAAATATTCACGACCGAAACAAGAAGTTCAGCTGTTGGTGCAAAAAGCTGCTTTCTACTTTAATCAAGAATACTTTACTTCAGGGTTAAGTATAGCTGTGAGGCCATCACATCAGTTTTCTGTACTAAATTATTGTGCCGCTTGCATATTATTTCAAGTGGAAGATTAACAAGAACATTGACACTTAATCACTTTCTTACAGCATTTGTCAGCACATTCGTCAGCGTATTACTTACCTGCCTTATATCCGGATAAAAAGTGTTTGTTGTCCATGCTGTCCCTGTGTCCAGAATTTGTTTTGCAGCAGGAGATTTTAATTCCTCTTGCTTCAAGATGCTGTGACAGGTTTTATCTGAGCATTTGGCATTCGAGACCTCAAATTATGCACATTGGTTGTTTATTTTACATGAAAAAACAATAAGCAGGTGCTTTCAATTTTGCATACGTATTAACTTATGAATATAATATAATCTGGTCCTGTAGCGATTTTTTGTCATTGGAGCTAGGATTCCGCAGCAGCGGAAGGTATTTTTTTAATTTTTAAATCACAAAGGGAATGGGCGTAAAATAACCAATGTCTGCTTAATTTCTAAGGTAAATGCCCTTTCCCTCCCTGACAGCAAAGTTTACACGTGTGTGTCCCTAAATGACCAAATGCTCGCGACTTTGTCCGCACGGTTTTAAATCTACACAAAGAGAACAAACGCTAACTGCGATTCAGTAATGTGTGAAATTTCATAATGCAGGTAGATTTTCTGTTCATGCATTTAATGTTGATCTTTAAAATGTACAGTTGAAGACAGTCTGAAGGTTAGAAATGTGCTCAGTCAAAAGGAAGCATGCAGAGCTTCTTGAGGCACAAACACATGAACAGATTGCTGTGTAAGTAGAGGTGTGATAATTGGCCATTGTTGCACTGGACGGGTATGTGGTTACGTGGCGCAGGCAAGGATATCAGCCATCTGCACAACTTTCTCTGCAGCCTACTGTGGAACACAAGAAGGAGTAGAAGAGTAGAAAGTCTTCAGCTAAAGGGGGTGTCTGAGACATCATCAAAAGGTGCTAAAGCTTCTTAAAAATCAAAAAAGTTCCTGTTATGTGTAAACAGGCATCACGGGGTGCAGTGTGAAGGACAGGGCTTTCCGGATTATTCTCCAGGAGCGCCTCGTCCGCTAACATACTTTGCCGTGGAAAAGCATTTCCCGTCTTTCCAGTTTTTCTCTGTTTTGCAGCTTTTTGACATTAAATTTGCTCAAATCTTTTTATCAGTTATAGCCATACTTGAATGGAGCTTGAGAGGAAAAAATGACACCACTACTGTTTTTATGTCTTTTGGTGTGAAAGATGACAAACGGTGCGGCCAATGGTGTGAAAGAAAAGTTGCCCCTTTATGGTCAATAAGCATTTGCTCCATCTCGAGCTGTAATGACTGCAACTAAATGCTTCTTCTGACTGCAGGCCAGGGTCTGTGGCTCTCTGGCTCTCTCCTCCATCAGAAAGGCTTTTCAGAATGAAATACTTTTTCACAGCTTAATGTGAGTTGCTGAGATGAAATTTAGAACTGTATAAATCCGGAAGCTGCTTCAGATGAACGTGTTTTCTGCCTAAACAGTAGCTATAAGTTGCCTTAGAGACCTCCTCAACAATGTTAAGCTAAGCATTAGGCATCTGACCACTGAGAAGCCATGGAACTTGGAGCTTATAGTGTCTTTTTACTGTTTGTCCAACACGTGGGGCATCTGTAAGGAGCAGGCCTGCAGGGTGCCACCTGTAAAACAGTAAAGATCTTTAGAAATTTAACCAGAAATGTTGTATAGTCACTTTCAGTCATTTTCCCTTTTACTGTCTATCCATCGTCATCTATTTTCAAACTGCTTATCTAGTGCAGGCTCACGGGGGCCTGGATTCTACTGTGGAAGCACAGAGCTCGAGGCAGAGTGCAACCTGAATGGAATACACACGCCAAGAGCAATCCAACTTCATCGGCTTACCCAAAATGCAGTCTTTGGACTGGGATAAAACCCTCATGAACACGGAGAGAAGATGCATGAAATGCACAGCAAGAGGTGCATTTGAGCCCAGATTTCCAGATTCAAACCTACAGTTCAGGAGCTGTGAGGCCCTAGGGCTGCCTGCTGAGCCACTGTGTAAAGCACTAATTGTCTTTTTAAGCAGTTGCAGTGCAAAGGGGATGTGAGGAAATCATGACCACATGTCAAGATATTTAAAATGAAACCAAAATGACATTTTGTTGTAGAGAAGAAAAATTGAGGAGGCAGAGCAATATTCTGAGAAAATGGAATCTGTTACTCGAAACAGTGATGCGCTGCAGGAAAACACAAGCTGATCATCAAAGGGGAACTTTCTGACCAGTCATTCTGCTGACAGTTAACAGGAGGGCTGTATTATTTCTGTCAGTTCAGGAATGGCCTGCTGGGAGTTCTCAGCTACGTAGGCAATTGTTATATTGACAAACAACAAAGGTGCATTTGATGGCCATGAGTGACACATGGTAGACAAACAGTCCCTCTTCAGTCATAGCTGAAAACAATCAGCGTACCCAGAATTCCAAAAACAATCATTTCTAACCCATTTCCAGCATTTATTTCTCATCCTTTGCATCGCATTCACTGTGAATTTGCAGCCTGAAACTGAGTTGTCAAAAAAAAAATAAAATTAGCACATTTGAGATTCAAATAACCTGAGAACGGTGCAGCATGTCAGCTCAGGGAATAGTGCTGGTGCCTCACGGCACCTGAACCAGTTGGGTGTGAGTTCCAATCTGGGTCAGTCAGGTGGAGAGTCTGCTTGTTCTCCCTGTGTCTGTGCAGTATTCTCTAGGTGCCCTGCTTTCCTCCCACAGTCCAAAGACATGTGTTGCAGATGTGCATGTGGCCCTTCTGCAATGGACCGGTGTCCGAGCCAGGGGTAGTTTCATAGCCAAATATTCAAGGATAGGCTCGGGATGAAGCTGTTGACATTAATGGATGGGATAACCTGAGAATATTTACCTGTGTGTTTACTAGTCTACCTGGTAGCCCTGCTGAGAAACAGCCTCTTCTGCCTCAGCTGCTTTCTGCATGGGAGAAGCCTGTATAGCAGACTTGTCTCCAAAAGGGTGTTAAGAGTGACCAGGAGGTGACAGCCCTTGATGGCTTGGAAAATAAATAATAAACCACAGTGGTCTCATGCAACTGAAAATGTGAACTCAGTCCCCTTTTTTGCAGCCCCTGTGTCCCTGGTGTCGCTGAATATCCCAGTCAACCACCCGCTGCTTTCCACTGAGGCAAATGGAGGAAGCGAGACGTGTACCCATGGCGCTTGGCTGAAAACATAATTACAGTGCCGTAGAGACAATGTGGGAACACTGAAGAACCATAAAGCTAGAAGGAAAATGCAGTCAGTGTGCTACGCCACCAGTGTTCTTTAACGCACCCCTCTCAGCTCCTTTGCTTATTTTACTTTGATACTCAGTTTGATACTTTACTTTGATGCTTCAACTGACAAGCATCATATTGGGCATTTTCTTAGTCACTAGACTTCCCGCTCTCCTTACAAGACGGTGGCCAGTGCACTACTCACATTTAAGGAGGCTGTCGGAACTGCAATGCTGAGATCAGACTCTTTCTGAAAATCCCGTCTGAGCCCAAAGACGTAAGTGAAGCTTTTTTTGTGCCCACAAAGCAGAGGACTGGCGTGCCTCTGCCACTCCTCTACATTCAGACTGAGAAGTGTCTCAGTCTTCTTTCAGTGATATGGAGAGCCCCTATCAGAGGTCTCTGTCTCCTTTATCCTTCTAACTGTGACTGTGTTTTCTATTTACAGGTTCATACCGCTGCTTCTTCTGACTCAAACCGGCTTGTGCTGTGGTCCAGCTCAGTCTTTCCCATTCTACCGTTCTACTCTTCTAGTCTTCTCCATACTGATGGTCATGTCATACTATCTACATCACATTTATCTCCAAACCACTCTAGTGCATGTCCACCATCACGTTTTGATCAGAGAAGAGCAATGAAGCCCTGGAGTTGCCAGTGTAGATAACCTTCAAATCCCAACTGTGTCCTGATAACCTGTCCATGAAAACTCAAAGCAGAAGAGTCAACCTGTCACTGTCTTGTTGGAGCCCTGCGTTTGGCTACCATGAAAGAGTTCATCTTAATCCAGAAAAGCAGATGCAACTCTTGCTCTTCAGATGTCAGCAAAGAAGTCGCCCTGGCTGCCCATGCGTGGCATCTGGAGGCTGGCAAAGCTTAAGCAGACCATGTTCACAAACCCCCAGAAGCCCTCCAGTAGTTCCCCTTATTTGCATGGGTTTCCACTAACTGCTCACATTTTTCACCCACAGTCCAAAGGTGTGTTTCTGGTGAGTTAAAATTATCTATGGTGTGTGAATACGTTACTGACTGTGAGTGGTTACCCTGCAGTAGACAGGTGGGTAATTCATGCCCTATACCATGGTACTTCTGGGACAGACTCTAGACTGCAGCAGCTGTGAAAGAGGACATTTTGGATAACAGTTAACACTAAAAGTGTTTTGTTCCAGCATTGATTTAGTCACATTAATTAATACTATTATCAAATATGGGAACCTCCACTCCATCTTCTGGTCCAGAGATGCTGTCTGAGCCTTCCAAGTAATTCCCAAAGACATGTATTAGTCAGATACTCCGGCATTAAACAGTGCTTTGTGAACAGAAGTTGTCTACACCTGCGTACCTTGCGGCTGCCTCAAGGATCTGCGCTGTCACCGTAACCTCGGGCCGAGAGATGAGTTCTGACTCTTCAGAAACTTGGGCTCTACCTCATGCAAGGAAGGTGTTCCTAATAGGTGCCTGACTTCCCTGGAGTCTTCCTTCCAGTTTCCAACTATGTCCTCATCTGAAATGAGCATGGATCCTCCCTTGTTAAGTAAGCTTGGGACTTGGGCTGCATTTCCCACATTTGTTACCGAATAATTTGCCAGAACTTTTTCAGTAATGTCCAAAAGTTACTTTTAATAGCATTTCCAAAGTCCTCCTATATCTGGGTCTTTGCTTCTGTGACCTATTATCTAGGGCAGTGGTTTTCATCCTTTTTTGGGCCGCATACCCTTACAGAGCAGTGTATACACCCGGAACGCATGAAACAACCCAGGCGAAAGCAAAATTCCACCAATCAGGTAACATAACTTATTATTTTGTTTCTCCATTAATATCTCTTACATTCTGTGACTCAAATAAATAAAGAGTTTAGATTTTTCCTGAGCTACCCACAAAAATATATAGCCTAGTATTTATGTATTTGTTTATTAAGCAGTCTTTACATGACACAGCAAAGCAATGTTCACAGTCCGGTTCTGGTCTGCAGCCCAGTTGTTAAGATCCACTAATCTGGGGCGGTCTGGTACCAAGCATTGGTGTGTGTGATCTGGAGCTCAAACACAGCTCACGTTGCCAACAATCTGTGATTAGCAAACAAGTTCTACCACAACTCTGGGTTGAGGCCAGACAGGTTATTTTTTCCACTTGCCCTCCTTCAGGTTTCTTAATTTTTATCTACCTGTACAGTTACAGATGATACATGCAGAAGGTCGAGATCTCTTAAATGGTACCCTCTCGAGAACAGCATCCACCATGTTTTGAAAGGCTTTGCGCAACCCTTAGATTCATAAGCACACACAACCTTGGCAGCTCTTTGTTATTGGGACAAACTCCAGCTGTGTGGCACCCAAGTTGTTTACTCAGGAGAATCCACACACCCACCTGGGGGATCTCTTGCTGGCCAGGAGCTCTGATTCTGCTTCTACAGGTGTGGTGACCTTCCATGTCCCAAGAGCTAGATTTTATGGTGCTGGTCAAAGCTTCATGGATCTGTGCTGTTGCTGCTTGCTGTCTGAATGACACTACAGCCAGGCCTCCCACCCAACCCTATAGGGGATGAATCAATAAGGGGGCTCCACCTAGTTTTCTCTGTCTAAGCAGGGCAAGGCCATGTAGATCACCCAGCCATCAGACAATCTGCTGCTGAACACCACCACAAGGCTTGGCTCTTGCGATGGACCCTGGTAACCCCGGTCTCTGCCAGATACTCATTGGTATTTTGAACTTTTATGTGAGACTGTTATTTAGACTGTGTTTTGCCCAGCACCTCACCTTTAACCGAACTTTCAATGGAGGCCTTGTCAGGATCCCAAGGCTTCAGACAACATAGCTTTCAGTAACCCTGGTGCAGTCAGGCCACTGTCTCACAGCAAGATCATATTTAGCTTTTACAATATGCATTGCTGTGGAAAAAGTATTGGCCCTCTTCCTCATTTTCCCTATTATTACATATTTGTTACACTGAATGGTTTCAGATCTTTTGGACAAAATGTTATGTTAGGGCTGGGGTTTATGTTATGTTAAATAAAGGGAACCTGCAGCAGGACCCCAAGTCCTGTTCTTTCCTTACGTTATTAATAATCCTTGCATATATTTTTACTTCAGCGCTCAGTACAGTTAGCTGCAGTGCCTTCTGCCTGCAACATTTAATAACTTAATGACCATTAATTCGTTTTGCTGTTAACAGCAAGAAGGAAAAGATGCAAGATTATGTTAACTGCCCAAAAGGCACAATAGGTTTGCAGGATTCTGATCTAGGTTTGCATTTTCTCACAAGCGTGTGTACGAGAGAGCAGTCGACCACCCACAGCAAAGCATGTCATCCAACGCATCCGACCAAGGCCCAAGAGAGGTCCACACACCAAAATGAGATGCTTTCAAAAGTCCAACAAGGTGACCAGCCCGATGATTTGTAGCCGTGTCACAAAGGAATGTGAATGGGATTCGCCCTCCAGCAACATAATATTCTCCCTGTAACAATTACCTACATACCTGGGAAGTGACAGCTCCTGCCTTGAAGTTCTTGGATCAGATCAGGTCCTGGCATTTCAGCTGCGCTTGTCTTAACAAGTAATTGTGTGGTATCCACTTCTAGAGCTTTCTCTCTGCGTGAGTCAGCATGTGGGTGCAAGCGAATACAGTAGAACAATAGAAGTTTTACGTCTGAAGACTTTGGAGGACAGCATAGAAAACCATGTCCAACAGTGGCAAGGAGCTGGAAAACTGTGCCGAGATGCCAAGGCACAAGAGCGAAGGCTGCGAGTAACTGAACAGCTCAGA
Source organism: Heterotis niloticus (assembly GCA_018136845.1). Lineage (NCBI taxonomy): Eukaryota > Metazoa > Chordata > Actinopteri > Osteoglossiformes > Osteoglossidae > Heterotis > Heterotis niloticus. The sequence continues at coordinate 16,986,730 of CM030906.1, forward strand.
ATGGGCTGGTGCACTGTGGCAGGTTCTGCACAGTACCAAGATTTCCCATCTTTTGAAATGACAGTGTGCTCATTTTTAGGAGAGCAGTTGGCTTGCTGGTAATCCTTTGTCTTCAACACATCATCTCTCACCAATGACTGTGAAAACAGCCCTGAAGGAAAGTGCTGAATGCTAATGTGGCCCGACTTTCTTCTGATTGTGTCCATACTTTGAGACTAGAGTAGCACTGGGTGGTCCTGGGTGCAGGTCCCCTTCCCTCACAGACAAGAGCGCTTTGATGACCGACTCCATCAGCCAGCCGCGTTTAAACACTCCCGAGTGCTCTCTTCTCAAAAGCCCCGAGCTGGCCTTTCCTCCCACCCACCCCCACAGCACACATAGGAACAGGTCCTCCATGCTCGCGTCGTGATGTACGTAGGATTCCCCACGCTGGGTTTATCTTGAAATCTGCCCCCCCCCCCCCCGACACACAGATTCTGGAATCTTCCCCTCAAGAAGTTGTCTGACAGCCCCGTAAGCAGTAGAGCGTTGGCAGGCTGAACTGGAGCAAGGAAAAGCTTTTGCCCATAAGCCACCTGCTGGGACTCCTCACACGCTTAACTGTGCCTGGCCAGGTACACACCTGCCCCTCTGTCCCCACCTCAGTCTTACACAGCCCCACCATTAGAGCGCTTCAATGGGAGAAACAGCTAATGGAAACTCTCCCTCCTGACTCACATTCCCATCTCTAACTCCATGAAGAGGGAAGCTCCCACTCACAGGGAAGCTCATGGTTGCTCAGAAGCAGCATCACCAGTCCGTCTCCATCCCAGCAAACGAATCTTCTCAAACCACTCGATGGGTTCAGCCATGATTTGTGATTTTTAACTGCCTTACAGTGGGCCCGCGTTGTAATTCCTCAAAGCAGCACTGCCACCGTTTTGAAACGCAAACGCAGTTTAAGCCGAGGTTCCAACCATTGGAACAGGAAAAATTGGTGTGACGATAAACCTGGCAGGCTGTTCAACTTCCACGCCCTGTACGGCGGATGTTGAGAAGCCCAGGTCCCTTCCCAGAGCCCTGATGTTGGATAAACAGGAGGAACGAAGCACTCAGACCTCCTAATTGTAAAGAGCCCAGTGCAGTTATTTGAAGTGTGTTTTTCCATTTAGCCAATTCTGACCTGTAATGCATTATGAGCAGTAAAATGCACGTTTTATCAGTTTTATGTGTCTTTTCTTCCTATAAAGCATAAACTTCCCATATAGTTGAATGTTTACAGTTTTAATCATGTAGATTCTTAAAGGTTCTGCACACAAAGCCCAACTGGTGCCTTGCCTGTCCCTCCACCTGCTGCTCGCCTCTCTCTGCATGGCATGACAAGTGTGTGTATGTGTGTGTGTGTATGTGTGTGTGTGTATGTGTGGGGGGGGCAATGATGCCAAGAGCCGGGTGCTCTGCCTCCGAGCTGCCACCCCCCCAAGGCTCGCATGCTGATTGTAGACATGTGCTGCTTCGGCTGAGGAGGGCCGGACCACCGGTGACCCCTCTTCTGCGTAACACACGTATGCCTGCCGGGCTAAGAGGTGCCTCTGCTGAGTGGGAAGTGGCTCGACGGGGAACTCGGTGAGGGAGGAAGGGGGGGTGGGAGTGTGGGCGGGCAGCAGAAAGGCCTGGTGGGTGTGCTTGCGTGGGCGACTGGTGCGCCGGGCGGTCGGTGAGGGGCGGGGGGCTCAGTGAGCGTGCTGTTGTGTGGGCGGGCTTTTGACATTTTCAGGAGGCCCATCGCGCACCCCCAATCCCCACCCCCACCGCCTCCTGGGTTTGCATGCGGGAGAAGCTGCCGATTGATGCAACCAGAGTGAGCGAGTGTATGTGTAGGAGTGTGTGTGTGCGCGCCTGTGTGTGTATCTGTGTGAACACACACTTCTTCACAGTCTCTCCACATGCGCAGTGCTGTACCGTGGAGCTGCACCAGCAAAACAGTGTCTGAAAACTCTTTAACCATTTCAGTGTCAGCAATTCCAGAAGGCCTCCAGCTATGTGATACTTCTGTGTCCTTAACCGCCTTGATGAACTTCCTCAGCACTTTATCACCGTAGCATTTATCTCTCTGTCTTTCCTCTCCATGCACAGCACGGTGACTGTGCGCGTCCACCCCATCTTAGGGATACAAGTGCTGCGTGAAAATCCATCCTTAAGGTGGGAACGAGGACAAGGAAAACATTTGAGTTGCATGAAAAATTTCTTAAGATAAAAAATGTACTGACTCAAGTTTGCTGAAAAATTGCTGTGATCGGACCGCCACCACAAACATCACTCCAGGCCATATAAACAGTGTAACTGCTGGCCGAGCAAGCAACATATTGAGGTATATTGACACATCCATTATCAAACAGTGGCTTCGATTTGAATTTACTTTCGTTCAAGAACTTAGCACGCATTGTTGATGTGGATAAACCCTTTGCAGTGCAAATGTGTTCTGGATTTCAGACACTTAGAGAGAGTAAAGTCTGGGGAACAAGGATGGTGCCTGGATGCTGAGTGTCCAGAGAAGCGAATAAGCAGAAGTCGAGTACCCAGAAAAGGGGTCTACATGTACGTGTAATATTGATAAATGAAATCTTAAAGTTGTCCTGCAGTTTTTTGAGCAGGATGTGTAGGAATGATGCTCGGTGGAGTAATTCAGGTGACGTAGCCAGAGCAACTCAGCGGCATGATGGTGGGATCAGCCCTCCAAGTTGAGCAGCAACTCCAGATCCTTGACCACTGCACTACCGTATTGTAGAAATTTTTAGTCAATAACTCAGGTTAGGCTTCTTGTGGTTTTCCTCAGGTAAAGCTTTGTAACTGATGTTTTGTTTGCAGCTGAGCATGGCGTTGTGTGTGTGTGTGTATGTGTGTGTGTGTGTGTGTGTGGAGGGCTACATGCAGTAAATTGTAAATTGTTTGTAACGATTCAGTTAACATAGCAGCGGTTTTATTCAAAGTGATTCCAGAGAACAGATGATGCTCATTTCATTCACAGGGGATCTCTTTTTTTTTTTTTGTTAATGGCGGACTTTTCAGTTGGGTTTCTCGCTGTTTACACACCGCAACTGTGCTGAAAATTGCATCTCCCATTCAATGTTTTCATCATCTGCTGACCCCGACTGACTAATTCTAGCAGGCAGTGCAGTAAATTCCCAGGGTGCTTGCCCCCAGTTGCAGTGATGGTTGTACAATTGAACGTTTACTGGAAAGCACAGAATGCCCTCCAGCAGCGTGAATCGAATCTCTCAGGAAAATAAATTAATATGCATGTTAGCTATGGATGGCTAATCTCTAAAATTAGGAATGTAATACAATTAAAGCCATTATAATGAACGCCATTAAAATGAAAATTGCTAAAATTTTGGCCCATGTGTACAATTGCGGCGCATTAGTGTCATCATTTCAGGAAATGGTAACAAAAAGCCGACATTAAGTCATTTCATGTACGATAATGTGTTGACTGTCCTTTTTTAATAAGTAACACCTTGATCCCCTTGTAGAGTTACAGCTTTTTGTCCATTTCCAGCATTGGCCTGGCATTGATGCAGGATGCAAAATCATTGGGGGAGGTATTCTAATTTGGGGTCAGTTGTCTGGAAATGACAATGTGATGAACTGAGGATTGAACGTGGCGCTGCTCCGTGAGGATCCAGGATCACGCCAGCCGCGCCAGCCACTCTGGTCGGTGCAAACCCCGTTAAAGAACAACAGCCGGAACCTTTCCTGGTGAGAACCTTCACTGTTCAGACATTTAAGGGAAAATAACTAAAAAGGATAAAAGTGTCAAAAGCCACTTCAACAGTTTGGCATGCGGGGAAGGGGGGCTTTGCTCTTTTACACAGGGTCGAGCCTTTTACCAGAAACTCTTGCGACGCAGCCGTCTTTGCAGCAAAACTAGAGGTCTGTGGGATGAAAGGAAGGCAGGCAGGCAGTGGAACTTTTATGCATGTCGCCAGCGTGACACCCACATGCACCAGCGAAAGGAAACAAGCCCTCGCCGGGGAGGAAATGGAAAAGTGTACAAGCCCGGGACAGACATTCGTTTTGGCCGGAGTGGGGGCTGGTGGCGGTGGGGTGGCTCTTCATCAGCATCTACCTCTCAATCTCTCTAGGAACTCCATCCCAGGAAGTCTCCCCCACTACCGTGGCACCTGATGAAGTCACCTCAGGACCTGTTCACTGTTCTGCTCATACAAAGCGCTACAAATAATAAGCAGATAATAAGGACAGTAATGAAAATAAATCAAGATGCCCAGCAAAAAGGCTACCGTTTCATTATAACTGCTTACTCGCCTTTATTTACCCCTACTGTACTTGATGTGATTTGCTTACCCCATAAAGTTTGATTAAATGAGAATCAAAGTAAATGTGCGGTCTGGTCTGGTCTCTACTGTGCACAATAAGTATGGTCCGTACAGGTTTCCACTGCAATAATTAAACCTCGGTTGCTGTGATTTTCACCTGTCTGGACCCCTGCAAGCCCTAAGTGGCTCCTTTGCCGAAGTTCAGGGTTACAACTCGCCTGATGCAGCCAAAACAAACCGTATTTACAGCCAAGTGAATGCACGTGCTCATACCACTGTGTTCAGGCAGGATGAGGTCACTTATGGTTGCCGAGCAACAATATTACCCTTCTGATGCTCGTAAAGGTCGGCTGTCGTATTCTGGCGGTTCAAAAAGACTCAATTAAATGTACCTCTGTCTTTCATGCATGCACTGTATAAACAGATGTAACCTGAGAAGTTAAATAACTTTAACTCCTGTTCAGCTCCTTTGAAGTAGCTGAAATCTTGGGCCAGCCCCTTGTCACCCAACGCAACAACTATGCCATAAAGTTTTGTAAATGCTAATCATATCTGAGGTTCGTAAACACATCTCGCGCAAAGAATGACCATACGAAAAGCCGGTACCCTGTTAGTAACTGCTGGTCTCCGCATGATTTTTCAAAACATGCCTGCAGGTATGCTTTGTCCGGAGTGACAACCTCACCCCACTTGGCCATACGTTGGAGCAGGAACTGTATAGTGGGGATGCCCCAACACAACAGTGTGTTAAATTTATTTCGTGAACATAAAGCAGTCCTGGCTGCACACAGCTCACGCAATAGGCCCGCATCTGGAGAGGGCATATGACCCTGAGTGCGAGCCGTGGAAGGCATCCTTAGACACACCCTGCTACCCCCAGCACCTGTCCATCTCAGATGCAAAGCCGTCTTTAGCGGAAACCCACATGAGCCCTGTACTCCTGCTCATTGCTCCGTGCGCATCTCAGCCTGGCTGGGGACCATCAAAGGGAAGGAAGAACAAAGGCTGCTGCATCTGGGGGGTCTTTATAAGGGGTCCTCTGGCTTTAGCACTGTGTTTACAAGCGTGGAAGAGCAGCTTTTGGGGGAGGGAGACCACTGGCTGACCTCCGTGTTTTAGCTGTTTTCAACAGCTTGAGGCTTGCTGTAGCCTCATGGGTTGTCTTCATGCCTAGAAGTGTTGCTTTTTGTGCTGTTGGACACTTTAGGCAAATTGGGCAACTTTTCCTTAATTTAATTACTTCATCTCCACGCCTCAGCCGCACGGCCCCATTAGGCAGTTAAATGGATGTTTAAGGTGCTTTGAAAAAAGACGAACCTCAGACCCGCAGCAAACACAGGCGTATAACCGGAATGTTATGTGCAGACTTCTAACAACATGAGCAGGTAATCTTGTCGATAACAACAGCAGCGGTAGCCACTAAAACATCTTTTTTGTTTTCAAAGTGAGCAGCATCTCAGTTAAAATTATTTCTATAGTGATGGAAAATTAAAACATTCAGTAGTTGTTTTTTCCATCTCCCCTCCGATCGCAGTTTTTTGGCTGGAGGTCAGTGGGTTTTACCAGACAGCTTTTCACAGCTGATCTCCAGCTAAGTGTGCCGGCCGCAAGGGTCCGTAAGGAATCCCAAAACCGGGCGCTTATTAGAAATATCTCATTTGTCGGCCTATGGGCAACAGGACAATAAAGCAAACCAAAGCCAGGAAAGAAATGTGCACAGGTTTAGCAGCAGGAGGGCCTGTCTGCCTATGGCCTTGAATAGGACTTTCATTTCTCGTCACATGCAAGCATTTCCCAGTATCATTAGCAACTACTGATGAAATTGTTCCGTTTTTTTATTTAGAATATACACTCTCCTTGTGCATATACCTTGGAAACCTTCTGTAATGACCCAGATTTCTGCAGAATGGCTCCTGAAATGCGTTTGGTTCTTCTTCTGCGCTAATAGCTAATGGAGGAAGACAGTTGCAAGTAAAATAAAACAACACGAGCAACACTCTACATCGCGTGTGAGCCTTCAGGATGAGAAAAAGTTGGAAAGAGCGAAACTGCTGTCGGGTGCAGCAGTGAGTTCAGGTGTGGTGTTGACCTGCTCTGCAATATAAGCAAAACACAATTTTGGCTCATTTTGGTTAGTATAGCGTAGTAACATGCAAAACGCTGTGTGCACGCATGTTTGTTACATAAGACTTTCTTGTTTGTTGCATTAGATCACATTTCAGGAGATGGTGAAAAGCAGAAATGTGCAAATGATGGTGACTGGCAAAAACAAACATGATGCATATAAACGTCATCAAAAATCATTGCTCATCCCATCTGAGATTTCATCCATTACAGAGGTTGCGTTTGCAGACATCCAGGATGAATCCTGCTACAACAGAATGTGGCTGTGTTACTTTATTTGTGGGCAATACACCTGTGTGCAACACCATCAGAAAAGGTGACATTTCAAATGTTACTGTGCGCAAAAACAGACCCTATGGGTTGTTCGGTGGAGGCATTTCAGTGTTTCCTCTGAATTGCGTGTGCAGAACAGTCAAAGGCTCATTTTGTGTTTGGTGTCCTTGAACACCGCACACAAACAGACAAACAAATACACACACACATTTGTACATACGCCCTCGCACTCACACAGAAGCACTGAGCTCACATATACAAAACACACCCACATAAACACCTCCACACAGATATACACACCACCCTCCCACACATGAGCGCGCACACACACACACACACACACACACACACACACACACACACACACAGTACAAATGCTCTGCCCCCACACGTGCGCATGCACGGAGACAAGAGGCTGTGTGTGTGAGCAGAGAGCTCCTCCACACACTCCTCAGCAGAGGCGCTATCCAGCTTGTTATGCAACTGCAGCAATCGCGAGTCAGACAAGTCCTTCAGCCCCTTGTTGCCCGAGTCACGACTCGACCATACGGCTTTTCTCTCACCGCTCTTATTGTTGCACCTTTTGCCCAATTTTCCGCAAAACGGGGTGATGAGGAGCCCACAATGAAGAGGTGCTCGTTGAGATGCAGATGAGTTGGGGGCTGGATCTCCACGAGGACGTGGGAGGCAGGTGTCAGGGGACACAAGCTGACGGAGCCGCTATCAAGGCCCGTTTACTGCCGCCACCCCCCCGCAGTACGATAATGTGTCTCCCTGAGCTCCTATGTAGATGTTCAGCACAGCTTCGACAAACAACCTGCAATAGACCTGTTCCATCAGACAAGAGAGCAGCACCAGAACACCTTCTAGATCTCTAAATGAGAACAGAGAGCCATGAACATGTTCAGGTGCTGAATGCCATTTGGTCCATGCAGTCTGTTAGAGGTATCAAACTAGGCTTTGGTACAGGTGCAGCTGCTTCTTAAATAGGGGGTGTGTGTGTGTGTGTGTGTGTGTGTGTGTGTGTGTGTGTGTGTGTGTGTGGTCTGGCAGGTTGACTGCTAAAGGATGGGGCTTCTATTTGGAGCAGCATGCAGCCCTGCAGCCTCAGTGAATTACATGGCACTTTTCTCACAGGACCCTCTCGCTGCGTTTGTGCTGATGCCCCCAGTTTCACCAGACCGCCTGTGTATACTGCATACTTATACTATGCTGTGCAGTACTGTACAGCATCTCCAGACGCAGACATTTTCCAACTAAACAAATATGCTGAACTGGTGGACAGGACCCAGAGGGATGCTGGACGTTGATGCCTGTAAAGTTACCATGGGGGTCAGGGTTATACTTTGATATGGCCCTCGCCATGGTAACACTGCTCTGTGTCAAACATAGGTGTGTGTCCAAGAAGAGGAAACCTCTCATCTTCCTTGGGTGCAACAGCTGCGGGAAGTGCCGCTGTGTGAAGTATCGGCATCTTCATCATTAAACCGATGTGGCTCAAAGCTCCTTATTTAAACGAATCGGGTGCAACCAGGTGGCACTTGTTAACTCAGTCGTCCTTCTTGAAGAAAAAGAGGGAAAAGGTGAGGAATATGTTGAGTGAATGATGGTAGTGCGGGAGCCAGGAGGCTGTCTTTTTGTGACAAATGGGGTCCTTCATTTGGCTAATGGTTGGGAAAGAGGGCCAGCCTTTAATACGCAAGTTTGTTGAGCGTGAACAGAACCTGTCAAAAGTTCTCAACAGCAATTTGCAGGTTGAACTTGAAGGATACAAATTTGGGAAAAACAAATAATGTTGGGCAACTGTTGCAGTGCAGTCAAGCTGGCGGAAGGCAGCACTGCTGGGGAGTTGCTCCACTCACATGTGGCTACAAAAGTAAACTTCAGAATTACACAGCACACCAAGAGTTATGGCTGTGAATCAAATCTGAAAAGCCCTTGGAATCTTTGTACCTTTTTTTGCCAATTATGCCAAACTCCCATTACTGACATTTGTTTCAACCGTATGATCTGGGTATGAATGTACCGTTCCCTCTGTGGCTGCACTTTCATTTGTATTTAAGGGCTGTGTGAAAAGGGTGTCATTTTGCTGATTTCCAGGCGGAGTTCAAAAACAAGCCTGCATCCGGTCCAACCTCACGTACAGCTCAGAATAAACAAAACTATGGCTCGCAGCAGATGAAGAGCTTTGGATGCAGACGCGTGACGCTTGAAGGACAGTAATGTTTCCTGGCTTGCATTACAGCTGCCCTGCTGAACAATGCTGGAGCTGCGCTATTGAATCACTGCCTGATCACTGATAAAACTGTTGGCCGTTTAGCTGGTTAGCAGAAACCTTTACCCAAAGTGCACTAAACCTTTTGCCGTTGCACCCCATCTATCCTTGTCCATGTGCAGTACTGAGAACTCTATGAAGGCAATGAAAGCTAAAGTAAGGGCTGGACAGCAGGACACCTTCTTGGACCCAAACTGAGGGGTGAGTCTCCCGTCTCTGCTATCTCTACGTCCCGGATTTAAGGAGGATCCACTGAACTGTGCTGGGGTGGGAAAGCCACTGGGACTAGGCAACAGGCGGATGGACCAGGGGGCTCCCGCCTCTGTCACGCAGCCATGCCAGCCTAATTTTGCTAGGGGCGCCCAGGGAGATGGTGCCCTTGCCTGCACCCTGGCTATTTGGTGGACGGAGTGGTGAAGGGCTTGGGGGTGAGTATGGGGACTCAGAGGAGGCGGGAGACCTAGGTACGGTGCAGCTCCACTTACTGACAGAGATGTTAATGCTGTGTACGGGGGAAGAAGAGACCAGCCTTCCTCACATTACTGTCTATAAACGTCTGCTTTAGTACCAACGCAGATGAAACATGACACAGCATGTGGCTAAAATTCTGTTCTTCTGACTGTGGCATTAGGGTAAAAGGCGTTAAAAAAGCATCGCAGAAGGTCCAGTAAACTTGAGGGTGCAAATGTCCTGTAAGAAAAACGTCGATTTGGTCAAGTGGACAAAGAGCCCCACCCTGCTGAGGGAAAGGTGGGATGCCAGCAAACTGAGGAGCACATCAGAGCGTCAGTGGAGGGCTGCAGCGAGCACGTCTGTAGCCGTGCTGCGAAAGTGAACAGTGAAGCTCGACAAAAGCTGGGAACTTCGCTTCGAGAAAAGATGGCGAGATTAGAACAAATTTTGGGTCTGAAAATATCAGCATGATTGCTGGGCCGAATCCCTGTCACATCCATAGCGCAGCAGGAAATTTATGGATCTGTTGATCGACCCTCGATGTCAGTGCTGGAGAAGTTGGATTTGTGTTTGATCTCAGGATGACATAATGTCCCTGGGAAAAGCCAATTTGAACAATCCGAATTTTCAGCAACTGGAAAAGTGGGCCAGGAAGATGGGGATTAATCTTTCATGGTGTTTTATTCTATTCTTCAGGGATGTATTTTCCTAATTAGTCTACAAAAACAGTAACGGACGCATTATTCCCACCACGGCCCTCACTTTGAACCACCCGAATATTCATATTGAATTCATGTTGAAGTGTAGAAAATGGGATTCAGTGAGGACTCATCCGCTGGGCAACTCATTCTCAGTCCTCCAAACATGTAGATGTTCATGCCACTCACACTGCGGTGGAGGTCAACACAATGCCCTCAGGGACCTGCAAGAACCATTACTGGACAGTTTGAGCAAACGGATTGTTAATCGCTTTGAAAGTCTACACACCGTGTAGATTTGAAGCTTTCAAAATGTACATCTCGTGCATCTCCATGCTGTGAAAAAGAGTTTGATTGTCAGGTATGTTCTCCAGGACGTCCATAGCTGAGAAGGGCCGAACTTCTGAAGGTGGAGATGCGGTGACGTAGCAGGAAAAAGTCTAGCATAGTCAAAGTTTTCAAAATTTATTGCCTGGACAGCCTGGTGAGCAGCCTTTCATGCGTAGGAGTGGGAGGCACTTGGCTGAGAGGTAAATTGGTGTGAGGGGATGTCATTACAGAGTCACGCAAAATACCTGATGTTAACAGAAAGAACGAAACGGAAGGAGCAAGTTTTGCTTGCTGAAGCCCGGCTTTTACCGAGAAAGCAGCCACCATGGCCCCATATCTCCTCCTGTACAAAGAATGTCGTGATGGGCGTGCAAACTGCTTGCCGCGGCTCTAAAGTCGGTTGGCAGAGAGCGGACAATGCGCAACCTTGAGTTCTCCCCGGCAGCTGGGAACTGTGGGTGGGGTTATTCAACAGCGGGTGCCCTGCTATCTGACAGGATGTCATGTGTTGAGATTTCAGGGAACCAGCGGCGGCGTCCTTGCAGTTTCTCAAGAAAACACAACAGATGCAAGATCCTGTTAAGCGCAGAGCCATGAGCATAAAACGCGGATCCGCGTTCGGCGGCGTTAGCGCGCTCAGTATTTCCACCCAGAGTTTCCATCGGTTTCTTTAAGGTCAGTTGTGATGTCACTGTGTTTTCCCACAAGAACGCGCTATTATTATTTTTTTTAACTGTTGTTCTGGACAACCCAGGCTCACCACATAAGAGCAGCCCGTCTGCATAGCAGATTGTTTTTCGTTCACCCCATGTGGGTGAGGGGATCAGCACACACTCTCACTCTTCCAGGAAACGCAGCAACTCACTTGATGTCATCGCTTGGAGGACACACACACCGAATGCTCTTACTGTGGTTGCCATGAAAACGGCAAAGGGGGTCATTTTTGCGGCACAGATTGAGAGGAATGAGTGCGTGAGGGGAGCGCTAGTGAATACACAAATGGAACCGGGGAATCAAACTGGTCGACACCCACCCCGACACCGCGAGGCCCTCAGGTCCAGGTTCATGCAGTTTAAGGAGGACCATGCTGGAGATCACAAAGAGGTTCACAGACTGAACTGCAACGGTGCAAGCAGCATTTTTAGAGGTTCTGAATCACACAAACTTGGCCAAATTAGTCTGTAACCCTTGAGATGATGGGAGAGAAAACCAAGTACATTTATGAACAACTGAATCCATACCGTACGCAACCACTGTATGCCTTTGAAGAAGTTGTACAATGAAGCTCTACATTGTGACCCCAAAGGCTATTGCTGTGCTGACTGTACAGCCTTTCTGTCACTTTTCTCACAGCGGCTCAGCAAGCGGTTTCTCACAGCACAAGGGCTTGGGTTTGAATTCCGCTTAGTATGCGTGGATCCTGCAACGTTACTTCCTCATTCGCATGGGTTTCCTCCTGGAGTTCTGGTTTCCACACACCGGTGATTCAGTTCAACTGGTAACTCTAAATTGCCCAGTGTATGTGTGTGTGTGTGGCTGTGGGGGGGTGTGCTGCATTGTTCTGCTGTCAAAATGGGCGGATGAGGCAGTTCAGTGCAGCGCATCTCACACTGTAAGGCACCTTGGATAAAGGTGTCAGCTAAATACTGGATAATAATTGGTGTGCGATTGTTTCTTTGGAGTAGCTGCTGGATTAACAAAGGTGAACCTGCGCAAGACCAGACAAGAACGCGTTACCGACAGTTGTACTTTGCAGCAACGTTTAGTCATTTTTGGCCAGTTTCAGAGTCATTTCCTGATGCTGTGTGGAGGTGATGTGCCTGTTTGCATCCGCACATGTGGCTTCCATGCAGCGTGATGCTGAGGTCAGAACCTGGCCTGAATGCGGTACTGTAAAGGCCTGAATTTCCACCGTGGAAAGCTGCAGTTTGAGGCTGATTCTATTGCACAACTGAAATCTGCTGTATTGCTGATGTACGGGGGGGCTCACTAAGCGCCGTACAAACACGTAGCCCAACCCAGGCTGTAAAGCGGCAGTTTTTTCTAAATCTTACAAATGCTCAATGCACTGCATGCTAATGAGATATCTGGCTGCTGGCAAGTAACTAAGCACAAGTTAGTAGGACATTCGTGAAAACATTCGTTTGTTTGGGAATAACCTTGTTTAGAAAGTAAATGTGAGACCTTTATGTTTTTTAAGAAGCCCCTCGTATGCATACAGTCACCGTATGAAATGCAAACCTTGCACCAGCAAATTTCACAGAGCATCTCACCTTGTACAAAAGCCCTTTTATCGAGACCTTCATATCAGTCTTTATGAATGTTTATGTGTCGCTCATGAAGACCTAATATGTTGCTTGTGCAAATTTACACAACTTATATTCAGGGCTCTACTTACATATTTAGAGCAATTTGTAGCTGCTGAGACGCAGCATAGGGGGCATAAGAGGTCCTTACAGCTGACAGGTGTAACCATTGCACGGTGTGCCCCCACCTAAATCCCCACACAGAAACCGTAACAAACTCAAGCTTTAGAGCGGCTTTCGTGCAGGCATTGAAAGCTGAGCAAAAGCCTAAAATTTCTCCCACCAGGTTCATTATCAAGACTCCCTGCTCTCAGTTGGCGAGGGCCAAGGCGATGGGAAACAAGAAGCACCCTAGAATTTGTAGTGGTTGCCTGGGCAACGGCAGTAGAGCAGAAGTATGGCACACCAGCCTCGGTCTGCGAAACACACTCCTTCCTCAGTGTCTTCACCCCCCAGGAAGCTGCAGGCCTCCTGTCGCTGTACACCATGCCCGCGGTTCCTCTGCCTGAAGTGCCCTCCGTTGGGGGCGTAACGGACGGAGGAGACACATGTTTCCCTGCTGTCATTTATAAGGGGTGGGGTCTTTGTTGTCGGTTTTGTTTCTCCCTTTCCTGTGTGGTTTATGCGGATGTCCTCACGCCCCAGGTGCAGGACTCAAACACACACACTTCTGAGACACTGCGTTCACCCATTTGGCTCCATCCAGTCCAGCTTCAGCTTGGCAGCCAGCTGTCGCGCGTGTGGGAGCCAAGACAATATGCTCATTTCCATGGCATGGATGTGTGCGAGTGTGAGTGTGTGTGCATGCATGTGTGTGTGCGTGCGTGCGTGGGTGGCTGTGGTTGTATGTGCGTCTTTCTCTGTGTGTCACCCTTTAATGGCAGTGGAGTGGGATGATGTGCATTCCTTTTGGTATTCATCAGCGTTGTAGTGGGTGGTTAATTCCTTGTTTGCACTGAACAAGTTTACCTTGGGGGGGAAGTGGATTATTATAGGCCTCTTCTGGAAAATCAGTGACAAATTATGATTTAAAGTTTTTTCAATTCGCTTTTATTTTTTTTCATGCAACTGATTCCGTACGTTTGGACTTTTGTGGAATAGGCCAGGTGTGTGTGTGTGTGTGTGTGTGTGTGTGTGTGTGTGTTCGAGAAGGGTGTTTATCCTGCATGCTGTGTGCCAGTCAGCTCAAGTAGCATCGATGTGGATGACTGGCTTTTCTGTGAATAATGCTGACTACTAGTTAAATGGTGGCTACTAGTTGTAGGAGTAACAGCCTCTGTTATGTTGTTAAATAGATTTAATAGTAATAATAATTATAATATTATGATCATATGGTAATAGGTATTATGGGTTACCACTTGAATATTTTTAAAAAATTCAGCTTTTTGCCGACTGACATTAATTTGAGTCATTTCAGGAGATGGAGGTATTGGACTGCTTGTGTGTTTCAATAGATCCTTGGTTTACAGTCTAGTAGGGCTTGGAGTCCACCGGACCTTCAGATGAGTTATTCAATTTGAGCATACGGTAATTGCATCACTTAAACAATTCCATCACAGACACCTCTAAAACTTGCATCAGTAAAGGATGTTTCTTGATTTTGATTTATTTGTCACTTTTATCCCTCCATCCATCCTGGAGTCACTGAGTGCCAGGCTATGAAACCACACCCTGAATGACATGGGATTCAAGTACAGAAATCTTCAGCATGGTGAACTAAACCAGCAAAAAAAGTGAATGGATCTGAGTGAAGCTCTGGAAGTTTAAGACCAGCAAGAGCTGAACCGTGCTTGTCAGCATCTGCTCACTGCATCACTGTAACAGTGATGAAATGGAACGCAAATGTCTGTCTGCACAGAAAGAAAACTAAATCATATGAACAAGAACAAGAATAAACTTCAACCCAGAGCTTTGGGGTGGATCAGTGGGTCTGCCGACAGATGTTCCACTAATACTCATGTTCATTCTCTTACTCAGTATTCAGTACTCAGTACTCACTGCTCATCTCAGCTGTCAGCGGGTGGTTGGGGCCAGACCAGTAAAGACCAAAGCATGCCTGCATTGTGGGGTCGTGCCTCTGTGGACTTGCAATGACTTCCTGGCACAAGAACGTGGCTGCAGTGGCACTTTTGCAGAATCCCGGCGATCACCGTTTGCCGAACGTCTTTCCTAGGGGTCTCGGGGTCGACCATCTTCACCGCTCTGGTGACACACGCGGCTGGATGGGAGGGTGATAGAACTGGGCTTACGGTAAAGAGTGTTAATTACAGCTGGAGTGAAGCATCTGCGGAGTCGCGCTCGTCGTGGGCGGGAGGTCACAGTGTGCAGAGAAAAAAATCCCTCCTCCAAATCCCTGACAGAGGAAATCAATGTCCTCCTCAAAAGCCAAATACACACAGCACATAGCCACTGGCAACTACTGAGTCGTATATCAGTTATAAATAATCCATCCATCCATCCGTCCGTCCATCCGTCCGTCCATCCTTTGTCCTTGACCACTTGCCTTTAAAAACTTAATGTCCTCTACTCTGAAACATCATCTGCAGACTTGTGGTGGAGAAAAACTGAGCCTTAAGCCAAAATACACTGCATTTATATGCGTAACTGAAGGCTTTTTTCCTCGATAAACAACAACGGCCTCAGAAATCTGATCCCACAAACCAGCCGTGTTGCAGCCTTGTGGTGATGCCAGTTTTACAGCCAGCTTTAACTTGCATGCTTTTCCTGGCCCTCTTTCATCCTTTGCATTGCTACAAGTGAGGGTTTAAGATGGAAAAAAGGTGAGCGGAATGCATTTATTCATGTTGTTTTATTTATTCGTTTCTCAGAAATGCCAACTGCTTAAACGTTATGTCAGCATTTTATTCTGGAACCTTCCAGGGTACCTATGGATCAGTGACCAGAGTATAAAAAACCCACATCTGAGTCATGATCAGAACCGTGTCATCAAAGCACAGTCGCATCTCTGACCATGACGCCGCGTTTGGTTGCATGCTGACGTGTGTTCTTGCCCCCGGCGGCATCCCGCAACTGCGCTGAGCTCCTCAACCTTCGAACCCACCGCGGAAGCAGTGACAGACTAACCAACTCCGGCACGGCCTTCCAAAGTCAACAGTGGAGAACAAACAGCATGGAAGCCTCAGCAGCTATCTGCTGGAAGAGGGCAGGAGGGGTGGGCGGCTGGTGGAGGTCAGGGAGGGGGTGGCGGACCACAGCTTTCTTCATAGCGACCACACAGAACCTCTCGACGCCTGAGTCATGGGACCTCTTTACCACAGGGTCCCCGGAGGGCACCCGCCACCACGTTTTGTCCATCCCACTGCCCAGTTGGGTCAGCTGGGTCTCAGGCCTGGCTTTTCCACTAAATCTTTGAGCGGCATCGCCCGCTCACTTCTTTTAACACCAAACCAATGTTAAACATCGACTCTTGGGGAAAACACCATCGTCGCCTGTAGAAACTGTCAGTGCATTTTATTCTGATATCAGGCGGCAGGGAACCCTCAAGCAAGGTTGTAATGTGTCATAAAACACAGAACCCTGAGCATCTATCTTGCGAGAGGAATAAAACTGATGGAAAAAGGAAGTTGAAACGCTAGATAAAGTGCCGAATGAAATGATCCAACGCCTTTCGCTGCAGCATAGCAAGGAAAGCACAGTTCTCATTCTGGAAGAGAGGAATGGCACTTAACCTGGCGACAGGTGGATGCAGGCTTTGATGCTCAGTGGCACTCAGCTGTGGATTAAATATGCGCAGTGATTTTGGCTCTTCCTAGGTCTGCTGCTTCTGGAGAAGCTTCCTCCGCTTTCCAAACAAGGACAACTCCTCAGTTTGTCTGCTGTGTGTCATGAGCGTCATCACCAAAATCCCCGCTAGTGCCTGAATTGTTTGGGGTGGGCGACTGTGGCTCTGCTGAGCATTTTTGCCAGATATTTTGCTTGAGTGCGAGACGCTGCAAATAAGGAGAGGACTTCTCTGGGTTTTATTGCAGATGATATAGACGCCACTGTTTTTGACGGGAGTGACGCCCTCTGAGGCAAAGCAGCAACAGCTCCAAAATGTGAGCAGTGCACCACCCAAACAGTGCTAAACCCCCAGAGCAGCATCCTTCCTCATCTTCAGGCCAGCGTCCTCCGGGTTGCAGCCACCTACTTTTCGGCCTGATAGAAGAGGCACTGTGGGGGGCAACAATGCACAACTTTACTGACATAAACATGCAGTCTAAAAAGTTGCATTTCAATCGGTTTTGCTGTCATTCACCTGTTTATGCATTTTGAATAATTTGGTCCAGAGGGCCTGGAGGCACAGTAGCTTTGTGGTGCAGAAATGCCGGGGAGGACCAAAGTGCTTGAAAAATGAGCATTGGGGTTAGACGACCATCAGATACCAATTAAAATAATTTGGGCTGAAGATGCCATTTCCAAATGATGGAGGATTACGGTTTCAGGGTTACTGAGTGATGCGCGTCTCCTTGCTCGGGTGACAGCAACTAAAGAGCACGAGTGTTGACAGGACAATAGCGCAAAGGTGAGGAGATGTCCTGGGATCACATGTCCTGTGCAGACAGCTTTGATGCTGTGCCACTGCTCAGAGTCAAAGGGCAACCGAGGAAGGGTGCTGACGTTAAACACACGGCTGCGGCCCGCTGACCTTATCGGTTTGCCAACCACAGGAATTCTTTTATCAGCGTGGCTCACTTTGAAGATGGCCGTAAACTGGAAATGGTTGCACTAGGGATTTAAATATTGACCAAGAGAGCGGAGGCCAGGAGTGTGTGTGTGTGTGTGTGTGTGTCTGTCTGTCTGTCTGTCTGTCTGTTTGTCTGTCTTACATGTATACGTACACACGTTCAGGGCCGCAAACTCACCGGTGCCCTCCAATGCATCAGAGGAGTGAAATCGCTGTAAAATCACTGCTGCCGTCTCTGTGGCCTAATTGGAGAAACTCAGAAGCACCGCTTCAGTGTGTAGGAACACAAATGCGCAGGTGAAATTACAGATTCCTTCACCCTGGAAGAGGGATGAAGATGAACTAGCAGGCGCTTTTCACCGACTTTGTGCAGCAACAACTGTCTGTCAAAGAAAGTGCACGTAGGGCGCAGCCCTGAGCCACAACTCCAGGTTGTTGAAGGCGATGCAAATTCATAATCGTGTGATTCAGGTCTTATACAACTCAGCAGAGGAACACAGGGTCTCTCCACGGCACAGCCTTTCATCCTTCCTCTGAGTTTTGATCAATGTTTTTGGACTGCAAGTGGAAACCAGAGCACCGGGAAGAACCCGCATCCAAACCCGGGGCCCAGCAGATGTGAGGCACCTGCTACCTTGATACTCCACTGTACCACCCCTGTCCTTCCTGCACTAAAAGGTCAGAGACTAAGCAGAGGCCTCCAGCTATGCAGCTGCCCCTTGGCCTTTGACTCTTGTCTACAGTGTGGCCCAGATTGGAGGTGGGGTAAATAGACGGGGGGGTGAATGAAGGGAAGGACAGCTTTAGCTTCATGGGGCCTCCTCATCGCTGATCTCCCCCTTCCTTGTCTTTTACACGCTGCCTGGGGGAGAAGGGCAGCCAGCTTAGTCATCCACTCAACAGCAGGTTTTTACATAAAAGCTCCCCTCGCTCCGAGGAACATGGGAATAATCAGGCGAAGGGAGAGCGGCCGTGGGCAGCCCACAGAAACCCGACGGAGAGGCTGCTAATTGCCGAACGCTCTCCCATGTGTCTCGCCGGAAAGGCACAGAATGATCCAGAACCTCTTGAGCAGAATTCTGTGAAAGGACAGAGTGCTGCGAGTGCCAGGTGATTCTCCCCCTGCAATATTGTCTTTACACCTCGCCGAGTTGCACTACACTCCAACCCTGCACCAGTGGCTTGGAAAAGGAGTTTACAACACTACGGTCTCAAAAACAATTACAGACGGCACGAAAAATGTCATTGATACAGGATCCTGGATAAATGGGGGCTGGGAAGCGCGGCGTAACACAAAACCCATCAGTTACACCTTTAACAGCGGTGAAGGAACACAGAAAACAATCTATTTTATGGATGACAAGTATAAAATTAAAAAAAAAAAAAAAATGAAATACTTTTGAAATTTCATGAAAATGTTTTGTATAATTTTGATAAATCACCAAAAGGAACTATTGGTAGAACCAAGGTACAGCATTACTGTGCTGAAGTAAAAAGCTGTGCATGGTGTAGCGGCCATATATTCAGGATACAATAATATTCACCCGTCCGCATCCAGCAGCTAAGCAGCCCAGGGGAGCCGGTTGCTATGTGGCGCTTTTAACCACATCTGATATTGCAGGCGGTGCTGCAATGTCTGCAAACGTGGAGGAAAATAAAGTGGCATCACGGCAGTCGCCGCGAAGTGAAGTCTTTTTCAGGCGTGTTTGTTTTTAATTTTGTTCTGTGCAAAACCCTCTGCAGATCATTATGTGCGGGTTAATAATTCAGCGACTAAACGGCAGTCATCAAAGCAGCCATTACCATTGCATGGAGCAGCTCAGGGTCTCCGGGGTGGCTGCCACAGTCTGGGAAGCACTAAGCTTGGTGCCGGTAGATGTTCACACCGATATTGAAGGCTGTGGGTGGAGGCAGGGATAGGGCGCGGCCTGCGTTCACACCTGTCCACACCTATTCTCACCTGGGTGTAGCTGTTGAAGAGAGCGCCCCATGAAAGCCCAAGAGTAGCTGGGAAAGCTATTTGAGCCACATGCATTCGCTGAGGTTCTGAGCAAAGTTAACAAGTGCTAATGCAGTCTCTCTGCACACCGTGCGCACACACGCACACGCACGCACGCATGCAGGCACGTGTTCTGAGACACACACCCTGCTGCATTTCTGACTCTTTTGTTCCTTTTCACATTCTAATTTCATGCTGTCACTTTAAACCTGCATATACAACTGAGGCAGCAGGTGGCACAGTAGTTATTGGTACTGAGTTCCTCTCGAAGGACCCAGGCTTGAATCCCACCATCTGTTGCTGTAGTAGCCCTGAGTGAGATTTTTACCCTCAAATAATACAGGTGTACAAATGGTAGAATAATTGTAAGCAGTTTACTATGGTAAAGAATGGTACAGTGAGGTTGTGAGCTAAGTGTTTTCCTTGGGACTCCTTATTATTGGGACTCCTTTCTGCAGCTGCAGAAGAAATGGTCAAGAAGCTAGGATGTTCTTCAGCCCAGAAGTGCGACCTGAAGGCACTCTGAAGGGGTCGCATGCTTGTTTGGCGGACAATGAAGGAAACGACTGATTGATTTTTTTACAGACATTGCAGTAACCCGGGACACAAACCTTGATGCTGGCCCCCACCCCCCTTTGCTCCCTGTCCGTGCTCCCTGGTGCTGCTCAGGGCTCGTACGTCTTTGTTTAGGGGGAACTGGCTCCCAGGTCCCACTGTTTCCCACGCCGGGTGCCCAGAGGTTAATAACTTGTGGGCGTAGTTTCGATCTATCAGGTAGGTCAGGTTTCTCCCAGTGTAGCTGCATACCGCGAGCCGTACGGGGACCCAAAATTTTCCGCATTCTCCGCATAGTCGCCCAGACAGCCCTGCTCAGGGGAAAGCAAACAGCGGCGACCTGTTGTTCCAGTCACAGGGTCCACATCTGCCTCCGGGTCAAAGGTCAGCACCACACACAGTCCCACAGGAATCCTCCGTCTGCCTTGTGTGTGTGTGTGTGTGTGTGTGTTTGTGCAAATATTTTATTGTCTTTTTAACAGCAATCGTCCTCCTATTTTCAGATCGCCCACATCTGATATGAAATTTACACCCCTGGGTGAGCGTAAGAGTACCCACTTAGCGAAGGAAAGGCCAAAGGAAAGGTAAAATAAACACTGCCGAAGGTGTAAATAATGCTCCTTCTTAAAAAATAATTTATTTTACCTTAATCTAACCTGAGGAATCACGTTGAGTTTTCCATCCTCCATGATGTTGGTGATGATAATTATGAATCACACAATACGGTGTAACTGTGGTCTGCCTGCGGTTATCCAGGGTGTGTGTGTGTGTGTGTGTGTGTGTGTGTGTGTGGTGGGGGGGGGTGAACTTCTCCACCCTGAGAACAATGGGCTCCTCGGAATGGGAGGGCGCCGGAGCGGTGACCCTCGGTGAATGTGAATCGCGCTCCCACATTCGGGCCTCCGTCGGCACCTTGAGCTACAAAATGTGAGCTGACAACAGGAAATGCTGCTTGTTAATTGGGTTATTTATTAGCCCCACATTCTCCGGTGCGAGGAGCACGAGGGCAGCGGCCTGCTGTCTGCCAGCCCTGGCGTTGCCGGGCCGCAGAGCCGGGAGTGTGGACTTGGCTGCCCCACTGCCCAGCGCGCTGTCCTACAGCAGCCTTACCCACAGGTGCCTAAGAATCACTGCCAGAAGCCGGATTTTACGGCTCACTGCCATTTATCCCCCGTTTGCACTTTTACTTGGAATTCCCTAAGGAAGGTGACAGCCCTGAGTAGCGAATGTGTCTGGTTCCCCAGGGCATGATGGGTATCACAGCCTGCTGTTGTTTAAAATCTTCTTATTTTAAAGGCGGAAATCGAAGATGCTGCTCTAAACCCAATGGCTGCGCTCCACAATTCATATGCAAGGAATAGGTGCATCCTCTCTCTGTTGTCGTGGCACCTGAGGGCTGATGAAATACAGCAGCAGAAATGTGGAAAGGTAAGAAATTCCAGGCAGCGTCACGCTGTGAGGCTGGACAGGGGGGCAAGGGAGAAGAGGAACGATGAAGACAGCAGTGTAGGCACATACGATGCAAACGCACAACCACGTACCACACTGCTCCTTAGCCAAAAACTGAGCTTCTGGTCTGGACTGTGGTCACGTCCCAGCTGGACTCCTGCACCTCTCCACTGTCTCGCCTTCCTGCCTCCCCAGCCGACCACAAATGCCACTGCCCAAGGTGCCAAAGTGTTCCCATGTACTGTACAACCCCCATCATCTCTCCATCGTGTCCCCAAGCTCCATGCATCTTGTTTGTACCACCCTCTGGTTGCAACCTGTAAGATGGTCAGTGGATCTGCTCCCCAGTACCTGAAGAACAGCAGCTGCACTCCTCCCCCTCTAGCCAGCTACTGGTCCCGCACATGGGAGGCTCCAGAATCAAACAGCCCAGACCTTCTCACTTCTGGCTCCGCTGTGGAGGACTGAGCTCCTTGTCACCCTCTTAACGTGCATCTGCTTCCGGTCCACTTGTCTCCTGGTCCCCTGTCTGCTCCGGAAACCTGCTCTGCATCATCTGCTGATGTATTCTCTGTGTCAGTTCTGTATGCAGCCACTAATGGTGTTTAACGGTGTTACTGGATCGAGTGGCTGCGCTTTGACACGTGCATCTGCGTCCATATCGCTGCCTCTTGTTGGTGCACTTTTGTTAACCGTGAGTTGAGCTTCGCTCTGGATCAAAGCATCAGCAAAATGAGAACAAACTGACGAATAAATGTAAACATCTGGCTGCACACCAAGTCATACCGCGGTCCCTTCTGTAGCCACGGTGTGAGGTTACCTTTTGACAGACAGGATGTCTGTTGATAGATTAGACCCGACGGCCTTGCTTTACCACATCCAGAGGAAATTTCTGGAATAATCCTGGGTGGGGGAGGGGCAGTCAATCGGCCATTGAAAAAAACCAATGAAGAAGCAATTTAGCCAGTTTAAAGCAGTCTCTGGCTATAATAAAACCTGCATGTTTTAATGTTAAAATGGGGTTAGGAAACGACTGACACTGATCGCCAACATTGACTTCTGCAGGTTTTGGTTCAGTTGATGAACAAAGATGATGGAAGACGATGCCTATGAGGATCACTCCAATCCTGTAATCTTAAGCGGGGTAGGGAGAAGGTCTTCGCCATTAATCTGAAAGCTACCCACACAGCAACACCTCCTTCATTTTCCTGCATGGACATTATCTACCCTAACCCATGGCAAGCCAAGACCGGGTTAATGTAGTTTAGATAAAGGGCCGGGGCCGGGGCCGCCTGTCGCACAGACAGACAGCACAGAAATCATTAACAGCCGGCAGCGTTGTACCCCATGCTGGTGCACTCGCTATGCGACCTGGGGGGAGCCAACAAAGGGGGTGCGGGTGGCCGTAAATTAGGCAGAGGTTGTCACATTCCCACTGCCTCAGCCCATTAAATCCCGGGGGGAGCCCTGGGAAACGATTTCAGACAGCACAAGCCCCCCCTCCCACCCGTGCCCTTGACGCCTGTCTCCAAACATGCAAGTGAGCGCTTTGCAAGTTCAGCTCTTGTGTTCTTGGTGTGAATAGTTTGGCCAAATCCAGCTGTTGACAGAGCACAGCCACCTTGGGCTCCTTTTCCAGGAAATTCAGCGGCACAGTGGGTAGTGCTGGTGCCACACAGCTCCTTGGCTGTGGCCTCACAGCAGTTTGTGTGCTCTCCCTGTAATCACATGGACTTTCTCTGGCTGCTCTGGTTTCCTCCCACAAAGGCATGCAAGCTGCGGAATCTAAGATTGCTCTGTGGACGAGTAGGCAAATGGTGACGGCGTAGTAGCGGTACTATAAACTCAGGTCCACTACGGTGTCAACACGCTCATAATAATGGCAAGATGGTACAGTTCCATGTGACGGTGGACACCTGGAGAAGGAACTGTTTGGTCTGGCATCTGCTTCGTACATCTTGGTCAAAGTGAAGTGAAAGCCAGTGCCCTACAGACGCATTTCAGGAAAGCCGTTGAGCACAGTGGTGTCATCGCCGAGTGACTCCACTTTGCCGCTCCCTTGTGCTGACCTATGGACTACGCAACTTGCGAATGCTCACATGTTTTTCGGTAAGTGTATAGACCCGTGGGCGGCAGGTGAGGTTCCTGCAACTGTGATGCTGCTGGAGCACCGGGCCAGGCTAGGTTCATCACTGGGGCCTTGGGCATGAGTAAACGCGCTGTGGGTGAACTCCAACATTCGCTGAGTGCTTTTAAAATGCCTTCGTAATCCCTTGTTTGAGGGGCCTGGAAATGTCTTGTCAACGTCTATCAACTGGCTGTGATGAATGACGCCCGCGAGTTAACAATTCCTCAGAAGACAAGCGCTATATGATGGTGACAAATAGCTCGAGGGGGGCGGGAAATTGTTTGAGGTGCGGGGGACGGTGGGGTGAGGTCCTTGTGCAGTGGGATTTTTTTGGTTCCTGGTCTCTACAGCATGAGTGCTGTGGACACTGCTCTGTACAAATTGCATGCCCCAAATTGGGCCCAGCTTCTCTGGGGCAGTAGTTTACCCCATTTACGCAGCTCAGGATTTTACCGGCGCGTTTAGTCGGTCACGCTCCTTCCTGAACGGCACTACAAATAGGGATGTGAACCATGTTGTGGGCGGCATGGTGCTTAAGCATGCAGGCTTTTAACAAAAAGATGTTTTCTCAAATCCCGGGAGGAGCTACAGTACTCTTAAGTGTTTGCTTCATTAAAATATCCGGTTATTTAGGAAGCTACAACTCTAAGCTGCCCTGGATGGAAGGATTGGCTGAGCAACAAAAGGACTGAATTGTTATCCCGCTTTTTTGGCAATGGGACTATTGTGTCAAACTATCAAAGGGTAGAGTTGCTCTCCGATAAGCCCCAATGATGAGAGAAAGGTCGACCTTTCCCAGACTGACTCATATGCTCACAAAAAAGCGTCTTTTCTCAGCCCTTATGCTCCTCCTGGAGATGAATGCCAAGGAATGTGTGAGCTTTGAAAGAAGGAGATCGGTGAGGATGTGAATCAACACGTCCTGTTTACCCCAAATAAGTCTGAACAAATACTGCAAGGTTCCTGGCATGCAGGCAATGCAGGCAATGCACTGTGGTCAAGAGGGGCAGCTGTGGAGATGCTTGGCCTGGGACCCCAGCAAATTGGGATCCTTCATCCCTAAAAGAGAAAGCCTGGAGGAGCAAACACCTATCCCACGCATGCAAGGAGGGTCCAGCACCATCGGCCTTTTAGGAAACTCCTGCATCAGGTTGGTAGAGCACCACAGTGCCAGGCGCACAACCAGTGGCAGTGCAGTAAGAAAATGAAATGCTTCTGGGAATCCTAGAAGTAAGCGCACTTCACGGCCAGCCTAAGCCTAGGTGTTTGGTCGCAAGTGCTTAGGTTCAAGTCCTTAAGATGTCAAATATCAGACATCAAGAGTGCTACAAAAAACAAAACTTGAAAGTCAAAACCTCATTCATCACCCAGAGATGGGGATCATGCCCAAGGCAAGAAGTCCCAGTGTCAAATCCAAAGTAAGAAAGCTCTTCTCATGCAGTGAAGGCTGAGAGGCTCACCAAGAGGAGCTTTCGGGAAGGCTGGCAAGCACATCTCCTCCTTTGTAAAACTTTCAGCGTTTTAAAGCCAACTAATGATTAACTGTCAGGAACTGAGCGCTTTCTGCATGATGTTTGAAACCCGTATGCATTCTGGTCAATCTTACAGCCTGGGGAGCTTCTGGGTTTTTTAATAGAGAGTTCAGACCTCTGCCACTCTTTGACTCTTCTGCATAGCTGAGGGGGCGTCTGGACGAATTACCAAGCATCCGAAAATGCCAGGCACGTCTTTTGGGGAGCAGCAACGACTCTAGGAGTGACTGAGCTTGTGTGTACGTGTGTGCATATGTGTGTGTTGGGGGGGGGGGGGGTAAAGTTTCCAAAAGTAACAGGTGAAAGAAACAAAGACACCAAGGATCTTTTTCAATTTCTCTTAAGCTTGGCTGCAGATTGTTTCACGTTGATTCATCATTGTACCTTAAAAGAGGGGAAATCATCTGCATTTTTCCCACCCATTGCAGCTCTGTTGCGTGTGCACTGCATGTGTCACACCTTCTGCAATGGGGTTTTGCCAAGCAAGTGAGGCAGTCAACTCCACAACCTGCTGCAGATGCGATCCAAATGAGCGGGCTGGGGACAACAAATGCAAAAACACTCAAGAGCGACTCCTTTTGGTCCACACAGATGCTGTTGCTACCAGAAAGGATGATGTTGGCTACAAATGCTGATATCTTCTTTACACGAGTGGTTGGCATGAGGTTTGCTTTCCACATGGAATCTTTTGGGCATGATGCTCGGGGGGGCTGCAAAACTTAAATAAAAATCAAAATGAAAAAAATCAATAAATACTGTACAGTACTGTAGTAAAAACACTGTATGTACTGTAATAAACTGCATTTTATACTGTAATGAATTTATCTGAAGCCAAAGCACACTGGTTTCTTGTCAGCTGTTTCTGTTCGTTTCACTTTGCCCTGAGAAGTTTACAAAGCAGCATCGCATTTGCTGAGCATTTCATATTTTAAATAAAACGATCTATTCAAATGCGGCAGGTTAAAGTGATGCACGTCCTCCCATTCTTCCCATTCAACATCTTATTGTGCCCAATTCCACTCCCCTAAACCCCCTCCCCCACCACCACCGATCTCCCGGTGGCGGCGCTGACGTTCGAAAATATCCTGTACTGTACGCACTGTACCATTCGCTAGAAACATGCAAGTTAACGCGCACATTAGCTGTTTTTTAATTGGGCAGCTGGGGTTGGAGAGAAGTTTCCAGAGCTCAGGGCTTTAAGTTTGAATACTTATGCAAGCAGCATATTTGAGTTATTTAAACCACATTGTATGTTCACGCATGCCAGCCATTTACAGCAGTGACAAACAAGTAGGTGTGTAAGTGAAGCAGCCCCATGATGGGAGGGGCGGTCCTTAAAAACAAGACACACAGACATACAGATGAATCCAAACAAACAGAGCAGTCAACACTTTGGGTCTCCTTACTAAAGCTCAGAAAAATCAGACTGAATAAAAAAAATTCAGAAACAAATTTGGCTTGTTTTACTTCTGACAAATAGCAGGAACGTGTAGCACCCATGTACGAATGTACAGTGCGATGCGCAACATCACAATCTCAGCTAAACTGCCGGCCTCCCGAGGCCCACAGGCCGCCGGTGCACAGCAAACCACGCTGAAAGCATTTGCACTTCCTGTAGATATTTTACCAAATAATTTGTTTGCTAATATGTTATCAGCAGAGCGCTCTGAAGCTGAGAAAAACCCAAATTATATGTGCAGTGCTGAAAAGCAGTTTGCGCCACAGTACTGGCATTAATTTTTGCTTGAATGGGCTGCCCCCTACAGGTTAAAGATGAGAATAACAACGTGCAATGAATTCCCTTTTACTGTGATGCACTTTGTCATGATTATTAATATAATAATAATCCATAATTAAGCTTAATTTAGTTGATGCTTTTGTCCAAAGTGGCAGATAATGTTAGACAACTTAAACCAACTATGCAATTCTACTTTACCCTAGACTGTATGGTATGATTACTGTTGTAATTCAGAAGTAGTTCCTCAGTCAAGGGTTCTGGAGCAGATGTGGGATTCAGACACAGGTTGATGGCATCTAATATGAAAAACTGCGTAAAATAAAAGCTGCTCATGGCCTTATTAGTGTCTATTAATTGTTGTAGGACTTAAAATGTTCCTGTAATGTAAATTGTGCAGATATTAAGCCCCTGGACATGAGGTCACATTACTCACACCCTTGGATGTGTCGCTGCCACAGCCGCATTGGTGAATAAGTGCGCTGTATGGACGTGAAATGTGTGTGTAGCGGGAGGCTGCACCACATCACCCAAGGACCACAAAGCTGCACGGCCACCGGTCCTGACCAGGAAACACATTTAAAAGTGGTGAGAAGCAGAACGGCTAAGAACTTGCTCATCCATCAATCCGTTTTTGATAACCTGACCAGGGTCACAGTGGTCATGAGCATAAAGTACCAGTTTAACTGGTTTTAATTCTTATACTAATTTTTTAAATAAAAAAAGAAAAAACAAAGTGGTGAATCTTTGACAGGCAGTGTAGAAATCATTATTCCTGATCAATGGTCTGCAATTGGTTAAATCATTCCAACAATTGGAGTCATTGGAAACTGTGGCTGTGGAGCAGCAGCTGAAGTTCTGCTTTTCTACACACCACCAGCAGATGGAAGCGCTCTACCACCCCACATACACAACCTCTCCCCAGAAAGAGAAAAGGACAAGGCTGTGTGTGGGAACGCTGGAAGGAAAATGAATCAATCAGATCTGTGCCTTCGGCTTTTCTCATCCTGGATCGTGTGTTTCACGTAGCCTCACTCGTGGATGATGCAGCTCCAGGTTCCAAAGAAACCACTGGCCTGGTGCAGCTTTGTTACTGTATCCATGGCAACACCCCACAGGCCGCACCTGTTATGATTATTGCCATTGTTTTGTATTCATCTAACATCTTTGTACATTTTTGTACATTTAGTGACTTTAACATAACATGAGTGTTCTTACTGGAAAAAATGAGAGTCAACATCTCGCTCAAGGGCCCTACAGCATGGGTTTGGGTTTGAACCTGGGGCCTTGGGAGTGAAAGGCAGCTGTGTGTGGGGTCTCCTATCAGTGAGGGCACAGGAGCAGAGAGGCTGGTGTTACTAAGCATATTTTATATTTTCACATGCAGTCATAATGTGACATAAGGTACAACCATTTAGGCTGCCAAAAGTGCACTTTAGCAAGAATTTCATTTACTATTCCCATTTATTTACTAGGATCAAACTGAGATTTTGTGCGGCTCCCAAATGCTGAGCAACATGAGACCAGCATCTATACTTTGGCTCTAAATTGTGCTAAATTGTCAACCTCCATTACTCATTGTATGCCAGTTTCATCTGCTGTAATGTCTGCATTCATGCTCCAAGTCTGGCCTATCCAAGCAACGTTCTTAGTTTGTTAAAACCATAGCAAAGTAGGTAGGAGACTTATAATAACAACATCCCTTAGGCTCTTTGTAAGCATTTTCCAAAAAGGGAGCAAACTGTGAATTTTTGTTTGCCACATATCCCCACATTTCTGTTTTATTCTTAAACTAGTATGAAAAGGCAGTGGTGAAAATTGTGGCAGCTGGTAGGCTTCCTTGCCTCCAGCACAGTTAGAAATGATCTCACATGATATTTCCATTTATATTTTAGAGTCATCCCAGCAGCCCGTACTGTGTATTTGGTCAAAACAGCATTCATTTCCCCATGAATGCTGAGTCAGTGTTTCCCTTCGGTGTCAATGTTACGACCGTCAAGCATCCGGACACATGTGGTTCACCATGTTTCTCCCCAGGAAGTAGGAAGGTGATGCGGTGACACAGAAACTAAATGCACATGGATGAAAACAGCC
The DNA here is from genome assembly GCA_018136845.1 of Heterotis niloticus. Lineage (NCBI taxonomy): Eukaryota > Metazoa > Chordata > Actinopteri > Osteoglossiformes > Osteoglossidae > Heterotis > Heterotis niloticus. The sequence goes on from CM030906.1 coordinate 17,015,684, forward strand.
ATTAACCATCTTACTTGGACACTGGTCCCACAAAACCAGTGCCTGTTTGCTCACACTCAGTCAAACTGTGATTTCTTATGGACCTATGCCACTTTACTTTGGATGAACCTGGATACAAAAACACCTTGTAGGTGTGGTTGGTTACTATAAAGTATTAATCATAGAAACCATTTACGTTTATATGGCACTTCTGACTTCCAAATGGCCAAACCGACTGGCAGAGTTAAGGAGCCTACAACAGTTCAGTCGTTTACACAGCTGGGTAACTTTTACTGGAGTAATTCAGGGTAAGAGTACCCTGCTCAAGGGTCCCGCAGCAGGAGGTCCTCCGAGTGCAAGGCAGTAGCTTAAACCACCTGTTGGCCCAAATTATTTGTTCCAATTTACTTTTTAGTTTAAACCTGTGTCTGTGTCTAACAGGGAGACTGATCCATAGGTAGATAGGTGGGTTATGTTTCAGAGAGGTGCAGGGTGGGTCTAGGAGCACCTCAGATGCATACAGAACACAATTTTTACTTGCAGATTTTACTCACTTGGCCTGGATGTCCGCAGCAAAGCGAGATCTCATGGCAACAGGCAAAGACCCCTCTCATGATGGAGTGCCTGTGAGTCCTCTTGTGGAAGTGAAGCCAGAGCAGAGGCAGTGGAATGCATGTTTCGCTAAATGTTTTGCTGAGGCTTTTTGGGATTTAAGCCAGATGTTAAGTACCCTCCACCCCCCCTGCATCTGACAGAGCATGGCACAACATAGCTGTGCTTGTAGAAAAACTGACCTTGTCTCTCACTGGCTCCTTCGCAAAGTTTACTGTTAGACCTGTAGCTTCCTTGTTCTGGACAACCAAGCAGCTTTTTTTGGGCCGTGTTGTGTCTTTGGCTGGAAAAAAAACAGGTTTTTTGGAAAAAGAGAAATATTTCATGTGTGTTCTAAGAGTCCCAATATTCAATCCAACTTTCTTTTACTTTTCCATTTCTTTTTTCTTTCTGTTCCCTTAAGCCACTTGATGGGCTGGACAAACACAGCCCCTTCTTTGGAGAGGAGAAAGCAGAGCACAACTAACTTTGCAGAACTTTGGAAGGGAAGCCGTTACACGGATGCACAGGAAAGAGAAGAAAATCGATGCTAACATGCTGTTAGCAGCTGTGGACGCTGCTCCGTGAGTTCCATTCTTCTCCCTGGGATTTCTCGGTTCTGTTAGAGCCACACGTTGCTTCCAGGATGCTGGTATCTCTGTCTGAACCAATTTCGGCCTCCTTCTGACCTCACTTCTTCCTGCCCTGAACAAACAGAGCACAGAAGGGGATGCTGTGAGGAGACCTGGCATCCCAGGCTCACAGCAACCTTCTGTCGACTCGGGTCCAAAACATGCTTGCCTTGGCAGGTGAACGGCAGAGGTGAGAAACAAGTCTCCTCCAGCTGTGTCCCTTGGGTTTGGCGTGTCGTAGGCTGACTTCCAATCGACAAACACATGTTAAGCAAAAGCCAGCATGGGCTTCATCTCCAACTGCTGATATTCCAGTATTGGCTTTCCCCCACAGTAAATAGTTGTACAGTGCAGGCCAAAAAGAATATTATGCTGACATTTAATAAACATTTAATAAACATTTAATAAACACTATCCCACGGCAGTGGTGCTTCAGCTCAAACCGAGCTTCTTACAAACTAATTATTTAGTGTCTGGCAACCCAGGACCTCAGATTTTACTCGAGTGACATCTACTGCCTTGAGTCAAAGTGTTTTTTTTAAATCAGAGGTTCTTGTTTTTATACATTGGTGTTTATTCCGAATTTTGCTCAGCTCCATGATGCAAACTGCTGCAATGATCTCATCGCTTTACACACCGGACACTTTGCCTCTCCCTTTACATTCACAATGGCACCCTTGTATTACAGACGCACTTAAAAAGGGGAACTATTAACTTCCTTAGGAGACTCATTCTTTTCCAGGCGCCTCAACATGTCTAAAATCACCCAGCGCTGTCAGACACAGAGGTTCTGCCAAACCTTTTAACCCAAATGGCAAACTGTTCCTTTCATTAAAGCGTCTGCTTTTCACTCTGAAGAAGAGAAAACAAAAGTTTTTGGCACAAAGTCTTAGATGACAAGGCTAGGGGTGACGAGGTGTCTGTTTCACTGACCAACAACGGCACAAAAACACAGGAAAATGCACTTTCATCTCAGCAATTGAGTCTTTCTTTAGGCCTGAAGGACATCAAGATGCTTTTGAAATTTAGCCAAGTTGTCCCATTTGGATGAAAGGCCCCACCGGTGTTCAGCTATTGAAAGCTGCAGCCATTTCTTTGCTCAGCTGATGTGTTTATCCAGATTGACTTACAACTTTACCAAAATATGCAAATGGCTCTTTGCTGGAGGCCGCCAGCTGAAATGCTGCCGCTCAGTGCCTTCGTTCTTGCCATTTGTGTCCTTAAAAAAACAGCTCTGCTAGCTTTCCTTTAGCCTCTAATACAAAGAGGCCACAGAAATAAGGTGCTAAATTTGGAAGGATGTTTTCGAAATGGTCTGCCTGCGTGTCAGGGCGTCTCCACGGGACCCTCAGGGACTGAATATGCCCCTTGTGTGTCATTTAATCACAAAAAAAGGTCACCGTCATCCCCCAAACCTTTATGTGACCTTAACTGCACTCCTCTTCCAATTCACTGCCATTCCAGACATGAAAAATTTCTTTTTAAATTCTGCTTTCAAGTACCAACATTGACAGGAATACCCTGGTCTAAGAATGTTGGAAATACACATGTTTTAGGATCAATCCAGCTTAACGCCAATCCAGAGGGTGCGTGAACCTGCTTGGGCGAAAGTATTCACACCTCTTTCAGTCGTCCCATTATGGTAGTGCACACAGGTGAAAAGTGCAGGACTAAACCCCCAGGATAGCATGGAATGTTGGGAAAATGCTGGGTTATTTTTTCCCGCTAAAAGGACACACATGAGGATTTTACTGCTTCAAGTGGCGAGATTTGTAGTAATAATAAGCAGTAAAAAGATGCAAAGGCAAAGGCAAGATGAGTGCTGCTGATCACTGCCTTCTCTTCACACTGCTTTGCCTGTGAGCAGGCTGTCAGCTAAACCTTTAAATAGTTTGTATTTTTATTCATTTCCCCTGGCTGTTCATTAGCATGAACAAACAGAAACGCCCAGCTGAACCTGAGGGACTGGGCTGCTTTTCAACAGGCCAGGGTGGCGTCTGGGGGAGGTATTTAGTCAGACAACTTTAAACCCTCTTTAAATCCCAAATTCCTCCTGTAAGCAAACGGACTGCAGGAAGTGGCCCTGCAGGTGGGTGCAGGTGAGTCTGCGCAGACTGATGGAGACACTGAAGCTGCTGCGGTTGGTGGTGATCATTTCTCGCTGCTTTTTGTCATCCTGTTGTTTGAGCCTTACCGTACGGCAGAACAGTATCCAGCGACTGTTTGACTCACGTGTCCAGGGAAATAGGGACGCCGTACAAGTGCTGCTCACGTGTGGTGGATTCAGTACAAAAACAGAAACACAAAGAGAGGAATGTTTATTCCTCATCAATGCAATGAGGACAGATGAGACGGAGGGCAGGTCAGCACATGTGGACTTTGTCTCTGCTTTAGTGTCCAACATCTTCACACTGAAGGTCCACAACAGTGATGTTTATTTTCCACACAGGCGGCTGAACTTCACAACCAACAAAGCATCTGTTGAAAATCTGCAGGTAAAAAAGAATACAGTTGGCCTGATTACAACTTAATAAAAAAAAACACATTTCAGTTATCAGGTTTTGCTTTTTTTTTATAAAAATGTGGACATTTTTAGCATTAAATGTTTTGTTTTCATTTCAAAAACATCATCGTCAAATTGTACACTAAAAAATAAGAGGTAGTCAATAGGGTTGAGTGCTTTTCTGAACAGTTACAGGGAAATGTATGAGGATATTAGGGCTTTTAAGGTTGCTCTTTTGTTTCCAAAGTGTCAGGAACTTGCTACCCAGCTCGGTCTCCCCTTTAGCCGGATATGAAGTGCTACACTGGTGCCTGTTTGGAATGTGCTGTCCAAACAGGGCATCCTGTCGCCCGCCTGCTCTCAGCCCGCCCATGCTTGGCCCGGCCGCTGGTACATTCTCTACAAGTGCAGTGAGCCCGTTCTTTCCCGGCTCCCAGGAGGATTAATGCAAAATGGTCAGCAGGTCCATGATATCACAAAGTCCTACGGCTTTTATAACTTCAGTGTCAACTTATCCTTACACAATGTAGGGGCACTGGCTAGAAATAGCACTTCTTGAATGTTTCCCATGTTTGAGCAAAATTCATCCCAAAAAATCCTCTTTCAAGTCATTTGTGACTTAAACAATCCCAAAGATTTAGCAGAAATGTACGTTGTAACTGACAGCTTGTGGTTTTATATTTAATATATTAATTTGTTATGTACAGCTGTGCATAAACCATCTTTGTTTTCTCAGTACAACAAGAGGGTCCTTCCTGTCAGGGGGCTTGAGGGATGGGGACACTTGCACAGAAAACCCAGCCTGGAACATCTAATGAACGTTTCCTTCAGCCTCCTGCTGGGTCACACCTGGACGAAGTAGCAGAAGCGCAAGGTCACAGGGATCAGTGGCCACACTGGCAGCAGTGGACTGACCCAGAGAAGCAGACATGTGGAGAAGACCATTTGGTACCTGAACGCTTTGTTTTCGACCCCCATCCTGGGGACTGAACTACTACTGTGATAGCTATGAGCTCATAACAATGGTTGCATTTATTTTTTGTTTTATGGAAATTCTCAAAAGCTTCAACTGTGCTTGCTCAGACCAGCATTTGTTATCCAAATGTTGAATAAGTTCTGCTGCTTTTAGTGTTTAGCCATCCCCTCTTCTTTGGGCTGTCACGTGGGTGTCTGTGAGAAGCCGTGCATCACCCCAGCCGGCACTGGCACCACCCGAAGGCCACAGGAGGATGGGCTGAAGTGGGACAGATGTTGGCTCACTCAGCTGCAAGGTCCTACAGCAGAGAGAACGCAGCCCGCAGAAGCCACTTCTCCTGGATCGCATCCAAAAGAACGAAGACCGTAATTGACAACTGATGTCATGAGTGGCACAGAGGGTCAAAATGGAAATCGCCTAAATTCTACTGCGGGACGGCACGGAGTCTGGTTCCAGCCTCTCCCTGTAAATGTCGGGTTGCTTTAAAACTCTCCATCTGCATGACTCTTGAAGAGAAAACACCCAACAACACAGTTTGTGCTGGAGGCCACAGACAGGGCCTGACTTCAGCCTCAGGCTTTGATCCACATGAGAAACAGGCAGATAGGCTGGAAGTGGCTTCAGAGCGCTGTTCAACAGACCAGAAAAGGGAGGCCCGGTGCTAATTACATACTCATGAGAAGACAGGAATATCATCAAATTATACACACAGCATGGATTAGAATTTGTCAAATGACAGTACAGGGGAAACAGGGCTTAGGCTTTGGCTATCCAATAAGCCGCATGTGTGTGTTTTGCACATTTCTGCTCACGTGGCACCAGGAAACATTGTTTGACACTTAATCATTTCCTGGTTTCTGTACATGTGGATCTTTCTGTTACCTCTGTGTGTTTGTGTGTGTGTGAGTCTTCAGCTGCTGGAGACCAGATGGGTTGATGGTCCTCTGCAACTGTGTGCCTCCTCCAAGGCAGGGAGGGAAGCAACCAGTGATCAGTTTCACCCAGACAGACACACTAATACATACAAGGATGCAGGTGAGTTCTGTAAATTTCCACTGCTCAAGAATTCCCACAATTATCCAGTCAATGGCTTTATCATTTAAAAAAAAATCCATGGACCTTTTTCCAGTCACCAGAGGACTCTGGAGGGCAACCATGCAAAAGTTTTTTTTGTGTGTTGTGAAATGCTAGCAAAATAACATCATAAAACAAGTTATATTGAAGAACTAGCTTTAATTTAATTTAAAACATGGTGACAGCTGAAGAGCCCACTGAGAAGAGAAGCAGTCAACCTCATAGCATACAGGTATGTGAAAGCCACTTGTTCACAAATTCTTTTTTAAGCATTTGAATTGCTTGAGGGATTATTATGCTGCATAAGTAAGTTTCTTTGAAAAATAGTTGTCATGTTCACTATGAAATTGGTGAGAAAGTTAACGCAAGTGCAAAGTTTACTTACAAGTGTGCATTGAAAGTAGTGAGCTGTACATACACGGGGAAAGTGGAGTTGGGGCAGCGTCGCTCTATGGAGATTTGGCACAGGGAGCCATAGAAAGTCGAGTCCAGAGGAGTTTTGGAATGCAAGTGCACTTGGTTATGCCAGGAGCAAAATAGGAGGGTTCAAGGGAAGGACACAATGAAGCCAGGAGCAGAGGAGCGGTAACACCGGCAATGAGCACAGTGACTATCGCACCCTAAACAGGCAGAACATAGCACTGTGCTTCTGCTCTGTCTCTCTCTTTTAAGGTTCTGGATGCTGCTTAATGGCCTCATCACATAATGGAATTGTGGAGTCAGGGGCACCAGGTTGAATCAGGTAGCTTCACAGGACCGCTGGTGGACTGTAGGGCATCGTGACAGCAGCCTCAAAATCAGTGCCGTCAGGCTAGTGGAAGCTCTTGGTTTTTTTCATTGTTGTGACAGTTCAACCGTTTAGTCATGCATTTGTCAATGCTACCTTTAGACCCTGAAAATGAATAGTTGGGAAAATGAAAGGGAATGACAGCTGAATTCTCAGCATGTTCATGTTTTGCTGAGACCACAGGGTGAAACGGTCGCATACAAAAACAAGCAAGATTGAAGACCTGCAGTGCCTTCAGCTGCCTGTCTTGGCCAGCTGGCGTTTTAGGGCAACTCAGCTAATGAAGGGTTTGCAGTCAGGTGCCAAGCTCTATTACAAGCTAAGGATGGATGAAGTTTGTCTTCTAGAAAATGCAACAGCTGTTTCACATTTATTCCTTCAAAGACAAAGAAACAGGCAATCAATTGCCATGAAAATCTGTTAAACATAGAGACAAAATAAGACAAATAGAATTTGAATACATTTATTGTGCTGAGGAATCACACTAAGACAAAACAAAGTTCATTTCTCTAGCCCTGGAATTCACCTGCATTTTGTTGCACAAGCAAAAAGTAAATATTATTGACTTTAGGAGCTCAGACAGCTAAACAACAAGAGCTGTTCTGGTGTAAAGCACTACTTATGAAGTCTGCAAAGTTAAATGGCTAAAAGGAGAAACACACACCAGAGATGAACAATCTTTTTTGGCATTGTACATGTTCAGTCTCTTGGAGAGAGCGGTGAGACAGAAAATGCTTTTGAGAGAGGATAAGATTAAGTCATGGCTAGAATTTGCCAGAAGCCATGTGACAGACCTGGAGACCTTCTGGGAGAAGAATGTTGTGGTCTGATGAGACTAAAGTTTGGCCTGAAAGCAAAGGACCATATTTGGCATAAACCAAACACACACTGTTACCCAGGTTACATCATCCCTACTATCAAGAATAGTGGTGGCAGCATCATGCTGTGGGGCAAAACTTCAGGAAGCACAGGAAAGCTTGTTGCCATCAAGGGAAAGGACAAGGTTTAGGACAAGGACTCATTTTCCAACAGAGCGGCGATGTAGAATACAGATTGGAAGGAATAATGGCTCAAAAGCCAAGCTGTATATTTATCATGCTAACGGGGTCAAACTGACTGCCTATGTGTCAAGCAAGGGGAACCAAGGCTGCCCATTTCTTCTGGGCAGTGTGCTGTCCCCCCCTGCCTACCAAGCACCATACCCAGCTTCCCCCGTTTATATATGGTGTTAATGGCCCAAATGAACATTGTGGGTGTTTAGTAGGACGGAAAAACCATGACAGAAGGAAATCAAAGGGCTATTTCACTGTTAAATGGGAAAACAACTAAGTCTGTCTCCTAGCCCAACCCAAGGAGTACAAAGAACGGGATTTTGCTCTAAACACCAGCAGGATTTTTCAGCTATATGCATACCGGGATCAAAGGTCATGGAGCAACGTAACCGGTGCCATGCAGAGATTTCCTGGATTGCTCAATATTCAAGTCTCTGAGGGACTTTTTCCTATGTTAACAGATGCATCTGAAGGCAACATCAGGCAAAATCGACACGACACAATGGAATTTTCCGGCAGCCGCAGACTCATATCCTGGTGTGGACGACTGGGAAGGGGGCCACTAGCGAATCCAGGATGAAGAGTCATAGCTGTTCCCCTGCAGGTGAGGCACAAAAGAACCAATACGGAGACTGAGTGGTCAATGTCAGCACTAACCCTGCTCTTCTACTGTCTCTCTACTGTGGAAAACAACTTCAGGGACGCTCTTTATTTGTTGCTAGAGTGTATTAGTTATGGGAAAACTAAAAATGAAACTCAAAACAGAGTGAAAGGAAAGCCTTGTTAGTTGTTGCCTTTAAACTACAAGCTTCCCGCACTTAACACCCCTAATCCATTACTCAGAAATAAGGCTTTATGTGAAAAAGAGCTCAAAAAACATTTTACCCTTATAACTCACAAAATAACATACAGTTCCCAGCCATGGCAAGAACATCCTTCACATCTACTTAACCAACGTAAAACCCCAGCAAGCTACATGAAAGACCCTTTTCAAGTGCCTGAAGATAGCAATTAAGCAATTATGTAGTAATTTATTGTAATGATCAGCAGGTCTGTATTGATTTCTTTAAATTATAGTCTACGTTAAAACATCTAGGAGTGCTGTCTGCTTGTGGCGTCACTTTTGACACACAACCGCAGAGCGTGTTCACCCAAAAGCAGACACGCGACAACCCCTTATCCTCATTTTGAGACAGCCTCGAAATCCTCCCTAAACAGCCTCCAGTAAGTTCAGAATTCGGCAGCTTGAGTCCTGACCCACACTGTGCAAGTGACCACATCACACCTGGGTTACAACCCCTGTCTGGCATCCTGCAGGGCTTCAAGTCACCGCCGAAATCATCACACATGCCTGTAAAGCTCTGTGTGATTTGGCACCTCTATACCTCTGCCACTTTCTATCAGTCTGCTCCCCTTCTTGCCATCTTCACCCATCTGACTCTGGTTTCTAACGTCCTTCAGGCCCAAATAGACACTATGAGAGATCTACATTTCTCCTGGTAGCCTTCTAGGACCAAATCTGGACCTGAAGACAACTACAGCAGAAGGTAAGATTCCAGCCCACCTTCCACAAGGTAGTTTGTCACAAGCTTTCCTGCTGAATTCCTATTTCACTGCTTTAATAATTAACATCCAATTAAAAAAATAACTTGTACTTCTATAGATTTTTCTCATTAGTAGTTGTAAAGTCAGCAAATTAACTATTTGAGCCACATTTGAGAAGCATTTACATAACATTTCTCCTTATTGAAATCTTTATCATTCTGATTGGTTGATTGACCACATCTCCTGGTCAGGTCCAGCCACAGTCAGGCTTTCTCAGTAGTTCTGGTGCTGATGTTTTTTTTTGGCCAACATTGAAAGGAACGTGTTGGTTATAAATGACAGATTTCCAAAAAAACTTTGGGTTAAAAACCAGATTAAATGGGAGGACAGACTGGCAAATTTGAGCTGCAAGCACAGGCATGAGGTTAGTGCTTACACTAGGGCAGAAAAAATGACCCAGGGAGCTTTTTCCAAAAACATACTTTTTTTTTTTTATATTAACATGGTCTACATTACTGGTGTAGACCATGTAATGTTAGGACTTATTGCACATTAAACACTGCTGTACCTTCCTGGGAGCCTCTGGAGATCATTTGCTGTTAACCCTTTACTGTAGTGAACAGTTTTGCAAAGAGCTGCAGACTGGCCTTTGCCTGTGTCATCTCCTTTTACCCACAAAGCTTCAGTGTTTAAGGAAATCTAAGGGAAAATCTGCTCCATACTAAGTTATTTCATCTATCTGTTTATTTTTTGCTCATTTACTAACCACTGGTTTGTTGTAACAATCATGATGAACTATTAACAGTATTAACACTGAAATAAAAAACACTCATCAAAAGCAGTTTTCAGTTTCACAGCAGCATTACATGTCCAAATATTACAGTTTGTAATAGTTTGAAACTAAATATCCCAGAAAAGGAGTCAACTTCAAATAAGAGACAAGGAAGAATAAAGCCACAGACTTAGCAAAGAAGTGTCAAACGGACTGAAGTTAGATATCAACACTGACCAGGCCCAGCCGTACTCGGTTAAAGGAGAAGGCAGAGTGGCTTTTTGGTTCATCTGAGGCAGTGGCACTCTGTTTTGCCAGGCTGCTACATGAGTTCATGCCTCACAGCATTGTGGCGAATGAATCACAAAGTAATTTGGTGTAAGTCAGAGGTTGCCATAGAAACACAGTGACCACACAGAAAGTTAACACTAACAGAATCCCACAAGGCTGCCTTCAGGGTAGCCTTACATCCTTCCAGAAAGTGTCACCGTTCATCTCCACATTTAAGAGAAACTACTGTACCTAACATGACAGCCAGAAATATTGCCATTGAACTGTTTGTGCTAAAGGTGTCCACTTGTGATTGAGGGGGGTCTTAGGGGGCTGGGATAAATAGAGGTGGAAGATGTAGACATGCGTCTTTAATGTAACTGGTTTCAGCCTCATAACAAGTCCTGAGGTATCCTTATGTGAAGTGGAACAAGGAACAATACAAATGATTACCATTTCCCCACTGAGAGGAACCTACAGCGTGGGGCCTGTACACTCTGCCACTTACAGTGTCCGTGCAATGCCTGCATTGCTCGTCTAAACAGGGCCATTTTCACTGGAGCCGTTGGGGGGGTATCTTCAGTAGGAGCAGGGATTCTGAACCCAGGTTAAACCTTGGTCTTCAACCTGGGAGGCATAAGCTGTAAACACTGCATAACCTACTTGCCTTTAAAAATTGCAACTACTGTACCTGCTGCTATATTCAAGCCTCTTTAAATAAAAGCACAAGTGCATCATTCAGCAATAGTAATAATATTATTTTAACTGCCAAGGAATAAACTTGGTACACCTGTATATGGATGTTGCTGGAGCCCCTCTACATGCTGCTGGGAACAGATTCTGAAGCAGCAGCAGGCCTGCAGCTCAGGGTCTGCACACATAAACACAGATGTGCGTCTGTTCAACGCCCTGTGGGTAGAAAGAGTCTTTCTTGGCCCATGTTTCCATTTTTTGTCAGCCGGTAGGAGCCGCTGGCCACAGTTTCGCTGATAGTGGTGCTCTTTTCTCCCCATTTACTGGTGTGTGACCTTACATCTAGAAACAAGCACAGCTGTACGTGAGATGGTGAGGCTTCTGGGTGCAGCTGGCCTGTGCAGTGCTGTGCCGCACACCTTAACTGCACCTTCAGAGAAGAGTACAGGAGAAAAACAAAACAGATGCACATATTCAGTCACACATGGGGCAGAGTCTGACCTCTGCATCCACTGTCTACATTTCCAAGAGACCTGGAGTTCATTGAGAAGAACTGGTGCCTCTTTTCTGGGTAATGAGATAATGCAGAGCAAAGACTGTGTGACCCACTAGCGTGCAAAGCGGTCAGGGGAGCTAAAGCTACGTTGCAATTATCCAGGATGTACTTACGCAGGGCGGCCATCACTGTGACCACGGCTGTTTGTCAGTGCTGGCTGCTGTGGTGACCTGTTCCTCAGCTCCTCTTTGCCTCATGGTGAATTGAAGAAGCCTGTTAGGCTACGTGTCCGCAGTCCCAAAAACACTGCAGCTACCAGTTGAGTTATCTACCGCTGCCTGGGTCACAAATTGGAAAGATAAACAGTAATAACACACCATATATCACTGAACTGTTTTACCCTCAAAGTGGTTGCATTTAGTACATTGGTGTTGTTGGTACTGTCAGACAGGTGGATGCTGCAGAGAACAACATGCAGCGGAAATCAAGTGGAAATCATTAAAGCACCGTGTGTACGTGTGTTTGTCATGTAAAATTTCTTAATTGTTGCATTTTCACTTTGCTCACATTGTACAAATTGTTGAGTTTATTTGCACACATATTACAGGTATTGGGTCCTATCAATGATGATAATGATGAAAATGATAGCACTTTTCCATTTCTGAAGAACCTCCCCATTACCCCATCCTGTTGCCATTTTTGGTTCTTCCTCCAATGCATTTATTGAAAATTTGACTGCACAAAAACATCACTGAGGGTGAGAAGTACCCATGTGCCAAATTTCAAGTCTGTGGCTTGAAAAACAAAGCAGACAGATAGACGAAGATTTGAGTCTCACAGATACAGAGATTTACAATACAGGCCGCTTTGTATAGCAAAAGTGGCAGGCAGTGTTTATCGAAATGTTGCCCGGAAGGGGCTTATGGCCTAAAAAGAGTGCACTCCTGCGGTAGAGGTGGTGTCGTTTACCTTACTAGACAGTAGTGCGTTTACACTGGCGATGCCAGCGCTGGGTTGCATGGACCAAATTTACCTCATTGCGATTTCAATGAATGTGTGTTTCAATGTGAAAAAAGCAAAACTTTGTTGCTGCAGAGGTTCCCCACAGCCGGTCAGGAATGTTCTGGAAATTTCCACAACAGATTCCTGCTTGATTTTAGTCCAGGTTGTGCGCTGAGTTGTTAAAAGTGCAAAAACAGCAAAGACTTTATGACCACGTCTGCACACATTCAATGTAACGCTCTGTCATGTCCAAGCACATAGGACAAATAAGGACTCTGGAACTAGGATTTATGAAAATAAGTTGCTCAAAATAATCCTCTAATGAGCATTGCTGTAAATAAGTTCTCCATAACTCCATATGTATTTATGGCCTGCATTCCTGTTTATTTCACATTTGTATGGGCCTATGTGGTCATTTCATATCTAGAAAATTTACAGAATATGACTCAGAGGGGCAGTTATTCAGTAAAAACTGTGTGTTAGCATACTGTAGACAGCTAGAGTTACCTTGGAATGCATCTGCCTCTCATCACTTTGCAACTGATAATAACATATTTGCAGTTATATTTACAGTACAATACAGTAATATACTGCATAATACTTCCCTGTTAAGCATTGCTTCATTATAGCAAACTGAAAGTCATTTGTGTGTGTGTGTGTGTGTGTGTGTGTGTGTGTGTGTGTGTGTGTGTGTGTGTGTGTTCAGTGGCCCCATTAATTGTCATTCTGGTTCGCACTCCACTTTTTAGGGATGCATCCTGAGCGCAAACTGGGGTTTTATTGCAAGTCACTACAGGTAAAACAGAATCTGATTCTTTATTCTCTATCGAAACTATAAATGTGCCAGAGATTTCACATTTCTCTAAAAAGGAATTCGTAAAGATGAGGTCACTTGAGGTGATCGTCTCCTAAACAGCACAGGCTTGGTGGAGGTAACGGTGCAAAAAGTCTTGTGTAATGTAAACTGCTTAACTGTTTAGCTCCTAGAAGCACGGATTCATTCTGACACTCACTCAGTTCACAATTTTAGGTTTATGTTAAAATGCTCTAAAGCAGCCAACAGGTTTGACATGATTTGTGGCACTCGGAAATTTGTATATCCCTCTCAGTTATATATCCCACCTAAAACATACTTTTTTTTTTAATATTAACAAATGTTCATCCATTCTCCCCCATGGACTGATTCTGAACTGGTGTTAGGGGATGCCAGTTGGGTCCAAACCCTCTTTCTTCAGACACCAAGCAGTGCACAGTGGACTCTGATCATCCCAGGCTGCTACGTGTCAGTGTCCAGCTCAGGCCAAATAGACACTCGGGTCTGCGGTGAAGATCCAGCAGCTGACGGGCCGGTGCCCAGTCCATGCGGGGTGATTTCTGGGTGAACTCAGCAGACTGCCATTGCGGTTCTGCGCTAAGTGCTGGTGTCACAGCCAGTGCTGCACTTCGGTCCTCCTTTTATAAAAGTGTCTCGCACTCACCAGTTGGCTCCGTTGCACAGTTCATGTGTTTAATTCACCAATACGCCAGTTTTATTTCATTTCAGAAGTTGCACTTTCAGGTGAAAAGTTGGCAGTAACTTTGAAATAGAATAGATGTCCTAATGTTTGATATAGAAGGTTTGCTGATGATGGCTGTGGTTCAGCTGCACCTCCTGGTTTCAGTCTTCTGTTGGGGCTTATGTGCTTCTACTACTGGTAGCAACGATCATTTACTGACCAAGGAGGAATTTAAGGAACATGAAGTTGGCTGAGAAATAGCAACATTTATGAATCACACTGGGGCCACAGAAGGCAAGGTGGGGGGTGGGGATTGTGTGGTTTTGTATGTTCTCTCATTTTTGGAAGTGATGCAACTTTTTAGTTGAGTCCAGAACAGCAGAATTCTTAGTGGAGAGCCAACTTCAGAACAATTCTCCGCGTCGCCTCACAAACATGCAAACTGCATTTGAACACAGGCTATAGGTGGCAAAGATCGAGAAGGCAGATGTTGGGCTCAGTGGCGCCTCCTGGCAAATTCAGTAAGAGTGAGGTGGAGAATATGTGGGCTGTATGGCACACCAGCACTAGGATCACACACCCCACATGCAAAGAGAGTGCAAATGAAGGATTTGGAAACTGAAGAACCTCTACATGGTAACTATACAGGCCAGGAAAAAACAAGCCCAAGTTTTTACAACACAGGGCCAAAATTATGGTGACAACGCAGTGTAATGCTGGTAACGGTGGCTTTAGAGGTTCAAACGGAGTAGAGGATGATGAGTTTACAGCTGCACAGCGTAACATTTGTTTATTGTATTAAAGTACAAGGACACACACTGTGCTACCAGTGGACCTTTAATTGGTTCAACATCGCAGGAAGCAGCTCCTGAAGAATGTTTATCGTTTCCAGCTGCCTCCTTCGCTCACTTTCTTCCAGGCCCCAAAGAAAACAGCCTCATCTGGAGGCACAGAACACCATGTGGCCTCACCAACCTGGAAATGCTGATGCCACATTTACGGTCCAAGTCCTGACATGGAGGTTCAGTTCAGCTTAACTTGGGCTGTCACAATAAGGCTCATGGGCATTTTACCCACAGAGCAGGGAAAAAATGTCCTAACGGGGTGTGAAAAGGCCAGCGGTGTCTTGCTAAAGACAGTAAAATTAACTTTTTAAAATTAATTTAAATTTTACATGTGATCAATTATTTTTGACTTTTTATGGAGACGGTGGTAAAAGATGACCTAATGATTTGTATGAACGGCATTATGAATTTAATTAAGATTTAAGGCAAAAGCTCAGATGTGTTCGCTGTTCGTTCTGTTCTGTGATTTGGGACACGGCTGCTTCTCACCCCAAGCCAGACTTCTTCGCAAGCTCGCACGAAATATTGTCCGCCTATTTAAGGACTTGGTCATAACTCTGCCGTGGTGCTACGTTCTCGACCGAAAATGTGAGAATAAGTAAGACGATGAGTTGACTCTCTTGTGGCCGAGCGACTGGGGGCTGCGAGGCACCGTGTGGAACGGCCGCCCACCGCTTCCTGCCCTTCCCCGGCCCACTGTTGTGCCTGCGAAAGGGCGTGGGGATTCGCATCTCAGCGCGCACGCACACACACGCCTTTTCTCTCGCTCTCCCTCTCTCTCTGTTCTTCTCGCGAAGTCGCTCCGCCGTGGGACAAAGAGCGGCTGCGGCGCGAGACTGACAGGGACGCGGAGCTCGCGCCCTGCGGGTGAAGGGACACGGGTGGCGCGCGCGCGCGCTGTGTCTCTCTTTCTCTCGGCTCCGGACGCGGTCTTGCGACATTTTCGTTCAGTCCGGTCGTCCGACGCGGCCCCCGTCGCTGCAAGTCATGCATCGTCCGAGTTCTAACTTTTCGAATGGGAATTAATTTTGCTTTTATTTAATAGTTTTTTTTTTTTTTTTGGATGAAGTTGCTTTCGCTTCTGCTTGCCTTTTTGGATGTCTTTGTTGTTACAGTTTAACATTTGCATGTGCAGGTAACTTTTAATGAGTAAAGTGGATTTATCCAGGATGAGTGCTTAATCATGCTTTGAAGAGCCCTCAGAAATCCTGTTGGTTTTTTCCAAAAAGCAAGCCAAGGGAAGAGGGTCAAGTCTATGTCCCACACTCGCACTTTGCTTCCAGTGTAGCGGAGTCCTGCTGGACCGAGCATTACTATGAAGTGGACTCTGTTTCTTTGTGTGTGTTTTGTAGTGCTGACTGGGGCGGCCAGTGCGTCTGCGTTCCGCCAACTCAAGCGGCCATTAAACGCAGGACAGCGGTCCGCCCGCCGGCCTGCGCTGAACTCGGATCTCAGAAGCGCCGGCGACAATAGCGATGCTCGCCCTGCATCTGGCTCCTCCATCTCACAGGACCATGGAAACTACAAGCGGATGCACAGTGACCACAGCTCTGGCCCTGAGAAAAGTGAACAGCTTGGAAGAAGACCGCCTCAACGGAGGAACCCGACTGGGTTCGACATGGTTCAGGATGACAGCTCTTTGGGAGACCGGGGGAAGCCGGTACGAATGCCAAGCGGGGCCGGTTCCCCCAACCTCCTAGCCAGCTTTGCTGGGAAGAACCGGCTGCTTGTAATGTCAGCCCCGCACGACTCGGATGGATACTACCGGCTGATGATGAGCCTCCTGAAGCCAGATGTGTACTGCGAACTGGCAGAACGTCATGTGCAGCAGATTGTCATCTTCCACCAAGAGGGAGAGATGGGTGGAAAGGTTCGGCGCATCACAAATGAGGGCAAGATTCTGGAGGAGCCCCTGGACACAGCACTCATTCCTCGGCTGATGAACTTCCTCAAGCTGGAGAAGGGCAAGTTCGGAATGGTGCTGCTGCGGAAGACATTGCAGGTGGAGGAGCGATACCCGTACCCAGTGCGGCTAGAGGCCATGTATGAGGTGATCGACCAGACACCCATGCGCAAGTTTGAGAAGGTGCGGCAGAAGGGCTTCGTGCAGAAGTGCAAGGGTGCTGGTGTGGAGGGACAGGTGGTGGAGGGTGCTGGGATGGGGGCCTCAGAATCTGAGCCTCAGGTGAACGCACCTCGAGAAAGGAGACCAGAGAAGCAAGAAAGGAAACCATTCCAGAGACCTTCATCAACTGCCACAACCACTAGGTCAACCACTACCACGACCCGTGCTACAACGACAACCACCGCCACCCGCCCCACAACGACAACCACCACCACCCGCCCCACAACTACAACTACCACCACCCACCCAACAACTACAACCACCACCACCACCACCACTGCAACCCCAACAAATCAGAAGCCCACCAAAGCCCAGATAACTCCCTCCTGGGTCCCAGCTCCTAGAAGCACAGTGGAATCCCTCTATGGCTCCCCTTCTAGGGACCACCGCAGAGGTAAGCATCGTAAAGCAACGCCTCACCCCACCTCACTGACAGATTTCTACACCAAGGCTTCCATAGGCCAATTTGACAAAAACCGCATAGACAAGATCAGCAGCGATCACAAACACTCCATTGTACCACCCGTGGGGCACAAGCCCACCAAGCAAAGGATGGGGAGAAAGAAAAACAACAGCCAGAAGGTGCTGAGTAACGAGTATGATGACAAGTTTGACAATGGGAAAGCTGCCACTAATGATTTAGTTGAATCGGACGTGGAGGACCTCCCTGTGAAGAAGGGAAAAGGGCGTCATGCCAAGACGGAAAAGAAGAAGAAAGGGGACAGGTCAGGAAGGAGGGATAAAGGAGAAAAGAAGACCCGGTTGGGGAAAGAGGGGAAGGGAGATCGTTTCAAAAAGTCTGGGAAGAAGGGTTCCAAAAGTCAAGATAAAAATGATTTCCAGAAGCCCTCAAGGAGGCCAGCATCCCCTAAAGGAGCTCTGTCCTCCTTCTTGGAGCACTTTGAAAGCAGGCGCCGTCTATTGGTAAGTAAGCACTGAGCTCTGGTTTGTGGAGGCCCTGTTGCACCATCTGAATTGTGTTTTTACATTTGCACGGATGTACACGTATTTATTTTTAAAACTTCTTCTGAAAATGCATGCCTGTGGTTGTGCTTTATGATATTTGTTGGCTTTTTAGGAGGGAAGCACTAGTCATAATAATGAGATGATTGCATAATAACATAACAAGCAGGAAGGTTTGTACATTAAAATCTTAACAGGTGTTTCCAAAGTGGGGAGGCAACCAGCATCTCTTTACCAGGGTTTCTACATCATGTACTGCAGGCTCCAGCCTTTGGTGAAATGCATGGTTATGTCCTCTAGTTGATCACCACTCCAGATGAGGACCACAAGATGTACACCCAGCAGAGAGACGAGTACCTGGAGCATGTTTGTGACATGGCGGTTCGGAAGGTGACCATCATCACCATTTTCGGCATGCTGGGAAACAATACCATGAAGATTGACCATTACCAGCTGGGTAAGACCACCTGTACTGCTGGTGTTTTGAAACTTCAAGTCTGCCAGCCATTCTCCTTGCTCAGGCCAGCTTAAGCAATTCTTATCTTTGTAGAGTGTGAAAACTGTAAAATATCTAGCTTTATATGTTTAAGGCTTTATCTGAATTCTTTTGAAGCACCAGATGGCAATTGGGTAACCACTGAAACGCAGAGCAAATTATTCTTGGACTTTTACACAAAACATGAGTCACTGGGGTAGTGGCCTGAGGTAGGCAGCAGCAAATGTTCATCCAGAAAACCACCTTCTGCTTCAGCAAAATAGGATCTTTACTCTACTTTACTTGTTTAATGTTTTCATAGCTGCAGTGATATGCAGGCCTAGTGTTTTCCTGAGGAATTCCAGATAAGATCATAGGTATCTCAGATTGTGTCCTTAAATTCTCACATATGTTCAAAAAACAACATAAGCCCCACCTTCACTATGTTGAGATAAGCTTTTTCAAGGTTGGATATGCTTTCCTCAGAGCCATTTGGCAAGTTCCAAAATACACACTCACCTTTGGTGGCCATAGGTGGGCTGCCAGAGACAAGGAGAACTTATTTGGTGACTTTGTACCTGACCAACACTGACTGGTGTTTTGTCCTCATACATTTGTTTTTTTCTCCCACAGAGCCGGACAAGCCCATGAAGGTCCTCAGAGAAGAAGACCTTGTGAACCAAGACCTCATCATTGAACTGCGCAAGCAATTTGGCATGACGCACGACGACTTCTTCATGGTTCTCACTGACTTTGACATGAAAATGAAGGTCTGTCCCCTACCCCCCTTCACAGGAGGGTGACCAGAAATGAAGTATCTGCAAGGTTGTGAAAGAGTCTAGGATTATGTTCCAGACCGCACCTCACACACACCCTCAGTGGTTACGTGCTGGGTCTCAGTACCCACAGGGCCACTTGTAGTTCAGCATTTGCTGACCTGACAGCAAAAACACTGCCATGAGTGCCTGTATTATGAGTCCACATCATTCTGCTTTCACCACTGTTCTGCTTTCATCCTCATCAAAGACCCAGGGGGTTTAATATTTGCTGCTGGCATTTGGCATCAACAAAGAGGCCAGTGTCCATGTGAGTGCCGAAATGAACTAAGCAGACTTGAATAAGACCGCAGCTGCTTACTGGATCCTGATCTGTGCAGCAGACTTAGTCCAAACTGGCCATCTCACTCATGGGTGTAAAATAAACATTTTAAATGTTTACATGAAAGCGTGGAATTGAGCAATAAGTTCAGGCAGTGTTAAGCAGTTGCAGTATAAAGAAAGTTGTTGTTGAAAGGGGTTGCAGGATGGAAAACCCGAGTTATACTGATAATTTCCACTCAGTGATGCTAATATTGATCAACACAGTGCAGTAGGATAATAAACCCATGAGATATAATGGAAAATTCATTAATACTGGCTGACACAACATAATGAAATGACTGAAAAGCATGCAGATCTGCGTGAGCTGGCGGGTGCTGTAGTTTAACCTTTAGGAAACTTTTAAAGGTGCTTGGGATCCATAAATGGAGAAGATATTAGAAGTTGATACAAATCCATACTTTGCTCAATAAAACACAGAATGCAAGAGTAGCAGCAGGCACTTTGGACACGAACTGTAGGCAAAGAACAAAGAAGTTATGCTTTGTGGAGGCACTAAGTGTGGGACTTGGGAAGAAAATCTTTCAGTCCTTTGTCTTAAATATCGGATGATTAGTAAAAATGACTATTTGGGTCCTTTTGAGGATGCTGGATGTACATTACGGTAGGAAAGTGAGTAAAACCCAGTAACAGCAGGATTCAGCACCAAACATGTTTTACGATTACTGTAGACATTTAGTGTTGCATGGATAAGCAATTTTTTCCTCAAGAGCACCTTTAAAAAAACACATTTTGATTTTTGACGACTTTTCATTATGAGTTAAGAAGCGTCCCCCTGCAGGTCTGTTATAGAGTGTTTTATGGTGAGGCATGCTCACAAATATAGCAGGTGCCATAAATCAGTGACCCTCTGGAGCTAGCATGCCTTTTATGCAGATAGATAATGTTTTTAGTTTCACATTAAACTGTATGTCTGTGCTCTGTCCTCTTCATCCTCCCAAGCAATTTTACGAGGTGCCCATAGCCATGAAAGCTGTGTTCGACTACATCGACACATTTTCCTCCCGCATCAAAGAGATGGAGGAGCAGAAGAGGCAAGGGGTCACATGCAAAAAGGAGGACAAACCCAGAACTTTGGAGAACTTCCTGTCCAGGTAAGTCAGACCTGGCCACCACTGTCATGTTCTGTTTTTACACTGAATTGTGTGAGATGTAGTGTAGACACTTTTTTTAAAAGAAATTCAATTAAATTTTCAGCAACATTTTTTGACCAAGTCCACCTCCATTAGTCTTTAAATTTTAAGATTTAAATTTAAATTTAAAATGCCAAATTGGCTGTCGCCGTATTAATGTTCTGACGCACCTGATGGAATCCCCAGTTGCCACAGTTACTGGGGGGCAAGAGCAAGTAAAGGGTTGCTTTTTGTCTCGCCTGAGTTTAATGTACTGCAGCGAGAGAATGAGAAATGCATGCCGTGTGTTGAGCACATTTGTTTGGAAGCAGTGCTTGTATGAAAGAGGCCACCATCAGCAGAAATATAGTTGAAGCCAGATGCTATGAACCATTAAAGACAACAGAAAGGGTCAGCTGAATGCATAAAGACTTGGTTTTTCCTGCCAACCAAACAGTTACTTGGAACTCAGGGGATGACGTGCTTGTTGGCCTTGTTGCTATTAGCACACCATGTAGATCATGAAGGAAGCCTTTTGCGCTGTTCCCGGGCCCCCAGGAACCACTTCTTTTGTACATTTCTGCAAAGAGATGCTTAGATGTTTCAATGCTTCGATGTTAGATGCTTCCTCAGGGGTTTAGCGCTGAGCACACAAGCTTTCCCTGAGGTGAGCTCACCAGCTAACCAGTCTGCCCAATGCCAGGTTCCGCTGGAGACGCAGGTTGTTTGTCATCTCGGCACCCAGCGATGAGGAGTGGGCTTATCAGCAACAGCTGTATGCCCTCAACAGCCAGGCATGCAACCTTGGTGAGTCTACGTAGCTGGCAGTGTGATCCGGCTGATGGCTGTGTGTGCGACGTATCTTCAACATGATTCTTACTTAACCGGACAAGGTCATATTTAATAGGGTCTCACTGGAAGGTCCTGTTTTCTTTCCCATTCAGATGCGAGTAAATACCGTAATTACAGCTTCTTGCAAAAGTATTCAGACCCCTAGCAAAGTATCAACATTGCCTGAGTTAGAAAACGAGAGTTTTTCCCCATGTAGTCAAAGAGCTGTGAGTTTAAACCATTAAAAACAATCACGTTTGAATGAGTTTATACTTTGACATAACATAGCGCGGGGTACGGTCCTGCCTCGATTTATGGAATTCATCATGTTTGCATTTGAAACAGTTCAGGTCTTGAATTAAGCTGCCAGCACCAAATTTGGTCACATAGACGCAATGTTTTTCATGAGGAGGGGGGTGACGGTGTGACCAGTACAGTTCCTCCCATCCCTACTGGTTTCCTGTTTGTAGTTGTGGCCAGACTGGCTCCGCTGCCCTGACGGACGACAGTCCACTCTTTTTGGCCATTTTTTAGTCAAACTGTACTTATACATAAAAAATTGCTTTTTCATTCTCACATTTCATAAGATAGGCTGTGTGGGCCTGCATTTCCTCAGTTGTGCCTCTTCTCCTCATGACTGACGTCAGCATTTCACTGCCAGCATTCAGCTTGTAAATACGGATGCCTTTATTTAATCTTGGTTTTGATCTCATGGGAAAATTCCTTGGAATGACCTTCCGGTTCATTCCATTGTCGGGGCTGTCAGAGTTGTACCAAAACACCGGACATCATGGAGTTCACAGCACTTTGTTGAGCCTCAGCATAGGCCTCTTCTTACAAGGCGCTGCTTTAGTGCCTGCTGCGGCAACTGTGTCTGTGGGACTGACCTGCCTATCGTGTGCTTGCCCAACCCCCAGGCCTTCGTCATGTGTCCATCCTGAAACTGGTCGGCGTGGACCCTGTGGACATGGGTGGAGTCTTAGAACTATACCCCATCAATGGTAAGGTGGTGGCTTTCATCCCCAAAGGCCCTGTGCATGTGCGGTGAAAAGCCTTTTGGCTGCTATTTTAGTTGTGCTAATCTACTAATAAAATAAAAACCTTATCCTCAGGCTTTTTTATTTCAGTCCTGAAAAACTTGGGCTAAACCCTCCTTCCTTCAGTGGAACTACAAAACCACTGGTCTGTAACGCTGGTATCACAACATGAAAGGTGCTCCATGGGGGTGGTCCACCGGTTTGGTGATCTTTATCAAAACCAGGCAGTTTATCCAGCTGCTTCACTCCACAGCAGGTATGCAGCCTGAACCCCAACATAAGAGCTTAAACAGTCCCATTCTGGGAAGCTTGAGCAGAACGTCGGGTGGCCAACAATTAATACTTTGCTCAAGGCCGAAGATAAAAGGAAGACTTAATGGAGTTTCCAAGAGGGGCTCAGGCGCAGCTGTTCCTAAGCGAGAGATGGGAAAAGCTTCAGAGCGTCCAAAGGCTGACTTAGCTCTTATTAAGGCTGGCCGCCGACTATTCCGGAAATTCTGAAGGCTGGTGAGGTGCAAAATATATTCCTGTTTCTTTAAAAAATGTACCGAGAATAACAGTGAGTCACCATCTCAATGCAGAAGCATATTTTCCTACAGGAAGAGATGGCTGTTGGGTGGAAGGACCTTGCAGAGCTCAGATCAGTCCATTCACGCAGATTCAATTCTGTGTGCTGATTTTATGAGCACTAAATGTGAGAGCATACAGTTGTTACATACAAAGCTGACCATGACGAGACAATATGGGCAAAATAGTCATTTATGCTTCATTTTTTTATTACAGTAAGTCCTGTTGCAAATTTACAGTAGACCAAGAAATCTGTTAATGAGTTGGTTTGTTCACAAGTCGAGTTGTAATCTTCTGCTTTGCCAACAACATCTAAGCTATCACTGTACAAAATTAAATAGTTTCAAAGCACTGCCAGTATTAGAAGATTTCTCATCCTGTTCAGCTACTGTACATTGTTTTTACTTTATTTTCCATAATGTTTATACACATTTTCTCACCAACACTTCTGGCACTTTTCAAACTCGTGCTGCTTTGTTAGTAAATTAGCAAAAAAAGTTGCAGTAGTGCAGATGCCAGATCACAACCCAACAGTGGTGGCTGCTTGGCTGGGAATGCTGGAGTTGTTGACAAATGCCAGACAGAGTGACAGAGATGAGTTCACCACTGTACCTTAGCGGGTGGCCAGGTTAGCTTGCGCTTCATTTTGTTCCCTGGTAGCACGGAGATCCAGAAGAAATCAAGTCAAGAACAATTCTGCTCAAATATACACCACTCAGGAACTGGCACAAGGCCTCTTCTCAGACTGAGTGTTTGAAACAGCACGGCTACCTGCTCTCATTAAGCAGTCCATATTAGAGGACTTCCCCTTGTTATGAGGGGGCAACACAGCACGTTACTGGATTACCCATTTGTCCTTGCAGGAACTGCCACGGTGGAGCGTGAAGGCCTCTCCGCCACATTGGTGAAGGACATCAGGAACTACTTCCAGATCAGCCCAGAGTACTTCTCCATGCTGCTGGTGGGGAAGGATGGGAACGTCAAGTCCTGGTACCCCTCACCCATGTGGTCCATGGCCATCATCTATGACCTGATAGACTCCATGCAGCTGCGCCGCCAGGAGATGGCCATCCAGCAATCCTTGGGTTTGCGCTGCCCAGAGGATGAATACGGTGGCTATGGCTACCATCACCATGGCTACCATGATGGCTACCAGGAGGGCTACCAGGGCTACGGTTATTGATCCAGGTGCAGGGAGTGGCGAGGAGCCCGGTGTGTCAGTTTTTTTTTCAGCGAAGGCACAGATGTAGAGGGACGAAGGTCCTCCCGTAAGCACGTTGATAGTAAGCAGCCTGGACCCCCACCGCTCAGTCATGAAGAGGGGTCCATAGAAGCTCACACTCAGTGCCACGGGGATGGGTATTTTTTCAGATGTGGACTTTTCTCTTGTAGATAAAGAAGCTTGTATAGTTTTTTACATTTACTTTGTATTTATTGGATTTCAGCTCCTTCTGAAACACTGAATTTGGGAACCATAGCCATTTCTGCTCAAATGGTTAAGAATAAAATATGAAATGTTTCAAGGATTACTTTTGCTGCATATTTCTTATTTATGAGTAATTGTCTTATTATAGAGAACAAAACATGTATTTGAGTTTGTTGTTCTCCACCAGATTGGTCAGAAACTACCACTGGGACTGCTTGATCTTCGTTTTTCTCACTCATTCTCGCTTTCTTCCACCTACAGTCTATTCAGTGCCACAAGTTTGGAGAATAACTTAAGTGTAATTTTTGAACTAGAGCACTCTGCACTATAGTAATACTTAATACCCCAATGTAAGTGCATAATGAAATGAAACAGTGCGTATTGTAATTGACACAAAACGTACATACTATACAGTACAGTGAATTATGTGCAAAAGGCAGCAAACATGGTGCCAATATGACCCAATTGGAACGCCACTACAAGGGAACTGGGTTGCTGCACCCCATTTATGCATTAACAAAGTAATTTTCTCAAAAAAGTTTAAAATATATTTCCCCTTATATTATGCTTACAAATGGGATTTTATTAATAGGTATTTATTTTTCTTGAATACTTTTGAGATTGTAAAGAAAAAGAAACAAAAAACAAAATCAGTAAAACTGAAGACCAACTGAGCTCCTTTACAAATAATTAAGTCCTTGAAGGCAATGTTGCTGTGCTGAATTCTCAGCTTTTATAAAAAGGTTGCAATACAACAATGAAAGTTACATTGTAACAACCACCAAGTTGACACAGAAATAAAAATCTTTCTCATTTGTGTGAAGGAAAAGTGTCAAATGTATAATAAACTCCATCCTGCCAAACAAAGAATCAATATGGTCTTCATTTCCCACTATGCCAATTTCTCCAACTATAATATTTGCTTTTATTCCACCAGCTTCTGTGCTATTTGTGCTTCTTTAGCCGCTGCATGAATATGTGATAAAACTCCCAAACAGCTTAACTCCCCATTTTTAAGTGTACCATTTACACTGATGCCAGCGCCCAGTGAGAAAGACCTTTGCGTAGGCGTGGTGGCGGGCAGGCTGAACTGCTGCTGTCAGGAGGAAGGAGTGAAGCTTCACCCCCACATTTACAGCCATTCACAGAGCAAAATTACAGACACGCAATTGTAGGCCAGACCATAAGGAGAGCTGCAGCTACACAATAATCCCACTGGTTGCCTAATGTGGTATTCCTACAGCTCCGGATCAACAGATGGGATCACCATTTTGAAGGCAGATGACTAAACATTCCAAATATAAACTAGTATAAAAAAGTGAACAAAAGCGTCTGGAATCACGTTCTCTCCGTCACAAACCACCTACAATGCTGTTTATGAACCCGGCCTTATAAATAAATCCACAATAAAAATGCAATACGCTCATTTCACAGCATCATACTGGCAGCAGTATTACCGGCATGTTAAACCACAGCTTACGGCTTTTATAAGAGAAAATTTTGCTTCTTACACGTTATC
The DNA here is from genome assembly GCA_018136845.1 of Heterotis niloticus. Lineage (NCBI taxonomy): Eukaryota > Metazoa > Chordata > Actinopteri > Osteoglossiformes > Osteoglossidae > Heterotis > Heterotis niloticus. The sequence goes on from CM030906.1 coordinate 17,041,609, forward strand.
TTTGCAGGAAATACTGTGTAAAAGGATGATGGGATATCTGAACATCATATTGTATTCGTGTTCGAGATTAACAGATGTACAGTGTCCAGCGCTTCCAAAGATCCCAGCAGATGGCACTTAAAGGTCATCCAAGTCACAGCGTCCATCCAAAGTAAAGGTTTCACTTCAACTTCTTGAGTAGGCACATCAAGACAAGAAATTTACATGGTTGAAAACGATGCTCTCCAGGCAGTCGTGGATCATAGCGCTACAGCTGCAGCCTCCTCATGGGGCCAACGGCTAGAGAGACTCCTCGTCCTCAGATTCGCTGTCCGTGTTGGGTTTTGTTAGCCTCTCCAGCTCCTCGCCATCCTACAACAGAGCAAAAATGAAAACATTCTGAAGTCCACACAAAACTGCTGCAGCGATGCAACTGCACCTCAGAGTGCCAACAAAAATGTGGCTTTAGAGCATAAAAGTTACAAGACTTCCCAAGAAGCCCAACTGCATGAAATAAGGATGTGCACATTTTCTAGCTATCAGGCAACACCGAGCATGGGACCTGTGGGCCAACTGTTTACAAGAGCTAAGAAAGTGGGAAACCCCATTCAAATTGTGACTGTGCCCCCTGCAGGCCAAAAGTAGACATTGCAATAGGGCAGACAAGGCCAACGCTCAATACCTGCAGCGATCTGCTTCTGCTAGGAACACATTTGAAGATCATATTCCGTCCCACTAAAATATTAAATAATTTAATACTTGTACTGGTTTCTCACATTACAAACACCTGACCGCAGAACCTCATTCACTGTGTAAGCCAGCCTGTGATAAGACAAATTCGGCTGTTATTTGCGATTGGTTCCCGTCCTCCTGCTCACTTTCCAGTCGGCGACGCCATCATCCGACTGTGAAAAATGTACAGCATTTACTGAAAACAATATATGTTTGAGTAAAAAGTTCTATTATTATTATTATTAGCACAGTGGCAGTACCATCCCACAATGCATTGCTGCCTGTTTGAAAATGGTTGTTTAACAGTTGTAGCGACTTATTGTGGGACTGTTGACCCTCCATGTTCACTGTGTTTGAGGGCTTTGAGGCAACCATGCTGTTCCCCTCTTTACAAAAACTTTTCTCTGTAGGGAGACACTTTATTAATTTTCTACTAATTTTCTACTTACTGTGTAGATGATAAACCTGAAGGTGGCCCTAAACTGATTAAAGTTGGATGTTAATCAGACTAATTGGTCAGCATCACTGAATAGGGTGTTGCAAACATGACCCATTTTCAATTTCTAACTTTAAAAGACAGTTTCAAACAACCACAACCCTGTGCTTGACAAGCAGTTATTGATAATGGATGAACGGAATTGTTAAAAAGTACACTTTAATTATTATAGCATTGTTTTTAAAAAATCTAACCTGTTCATAAGTGGAGGCAGGTTAAATGCACCTTTGAGGTAGAAGAAACTTTAAAGTTAACAAACAAAACCGAGTTATGGAAAAGAGCTCAGTTCACAATTGTGTCAACACCTGACAGCTTCGGCAACAGGAAACTGCTCTGAAAGAGTTTCTCACCCCACTGGAGCGCTCAAACACCTCCCCGTTGAGGACACGCAGCTTCTCCTGCTGCAGAGCGTACTCAGGGTCACGCGCCCGGCTGGCGTTGTACACAAAGATGGCCAGCATGACCACGAGGGCCTGCAGGAAGAAGTCCAGCGAGGGCCGAAAGTCAAACAGGAGCAGCGAGATGCCAGTGACGAGGATGGTGGTGACCTGTGCAGTCAGCACATGGAACATGTTGTCGCGGAACTTGAGGATGAAGGCCACGGAGAGACCCAGTCCAGCTGTGACCATGGTCAGGGCCAGGGAGTAGGAGTTGTGGCCATGCAGGAGGCCACAGTGTAATGCAATGGAGCGCGACTCCTCATGCAGCACCAGCGTGAGTCCATTGAAGGCCACACCAAACAGGTACAGCTTGCTGTTTTGGATAAAGATGCTCTCTGCAAGCTGCTCACCCTCCTTCAGGATCTTCTCGTTATAAATGTTGGCCATGGAAGAGATGAAGCACTGTAGCACCAGGAGGACATGGCCCAGGCCAAAGTTGCCCAGCTTGTGGCCCAGGGTGCTGGCCCAGAAGGACTCAGTGACATTCTGCTGTTGTGCCTCCACAGATAGCAGGCAGGCGTTAGAGGGGCTGGAAATGCGGCCCGTGTGGAGGCCGTGTACCACAGTAGCATGTTGACTGCCACCCGTGCCCATGCTCAGGGACACGATGGACAGGAAAAGGATCATCAGGGACGCCCATTGCACCGCAGACAAACGCCTCCTGCAGGACACAGAATGCAGTGGTATGAGGAGCTAAGGTGTGGATGGTTGCCCCTCTGGGTTCATTCTTCACGTCAGTGACATTTTTCTATTTCTCTTCAATTGGTGTTTCTTTTTAAATGTAAAAAAATGCAAGCATGACTTTTTAAGTTATGGAACACAGACCAATCACTCTTACAGAAAGAAAATGTATTTCAGTGCTATGAACTGCACTGGAAAATCCCTCTAAAAATATGTGGATGACTGAAGTGGTTCACTTTCTTCTCCATGAAAAATTAACATTTGATCTACTTACTTCAGCACAATTCTGAACAGTATAGCTGTGGTCAAAATGACAAAATTGGAAAACAAAACCGCCATGGCCTATGAGGGAATGAAAACAGATAAGAGTTAAGTTTTGATGAAACGGAAAAGACAAGCAAAAAAATGTCTCCGAAAAGCAGACTTACAGGCTGCAGGTAGGTCAACACATAGAAGATGATCAAGTTGTCGAGAAAGTAGAGGAATGCCGGAACAGACCATTTCACGTAGCTTAAAAAGTCAGAACAGGAAGAGCAGCCGAGGTCCCTGTACGACCGTCCTTCTAAAAGAGACAAAAATGTACAAAAAAAAAAAGTTATTACATATTAAATTTTGACGATTTTAAAACACATAATGCAGTCAGTAGGGCCCTGTGCAGAAAAAAGGCCATAATAATGAAAAAGATGTGCATAAATATATAAAAATATCAGCAAAGGTGAGAAAGCAAGTTCACATACTGTTAAATTCACCATTCATTATCAACGCAGGGTTCCACTGTAAAACAGGGCAATCTCTCTCACACACACACACACACACACACACCTTAGAATCACAAATCTACCTGAAACATACAGTATGTATATGGACTGTGGGAGGAAACCATAGCAAACAGAGGAAACCCAAATATACTGTTGAAAATATGGAAGCCCCAGCCAGACAAAGCTGAATTTCAATCCCCTAGTGAACAACCCAATGCTGTGAGGCACAAGCGGTACCTGCTGCACCACAGTGCTGGTCAACCCAAAGCGGTAAAACTTACCCTTAACCATCACACGCAGAGACATCACCACACAGAACGTGAGCTTGATGCCCTCAGCCATGAGGTTGACAGAAGCAGGCAGGTAGTCATACTTGTTATCTGCAAGCAAAAGAAGATGTCAACAAGTAGAGAAACAGCAGGGAGAATGGCAAATGTGTTTGCAGTATGGCAGCATGGCAACACGGGTACCTGCATTGGCTGAGAACTTGAGGAGCAGGATGCGGGAGGTGCCCAAGGTGATGAAGCCGAGGCCAAGTGCCAGGGTGTATGCCGATGAGCGGGAGCAGAGCCGCGAGCGCAGGCAACATCGGCCAGCCATGGCCATCACACAGCAGGGTTGCTGGTGTGCAATAACCCGGTGTTACTCATGTTGACTTACACTTACATGCTGAAAGGTTCAAAGCATAAAGCCTTTGCCTCCTGCAAAGCGTAAAAATCCGTTTTGTATATACGGACGAGGCAAAGTCAAGGCTATAAGAGCAGTATCTGAGATTTCGTTTCCACAGAAGCCTGAACCTCAGGAAATACTGAATATTTTGAGGGACATCAGAATTATTAATCCTGTATTGATACGGTGGTCCAAGTTAAGAACAAGTCGAGATACGAACAGAGCGCGCATTCCAGTTGCGAACGTTCTCATCAGGTGCGACAACTAGCTAGACATCTACTGTAGGGACAACAAGACAGTGGCATTGTGGCTTCCGCAACAAAAGAAGACACAGACATCATGCAAAGCCCCGTGTTTGCTGTCTCACGTACAAAAGTGCAGGAAGACAGCGACACACAGCCAGTACCTGTCTACAGTCCGACGTCACCTTGTGCCCGCGCTTCCTCTTCCGCTTCTCCTTGTGCGCATGTGCAATCTACAATTTATCTCCGCCTACGTCCCAACTACTTTTGTTACACATACATATTTTAACCAAATCTACGGTTTACTTTATGCTAAATTGGCGAAATTAACTAAAAGTGTAAACATTTAAATTAAGCAAACTAAACTAGTACAAAGCTGGCTCGAGTACGTATGTAACTAATATAATAAATCTTTGCAAAGCATAGTGATTTTTCTAAGCGCGTGAACGCGTAAAATACCGCGAGAAGCACGATGCGGAAGCGGTGGTCATGTGATAGGGTCACGTGGGCAGAATCCGTAAACAGGTTTCGTTTCGAGTGAACTGCGAAGTGGAGTTGAAGCTGAGAACGTTGCATTCCGGTTTTCGGTGTCGGACTGCATAGAGTAGGCGAGGCAGGCGACGGGTCGGTTGTCGACATGCAGAACGTAATAAATTCGGTGAAAGGCACCGCGCTGGGAGTGGCTGAGTTCCTGACGCCCGTTCTCAAGGTAGCACGGCTGGGTAGCTAACGAAGCGGCTAACCTGTGTCCGCTTAGCGCATTGCCCACAGAGAGAGCAAACTGTCCTTTTTATGCCGCACGTAATGCAGTTCGCTGGCCCTCCATCAGATGAATCTGTTGTTACTGCTGAACGTTTGTCGAAGCGGCACTGTCTACTTTAGGCTCTGAGCTGCAGTCAGAGCTGTGTCGTATTTCTGTGCCTCTTAAGTATAATTTTCATCACAGCATCCAAATGCACCGTTCAAACTCCTAACAGGTTGCAGAATAAATAGCGTTTACACGTGAACTGCAGCGGCTCAGTAATTTCTTCAAGGTGTTGAGCTTCTGTAGGTTTTAACTCATTTCATAGACCTAATGTCATGTGGCTTTTTCTTTCGCCAGGAATCCAAGTTTAAGGAGACTGGCGTCATCACACCAGAGGAGGTAAAAATGATGATGATCATCATGATCATGCCAATAAAAGATGTCTGTTGAACTCTGAAATTCAGTGCTGGTGCGCTTAAAAATTGATTTGTTTTAAAAATACAATTGGTCTTTTAAAGAGGGAGCCGAGTGCATTCACTTTGTAGAACAACTTTCATCAAAGTCTGCTTGAACCTTTTCTCTGACATTGTTGCATCTCAGCCTCTAAAGCCACATTATAGTCCACATGCACACATAATGGACACTTATATTGATGACATAGTATGTTGTGTAAATGAATATATTTATTAAACAGTTACTGCAGTTACCGCTTACTTCTATTTACTTTTATAAATAGATATAAGCGGTAACTGTTTAATAAATACATCCATTTAAGTGGCTATTTATATATTTCACTTCACTTTTATGCTTACATTCTTGGAAAAGGTTGTACTGTTTGAACAATATTGCATTTTCTTCAAACACTGTTACTTGTTCACTGTTACCTGTGAATTATTTCAGTGTTCAGCATGCATTCTGCTGCTGCTGTATGTCCAGTGTGTCTGAAACCATCATGTCGAATTCCTTGTTACTGCACACATCATTGACTAGTAAAGTGTTATCTTGCCTTCCAGCATGCTAGATAGGTGTGCTGTGATGTTTTCATTACACATTACATATGTAAACTTTCCAGATTGGACTGGTCAATATGAGGTAGACATATCTTGCTCTCAGCAATGAAGGAGAACATTGGTGCATATATTGGTTCTTCGTATCAGTTGCAGTCTCTCAGAATGTTGTTAGAAGAAAAAAAACCGAGGTCATAATACCACAATTTCCAATATTAAATGTTATGAGTTTGCTACCTGGTTACAGTTTTTACTGGGTAGTCATTAGGTTTATATTTTACAGGAAGTGTATGGAAGACAATGTGAAACTGTAGTCACATTGACTGCTTAATCCTGAAAGCTATTGCTCTCCACCTGTCAGTTCTCAGGGTCTGCAGTATGTCAACAGAGGATAAGGAAGGCTGTGTAAACTGTTCTGTTGTGCTTAAGGATACCTCTGTGACAATGTTGTTTGTTTCTTTTAGTTTGTGGTTGCCGGAGATCATCTTGTTCATCATTGCCCCACTTGGAAATGGTAAGAGTAATTGTGTGTGTGTGTGTGTGTGCGTGCGTGCGTGCGTGCGTGCGCGCGCGCCCGCGCGCATGTACACAATATGAGAAGTGTGTTTCAAAGTGAGGAACTGTAATCTGTTGACGTAGACTGTGTGAAGTCATGTGACTGCTGGTCAATGAGAAACGGATGTACAGAGATGGAAGGCAAAGGCCATAGATCTGAGCCTTCGTTAGCATTCCTCACTTGGGTATGCTTAAGATTCAGAGTGTTACTTTAACTGTGATATAGTGTTCAAGGCTTAGACCAGGGAACCCAAGACATATTTTTTTGACTAAACCCATTGTCCAGTGACGTTTTTGCCGGAATGTCATGTATGTTTTTGTTTCTTTTTTTAAAATTAGGGTAACAGGAGAAGAGTCAAAAATAAAGCCTTATTTACCAAAGGACAAACAGTTTTTGCTCACTCGCAATGGTAAGTATGTGTCTGTGCTGTCAGTGATGTTCTGCAGTGGTTATAACAGTTTAGCATTTACACATTACAGTCAAAACTAGAGTATTCCACGGTTGTTGACTTGGTTGGTTGTGATGTGCTGGCCAGTGCCCTGCTACAAGCGCTGCAAGCAGATGGAGTACTCGGACGAGCTGGAGGCTATTATAGAGGAGGATGACGGTGATGGAGGATGGGTGGACACCTTCCACAACTCAGGTGGGCTCATCTTCAGACTGATTTTTTTCTGAATGTAACTTCTTAATTGAAAAGCAGTATTGATGCTTAGGTTCCTCTGAACTTTTTTTTTATTATTATTGATGCTCAGTTTTTTCCTTGGATTTATCAACATCTTTCCAGGTGTTTCAGGAATGACTGAAGCAGTGCGTGAAATCACCCTGGACAATAAGGTAGGCATTTGATTTTCAAGTAGACAAATGGGTCCACATGTGATGTTCTCTGGGGGGGGGAGGTGTTTACATTACCAGTGAGTGGCATACAGGTTATTGTGTATATTTCTTTGCTACCATTTGATTGAAGGACAATATGAACATGAATGTGCACACGGGCACTTGTGGAAATGAGGACGACGATGATGATGAAGGGGAGGCAGCCGACATGGAAGGTGTGTTACCAGAAAGGGCCCGATTGTTTTGAACAACAAAGTCAACATGAATCCCTGTGTGCCGTTAACCATATGTGAAAGCAGGATTAGTGTGGTTAACATACCTCGTCTTGTTCTTTCAGAGTATGAGGAAAGTGGACTTCTGGAGACAGATGAGGTAGAACATGCTGACGTGATCTTTCTTCACGCAAAGTGTGCTCCAGATTTATGGCATCCTCAGCGAGTGGTTTGTATGTATGGTGAAGTAATAGCCAGGCAGCACCGCTGACCATGTTTTGTTGGGTCATCTCGGCAGGCGACGCTGGACACCAGCAAAGTTCTCGAAGTGAGCAAGTCAAAAGCAGAACCCGGGGGCGACGATGCCATTCTGCAGACACGCACCTATGACCTTTACATTACCTATGACAAGTACTACCAAACGCCTCGTCTCTGGCTCTTCGGCTATGATGAGGTAACAGCTCACCTTAGCAGGCACCTTCCTGCATGTTGCTCAGAGCTGGGGAGTGCTTACACCAGTGGGGAAAATTCCCCCATGCTTGATTCTTGCTACTCAAAAGCATGAAAATCAGGGTATTAAATGCAGTCTTGCCATGAGTTTTTTCCAAACATTATGGCAGAACTGATTTGTCACCGTGCATCGAATGTGTCCCTGACTGTGCAGTCTTCCCCCTGTTGTGCCACCACTTGCAGCCAGCTATGTGTCTTTGATGCCATGGTAGCTATCTGATGTAGATCAAATGTCCTCCGCTGTGACAACCTCCATGTGCTGCTGCTCAGGTCTCATTCAGTCATGTTTTTGGGTCTAGTAGCTCACTTACCGTCAAACCCCCAACATTCAACAATGACCTTGTTAATCCAGACGACATCCAAGTCAGCAAGACTTTTTATCCTTGCCATTCTCTTACTGGGAGCTAGGTGGGGACAATGTTTGCAGTCTTGCCTAAGGACTCCTACAGTAGAATGGAGCCCCAATTTCCCACATGCTAGGTGGTGGTTTTATCCCAGTGCTGTATAAATTGTTGCTTGCACCATATTGACATCCTCAAGTTAACAACCCTAAAATTGATGTTAGCCCAATGTGGGTGACATAATGCGGTAAGACTGTAGTTTCACTTGTATACATAAAAACCTATAAGACCTACCGCTAGGGATACCTCTCCCTCCATTAGCTCTCTCTGTGTGTTCTTAAGAAATGTGGCTTAATAGAGCAGTTCTGCTGGGGGTCAGTAATGCAGTATATTGCACGAATGGAGCTTAAAAACTGAAGTTGTGTAACGTGGTACAAGATAGATAAATTATACCTTTAACAGCAAATAAACACATACAACTGTATTTTATAGCTATTGTATAAAATTCCAAAAAATCTTTTTTTGGGAAAAAAAAATCTTTGTTTTGATATTATGATGGATCACTCAGAGGTTTAGAAGGAGCTTTCATGGTTGCAAATCAAGGTATTGGTGTAGTAATGGTGGTCCATGGGCGGCGCTCAGATTCCAAATTGAAATGGTGATACACTGTTTCCTCCACGCTTTACTCTGATTTGCTCCCCTGCCTTTTGCTGAAAGTCTGTTAGTGTGACAGTGTGGCTCACCCCTTAGGACCGGCAACCGCTCTCTGTTGAGCACATGTACGAGGACATCAGTCAGGACCACGTGAAGAAGACGGTCACCATCGAGAACCACCCGCACTTGCCACCTCCTGCCATGTGCTCAGTGCACCCCTGCAGGTGAGTGACTGCTCACCCTGGCGGCTCATGTACCCAGCCTGAAACGAGTACACTAACCTTACCCCAATGTTTTTTGTTTTTTTTCTTCCCCAGACACGCAGAAGTGATGAAGAAAATCATCGAGACAGTGGCAGAAGGCGGTGGGGAGCTTGGAGTGCACATGTATCCTTTGTTCAATCAGAAAAGCAACGCGTAGTGCTTTTAAAGATCGGTCATGTCTTGTTTACAGCCAGTTGATGAAAGCAACTACAGTCATTGCCTGGTTAATGTATGCGGTTGCTAATGGTGCACTTTTATGACCGTCAGTTTTGGAACATGTTGACTTTAGTGACCACCCTTGTAAATACTTTAACCTCCCAGTAATATCTGCCTCCACACAGGAGGTGCAGCTCACACATGTGCATTAGATATTCAAAATGTTTTCTTAAAAGCACAAAGAGTGCAAAACACGCATAAGGAAATGCACAATAGGAACTGTTCGGCAGCAGCGCAACACCTCCCGTCCTCTGCTGGTCCGGTAAGTGCTGTGATCACGTTTGTGGCCAATAATCCAGGAGGTGGGTATGGTCACGCTGCTACGTGCCACAAATGTTTTAGCAACTCTGGTGCTTTATTTTAATGGGTTATTTCAACAAAATAACTGTATGTTGCTGCTTCCTAACCGTTCAACTGAAATGGTACCAGTCCTAGTACCACATGGGATATGGTTCGTTATGAAGAGGAACTGTGGTTGGTGGAGGATTGTGGTTGAGAGCAGCAGTTCAGTTCCACACCCCGATGTTAATAGGCAGTGACTGTGGTTCAGGGTGGGGCTTTTACCTTGCATGAAGTTGTCTCTTTATAATGATTTCTTTTTTTAAATGAACTCCTTTTCTTAACTGTACACACCAGGTATCTCCTGATTTTCTTGAAGTTTGTGCAAGCAGTCATTCCAACAATAGAATATGACTACACAAGGCACTTTACCATGTAAACCGCACTTCTGCTACGCAAACACACCTGTGAATCCTGGGGGCTTCAACAATGTGGGATTTCCTTTAATTCCACATGGGTGGGGCCCTTCTGTAAGGAACCCCTTTTCTGGGTTGACTGTACGATTGACACCTGGTATTTGGGTTATGACCAAGCATGATACACGGAAAGAACGTTCCAGAGCATGTCAGGCGGAAGTGTACTGCTTCATCTGTCCGAGCTTCACCATTAAAATCTTAACTGTAGTTCACGTGCCTATACGAGCTCCAAAGTTTATTCCCTGTTCAGGACCCATGTTCCAGGCTGTGTTGTGTGGCCTGCAGCGCTTCACTACTGCCATTTTGGCTGCTGCCTCAGATGTGCTCACCATATGGTCTTTCAGCTGCTTCTCCCTCCAGAACCCTTACTATTGGCTCACAAAACGCATCTTCTCATTCCCTTCTTCTGCCTTCACAGTTCAAAAGTCTTTCTTTGGCCAGAACACCATGAGCTTCTTCACAGCTGTAGTGTGATGGACTGCAGCAGTGCATGTTACTCCTGTAACATAGGCACCAGCTTTAACACTCTTCAAGAACCAAAAAGTGTCCATCACCTCCAGAGCATTTGCCTCCCATCATCCCTTTCTCCAGTGTTTGTGTGCGTGCGCGCGCATGTGTGTGCACACCCTTGCATTTGTAGTTCAGGCATCTCTTTGCACATGACTTCAACATCTGGGAATTTGGTTCTGGACTTTTATTACAGTTTTAAAATCCTCCCAGTAATTTTGAATTTAAAGGCATCCTTTTCAGTTACACGTGGATGCACACAGCTGATTTGCACGAATCCTGTGTTATCCAATTCATCCTTTAAGCGGCAATATGGTGGTGTTTTACTGGAGGTGGAATTTTATTTGTCATTCCCTCCTATAATGTATGCAGTTACACTTAATGATAAAAGTGGTCATTTACTGCTGTTATATTGTACCAATGATGCTTTTTGATCAACCTCAAGCTAAAATGTTTTCCGAACACCCCCCACATCTCAGTTATGTTACACATTTAATAAACACAAACCTATTGGTATTTCCTGACAAGTATAGGGAAGATTTAAAGCTTAAGGACTAAGTTCTGATAAACAATTTATGAAACTTCACATTATTCAGAGTTCTGTGTGACAGAAACGTAAGCAGGAAGTTTCAAAACGTCATTCTACTACCTGCTATCAGGTGTGTTCGTGGACATTTTTAATGCATGCAGAGTAAACAATTACCCATTTTAACAGACAGAATTACGGTCCCACTTCACAGGATTGGGTACCAAATGTTAATAGCTGGCTTGCATAATTTCTCACCTCTAAAGATCATTTCAGGTCAAAGCTCCTGGTGTATCTCACTCACTTGCTGTTTGCCTTGTGCTGACACTGCTGTGAGGGGGTCATGAATGTTAACTACATCTAAATAAAATTTGTTCCATAAAACTTGGCTGATTCATTGTCACGGATCTCGATACCTTTAGACCCCAGTGAAGAGATGTGGTTTGGTGGGAATTTTCCAGCCTCCAGCTGCTCAGGCCGTGTTCAATATTCTTTCTGTCGAACACTGCATTGCTGTTCTTTGTCCTCACACTGACCAGAAGTAAAGCTTATTATATTATTTTTTAAAAATAGCATCAGTATTTTTTTTCCACATAGCTTTGCAATTCAGTCCAGAAAATTTTAACCACAGGGCACAGCCAGATCATATGCTCAGTTTGTTCAAAGGGCACTTTAAAGCGTTGCCCAACAAAGGTCTTTACTGGGTTGATTTGAGCGATCATTTTATACGAAACCTCTTTAATCTCATTAGTTATGCAGTATTTATTAGGTCCATACTCTTTTTCCAGTCCGTCTGTTTCCAAAATGAGATATCCCGAAAACACTGCAGCTGCGAGGTTTTTGTTTTGTTGCCTTGCAGACCATGCGCCTGCTGCGGAATTTTGACGTTACAGTGGAGCGTTGCCCTTGACACGCCCCTCGAGCTGTAAAGTATTTTATTGGTTCGTGTTAGTTTCGTTACTGTAGTGCAGCCATTCGGCGAAGCTGCTTAAACACGAGAGACTTCCGGCGCGCTGGTATTGGTTCGTTTTGCCTGGCTCGCCCCCGAGTTTCCAAATTGTGATTGGCCCAGGCTTATGACGCCACGGGCCAGCCACCGGCAAAACCCTTGGCCAAGGAGCGGGCTTGTCCATTCGAAGAAGGTCATGCGGTGCATGAGCGTGCCATGACGCAGCCATGGGTTTACCCCACTTTTTTGCTGTGCGTATACGGCTTCTTTTCCAGTGTGAGGCCTCTGGAGCCATTCCTTACCGCGTATTTGCTGGGACCTGACAAAAACCTCACTGAAAAGCAGGTAGGTGGCAGTAAAATCGGAAGATGCTCACGTAACGTTCACGGTCACTTTGCCCCCACCGGCGTGTTCCTGTTCCCTTTAATACAGTTGTACCTTCGTCCCCTGAAAACATTGCAGTTAGTCCGGATATTTCAAATAAAAGCTTTGAACCAAGAAAACACTTGTAAAAGCTTGGAGACATTCGCGATACTTTACGTTGCAGGAGATCGCTGTTCCGCAGGAGGCGTGCAAGTGTGGCTCCCCTTGAAACTGGGGAAATTTAAATATCACGTTGGATTTTCCTGGAAGTTATGATCCTGGAATGGAGCAAAACATTCCGGGAATGTGTTCATCTGTCCATGATTTCCGGCCAAACTCGGGAGTTAAATCCGCGCTTTTGCTTCATGTCCGGTAACCAGGCAACCATGTTTAGTGTTAATTTCAGAAAGAAAGTTCTGTTTTCCGAACTCAGAAGTCTCCTCGGGGAAAATGTGCTGTATTTGTGCATTATGTTACGTTTCTTAACTCTAACTGTACAGCAGGTTCTCAGTATCCTTTCCCGTGTTTTCTTTTCTCATCCCAGGTGGTAAATGAAATGTACCCGGTATGGACGTACTCCTACTTGGTGCTGCTATTTCCCGTCTTCCTGGCCACAGACTACCTTTGCTATAAGCCTGTCATCATCCTGCAAGGGGCAAGCTTCATTGTCACCTATGTGATGCTGGTGAAAGCCCAGGGACTGGCAGCCATGCAGGTGCTGGAGTTTTTCTATGGTGTTGCCACGGCGACAGAGGTGGCCTACTACTCCTACATCTACAGTGTGGTGGATTCAGATGAGTACCAGAGAGTGACTGGCTATTGTCGCAGCATCACACTGGTGGGTTCTGCTGTGGGCTCTCTAACGGGGCAAGTCCTGGTCTCCACGGCTGACGTGCCCCTGCTCTATTTGGGCATTGCCACACTGGTGTCCACAGTCCTGGCCTTCGTTCCCCCCTGGTTCCTCCCAGTCGCCAGCAGGAGCCTGTTCTTCCACGACAGCAGGCTAAGTCTTCTGGACGCTGCACAGAAGGTCATAGAAAAGGGCACAGGAGTGCAAATAGAGAGCACTGGCAAAGAAACGATGGATGAACATGAGGGCAAGCTGTTGCTCCATGTGGAAAACCCCCAAGTGGATACTAAAGTGAGCCTTCACAGTGACATTTAAATTTGATTTGGTGCTGGGTACTGTGACAACCAGAGGGCTAAAGAGGGAACATACTTGAAGCTCATTTTAAATTGTTTTTCATACATTAAATTTTACTTGTTTTTTAATAGCTTTATATTTTTCTGAAACAGTTAAAGGTACAGTATAATGGGCCATGCTGGGACTTGAGCTGCCAACCCTCAGGAACCTTAGTTCTAAACCTTGGTCTTATTTCTAATTCTGTGTTGTCTTTTCTCCAGGGACCAAAGACAAGTGGTGGGAATGCTGGTTTTGTCCATGTACTGAGGGTGCTGTGGGGAGACTTCCTGCATTGCTACTCATCACCCACCCTGCTGGCCTGGTCTGTGTGGTGGGCCTTGTCCACTTGTGGCTATTTTCAGGTGGTCAACTACAGCCAGGCATTGTGGGAAAAAGTTCTGCCCTCCAAAGAATTTAACATTTACAATGGGTATGTGGAGACCGTGTCCACCTTACTAGGTAAGGAGCAAAGTAACATAGTGATCGCTGGTGTAAAGCCTAGTAGGAGTCTCTACCTGGCTGTTGTACCCTGATGTTGCTATACCTGAGGAAGTTGTTGCTGTTCTTTGATCCCCAATGGTTCTATAGTATGGTGCCCCGCAGGTTTTTTTTTTATTTTTTAAAATAACCTCTGTTTGTGTGACACTGATGGATTTTCTCATTCCACACACACGTGTGTGCACATATAAGTGCAGCCTGTGGTGTTTACCTGCCTGACAGCACTAATGGTGCCTATGTACTAAATACAACCACTTTAATGGTAAAATGGTACAGTGATTATGTATGATTTCTACCACTATATCTTCTTGACCTTTTTGGTGCCAAGTAACTCGGCTAGCACTTTCTCAAAAATGTATTGTATTGCAGCCCTTCTGGCCATCCCAGTTTTACATAGTTTAATCATAAGTTCTAAGTGAAAATTTATTATCAGGGCACCATTCATGTCTCCTAAGAAATGATGCTTTAAGGTCAGACTTGACATTTGAATAATTTTGTATCCCCAAGGTGCCTTGACAGCATTTGCTGTGAGCTTTATCAAGATCTCCTGGGCTACCTGGGGTGAACTGGCCCTGTGTTGTTTCTCAGTGGTCATTGCGGTCATGATGTACCTCATGGACACGATCCGGAACATATGGGTGTGCTACAGCTCCTACGTTATCTTCAGAGGAACCTACATGCTCCTCATTACAATAGCAACGTGAGTATTCAAGTCAGCAGAGAGATTACATGAAACATTTCTGTGAAAGTATATTTGGATGTTTTAAGTATTAAAGGGATTGAAGTTCATGCATCATTGGGTTGCAGGCAGCATAGCAGTTAAGGGCACAGATTTGTCCTCATATCCCTTGTATAGTAATAACCTTCTTCTTCTTCTTTTGGCTGCTCCTGTTAGGGGTCGCCACAGCGGATCAATTGTTTCCACTTCTTGTACAATAATGACCTGAACAACAGAAACAGCTTATGGAGATATAAACCCTTTTTAATGCTTTGGGCTTATTTTTTCAGTACAGTAGCATTTATTTTAACCATGTGGTCATTTTACTTCCACAGTGGGTGCTTTATTTTGTGCAACTGCTTTTATCACATGCTTGTGTCAGATGTTTTGGGGGGGGGGAGTTCTTGGCCCTCAGCAGTACTTATTGACTGAAAAAAAAAAAAACTGTATTAACCTCCAAGTTACAGTGGAAATTACTTGTACATAAGTGGTCTTTGTTTCAAATGGTGATGGTTGGACTCATGTCTTACAATGATGGAGGATTTATTCCTTCAAGTTGTTGTCATTAAGGTAAATATCAATCACAACTGAAACAACTCATGCAATACTACTATTATTAATATTAGTTTGGCCGACGCGTTGTCTGTATGTCAAGTTATCTATCTCCCACATGTGTCCTGCCTCACAGCATTTGTTTATTGGATAGATTACTCACCTCCATGACTGTGTCAAACAAGCATTTTTAATTTTAAGTTATATATTTTTATTAGTGAACTGATTTTTTTTTTTTTTTTCTTTTTTTTTCCCTCCTCTCCTGATTCCCAAAACACCCACAGCAATTCTTAATTTAGGTTTTTAAAGTGGGGAATTTGCCTAATGGGTTAATTTTTTTGGAACAACAGTTTGAAGGTTGCAGGTCCCTTTCTCATGATGTGGTCCAGTCCCTGACAAATTGTTTGAGTCCAGCTGTATACTAAATGTGTGGAAACTGAGTCATGTTGGACACAAGTGTCAGATAAACAACAAAATAAATGGAAACATGGTTATGCCTCAGTTTAAATGAACAACTTTATGCCTCCTAATATTTTCCTTTTCTCCATCAGGTATCAGATAGCTGCAAACCTTAGTATGAAACGCTATGCCATGGTTTTTGGAGTGAATACATTTGTAGCTCTTCTACTGCAAACCATCCTCACTCTCATTGTGGTTGACGCTGCTGGATTGGGCCTTGATATTTTTACACAGGTAATGCATAAAAATGCGGCAAGTGTTTGTGTCAGTAGCAGATTTTTCTCTGGCAAAATGTGCAATTTTTGTTTGTTTATTTATTTATTTATTTATCTATCCACCCCCCACCCTCCATGTTTCCTGCCTGTGCTCCCTCAGTTCCTGATCTATGCTAGCTACTTTGCAGCCATCGCTCTAGTTTTTCTGGCAGCTGGCCTGTACAAGGTGTTGGTGTGGTGCCAAAAGGAGTCCTCTAGCCCGAGCAACAGTGGCGACATGGACTCCAACGGGGGTCATTTGACTCTCCAGGATACTGATGTGACGCAGACCGTTGAAGACTGACTGCAGCCCCCCGGCTAGAAGGCCAGAGAGTCCATTGTTTCACTCAGTGTGACATTGAATGATAAAAGGCCTCTGTGGCTTTGCAAGTGTCCTTTTGGCCATAAAAGCCTTTGTATAAATGCGCACAGGATGATCAGCACTTAAAAATTCACTGCATTGCTCTGAAAGACAATAAAATTCATACCCCAATAGTGAGTTAGAACATGAAGTCTGCTTATGAACTGTTTGTATTCATGGGTGGAAAAGTCCAAACGAACAGGTTCATCATTTTCCTTATATGAAACAAGTAACAGTACTTGATTACAGTGTTGCAGTGTGCTTTGTTTTTGAATATGAATATATTTTGCCTAGTAAAATGTGTTCCCTGACTGAAGTATTTCTATTGTAAAATGATATATGTAGTTTTGTGACTGTAAGGAATTTCACAGAAATCCTGAACGGTTTATTTAATGAGAAGAATGTCCCCCACTGTGTGAAATGGAATAGTTTGGTGTGTTAGGAAGGGTGGTGAAGGTTGATCTGTCACATTTCATGCTGAATTTTGTTTCTTTTTACAACACTAAATACTGGATACCTCCTGTTTTACTGTATAACTTTTTATTTTTTCTTAAGCTCTGTTTTTTTTTATTAAGTGCTTTTTTTTATAAAAAAAAAAGCACATTGTTGCAATAAAGAGATGAACTAAACTGATCATTTTGAACAACTTCTATATCTTGTTACATAGTTTTGTAAAATTAAAAAAAAACTGGAATGTCTGGATTTGCTTTTAGTTTTTGTGGAACATATTTTTTAAAATATTAACAAGTATTGCTTGTTTGGAATGTAGTCTACACAGCCTACAGCTTTTTAAGATTTATTAGCAATACCAACAGGTCGAGAGGTTTAAACACATATACAGAACAGAATCAAACTTAACACTGCAACATTGTCAAGCGGTTTCTTACTACTGAATTTGCATTCAAAACAGCAGGTAAACATACTTAAAAGGAAAATAAACACAAATACAGGTTTCATTGAGCAAACGTCTGACCAATAAACAGTGTTGATGCGGAACCAAAACGGGCGAAGAGTTGTTTCTCGGCGACCTTCACAGAATGAGCACTTGCAGTCTTTGTGAATAAACGTTTGTCTTTATAAAATCAAACTATTGAGTTTCAGGAAATTTCCCCCACTTTATCAGTCAACAGATACTTCGGGGTAAAATTCATATCTTCTTGCAATCTACAAATCTCCCACGTATATTTATAGAGGAAACTGGCCCACCGGAAGAGGCACCGCAGGTAAAAGACCGAGGAGTTCCTGCTATGATCCGATTGGTCGAGAGGTGATCATGTGATGGGGGTACGCGCTACTGCGGGAATGTTTGATCTTCGTTGGTGGTCCTGGTTGTTGGAAGTGAGGAATAGTTAAGCCCGGTGAAGTAGACACAGTTCACGCGACGGACAAACTTCTTTTTAATGACATAAACACAGAAATTACGGGGTGGCAACTGTTTCCGCTCTGTGCGGGGCGAGCCTCGAGACACTTTGAAGCAGGACTTTAGCGAGAAAGTTAGTTTTGTCGGTGTGTTATGTGGGGGGGGGAAACGGTGTTAAAGAGAGGGGGTCGCGTGTCACTAAGGGCTGCTGGAGGGCGCGCGCGCACACACACACACACACAAGCAGTCCCGGCTCTGCTCTGCTCGGCTCGAGCTCCCCCAAGACCACCCACAGACAGCGCGAGGCCGGGGACCCTGGCCGGCCGGGGCGGAGAGCGGGGGGGAGCGGTAAGGCAGGCGCCATTTCTCACTGCTGCTCTCTTCGCCCCGCATTTGGTGTTTGCGCTAAACAAAGAGGCCGAAAAGGCAGCGGCGCAGGAGGTGGAGAGACACTGAGTTCGGATGAGCCCGTCAGCGGTGAGCAGGCAGAGGTGGGGGGGGGGTCCAGGCGGCCGTTAGCGGAGCGTCATCGCCGAACAAAGGGAAAGTTGGCTTCGTCTGGTCGCCTCACTTTCCACACCGTTTTCCGTTTTACCCCTCGGTGGGGTTTCGCACGCCCCACTTTTACTTTGCACGGTAATGTCGGCAAAGCGACAGTTTATTAATGCGAAACGGTGAATATATGCGTTGGGGCTGCTGTGCTTCTTAAAAGTCCGCACGGTTTCGCGCCGCCGTCGCTGAGCCGCACGCGCGTGACACACGATGAGCCGCCGTTGACCCGAATCCCCGCCACAGCGGCTTCTCCCAGGTTCGGCAGGCCGAGAGGGAAGTGCACGGTGGGCTCGCTTTTATGTGCGCAAACCATCACTTTCCGTCTCGATACACAAGCGCTTTCATTGCGTTTTGCAAATGCAAACGCTCCGCTTTTTAAAACAGCCTTGTTTAGTCTGCGGTGTAAAACATGGCCAGCATGATGCTCAGCTTGTCTACCCTTTAGTACAGCAGAGAAGGTGCAGCGATGTAGGTCCACCCTGTGTGTAACGATGAGCAACTCGGGCAGAAGTTCTGCTGGAGACGACAGGAAGTGGCAGTGATTTACTGTTTGCAAATGGTGGGTTTTTCGATGTTGGGCTCTGGACCAGGCTGGTTCTGACTGGGGAGAAGCAGCTAAGGGTCCTGAGCAAGTGTTAGAGGTGTTGCAGGGTGGCTGTGTGTGTTCCGCACAGGTCTCTAAGGAGCCATTGCAGCACATAATAATTCCATGGGTAAAATAAACCTTTTTGGTAAAAACCCATTAATGGGAAAGAACGCCGTGGTGGAAAGTGTGTTAAGGCAGTGTGTGTTGATGGTGCTTCTCCCCTCCAGTGCCCGTGTACTGTACCTCCATTGTTTCACAAACACGCGGCGTGCAGCTGGTGTGAGCCGCCGCCCTGGTCAGTTTGGGCCGCAGTCACGATCCGGCCCTTCGGTCAGGCTCTTGTGTTGCCTTTGCAGGGGACTCCTGGCATGCAGGCGCCACCCTGGCCCGCCAGCGCTTCACAATGAACTGCAGCGGGAATGTGTCGGTGTTGGGTCGCAGCGGAGGAACGGCCGTCCTCGAGTGCATCTCCATCGTGGCCATCACCCTGCTGGCATGCCTGGGCAACCTGCTCGTCGTGGCCACTCTCTACCGAAAGCCTTACCTGCTGACGCCCAGCAACAAGTTTGTGTTCAGCCTGACACTGTCAAACCTGCTGCTGTCAGTGTTGGTGCTGCCCTTCGTGGCGGCGAGCTCTGCGCGGCACGACTGGCTCTTTGGTGTTGTGTGGTGCCACTTCAGCGCCCTGCTCTACCTGCTCATCAGCTCTGCCAGCATGCTCACCCTGGGGGCCATTGCCATCGACAGGTAGGTGCTCTTTTGGAAACTTTGCACTCTTGCCTGGGGAAGCAGTCAGAGGTTCTGTTCTGTCTTCTGCTGGAAAACAACATTTCTGAGTGGCACTGGGGTCACAGATGACAGGGTGATGGGGAGGGGTACTGTGGTTTTCTGTGTTGTCTGAGTTTTGGAAATGATGCAACTTGTTAGTCAGATCCAGGACTGCAGCTCTGTCAGGAGATCCAACTTCTGCAGAAGTTATCTACAGATCAGAGAAATAGTGCATTAGGTTTTGCAATTTCCTTCATGCCTTGATGTTTCATTCCCTTACTGTTAAACATTGAGCAAAGATGATGCTGTTCCTCATTCTGTTTGTCTTTGCAATGGCCTGTGTGCAGCGTTATCAAAGATGTAAGAAGCATGATGGCTCCACCCCAAGAAAAGGCTGCATTCATTCTGTGGGTTATTTGCCCTTCTCTCTTATGGGCTGGTACTCAGCTGAACGCAGTAACAAAACTGTACACCCGTTGTTCTTTGGAGAACTGAGGCTGCTTCTTGCACATCTACACTGTTTATGACCTTCAGGTCCTCTTTTTTGCTCCCCCACAATCAGATTCTGGCTGAACTGCTTTCGCAACAAAACACTACTGGAGTACATGAGCAGTATTGGTAATAACAATCCTTGTACCTACATTTTATTCCCTGGGGTGCACTAAGTCACGCTGCAAGTCAACTCGCACACTGTGCTCTTACCATCATTATTATTAAAGAAGTAAATACGTTGAACACATCTTATGGCATCACTTTCAGTGCTGAAAGTCAGAATTTGATGTTTAATAGTCTGCGGATTCTGATCAATATGCATTTGACATGGCAGACGTTTTTTTTCCCCACGTCAATCACATGTACATTTAAAAAAAAAAAAAAAAAAAAAATTTTATGAAAGCATAAGCTAAGCAGCAAAAGAATCTTCAGAGGAGTGGAAATAAGTTGTCATCTTCAAGTTCCGTGTCCAAACCCGTGCTGTGCATTAATGTACACGGTAATTAAAAATAAGAATTTTTTGTTTATTGCAGGTTTATCTCTGTTCAGATCTGCTGTGACTGCTACTGTAACAGTGTGTGCTGCTGAACTTGGTTCTACCTTCTCCACACCGGTGTCTCCTCTGGTGTCGGGCTGTAGAGATGCAGCAGGATGCATCTGATCGCCGAGACACTGGGTGTTATTTTTACTTTGGAGGATAGGCCTTCTTCTGGGACTGTTCCCTCAACGTGTGACCCACCTCACATTCCCCAGTAATGCAGAACCTCAGAGACACCACATTGTTTCCAAACCTCACCAAGGTTAAGCTGAGATGAAATTAGGTTTAATACACCGTCAGTAAGATCTTAGAAGTAAACAGTGGGTCCTTGGTGAGGCTGACCTGTGGTTTGAAGAATAATACTGGGAGTAGATCCAGCCCTCACAGCAGGGTCTCTGCAGCTAGAAAGTGATTCAGCAACTTTTGAAAATATGCAAAACAACAGTTTGTGGTGATTCATGTCCCGTGGATGCTTTTGACAAACACGCATCACAGCAGCCCTGTGAACCCCCTCACAGGTGATTCCCGGCAACCCAGCTTCCGATGTTGGTTTTCAGGTCAGTTAGCAGATATTCAGAACCACGGTAAACATGGATTAAACACTGGTGAAGATTTTATGAAACTACAAAGCACAATAAATCCATTTAACTGTGTACAGGGGCTTACGCTTGGCAAACGGTGGCACACGAGAACAAACTTGCTTCTTCCTAGCACATCGAAAGTCTCTGCTAATTCCGTCCATCAATTAAAGTGAACCTCATGTCACTGGAGTGGCAGATTCAATTCTGATGGCGGATGCTTTATTGCAGCTTTCACATTAAGGTAATTTTTGTTGTATTAGTTCAGGGTAAGGACCTTGCTCAAGGGTCCTACAGCAGAAGGTGTGATTTGAACCTTGGTCTTTGGAGTAAAGGGCAGCAGCTCTAACTGGTTCGTCCCTGCTGCCACTACACAGCGCCTCTGGCAGTGCAGAGTGAATATGCTCAACTGTTTTTCTATATTTCGGAAACATTTAAGAGCCAAGTTATGAAAAGACCTCCGTCCAGCAGGCACCCTGCGTTGCGCCTTCTGCTTCCCAGGGAGTCAGACTGCCACAGTCCTGTGTTGGACAAGCAATTACTCATGATGAATGAAACAGTGATGCCATGATATTAAAAGAATGAAGCACAATAAAATATAAAATTTGTTGGTCTTTACAGTGAACAAAAATGCCATTTATTCTGGTATTGTAATTAGTTTTAATATTTTTATGTGCAAACCAATTATTTTCCATAAGAAATATTGACCATTCGAGGTGTGCGTGGTTCAAATTAGCTTGACGAAATGGAGTGCAACAACACCTTCTCATTCCTTTTATTTACGTTTTCAGCATTTAAAGAGATGTTGCTGTTATTTTTAAAATCTGCCAATAGGGTTGTGGAGACAAAAAGGGACCCTCTTCCTGCAGGCTGCAAAAATGGTAGGGGGCATGGGGTGTACAAACGCAGCTGCTGAGTGTGCCTTTTCTCCACCCTGCAGGTACTACGCCGTGCTGTACCCCATGATGTACCCCGTGAAGATCACAGGCAACCGGGCAGTGCTCGCCATCGCCTACGTGTGGCTGCACTCTCTGGCCGGCTGCCTGCCGCCGCTCTTCGGCTGGTCGGCCTTTGAGTTTGACCGCTCCAAGCGGACTTGTACAGCAGCCTGGCACCGTGAGATCGGCTACACCACCTTCTGGGTGGCCTGGTGCGGCCTGCTGCCGTTCACGGCCATGCTGCTGTGTTACGGGGTCATTTTTCGTGTGGCCCGCATCAAGGCGCGCAAGGTGCACTGTGGCACTGTGGTCACAGCCCAGGAAGAGCCTTCGGTGCCGAAGGATGGCCGCAAGAACTCCAACGCATCCACTTCGTCCGGCGGCAGCCGCCGGGGCCCTGTCTATTCAGGCAACCAATGCAAAGCCCTGGTCACTATCCTGGTGGTGATCGGCACTTTTGTGGCCACCTGGGGCCCCTATGTGGTCGTGATCACGACAGAAGCCCTGTGGGGGAAAGGCAGTGTCTCCCCCAGCACAGAAATCCTGGTGACTTGGCTGTCCTTTGCCAGTGCCATCTGCCACCCCCTGATCTACGGACTGTGGAATAAGACTGTGCGCAAGGAGCTCTTGGGCATGTGCTTTGGGGACCGCTACTATCGGGAGTCCTTTGTCAGCCGTCACAGGAGTGCCCGCCTCTTCAGCATCTCCACCCGCATAACAGGTGAGTCGGCACAGCCTCTGCCTTCCTCCTCCGCATCTCTCAGACCCTTGGGCAGCTTTGTTTGGCCAATGCTGGTGAATCAGCCTCTGCCAGCTCTGCATAATCATTCTCTTCTGGCAACTTTATTTTACAACAAGTGGGAAACCAACATGCTCTGAGCCCTGGTTATTCTTTTGATGCCTGCCATTTGCTCATTTGCGTGTGCTGCATGAATAACTGCGTGCACTTTGAGGAAAAAGCACATCCCGTTCCCCATATGATTGGGAGGTACAGGTGCTGAAATGGATAGTTTGTCTCATAAATGTTTATGCCAAAGAAAAACCTGGTCAATGATCATCTTCATTTGACCACAAGGTTGTGGCTTCATTTAATGCCAACGTATGGGCATCTGTAATGTAAAAGCTGTATATAATGATTTACATAACTGACTTAGCAGTTTATTTTAGTGTTTGATTTCCAAAAGGACCCATACAGTACAGTAGGTTTGAATCCCATTGTTGTTCCTATACACCTGCTCAAGTTACTTACTCTAAATTACTCCGGTACCAAATTGTCCTCCTATGTAACAGTGTAGATCTTTTTTCCAATAGCATAACACTAAGTTGCTTCTGGGAAATTTTTGGATACATAAAGTAATAATAGTTTTAAATCTGTCATTTCGGGTTTGATATTGTATTTTCCTTAATGTGATTGGTTGGCTTTCAGTGACAGGAGGTCTGAAGCAGAAGCAGCAGCTGCTTTCATTCTGGAAGAAGTTCTGTGTATGTATGGGTCACACAGTGGAAGATGGAGTGGGCAGTGAATAAAGTACCTGTTGTAACAGTAAAATGTACACAGTATACATGTTCATTGGCCATTGTGCTGAACCCAGCTATTTTGGGACAGGTTGTGATTTGTGGCTCATAACAAAGTAGCCTTTCTCTTTGTTTTAATTTATTTTTCTTGGCCCATCTGGGAGAACTCTGTGCTCAGATATTTAGACTTTGAGAACTAAGAATGTGAAGAATCAGGTTTGTATGTTTGTGTTTCAACTGTACTGTGTGTGTTTATAGCATAGAAAGTATCCTGTTTCCCTCTCCCCAACAGTGGAAATTGGGAAAACATCGCAACAGTTCTGATGTTTCCAACCAAATTGTGATAGCGAAGTGTGTATGTTAATTTCCATCCACATCCATGCAGCAGTCACCTACAGTGTGCAATGAGGATGTGTTGTGGATGCTTTGTTAAATTAAAAATAATTTTAATTAGGAAGGGTGAGATGTAGCAGTTTTCTGACACAGGAGAAGAATCAGGTATCATTGTGTAAAGGTTGTTGCTGTGACAGGCTGTGTGCATGTGTGTATTTCTGCTCTAGACCTCGGCATGTCCCCACACCTGACAGCCATGTTAGCTGGAGGGGGGCAGCTCCTTGCACATGGAAGCAGCACTGGGGATACGGGCTTCAGCTTTTCCCAGGACTCAGGTGAGTTGGGGGGGGGGGGGTTTCTTTCGCACACATCCTGCTCGGAGGGTTACTTAAAGTTGTCAGGATGCACTCGAGGGGCACCGAAGCTCCAGCCGCTCTTGAGACTGTAGCTGCTGCAGAACCACGCCTGCCCTTAATCAAGATGCATTCTGTGGAGCGGCCCTGGCGGTAAGCGTGATTGTTCCTGCTCACGTTTCACCTCCCTACAGGTACGGACATCCTGCTGCTGGAGAACTTCTCCTCTGACGCTTCCTCCGCTGGACACCATGCAGCTCAGTCCGGCAGGAGGAAGAGCTTAGTCACCTTTGAAGACCAGCTTGAGATGCATTCCAAAGGTGGGTGGTGGTGACCGACGCCTGCTTACGGGGTTCTTCTTAACAATGGCACTCTGTCGGGAACCCGGTGGGGTCCTGCTGGTCCCACTGTGCACTTGGAATAGGCTCTTTTTTTACCCACTCTCCATGTGAAGCTCCTTTGTGCTGATGGTGCTTTCCATAAAGAAATACATTGGGTCCTCCAGTTACACATTCTCACAGATATACATTTTCAGATTATTTTTAATATCGCTTTCTTCACAATGCGTGGCAGGGCAAGCGTCTCCTGCATTCCACAAATGGCCATTAGTTGGCGTTTGAGGAACATTGGGGTAAATCACTATCACACTGAGGGTTAGTGTTCCTGTCAGTCATTTTGAAGGTAATGAAAGGTGGTAAAGCAGATCCTTGGACAGTCTCTCACTTCTAAGCTTCTTGCCCCACACACATTCAAGGAGAGGGCAACTATATTCATAAAACTAATAAATTACAGTGAGTAGAGCTTCATCTGAGGACTTTACAGATGCTGACTCACATCTGCATTAATGGTGGCATGGGTTTACCAGCACTTTTTTTGCAGCAGTGTTAGGCAGCAAGAGGCATTGTGTGACACCGCAGCATGACGTGTGAGCGGCTTGCCGCGTCCCTCTGTATTTCAGCACACAGCAGCTCCTCCACCATCCACATCAAGGCAGAGGTGCACAAATCCCTGGACAGCTACGCCTCCTGCCTGGCACAGGCCATCGAGAGTGATGCTAAACTGCAGCTCTTTGGGGGGGCAGCAGCGCCCCCCAGTGGTGTGCCGTCTGCACGGGCTCCAGCACGGCCTCCCCGCTACCTGGATGGCCAGAGGCTGAGACTGGAGAGCATCGATGAAGGAATAGTGAATGATGAAATTGAAGAGATCTGTGTGTAGTTTTGCCTGCATGCTCCAGAGGAACTTCTAGCACCTTCCATCTGCAGGTACTGCATGCTAGAGTACAAACTGCGATGTTTCAAAGGCCACAGGTGTGCCATGATGGACTGTGTTCTCCTGTACACATGTGTTCTGTGGGGTGTTTGCATGCAGCTGAACATCTCAATTCCCCCCATGGTCGGTGATGATGGCTGGGGTGAATGCTGGACCTTCTAAAGTCTCCTTCAGAAATATCCAGCCCCAGCTGCAGTGTTGGCATGGATATAGAGGGACAGCGTACTGTGGCACAGTATAACTGTACATGCAGGTGGTGCTGCATTGTGGCCCGACTTCCTCTGTTGTATCCCAGTAGAACTTTTGTACTTCCCACAAAAGGTTAGTTTATGGTACTTTGAGTGTTAACTTAATTTAGCCGCTTCGAGTGGTTTGCTGTGTGTTTTCTTCATTATGGTGTTGCTTTACTGCGGAAGAGCAGTTATTTGGTCATTTTAGATGGATGGCCTTTTTACTTACAATTGTAAGAGACAGTTATTGCAGTTTGGTTCAGTTCTGCTGAAACAAAATACAGTATATGGGCAAATTACTGTAGATATTTAGCAAAATTATAAACGTGAATTTGAACCTTTACAGTACAGAAAGAGAAAATGTAGATAATGCAAAAAAATGCTTAAGGTACTTGAAACTGTAGTGGCAACTTCCACTGAATGATGACAAATGAGACCTTGATGTCCAACACTATTTTTCAGCACATTCAGTGCACATTTAATGCAGCTTTCCATTGCCTGACAAATGCAAATACTTGTTTTCCCTGAAAGAGGTGATTCTTGGGACTTTATTTCATTTTGAAAAAAATTGTAAGACTGTGGGCCAGTTTGTAGTGCGCTGTGGGTACAGAAAGTATTCATCCCCAGACTGCCACAAAACATCTTTAAAAATTATTTGGAAAAGAGAAAAAAAAAATGCTGCTGCTGCTGCAAAAGGGGCAGCAAGCATATTAAATGCCTAAAGAACACTTTCCCTTTTTGCAACAACTGAAAAGGTGCAGTTCTGCTCCTCACGTGAAAAACCCTGTAGTAACACCAAATTGTGGTTGCAGTCTGGGGGGAGCGAATACTTTCCACACCATCTTACTGTGATGAGGATGGAGTGTAAATACATTAAGTGTATTTTATAATCACGTTGTATGTAGTTTGCAGTAAGCGTTTTTGTACTCATTTTGAACCCCGCATGGTGACCGTATGT
The DNA here is from genome assembly GCA_018136845.1 of Heterotis niloticus. NCBI lineage: Eukaryota > Metazoa > Chordata > Actinopteri > Osteoglossiformes > Osteoglossidae > Heterotis > Heterotis niloticus. The sequence continues at coordinate 17,068,539 of CM030906.1, forward strand.
AATAACATCACCAAACCCGCCCTTTAGCGAACCTGAAAATTAGTGCCGATTGTCTCATGTGCTCAGGATTTCTGGTAGCTGTCAGTTTGCAAAACACTGTTTGATGTTGGCGGCAAAGTCTCACTGATGCCAAACAGAGTGGTTTAAACAGAACAGTTTACTCAAAGCATAATTTATCATTTTTCATAGTTTTACGTGCATAACTGCCAAGTATACAAACAATTATCCATGAGCTATACCAAGAAAACTCACAGCTTAATGAGTATGAAGCTCAAATAATAGCTTTTGGAAAAGACGACATATTGCACTTTACACCTTCAAGCACCGCTCGGCCACTTTGCTCTCGTGCTACGATTCACATTCACGCTTTTTCCTCGATGTTCACAAGGAAACGTTAGTAGGAAAAGTTGCTTAAAAAAGCTAAAAATTGCACTAATGCTCAGATAAGGAAATAGTCTACGCTTGTACAAATTATAAATGTTCAAGTACTTTGTAGCAAAATGTAAAAAAAGGATAAAGGATGGCTACTGCTCGTCCTCGTTTTCCTGGCCAGACCCTTCAGACCGATCGCCTTCCAGCCGGTCTGTGGAGAAATGGGGGGGGGGGGTCAGCATTCCCTTAACGTGTGCATGAGCTGCAGAGTGTGTGGGCTAAAGCGTAGCTCACCGGTCCTGATGTGGTTGAGCGAGGCCAGCATCCGCAGCATGAAGGAAGCCGGCACTGTGATGGTGTTCCTCGTCTCCTCCAGCATCAGCTCGTTGCGTGTGATCACCTGCAGGCAAGGAGTTGGGGAGTAACGCTAGCGTTTAACTTGCTGCTTCTACGGCCAGACAGCAGTAGGCCTGGCCCACACAACTCCACTTTGAGGAGGAGAAAGGTTGTAACTCTTTAAAATCTCTGGTGTGGATCTCACATCGCCTCCTAGTGTTGAATGTGGAGAGGAGGCACTGCAGTGTGAGCTCCGTGTCCCTGGCTGCAGGATGCTAAACAGATCAATTTGTTCTGAAAATCTAGCACAACAAATGGGCAAATAGCAGATTTAGCTTATTTATGAATCCAACGAACAAGCACTAAGTGCTTGTATGTGTCAGGTCTCAGTGAGTGTTTTACCACAGTAAAAGTAGAGTACCTCCTCAGCAAGAACGGTGTTGAATGAAGGCAGCTCTTCGAGTGGGGACCAGATCTTGATGTCATAGTCTATTCCAGAAGAGGCCAGAACTGGCATGAATAGGAGAGCAGAGCATGAGATGAACAATGCTTGCTGGCACTCAAACAGCCCCCCTACCCCCACGGTGCTGTCGTCACCCACTAGGGTCGTAGGGGTGCGGTTGAAGGCAGTTGACCACGTGGTTGTCAGCCTCTAGCAGCATCAAGTGCTCAGCTGTGCGTCGGTCCCAAATGAAGATGTGGCCGCAGTCAGAGCCACTCATCACAAAACTGTTGCCCCAGAAGCAGGACTCCTTGATCTGCAGTCAAAGAAAGGAGCAACTATGGTCACACACTATGGAACGCTGAAGGACCACAGGCACTTGAAGAAGGTAGCTGGTTCGCATCCCCCATTTCACAGGGCATGGTGGACCACATTTCCATGTCAAACAAAGCTGGGCAGCACATTCATCTGAACTGCAGGTGGTAACAAGTGACTTTGTGAACACACCATAGTCCTGGAGTTGCGGTGGCCTTTGTAGACCATCTTGACTGTTGGTCTCCTGATGTTCTGGGTCTCGCTCTCCTCCATCTCCCGCCTCTCCTTCCTCCTGCGGAACAGCTCCTGGATACGGGCGGCCGCTGAGCGCCTGTGTGGTGGTGGGGGAGGGGGGCAACACAGTAGGGTCACTTGCACAGCCCTGATGGAGGCAAAAACATCCAGCTGCCCCACCCACTGTGCAAAATCCCAACACCAATGTGTTAATTCACCCAAACCCACTGAATTGGTTAACAGGGGAATTAATTTATGGAGAATAAATCAAGCAGGTACATGTTTACTACCTTTCATTACCTGCATTCTTACCCCCTAAAAATACGCCGGTGGAACCTAACTGTAGCAAAACAAAACCGCTGGATGCCCAGCTCCTCCTGCTGCCCTGCTGGGAGCCCAAGCTGAGCAACCCAGTTAACGTCACTTCTGAGGGTGAAGTTCTCATCCTTAAAACCCCATGATGATCAGAATTGTATGCTGAGAATAAAAGGTGGTTGTGGATGCACACCGCTGGAGCTTCTCTTCATCCTGGTGGGAGCTGAGCTGCCGCCACCTGCCATTCCGACAGGCCTGGTTATATGTTATCAACAGCACATAGTACTGGAGGCCACATGGGAGCATCCAAGCCAACAAACGCATGCAGGTGCTCAGCAAACAGGAGGTTGGTGTCCTGCTGACATGCCAGCAACACCTGTCCCCCCACACACGCTTCCTCCGTGCAGGGACAAGGGGTTAGAGGGACAATGGCAGCACACAGAAGCCTTTTGTGTTACAGATGACGGAAAAGTGAAGTAAACAGGCTTTACCTGATCATTCTATCGCCTACTGCGGATCCTCTGAAATTAAATCTACAGAGAGGAACATTTTCTTTTCACTCACGGCACCAACTTGAGGGCTGCTTACACTTTTTGGATTGTGCAATTCAGTTAAACCTTCCCACCCATAAAGCACACGGGCCCTTCAGCTTCAGATGAACAAGTTTGAGGGTCTTAAACAGGTTTGCTCCACGGTGTCAATCATCGTGTTGGTCACCTGGTTCACGCCGCACTACTGCACCTCTGGCAATTTTCTTGGAGCATAAACAATTCTGTTTCAAGGTGAAAAACTGCATTAAACCCCCCAATAATGTGCGTGTTTCAACAAAGCTTCAGTCATGTGGCTCACTCAGGCAACAGCTTTAGCGGAAAATTAGGACTCGCAGTTCACTCAGAGCTCGAGGAGCTCCAAACAGCAGACCAATCCCACTGCCGGTCAACACCGAGAGTGGACAAGGGGGCCTTGACGTGCGGCGCAAGTGCTGCAGCAAGCGAGGTACCGGCTGAGGAGGTCGACCTACCTCTGTCCTTGTGTACCGCGGTATCTGGTGGAGGGAATAAGAATAGGATCATCGTCGCTGTCGTCCGAGTCCTGGTGGGTACGTGAGGTCTGTGGAGAGGGACCGCCCTCGCCACTGGGCTCACTCCTCCGGCGAGACTCGCTGGGCTCCCCTGGGGCGGATTTCTCGGCTCCCCCAGGTGTCTGGGAAGCCAGGTCACCCTGTGGAGGGGCCGTTTCAGGGGCTGACTGGGGTGCAGCATTCTCCTGAGGACTGGAGGCCTCCCCTGTAGCAACACTCTCCTCTGCTGGACCAGACATGTCCAGCTCCGGTGGCTTGGACACGGCTGGAGGACACAGAGAGGTTCAGCCCAACTTAAGCACACCATTCTCACAGAACGTTGCCTCGGCAGCCGGCTGAGCCTCACCTGGCTTTGAGCCCCCTGGCGAAGCCTCCTCTGTGCTTGGAGGACTCTGACTATCCACCTCATCTGGTCTGTGGCTGCTGCCCCTGGAGCTGGAGGCCCTGCTGCTCCTGGCCAACGAAAGCAAGATGACATCAAACTACAGAAAAGGGCTGTTAAGCCAATGCTAACAATTGCAAAAAAAAGGTGAGTTGTTAAGGTAAATCAATCCAAAAATTGACAGGTGAACACCATACTGATCAGCATACTGGTGAGAATGGAAGGTAGGCTAGATACAGGTTGGAGGAAATAGCTATGAGGTGAATGTGTGGACGGAGGGAAGCTCAATTCGCTCGGCTGCTGCTCACCACTCATCAGTGAAGTCCAGTTTAATGGTGCTGGTTGTGGTTCCCTCCGTGCTGTAGTGCAGGCTGAGGATGGGCTCCGCAGCTCCAGAGCCACTTGGTGCTGCGGCCTCGGTGCATTCTGAGACGGTGGAACGGGAGGGTGGTGGTGACACGCTGGCCAACATGTACATGGGTTCCCGAAGCAGCAGCCTGACAAAATGGCCATCTCAGTGGTGAACCAGAGAGCCACAGCTGCTGCTTCTTCCTGCAGTGTCTTTTCAAAAGGCTTTTATACACAGTTTTACTCTGTTCTACAAGTAACACTTGGCTGTTGTGTTTATACAGCCCAGTACTGACGCTCGAGTCCCTTTTCAAAACACGGAATGATAGTTTAACAGAGAAGCCAAAGTGATGAATTCTGAGAGCCCTGCGCACCGATTTTTCACGACGGCTCGGTCACCACTTGTCACACTGCAGGCTAGGACATGGAAGTGTGTGGAAGGTTAAGATAACACGAGTGTCTCATCCCAAAAACACAGAGGTCAAGGTGCGGTGACACAGACGGACAGTGCACAGTGCAGCTGCACGAGATCCTACACTCCAGTGCTAAGCTGAACATTGCACACATTACCAATTATTAATTTAATACAGCATGTAGAGAACAAGGGTGGACTTTTCCCATATGCCTGTATTCTACTGCGGAAAGGGGTGACGGATGATTTACATGCAGTTCTGAGGAATGACTGCACCTCTGGTCACGGCATAAACTTCAGTGAATCCGAGTAAAAAGGAGCAGCAGCCCCTGGGGCACAAACCTACAGCCAACTGCATTCTACGGCACACAACCTGCTCCTTTCCTGAGCTTCACAGAAACAATGCAATGGAGCAGCAGATGTGGGCGGCTTTGCAGCTCATTCATTAAATCTCTTCATTTGTTGCTTCGAGCACTGCCATAGAAGACACAGACGACCAACGCCGTTCTGGCCTCAGGCTCTACCCATCCTTCTTGCTGCCTTCTGACCCAACGGTCTCTTCTCAGCAGCTGACCGAAGAGCGGAAAATAAAGATAATCGACTTTAAGCAGAGGAAGGAGATAAAAGGCATCTAAGTGCTTTCAGTGCATAATTTCTGCTGTCCGAAGAACCATTAGGAGACGCAAGGCAATTGTGAAGCGGAGGCAAGACTGAGTAAACGTGTAGAGCAGAGTAGTTCCAAGGGTCCACAGTAGCGGGTGGGAGAGCTGACAGAAGGAAGCCTCTCTTGCAACCACATCACAACTCAAGCAGGAAAAACAAATCCTCAAATTATTTCAACTTCTCTCCAACAGCACGTTTTGGCGTCGGCAAACAAAGCGGCAAGCAGAGGGGAGATGATGACCTTCCCAACCGTTACAGTGGATCTGTGGTGGAAGGAAAACTATGTTCAGCTCAAAAGCATCATGCAGGACCAACAAACCCAAGATGAACGTTGCAAAAACATGGTCCAACATTGAGCAAAAAGTGCCTACAGGAAGCAGACTGACTAAGGAGCTGCACGTAAAGTGACATTTTACAGAAAAATCTTTACAAAAATGCTGGGCCTAACAGGCTTCACTCAGACTCAATGAACGCAGTTTGACCAGAGTTCACAAACACACCCTTTTCAAAGGTGCCTTGCTGATGACTTTGTTCGTTTCATGGTCGGCCTTCTTCCACTACGGTTTAATACAAATGCACAAAATAGAAGGAACTGTAAGAGGAGACAAAGCGGAAAAGGAGGGCTGGCAGGACTGATGTGATGCGGGGAGATGATGTGCAGACACACGCACACAGGAAGAGGAGGTGACTGCAGAGGAGGACATGGCGTGGACAAGCAGGTGGACAGGCAAGGCCCTGCAAGAAGGACCTCTGCAAGCACTGCCTTCCTAAAGAGCTTGAGATGCTCTTGTTAAGGTGTGCACCTCACATCTCAAGTCTTGGGCCACGCTCATCAGAGCCTCCTTCAGGCGAGGACAGCCTGACTGGGGGTGATCAGGGATCTGCACGTACTGGGGATACCAGCTGGGCAGCTCGTGCCCCCCCAGCTGAGGTGGCAAGCAGGGGGAGGCGGTGTCCTGGCATGTGGCACATTCAGACAATTAATTCATGCACAGTCCTCCGCTCCGGGTGGGTGGGGACCCAAAACGAGTAAAAGGACAACTGTCATGAGGCCAAATGGAGGGCACAGAGGGAAGCACAGGAAGAGGAAGACAGAGGGAGGTGACGCACCCCGCTGCTCGTCCAGGGTCATCGATCCAAGCTGTTTGTTTACCACGGCTGAGGGGGAATCTGGAACACAAATCAGACCGGGGCTAAAACAACTGGACTGTCCATTTGTTAAATGAATTTTAAAAAATAAATTAAAAATACATATTTAAATAGCTGGAAGTCTAAAGCCCACCCTCCCCAACCCGCCAAAATGCACAAAGACCCTGGGAAAAGGGAGACAGGTACAGGTGTTCACTCCCCACCCCTTCAGTGGCCATCACTTAATTTAAGAGACGCGAACCAACATCTGTGATGGACCGTATTATTGCGTCCTCAGTGTTACAGATATCTAGAAGCCTCTGGCGTGCAGGTGGATTCTGGGAGCTTCTTTATGGAGATCCCACTATAGTCAGCTGCCGCCTTTTCTCCATACTCCTCGCTCGTGGCACCCAAGTTGGGCGGAAACAAACCCACACGGGAAGCCAAGGCACCCTGCAGCTTTCATGTTTCAACAAGTTCAGTTATTTTCTGCCCAAACAGCAATCCCACTGGGACAGACCAACTTCACCAAATTTGATTCCGACACAAAAGCTTTAGGTTTGTGCTAAACAGCGGCCATTTTCAACGTGTGTACGTTCACTTCAACGATCACTCATTTTTATGCTGCGGCGAAAGACCGCGCTCTACAGCTTTATAGTTCCCTACTTGGCCGCCCACTTCCTGGCTACATTTAGCTTGTAGCACGAGGTCCACCTGGAGAGGAACAGTCATTGAGAGAAAAAAACACACACACACACACACACACACACACACACACACACACACACACACACCCGAGACCTCGTGAGGGCCAGGAAAGATCCCTCCCCATGACGGGGAAACGTGGCTAAAAGCCACACTGCAAATGGTGCTATCACCACATCTTTGCGTTCCTTCCCTCTGTAACCGACTGTGGACCATTGAGGATCTTCAGAACATCCACGCGGTCTGTTTCAGATGGAATTTCATGCCAGCTGTTCCCAACTTTAACAAGCGCAGGCCATGGCCCTGGTTAATCGCAGTTATGAGGTTAATAAGTGCAGAAGACACCACCTGTGGGTCAATCTTTGAGGGCAGTGTGGTGTAAACAGGCTACTGCAACTCTGCAACACAGCCACCAATCGGGGTGGGGGTCTCATCCCTGCTGACCAGGTTAATTCTGGGGTTCAGAGTGGAGGGGGGGGAGCCAACGCAGAAGCAGTGCTGGAGGGTGGATTGCTAAGCAGCTGGTTTAGGCTGGAGTTGGCCGGGGGGTTTGGAGACCTGTGGGGGGAGGTGCCTGGGCTGGGGAGGCCCCGGAGGAGGGGCGCTCACGGGCAGGACGGGTGGCCCTCCTCTCTTCCTGTCCGGGGGGGCCGGCCATCAGAAGCAGCCGCTGCAAACGCCTGCACACTACACTTACCGGCACCCCACGGCGCGCAGGCTCTGACGGGGCAGAAAGAAGAGGACAATGAATGGAGGATGGAAAGGAAGGGAGGGCAAGGGGCAAAGCTGAAATAATGAAAGGAAGAGAGAAATCAAAAAGGTGGAACAGGAGGAAGGTGAAGCTGCAGCACTCCTTCCCCAACGGGTGGCAGCAGGACAAGGGTGCTGTAGGAACGGCACAGGGAGGAAGAGCGGCGACACCAGGGTGGCACAGGATTCTGTTTTACCCTCCTACTGCACAAGTGAGGCTGCCTGATAACTGGGGGGGGGGGAGGTATCGTGACTCGTGGGTGACGTGCGTGTCTCCTGTCCTACCTGACTGTGTAGGCTGTGGGGGTTCCGCAGAGTGCGAGGAACTTGGGACAGGTTGACTTTTCACTTCTGCATCGGGCGATGAGAGCAGCGAGGAAGACGGTGGGCTTTCCAGGGACGAAGACGTGGAAGGGGGCGGGGCTGTGACCGTAGAGGAGGAGCCAGAAGAAGATGAGGTGGATGGGGGAACTGGTTCTGCAGGGCCCTCCGACTCCGTCTCCATTGTCCCCTCAGGCGGCTCTGCTGTGGAGGCGGCAGCAGCAGCCTCTGGTCGCACTGCCGTTCCTCGGAAAACAAAAACTCCCGTCATTCCTACTGCTGCTGTCTTCTCGCTGACGGCTTTCTGAGCCAAACAGGCTGAACCGTTTAACCTTGTGAGGTGCCATGGAAAAGTATTTGCCCCCTTTCCAATTTTCTCTACTTTTTAAATTGATGTCTTCTGGCAGTGTTGGCCCAAAATACACCTGACTGACCCCCCTTATGACTGAAGCCAGATGTCCGTTGATTGAGCCCTGGTACAGAAAATAATGAAATGAAGTTAGGACACGGGTGTCCCTAATCTAATCCTGTACTGGTGAAACTGACACACACACACACACACACACACACACACACACACACACACACACACACACACACACACACACACACACACAAAAAACCAATCCAGATTAAATTTAATATCCAAACAGAGAAAACGGGAAAGTGGACAGTTTTCACAGCACTGCATGAGGAGCAGGGCAAGGCCGCAAGGGAGAGCCACATCCTACACCGACAGCCTGCCTCCATGTGAATAGGCGGGAAGCGCTGCAGGTTGCGGGGTGCAAATTACCACGAGCTCGTGGTTGGGAGCGTCCCCGGTTGCTCTGGGCTTCACTGGCTTCCTCGAACCATCGAGACAGCATGTCCGACATCCTCTGCATCAGGGACACATTTGGGCTTTGCTCTCCTGCGGGCAGAGAAGGACCAGTGGGGACACCAGGGGAGCTGCTTAGCAAGGCTGGCGGCTGGGCTTTTAGTGCAAAGCAGATGGATGAGATTAGGCGTCAAGCAGACATTTTCCTGAAAGGATGCAGGCCAACGTACCCTGGGCAGCAGTGGTGAAGACCTTCTGAGAGAGAGGTGTGTGTGTGTGTGTGTGTGTTTTGTATGCATGTGAACTGACCTTACACACTCGGGTCCTAAAACAGTTCACATAAACACATATTTTTAATGCAGCGCTCTTCTTATTCGGCCTAATGCCATTTTTACCCTTTCTGTGCTTGTTTTACTCTGCTAAACTTTGGAAAATTCATCTTTGCACTGCTGTTAAAAACCAACAATTCAGTCCCGGTGCCACAATGGTGAACCACAGTTTAACACACAAACTAAAGTGTGCAGAAATGCATTTTTTAAAAAAATAAAAAAATAAAATTTAAAAAAAAAAAAAAAAAAAAAAAAAAAAGCCTTTCCTGCAGACCTCAGGTGTAAATAAAATAAAGGAGCTAAAGGCTAAAAGAGATTGATTATGGGATTTCCTTACCATCCCGTTCCCTCTCGCTCTCGGGCCGTGCTCTAGGGCCCGTGTCCGACCAGTCACCCCGCAGTCTCAGGCGCTTCACTGGGGGTTGGCGTAGCTGTGGGGTGGAGAAGGACAAAATACACACACACACACACACACACACACACACACACAGAGTCATTCAAATACACCATTTACACAGAGGCCATGTAATTTGTTCACAAAAAAAGTATTTTAAATTTAAATTCTGAAAACAGATACACACTTGATTGTCAGTACCACCCCATTGCCAACACTCCACGGCAAAAACAACTATGAACTTCCTATTCCGTGGAGAATTCCAAGTGTAGATGGAGGCAAATTTAATATCGCAACTGAAAGAGCAGGTTTAACTACATTCCTGTTGTTGTTGGCTGAAGCTCCCCCACAGAGACTTTCAGTGTAAAGCAACTTAAAACGATTTATACATCCCAGACAGCAGGATAACTTTTACCGTATTAATTCCGGGTCAGTCCCTGGAGCAAGGCTACTGTACTGGATCATAGGACTTCTGAATGCTAATAGAATTAAACTATAATGTACTTTACAAACTAGTTAAACAAGAACATGACTACTTATTCAAGTATTGAACCCATAAATTGCACCACAGCACCTCCAGTTGTCCAGCATTTGTGTGCTGCAGTGATCATACAAACTTCATTTCTCCACATCATAAACATCCTTGAGGGAAACATCTCCATCCAGGGCACATGCATCTAAATAAGACATTAAAATACAAGCTCCAAATGCTAAAAAATATCATGCATGGGTGTATTTTAACCCCTCCCCTTTTTTGTTAATCTCTTATTTAAAAAAAAAAAAAAAAAAAAAAAAAAGAAAGCTAATTCACTGTAACGACAATTTGAACAATGGGACTTCCTAATGGAATTGGCATTACCAAGTGATTTCTTTGAATCAGTTGAAGGAGTTAAGTGAGGAATGTGCGATCAAACAAGACAAAAAGCCAATTTGTGCAAAAGTGCACACTAAGATGCTGTTCCCATCGTGTACTACAAGCAAAACATTCTCTCTGCAATTATTTATCCCGAAGTGTTTGCTTTGTATGAAATCCTGGGCGTCGAGCGGTGCGTTAAACACGGTGATGGTGACACATGGTGGGGACTTGCTAGCGGCCTGCAGAGTCTCCTTATCGCTTCCACATTCTGATCAGAGAAGGAGGTGTAGAGACAGAGGGGCTGGGGTCACCTGACCAGCTTCTCACCGGCCTTTGGTGACCCACGTGTGGCAGACGCCCCTGAACTTCAGTCCACACTCACGGTGGTGCTGTTTAAACTCGCAAACGAGACTTTCAGCTGCTCCTAGGATGTGACGTCTCTGCATTTTACTTGGGTAACCCAGTTCTGCCGGACAGTATAAAGTGACAGATGATTCGCCGTGTGGTGGCCCAGTGCTGAACTATTTCTGTACCCGACTAGTCATCATATGAGACCAGTGCTGTTTTTGGAAAGGAATCCAACGTGGGAAGCCAAAAATTTAGGTAGAGCTGAACCCAAGAGAAGGGAAGGTATGGAACTGGTTGCCCTGTCTTGGGGGGTGGGAGACTAAAGTCTTCTCAAAAACAACCCCTTAAAAGACCAGACAAGGAATCAAAAAGGAATGAAATAACAGCAGTCATAAAGCAATGAAAGGACAAAAACTGTCTAAATAATTCTGAATGATTCTCAGGAATTCTGCTACATGGCTGAGCATCTTATATCCAATTAAAACATACAAATATGTATGTTTTAATTGGAACAGAGAAAAAATGTTGTGAAATGCATTAAAACTGCCCACGTGTACCTGCACTGTACTCCTATGCAACACTGCCGCGTACCGAATGCGCAAGGTGGATGCCGTACAAGACCGCGTGCCGTCCACCTGTCCTACCCACACACAGCTGCAACCATCTTCTCACATCTCACACAGCGGCAGATGTTCTCATGAGCAGCAAACCTCTTCCCACTGTTATGTATGCAGGCAGCACCAGGTTTTTTGCAACGCTATCATGCTGGGTTACACTGCGTTGTGACACAGGAAACAAGAGGGGCGCTTGCACAAGGTTTTTGGTACGAATTCTGTTGTGCGAGATGCATGGTAACAGGAAGATGTGCTCCGTTAACCCACTCCGTCTACCTCTGTGCTGCAACACCCACAATGACTGCTGCCGTATCACCCATAATGCCACTGACCGATGAGCGGCCATCAGCAAGTTCAGTGGAGTTACTGACAGAACAAACAGTTGCAAAAGATGACATCACTTGCAGTTGCTACATCTCGCTGTCATATGGCACAGAATACTGAATTATTAAAAGATGCAATGAACGCACTGTACAATCTGACTTTATGACCGATACAACCTACAACCCGCATGTCGGTCTCTACCCTGGTCGTAAACTGGGGTGCACCCATGCGGCGAAATTAAAACACAACCGAACAGCCCAAAAGTCACATACATCACAATCAGACGATTGAGCAAGTGCAGTCCATTTGTTTTACTTGCCATTTCTGAGTAAGCTCATTCCTGCTGTAAAGTCACTGAGCAGAACAGCCATCACATCCACTTACATTAACAGTGTGGCATGCCTCCGTGAAGCACAGCACTGACACCAAGCACAGTCTGACTCTCAATGCAGAAAGCCTGTCAGCTGCACCCACGGCAACACAAACTGTTCATGGGCAGAGCCGCATGTCACTACGGTTGGAGGCAGTACGGGGATCACGGTTGGACAACCAAGTCAGGTTTTTAGCCCAATCCCCCGGTCTGTAAGACACTGTAGTCAAAGCAGCCTGAACCTTGGGTTGGCCAAGTCACTATGGCTCAAGCAGAAACGGGTTCTGAAGTACAGTATGCACAGAAGCAAACAGAGGCTTCAAACGCCAAAAAAAAGCTGCAATGTTCAGCTGCCCTGAGGCTGAGGCAGAATTAACAACACCACTTCACAGTTTTGCTCTCACGCGGCGCTAAAACGCACCCCTAGGACATCACACAATCATAGAGTCTCGCTATGGGCTGCCATAAAGCATGAGCAACCTCATACTGGGCAACGCGTTGCTCTGGTTCCTCACCCTGGAAAGGAGGGCAAAAAGGGCAGCACTCCGACTTTGAAGAAAATTACTTTTGCCAAACACAGCTTCGACAAGCAACCCAGACAAAAAGGTTCAAGTACAGGTGGTCCTCGCCTTTCAGCGGGGTTCTGTTCCAGTTTGTGGTTATATAAACTGTAAGGATTTGCAAAAAAGAACAAGCATGAAAGCTTTGTTACATAAAAGGGCTTTGTTATTCTTTTTCATAAATTTCACATGTTGTTCATGCCAAATATAATAATAAAAACCAGTACAGTACTATGATCATATTTTCATGATCATGTTTCACCGTTATTTTCACTTTCATTTCTAAGTTTATTTTATTTTGCTTTTCCTTTTCAGTGCCACCAGAACACGTGGTTTTTCCTCATAAGAAATAACAAATGGAATCACAAATGAAAAGGTCTACAAATAAATATTGTATTTTAAAAAGTTACTGCTGCTAGACACTCAAATGTCGACTGAGACCCAAATGGCAAATATGGTGCCTTGTGGTCATGCAGCCAACTAGTGCTACCATGCAGCAGATGGAGCAGCTACAACCCCACGTCTGGATTCCAAAGTGATAAAAGGTTAATGGGGAAGGCCTTGGCTCTTGCGAGTTGCACATGACATAAGCTGAGGACTACATAGAGAAAATAATTAAATATAAACCACTGGGCTATTAAAAGTTTTGGGTTCAAATCCCCTTCCTGTTGTAGTACCTTTACTCAAGGCACCCAACCTGAATTAAAACCCTGTTGTGTAAATGAGTAAATAACTAAGTCTACACAAATGTTTATCTGACAAACTCATCAGCTAAATAAAAACAACATTTTAAGCTCAAAGGGTCTGACTCCACCCTCTCAACCTATTCCCACTGTGACCCCCCCACAGAAAAAGCTGAACTAAACTGAGCATCTTGGAAGAGTGCGGGCAGGGTTCTCACCTCCTCCCTCCTCTCCTCAGACGGCCCCTTGAGCTCGCGGGCCTGGTCATCCTTGGGGTCGAACAGGTAGATGTAGTCAGACGAGTAGCTGACCAGGATCTCCTGCCCGTCGCCGCTGTAGCACAGCGAGGTCACGCGGCACGACTTGCTGGTGAGATGTGCAGGGACGAAGCGCACGCACATACCTGTTGTCCCGCGGCTCACGTAGTTCCCTGCACGTCAGGAAGAGATGGGGTTACGGGTCCTCAAACTGCTTCCCACTTCAGAATCAACCAGCAGACTGAATTAAAACTGGACTCAAAGTCATCTGGCATGTGGGCCAAAAATCTCCAGACGGCATTTACTGAAATCTGCAGGGTGGGAGGGTAACAGTTTTGTGCTTACGCCCACCGTTTGCTCTGCAACAAGACAGGTGGACATCAAGCAAGACCAAGGCCACCAGCCCCTCTACACGTCCAGAAAACAGATCCTGTCTGGCTTGAGCCGTGGCGAGCGGAAGACCATCACGCCATAGAGCATTGACTGTCACGTGTGACTAAATCAGAGCGTAAACACCAGGGCTGTGAGGAACCAGGGCTCTGGTGACTGAAGGCAGGACCATGTGGATTTCTGCCGCCGGTCATCTGAATGTCCCCTCAGTCTGACTTCACATAACTCCACTGAACAGACTAGCATGGCAATGGGGAAGCCCACACATCACTGGTGCTGGACAGAGACAGAGCTGCTGCTTGCAGGAAAATTAACACTAAAGAAAGGTTCGGCAGAAAATAAGCCTCACAGGCAATTTTAACCATTGTAAAGAACGCTAGAAAGACCCAAATCTTAAATATGAAAAATATTTCATGTAGATTTGATGTGATCTTGATACACAGATATTAAACAGATGTGCAGCTACAGAAACGTGGACACATGGACCATCTCCACGGGAGTGACCCGCACATATGTCATCCATGTGCTGGTAAACGGAATTGCCTCTGTGTGTCATCTTAAGCACGTGCAGTGAAGTTGTGGTCACCTGTGGCTCGGGTTCCCAGCATTCTCCTGTCGTAGATGCGTACGGAGCTGTCAGAGCACCCGACGGCCAGGTAATAGGGAATCAGCGGGGAGATGGAGATTGAGGTTGCAGCTCGCCGACAGTTTATGAGAATGTCCTGGTAGGCGACAGCAGAGAGGAGTGTAAAGGACTGGGGGATCAGATGCAACCCAGAGATGGTGGGACAGACGCACAGCTCAGGAATCCAGACACAGAAGCCCCTTTACTCCTTATCACAAATTCCCCACCGCTCCCAGTATTTAAATTGGCCACTTTGCACAAATATCAGTTACTGGAGATATCACATGCACTCCCTTGGAGGCTTCCTGTCCCGAACTCAGCCTCCCTAAAAAGGTTAAAAATGGAGCACACCAGAGCACTACCCAAACAAGTAAGGAAAGATTTCCTAAAAAAATAAAGAAGATGCAGGAAGCATGCATTAGGAGAGCTGTCAATACACCAGAGGCGACTTTTGAGCTTCTGCCCTTCCGCTTCCATGGATGGGCATGCAGCTCAGCGCATCTGATCTCAGACGTGAAATGAGAAAAGCGGCCCTGCGCACCAGGTCAATAATGCTCAGGATGCTCACCGGAGCAGCTTGACACAAGAATAAATGAGGTTTTCCTTGTATTTCCTCCACTTCTCAGTAGAAACCCAACGTTCAATCTGTCCTAGTATCGCCAACCTAAAATCTCTACATTAAATATTCCTTGAAGATTTTAATGGTGCAGATAAAATTTCAATAGAGAATATTTATGGAGGCTGGGGAACACTAAAGTGTTTGCTTGCAAAAATGCGGCTGCTTTTGCTCTTGTATGCACAGCTCATCTCACTACAGGCTTAAGCATGTTCTCCTTCACTTCACAGATAGCGGTAAGAGGTCTGTAACAAAGCACAACCCTGGCTTCAGTGCTGTGAAGTAGCATTGGCCCCCTCCTTGAATTCCCCTATTACTATGCATTTATCACACTGTATGGTGTTAGATCTTTGTCTAATATTACATTTTGTCTGAAGGGAAGCCAAGTAAACACATAACACAGTTTTTAAATCATTACTTCACTTGTTTAAGGAACAAAATTATACCAAAACATCAGCCATGCGAAAAGCCATAAACACTGAAAGCCCATAGGCTCTTGGGTTTTTTTTTTTATATATATATATATATATATATATATATATAAAAAGCTCCAGTGTTGTGGAATGAGATCCCACTTTCCTTCAGAGCTGCTAAATCCCTTCCACCAGTCAAGGGTCTTAAGAGATACCTGTTTCTAACCCAGCTTTATGCCAATCTACAAAAAATTGGATCCCACTATCTTCCACAATTATCTTTGCATTTAATTTCACATTTAGTTCTATACACAGCTATTTCTCTGACATGAGCATTTCTAAAGCTATTTGCCTGCTGTCAAATGCAAATTTGACTGCTAAATGAATAAATGTAAATATCCGTGGTTACACATCTTTTTGCACTGCAACTAGTGTGGTGCTATGCTCTGTTAAGCGCCGAGTAGAGGAGCAACACCAACTTTACTGATGACTATTTATGATCCATAGAGACACAAGCAGGGGGCTCTGTCCAAAAATGAACAAACAAACCCACACAAATGACACGCTGACATGCAGACTAAGCTTAGGGACAGCAAGGTAAAAGGCGGTTACTCAAGTCCTCCCAGAAGGCCCAGTCCCGCTTCTTACATCTTTACACTCTTCTTTTGTGCAGCTGGTTTTCATGCGGACATCAAACCACCGGACAGTTCCATCTTCGCCACATGACAGGAAGGTGTAGGGGTCATTGGGGACCGTCATAATCTGCCAACAGAGGAAGAGACCATAGCAGAAGGCCGGCTAAACTCCTGCAAGAGATCACCTGTTAAACTTAGCTGTTGTACCACTCCCACCTCGTAAGCTGTGCCATAATGACAGGTGAACTGGCACTGCCGGTTGACTTCGGCACTCTTCTCCGTGTTGGTGTAGAAGATGATGCCATCTCCAGAGCAGGACACAATTTGCTGATCATTTGTATGGGGCAAAAACTTGGCGCTGAAGATGTTGGCCCGGTGCCCCGAGCGAATGGTAGCCTTGACCTGTGCGATGTTAATGCAAGGTCACATAACAAAGCACCTCCTCTTTCACAGCTCACCAACATGAATTAGTACAGTTGCTTTTATAGACAACACAAACATCTTAAAATGCCCCTATCATTTACAGTTATTTATTTATTTTTATTATTTTTTTTATCTCTGCCATACATAGAATCCAGGCCAAAGCGTGGATGAGACAGCAGACACCTTTGTCCACAGTACAATATAGTGTTAGGAAAGCTATCTTTTACAGCAATGTCCCCATTGATACTGCAGAGTATTTTCCACTACAACAATTCAGAGCGAGAACCTTCATTAAAGCATTACATCAGGAATCGGAATTTGAACCTGCAGAATACAAGGAAACAACCCTACCTACTAAGCTTCCTGCTGCCCCTGCAAATAGCACAAATAAACTGGCATTATGAAACAAAACTACATTTTAGCAAGTGCTCTGCCCCCCTGCCCCAAGGACAGCTCAGCAGTGTGTAGTGGATCGTCATCATCATCATCATCTCCAAAGGTTTACTGGTCAAGACTGACAAATTCTTTCTTTCGCAACTTCACGTCTTACCTTCCTGTTGTACGGATTGGTTATGACCAAGTTGGTGTCGTCGGATCCTGAAAGGATGTACTCTCCCGTGTCATTCCAGCATATCGTGTTCACCTGCAACCAGGCAAAACAAAACAAAGCACATTCCGTCAGTTCGATAAAATGAGCTGGAAGAGCCCCCCTAGCTCAGTTGCTGGGACTGGACAGCCCCATTCTGGCTTGATTCAGTTTGACCGCCCAGTGGGGACCCTGCCCTGAGGCTTCCACCTCTACACACTATGATTTATAACCATACTGGTACTACAGGCAGCAAAATTGGACATGGGTTCAATCCCCAGCTTAGTCTGTGTGAAGTTCACATCCTCCCTGTGTAGCATGAACATCACCTAGGTGCTCTGGTTTGCCCCCACATCCCAAAGATGAGTTTCAGGCAAACTGATGACTCTAAATTGCTCTTAGTGTGCATGTGAGCAAAACTGTGCTTGTGTGTGACTGCATATGATGTGATGTTGTCCTATCTGGCATACCCTGCCTCGCACTGTATACCATGGTAGGCTGAGGATCACGGAGACGCTGCACTGGGACAAATGGTGCATGGCAACAAGGGCATGTTAGAAAATCAACAGCCAAAACAGAGCGCACATGGCCACAAAGAGCCAGCAGGCTCGATCAACAGGTCAAGTTCCTTACCTGAGCGAGACCGTTTTTCCTAAAAGCTACAATGTGCAGATATCTGCTTTTACATCCTCTAATGTCAAGTGACAAATCATCCCTCCAAGTTTCAAAACCTATCAATATTTTATTAACCAAGCTGGAGCTCAAAGCCACAGATTACCTGCCTGCAGCAGACAGAGCAGCTGGCTTCTGAAAGCGATTCAGGGCCTTTGGGACCGTCCCCTTGTGACATTTCCCCACTTAAATCAGAACTAAGGTGAAGCTCTACCCTCTGCTTCCCTGACACAATCATCTGTTGTCACATCTGGACCTCCAGTATTTCCTGGGTGGACACCTCATCTGCCTCATCTCAGTCTTGAGCCAAACACATATATAAAACATAGGGTCCAGTACCAAACTTTGCTCCAGCCACCTAGGATGAATGTACCCTGTTCATGCATATCTTACATCTGTGAGTGTGGCTGAGTAACTGCGAAGCTGTGCAGAAGAGCAAAGCAGAGCCAAACACAAATCTCCAGTGGTGGAAACACTGCCCAAAGCTGTAATGGATGCTCACTTCACCATGAGTAATGATTTTGGTGTTCCAAATCTTCAGGTTTCAGTCAAGCCCACAAATCTAGGAGGACAGATGACTGAAAAAATCTACCGTCCTTCATGCCCCCAACGGTACCTGGTTGCATTTGTGTGTGTGGAGGTACACAAGACAAGGAGTCCGGTAACTAAACCTTCCCTTGAGATAGAACAAGGACATCATGGTTCTTTGGCCCTTGAAGGTCAAAACTCTGGGACCTAAATATGAAAATGCAATACCTGTGAGCAAAACCCAAGAATGTCGATTTGCTGCAGAGGGGAATCTTCACCATGTGGGTGGCAAGACCACTCACTGTGCACAGATGGCTGGCACTCAACCCATTTGCTCAACTCTTTCCTCCAAACATCAAGCACTTCACACTTTCACCCCATTCACTCAAATTTGATGTAAGAACAAAAAAGCTCCACAAAGAACTCAATCCACCACGGACATAGGGCTGACAGCAGCTGCTATTCCAATTGTTTATTTTTATACTTTTAAAATCAGTCCCCTAGAAAGGTGCTTTTACACATGAAACAAATCATTCCTCTACAGACAGAAAAACCATCTCATGAGAGCAAAACCCAGTGGATGACATGGCACGCAGAACCAACGCTGGCACACAGGAACCAAGCGTATATTAGAGGTTACACTTCCAAGTGTGTGTAACTCAATGGCTGCATGAAACCTACAGCACAGCTTTTCTTTATCCCTCACCCACCATTTGTGCAGTTGTTTCATGACAAAGACATGAGTAGAGATAGCTGCTGTGTAGCAGAAGGTGCAACTGTGGCTCTACTAGAGTGTGACAGACAGTTTTGGATGAAAGGGGATGGTTTGGGAAATGAACCTCAGCAAGTGTCCGTATTTCCACCACTGACAGATAGGCAGTCTTGAGATAAGGACACACACACACACACACACACACACACACACACACACCTCTAACCTCTACAGATTCTGGTGTGGAGTCTTAGTCCTCTTACTATAATTGCAAAAATTTGTTCATTAGCCAAAACCTTTGGCTGTAACCTTATACAAAGCACACTTTTCGTCACTGGTTATAATGGATAAAATGTGGATCATATGAACATTAAATAATATTTATCATTACATCATATCATCCGAAAGTCAAGGACCTGAAGAATGTAACTCAGTAGATGTCTGTAGAAACACTGTATGGAAAATAAATAATGATGGCAACAACTGTTCACCTTCCTGTTGCACAATTTTTTGGAGAACAAGCGAGCAAAGCAACAGAGAACGATGGATTTCCTATTGTGGAAACAAGTGTCCCCCTTTGTTCCCCATTCTGGTACTCACACAGCCGTCGTGAACATTGAGGGTGGCTTCCAGTTTGAGCCTCTGCACAAACTCTCTTCTTCCTGCAACCAAATGGACACCAGAATTACTTTCAAAGTCAGTTTTCATTTCCAGCAATCCAGGTACAGCAGATAACCATCCCTTTAGTCATATTAAAATATGAGAATAAAAATATCAAAGAAGCTAATGCAGAAGTATAAAAGCAATTAAAAGAAGCAGCATCATGACCTCTGCAACACACAAAAAGCATTCATTAGATTAAAATCATATTTATATATTTGCCTCCTCAACACAGAACTCCCAGAAAAGCAGACCTGACCTTTTTATCATAGACAGACACAAAAAGAAGGCAACACAGTAGCGAGAAGATAAAGTAATAAACCTCACCAGGGGTTCGAGGCCTCCCACTGGGGAGCACTGGCCTTCATTTCTGGTTATTATTACTCATCATCAGGCTGCTTAGCGAACAAATTGTGGCAAAGCACCGTAAAGGCACCCATTTGAGGAGTTGGCTTGCTCACTGGAGCAGTTCGGGTGATTTAGTGAGACATAGGACTGCCACAGCCAGGCCCTTCCCAGCCAGTGACTTTCACCTTAAGACCCTCATCCATGAGGTTACCTGCTGTAAACCACCTCCAGCTGGAAACTGCACACCGTCTTTCCCAAGAGGCCACAAATGATCACACATTCTCTCCCACGAGTCCTAGACTGCTCAGCAAGCCTCCCTCCAGCATGCAATAAGACACTGCATACAGCATTAATAAATCTGACAGAGACACAATAAGCCCACAGCAGCCAGGCAGCTGGTCGCAACAGAAAGGACGTTGCGGCTTCTAATAAAAACAGTACGGTATGTGGGGTCCAAGCCCGGTCAAAATTAAACTGTCTCATTCAATTAAGAGCAGCGGGAGGAATTAAAGCTGCCCGTCACAGGGAAAGAGCACTTTACAGCCTGCTTCAGCTCCCTTCTCACCAAAGTTTCATTGCTGTTATGCCAAACACAAATGGAGGATCCAAAAGAAGACCCCAACCCGCAAAAAAGTAAATAAATATAAAACACATTAATACTTATATCCAGCACAGATAAGCACAATGTGGCCACAAAGAGCATTTCCGGAAAGACTTGGATGTCACAGATGAGCGAGAGGAGCAATAGCCGCAGTAACCATGAGGGCCCCGTCCCAGTCTTCCACAGAATCTCTCCATCGCAGCAGGATTGTCATCGCGGGGCTAGCGACCCCCTATTGAGTGCCAACCCCCCCCAGTCAGATACAGACAGGGCAAACACACACAAGGCCAAGCGCTCAAACACCCCCTGTGCAGTGTGACTGTGAAAAGGTCCACTGACCACCGTCACTCCCGTCTCTGTTCATTATCACAACAGACGGCTGCAGTTAATCGCAGTGACATCAAATTTCTGTAAAAATGCAGCCAGCAAACACTTCACGCTAAGTGCATCTAAAATTAAAAGTCTCTCAGTACCAGGAAGCAGAACCCCAATCGCGAACCTCTAAACAGTTTTACTTTAATGGAAATAATGATCTCAATTCACAAATCAACAATTTTAAACTTTTTATATTGTTGCAGAATAATCACGTACCCTGAATTCAAAAATGAAATCCAATGTGTTTTTTTCTTTAATAAATTTACTTATATAAAAATGATAAAACTTAACATTAAAAAGTTACTAAAAATAGCATACTTTATCTGTAAATGCTGAAGGCATACAGGTGCCATTTATTCATTAAAAATGCAAAAGATAAATATAATATGGTGATCAAAATACTTTTATGTTAAATACATTTTAAACTTGTGATTACAGGCTAGCAAACACTTTATGATTGACATGTTTTTAAAACCCTTTCTAGAAGCCTCTGGTGTGAAACTGGATTCTGGAGGCTTCTTTACAGACATTCAGCTACAGCCTGCCAGCATCTCTGATGACCACCTTCCTGTGCTTCTTTCCTCCAGAAACACCCCGGCATCTCCCTGTTCCTCACTCACAGCAGCCAAGTTGGTATCAAATCTGTATATAAATTTAAAAATGTATCTAAAGTGACTTGCCGACTTCTCATAAAAAGCCTGCAATTTTAAGATGACAATTTTAAGATGACAAGATGTTTCACTTGAAATGCAAACAACTGGCATATAACCCGAGCTTTTCACATTCACTTGTTTTTCTGTATTTTGTCCCCACTGTAAACTTTTCAGGACATAAAAAAAGGATGCAGAGGAGCTAATCGGATGTTATTCGGACAACAAAAAGAAGCTTCTTTTTTTTTTTCTTTTTTTTTTCCTAACAAAGGAACTGGCCTGGGGCTTCATCCTTTCCCCACAGCAGAAATGTGAGGAGCTTATGCTCCTCCTTGTTGAGGACATATTTATAACCTTTGTTGGGGTTTACATGTTCCAAACATTGCTGCTTTTCTATATTTAGATTTTTGGGTGGTCTCACTGGAGTCCTTCCCCTGCATCCATAGTTTGAACAGATAATGACGCCAAACTAAACACAGCCAACGCCAATGAGCTGGTCAAGGCACCTGACATCTTATAGGCTCAACAGCTCCGTGTGTGTGTGAGAGAGAACCACACATCTACTGACAGCTGTCATTCACCAGGATGGCCTCATGAGGACATTAGCAGATTTGTGCCAGGAGACTAAACAAAATTTCACACAAGGTTATTGGGCCAGGGGCAGTAAGAAGAGACATGCATTTTCCCTATTGAAAACAGAACAGCACCCAAGTACAGAACCTGCTCGATGCTGGGTTCTGCCTACAGGACAAATGGCAGACAACAGCACCTTCACCCGCACCACCCTTCACAATATGTAGACCAGAGCACTCAGGCCACATCACCAATCTGACTGCTGATTTCTCCAATCCTGGACCCTTGGACTTATAAATATAATAAACCCAAATAAAAATTTCTGCACTGCCTCTATGCTAATGGTGGGGGATGGGTTCCAAAAATACCCCTGACCCCCTCAAGTGAGCCTTTTAAAAATAGAGATGGTCTGATACACAACAGCCTGACATTTACTCGACTCAGGTTATAAGTTTGCACACAGTAGCTGGAGAGCGTAAGAACTGGATGTTCCCCTTTCCTTGACACACACACACACACACACACACACACACACACAGGAAATAAATGCTTGCAGCTGAGTACATGCGCAGGCATGGCATCTCCTGGGGCAACTGAAGGCACCATTTCCCATGCTTTGCATGTGAACACACACACACACACACACACACACACACACACACACACACACACACACACACACCTCGCTGAAACTCCTCCATACATGATACTGATGGGAACATGGCTGTAATCACATCTGGATGGTGTAGTGCATATTTATCATCATTACTGCAAATCTTCCTCATTTGAAAGGACAATGAGTGGTTTTGGGTGTGATGCCTAGGAAAACAGTCACTGGACTTTTTGGTGACAATTTCCTGATATTTTCCAGAAGACAAAATGATGCATTTGAGGTTCTACGTGGCACAAAACCAAATTGCTCCTGCCTCTGCAAGACAGACGGATGTCAACCTTCCTGGAAGATTCCTCACTATGACTCCACTTCCCTCCTCAACCACATTAAAATCGTGAGGAGGATCAAGTATGCCCAGCCTCTTGTAGAAACGTTCGCACAAAGCCGTTTCCAGACAGGCAGAGTGGCAGCACCTGAATAAGCAAAATATTTTCACAACTCTGCAAACAATCAGATGCTTAATTATGTTATAATATTCCAACATGAGCCAGACTGCCATTTCGCGCAGTTATATTTACTTCGAGGGGCACTGATCAATGTCAGCGCACATGAAAGGAATTTATGACAAAAGGCTGAGATTGAAAAGCATTTTTGGCCCCTTACCAGCTTATCCTTCAATCCCAGGCCAACTGTATTAGACCGAGAGGAAAAATCCTGACAGCAATGACATTTTACAGGGGAAACCGGCGTAACATCTCGGTCACCGAGTGACTGTGAACCACAGAGACCATGGCAGCTTCGAGGCAACGTCCATTAATCGCTCGCTGTCCGACGTGCAAGATGCCTATGGCTCAGCTCCTCAATCCTATGGGTAGCCCACTTTCTTCCCACACTGGACCTGGACCGCTGAAAGGCAGAAAATCTCTGGACTTAAAAAGCACGGGCTGCTTTTGGTTGTACCGGCAATGAGCCACACAGACACCGGACTTGAAAGCAGGAGGTCAGAGCTAACCTGGTTCAAAATGCTTCATAGCCCCTTTGTTCGCCACACAGCCCTTTCGAAGATGAATGCCATTTGAAAAACAAATACATACGCTGACCAAAAGGGACAGTCAAGAGACAATATCTAAAGTGTCAGTAAAGGTTATAACTCTCCTAGACCTCCTCCATCTTTGTCAAACTTTGCTAACCATGAGTCAGTGAAAAACAAGACCTTCATGGGTTTACAATCCGAGTTCAGGTCAATGATGAACAAATTGTTTTGCTGTATAATTTGTACAATTTTTGGTGACAGATTTTAACCGGAAAAAGATTGAAGTACAAGAGGTAACAGTCGGGCCGTATGCTGACTTTCCTGTCTGGAGGGAGAAATAAATCAGTTAATTGTAATTCCAAGTTGAAGGTACTTAAAAACACAGCCTGCTCTCTTGTGTATTCCTTTAACCTTTGTTCAGGAACCAATTCAAAGTAGCAAAGTGAAGGAAACTACAGAGGCTTAGGGGCTCAAGGTACAGATCCATTCCACTGTTACCATGCATGCCATCTGATATCTGTGAAGTCCAACTGGGGCTGAGATTCTGATCAATTATTAAGTCCTCAGCAGAGATCAACAAGGCTTCTCCCAAGAGTGGTCACAGCACAGAGCCACACGTGTGCCATGACACCACAGGGCCATCCCTGGTGTCCAACAGACACTCCAAGGCCAAACTAACACGGCTGAGCCCTGAGCAGATGTCTCTCAAGCGGCATCTCCTGAGTGTGGCTCCAGGAGCAAATTATCAGCTTGATGGAATACGAGGCAGCAAATGTATGCGTACAGATTTAAGGTGGAGCACAGAGACAGCCCAGGTGTGCCGTCCACATCCCTGCAGTCAAAAGTTTAGACAAAAAAAAAAATATATATATATATATATATATATAGTTTTATTCTCCAGTAGCCAGTTACTGCTGCATTATATGTCCCAAGAAACTGCAGTACCGCAGTAACTTTGACACAAATCCACATTCTTCTCATTCTGCTTTAGACATTATTAGATCAAGAATTTTCTGCTGACAAATTGTTTTTTGCTTTGTGCTTAGGAGTATTTTAATAACAAAAATTCACTGAATCAATAATGTTACCAAGATTATCTAACAGGTCATTTATTGGATAGAGCGTCAGCAAAACAAATAACGGTGCTGGTAGACAATTTGTTAAAGTGACAAAAAGATTAGCGGAACTGACACTCAAACTGGCCCCAGCAAAGTGACCCCCAAGAGTGGACCCTTCAAGCTTCTGTCCCCTCTAACAATAACCAAACATTTGCAAAGAGCATCATCTGACTTCACAGTATTCACAAGTCTAAGGCAAACAGAAATAGTAAAAGATAAACCATGATATTCATACAATTTCAGTTAAACTGCTAAATGGCATTGCAATACACAAATGTAATGAGAAATTACATTTCAAGAAAAATGTTATTTATAACCATTAATTGGGCAGAGCGTTCAGTTTCAAAATCCAACAATACCCATGTTTTGTTCCCAGAAACATTTAAGCAATTAATATTTATTATTCTGTTAACCCTTTTGTTCAACACACCTTATAATGCTAGATTTACACGTTTATTTTAACTATTAATTCCGGGTAATCACCCTGCTCAAAGGTCCTGCAGCAACAGGGGGTTTCAAACCAACAACTTTCAGAACAGACAACGGTCCTCTTTGCTATAATAGTTGCCGCCCCAGGTGAGTGTGGTTAAAAATCAAGATTAAACTTCTCTGCAATATTTAAAAGGTAAACCTACGCTCTTCCATGTAGTGGCTGCATCCATACTGGACCAGCAAGTTCTTCATGTGCAAGGGGCCCACTTTTTAAAGAAAGGGTTCAGGGTTTTAACAAAGAGAAGCTAAAAGGCGTGATGGTGCCGGGTGCCGTTCCCAAGACGCAAGCTGTCAATCCCAATGAACGTCTGTTGGCCACAATCCTGACCGTGGTCACATGCGCTTCTGCCACTTGGTCCACAAAGGTTTACTCTGGTAGGAGGTAAACAGGACGAGAACATGACTAGCGTTTGCACTCTGGAGCACAGAAACGCTGGACAGAAATGCCCACAGCGTGAGCCCCAGGGCTGCCAGAGCCCTTTCTCCATGCCCCTGTCCAGCCTCAGGTGCTACAATGGCAGGCTGTCATGATGGTGGGCCAAGGTGAGGAGCTACGGGGCTACAATGGTGGTTGAACCGCCAGTTCTGTGTTGATCACATCCATACGCCAAGCCTCCGTTTTCGCCCACATTTACCCCGTTTACTGCATTACACGCTACACGTTACAATGGCTTGGGCTCCAACTTCAGCAAGCCGCTTCGTATGACACTACTTGTGGACCATGGCTGCTCTCCAGCAGCACTGAACACAAGCGAACGCATTAAAACCGTAGCATCGACAAACGTCCACGCGGCGAGGGAGACGCGCCGGCCGGGGAAGCGGCTTTGACGGCCGTCCTACGGAACGTCGCTCGGCGCTTCCAGCAGGACTCGGTCGAATCTCATAAGCAGCTCACGAGTCGCTAGCAGACATTTTAAACAACAACAACAACAATAATAATAATAATAATAATAAAGAAAACAACGTTGAACATAGCACGTAACAGCACATACGGTGAATACAAACAGCAGCCGCCGGAGGAATCTATTTCACTGAGCACGTGTGCCCCGCCGGGGCTGCAGGTTCGACCGCTCTTACCCAGATAGTTAATCCGGACCAAGTTGGGCTCGTGGAAACCGATCGAGCGCTTCCTCACATCCCAGATGAGGTTACCGCAGCCGGACATGGTGCTCAGACAAGCTGTTTTTTAAAAATAACATTGAAAGAACTTTGGGTGCGACGCCGCGGGATTTCCTTCCCCTCGAATTCCACAGCCGTGCGAGTTAAACCGCCCCGTGTCCAAGCCCGCGTCCGCCTCACAGGCTCGGCGCTCCTCACTGTCCTTTCGGCTATTTACTTCACTTCTGAGCCCTGTCCAGCGAAATCTCGCAGCCAATGAACGGCGAGCTCGAAGTATCGTGAGATCCGGATCCCTGCACGAAATTCTGAAACAGTTGGCGAACGCAGGAGCTCAGCACGCCGGTGTTTGTAGTGTCTTTAGAGCTGAAGGGCTGCACAAATCGTGCGCAAATTAAAATTCATGCTTTTTCCAGTAATATAGCTTTACATATGGGTACTTAACCCGCACCGAGCCCTAAGAGTACATAAATCTATAATTTCGTACGAGTTGTTATATGGATAAAACACAAATTTTATCTGACAGAAGGGAGTTCATCAACACTAGCAGCTGTGTAGGAAAGGAACATTTAATAGAGACAACAACAGCAAAATACTATGAAAACAGATTTTGCCACAACCTTAAAACCCTGGTCAGGACACTAGCGGTAGCAGCTCTAGTATGTTTGTAGAGCTGTAAAGAATGGACTCCCAAATCCCTTGATATAATGGGTGTTAGGGAGAATCAACCTTCCCCTAGGAGGATGGGTGAGATGATAAACTTGATCCATCCAACTGGCTACAACCCAAAAAAGACATATTTTCCTTCCCATGGCAACAGTCTCCAGGTCCTCTTGAGATCCCAAAGAATTTCAGGCTGCATGGTGGTGCAGCGGGTAGCCCTGGCACCACACAGCATGTGGACACTGCATTTGGATGTGAGGCTGAACTTAGCTCCGAATGTTTAGAGTTTGTGTGTTTTCCAACTGTTCTTGTAGGCTTTCCTCCAGATGTTCTGATTCAAAAACATGTTTTAGGTGAATTGTGGAAGGCAAGCTGCCTGATTATACTTTATTGCTGTTGTCTACATGGGAGATTACAGCAAGTTAGTGCATCTAGCCACCTTGACCAAAGCTTTTAGCAAAACACTATGCAGTAATTTTTGCATGTCACTTTGGAAACATGTGTCCGGTTAAAAATATATCTAAATTTAATGCTCCAGTCTCCACCCACAGTTTAAAGACATTTTGTCAGTTGATTTGGAGAATCTAAATTGCTCTTAGAGTGTGTGGATAAGTAAGTGTGTTGCAGTACATTGCTCTGCTGTATAAATAGATGAATAACTGTAGGTAGTTTAGTATTTCTGGCACTGTAAACTGCATGGAGCAAACGTGTCAGCTAAATACTGGCTAACTTATTATAGGTTGCTTTGGAGAAAAGCATCTGAATCAATGAATAAACCTCCTGTGGGAGGCAGCAGGGGCCATTATAGAGGCTGTATATAGGCTGTCTAGAGCTGCCTCATCTCTACATGCCACCCAAAAAACATTGCACTCATCTACCTGACCCTCAGGTAGCTTCACATAGTCTTTGGGGGCTGAACCTGGCCAAGCTACATGGGTCACCATTCCACTAGGCATGTGATGGTGAACATCACTACAAGGCCTACCTCTGGGGGTAGGTTTGAGAACCTCTGTGCAAAGTGCTTTTATAACTAAGATTCTGGTAATTTGAAGTTCAGAGGAAGTCTGTTAACTGCTCTGCTTTTTGGCTGACCCCTTACCTTTAATGAATTTGCCAATGGGGATGACAAGAAGCAGTGTTAAAGTTTAAGTACTAATATTTATTCTCAGCTTCATTAGAGTGTGAGCTGGTAGACAGTATTACCCTGGTAGGGATGGGGCCGAACTGTGGACAGCTCTCTGTTGCCCACCTCTGCCAAACCAAATGGGCTTAATGAGGACCAGCTGCTGACACATAGAACCACATCCAGGAAGGTTGTAAGCAGCTGGCTGAAAGACTGGAGGAGGCGGTGCTGGGGGAAACCTGGTTTTGGAGTCTATTAGGGTTGTTGACAAAGGTTGCTGGAAGCTTGTGGATCAGAGATGTCTAAGGAGAATGGTGAGAGTCATGCGAGCAGTCAGACCAGCTGCAGCCAGGTAGGTCACATCCACATTCAACACCAGTGAACAGAATGTCATATCAGAACACACTAGGAGTGGGACTTTGTCTCAAATGGGCTACAATAGGTGAAGACCAGGTCAGGTCAGGTGCCAATACTATCAGCAAAGAACAAGAAAATGGATCTCCGGTGGGCAGGGGAGCATCAAAATTGGACCACTGAGGAGAAGAAAAATGTTGCCTGGTCAGATGAATCCACGTTCCTTTTGCATTATGCTGAGAGAAGGACCAGAATTTGGCACAAGCAGCACGAGTCCTTGGAGCCATCACCCTGTTTGCTGTCAGCAGTAAAGGCCGGCGGTGGCAGTGTGATGGTGTGGAGAATGTGTTCCTGGCACACATTAACCACCTCAAGCCAACTGAAGAACATTTGAATGGCGCAAAGTATCTAAACATTACTCCTGATCACATTCAAGGATATACCACGCAGGTGGACACGTCCAGCATGATAACACCACGTCACAAGACACCTATCATCACCAACTGGTTCTAGAAACAAGATGGTGAGTTTTCTTTGCTTCGGTGACCTGCACAGTCCCTGGATCCCAACCCTATCAAGCATCTTTGGGATGAGGTGGAAAAGGAAGTTTGTAGCAAGACTCTCCAGTCATCCAGTTTGCAGCAGTCATTTCTGCAGGGTACAGCATCTCTGCACAAGACATCCAACATCTTTAAGAATCCACATACAGGCAAAATTCATGTTGTTCTGAAGGCCAAAGGAGATAGATATACCTAATAAACTGCCAATTTAGTCTATAGTGTAATTTAAAAGTGTAAGCAGCACTTCACAGCTCCCAGGCTGTTTGGCGGTGGGTTTGGATTCAGGTCAGAGTAGAGTTTTCATGCTCTCCCTGTATTTGCATGAGTTTCCTCCCAGAGTCCAAAGGCATGTGTTTCGCATTCACTGCCATTCTAAGTAGTTCATAATGTAATAATAAATTACTTTTTTCCTTATAATATTTAGTATCATCCTTGGTGATATTTTGACAAAATTGGGACGGGTGTTTGAAATTGAAATTTTCATGCTTAAGAAACAAGTGAATAAAATAGTTTCATTATCTGTTTTTGCATATTAGGTCAATTTTCAGGACTGAATTATGACTTTCTTTTCTCTGGACCCGAATAAAATGCCAAACTGAAGAAAAATTGTTAGAAAAGTAAGATGCCAATTGTTACCCCCAGACACTATGACTCGCCATACCTTGTGGTGGCGCTGTTCAGCTCGGTTCGAAGGCGTCTGTCATTCGCGGCAATTTTTTTGCCAATAACAAAATGAACAACGAGCTGTCATAAGGGAGAATTTGGAATGCCCTCGTTTTTTAAACATATGCACACTATTTTAATTATGATTTATACATATACGCTTGGTGTGTTATGCTCGTGAAAAAAAACCGCGACGCGTGTGAAAATGAACATCTTTGAGACGGAGGTGTCGCAGCGATGCAGAGGAAAGACAGGAGAATGGGAGCTGTGATTGGCCGAACTAACTGTTAGTGCGGTGCGATTGGCTGCACTGCCAGGACTCGGCTTCTGATTGGCTGCCTGGCTCGCTCCGCGAGGTGCGGGCAGCATCCTGCAGCGACCGCGCGGTGCTTTTGTTTGCGCGCGGCAGCCAGCGGAGAGAGACAGCAGCGACGGGACACGCGCGCACGAGCACCTGTGCGCAGTTTGTTCTGCAAGTGTGGCGTGGAGCCCGCGCCCATTGGCCAGTAACGGAGCACAGTGCCAGGGCAGAGTTAAGATTGCAATTTTTCTGTAAGGGAATTCAATAATTAAGAGACATGGCTTCGGTGGGGCTGAGAGCAGCATACCACAGGACCTTGGACAGGATCGAGCACATGCTGCCGCCTAAACTGAGACCTTTTTACAACCACCCAGCAGGTAATAAAACCGAGCTGCATGTGGCGAGCTATGGCTAGACGTTCCAGTTATACCACAGTAACCGAGTTACCGTGGTAGGCTGTGGGATGTGCGATGCATGGTGGTCGAGTCAGGTGACAGCCGAAACCAGGCTTTGTTTTGCAGTTAAATGCGCCTCTTTTCCCGTGCGTGGCCAACTGTCACGAGCGCAGAAAACGAACGCTTTTTCGCTCTTCCCTTATTTATGCCATCATCCTTTTCGCACGACGGGGTCGTTTTTACTTCGTCCGGATGGGGGAAAAAGCCGAATTAACAGCAGTCGGAGGTTTCTGGCATCGTAAGATGTGAGCGCCGTAAGTGTGTCACAGTTACACTGAAGCGCGTTCTGCAACTACACGAGTATCGCAGCTCAAATTTCCATGACGCGGTTTCTTAAAGTTAAAATTGTTTATCGTTTGATTTATGAAACGCCATTTCCGCGTTCAACGTGAAGATCCTTGTACGTTCATTGTGATAGCCCCGCTGTCGTGAAAATGAAGCGTTTGCTCGTGCGAAATTCAGCTTTCATCCACATCCGAATGACTCCTTTTACGGATCGTCAGTGAAGATTTGTGTACAAAACAGCCAGTCCTGAGCTCCATGATTTATTTTTTTTGGTCACATTCAGATGTTCGGGAGTGAAGGCAAAGTCGAATGAGGACACCTCGCACATGACTGAGGGGGCGTGTCTAGGACACTCCCTTCGCGCTGATTGGCTGACTGGGTGACGCACAGCGACGCAGAGCTATTAGCATTTACTTATTTAAATACAGATGCAATTCGGGAAAGTATATTCTTCTATAGAAACCTGTCTGTTAATATTGTACAATTTCAAATTAACCATTATCACCTGCAGAGTTAACCATCTGCACTCAAGAAACTGAAAGTAAAGGAAACTTACCAAAAAAATACTGCTATTTGTGTTATTCCTGGATAAACTCTGGACCACCACGTCAAAGACCAGGATAAAGCCTTTAATGGCAAAGGATAGATGGACTACGTTTTGGTTGTTAAGTATATGTGGGTTCAGTATTGTTAAAAATTAATTAAAATCTTAGCTTTTGTTGCAGAGCAGACATTGTTATCCAGTACTTTATATTTCCATAAATTCCAAATATAAAGGTAGTGCAGAGGCGGCACTACCGTGAATTTATCTTTATGACAGGTCTGTTATCAGCTTTACTGGCTGCATCACCTAATTACTCTGATTCTCCTGATGGTTTATTCACTCCCCATTCTTTTGCCTCTTGGTTATGGAATAACCGCTGGACTTTAGAGATGAATCTATTTATAGTTTGGCTCGAATCCTGGAATCGCACCTGAGTGCGACTGTATTCTGGACAATGGATTCCGGCCTCAGCGTGGCAGACAAATGAACTATAAACTTAGCAGGTAAAAGTATTTTTAACTGGAGTCATTCTGCCGTAATTTTGTACTTGTTGTGGACTTTTGTCATCTTAGTAATTCTTCAACTTTTGCCGAGCAAAGGTGGATAATGCTGTTGGTTTCTTTGTCCACAGGTCCAAGGACAGTGTTTTTCTGGGCTCCGGTATGTAAGTGGGTAAGGATCTTCAGATTGCTCTTTCAGAATTTGAGCTTAGAGCTCCAGTAAAGTTTAGGTGAAGAAGCGAGACAGTCCCCTGTTAAGGGCTGAGGGGTTTTGGCTGCTCATTAACACGTTTTTGTCCTTCTCCGCCTCTCTCTAGGGCCTGGTGATGGCAGGAATGGCGGACATGACACGGCCTGCGGAGAAGCTCAGTACCTCCCAGTCCACAGTCCTGACGGCCACAGGTACGGGGCCCAACCAAGCCCCGATCTTGCACTGGGACTCCTAACCCTTAGTTTCAGAACACAAGCTCAAATCAGTTGGAAGCTGAGTTTAGCTCCAGCTTCAAACATGATAAATTCCTGTGGTCTTGCTGTGTGGAAGGTCAACACCACTAAGCCCAAAATGCTCAGACCCTCTTCCTGTTCTGATCCACAGACAGGCAGCTCTTATTTATTTGTGAACATCTTAATTTTCAACTCTCTTTCGTGTCCACACTAACATTTCTAAACTTGTACACACAAGCGTGAGAACACCTGGGCAGTACCTGTACAGGACAAACTGGACAGAAGAGTGACAGTGAAGCAACCCCCCCAGTTTCCTTCATTGCTGGCAACTGCTGCAGGAGAGCCAGAAAGATGGCACCTCATGTTCATGGTTTAGCGGCCAATTCCCAGAGTGTCGGGCCTGGTTTAGCACAACATGTCTCCTGTGTTAGAAATGTAACCATTTGCATTCAGGTTGGTGAATTTTACAATTTAAGTCATATGACAGTGCTGACGTTGGACATTTTAATGTTTGTCTTTGCTGTTGGGCAACAGTGTGTATCTGACGTGGACACTCCAACTGGATAGTCCTCCAGCCTTCACCTTTCCTCCAGAATCACTTCACTATAAAGTATTTTAATATATGTTTAGCAAGTTAACCTTTGACACCACACATGCTCAGTTCAGTTCTGTTGATTCTTATAGTGTTGGAGAAACAAAAGAAAGATATACAGAGTAAGGTAAAGGTTAGCCATACATTTAATAAGGACTAAATTAACTAGTAAAGTTATGTGGAGTTATATGCAGTACTGGGGACATAACTTGGTTCATCAGGCCTCGTCAAGAGTTTTACACCAAAAGACGAGATGCAGATGCAGCGTGTAGGGTTCAACCTTAGTTATGTACATATTCCAAGGCAAAGAGATGAGTCTTTAGCTTGGATTTAAAGGGTGAGGCAGAAGGGTCGTTCCTGAAGACATCTGCAGACTGTTCCATATTTTGGCTACTCTATAGTTAAAGTGACATATCTGTATCCTGTTCAACCTTGTGGCCATTCTTATTTTAGAAACTGCAATTAAAGGTAGCAAATATGTCCTTTTGCATCGGTGTCGCATGTGTGAAGCCCATGCAGGTCCCAGTGACGCACACTCCAAACATGCAGTCCCCTTGTCCTTTGATCGCTTTAAGCCCTTGTTTGCTTTGGAGCTCACTTGAGCTAATCTTGATGTGTCACCATTCCGACTGCCAGAGATGAGCCAAGTATACTCATGGTTTCCATTGTGTATTTTTATTTTACTCAACTCATTTGAAGTGATTTATACCTTCACCTTGCATTTGTTCATAGGTACCTAAACAGGGCTGCCTGATTGTTAAACCAGCTACCTTCAGGGTTGGGTCTGGCGTTAGAGGGTTATGGTCTCACAGGTAAAGGTTAGAGTTAGAGTTGTGGTTGGGGTTACATGGTTAGTGATCTGGAGTTCTGCCCTGCATTTTGGTTTCAACATTTAATTCACCCTTGTGACATGAGTTCTGTGCCTTATTTTGGGGGGGGTAGGTCTGGTTTGCATTGTTTTCTGTGGCCATTGGGTGAGGATGCACACACATTTCTCACGACTGTTCTTGTGTCTTCTAGGCTTTATTTGGTCACGGTACTCCTTGGTGATCATACCCAAGAATTGGTTCCTTTTTGCAGTCAACTTCTTTGTGGGCATGGCTGGCACCTCGCAGCTCTACAGAATCTGGAGGTAAGTTTCCCCTGGTCACTGGTGTCCAAATTCTCTGCTGCAAGTAGTTGAACCAAGGCAGTCATTGAGGGAGTAGCACTGTGTGTATTTCCAAGTGTCACTTTGGGGATGAGTCCCTTAAACTGGGATGAAACTGCTTTCTCATTGTCGGGTTGCGGAAGCCTGGGGCCTGTGTGACGCTGGACCCTGCACTGGCTGCCACTCCTTTACACAGCGAGACAATGTGTATTGTACTGTAGCAGTTAAGGATAAAGGCTCAAAATCCTAAAGGTTTTCTGTTCAAATCCCCATTCTGCTATTGCTGCTCTGCCTTTTGTAACACCTGTGTGAGGATTATATGTGAAAAAGAAAGTACACCCTCTTTCAATTCTAAGATTTACGTGTCAGGACATAATAAAAAATCATCTGGTCCTTAGCAGGTCTTAAAATTCAGTAAATACAACCTCAGATGAACAACAGCACATGACATATTACACCATGCCATTATTTATTTATTTAACAAGAACTAAGCCAAAATGCAGAAGCACTGTGTGAAAAATAAAGTACACCCTTACTGCTTCTATAGGAATGAAGAGGGTAAGTAGCAGCCTGGTGCTGCTAATCAAATGCATTCGATTAACTGATCATCAGCAAGTGTGAGCACCTCTATAAAAGTAGAACTTTTGGCAGTTTGCTGATCTGGAGCATTCAGGTGTGTGTTAACACAATGCCAAGGAGGAAGGACATCAACGCTGATCTTAGAGAAGCAATTGTTGCTGCCCATCAATCTCGGAAGAGTTATAAGGGCATTTCCAAATAATTTGAAGTCCATCATTCTACAATGAGAAAGATTATTCACAAGTGGAAAACATTCAAGACAGTTGCCAGTCATCCCAGGAGTGTACATCGCAGCAAATTCACCCCAAGGTCAGACCATGCAATGCTCAGAGTAATTGCAATAAACCCAAGAGCTACATCTCAGACTATACAGGCCTCAGTTAGCATGTTAAATGTTAAAGTTCATGACATTACAATTAGAAAAAGATTGAACAAGCGTGGCTTGTTTGGAAGGGTTGCCAGGAGAAAGCCTCTTCTCTCTAAAAAAGAACATGGCAGCATGGCTTAGGTTTGCATAGTTGCATCTGAACAAACCACAAGACTTCTGGAACAATTTCCTTTGGACAGACGAGACCAAAGTGGAGATGCTTGGCCATAATGCACAGCACCACGTTTGGCGAAAACCAAACACAGCATATCAGCACAAACGCCTCATACCGACTGTCAAGCATGGTGGAGAAGGGCTGATGATTTGCGCTTGTTTTGCATCCACAGGACCTGTGCACCCTGCAGTCATTGAGTTGACCATGAACTCCTCTGTATACCAAAGTATTCTAGAGTCAAATGTGAGGCCATCTGTCTGACGGTTAAAGCTTGGCTGAAATTGAGTCATGCACCAGGACAATGATCCCAAGGACACCAGAAAATCTACAACAGAATGGCTGAAAAAGAAAAGAATCGAGGTGTTGCAATGGCCCAGTCAAAGTCCAGACCTCAACCCGAGTGAAATGCTGTGGTGGGACCATAAGAGACCTGTGCATGAATGAATGCCCGAAAACTTCAATGAACTGAAACAACATTGTAAATAAGAGTGGGCCAGAATTCCTACACAATGATGCGAGAGACAGATACAGTAATACAGAAAACGATTACTTCAAGTTATTGCTGCTAAAGGTGGTTCTACAAGCTATTGAATCATGGGGTGTACTGAGTTTTTCACACATGGCTTCTCCATTTTGACTTCATTTTTGTTAAATAAATAATGACACGGTGGAATCTGTTGTGTTGTTTTACACCTGAGGTTAGATTTAAATAATTTTAGAACCTGGTAAGGCCCAGATGATTGTTTTTTTTATTTTTTAATGTCCTGATACATAAAACCATAGAACTGAAAGAGGGTGTACTTTCTTTTTCACATGACTGTATAAGGCAGAAGATGTTTAGTTTTCTAATTTTTTTTTATTTTACAGCAAGGTTTTCTAGAACTTTTTCCTATTAAGCAGTAACAAAATCACCCCTGTTTACAGAGGGTAAAGAAATGGCAAAATGTCATGGTGTGAAGTATAAATCACTGCTTTTCTGCCCACGCTGTGATGGTCAGTGAAGGATGGAGTTTTGGCTGATGGTTTGTTGTGGAAATAAGCAGCTGATTCCACAGAAAGGCGTGTGTCTCGTGAGCCGCTGTGCTGTGCTTGAGCCCTCTGCTGGAGTGTGTTTTGTAAACAGCAGGTGACATTGTCCTTGGCAGGAGCAAAAGTCTTTTCTTTGGCTCTCACCTCCTTTTTAAAACAAAAGTTATCACCCCTCACTGTTGGCCTTAGTTAAGGTCTTGATATCATAAGAGAGATTTGTGTGTAAGTCCGTGAAGAGGAAATCGGTTGTCCACAGTTCAACTGCTTTGTAGCCATTCTGCAGCAAATGTGTGCAGAAACATTTAACTTTTAGCGGTGGTGTCACAGTAAGGAGGGGTGCTGTTGTGTTTGATAGTTGTGCATGCGGTGCTGTGACAGTTTCATATCATATTTTGCTCATGTGTGAAAATGTGATTCTTGCAGCTGTCATCAGGGTGACATAGTGGTCAGAGGTGCTACCTTTGTCCCAGGAGGTTGCAGGTTCTGATCTGAACATGGTACTTACCTTATGTGCCAGTAAAATTTACCCAGCTGGATCAATGGGAAAACAATTTTACGGATGTGCTGACTAAAAGAATAAATGTGATGAATAAATATGATTGACACAAGGCCCTTTTTTTTCCACAGGTATAACCAGGGACTAAAGAGAAAGCAGCAGGCAGCAGAGCTAACACCTCCTCCTGCAGCAGTTTGAAAGGACGTCCTCCAGTGGTCAGACACGTAGCCCAGCATATTCCATTGACCCCATGAGTTCTATTCTCAAATGAAGCAGGAACAATAGGGTTTTATATGGCGATCATATATCTTATCAGAGTGACCAGTGCATAGTACACCAGTACGGTAGTCACCTCTCTCTGTGTGAAAATAAATTTTAACATTTTTATTCCTCAGAGTGTGTTTTGTATTATATTGTGTTTTGAATTAATTAAAAAGCTAACTTTGGCACTTGTCATAAAATCATGGGAACAGTTTTCCATGGAAGAGACTGTTGTTTCTGCATAAGGAATGTCTCCCATAATTATGATTTCATCACCTATAATTATAATAAATCATACAGCATTCAGTTGGGTTTTGTTATTCTGAGGTTTCTTCACACATAAAACCTTACACATGGAACCAGTTGCTTTCAGATCACTTCTTTTCGGTGCGTAAGTAGTCCTTCACTTGTGATAGGTTATCCGTACACATTGATCAAAAGTATGCTTAGCTTTCAGTTTGCTGAAGGCACCAAAGCTGTTGATAAATTCACATTACGATAAAGAAAAGTGCTGAGTGATATTGAGCTCAGGCAGAAATACTTTTGACATTTTTTTCAGGATGGTGCCCTCCAACTGCCACTGTCCCAAACTCGTACTGGATTCAGCCTCATAGGTGTGGTGGGTGGTGCCCAGGTTCCATTTGCGTTACTATTTCTGAAGTTGCGGGCGTGTTTTTCTGGGGCCGACGGGATTGCTTAGCCAGCAGCTGTCGAGTTGGCTGCATCGCTGTGATCTGTGGCTGGGGACATGCGGGACCACAGTTATAATTAGCCACCATGATAGCACGAGCCATAGTCCGACCTCAACATCTTCAGTATTTTCTAACATGTTCCCATGTTCAATATGCTTGATGCTATTTTATATATCTGGGATGCAGGGACTTGAACCAACAAACCCTTACAAGGGTTCAGGCCTTTAATTGGGGTACCGTTTGCTGTCCTGTTTTATGCCTTCTCGTTGGCATGTTAATGCCGTCAAAGAGGACAAATGACCACCAGGTTATAAGAACTGTTCCACGTGTGTCAGCGCAGGGCTGTATGATGCTGGCAGAGCCTCCGGACCACTAGATGGCGCAATGTCTCCACCAGAATGAAGACAAAGTACACATGTTAGGCCACATGACTGTGTGTCGTCACGATTTTCCTCAGGTTCGCAGTTATTTGTTGTAGTCTGTATTCCATCTACATCCACAATCCATGTTATCTGAGCCGTAGAAGATTGTTAGATTTTATTTTTATAATATTTTGCTGCAATATAGTTGGTTAAAATATGTTTCAATAAAAAGATATAAGCTTTTATGGTGACCTTTTATGAATTTGTATTGTTTATCAGTTTTTATCTTGTACTTTTCTGGCTACACACAACCAGCCCGCCTCATATGTGTGTGATGGAACAGGAGATCCTTTCAAAATGGAGAACGTTCCTCTGGTGTTGTATGGGAGGTCGGATGAGCAACAGGAGCGCCCTCTTGTGATGAATGTGTGCAGCAGGCCACCAATGTGTCACCAAGACACGTGTGTCACCTGGCCATTGGGACATTAGTGCTGATGGGAGAAAGCTAGGCAGCTCCGGCAATTTTTCAGAATCCACGAAAGGAGAGAGAACGAACTTGTCGTCATCAGCATCGGCATTTCTTTCCATTTCTTTCCAAAAGGTCTGAATAGGGGTCAGAAGTAATCTGAATATCTGATGTTAAATAATTACCGTAATGTCTCTTGCCGTCTCAGTGTCTTTAACTGCTTGGCCGAGTCAGGGCCCTGGTGGACTACGGCTATGCTGGAAACACACTAGAGTGCTGGGCTAGGCTAGGCGAGACGTGGCACACCCTCCGCAGGACTCCAGTCCATCACAGGAACTACTGTAACAAATTTGAAATTAAATACTGTTTCATGGAAGACACACACGTGCAAGCAAAGGGAGAAATATTTAGCTTTCAAAAATTAACTGATCACATTTCCTGAAATAAATGCACAATTAATGTATGCATGTAAGAAGAGCTGGTATTGTGCTCGCCTGAGCTGGGCTTGTGGGAGAGACCCAGCGTAGTGATGAATCCAGAGGGGCACCACAGTGACAGTCTGCCTGTTGCCCCCTCCAGTGGACATAAAACAGATCCTTGTGCGACTCAGCACCCAGTGAGAGTTTATTGTGTCCCTCTGGCTGGGGGAGCAGTGCGTCGGGTGGCGCTGATGCTTTGCTGGTACCCAGACAGGCGGAACCTCCGGCAGCTGTTGCTGTGGCGACAGGCATGACTCATCACGAGGCAGCCGGCGCCACTGTCACCTCTCACTGGTGTCCCCTCTCTTACATGTCGACACCAGGAGGCGCCAGGGGAACGATAAGTGGTGAGAACCCTACAGAAGCACACACATACACACACGCGCGCACACATGCACGTAATGATGCTGGATCAATGAGCATTGGTGTGGCAAGGTGGGCTAAAAATAGCCTGTGTTTTCAGTGCTGTGTGACGTCACAGCCACCATGCGAACCCGACAGCATCTTTCCTGTGCCTCTACATTAAGCACAGGTAGGTGTGGGGTCCAAAAAGGATCGCCGTTCTGGTCCTGTGAGGCCTTAGAGGAACGGTGCCCTGGGATTCCCCTACCATACACCTGTCTGCAGGTGACGCACATCACGTAAGGAGGAAGGTGCTGATGTATCCGAGCACCTCACACTCCCCTGCGGGGCAGAATATTTAACATTACGATATAAGAAATAAACACTTAATAAATTGATATTTAAAAGAAAATGCTTAACTTATTTTACTATTTCAAATTTTCTTTTGTTATGAGAGGCATGGTGGTGCCAAATGGTCTGCCACACCCCCTCTTCAGCAGCTGAAATGTTCATTTTCTGCAGATCCACACCAGTGTGGTGTTATATTGTATCACACATCTTGCCTTGCAGGGGCGCTCTCTTTATACCAGATTAAGAAGGAGAAGCGTCTTCAATAAGAAGCTCGGAGGGAAGGGGTGGGGGCAGTACTGTTGCCAAGGAGAAACACAACACTGTTGTGTCCTTCCCAGAGGGCCTGCTAACCCCTTTATCAGGGATCTCTCAGGCTTCCTGGACATTCTTGTGTAAATAAGAGGCGAAAGTCACCTTTGAAGACGGTGGTAAGAAAGCAGTGGCTGTGCTCAGCAGTGCAGATAGCAGTGCTTCCCAAGGCTGTCAGTGTGTGCACAATGGGCAGCCAGAGAAACAAATAAAAACATGGTAAAAAAGCAGAAAGCTTCCTAGAGCAGGGTCTCTTTTAACTGCGAAACTCTGAGTCAGTACTCTGTGTGTATGTGTGTGTGTGTGTGTGTGTGTGTGTGTGTGTGTGTGTGTGTGTGTGAGGTCCTCATAGTGCCATCGGCTGCTGTTCCATTCACACCCGTTGCTGCTGCCAGAATCCCAGCCCCCACGTTAGCTCTCACCCCCCCAAGCCCTTGCTCCATTGAAATGCCACCATAAGAGGGAACCTGCATTAATGGTGTCTTTGTTTGCTCGAGCAGCTGATCACTGGCCTCTTCCCACAAAGCCTTGGAGAGAAAGGTCCTTTCTTTCCCCGAAAGCCGTGTTGCAGGGGCTGTTACGTGCAGCCGTGGTTCAGCCCGTCCTGTATCGGCAAGCTGAAACTCCTCCTCCGTTATGTGTGGCCAGCCCGTGACCTTGTGAGAACGTTCTGGAAGACGAAATGATGGCGGCTGCAGACATTAAAATTGTGTTTCCTGTTGAGTTTAATACAGTTAAACAAACCCCTAACCCTAACCATGGGGACAGCAGGTGGCAGAGTGAATAGAGCCACCACCTGTGGACTCAAAGAATCCAGGTCTGAATGTCACCTTCCACTGTAGTACCCTTGAGTGAGGTGCTTACCCTGAATTACCCCAGTAAAAATGTGCCTGATAGCTAAATCACTGGAAGTCACATTGGAGAACCATGTGAGATAAATAGATGTAACTCATACCAGTGCGGAGGTTTACTACTCACCTGGGGAGTGGCAATGTTCTCTGTGCTGTACAAATCTGGCAAGGAAGAGTCCAGATGGCCCTCAGACGCCTGTTTAATGTCCATCTAATAAAGGTGCTCATGCATACATGGGGGAGAATTATTTCAATGCTAGAAACAGTGCATATACATACAGAACATGAATGTAGCATATATAATTTTATATAATTATGACAACATGTAAATGTACATTATTTGCACACCGAACACCAAGTTCCACCCAGCTGCCACTTTGTTAGCTACACCTGCTAAATACAGGGTGGGAGCCTCTTTGGCCTTCAAAAGAGCATATTCATTCAGATGACATCATGTCCCACCTCTTCTCAAAGATGCTCTATTGGGTTGACAGGTTATAACTGTGAAGGCCTTGTGTTGGTGGAACCATCTCGACATGACATAGTGACATTATCCTACTAGAAAACCTAATGTGTACGCACAAATGCTCCCCAGCATTACTCTACCATCACCAGTTTGCACAAGCCTCATCTACCTAATAAAATGGCCAGTGAGTGTATAGGCAGAAGAGCTCCTTCAGTTTTCCAATAAGCTGTGTTTGAAAGTTAGAATTTATCTATCAGTTTTAGTGGCAAAATCTGGAGGTTCTTGACAGCCCTGCCACCTTAGGGTCTGTCACCTGCCCTGGCCAGTGCACATCTAAATCTAAATCACATTTCTGCGGGCTGCATCGGGGATTGACCAGTGGGGTGGAAACTCACACCCACCCGACCAAGGATGTGAACCTGTCGTGAAGCCTTGAATTGCAGGATGGGGTGATTTGCTGTAGATGCTGAGAAAAAAACCCTCAGCTGGGGGAGGTACAAAGTGCAGCTCTGGAGCTCAGCCACGCAACTGACATGAGCAAAGGAGATTATGATTATGATTATAATCTGAAGTATTTCCCAGGAAAGGGGGGGGCCGGGGGTGACGTCCCGTGAGGTCATTAAGATTGAAGTGATTAACCTTGACGTGTCATTCATTCCGGGAAAAATGTAAAAAGAAGGAGACTTGACAGTAGTGCTTTATTAGATGCATCTGAAAAATAGGGAACTGGGCTACAGCAAATTAAAAATGATTTATTGGGCTTCGTGTCTATGCTGGTAAGTGTGTTCTTTTTCTCAAAGTGGGACAGCAGGTGGCGTATTGGTTAGAGGCATCAACTTGCGATCGCCCTTGCAGCTTCAAATCTGCCCCAACTGAACTCCATACTGACCTTGAACCTTTACAGTGAGTACAGCCTGCTGTGTACCAGCTACCTTGGTCAAAGACATCAGCTACTGCATGTAATAATAATAATAATAATAATAATAATAATAATAATAATAATAATAATAATAATAATAATAATAATAATGGAGTTAGATGTTTGAATGTTGAACTGAGCTGCTGCCATGAGCCAGGGGCAGAACCAGAAGCCCAGACCTGCCTCCATTTTGCACCTTGAAGCATCACCTCACTTGTGGACATCATGACTGCTTCTGTCAGTCACTGCATATCACTGTCAGCCATTGGTTTCATTGTCTCTGTGCAATGAATACCTTCGAACCGCTGCTTTTGTTACGCCGATAATGCAGGTTTAATAAGCTGATTTGTTAAGTTTGAATGTTTTATACGCATTTTCTTTAAATCAGCTCCAAAGTTAAAACGGTAAATAATAGCTCAGGACGTCCTGTTCCTCTGAAAAAGTGTGTTTGCTATATAAACACGTACGAAGCGGGAGTCTTGGCGCGTCTCTGTTTATTTGTTAGTCTCTGTGTACAGTGGACCGCTCCTGTGTGCAGTGACCGCGGGGAAGGGAACCACAGGCCTGCTTAGTATGCGGCCTGCAGTCACCGACCGCGCACAGTGAAGCATGAATGTGCTATTTATGAGCCTTGGCGTTTGGATGCGTGCGTGCATGTGTGCTGAACCCGGGACGACACACGTACTCCACCCTGCCGTGCCACCTCTAGCCTCAGAGCTCATCGCTAGCTGTTTGTGACTTCATTTCCCCTACTAATTCGCTTTATTGGGCTCCTAATAAGAAGAGCGGCCATCGCAGCCTCCCCCCCACTCTCTATGCCCCGATGTGTGATTATCTGTCCATTAAAAATAAAAAGAAAAATTATACTCGTCCATCAGCCGACAGTTCCAAACCAGAACATGACGATAAATGAAAGCACTTTTAAACCATGGATGAAAAATACATTAATGTGAAACTTGCACTGCATAGTTTTGCGCATTTGTGCCGCTTGATGTTTTTGAGAGCAGAAATGCGTCACGAGTAGCGATAACCGGTGGCGCCACTGCCTCCTGCGACTGCGTCCATGGAACGCTTACCGCGGTAATTGTTAAATCAAAGGTCTCAGGATGAGAAGGGTGAGAATAATGTGTGAGGGGGATGAAAAGGGCTGCAGTGTGCCTGGAGGTTTCAGATAGCAGGACTTCAGGCCTTCGATGGCCCTGAACCATCATCGCGCTGCGCTTAACATGAAGCCCCTGTGCTCAGGCCGTGTTTAATCAGTGTAAAACCCCACCCCCTGGTGCCGAGTGCAGGGAAGCCGGTGAGAGACGCGGTACAAAGCGGTCAAAAGGGGTGAGCACGACGGCCACATCATTGACCACTGTCATTCGTGCGGTGCCACCCTGGATGAACATCAGCGGCGCATGGAAAAGTCTTTTATTTTCTTCTTCAACTTAAATATCTGGAACGACTTACATATTAGGGCCTATTAATTAATAGCGCCTTTTTAATAAGCAAATGCCTGGATTAGTGCTACTTCCTGTTTAACACATTCATCTCTAATTGTTTGACTTTTCTAGAAAATACACTGCTTTCACGCAGCTTTGCTTCTGCACATACCTTCTTGCCCTTATTTCTCCCAGCATCCTTTGAGTCACCAGTTAATGCTCACCCGCCTTGTTGCCCTACAGCTATTCAGTGGGTCTCCTTCAGTCCACATTTAGTTTTGGGGGGAGGAAC
Source organism: Heterotis niloticus (assembly GCA_018136845.1). Taxonomy (NCBI): domain Eukaryota; kingdom Metazoa; phylum Chordata; class Actinopteri; order Osteoglossiformes; family Osteoglossidae; genus Heterotis; species Heterotis niloticus. The sequence goes on from CM030906.1 coordinate 17,112,571, forward strand.
ATGCAGAAAAGTAAAGTTTACCTTTGCTTTCACTATTATACAGCACTGTGTTCTTGTCCAGTAAGCCCATCTCCAGCCTCCGGTCTTTATTTGTACATGTTGGTTTCGAAGCAGTGTTGACAGAGGTCCAGCGCAGGCCTTAAACCGAGCAGCAGAGTAGAGTGCAATGTGAGGTCCATTAGGGCAGCCTGACAGGTCCTGGAGCTGCTCACAGACCCATGGAGAGACAGCAGAGCATTCGCTTCTCCATTACGCTCATTGCTGCCCTGCAGCAGCTCCTCACACTCCACTGCATCCTCTCATGAGAGGGAGAGATGCTCTTCAGGAACCCAGAATCACACACTCTGTGTGTGTGTGTGTGTATGTGTGTGTGTGTGTGTGTGTGTGTGTGTGTGTGTGTGTGTGTGTGTGTGTGTGTGTGTGTGTGTGTGTAGGGGGGGGGGGTGACTGTAGCTGGGCACCAGGGTAGAGAAACCAGGCAGGAAATGACTATCAGATGCTTTTACAACACATAAGACAGAGTAAACAAATTCAGCTTTTTCAGACAATTCAAAGTCCTTGGTTCTCACAGTTCTCACCTGAACTTATTTGCACCCCTCAAAAACTTGCTATCTACTTGTGTCTAAAACAAAGGCCATCCATCAACGATCTTCCCTTTCCTCCCACCACCGCCATGTGAGAGACATCTCAGTGTCCTCCTGAAAGTCCAGCCAAAATGTCGCTGCCTTATGAGCACCTGTGGATTTCTTTATGTCTTACAAATGGGCCATTTTGGGCAAACCCACAGACCCTGGCAGGAAAACTTCAAGCTTGGGCCGCTTCCTAATTTTTCTGATGGGCTGTTTCCATAGACACCCATTGTTCGTGGTCTTATCTGTTTCAGAATTAAATGCGGCCGTATTTACCTAAATAAATTTTTCACAGGCAGAGCAGGAATACATCTGGGAGCCGTTTATAAACGTCTCAAGCATCCGTGATACAAGCCAGGAATTTGTGTTGCCAGTGTAATAAGATTAGGCTGCGTTCTGAATGCAGCACATTTACTTCACTTGAAGAGGGATTTGAGCAACACCTCCTTGTTCCCCATTCACTATTTCAGGAAAGGCAAAGTACCCTGTTTTACTTCCATTTTCTTCAGGCTGATCTTCAGATTTTCGTGGCTAAGTTCAGCTTCCTTTTTCAGTGACAGATTTATTCCTCAAGACATCTCCCACTCCTGTAGTAACTGCCCATTGACGGCCTGCATCCCATTCCTGAATGTTAATGGAAATCCAAAAGCAGGGAAAGTAATTTTGACTCTGATATCTGTTTGTCCCCTGTATTCCAACTGCGGTGAGTAAACTTAACAAATCTGGGAAAAAGGTTGAGTGAAAATGGCCAACAGAGAACTGTGGGTGTTCAGGCCAGGAGGACCACTTGAGAAGGTCCCTCACCTTTGATGTAGTTCAGCTGATGCTTTTCTCTAAAAAAAACATACACCCACCTGATGTCTACAGCCCAGCTCAGGGTCAGTGCTGTGGTGAAGCGGTGCGGCAGCAGGAGGGGGGATTCAAACCTGGGTTCTTTCAGTAGAAATCAGCAACTTTTCCGTTTGGTCACCTGCTGTCCATCACAGAGACACAAGCGTTTGAAAGTTTTCGTGCCTTAGCTGTGCAGGTACTTGAGAGCATAGTCAGGGTAACTCCACCCAGTACAGCATTTATGGACAAATTCACATCCTTTCTATGCTATGAGGACACACGAAGCAAAGAATAATCTCACTTTTTGACATTCTTCATGTGCCCAAAGCATTACCAGTAGGGGGTGCTGCTTTGCTGGGTGTTCACACAGGGCCCAGCAGCACCTCCTCACTGCTACATACCACCAGTTGTGAACCTTGCAGTGCCAAGGCCTCTGCTAAGCTTCTACGAAGGGATCACATCAATTTATCTCAAATCCCCAACTGCCAACCATCCATTGGGCAGGGGTGGGGAGTGGTGGATGGATGTTTCCAGAGCAGATCCAGAACTTTCCGCCACTGCACATCTCCACAGTTGCCTCCTCGGGAGCAGGTGTTTCCTCACTGAAGTCTGGAAGTTCCATGAATGGGGCTGTGTCTCCCCACAATAGCTCATTCTGCTCACCTGGACACAAAACACCGGTCAGTCGGACCACAAGTGCATATATTTCCCATGATGATCAGCCAGGTGCTAAAAGCTTGCGGAAAAGACTCAAGGTTCAGTTTTTAGCAAAACTTTGGCATTTATTTTTTTGTTAAACAACATCCTAATTTCTGTCTTTTATGAAGCTGTCGACCGCAGGCCGATCACTTGATACTGGGCAAAGAAATGCATCGAATGCTATGGTTGTTCCGGAAACTCCCTCCGTAAATATGCGTATCACTGAAGTGTTTGTTTTTCTTCTGCTTTAAAAATTAATATTTCATCTACATGACATTTCAAAGGAATTCTGGAATGTCTGAACACCCGACTGCAACCTATTGATTAGATCTGCACTTGGGAATACTTGGGAATTGCTGGACCTTCTTTGTTTTCCATCCTCAGATGCACTTGCAATTCCTCACTGTGCTGCTTCTGTCTTCGTGCTGCTGTGTAGCCTGAAGACATCCCAGAGAGCCTCTTTGACCACCACTCGGACTGCAGCCATAAAATAAAAGTATTAACCCACAAGAAGAGCATGGCGTTGTGGGAAACGGCTGCTCCTGAAGGGACTTGTCTGACATAGGCAGACGGTCAGCTGAAAAGCTTACAGTTGCCAGATATATACTCAATTACGTAAGTTACTACAAAAACAGGGTATTACTGAAAATTTACCTGTTTGTGCCAGAAGATGAGCAACAGTAACCTACCTGCTGGTTAGCTGCGCAGGTATTGGCTGGCACGAGCCTGCTGGGAAATCTGGCAAACATCCTGCACCATGGTGTCACATTTAACAGAAGGATTTTACGTGTCCTCAGCTAACCAGCTGGTCAGGATTCATTTGCGCAGATTCAGTTTGGTCCGGTTTATTTTTACTTTTCTCAATTGGGTGGCACAGGGTGCTGAGCCGAAGTCCAGATAAGAAGCAGTGGGAAGAGAACACATTACCCATTGTCAGCTGTTTGGATAATCCAAATGACAGCTGAAGAGAGGAAAACAAGAAACTGCCAACTGTGGTAAAGGAGAGAAAATCCTCTTCTGGGGGTCCAGGTGCCAGTAGCTGTTCCACCCCTCCTGTATGGAATTCTCAAGACATTAAGGGCCACGGATGACGGCCACAACGATTGGCACCAAAGCCGACAGGAAGGTCTGTACTCAGACAGGTGAGGCCCCGTTGATATCGAGGCTCAGGGTGGAACTGCAGAACCGCACGTAGAAGAGTGAGAGAGGGGGGGCCTGGGCTATCCCGGGACACAACGCACCCCTGAGACACCCTGGAGGACACAGAAGGACAAAGGCTGTGCATTCGAGAGGAATCCAAACAATGTGAGTCGGGGAGCCCTGACAGCACACATCGTGTGAACCTGCAGTAGGACATATGGTTATAACCCCAAGCAACGCAGGCTGTGGCACTAAAATCCCAAGCAGATGCAGCCCGCACGTCCATAGCCCTTATTTCCCAGTGCGTCTGTGTGCTTGCTGTGGCATCACTGTCCGAGATGCACTGACCTCTGCTTTTAGCAGACAACAAGGCTGTCCCATGTGGCAGGAACAGGGTACAAAATACCTGCCTTTACCTTACACGCTGGAAGTGTCAGTACTTAACCCGCACAAAATATCCCATTAGTGCAGTTTCACATTTATATTCCGTCATTAATCTTGATACGATTAAACGTACAAAGGGAATTACTGCTGTATTTCTGCCACTAGTCCGCGGGTAAGAAGGCAGGGGAGAAAGTAGAAACTTCTCCCAGAATGCTTCGCTGGAACCAGGATAAAGGACTTGGGGAAACAAGCGATTTGCTCAGCGCTTCTTTCTTATAGCTTAGCAGGCGATGCTGCACTTAAGGAACTGGGCCGCAGGAAGAAAGGAGCTGGATTAGCAGGTGCCCCTCCATCGCCACAAAAGCCATTTAAAATGAATGTCCTGCAGGACAAAAGCACGAAATAAACAAAAGTGAATGGTGGGAAGGCAAGTGAGTGGGAGTGCAGTATGCTAGGAGGAAAAAAGCATTGGGTGCTAATACAGCAGTCTTGGGGGGTTCATGAGCAGCTACTGAAGGGGTCATGAAATGCTAAGGGTGCACAAACAACCACATTTCCTGCTTGATGATATTTTTCACAGCATTAAACCTCCACAAGAACCAGGTACCGCATCACAGGTGTAGTACACAGCAGGCTGAGCTCCAGAGATGCGGGTTGGGAATCGGGGCTGGGAGCCACTTCCTGCGGCAGCACCCTGGCTCACTGACCTCATGCCCCGCTCTCACCTTGAGGCACCAGAATTCTTTGCTTCGGAAACCTGGTCCAGGCAGGAGGTTACACACTCCCATGAGAAGAAAAGAGAAGAAAAGAAAAGAGAAAGTTACTACTGCACAGGAGCCTGGTAGTGTGTTTATACTGTGTATCCTTGCATCTGTGTGTGAGTGCACAAGTGCATGCATGTGCGCTTTTGTCCACTACTATCTCTGTTTACACACGCTGGCCTGTGTTTACAGTACACATTAAATTTCCTCCAGACTTTGACCTTCAGTGTGAGCATCCAGAACCTTGCAGCACGTCTGCCAGCCTTAGCCCAAAGCATGCTCAATATTGACGTCTACCGCTGTTGCTCTTCAACACCACTTTGCTGGGTAAAGTGGGCAGTCGGATGTGCGGAAGTGCAGGATGCATGCCAGCGGGTTTGTCATGTCTCCATGGCCAGGATTCCCTCACATGCAACCTGACGTCCTGTCGCCCATCCCTCTTTGTATGCCCAGCTCATGGTTGACCCATCTGCAGTTGTCACCATAACAAGCAATCATTTATTTATTTAGTTGATGCCGTTTCCAAGGCAGCTGGCACCTTTGTGTTCAAGTTTTAAGGATTTAGAGAACATTGGCCACTTCTTACTGTACCTCCAGAGCAGAGCAGAGCAGGACTCGCTTACCCTAAACATCTGCTGCACTGCAAGTTCCAATCCCTATCAGTCAGTGTGGGGTTTGATCTCCTCCCCATCTGCAAGGGATTCCTTTCTGCATTCCGGCTTCCTTCCACAGTCCAAAGGCATGTGTTTCTTGTCTGGCAACTCTCTCTTACCCTTTGCATGCGAATGTGTATGTGGCCATCCTGCAACAGACCAGCATCCCATCCACAATGTTGTTTTGCAGCCCAATGTCCTCTGATGCATTTTGTTGTAATGGCACTGAAATGTCAATAGGGGGCAGGCTGACCACTGCACTCACTCTGCGTTTCGGTCGAGCTGTTGGGCCAGAGGGGTCATCCCATTGCCACTGGGTTTCCTGTTTGAGGGACAACTGATGGGCAGATGCCAGAGAGGAGAGGAGATCAGAGGGCAGACAGGAGGCTTGTAATTTTAACATCTCATTTACACACTTGCACCATCTGCACTAAACCAGCTTGAACTGAAAATCGTAAAATTCCATCAAGCTTTTATTGGAGGACAGAACTTTGCTTTGCCGGCAACCAGCATGAAAAAATCCAGCTGGCTGAAGTACAAACAAGTTCTTCCTCTAAATATAAGACACAAAGTAAATGAGCGTAGCTGCTGTCTGGAAGCGTCCAATAGAAACGGAAGCAGAGGTGTGAACTTGTGCTGTCTCAGGCACTGGGCTTGGTGCTTGTCTCCAGCTGGGAGGGCACTGGAGGTGTGAAAGACCCCACTGGGTCGCAGTTGATGGTCTTTCCTCAGTCTTTTGCTATACTACCCACCAAAAGCACGCTCTGCTGAGAGGAACTGTGGGCACGGAAGGTCTCCTGGGTCACCTGGGTTGACCCTTCTGGGTGTAGCCATGAGATGGGGTGATATTACTGCACCTGTGCTTAGAGACCCGAACCGCCTTTGGTGTGAATAACCATGGTAAACCGACAGGGCACAGTGCTTTTTGTCCCACACATCGTACAACTGAGACTGAATTCATTGAACTTTTAAACAATAGAAGTGACTTCTCCCACACAGTTTGCTTCAGTGCTCACGTGTTCTCTGGCCTTGGAGCATTGGGCACGTGCCCCACACACACGCACGCGCATTTCTCTTCATAAGGACCAGGACCCTGTGCCACCCACCATAATTAAATACCCGGCATGTTGTGGGGACCAGAGATGCCTGGGTGTGGTCATGGTCTCCAGGCCCCTCGTCCTGTCAGAGGTGCCTGGCTGACCTTGCAGCTGGCCCTCACCCTTCACTTCCACGGGATTCTTGGCTCACTGCTCTTCCAGCAAGATGATACGCCGCCGGCCGCCGCTCAGACGTGAATGAGCTGGTCTGGGAATAGCTGGGCGGTGGGGGGGGGGGGGGGGGGCAAAGCCCAGGGGCAGTTGAAGGTTACGATGGGGAGTGGAAGTGTCTCTGTGGCTGTAGGACCTGTTGTACACGTGACCACACGTGAGAAGTCCCACCAGCCTTTCATGTAAAGGAGTGGGCAGGGCCTGTGTGGCCTGTTCCTCTCACTGGGGGGCCCAGACCCAACTTCCTTGTGTACAGTAAGCGTTACACATGCAGTGTGTGGGGCCTCTTCATTGTCAATAGGTGAGTTGTGTCTGGCTTAACACCGTCTGTGACCACACCGGATCTGTATGTCTGCGAAGTGCCTTGTCCCTCTTGTGTTAATAAAGCTTCCTTCATTCAAATGGGTGTGTATATCACACATCTACACCCCAAATCGCACAGAGGTTCTGAAAATGTAATGCGGTGGTCCTGTAGAAACCTTCCAGAGTCCACCGGGCAGGAACATCTTGCACTTCTGCATCATGTTCCAGGTTGCAGTTCTAAAAGGACTGCGGGGTTTTAATGTCCACTCACACCTGTTTAATATTTCACTTCCTCTGTACAATAGGCTCAGAATCTGTGTTCTGCGTAAGTGAAATTCTTGGTTTTTTGATCCCTAACCCACAGCTGTGAAGGTCACCAGCAAGTCAGAAGTTCAGCCCATAAGCTGAAGATAAACTGTCTTTTTGTCCTTCAAAGAGACATTTGTAGCCAGCCTGGGTAGGGTGGCGAACGAAGGCAACATGGACGCTGGGCTGTTAGCGGAGCACAACCGTGCACAGCAACGTTCTTTCGTTTGCTGGAGGACTTCTGCGGTTTTTAGCTGTTTATTCGTTTATCTGGCGCTTTTCTCTAGAGTAACTTGCAGCATTCAGCTGCTGACAGTGATTCACTCATTTGTGCACCTTGATCAAGCTGGGATCCAGTCCCGGCAGCAGGAGGTGGAATCCAGACCCGGCAGCTCCTGAGTACTGTAGATTGAGAGATGAGGTATGGATTTGTCGCCAGAATGTTGCAGGTTTACGTAGCCAGGGGACTCTGCTCTGCTCCAACTGAGGGTGGTTCTTTACCCAAACTGTCATAGAAATGTCCAGCTGCAAAAAATGAAACAACATCAGACAAAAACATAAGAATTGAAACAGCAATATTATTAACCGAGGTTCTTTGTTTCGACACATCAGGCCAGCTCCTTACACGCCACTGTCCGTCTCTACTCGCTATTGTTTGGAGGACAGCGTGATGTGGTTGCAGGATAAAGGCCCTTTGTTGCGACCTTCACGTCTCCCCGCAGCACGAGGGAAGCGCTTTGCTAGGTAACCGGTTCTGGCCGAGCGGGGTGAGTTTTGTCCGGCCTGCCCTGCCGAATGCTTTACAAGGCTGGTGGCGGTGGGGGGGGTTCCGTCGGACTCTGCCGGCACTGAGCTTTGCTTGCACTTTGGCTGCAGTTGTGGATTAACTCTCTGCCAGGAAGTTTCCTTGTAACGAACGCTGCGGTGGTCCGGGGGGGGTTGTGCCTCGGCAAAAACACCCGCAGTTTCCATCGTCTGCACACCTCTGGATGCCGAGCTGCTCTTATCACACCTCTGCTTTGTCCGCAACGGCCTCTTGACCCTCCGTATGTTTTGCCAGAGCTGTGAAACTTAAGACGCCAAGCAAAAGGATCTGCAGTCAGATCCCACATGCGAGGAAGAGTAACAATTTGTGGGCCACATGAAGAGCAACAGTAGAAGGGTGTGTATTTCCCAGGAGGCTTAGTGCCTGTCACAGCCCCTGAGGAGCTTTGGGAAGTGATGGCATCAGTAAAGCGGGGGTCTCAGGAACAGCGGCAGCTGCCTGTGTCGGTGCGTCCTATAACTCGTTCTGCCCCAGAGAGCCCCGGCCTCCCTGCGGTCCCACAACCCTGCTAACCAGGTGCCTGAGCGTGAACCCGGTCCTCATCCACAAATGCATGGTGTGTTCACTGGGTGGCAGGCAGCAAAGCATTTTACACGCCCGACTGCCCTCCGGGACAGCACCCATGCTGCCAGGGCGCCTTCAGCAAAAGCTTCAGTTCCTTATCGGTGCTTCTCCTTCAGCCATCCTGACAAAATACTTGCATTCATAAGAAAAGTCCTCAGGAAAATGAATGACACCGAGGCACGGATATGGAATACAAATTTTAATTTTTGCTTCTTTTGACACATCAACGCGTTTACATAAACAACGCATATGTACACATAGGTTATCTCCCTGGCACAGCTGTGAAGTCAGGGGCTCCTTGAAGAACTTCAGCGACCTCTTTTCGTCACAAAGTCAAACGTGTTTGTTTTTGTCGTCTGCCGCACGTTGCACTTTCCGGTGTTGTAATAAACGCGCATAAACATGGCTTTATTGTTCACGCCAGCACTTATTCACCTGCTTCTGCACAGCATCTGCACTTTTTTACCCCAGTTTGCTCAACCTGGACACAGAAAATATGCTCAGTGAACACTAAGCCCTGCTGAGGACAACAAATAGCGTCTTTCAAAGTCCACGTAGACCTGTGCACCTTCACTTGCGGTAAATAAATGGAACAGGATTATGGTAAATGATAGAATAGGATTAGGAAGGCGATCACTACTTCTCTGAGGCTCGGATTAACCGAGGATTTCTGCTGCCTGTCACTGCGGTCCGTGTATCTGTTAAGGTTCAGCACAGAGGAAGGAGCACAAGGAGAGGCAGCCTGGCATCCTGCAGAATGTAGCGACGCCACTTGCGGCCAAGTGGAAAGGACAGAACTGAACCTTTTATATCAGAAAACTTCATATGCGCAGTGCTCTGTGTGCAGCAGTTCCTGGCTCCCGTGGCCCAATGCAATGCCAGGAGCAATGTGCGCACTGGTTATAGTGACATGCACACAGTAATAGTAAAACTTTCTGTAGCCGTCATCAAAATGTGTCACATTGAAGTTTTTTCTGTGCAGAGGGTGCATTCTCAACACTTTATATAGAATAGCAACAGAACATAATTTGGCCCAGACTTTGACAAACAAGTGTGTTTGCGTACGGTGTGTTTGAATAATGTGAATACATCTGGACAAAAGTGCAGCTGCACAGCAACATAGGGCGTCCAACATTTCTCGGGAGCTGTGACAGAGGAGCTGGGAAGACCCAGAGGACAAAAATAAGGTAATAAAAACTGCTTTCCAGCACACATTTGAGAGCGTAGAACGTAGGGATTGACAGTTCCCATCTAACACTCGGTGCACAGGCAGAGCTGAATGGGGAAGTCGTACAGAAGTGTGTTTCTTATTAGCAGGTCCCCTGCGCTGGACTCAGGGCAGTGGACCTTTCCTGAAGTTTTCTGCTTGCCTTTCACAACAGTTCCCAGGCAGATGGGGGACGAGCGTCTACCCGCGGATGGCTGCACCCTGAGGGGGCATGGATTTTTCAAGGACTTTCCCACAGGGGCCCCTCCCACTGTACCCAGAGGACTTGTGTGAGGCCTCGGACGGAGAGACAGACTTTCTGGAGCCGCGTGGCTGTTTGGCCCGAGCTACCTGTCCTGGCAGCCAGACCGAAAATAATTCTGTCACCATGGAAATGGGCAACTTTGGGGGCGAACGGATATCGGGTTCATTCACGGGATTCTCTGGCCCTTTATTCTCTTCGGTTCAGCCCCGCTGGGTGGAGGAGAGTGAATGTTTGGACAGTATCACTCCATGTTTATGAATGGATAATCTAATAACCGGCTCATATCTGAGGACTTTTAGGTGGTCTTGAGAAATATACGTCGCTAAATGCTTGTTTTCCTTTCCACGGGCGTTGGCGAAGGTTCTGTTGTTCTCAGAACTGGGACCACAACCTCCTGTGTGGGACAGCGGGTAATAATGCACCACAGATCTTGAGAAAACACCCATGCACAAAATGAGAGCACAGAGAGCACATTTGCTGATGCTGAGGCCTACATGGCTTTAGACACACACACACGCATGCACGCACACACACACACACGCTCACATCTACGTGTGGATGTCTGGCTGTGCAGCTGTTCCAGCTCCCAAGTGAAAGGAGGGACAAATGTCAGTGGCTCCTTAAATAAATGGCTGCCCTTCTGCGGCTCTCAGGGTCACCCCCTCGCCCACCACTCCGACTTGCTGTGTTTTACCAGCTGTTTTACTGCACGGTGTCCTCATAACACTGAATCCATTCATTCTATATATAAATATGCATGTAGTTTCTCTCTCTCTCTCTCTCTCTCTCTCACACACACACACACACACACACACACACACACACACACGCGCGCGCGCTATTACTATTGAATTTAGCACCAAGACCCCACACATGAACATCTGGCAGCCCCACTTCCAGCCGACTGGTGGACAGTTTTGTCAGCATCTGTTCTGCAGTCTCCCATCTGCTAACTTAGGGAGGAAATCAGGGTAGTTTTATAAATAAATAATTAATTGCTTTTCTCAGTGAGCCACAGTCTCCTGACAGTAGATGGTGCAGTGGTTAAGGCTCTCAGTTTGTTCACTAAGCATCCAGCTGTTTTTACAAACCCTGACTTCACCTGTTGCCCCTGTTGGGCTTCCCATCGTGATGCTCCTGCTTACCATGCCCCCCGTCCCCTGTTAGTCACACAGCGCCCCCGACACACCCGTTGGCTGCTGGGAAAATAAATACAATTTTCATTAATTCACTGCCGACTCGGCGTAAGCCATGTTCGTGCATTAAAACCTTCTCACGATACAGTCCTGAAAGCAGTCAAGCTGTGCTTGCAAAGTGGATTGGGTAGGTTAGAGGTGCCAGTGAGGTACTTTATGGCGGCCCCCTGACCCAGATGGTCGCCTCCAGGAGGCTGATTGTGTTTTACCCTTCATGGTACTTTAACCATAGCAGCAGTGGTTTCCTGCTGCAAAGTGGCCACACAGCAGCCAGACTGCCCGCTCCAGTGTTGGGGAAAAAATCGTGGTGTGCTGGATCCTTGATCCTGAGGCCTATGGTTTTAATCGTTTAATCTGCTCCTGATGAGGGATTATGGTGGTCACTTATTCCCAGAAAGGAGCTTTAATTCCCAATTACACTTTGAAGGCCTTTCCACTTCTGCACACCATGTCACTTGCTACATTTTTGGAAGTCAGGACAGGAGTGGAGCATGTGGCCCTGTCTGCCCAACAGGAGGAAGGAGCCGACACCCAACACACACCGACACCCCCTTGAACGACCTTGACCTTGACCTTGAACGACGCGTCCTCTCCTGCAGGCCAGGGGTTCGGCATTTGGACTCCAAACATGTGATAGAGATCAGAGTCCAACCACAAACCTGTGCCGCTCACCATCAGCGCTGGAAAGGATGAATGTGTGAATGGGCACCTCTGGCATCTATGCTTCCCTAAACCCCTGCCTCTCCCCTCCAAGTGGAACCAGGAGCATGTGGCTAAGGATTGTAAGTCTATAGTCTAACATACAGTACAGGCTGCTCTTCAGGGTTCCTGCATCTAAAGCTAACTAAATGCGCCACTGTGCTGAAGCCCTTGAACAACCCTAGTCTCCCCCAAGCCCATCGCTCACTCTTATTTCCTCACTATAAGATCTGACCCGTGTGTCTTTCAAGTTTCGAGGCAAACATATTTTTTAAGGGGTGAGGATGTGAGCCCTTGACCAGACTTGAACATTAAGGACCAGGGTGGGGGATACAGAGTGACCAATTAACCTGAAACCCACATCTGTGGACTCTGGGAGGAAACCAGAGTACTGAGAGGAAGCCAAAGAAGATATGGGTAGGACATCCAAACTCCATGAATGCTGAGTCAGATTTAAACCCATGTCTGATCAGCCCCACTCAGCTGCTGTGGGACAGAGCGACTTGCTGTCCTTCCATACTGCCCCTGGCATTTGAAGCTTCTTAAAATAATTCCCCGTGTGCAGTTGTACACTGTGGGTGGTGGCAGGTTGGAGGAGAAACAGCAATTACACCTCAGAGTCTTCAGAAACATCACAATTAGAAGGCTTTCCTGTTGAAATAGCACTGAGGAGGCGACACCACAGCAGCGTCAGGGCAGAAATAGGAGCTGGAATGGCATGAGGGTAGTGGAAGCACTGGCAGTGCAATACCATGGTGTTCAGTTGGGTTCCTGGCCCATGACAGGGGAATGGGTTTCACATGGAGGTGCCCGTTGTCCCCAAGGGGGGAAATGCTGCTCTCTGACACCCAGTCCTCTGCTTCAAAACACCAGCATAAAAAAGGGTTGAGCTGGTGAGCTGCTGAGTCACGTTGGGTTCAGTCCCCACCAAGCAAGTCCAAACTAGCCCAGGAATCACACGTTGTCACATCAAGGAAGTGACAAAAACAGCCCTGGTGTCACATTATTATAGCTCATATCCCACTGTCAGCAGCAAAAAGTCTCATTGGTTTTAAAAATTTGGAAAGGTGGCACCTGCTCTTCCCAGCACTGAACATTACAGGACTCTCAACAGAGAGTGTTGAGGGTACAACCACAACCAGCACGGTAACGTGCGTGTAATTCATTAGGATTGTTGCTCCAACTTCTGCCAGGACAGCCATCCCTCAAGTTACATAGGTGTTTTCTTGAGAAAATGGTTTGATTTTTTAAAAAATATTCCTTGCTTTACGCACTGATCTGCTCGATAGGACAAGCACGAGCGAAGAAAAAAACAGGCAAAAAAGTTCACTTTCGCCTCGTGTTTGTGGTGGCCAAGGGTTCAACAGCAGGAGGTGACGTTTGAACCCAAGCCCCTCAAGGTCGAGGCTGTGTGTCCAGCTACTGTGCTTTCTGCACCAGGACACAGCTGGACATGTCAGCAGCAGATTGGTTTTGGCACAGGATGGGCACCTCGGGATGCAAAATGGGTTCATTTGGAATAAATCCAAGCCTCATCTATAAAAACTCGCCACGGATAAATTTAAAAAATGTTCACAGATATTTTTTTAACGGAGATGTACATCCAGGCTTTTAAAAAGCCCCGAGGGAAAATTTCAAATAAAAAAGTTTGCTTTCCTAAAACATACGAGGGGGGCGGTCACCTCAACATGCTCCCTCTGTCTCTCCCTTAGTGCCTGTGCAGATGTTCCAGATGTTCCTCAACACTCCCTGCTCAGCTGATCTGGTTGGGGGTCATGGTGCTGCCATGCGAAGTGGTTAGGGCTGCTGCCACAGTGCCACCCCCCACTCAACAAGAAATAAACAATTGTTATAATTCATCGTTTGAAAGTGTTTATTTCAAGATTCGCCTCCTTGCACACTAATGCAGCTCAAATGCCTTTTTCAAGAGTACAGCAGGGGACCTGAACCTCTACAGCGCAGTGTTTTTTTACTTTCATTACCCTGTTTGCCACAGTTTTGTAGAGATTTGTACAGCAGATTTAATGTTTGTGCATCCCTGCTGACCCTGACGGCCCATGACATGCGGTTCCACAGAAGGGGCAGCAGGTGGCGTGGTGGTTTCAGCTGCTACCTTCCAAAAGAGGACTGAGGTTCGACTCCTGCCTCCTGCTGTAGGACTCAAGACACTTACCCTGAGTTAACACAGTAAATGTTACTTAGCTGTATGAATGGGTTCATCATGGTGAGTAGCTTAATACCTTAAATCTCTTTGGAACAAAGCAGCTCATCCGCACGTCCATCATCATTAACCACTTTGTCCTGGTCAGGGCTGATCCAGTCCAGACCCGGGCCTGAAATTGCAGGGCGCCAGGCTATTGAACAACATAACGGATGAGACACCAGTCCAAGCGAATCAATGACACGAAGCTCAGAAAGCAACCCTCACGAATTTGGCTCATGAGATTGTTATCGCAAGCAAATATTCCTTGGATGCTGCGATGTACATCATGGTGGCGCTGGTTCTCCTCCAAAGACTTGGAGGACTTTTCCAGCTGCTGAGGCCTAAACCGGAGGAAAGCAAAGGTTGCAAGCCTGCACTTCACAACAAGTTTGAAATATGTTTTACAGAAGGATGGAAGCGAAGGGGCCACAATAAAATCCACAGGTGTGCCGCACGCTGCTGAACGGTGCCGAGACTACAGGGATGCGTGAACGTGGGGGCTTCTGGCCTCCGTGTGAGTTCTGCCGGTTCCTGTTCATTTGGTGGCAGACAATACGCAAGAGCAAATAGTTTCATGGATGTTGGCAGAACTAAAAATGCAGTGAAATGTGTGCAAACCTCAGCACTGGTTTGTATTCAGTACATCAAATGCATTCTGCTTATTTCAGACTCTTCTGACCACTGATGTTCACGATGTCCTGCTTGAACCTGGTTGTCCTTAAAGTCCAACAAAGTCGACTCCACAGTGTCTCAGGAGTTCAGAATGAAGGTGGCCTTTGTGTTCGAGTGGAGAGCAGAGGAGTAAAAATCCTTTTGGCTCCTAAGTGTTGCTTTTGAAGGAGCAGGACATCCTGTTTGCCACACAGACCATCAACATTTTTACAAACCTGCTTCCATTTTATTTCCTCTGATTGTCAGAAGTGCAGCCACCTCCAAGTCACAAACATTACACTCCTTTTGTTCAGCCACTTTTTGTGCCATCATAATAGATTTATTTGTTTCTAATGTACAGTGACCTTTTTTCCCAAAACAAAAATTAAGTGAACATTTTGCTACAATGTCAGCCAGCATGAACTTTGAGAAAATACAGGATTCTGCTTTAAAACCAGTTCTTATTAAAACCTTTTTTTTCCTGTAAACTACTGACGTTTTTGGTTTTATTTGTTTGGAATGCGTTGCTATGGAGAATCAGGCTGTTAGAAGAATTAGAATTCCTACAAGAACATGTAAATGCACTATAAATGTGAACAAATTAGTGGTTAGTACTTTTAAAAAAGCGTGGATACAAAGAAAAATAGAAATAAAAACAAAATAGTTGGCAAAGCAGGGGTATGGCCCACTTGATCTCGGGCATAAATATGCTGGTTTTTGTACGGGGTGGTCCACAGCTGGGGTGTCTCCTCACCCATCTCTGAGTGCTAGAATGGTTACCAGAAGTAAGAGATGCCTGAAAAATGCCTTCAAAGGTTCTCAAATTCGCAATCAAAGTCTGTCATCCGGCACAAGATGTACTTCCATTGTCGATCTCTGCAAGGAAAGAATGCAAAACAAATGTGTTAGTAGAAACCGACACAGCCAAGCATGGAGCACAGCTCACATTTGGCCAAAGGGAAAGTGCAAAGGGTCCAGTAACAACAAACCCGTCAGCAAGTCCATATGTACACAGCAGTATACGCACTCGCATCTCTGGGTCGCATTGTTCAGCAGCCTCACACACTAGTGGAACCGCGTGCGGCTTTAGTTTTACTTTGTTGCTCGTACCCCGTTGCCTTGTATTTGGAACCCAAGATTATGGAGATGAGAGGAACTGTATGGAAAACTCCCATAATAATAACAATTCCTTAATGATGTCAAGATGTCAAGCTGGATGGAAATGAAAGAATGTGCAAAGGTGTGTAGTTTGGCACAGTTTCCCAGGGTGTGATGAAAAGACAGCTCCGCCAGAACGCCCTGGTTGTAAAACAGCGCTTCCTCTGCCCACTTCAGACCCGTTTAGGCAGGTTGCAGCTCAACAGCATACTGAATGGATGTCACTGTGACCAAAGCGGGTGCGGCTCACGGATCGGGAGACTGACCTGAGAACACCGCTGAAGGTCGTCTGCGCCCCACGAATGAAGTACCCATAGGTCGGAACAACCATTTCTCCTTCCTCTCTGTAGTATTCTGGAACGTCATTGGTCTTCCTGTTGGAGAGGAGCACCCAGCAATATTTACATGTACACACGTGCATCAGCTGGGCACAATGCGCTGTCATGGGTGCCTTTGGCTGCCCAGGGCACTGGGGACGCACCAGCAGGAGTAGGGGCACCGGCGGCTGTAGCGGCAGCAGTAAAACTGCCACTCGCGGTCCAGAACAGAGCTGAAGTACTGGCTCTGAATTCCAGCCACGACCCCATTGTTGGAACAAGTTGAGGACCTGCAAGGAGACAAGAGGGGGACAATATTCTAGCGTCCTGATCGAAGGCCTTACTGTACACTGAGTATTCAGTCCTCGGAAAGACACCGTTGCCCAGACTGAAATGGCCAAAGCACCAAATCATGGGCAAAGGGATTGATCTTGCATTTGTGTTATTAAATATAATGAGAGAAAGCCACAAAAGCAGAGTCTTAGCAGAGCAACAATTGTTCCCACAGGTTTTGGGAACCAATGTTCAACTAGAAGGTACCGACTACCTCTTGACCCCACAAATGCTGGAGATACTATCACTGCAGTGGAATGGCCATAAAAGGGCATTTCACAGAGTCTGGCACATTACTACTGTAACCCTGAGCTGGTACAGTATCTGTTATGCAGATGACTGGATAGGTGGGGTTTCAGGTCACGGGAGGGCATTGATATGTAACCTTGAGCAAATTAATTGATCCACCGTGTTTGAACACCACACTGGGACGGGAGGGAGCTCAGCGATTATATATGCATGCATATAAGCGGACAGAAAGGTTGTCCTTGAGCACAGTGCTCAGCATAAATATTTAATAAATAATAAAAACATGCAAAGGTGTTTGCAAAATTGTGGCACAGATGCACAGAGATGAAGACAACAGCACAGGGGTGTAACAGTTAAATCAACTGTAGTGCATCCAAACGTGATCCAGTAGCCCTGTTCTAAAAAAGTGGCTGCATTTGTTGTAAGTTAAAGAGATCAAATTTTATTTTTATTTCACAAAAGAGAATTGGCAGCTTTAGTCATCCATACAGAGTGAAAGTTGAATATTTCCTAGAACAGTAGAATGCTCTTGCAGTAGAAAGTTCTTGCAGCTAAAAAATAAGGCAATGAACACAGGCCCTTAAAAAAGCCCTTAAAAAACTTCAGAACGGTGTCTGCCAGATGGGCTGGTGGGAAGATGAAAAGTAATAACGCATTGTATGTAATCACCAGAATGTTTTACCATTGAAGTGGTTATATTTAGTATATAAATGTTGGTGTCATTGCCACAGACAGTGAAGTGCAGAGGGAAAAAATAAAAAATATGTCAGCAAACTTTATTTCCATGTTGCTGCTCAGCATCATGGTGGTGATAATGATGATGGTGTTTCCATCTCTGAACCCACCCCCCATCAACCCTCCCGCTCACCAGTTGTTCTCACATGTAACTGCTTTTGACTCCTGTGGTCGAACATGCGGGTGGCACTGAGAGAAACCCGCGCACTGGCTGTAGTGACATGCGCACAGAAAAATATTGAGCTCTTTGACCGTTTAAAGATGCTAAAATTATGGTATAAATACTAAAAAACACAATTTGAGTCAGGCTGGAGTCAAATAAACTGTCAGTTCTTGTAACATCTGAGAGGTTGAAGAAGCATGTGTGTGGACGCTACAACTACACATGGTTTGTGAGCCTCTTAAAGAATTCATGATACCGAGGCTTCTAATGAGTCCCGTTTAAAATGATTGTTAAAACGCCGGGTGTTTCCGTGACCCCCCGGTTCAGCTGAAACGCATCTGTTGACGGCTCGGAATCTGCAAAGACAACAAAGCGACATCTGTAGCAACGGGTGTCTTTGCCGCCTTCGTCATGGTAACAGCAGACCTTCGCTCTTCCATTATGGAAAATGAAATTGCGCTGACATTTTCTGCTGATAACTGTGGTGAAAGTGGTAATCAAAATGACCTTTGCGATGCAGTGCTGCATATTAACTCGCACGACCCAGGTAAGTGTTTGCGTTCCCGGTTGGGATCATTAAAGACTTCTTACTTAACTGGTTATACGAGTGTATTAAAATGTGCAGCCAATCCGCATCCTTGCCTTTTTTTTTTTTTTTTTTTTTGCGAACCCATCAGTCGTATCTCTGGCTCCTCAGCACTGACACACGGGGATTTTTACCGGCCTTCATCTTCTCATGCACACCGTGACTCCTGTGCTTCAACCGTGTGCTTCAAGGTGAAACCCAGGTTACGGCGCCTCTCCAACCCACCTTGAAGCTATAACCAAGCAGAAGACTTTGTTATACTTTTCAGCACCTGCTGATTTCAGCTTTCCCACTTGTACTTCTTTTCTTTGGTCTTTCTTTCCTCTCTGACCTTTCTCACGGGGGGAGGGGGGTTATTCATTAACTACAAGAATGTGTTGTAAAGCCAGCGATCACAGACCACCACTGTAGCTTATGAGCCCAGATAGTAGAAACACAATATTCAAGGAAAAAAGGACAGTGTGTGTGTGGGGGGGGGGAGTTCAGGGTGGTACAACAATATACCTGGCACATGGGATGCCTCCTGATGTAAGTTTACTATAGGCAGATTTTCCTGAGGATAAGAAGAATCCATGCAGGTCTCCATGAGGTGTGTGGAAAGTCCCTGGCTAAGATGCCACGATTGAAGGCAAAATCTAATGGAGTAACACACACACACACACACACACACACACACACACACACACACAATAGCCAATGCAGTCACCACCTGACTTCAGACACATGACTTTGGACTGTAGAAGCGAGAGACCACATGGGGACAACATGCAAGCCCCACACAAACCAGGCTAGGTCCAAATTATTATCAATTAATAATCCATATTATATTTTATATGCTTCTCAAATATTTTTACAGAAGCCATGTTTTATTTTTGGTCCTTTCTTCCTGTAAAGGTGAACCTGTTGAACCCACAGCATTAATGTGAGGGATCTGTGACATTAGCCACTATACCCATTGCTGTCCAAAGGACCAAATAGTGTCGAGGAAAGCAGCAATTTATTTTCACACCCCTAGTAATTGAAAAACTGATGTCTGTAAGTTTTGGGAGAAATGTTCTGGCAGAGCCAGGGTGAATTGTGAAAACATCTCAGAAAGTGCCGGAAGGAGGGCCGACATCTGTTACGCCACCTTGCCAGAACAAACAGGGAAACACTGGCAGGAAACGTTCTCTCTTCAGTAGAGGCAGGTGGCAGCCGGCCAAGGGGGAGGACCTCGCTTCCACTGCAGGCCCACAGAGTGGACGGCGAGGCCGCGGGACTCCGAGGGGACGCCTGGCAGTGGGTGTGGCCTAGCATGCCCCACCTGGGCTGACAGCGTGGGTCACAGTCCCAGTGACATTCTGGTTGCACAGAACTGCTGGCACATAAAAACTCACCATTCTCATGGTGGCCTCACTATGATAAAAACTGTCATTTGGGTGACGCTGCAGCAATCCCTCTTCTTGGGGTCATGGGGTGGTGATGTGTCGCTTAGGGTCCATTTATTAGGTTCTGCTTAGATGTATTTGACTTCAGCTCCATCTGTGTTGAGTTTGTATACTCCCTCGTGTTTCATTCCTTGCCCTTAGAAACAGGACAAATGGCGTCGGAGCTCTGTTTTCCTGTGGCTACAGTGGCAGTGGCGACACATGCAGAAGAAGACAGTGGTAAACCACCACTTGCACGCCACACTTGGGTGCATCTAACCTGCTGCATCGAGTCCCCACATTAGAGGAGCCACAAAATCCTCCCGGGCCCTGACGTCCTTTTGGTCCCGAGCAAGAAACCCGGCACACACGCTACAGACCTGAGCCAGAAACAAGGAATTTGTAGCTGTGTTACAGCTTGTGTTCAGTGTCACTCGTGTCATTATCTGTGACAGCCAGTCAACACACCAGTGTGTGTTACCCAGATGTTTTGTGTTTGCTGCTTTTCTTTATTTAAATGGCACATTTTGCTCCAGGAAGCAGCCTGATGAAGTTGTGGGTTGTGCTGGTGCTGCCCGCTGGTGGGTTGTAAACCACCCTGGGTTTTACCTCCATGGACCTGCCCACGTCGGTACAAAGGGCCCGAATGCTGCGTCACCCAGTTCGGGGAGTGTTTGGACCAGCGGCTGGAGGAAAAAACTAAGGAACGCAATGATTTTTTTCCCCAGACTCCATCAGTCTCTCAGCCAAATATCCCAAAAACGAGGTCAAAACCCCAGACACACAGCTCCCAGCAGTGTTAGAAAGTCAGTTCTATTTGTTCAGAGCCTTGCATGATGAAGATTTATATTTATGTGGAGCGTGAAATACGATTTTGATATGAAAATGAAGCCATTTGTTTTCCAAATTGAGTTGACAGCAAACTAAATGTTACCAAGTGGCGAACCCCATTAATGTCACAGCTGAAAGTACAGACCACTATGCTTGCTGCACATTCAACACGTCTAGGTACATTTCCAGAACATTCTCCTTTGGCACTGCACTCTGCTGGCCCTCGTAGGCTTTGGTACAGGACGTCTGTCATAAGATGAAGATACGGAAGAACGATGGAGATGAAGGAAGCGGGGATGCAGGGCAGCTCTTCATCTTGATCATCTCATAATGAGGACCTGCGTTTTGTAACCACGGGGGGCGGGGGATGTTTGGTGTTTGTTATGGGAACAGAAAATGCAGATACCGAGCCAGCAGTCTGTGCACGGCCTTTAGCACCTGGAGCCTTGGTGCACAGACGTTGGAGGATCTTGGCTGTGCGGCAACATCCACTGGGAGGACCTGTTGTGCGAGTCTGTGTATCTGCACACTTCCCTTGTTTTCAAAAGAGTTTCTAGAAATCATGGTCTTGCAAATCTGGGTGGGGGTGGGTGTGTGAGTGTGAGCACGGTGACTGCAAAAGGTGTCAGCGCTGGCTGTCAAGGGGTAAAGCACTAACCCTTGCGGGAGTTTAGGCTCACTGGAACAAACCGGACAAGAAGGTGGCTGTGAAGAGATCAAAAGTCTCTTTGCGACTGTACACATCCGACCTCTTCGGGAGTGCAGGTAGACAGAAGCCACTTCTGAGAAAGGCCAACACTGGGTCTTGTATGGGGTTCTCTTGCCTGGATTTCTTGAACCAGACCTTACAGTCTGATGAGACCAAAGCTGAACTCACAAACACAGTCCATCACCCAGGTAACACAGTTCCTGCTCCCAAATGCGGTGATGGCAGCGTCACGAAGGTTCACCGTTTCTCAGGAGACCCTGAGAGGGTCGATGTCTTCAAACAGAATATGGATGCTGTGAGATGCAAGCAAATTCCACCACATAACCTGTTTTAGTAGCCAAAAAAAAATCTTCATATTGGACTCAGACTTGAGTTCCTGCATAGCAACAACCTGAAACACAGGGTTAGCAACTACAGCATTCCCTGGGTATGCAAATTTAATTCCTCTGCAAATGCGCCAGATGCCAAATTTTTCGGATACAGAGTGCCTGTTTTCCACTGTTTTAAACGGGGAAAAGTAATAATCTGCTCCCAGTCTGGTGGAAAACACCTATATGACCTCTCTATGACAAACAAACACCAGTTGCCCAATCAGAAACCACTATGTAGTCATTCATTTTCGTATTTGTAACACATGGCACAGTATATAAAGTACTGGACACTTTGCATGTTGGTGCCAGCTTTCAAATGTACAGGTTTGTTTTAAAAAGTTAAAAGTGGCAAAAGAAATTGCAGATAATTCAAACAGCTGAGGCTCCCAGCTTTCGCCGGACGCTTGTGGAATGATGTGAGGGTCGCCGTGTGCATTATTTAGCTGAAATCATGGCAAATGCAGCGATGCTGCGCACGCGCAGTCCAAACAGAGCAACTGCGAAAAAGCAAGCAGAAACCAGCTGAGACGCCGACACTTACATCAAGCGTTTAACCAGGGTCTGGCAGTTTACGGAGGATGAGAGGCATTACACAGCTCACAGACCAGACAGCCATCTGCATGTTGGAGTGCTAATGGGAGGACAGCAAGGGGGGAGCCATGGGCCAAGGGTTCTCATGTAACTGGACTTCCTGACACCCGAGGATCCTGGGACAGCAACATGTCATTCTCTGAGCCAGGGGTGTCTGTGGAGCGACTGCTCTTTGACACCCGGAGAAGATTGCATGCGTTTTGGATTCTTCTGACATTTAAAGAACCAAAGTGCACGGAAGTAGAAAGGAATAAAACGATTCGACAATCTGTTGCACGCGGCCCCGACTGAAGATTTCCGCAACGGTTTTATCTCAGAGCCTTTGAAAAACAGCTTAGCGTTCTCCCTTATCGCCTCTCTGTGTTCTCGTCCCTGCAGCCAGATGAGAAATGGGAGATTAATTTCAAATTTAGCCCAGATCGTAACGCAGCTTCGGCTCCTTAGTTCGCTTCTCAGCTCGACTCAGTTCGTCCTCCTGCCATTTGGAACGCAAACAGTTTACACTCTGGATTTACAGAATTCGTCCTTACACTGCTCAGTGGTGAGAATGATGCGATGCTGTTATTTTCAGGGTTTTTGGCTCCCACACCAGGGCATTCGGGGTGGTGAGACATCTGCAAATGTTTCAGTCATTTCTCACCCCTCCGTGTGCTATGCAACGCTGTGATGTGCATTCAAAACACACCCATGGGCTGTGCATACGAGCAGAACTTTGGAGATGTAAATGAGCGTGGCTTGGTTTTTGGGGCTGACTCAAAAGCTAAAATCCTGTCAAAGTTCAGCCTTGTGACGCCCAAATGCATCCTTCAACACCCAATTTAAGCCGTGGGGTGAAATACGTGTGTGTCAGGTTCACCGGTCACTGCAAGTTGCCCAAAGTGTACGTGTGGCCACCCCAAGACAGACTGGCATTCCACCCAGGGTGCAGTCTGCTGGCTTGGTGCCTTGTGAGTCTGGGATGGGTGCCGGTCCACCGGAACCCTGACCAGGACAGGCGGTTAAGGGTGATGGGATGAGTGTTGCTATGGCACCCACACAGCAAACTGCATAACTGCAAGATCATAGAAGCACATTGATGCTTTAACTGAAATGATGAGAGAGAACGGTGTCCGACAGCCCGGAGCCACCAAACACCAGCGAGAGTTTCAGGAGGAGATGCTGAGTTACTCGGTGCCAGTGCTTACGGAACAGCAGCTCAAATCGGCACGGTGGAGTGTGTCTGCGTCCAGATCTCTCCATAGAGGTGATGGGAAAACATCACAAACATTAAGAAACACAACGCTGTGGGAGTTTTGTTGATTCAAACAACTGCACAGTTCTCAAACCCAGCACTTAATAAATCATGAGCGACTGCAGTCTGGCTTCTCCCCCAAATGTCCACTTCCAGAGAGGCCAAGCCTGAAGAGCTCTGAGTTAGGCTTCAGAAACATTCCTGCACGACCACAAATGCAGCGCAGAGATTACAGGCCTGCGTCCTACATCGGCAGCCGTGAAAGTGAGCCGCATGGCCGCCAAAATTGGTTTAAGTAGCTCAAGCATGAGGTTTGTTTTAGGGGAGAGATGACATTTGTTGTGGTGCTGTTGAGGTTATGTTTACAAACATCCTCGCTGAAATACTGCAGGAACACTTTTAGGCAAAAACCAGCTTCGTGCATTCTGCTGCCACCTCCTTGACTATGTTTTACTGTGGTAGACATACTCACTTTTAAAGCCTCTGCACAGGACTTTATGTATTTGAAATAATTTATATGGATATTCACTTATACGCATTTGTACACATGAGTATCTTTGTCCGCAGGGGAAAAGGAAGCGTGCCGTGCAATGTCACCCGCTCGGTGCTGCTGTGATTTACTAATTTTTACACCTTTTCTCCTTTCATGCTGCCTGACTCTCAGAGGGTCGCTGGCTGTGATGTTGCCGTATTTGCACACATTCGCAGATAAACAGGTAGGACGAGAACAAACGGAGAGCCAAAGCTCTGATGGTCATCAGATTTTACTTTGTTTCGAAACTGACCCCAACAGCTCATAAAGAGTTAAACAGGGAAGTTTTGAGCAGACACATAAATGACTTTTATGGATTCCAAGCTGCCCCGTGAACTCAGATTATTGCCCTTCAGACACACCGTTAATCGTTGTGAAGCTCCACACTGCCACCCCCTCATGAGTCGGTCCCCAGGATCTTCAAACATGCATGTTTTTGGTGTTTTTCTTACTAATACACAGTATTTAAACTATTCAGGTGCCCACATGCCGCACTGCTTCCTTCAAAGCAACTGATCAAAGACTGTCAATTGACACCTTTTCTTTCATTGCTCAAAATTTTTTTTTTCTCAACCACACAATGAAGATAACCCCCCTCAGGACCTGCAACCAGCATCCAGTCTCAGGTTCATCTCTGTCACTACACAATGGGATTTATGCCAAATAAAGTAAAGCCTGTGGACAAAAAGCACAAATTTTCCAAGTCAGCCAAGGTATAAGAAGGTGTGGGTTCATTCGTCCTGCCTAGCTTTGCTGCGTGGACCTGGCTGTCCGTGGTGGTGGAGGGGTGCGGAGGTCTGTCTCGCCCTACCATTCCATCCCAGCGCGGTTGATGTCATCCCACCAGCACTCGGTGGGCTCCCCCAGGCCAGGGGGTGTGGGCTGGCACTCGAAGGTCCACAGGCGGTCGGAGCCCTCTGTTGCGCTGAAGTAGCTCCGGATGGCCACCACCAACTCCCCGTGTGGGCACTGGAAGTTGAAGCCCTGCTGGAACAAGTTGACCCAGGGCTCATCGTAGAGGTAGCTGGGGTAGCCCCAGGCCACAGCCAGCAGGGGCAGAGCCCAGAGCGGGAGCATCAGCTTCATCCTGAGCGCTTGTCTAGCTCCACTGTGTAGTGCTGGCTTGGTTATAAGCCGCTCAGCAAACATTTGGTCCCCAGATGTTTTATATCGCAATCCAGAGACAATATGTCATTTGCAGCCATGAAGACCATTACGGCTGCAAATTGGCTCTAACTTTTTAAGGTGGAATTGCTGAAAGCTTTGAGAGCAACAACAGGGACTGCGAAGTGGGACGCCTTAAAAAGCTGCAGATTCCTGAAGCCGACGTTGTTAATGCATCGAGCACTGTTATGTAAATAGTAGCCCTGCACCTCTCAAATATTTGTCTTGCTCATCGAGTGACCCGATGTCGCTTTCACTGCAAGTTTGCCTTAATGACTTGGCCCCTGGTGGTGGGCCGACACAGCGACATGTTGCAGCTTGATGCAAACAAGCTGGCAGTGGCTCAAGCGTCTTTCCCAAACCCTCCCTGCCACATCTCCGGAATAGAGGAGCCGTAAAAATCAGAGTTAAGCTCAGCGGTTTGGTGTTTCCCACTTACTGTGCTCCATCTCTCTTGTAAATACTGTGTTTTATAGCAGGAGACCTTCACCCCGAAGGGTGACATACACACAGATCACCGGTTCATTAGCGTTGCTGCTGTGGACATGGATGCCCAGGTTTAGTTAGTCTACAAAATTGGTTAACTGGGTTGGATAATCAAAAAGATTTGACCTGAGTACTAGTGCAAGCCCGACTGCAGGAACTGAGTTTGCGCATCAGGGGTCAGAAAACACCTCTTTTTGCAGGAGAAAAGGATGTATAAGGGGGCCCAAAATCTTGCTCACGATAACGTACGTGAACCGTGTGGGCATGAGGCGGTTAGACAAATATGGCGACGTTGCAGCTCTTTGCATGTCATGTTCTGCAGAAGGCGGAGCATGGAAAAATTTGTGAGGGAAACAGCCCTGATGGATGCCAAAGAGAAGAGAAAGGAGTTTTCCCAAACAGAAAAGCCCTTGTCTCTTGTCTCATTTATAAAATGAGGTAGGAGATGTTGTCCAAAGCCAACTTCCATAACAGGCGCGCGGACTTCCCGGGAACTGTTTATGTTTCGACAGTAAGACAAATTCCCGCAGGACAGCTGCTTCCAAACAAACTTTCGGCATTTCCACGGTTTCTCTTTTTTCCTTCCGCAAACAGACTGTTCTTGTAAAGTGAATTTGGAGACAGAGCGCAGGCCAGCGCAGCTCACACACACCATTACTGTGCGTGCCCGCAAACATTACATCTGCGGCTGAGTCACTCCATTTTCCACAAAACAGCCAAGGCAGTCCGAGCTCTGAGGTCCTCGCCAGTGCTCATCCAGTACTGTCGGCTTTACCTTCAAAGCCGCCAGTTATTGAGGCCACCTGTTTTGACAATTTTACATTTAGAGGATTTAGAAGTACTTAGTAAGTTTATTAAAGACGGAGATGTTTGTTTAAACAAATCAGAGTTTGTTCCATCTTTTTCAGCCTCTCCTTGGGCTTTACGGTGCGCTCAGGTACTCTGGAGCCACTCGAGAAGTCTGGAGTTGCACCAGCACGATGACAGCATCCAGATCCAGACTGCCTCATACTTGAATCAGACAACTGCTCTTTGACACCCAATGGCTCAGTCACCTTAAGACTGGACCAGGACTTCTGCCTTTGTGGAACCTTCTGGGGTCCTGACAAGCAGATCTTCCCAGTTCCCGAGTCTACCGGCACTGGCACAGTGTAACACACCGCCATGAACAGGAAGTAGTGGAAAGCCTCTGGAACCCTGTGAAGTTTATTTTATTTCCCTTCTTCATGGTTGGGAGTTTTTTTTGTTTTCCTCACCTCAACTACTGTTTGGTTTACTTCCCATCCTATGACCGCATTCATTGCTGTTATTATTTCTTCTTCTAATTTCCACTTTTATTATGGTCCTCCTTCCTCAAATGATCGGTGATTTGCATCGCTCTGCTGAAAGCGACCCTCTGCACAATTAAATTTAAACTAAATTTGAATCAAACAGACTGTTATCATTTGCTTTCTTTACTGCTGAGCTGAATATTTAAAGAAATCGATATTTGAAATATTTTATGCAAGATGGTTATGCTAACATTATTTGATCACAGGTGTGTGTATGCAAATCTTGGATTTTGCACCAGATGAATAACAGCTTGACCCCATAAACCTTCTCATCACCTCACCCCTTGTTAATAATATGAGGCTCTGGACCAGCACAACCAGCCCAGGTTTAAGCGGTTAATAACAAAGGGTGGGTGATGCGCGTAACATAAAACACACTGTTACTTAGTAACACAATTTGAGTCTCGGATCCAAACCAAAGGCTGCCTCTAACTAATCCTGAGCCATCGGCCAGGAGAGAGGAGAAGAGAAGAAACTCTTGATTCATTTCCATTTTCCTTGCATGTTACAATGACTTTGATCTCACTCGAAATCTGGCACATTGGAAAGGCCTAAAAATAAATAACAGCTCTTGTCTAAAAATAGTGCTGGAGTCACAGGCATGAAGTGTCCCCTCAGAACGGAAGTACAGACTACTAGGGGCTGTATTTTTAGCTCCGGTGTACTTAAATGTCAGAAAGCAATATGAAATTTGGAAGCAAACAATAAAGGAAATGGAAACTTGGCTCATCTGCAAATGCACTCTCCCTTCCAGGCATCTTCAGTGGTACAAATAGCAGCTCAGATCCCTGCGGTGTCACTGTACAACACAAGAGGGGAAGCTCTCAGGAGAAGCAGTGAGCAGGATCTAGCAGGGTGGCTGGAAGTGGGTGTAGGTTCAGGTGTTCTTCTGCATTCCAGACTGAACGGACAGATCGCTCTAAATGTCTGCAAATGGCTCCTTACTGTGGATACGGGGCTGAGTTTCCAGCTGGACGTGACACCTCGATCCTTCCTGAAACTGTGGGAGTGGCCACAGGGGGTCCTTTGCAGATCGGGGGGGTTAGGATGTGACAGACAGAAGATGTACACAGGTTGAGCCATCTTACTCCCACATAGAGCCCAGATGCCCGAAAACACCAACACTACCTACCTATGTTATATAAATACATTTTATATGTCCAAGTGTAGACCTTTTTTATGCTTTAAACATGTTTAAGTTATGACCGAAATGATGTCCTAGTTAAGATACTGCATATGTTCCAGTGAGGAAGACATTTAACGCACCTCTTATTCAATGGTATTTTCATCACTTTGCGAGAGTACAAGACCATGTTGGGGTTAAATGGGCAGTGGGGCGCAGAATAAACAATGCTTAACTGTTAATTCATTTGGGCTTTGAGGCTACGGAGATGCGATATGAATTGCACGTCCCACATGCGAGCAATAATGTTTAAACAAATGTCTTTGTCTGAATGCATTATTATTGTGGGCTCTCGTGTTGAGGATAAATGTGCTGCTGAATTTGGCCCAAAGATAACACAGCTATGCAAAGAGAGTGCTCGGGCTGACAGTCGGAGCCATAACTTTCTGTCGTGAACTTTGCTCAATTGTTCACTGCCGGTGCGCTTGTTTAGGTGACGATGGGGAGATTTACAAGCTGTCAAATAAGTAGCCATTTACTCACTGAGCTGCTGCATCCATGCTGTATCTTCTTTGGTGAAGGAAAAGAGCAGCCGCTGCTTAGTTCTGGCCCACTCATAGGGTGCTTTTCCATTTTGGCCACCAAGACAGATGGGGATGCAACGTTTTTATAAAAGCAGTCTTATAGAATGCAAAGCAGCTCAACACCCATTGGACTGGTGGGACACACGCATACGCTCCAGAGAGGCCAGCTATCTTGTCCATCATGAAGTTCATTGCTGTGAGCAGCAGATCCACACGCAGGTTTCAAATGTGTACATTTTCAAAGCGTAGAGCGGACTGGAGCAGCCATGAGCAATCAGTGAAGTTCAATGAAAAGTACCACGGTAAAACACCCAAAAAAAAAGATAAAAAACCATGTATGCTAACTGTAGAGCAAAATGACTTAGTGAAGGTCATATTAATTTGTGTGCCACGAACAAAACGACTGATGTGGCATTAAATAGCCATTCACTTCCTAGGTAAACATTGTCCGTCCTCACAGTCTGCCAAGAACGGATCCTCAAAGTCACTTAATGTGCGAGAGGGGCAGGCAACCCCAGTGAGTGTTTACAGGTGAAACACGAGGCTTGTTTAGTGGGGGAAGAGCAGGTGTGTGGATGTGTGCGGTTCCTTTTGCCCTAGTACGGCTCCCTTCACACCATTCACTGCACCAGGGGACCCGCAATGCATTTGTGAATGGATGTTCAGATCCAACCAAAAAACCACTCATTCAGCAGAGTTGTTGGGCAGCTGCCTCTTGCTGTGTTGTTTCTCTTCCAAGGCAACTGCGGTTTATTACAGTAATGTGGCAGAGTAATCGGCACCGTCGGGATTAATTGTGTCTTTAAGATAATGCAGCGGGATGGAAATATTAAGGAGCAAAATCAGTGCCGTTCTCTGCAGGCTGCTGGCATCTGCTTGCTAATGCGTTTGCTTGAGACTCCAGCTGCTGCCTTGTGTTCTGTTTGCAACACTTGGAAACAGCAAAGTTCTTGGTCTCGGGTAACATCCTACAAGACAAAGGAACATCACCTCAGAACCAACAGAACCTGATCCTTCCCTACACTTCAGTCCTCGGCCTCTGGCTGCCTCCTTCTGTGCAAAATCTGAAGCCTCCCTGTTGCCACACTCAGCCCCAATGTGGGACAATGAGCTCCCTCTGTCCCTCAGAAAGGCAGATCACTTTCCAGGATTCAAGAAAGGTCTCAAAACATCTCTTTTGGACCCATTTCAGTCTCAAGTTTCTGACACACATTAAAGCAACCCAGAGGAGCTAACACAATAGAAACAGTCAGGGTCATCATCCCACAGGTTTCTCCTAGGAGCCCTGCTGCCCCAACAACATCTCAAGTCCTCAGACTAGATGCCTTAAACAGTCCTACCGGCTGCTTCCTAAAGAGGGGCAGCTGGTCTCTCCCGCGCAGCAGCTGTGGGCAACAGGGTGCTGTCCATCGGGCTCAACCGTGGCCCTGCCAGGGTAGAGTTGCCCACGAACTGACAACATGTTAGAATCTGCATAGCAAACTTTTAATTCCAAGTGCAAAAATATATGAAATATTTCTTGCTGCTCAGCGGAACCGAAAAATTTAGCAATACAGTAAAGTGACCTCAGCAAAGTGACCTGGAATGCTGAACTAACAAGCATGTATGGTTCACACAAGTGACAGTGAAGAAAAATATGCAGCAAGCTGGGGTCCCAAATAAGGCTTTTGCCACCTGAGCAATTTACCTTCCACTGAAGGTGACCACAGATGAGGTTGCTGTTATTTGACTTTGTTACTCTATCTGATGGAATTGAATTTGGCAGATTGTATGGTGGTTATCGCTGTACCACACTACAGCAGCCGCAATAGGAAAACTCGGAATGCCTTTATCCATCACGGTTCACAGCTTCCTTATCTGTTGACCGACTCCAATAAACCATAATGAAGTGCTGAACGGTCCCCCTGGGTCATCTGTACGTCCCATCAACCGTTCCAGTGTCCCAGTCCTCCAAAGCCAAAGGGCTGCTGTATCTAAATGATGAAGTGGTCTGGAACAATGGATGATCTTCTGGCTCAGGGCAGCCAACTCATTACAGCAATGTGCTACAGTATTTCAACGTTTGTGTCTTCGAATGGACGCCCAAAACTAGGAAAGCACGATGGCTGTGCTGATCAGATTTGGCCAAAAAACACCTGGAAAGCATTCCTTGCGTCTTCCCATGCTCTTCACATACCTCTCTGCCAGGATTAAATGATGTTTTCCATAAGATGATTAACAGTCAAGAAAAAAATAGAAAAATTAAAGTGCAAATGTTTGGTTTAGCTCTGTCACGGTACAGTACAGCATTACCACTGTAAGTTGACTGGTCAGACACAATAGATTCTTTTCAAAATGGGAGGCAGAACATCAACACTTTTGCGGGGTCTGTCGGTTTGCGTGCCACATGCAATTTCTATATTTTGAATGTTCATCACAGTGCATGCAAGAGACACTTGTCGATGTGAATCCACATTCAACCACATGTTAACACAGATGACTGTCCTGGACCACCAACATCCTGGAGTCTGCACATTCCACCTCAATGAGTCCAATAGCTTGAAAGTCACTCAGCTTGCTAGGACTCTGAACCTCCAGTGACCTGGTGGCTTCTCTCCAATGTGCCACGTTGCGTGATCTGAAGGTTTGCACAGCGGATGAATTTATTTCATCGGCTCTTCAGTTCAATTTCAAAGTAACTAACTGACTAAATGTGATGTTTCGTGAGGCCTGAATGCAACAAGCACTCCTGTTTATAAGGCAGATGCTTACAGGGGTCAGGGGACCTGAAGCAAAACACACCCGGCTACCATGGTGAGCCCAAGGTTGCCAGATTCTTTGCCGTTTACCTTCGGTTTCTGCTCTGAAGATCCAATATTTGCTCAGACTCTCGCTTTTCTGACTCTCGTTGAATGTCTCACATATAAATATTTCCCAGGACAGATGCGCAAGCTTGGTGGCTACATTTTGGGGCTTTAAAAAAAATCCAGAGTTACACCCGATTATCAAGTCAGACAGTGACCTCAGGTCTGGCAGCTGCTCTGACGACCAGTGTATCATAGGACATGGGAGTCCCCGAGGTCTCTCCAGCACCTTCATTGGCTGTGCATCCTGGACTGGCCAGAGCCACTATAAGCTGCCAGAACTGGATCACTTGCTAATTCTCAACATCACACACGCTTTTTCCTAGACGTGAACTTATTCCAGCCATCCCCTGTTCCTGCACTAGGACCAACACACTACCGTGCACTGTGATTTATGCTGTTGTAGGAGCAATTACCTCCAGGGCGAAGGACTCCTGAAGGTCTGAGTTTAGAGAGGCAGGACTGATCATTGATCTGAAAGAGCAGTTCTGCGCAATTCGGGTTACAAAATGAAAAGTGCTGCATCTAGAGGGAAAGTGTTTTTTCCTCAAAGCCGCAGCCTGTTAAAAAGAGCCGCTAATCTGACAACCTTCCTGCAACAGCTTGTATCATTTTTCGTAGAGAATTGTCTTGCTTCCTCCAGGTACCACGCGCCTGATCTTCCTTCATCTTTTCCTCCAGTTATCTGGCTGTTTCTGAATCCTGTCAGGGAAAAACCGAAACAGAACAGTGCTATCTCAGATGTCATCGCCGACCAAGTGATAGGCTGGCTTCAGCCTGTTGTTTAGGTCTTCCATTTCAAGTGGCTTTTGCACAGGATTACAAGGAAATGCCCATCCATGCTGAAGTTACTGGAACATTTGCGTAGGCAGCAGCGGATTTATGAAAGTCACGCAATGGACGATTCTCGGACTGCAGAACTGTATGTGTTTACCCACACGGTTCTCAGAGAAACTGGTTTTGGAAGTTGCCTGGTTCCCAGAATGGAGGTGCTGTCATTCCCCTCAGCAAGGTTCTTAACTGAACTCCCTCTGTGAATGTACAGCTGTGCTTGGTCCAAGTGTAAAATTGTGACCTATGCGAGTAGCCCTGCTGGAGGGCACTGTGCCAAGTAAACACAATAACAAGTGCTTGGGCATTGAGCAATGGTTGCCTTGAGGTTAATACTGTTCCACTCTCAGAAGACAGGACAGGTTTGATCATGGTTGACAGCCACAGGGTCAAGGAAAGAGTTTGTAGAGACACATGGGAAACCGCAGGTGCATCAGAACACTGAATAGAAATAAGCCCGATGCTCGGCAGACATAGGCCTGGACGTGTCAGTGGGGGCAGACGTAGGACCCCCTTTGGGCATGACTCTCTCAGCATTTCGCCCACAGGTTTGAACCGTTCCCTCAACTCTCCTGTTGGACCGGTCTGTGTCTGCTTGGCCCTGTGCTGGGTGTGAACCAGCACCCAAATGGGAGAACTGCAGAACCTGGCGGGAAGGAAGGTCAGACAGGCTGTGCTCCTGATTTCTTCAGACATCAGAATTTAGCACAGATTCAGAAACCTGTTGCACTGGAGGAGAACAAAAAGTAAACTTGAGACCTTATGTTTTGCACCTCAGCAGAAACTTGCAGCAATTCCCACAAATCAGGTTCTTGGGGGCCAGCAAGGTAACAGGGTCATTTCATGGGGTGAAGCTGGCATCTATCCCCTCAGGCAGGGAGCCCAGGAAAAGGCGACCTTTTGACATCCAGTAGTTTCTCTTTCTACCTCAGTGGCTCCTCAGATGAGCTTTTGTTGTACTGGACTCAAAGGCACATTGGATTAATCTGTGCCTTTGTGGAGAAGGGCCTAAAGGTCCAACAGTTCAAATAACAGAGGCAAAGGTCCTCTGTGTTGGGGATCCTCACATACCAGCATGCAAAACTCTGCTGTTGCTTTGAGCCGTTTGCCTCTCTGTGTGAAATGTCAACCTGGCTGCTCCTTCTCGCCACACTGTGATGGCCAGAGGCCCCCGACTTGCGGCCAAAAATGGCCCGACTGTGCATCAAGTCAGCTTGTCCCAGGAGAATTTCTCTCCCCAGAAGGAAAGCTGCCGACATCCGAACAGGAAGGAGGCCTACGCTCATGGCGGAATGTTCCCGCACATAAATACTGGTGCCACCGCTGAGGTGATGTGTTCAAACCCAGCCAGTCCTCCCGTGGATGAGAAGAGCCCGATGGCACCTCACATCAGCACAACAAATTCACAGATACGCAGGACGCCAGGCTGGTAGGTCTGCGCAATCGAAAATCCACCCCTTACTCACCGCTAAGATGTTTGGACGCTTTGATGAGAAGTTAAGCACGGCAAACGTCCACCCAAGACAGGCAGTAGGTTATATAATGACATGCTAAGGTGTCAGCCGCCAGGAAGTGGCCTGGACCCCTGGCCCAAGCCTGCGCTGACAGTGCAGATACCGGCATGGAGACACTAGTTATCACCTGAAAACTAAACGCACGAAAAGTGCAGCCATGCCCTATTAACATCAGAACGTCTCATTTTCTAAAAACTTGGTTTGGGTTCCCAGGCCCCCCCAGCATTTTCAGCCTGACTGTGAACAAAAAATGCGAGTTTGCGCTCCGGATGCTTTGCACCATGTTTTTCCAGCTCAGCTGTGTAGTTATAGGCTTCCCATGTATGACGTGCAGCCACTTCTAAAAACTACAGTCGATTATGCGTTCCTGCTGGGTGTGGGTTCACGACTCTCTGTCGAGGTCTGAGTTGCCGTTACTGCGCTTGCCTTGCACAGATTTACTGAGCGCAAACAGCAGCCACCATTTCATTAGTGTCAGCTGCATCATTTATTTGCTCTCCATTGCTGTCATTGCTAAATGCCAGGGAGGACACGGAGTGATGATGGTATGTTGGATGTAAGTATATTTTACAGTTTTGGTGACATTTGGGGAAACTGCTTGGGGTTTTTGAGGGAGATGGAACAGATTATAATTTTTGCTGTTTAAAATAATGGGAAATACCCTCCCCATTCACCTTCTCTCAGTCTGATTTTCAGGAATGGATTGGAAATGTAAACCAGGTCATGAGCATCCTTTACTTTTAATGTCACAAACCAAAGGTGTCTTGTAACCAAAAAAGGTTTGCAGTGAAGCTTCATACCTGCTTTGCAATTTTACATACAATCACATCTAATGCAGTGTTTTTCAAAACTGCCGATGGATTCATTTCTACCTTGAATAAAATAAAGTCAACTCACTGCACATGTAAGTAATAAACACTGACAGATTTATGCATTCTCAATATAATTTTTCACTTTTTGATCACAGGAAGGTGCTTTTGCCTTGTGGGTGTCTTTGTGGAAAGCTCAGTGTGCATTTTAGAACACAAACTCTGATCCAGTGGGTGGTGAGGAGGACATAACCAGATTCCTGGGCCATCTGACAGAAGGAAAGGCAATTTTCAAATACATATTTCCTTCCAAAGGCAGAACTATTAAAGTGAGATGCTTGGGAATAGAGGCTGTAGAAGTCCGGCCCAGGGATGTTTCTAGAACTTTCTTGTTTTTTATGCTGCCATTAATGTGACACAGAGGCACCGTGGTGAATAGCAGCAGTCTCTTCCCAAACTGCCTCTCTCTGTCTCTCAGCCTGGCTTCTGCAGCAGAGGAACATGACAGCCCAGCGTCTCCAGAGCCGATCACTTGTGACAGCGACTCGCTACCCCTTTCTAGCCCCTCATCCTGGGTAAAACATCATAGTCAATGGGTGCCCTTTTTGGGTTGAGGCATCATAAACTTTCCTGCCATTCCTGGTAGCTCGTGGCATCTTCAGCAGCCGAGAGACAGTCCGCCAGGCAAACCCACTGACTTCACGCAGGGGAAGGTTTTTCAGCTTTGTGCTGCAGAGCACCTGCATGGTCCTAACAGGTCACTGAGATGCTGGGGGAAGTTTGAAGAACCAGTGGAGATGCCTGGGCAGCGTCACTGCTGTGATGCTCATAAGAAGACCTGGCAGCACCGTTTTGATTCCAAAACCCTCTTGTTTAAAAAATGCCCAGGGTTGCGTTGCATGTCGGCCCTGGGTGGAGCCCATTTTCCTGTGCGCTCTGTGAGGACGTGTGCTTGTCTGAGGAGATAGCAGAGGGTGTACCGCAAACTCTGCAGTGTCATATCTCATAGAACAGCTCAGCATAGATAAGGAATAATGAGGAGAAGCCCGGCTTTAAAAAGGTTTCTCGCTGGCCAGTGGCTTTTTCTTTGGGTTTTAATTTGAGAGAAACACTTTCACTTTGCTGAATGGAAACATCTTGTGCTATTAAAAAGTCTGAGGATATTAGTTAGTGCTGGAGGTGTTGATGTTCTTTTTCAAAAGTTTTATAACTTTTTCGAATAAATTAATTTCCTTTACACATTACTGTCTGTCTCTTGGACCTGAACAGATCCCACTGTTAAGCAGCTGCAGGGCTGGGCTCATGGCAGTGAGCAGCGTCAGAGCCTGGATCTCCTGCGATCTACTGCCTCCTCGAAGGAACGCTGAACACCCTTGCCATGATGTGACTTGTTTTCGCCTCTTGTGTGGAGTGCCATCCTTGTAGCCCAGGGATCTCACACTGCTCTTAAAAAAAAAAAAAAAAAAAAAAAACCTGTCCTGGTGTTGCTCCAGCTGGACCACGGCTAGCCAAACAACAGCGTCTGCCAAGTCCTGCTTATCAAACTGTTTTAAACCGATTCCTTCTTCTGTGCCTGTGTAGGATACGTCATCTATTCTAGCAGCTTGCAGCACACATGACTAGAAGATGTGTCATTGTCATGTGTAACCAAAGCACTGTTTGCCAAAAGAACGTGTCCTTGAGATGATTTGGGGGCTGGTAGAGGAACACCTTGTTGCGCCACAGGATAACAGGAGACAGCAGAGCCACCGATTTCCTCGCAGTCGGCCGACAAAGAGAGCAAAAAAATGTGCAGGCATTAAAACAGAGGCCTCAGTCGGGATGCCATTACGGGTGGACCGATGGCACGTTGGGGACCGCTCGATTCAGCTGTTTTCTTCTTTCTTCTTTTTTTTGTCACCACATTGTTACTAGCTTAACCTCTACTGGTTGTGCCAAACTCTGACACACTGTGCAAACACCAGAGAGCTCGTCTCAGGCTTCGCTGTACACGGCAGAACAAGGAGACACCTCGGCGGACAACCGTTCTTGTCCTTGTGCAGCCTGGCACTACTGGAGGTAGCATAAACTTCAGAGATGAAAATCACGGCCGCGTAATTCAACTCCACATTTACTGGTGTTTTGCACAAAACGAAAGGCATTACAAACACGGGTCTGCCAAAGAAGGGCAGGTGGTTTCTGGCAGGAAAAGAAAGGGTCATTCCCAGAAACTCCTCCTCCAGCTAGGAGTAGCGTAGGCATCCCCCTCCCCCCGCTCTCCCTCTTCCTCTCGCTTACCCTCATACCCTTAATACTGATTTGTTTTGACATTAAATGAAATGCGAGTGTTTACTCTGCACTAGGGGGTTGGATTTATGGCTCTGTCTGCACCTCTCCATCTAGGAGGTGTCATCTTTCCGCGCCACCGCATCGGCATGCCATTGTCAATAGTCTGGAGTGCAGCCATCGCAGCCCATGGCCCGAAAGCCAGCACGGAGCGACACGTCACCCCCCTGGATCTGACAACTCACAGATCTGCGTAGAAACACAGAACATGAGCCTGGCTTCCTACACCGCTTTTCTCTCTAGAACAGTGACACGGACCCACGGGTGTTTATTACATTAAAGGAGCAGCTCTATTTTTCACTTCATTTCAGCATTATCTAAGTTCTATTAAACACCTCTGGTCAGAATTTAACCGACAGATGTTTAGGCTTCTGAATATTTTTATAAAAGCAGCTATGCAATTATGCAGTTGCGACGAAAGGTCTTAAAAGTGCCGTATCTTTACTGAACCGATTACTTTAAAACCCAAGGTCACCGATAGTAGAAGTGTCTGAAGTGCAGTGTGGCTCCAGCAACTGACATTTCTGGGATCTTCAGTCCAAGAGTCATCGGGCCTCAAAGTACTGGAAAAATAACAAAAGGACTATTAAAAACCCAGACCTCCTTCAGTCCACAGTCCAGCAGGTAGTTTACAAATGGAGGACATTGAGCATTGCTGCTACTCTTCCTAGAA
Source organism: Heterotis niloticus (assembly GCA_018136845.1). Classification (NCBI taxonomy): domain Eukaryota; kingdom Metazoa; phylum Chordata; class Actinopteri; order Osteoglossiformes; family Osteoglossidae; genus Heterotis; species Heterotis niloticus. Next base: position 17,150,051 of record CM030906.1, read on the forward strand.
GTGGGTGTCCTTCAGACATCTGGCCAAGGACACAGTTTACAACTCTGCTCACAAAAGTGCCAAAGAAGCAGAGGATGACAGCTAAGCATCTGCAGGCATCGCTTTCACTCAATAAGTGCTGCGTTCATAAGTCTACATAAGAAAAACACAGAACAAGAGCAGGGTTCCTGGAAGTTTCCATTCATTTTTTTTTGTTTTGCTCTCCTTGGCTGCCAGCTGGCTTATCCTAGCAGTTAACCGTAACTGTCACCTTAGGGAAAAAAATCTGTATTGCAGGCTCCCGTGAACTTTCTCCACTGCTCTGTGTGACCCCTGTAAGAAGAGTACCCTGTAAAAATACGGTTTATCCGAGTGGAATTGTTCACACATAAAAGCATGTCATTTTTATTATTATTACTACCTTGCAGTGAAAAGAAATCTGCAGTTTCAGCTCAGCTGTCACAAAATAAACATGGGGGAATTTGGTAAGTTTGTTTTACACCAAAATGCTGTCGTTCCCCAGCTGACAAACAGGTAAAGTGCACACCTGTGCACCGATTATTCTCCGGAAAATTAATTTAGCTTTTGCTCACGCAGGAGTCATAACCATTTAGTATGCTTTTGTGTAAAAGTGTAAAACCTCAGTGCATGTTTAAACTTCTGTTAATCCGTTTTTCAGTCACACTAAAACACACTTTCCTCTAAGGACACTGACTAAACGAATAAATGCCACCGCCTTGGTCATCATGTAATACTTCCAAATACACTGGCTGAGATCTAGTGATATCTTTTTCTGATCGTGGCGTTTGAAACATTGTAGGTCAGCCTGAAATGATCATGACATTGAAGAAGTGACCTTGCAGTGAACCTATTACCTCGAGCTACTTGGTCAAACAGGACGACGCCCTCAGATGACACTTCCTCTTCCGGCCCATGTGACTGCAGAGTAGATGGTTCTGTGTAAGTGACCTTTGTACTGTGGTGTTAGGTGCTGTAAATCTGAGCTAGAGACACCTTCGAAACAGAGATGCAGAAGGGAACAATGAGAAAAAATGTAAAAAAAAGACCGACTTCAAAGTTCTGGCACCAAGCACTGGAAAATAATGCACTTTACTAAATGCCGTTGTCCTCGGCTACACACCTACTGATTCCCCATCCTTAAATGAGGCAGCAGTCTTGCTGTCAGTGCTGCTGCTGAAAAGTTTAAGGTCATGGGAAAATGGTGGTGCGTGTATGGCTCCTATTATGCTTGTTATAGGAAATGCATATTTCCTTTCACATGCTTTATCTGACAGGTCTTTCATTTTAAAGGGCTCTTTAGTGGCACGAAGCACATGAAAAGGATAGCAACGGCACCAGGCACATCGGGGTGGCTAAGTCCAGTTTCTGCATCTGAAGGTCAAAGGTATAACCAATAAAGGTTGCATCACGGTTAAAATGCTCCTGATGTTCTATGCACCAGTATGGTCGTATGTATTGCTTATGTTCCTCTAAAATGATATGTGATCATATGAATTATTATATCCTTGCAGAGAATTGCTCTTGGTACCTTGGTTATCCCCCCTTCCCCCAGTTAACATTGAAATAAAATCCTTGTGCCACACATCTGTGGAAATAAAAGGGATGAGAGAGAATGTCCAGCAAGTGCTGAATGTAAGCCCTGAACTGGGAGAATCTATTTCGAGTCTTGTGAATTCATAACCTCAGATGGTGTGGACCTTTACACTTCCCAGGCAACCTTACCACGTTTACCCTGTTTGCATAATCAGAAATGGCAGCAAAGGAAGCAAAGACCAGGGGGGAATAAAGACAAAGGTGTTGCTGCACATTGTGTCTACAGTTGGCTTTTGTCACCCTTTCCCCCTTAACTGGAACGCTCCCTGCCGATGTGCAGCTTCTCAGTAACCTCAGCGTTAATGGAGGACCGAAAGAACGATCGTCGCGGTTAACGAGGCTGTCGCCCGCGGGGCGACACAGGGGTCCACGCCTGGGAATGAGGGGACTTCGCGGTGGGAAAACCTTGAAAAGTGCATAATAAACACACAGCTGATCGAAATCGATGCGATAAAAGCAAAACGTGAGCTGGAACAAAAAAAAAAAAATTCTTACTCGTGCTATAGCGCCACCTGGTACTTCGAAGGTGAACAACTCGTACAACAGCCGACACCGCATGCACACATATCAGCGCTGGGCTGTTGGGAAAAATGCCGGCAGAAACTCTGAGCGAACTGTTGCATCAAAACGTGCTTTTATACCAAGATCCCCAAACGCTCGGTCCAAGCGGTGACTTTCGTTGAGACATAACAGCGAGGAGCACCTGAACTGCGACTGGCGTGTTCGTTTTTTTGGTCAAAAATATGTATATTTTTTTAAAAACTAATCGCCGCGTTTTCCAGACTACCAGAAGCTGTCCATGTCCCTCGACTGCAGCAACATGAGACATAACCCAGCGCTACGAAACCTTGCGCACATGGACAAGGTGCGTCTTTGAAGTACGACGCGCGTCGGGCAGGGCGGGGCGCTGGTCGCCCGGTTCGCTCTGGCCAGCGGCGGCGTGACGTCCAAAGCCTGGGTTTTTGATTGGCTGGCAACGGCCCTCCCTTCCAATAGGTAACTTTTTAAATGCGTTTGGGGGCGTGGCCAAGCGCCGGGAGGGATATATTGTGTGGGATAGATTAGGGCGGGCTGGGTTCAACTCTGTCCTTTTGGTAACCCGGAGCAGGAGGAGAGCGAACCGAGCCGAGTCGTGCCGGACCATACCGAGCCGAGCCGAGCCGACCCGACCCGCCAGCGAACCACCTGAGGCCATTCAAGCTTGTCAAGAAGAAGCAAAAGGGGGGAAAAAACTCCCCGATAAGGAAGCCATTGAAAAGGGAACTAAAAAGACTCGCGAAATGCCTGCTGGCAAATAAAGAAGGCGATGATGGCTGGAAGAAGTTCCTCTGGAATTCGGAGAAAAAGGAATTGCTGGGCCGGACCGCAGGCAGTTGGGGTAAGCGCGCCTTTTATTCCAGCTCCGAGGAAAAGTTTTTATTTGTTGTGATCGGGCCGCGACGGGGGTGAAGGGGGCGCGCGCCGCTCGGCGTGTGGCGCGGCCGGGAGTGTCGCCGTGTCGTGGGTCCGTGTCGGGGAAACGCGGCACCTGTTCGAGTCACCGTCCCAACTTGCATTTAATGCCCCCCCCCCCTTCCTTTCCTCGTCGGATCTTCGCGTACGGTGACGACGGTCGCGCATGCAGCCTTTAGGCGACACTTTTTGTGTTAAACAGCCATAAGATCGCTCTCGGGGGGGGGTGGGTAGGAGATCCTAAAGGCTTGTTTGCGGAAGTTGACCTGAAATAGACGACGCGTCCCGGTCGTCACGAAGGACGTGGGTGTCCTTAATTCGCCTTCGAGATGTTGCTGAAAAAATCTCATGTCCGTTTTCCTTGCTTTCGCGGTGTGTCGTGTTCTGCTTTCTGACAGGACTGCTACCAATGGGTGGCCCAGACTCTGTGTGTGTGCGCGGGGGGCGGTAGAACGTCGTCGACACATTAGTCGGAGAAAGGGTTAAAAAAAGGGCTCCGGTGCCCAAGGTGAGTCAAGGTGATAAAGCCTGTTCGTTGGGGTCCAGGGGAGGTGTGTGTGTGTGAGGGAGAGGGACTCGCACTGGCCATTGATTAACGCGTGTGTCTCTCTTTCTCCCCCCCCCCCTATCCGTCCTCCCCGTCTCGATGTCGGCGTGACCTTCAGGGCTCCGCCGGGGTGCTTCGGTGTTTGTTTCTGCCAAACATTTAGACAAAAGCGTGAGATCCGGTGGCTCCGTGTGAGAGCCGACGAAATCCCGCTGTAAAGTCTCGGACCAGCGAGCGCGAGTGTCACCTCTGTGCCCGGTTTCCACTGTGATGTGGAGCCCGCGGCGGCCACGTTGTCTGCGGGTGAAAGCGGAGCGCGGAAGTCCTCCTCCGTGGCCGACCGTCGTGTGGCGCCTCGGCTGGGCCAGGGGACGCGCAGTAAACCGCTGCGCGCTTGGGCTCGCCTTTACGTGCTTTGGGTCAGTTGTGGCCAAGGGCACCGACTGGAGACAGAGCTCCTCCCGTGACCATTCTGTAGATGATGTGCTTTTTTGATGTTGAAATCCCATGCGGTGACACTGGGGGGGACAAACCAAGGCCAGGAGGAGCGCTTGGGTCTCCAGACACCATGATCCACGGATCTTCATTAGGTGTTATGGACTTTGCTCTTGTTTTATGGCTGGGTGCAGCATGTAGTGAGATGAAAGCCAGATATTATATGGGCTCAATATTTTTTCCATGATTGGATAAGCTAATAAGCTGAAGGAAATCTGAACCGTAGCCAGTTTTCTGGCCCACCAATCCCCACACACTTCCATCTTCAAGTAGAGGACTTTCCAAGAGAAGTGTGAAAGTGATGGCCAATGAAGACTTTTGGCAGTGTGTTTAAAGCATGACCTGGGAATTTGTGGCGTGGTTTGTCTGTACGGATGATGAGTGGAGCCTAAATGGGCCGGTTGGTTGTTTCTGATGTTATGTCTGACCTGTAGAGAGCATAGCAAGGTGCATACAAGGAGCAGAGTGACCGTATCCACCCAAAGTACTTTTTATTTTAGGTTGCAGTATCTCATTCGGTTGTAGCTGTGCGTGGGATGCGATTTAATGCTTGTCTGTATTTCAGAGATATTTAATGTTTGACTTGCGGTGGTTCTCTGTTCTGATAGTGATGCGATTATGGCAGACGGTCCGCCAGTCTGAGAACATGGCACACAATCGGCACAAAGCGTTGCTGCCCTGGCCAGAGTACGCTTTGCTAGCGCCTTGCCCACGCTAGGAGTCAGCACAAATGCTTGTCCATTCAAGGCCGGAGCAGAGGACGAACAATGAGGCAGCTCGTAGCTGCTTCCTGTTGGCTGGGGGGCAGAGGGGGTGGCACAGGGTAAAGAGGGGCGCTTTGTTGCCAAGTCACGGGGCTCGGTGGGGGAAGGGAATGCTGCTCCCACCACTCTCTTCCTCAGAGGAGGGCGAGGTAATGGTGTGTGAATATCAGCCACACCTTGTCTCAGAGGTAGGGGTGGCGGGGGGAGGTCCTGTTTTGGGAACATTTGGTTGCGTCACGGTGGGGGTCTGGGGGGGGTGTTGTGTTTTGCTTTCTGATTTGTAGCCCGGAATGTACTGTGCGTCTTGTGTACAAACTGGCCGTGTCCAGAGGATGTGCACGTTGGGTTTATTAGCATCATTAGCGATTATGATACAGCGATTGCTGGGAGGGCTGCTGACTCCAGGCCACGGAACCTCTGTGTGTCTTGTTTGAGGACCTCACCGGCTGGCTTGTGACAAAATTGTGCTTTGTTCTGTGACAGAGGGGAAAATGGCTTTGCATTTTGGTATATTATTTTTTTAGAAATGCGTGCAGCATCCACCCATCACGATCATCGGTCTACCTGCCCTGGTCAGGGTTGTGGTGGTCCAGGTTGTTCTGGCACTGCTGGGCACTAGGATGTGAAACCACTTTCTGAATGGGGAGGCCACTTCATTTATAGCACCGAAATACTATTTCACCTTTGCTTCATTTGGCTGTATTGTCTTATCTTGGACAAGGTTTGCAGGGGCCTGGTGGTTTATCGTTGATAGTTTATTTTTAAATTCAGTCACTGCCTGAACTTTCTTTTCATGTTGGGTTGCCAAATACACTTGGGAGATGTATTAACTTTATTTCTATAGTTGTGTATTTTTCTGCACCTCTCTTCCAGATTATCAGGCAAATGGCCACTTTGTGACCCAATGTGCCAGGATGTTTGTGTCTACAGGAATCCTATCATCTCACACGGGAGAGAATGACCTGCTCTCTTTCTCCTTCCTCAGCAAAGATCCTCTTCTTTTATATCATCTTCTACGGGTGCTTGGCTGGAATATTCATCGGTACCATCCAGGCCCTGTTGCTCACCCTCAGTGACTACAAGCCCACCTACCAGGACAGAGTTGCTCCCCCAGGTAGGTTCATGCTCATTACTATGGCCGTGTGTGTGTGTGTGTGTGTGTGTGTGTGTGTGTGTGAGAGCGAGAACGAGAGGCAGAGAGAAGGTAAGGTAATCATTTACCCAAGCAGTGTTTGTGGGTTGTGCACATCCTGGTGCAAAAGACAATGAAATGGGCTCGTGAAAGATCCTGTTACCTGGTTCACAAACATATGACCACTGATTCCAGTCCTTACCTGCATGTTTGTGCCATTAAGCTTTCAAGCCCTGGTTGCATAAAAATTAGATTTATTTTCAATTTGCCAGTAAAGTGCAGAATAATTTGAATTGTCATCCTTTAGTGCACAAACATTTTGTTGTCATCCATTTCTGTGTCTGTGTGGCAGACCACAAGGATGTCATACAGTCCTCTGTGTTCTGTATCCAAAATGAGTCTGTTCTACAGCTACGCTTGAAATGACACGAGATTGCAAGCTTTTTTCATAAATCCCTGCAGCATAGAGCAGCCGGTAACCTGGGAAAGATGACAGAATGGACATTTTCCAAAGGATTGTGGCTGGACAGAGTGCTGCAGAATGCTGTGGTCATAATTGGGAGGAAATGAAACTTTACAAAAATCTTATTCCTTCCTTTTTGGTGAACTTGGATCTGTGGCATTTCAGACAATCTTGCCTCATCGTCATTCAACAGCAGGAGTGCAGGGCTGTTGTGCAAGATTGTGGAAGAAAGCATGGTTTGAAATGACCAGCAGTGCTTTAAAATGTGATGTGACAATACGATTTTCCGCGAAGCGGGACACGTAAGCACGGGCAAAATGGGGAAATGCTCTGAAAAATCTATCCAGTTGGCAGGTTCCCCTCCTGCGGTCGTCCTCCAGCTGGAGGCCTGGGGCCATGTCCAGCCGGGTGCGCGTGGAGGCCGATGCTCTGGTGATGAGATGAATTTGAATGCACACAAGCCTGGCTTTGTTTACAGGCTTACAGAGGCGTGGTGGAGGAAAAGAGTTACGTCGGGTCTCTTTCAGATGACTCAGGCCGGACTGCAACTCCTGCTGGTCTTCCTCTGGGGTTTGGCCACCATCGTGCTCTCCCGCTCACGAGACCTTTTATTACCCATTGAAGGGTTGTGAGAAGTGGGTAAAAGACGGTGCTGTGATGCCTTTCCGTGTGCATATTTTGTACTTATTTAGAAAGTGCTGAGCTTGTTTAAGCTTGTTGCATAAAAGTTCTTGCTGACGTTTTCTACCTTTTTTTTTTTTTTTTTTTTCATACCCCCCCCGGTTTCCCCTCATCCTTAAGTTTTTGTGCAGCGTGCTCTTAAAAAGTATGTTGATCAGGACACAAACCAGGTGACCCCGCCCCAGGCCGCAGTGTGTTAGCTTGCGGTGTTCGGATTGCCTTTTTTTTTTCTTTTCTTTTCTTAAATTTCACAGAGCAGGAGGGCTGGTTGTTCTTTCTTTGTTGAAAGTGCAGGCCGGGAAGCCGTATGACAGGAAACCACGGCAGCAGGGGGTGGAGTCTGTTGCCTGGCAGCTGCTCTGATTGGCCACTCCGTGGAGGAAGGGACGGCCACAGGGGGTGGCCCACAGCAAAGGCCTGCCCTTTCCCTCCACCCTTTCGGTTAAAAGTTTCCATTGTGAGGAAAGCTTGTCTGTCAAGCCGAGTGTTGCAAGGCAATGCTTTTTTTTTTTTTTTTTTTTTTTTTTTTTTTTTAAACCACTTTTTAGCCTACATCCTCAATGTGTCATTCACTGCTTTCCTTTGTAAGGTTAGGCTAGAAACCTGTCTTAGTTCATAACTGAGTGCGCTGGAGTCAGATACTTGCCCCTCCCCCTCGCGTGTCATCACGTGATGCTGCTGTGGCCTTGTGCTCATGTGCTGTTGTCTCTGGAAAGTTACTGCAGGTCCGCATGTGGTGCTTTTGAAACCACGGCCGCCATGGCTTGCCACATAGTGGGTTCACCTACTTACACGCATGGGCGCATTACAGAAATGCATTTAAAACTTGATATAGGCCTGAGAACTGGGTTGGATGATTCCCTGCCTGTGAATGCCTGCATCTGTGATGTTTATTTTCTGGTCAGAGCCATTACAGTTATTATAAGCTACCGGTGTTTGTAAAATCATCATGCTGACTGCAAAAAAAAAAAAAAAGCTTTACTTGTAGCCTTACATGTGTACATCCTGAATCTTTTTTTTTTTTTTTTTTTTTTTTTTTTTTTTTTTTTTTTTTTGTACCTGTCCCTGCCACCACAAGGTTTGACACACATGCCACGCTATGACAAGTCAGAGTTGAGCTTCAATCCAGCGGAGGAGGAATCGTATCTCAAATACGTAAAGGTCATGAGGGACTTCCTGAAGATGTACGATGAGGACAAGCAGCAGGATCCGATGAAATTCGAGGACTGCGGAGGTAGGCCTTCCTTCGGGACAGGTTGAACGAAGTTGCGTTGCTTGTCAGTGAGCCGTGCCTCTACGTATAAAGCATCCCTAAAGGAGCAGCTTTGAGGATGTCACTGGGTTTCTAGCGGTCCTGAAAATAGTTGAGATTGATTTCTGATCCCAGGGGTCAGAGTTCCTAAACGCCCCTGGATGAATGTGGACCAATGTTTTGGCTGTCAATTCCCAAAAATGCTAGTCTTTAGGTCTTGGGTATCTTTCTGATGTAGTTGCCACCTTTTTCTCATGGAATGCTGATGGCCAAAATGCTTAAACTAGTGAAGGTTTCAGTAAAGTGAAGCCTGTTTCAATGAATAATTTTGAACCACCTATGCCTTTTAAGCTTATGCCAAGCCAAGTTCAGACCTCCAGAGTGACTGGATTTTCTGATGCTCCTGTTACCTAGGACCTTAATGGCAGCCCTTCAAGCCACAGTGTTTAGGTGGGTTGGGGTTTGAATTGTAAAAAAATTCTACACAATCCATCGCCTCACCTGTCACTTTTTGTTTGTTGGCATTGGCTGATGGTGTAACAGCCATCCAAATGAGGCTGCTGTCTAGTGGGTCATCATTGACTTAAGGTAGGTGTTCCAACTTTCCTCAGCGAGCCCTGCGGAATACAGGAACAGGGGTGACTTGGAGAGCGAAGATACCGTGAGGAAGGCCTGCAGCTTTAAGCGCGAGTGGCTGGAAGCATGCTCTGGCGTGGAAGACCCCAACTTTGGATTCAAGGATGGGAAGCCCTGCCTAATCATCAAGCTCAACCGGATTGTCAATTTCAGGCCCAAGGTAAATGTTTCGAATCCAGAGCCTCTCCAGGTTGACAGGTCTTGGTCAACAGGCTTTCCAGGTAAAGGCAGGATAGATAATTGTGGCTAACATTCTCTTTCAGCCTCCCATGTCTAACAGCAGCATCCCCGAAGAAGCCCAGTCTAAGGTGCAGCCCAACGTGATCCCCCTCTTCTGCACAAACCGGGTACGTCGGATCACGACAGCACAGCAGAGCCATGCTTGCTTTGCTAGAACGTCGCTTTATGGCTAGCTGGCTCTAACCGTGGTTGTGAATCTCTTGCAGAGGGAAGAGGATGCTGGGAAGATCGGAGAGGTCAAGTACTTTGGCATTGGCGGTGGGTTCCCCCTGCAGTACTACCCCTACTACGGCAAAGCCCTGCACCCGCAATACCTCCAGCCACTAGTGGCTGTCCAGTTCACCAACCTCACTCGCGACGCAGAGCTGCGCATCGAGTGCAAGGTGTTTGGTGAGAACATCAACTACAGCGACAAGGACCGTTACCAGGGACGCTTTGACATTAAGATCACAATGAACGTATGACCTCAGCTATAGAAATAGCTCACTGCCCCATTTCAAAACCAACAAATTAAGAAAGCGGAAGGAGAGGAAAAACCTAGTCTTGAACAAACTGTCACAAATGCGGGACCTACACTTAATCTGTACGCTTTACACTAGCTTCTCTGCATCTATTTTAGGGTTAGATTGTAAATTACGGAGTAGCAATAGCAAAGTATTTATTCTACTGTAAATGAAAATATTCCTTGAGCCATGGGACATGTTCATTTATTACTGTAAATTATAATTCCACTACTGATGTAGCGAGCAGTGTTTCTGTCCCTAAGTATTGCTGCCTTGTGTGGTTTCTATATATTTTTGGAGTGTACAGTAGTTGCATTACAATGGTCCTTTCCAAGCCATGTTGTAATTTCTGTTCTTACGTGAGCAAGCTTTAGTGGTCCAAGGTGTGCGTGTGTGCGCGCGAGCGTGCATGTACTTAACTGAAACTACGAGCATGGTACGCTCTGATCCTCCTAGGGCCGCGTGGAAGAAAATGACTGCACTCCGTGAAACTTTTTTCTTTTGCGTCTTCTAGTCTGATTGCGTGAGATTTTTACATCGCTTTCTTTTGAATCACTATTAAATGTGGGACAAGGGGGTCTTGTTGCGCTTTGTTTTTGGGAGGGGGCTTTTAATTCCTTTACGCTTAAGGTTTCGTGTAGAGTTTTGTGTCCAGCCTGTGAGACCGTCACCTTGATGTCGACGGTGACTCAGTGCTTTTAAAAAAAAAAAAAAAAAAAAAAAAAAAAAAAATTTTTTTGCTGGAGCCATCACATGACGTGGTGCAACTTTCTAATGAATGTTTTGACCATTTTCATGGTGGAAGAATTTTATATTTATGCAGTTGTACATTTTTTTTTTTTTTTTTTTTTTCTGCAGGAAAATAATGTATACATACAATACCAAAGTCACCAGTCGAAGGTTATTAGAATTCTATCAGAAGCAATGCAGTACCCTGTGTAATTGGATGTTTGTTGGTGTTAAAAGTGCAAGTCAGTGTCAAACATCAGACTTATCAGGAGTCGATCTGCTCTTGTCATTCATTTAATCTGGGTAAAACAAACAAATTAAAAATAAAGTGGAGAAACTGTCTGGTTGGTTTTTTTTTTTTTAAACTAGAAAAGTTGAACACGCAGATTTCTTTAGGTTAGAAAAATTGTTTGCTTCACCTTCTGTTGGCATTGTTTTGTCAGCGGGTGCGGGGATTCTAGGTTAAGACTTGGAATGGAACGATGCACTGGCAATGGTACCACGATCATGAACGAAATGCAGTACAGACGCAATCGTCTTGCGAACCTGGGCCAACAGCTGCTCGCATTGTCTGCCGTCCTGGGAAACAATTAACAAACAATCAGGCGCTTTAAACAATGACCGTTGGCGGGTCGAGCCCACTCGCCCAAACAATGGGTTTTGTTTTCGTGCACTCAAACACTATTTGTTGCTATTCCACTCCAGACTTGAGTCATGGGATGTCTGCAGCAGAACAGCACTGAACTGTTCCATACACTTTGGTCTGCCTGCTGCGGAAAGGTGGACCACCAAGGGCAGGAGTCACTGCCCCAAGACTCAGCACCCCCACGAAGGTGCATTAATCCCTAGCAAAACCTGCAGGTGCTGCTGTGCTAAGATGGTAGCTTTAGCTTTACACCATGCAAAAGCATCCTCCAAATTTTAGGCCGCTTCTGTTTGCAAGTCCTGCCCAGTAACTGGTAACAGAAAAGTGAGTACGGTGCCAAGCACTTGGATAACTTGCTCAGCACCCCTAGAACAGCCTCCTGTACAGCCAAAAGCACAGCAACAGGCTCAGTCGGTACATTCACCCTTACAATTTCATTTTACTTGCATACATCTCTACAAAAAGTGCTTATATCAGAATGTCAGGCCCAGTGGAATGCAGCTACTGCCAACTTTGAACTGAGTGTGGGAAGCTATCGGTCCTCTACCTTTGCATTGCATCGCCCAGCAGTTGCTGGATAGAAGGACAGTTTGATGACTACAATGATAAAACATTAAAACCATGGTCATAACGGGCCATGCAGTTGTGTAGATACTCGAAAAGTGACTGCACGCGACACACTTGTATGACAGTCTGTTAGACGAATGCTCTGAGTTCTGTGTTGCTGCAGAGAGACGAAGCAGAAATTCAATTAGTGAGTTATTGTAAATGTCGGGTGGGAGGCAACAGAGGGGTTTTTCCAGAAGGAAACCACATCACCATCAACCTCACCTCCTCCCCTGTGACTCTACGACCCCTTCCTATATCGCACATCACGCAGTTAATTCTCAACAGAAGCGCAGTAATAAAAGCATAATTATAAGCACTTTGAAGTGCAGATAGCAGCTGTGCGTCACTTCAGAGCTCGAGGTTACAACAGAGGTGCAGGGCGATGGAGAGGTGATGCTTCACTGTCAGAACTTAGCTATACAAGGTCTAGAAATCATCTAAATCATTTAGAGCAGCACTTACTGTCCATGGTGCAATCTGCAGGCCCATCAAGCGGTGCCCCAGCATGGGATTTGAACTGGTACAACAGCTGTCGCCTTCTGCAAAAAAAGGTAAAACAGGGTAAACATTTTGGGAACCAGCTTTATGATCGTGTGGAATGATTGCCCCAAGTGCCCCCCCACCCCGGGTCCAAAACTCAGTTTAAACACTTAAAAGGGAGCATTTGAAGCCAAATTAAACACCCGAGAGCTTTGTGGTAGGAATTCGGAAAGGAATAAAATGGAAAAAAACATCTCTGCTAATGCACTTTTTCAAAATGGCAACCCCTCGGTTTAAAATCCAAGCTGCCCAATAATGGTTAGAAAGCACAGCAAATAATGGCAAAATAAAGTATTAAGATTTTAAAAAGATGCTGCTTTCCTGAATTAATGCAGCTTCCTCCCACAAATTTAAGCTCTGTTTAAAATATTCAGGCAATCTTAAGTTATTGGACTCATTGCAATGAAAACATTAACTGAAAAATTATTTTGTGACAAAGGCGATGAAATATGTTTGTATTTTTATATGAAAAGTATATTTTATTTTGGTGTAGCCAAGGGCCCGCTGATTCCAGACTCTAGCTCTGCCCAGGATTAAGTGGTGAACAAGAATGGATGGATGGATGGAATTTTACTGCTGTATGTGGGAAATGCCCCCCCAGGAAACAATGGCAGTTCAGCCCCCCATCACAGGCGGATTTTGCCTAATGTGGCAAATTCACACCATTATGTGAGGAATGCGTGTCACAGCTCTGAATGCAGCTTCAGCTCCAGTAGTGGTTGCAGTTTTGTGCCCTTGTTTCATGTTGAGAATGAGGGAATGCCATTGGTCCCCCACACTTCCTAAGTGTCTTTCTTTCCTCACCCATCAATGAAAACCAAGCGTTGGAGGACCGCGCCTGGCAACTTTGCTAAAATGTCCTCCTTGCACGCAGCGTTGTCGTCCCTTTTGTGAGAAGGGGGAGCTCAGCTGTTAAGCACGACTTTGGGTGTAAAATGGCCGGCAAAATAACTGGGCGAGGAAGGTGCGGCTTAGCAAAACGTTGAGCTCAAAGGTGGTCCCAGCCCAATTTAAACTTCTCCATTGTCTAAGCCTTGCTTTTAAGGATGTCTAACAGCCCTCAAACTCTGTATATCATCAAAGTTCATGCATTTAAACATTTGGTCAAACAAACCACAACTGTTGACCGCCACCTTTAATTATTTGTACATTATTAGTGAATTCACAGCAGCGAAGGTACGAGGTTCTGGGGAAAAACACTGCAAACTCATTCTGGTCCCAGGTATTTTATTAATTTTGATCCCCCAAAGTGACCTTGTGGCCACAGGTCTGTGCATTGAGCTCCAAACACTTATTCACCCTTTCGCGCAGAAAGGTCATTTTTTTTCTGGCAGGAAATGTCGATGTTAAGCAACAGGCGGGCGTACCAGGATCCCAGGTGGCTGCAGCAGCACAGAAGAGGGATGGGACCAAATACAAGGTTGGTAAAAACTGATTTGCGTAGGGCACAGACACGCCAGGGCAAGTCGCCTCCATCATGCGTGTACGTTATGTAAGAACTGACGTGCACAGCAGACAAAGCTCAAGTTCTGCACTAAGCTACCGCGTGGTCCATCCCTTCCTTGTTTTCACCAGGGTAATTTGATGCCAGCACTGCACTGCAAGGGCTTTGACAGCAAGGCAACACCTCTCCTCACTCGGTGTGGCTTTACGCCCCTTTTTTCATCATTGAGGGGTTTACTCTGCTGCTTCTGCGCAACGCTCAGTGTTACCATGGTGCAGCGTCACTGTTTCCTGCACTTTACCTACATTTCTCAAGAGAACAATGACACCAGGCAAAAATGTCCTCGAGCGCCTGATGTTACAGCTCATCCTTTCATTCTCCACCTTCTTCCAAAAAGACAGATGCAAGGAATTCCCTAAATGCTTGTCAGAATTTGCAAGGCTGCGTTTACGACGTGGCCAGACGGGAACCCAGAGCAATCTTCTACAGCGAGAGAGCAGAAAGCGTTGCTGAGGCCGGCCCAAGCGGGCGCCAGTTACGGCCTCGCGATGATGCATCATCACTAAATATTGTTTACGGTTTCAAACTCAAACAGAAATGGATTTCAGCCTAAATTTCGGTGTAATTCAGGCAGCCGGCAAGCGTGTCATTAGGGGGAAATCCCAGCAGAAGATGGTGGTCGTGTTTTCTTTTGGTACCTCTTGCTGGGATTTGCGCAATTACACATCCATGCAAACTTACTTTGGTCCATCAAGTATTCAACGTTTATTTGAAGTTCCTGCTTCAATAATATGCATCTGATGGTGCTGCAGTAGGTTCTTGTGAAGTTAATTTAAATCTTCGAGATGTTGAGTTTTTTTGGCGCTTGGTCATTTTAATGGTTCGTGTCATGTTTGATGGCCCACGTTTGGAGTTTGCAGAAAGATGAAAAGATGCCAGCCAACTCCAGGGCTCATTAGATAAACAAATGGAGCTGTTTTGTGGGTCCGTGGGCTGTGTCACAAGACATTCGGGGCAACACGTTCACCGGTATGGCATACAGGAGAAATCAGGTAAGAAACGGGGCTCTGACCACATTCTCTGTCTCACCACAATTGCACTGGTGACCCACCAATAACTCTCAACCGGCCAGGCCAAATTTCATTTCAGTGAGCTCTTGCGGAGAGCTGATGTTCACACAGCAGCTGATGTTCTCCTACACACAGTTGGTCAGTCAGTCGGTGTTGGGAGTAACCAGGCTGACGCCTAGAGGGAAGTGGGAGGCGGACCCTTCTGGAATGAGCCATGACCTTCCCAGAACCAGAGCTCAGGCTACACTCCTGTGCTCTGGAAAAATCAGCTTGCACTCTTGGTGCAGGATGTTTCGGAACTGTAAACCAAGCACTAACTTAAAAGGAGCCCTGATTGTGGAAAATGTGTACGCTTTACTGTCAAGGCTGAATTCGGAAGAGCAATTGGCTACTTCAGGGTACATTTCTTGATGGCCTCAAATCTATGACAACGTCTCAGCCTGTCGGTCAGCAGCCTCTATCTCTGTCCTGTGCTTCCCATGCAAGTCCACACATTGTAAAATATCAAAATAAAAAAGCGGCCCTTTAATGCTCCTTAACACTTGCTTAACTCTTTGTTTGAGACCTTCAGCGCCAGATGAGAACTAAAATCTCCTAACAGGGCTTCCACTGGCAGCAGCTCCAGGCCTTTGACACCCACACAAACAGGGCAGGGAAAGTCAATAGCGGCACCACTCTGGCGCTCGGATGGAATGGGTACAAATTACCCCCCCCACACACACCCCCCGGGGACGTGGGCCTGTCGGAACAGTGTCCCTTTGTGGCGCAAACCTGCTCTCGCCATCTCACCCTCCTCTCCGTCTGAGATCATTTGTGTGCAGCATCCAGCAGTCAAGGCCTCCATCACTGTCCTTTCAGTTTTGTTTGCATCAAGCAGGCCAGGCGATTACTTCATCTCAGCTGGTACTCTGGACCCCAAGAGAGCTTAAAACAGTCCCGCTGGTGGTGTGAATGTCCCAGGAGGCTGGGTGTCACCGCATTGCTCTTAAAAACTGCTATGGTCACGTCAGCGACTGGGCTCCACAGGCTATTGGCTCTCGTTGATGTGCTGATGCAAGAGACGAATCAATTGCACGATCAAGGCCCCAGGACCCACCAGGATCATCCTCAGAGCCCATTGCCATGGTTACCCCAAGTCCACATGCGCATCCTTCTGGTCTGCAGCATCAGGCTATCCAGCACAGTGCAAAAACACCACTACATCCTATTGTTGTCATCTGTGGTTTTAACGTTATTACACAACTCACAGGGTGACTGTAAAATTCTGTACCCCCAGCCTGTTTGTCTAATGTCTGGATGTCAAATTAAAGCTCTATTATAGCAGGCACAAACAGAGCCCAGGCAGGCAACTGAATAGCCATTAGACCGTTGCTTTGGAAGGATGACAGATTTCACATCATTATATGTTCCAATGAGGCGATTCTGTGGTTCACAGAAAGGCGTGAACCTCTCATGCACAGGCAGGACCCCACGGGAAGCCTTCAAGATTTCCCAGTTCAACTGTTCTGTGAAAAGCTGAAGAAGCATGAAAGTTCCACAAAGGTGCGACTCTCTCACACCGCAGCGGTCCACACCCTGGCCACATCTGACGGTCCGGCATGACGGCACTCCGGATGGGGATCAGAGGGGAGTGCCCTGGCAGTTCTCATATACCTGGTAAAGTCTACCCCCCATGTAAATCATCCCTCCGTTTTGCATAAACAGACAAATGATGGTGGGAATGAAGGGAAAGAAATGACAATTTATTGTGCGCTTTAACTATAAAGGAAAAATAAACAGAAGCCTAAAAGCAGTGTGAGTATAGTTTGAAGAGGAGGTGGCAGGACTATGCTGAAAAATGCATAGACGGGCATTTAAAATGGAATGGAAGCAGCTATTTACTCAGTGGACGAAGATAGGGAGAGGCCCACTGTACAGGCACCACAGGCCGCCTGTGTCAACTGAGCTGGAAGCAGGTGGACACGGACCACGTTGTGCATTGCCTGACAGCACCCAGCTCAGCCAAAGCTGCGAGGGGCTCCAACATGCGTCTTCTCATCCACTTCACAGCTGAAAGTTTTGCATACCGCTGTTTTAACATCATGAACCATCCCACCTCTCCAGGACCTGAGCCTAAAGCTCGTAAACTCCGCGGATACTTCCAGCAACACCTCAATGTAAAATGTGCAATCATTCCCACCCCACATTTACTGTATATCTGTGCCCCCCCCACACACATACACCGGTCAGTAACAGCACCAGCTGAAACGCAGTCGACATGAAGGAACACTCCTGTCTCTGCACCGCCTCCCATCATGGCTGCAGAAACCTTAAACTATTGTACTGCCGTAGAGACACCTGCACTTCCGGGCCAGAGGCCTCTCCCTGCTGGATGTTCTCATTGCCCTCTGTGCAATCTGATACCATAGTAAACAGTGCAACTGGCCAGCCAAACTGTAAACAAGCTGACACTGAAGAGGAGGGGCAGGGATGAAGCTTCTGCTTCTTAGTCCTAACAAATCAAACGTTTAAAATAAAATTTTGTATAACCTTGGGCACTTTGACTGGGACAGTGTTTTGCAGGAAGGGCTTCTGAATGACAACCAAGCATGAAGAACGATGCTGTCAGTGTGGGGAAAGATGCTCATCCTTCAGTAAAATTAGCTCTGCTGCAAGAGGGAAACTGAAGGGAGGGGGGGAAAAAAAAAAAAAAAAAAAAAAAAAAATCAGCCGTATCCTTTTAAGCTCCAATTCTGCCTTAATAACTCGCCAGCAGCAGAAAACAAGATTATTTGCCATTTTAACCTAATGAAGTGGGGTTTAGCCAAAAGGCAACAGGAAGAAGCAGCGAAAAAGCATGAGAGAAGAAGAAATGCAGCCACGGTCATTTTATTCTGACACAAACAGGCTGTGTCTTGCTGGGCTTCTGCCTCTCCTGTCATTGAAGAGTCAGACGGAGTGGTTGCACGCGTTTCGGAATTTTACACGGGCGTGAAGGGTCTTGGGTGATGTCTACAAGAACTTGAGATGTTGACAACAAGTGCTGGATCCATTGTCTTCACCTGGCAGCATCACATCTGCAGCTACAGACGCCAAGAGATAAGAGTCTGAAATCGCACTTTCTGAGCTGCGAGATAACCACGCAGTACAACTCGACCGTCGCATCATCGGCGCAGAACAGCTCCATTTCTCAAAGCAAACTGCATCTACGGCAAAATCTGGGAGGCTCTCGTGCCTTTTCAGCCTGCGGCTCTGCGATGCTACACAGCCTTCTGGCTGCAAGGAGCCAGCAATCTACATCCAGAAACAAACAATAAATTAGACGAAATGACAGGGAGACGTTTCCTGACCAGGGATCATTTTTTACAGTAAAGTGCCCATGGCCGAATTTGAAGAGGAGCAACCCGCCGTGCTCAGTGGGGGCTTCCCAGCGTAAGAGCAAACACAGAATCCCACTGCTAACAGCATGGACGCGATTCCAAATCACAATTGTTTTCTTTCAATATAGCTAAACCTGCAGAAGAGCCTGCAGATTTCATGGAGCAGTGATAGTCCAGATAAAATCCTATCCGTTCTCAGGAAAATGAAATACGAGCCCAGCCAGCAAGGCCGGCCGATCCCTTCGAGTGAGCGGACTCATTGAAGAGCCCCAGCAGTTGCCATGGCAGCAAAATACAGAAAAGCAATAAATGACAGCAAAGTCACAGCACAAGCTCAGTCCTTGTACAGCTCAGAATATCTTTCTTCCCTCTCTTTTGACTCTTTGACTCTTTCCCGAACCTCATTGCAAATTCACGCTCGACAAAACTGCAGAGCGTACAACTTACAACTCGTAAAGGGAAAAAAGGAGAAAGTGACGTGAAGACGACGCCCGGCGGCTCTGGCTGAAGCCCAAGTTGATTTAAAACCCTTCATTGAACTGCTGCTAGAGCCACAGCTGCCAGGGCTGCGCTACTTGGCACAAATCTCCAACAGGCCTGGCTAAGTGTCACAAACGCAGCACTGAGGCTGCACGAGCAAATGCGGAGCCGGACACAAACAGCTGATTCCTACCCCAATAAGTTTATTACCTTCTTTCGACTGCAGGGACCAAAAGATAAGCAACAAGTGTGTAGGGGCCTGCTGGCATTGTAAACAGTGCTGTTTTGAAACCCTCTGCCTTGCTGTTATTGATGTGCTGCTGCATGCGCTCATCTAGGGAACCGAGGGTCTGAAATGGACCGACGAGATCATCAGGAATGAGGCAAACAGGTGAAGAGCTTTGGAAAGAGCTGAACGCCACTTTGGGTGAAAGGAATCCCACGAGCATCCTGCATGTACACGAAAGTGTAGTTGAGAGTTCATTCCGCCGCACTCTTTTGTCACACAGGACCGTCGTGTGCACAAATTTCCTTCACGTTTCTACACTAATACATCAGCTTGTTGTCTCGCCGATCTCCATATAAACTGCCTTGTTCTGCTTGAGAGACAGACACACAGATGCAGGCCCACCCCCACTTGAGACTTAGTAATGATGATGTGGTTTAAATACTGCTTTACAGCAGTTTCAAAAATGTGGCCGAAAGCAAGCCTGTAAAGAATTGCCCTTTCTGCTACAGTTTCGGTTGCAGCTCTGCTCAGCCACGTGCTTCCGTGACTTGCCCACGTACGTCACTGCCAGATCACCGCTGTTAACCACCGACTGTGGTCTGGAGAGAGGGAGGAGCACAGAGGAGGCAACGCGCTTTCAAGAGAGACAAAACGCTTTTGACCATCCGTTGCACTTGCCCCCACCGCACAACCAGCAACTGTCAGCCAGTGCATAGACAGCTCCGCTCTCCAGGAAAAACCATCTCCGCACCCTTCCTGGATCATCAGGGCCATCGTGAAGTAAGGGGGTTGGGCAGATGACCCTGCTCAAAGGCACAGCTTTGCAGGGTCCCTCGGGCCACATGTGCTCCCCTTGCTAGGCGCCACGACTGGGCACGAAGGGAGGGGGCCGTTGCTAGGCTGAGTGTGTGGTGGAAGGAGGTAGAATAACGGAAGGTTTGCTTGATTGGCAGGGAACCCGACCAGGTCTGATATCCTGGTCCGAGAGGCAAAAAGCATAACAGGGTAGGAAGGAGGTTTTACTCCGCATGGATCAAACTGCTGCCAACAGCTAACATGAGGGCAGGTGTACAAGAGGTGGGGTTAAGGGTTACCGCTGCAAGGAAAGGAGGTCACAGCTCATTTCTTTGGCATCAGAATAAAAATAAAGCAGTTAAGGAACTGGGAATGGAACTGGAGAGGCAGAATGGTACTTTCTGCAGGACACTTGATCCAAACTGCCCACTTGCCTGAAGGTGTGAGACAGGGTGGCTCCAGTTTGTTTGGCTGTCTTTGTAATCGAGTCCACCATCTACTTGCAGGATTTTCTCTTTAACCTCCAGCTCACCCAACACCCCAAGAAAAGTTTTCCTTTTTTTTTCCAAAGGTATGACAACCTGAGCCTCATTATTTGTTCCAATAATGGCTGTGGCCTATCTGGACCCAACACCCATCTGTTATTTCCAGCTCTACATTCTGGAAAAAGATAACTGGTCAAAGCCACACCGGGCTCAGGGATAAGCCAGTAGATATGAAGGTTGATAGAGGAAGGGACTGTAGGACCTAACAGGGGGCAATACAACTTGGAGGGGGGGGGGTCTATCTGATGCAAAAATAATATTTACCATTACCACGGTAAAACAGTGTAAGTCACAGGAACTTACCTTGGCTTTGCGGGAGGTAAATAAATTAAATGTCAGAGTCCTCCAAACATGAGCAAATTGCAGCACTGGCGGCTTCGGTTGGCCTACACAAAAGAAGTGGCATCGAGGTGATTGGGAGCAACCGTAGGTGAGAGTCATTGTGCTGCCATCAATGCCACAGCTGGGGGGACAAAGGCCTGCCGAGGGATATGGGTGACAGAAGGACACTTTTACACAGCTGGGCAATTCAAGGCACGCGGCTTTGCTCAAGGTTACTACAGCAGGTGGGGTTTAGGCCTTGGGTGTCCGAAGGCAGCGGCTCTCACCATCAGGCCACCTGCTGTGGCGCAGAACCAATTAAGAGGAATCGATTCCACCTTGATTGACAAATTGAAAATCTCCCTTCGTGGCCTTTGGGTTTTAATAGGACTACGGTGCATTAACTGATTCATTGACTGCTGTTGGCCTTTTCAAAGCAGCTCTGAATTCTCGGATTCTAGGGGCATCGTAGATGTTCCGTTTTATTCATGCAAAAGCTTTAAAGTCTCCATAGGATTTATTGTATAAATTCTGCTTTTTTGTTTTTTGTGTGTATGGGACCGTGCAAAAGTATTCGGCCCTTCCTTTTTTCCAAACTCTTTCCAGAGGCCCCGTACCTGAAGACCGCGGAAGTGAAGGTGTGGGCTTCTGAGCTCGGTGCTTCGCATGAAATGACCTGAATGAGCAGCAGAAATCTTGCGTGCCGCTCGACCCCTAATGACCGAGGATGATCAATCATTCACAGGGTTCATTAACGCGGAGGCACATCCCTCTTCTCCAGTGCCGTACAACCAGCGGAGATGGAGATGGAGAAGGGGATCGAACGCCCAGTCGGGCAAAGTCCTCGGACACGGAGCTGCAGTTCTGTCCCATCAAAGGCCGCAATGTCCCACTCGCGTATAATAACCAGCAGCTGGATGCAGGGGCAAGGTGCTCTGCAATGCTTCCATTAAGATCAGAACTGTTCTTTCACAAGAAATTTTCTCCTCCAGTGCTTGGTCCTTGACTAATGTCGTCTGAAAGATCTCTCGTTGTGTTTATCCATTTAACACAGCACATTGAACGCTGTGAATAATGCACGGACACAACTCCATCAATATTTGACTGCACAAAAAGTCAACACTGTACACCAGAACAATGCGATACAGTATTTTTACTTCTCATTCACTGCACTGACAACGGTTTTCCGGAACATTCATAACATGAATGGCTGTGTTAACAGGATGGCACCACTGCACAACTTATTGCCTGTTAAGTCATCACTGTGTTTCGGTTGCCCATAAGGTAGAAAAGATGGGTGGAAGTCCTGGTGGGTCTGCAAGAAGCTGGCGTCATGGCAACAGACTGCTGGCGGCAGTCCCCCAGACGCTATTGCTGCGCCTGTGCTATAGCACCCCCCCCCCCCCCCATAGCCACCTGTCACAAAGCTCAGGGGAAAAGCAGGGGTGATGACATCACTCCATCACCAGGTGTGCTCCTTTCACCTGGTCACTATGACAACACGATGCCCCAGGTACAGTCCTGGCTGCAGTGAAGCGCTTAGTCTGGGAGGGGAAGCGACGCTGCTTTGGGCAAACAGCTGAAATGTGTTTTTCAGGTACTGGCCTGGCAGTTTTAATAGTGTAAATGTAAAATGTGCCAAGAAGCAGTATCTAGACACCCAGCCAGGTGAGCAGACAGTACATCAAACCCCGAGCTGCGACAGCCATCTTTCAAAGGAGGGTTCAGAGGTGGGGAGGCAACGTGAAAATGACCGTCTTTATACTTTTAACTGCTCATGAAGTGTTGCCCAGGTGCAAGCAAGAGCAAAGCACAGAAATGCCTGCCATCCATCCCTCCATCCAGGGGCTGTTGCAGGACTCGAATGGAGTGACCAGCAGCCCAGGCTCCGTGGCTCTTTTGTCCCCCACCCCCACCACGATATCAGGCACTGTGTCACGACCGCGCCGCCGAGCAGAAGGCAGCTGTCGGCTCGGACGGCCGTCACGATTGTGGCCGCCGATGACTCATCTCTGCGGATATTTCTCAGCGTAACGGAGAGCTGCCTGTGAACACATTTCCTGCTACGGGAGTCTGTCGTTGCCACCCCAACGACCCCCCCCGGCTGCTCTATTCACAAACGCTGCCTTTGGTTATTCCAGCGCTGGTTTCCATTACGCGCCGTTAATGTAAACATCTCCGTTTTGCCCACATCCGTTGCTGATGCGCTGGGTTTACCGTGCTTTCCTCGGTCCGCCTGCCACCCGCCAGCTAATATTAATGTACTTGGCCCATCTGCAACGTAACCGCTTTTCCACATGACAAATTGTGAAGTAAACATACAGTAATGTGGTAATAAATATGTACACAAGGCATTAAGCAAATTACATTTCTAATTTGCTGTTTTATGAGTGCTGTATCCGCCCCCCACAGACCCACAGGTTCTCTGCTACAGCCACCATACCTGTGCAGGTAGAAAGCTGCCTGTTTAATGTGAACACAGATGATGGGCATCACATGCAGCCCTGTGACAGTGGGGGCTCCTGGGTCAGTAACCCTCCTTGTCAGAGCACCAGCTGCTACCGGACCAGCACATAACCAACCGCTTGCAGTTCTAACCAGCACCCTGCCGCTAACCAGCTAACTAGCTGCACACCAGCTGCTTTTTTACAGCATTTTGTCCACCTTCTCTTGGTTGAGGGTGCAGTGCCTCAAAACCACTGCTGCTTGCCTTCACTGGAGGGCAAAACAGAAGCTTTGCTGCTACCATGACTCCCAGTAACCTTCTTGTGGTCATGGGTCCACACACAGATGGGTCAACGGTCCACGATTGGTAGCGGGGAAAGGAAACTCTCACGCTTGCCATCAGAGGGGACGGTCGGTGACCCGCGTGATGATCAGCTGCCAATACGAAGGGTTACTTTGGAGCAACCAGCACATCGATCACACAGGCCTTCTAGTCACGTGACGTGGGCTGCATGTGAGCAAAGGAAAGGCCAATTCCATTAATGGCAGTGCTGAGTGGGGTGGGAGGGCATTGTTATATTATTCATGCATGATCCCAAACAGGAGAAATGTGCTTCTACTGCCACACTGGAACAACAGGACATTGCAGTCATTTAAAGTCATCCAAAGTGCTGAATATTTCATGTTTAAAACACTGCACACAGTGCACAGAAGGGACAGACACGGAATTAACGGTTGGCTGGGTTTCCAGGTTTGTGAGATGTTTTGAGTTCCCTCTTTCCACAGTAAGAGCTGCGAGCAACAGCTAAAGGACTTGTGATCTCATGGCTGTCAGTTCAACCTGCAGGTGAGGACTTTGCGTAGGAGCTCTAGGCGAGGGACTTTACATGGGCTGCTGTGGTAAAGTACACAGCTGCGTAAACGGACAGGATGCTGGCAGTTCTCTCAGATTCTTGTATCAGAGGGCATCTAATACATAGACAGACAGACAGACAGACAGACAGACAGATGCTCAGGTTTGTCTGCATCCCCCGTTTTGCACCGCTGTGCTTTAACTTTAATTTATTTAAATGTGACATATAGTCATCTTTCTTAATCACCACGGGCTGACTTTATGAGGATATTTTATTTATGTCACAAACGGTGCCCCCCCTTTTAGTGTCAGCTTGGAGCAAATGGGAATACTGGAACACACAGGTGACAGTAAAGCAAGTCTGGCTCTCACACACTGATAGTGAGAATGGTCGGCGCCCTGCTTCTGGGCGCTTCACATGCTGGCAGCAGGACAAGCTGAGCTGTGCCAAAACATTTGGGGGTGGTGGCACGGAGGGGGGGGTGGTGAAGAATACAGTCTGAGCGCTGTCTCCGACTGAGCTGGCAGCCAGCTGGCCAACCAATCACAACGCACGGCTGCCTTTTCTCACACTGCGGCCAGGATGGCGGGGACAGTTGCCGGGTAACAATCTGCCCGACCCGGAGGCTGAGAGCTACAGCATTTCAATTGGCAGATAGGATTTGATGATGTTGCCCGCTGCCCCTCGGCCTTTTCCTGCCTCTCAGTGTTCGCTTAGGCTGAAGAGGCGCTCGCCGGGGCCAGAATTTCCCTTTGTTATCAGCGGGCGAGTTCGCTCCATCACATGGGTCACTCTGTACTGGAGCGGTCGGTATCCTTGGGGGGGTTCACTCAATGACCCGTCAGAGTTCTGAGAAAGCCCCTACAGAGGAAAAAAGAGGGGGAAGGGGATTGGGGAATTCTTCAATGCTGCTTTGATCAAGATGGGGGGGGTCAATCTGATTAAATGAAGAATGGGCCAAGGTGGTGAGTTGTGGCCTGATCCAGCTCTGACCAGTTCCCAGCCCCACTTTCCTTACCACAATCTGTCAAGAACAGCCCCCCCCCACACCCCACATGGCACAACCCGCAATCACGACTCAGAAGCACACCTCTGTGGACGTGCCCTGTGCAACCAAACATACCAGCACGCTGCTGCCTGCCCACTTATTCTTAGCCCTGCGATCCTGCATGCGTCCACTGAGCCTTTTGGCCTCTCCCTCTGCGCACAGACGTGAGAACACAGCAATGAACAATGTTCGCGGTTTCATTTTCTCCCTCAGGTGCACTCGTGGACCCCACTTTAAGAGCCACCCCCCGACCCAAAACAATACAAATGAAAGATATAATTGCAATAATATAATAAGCAGCTGGTACACCAGGGAGACCCAGCCCTTCCTCTGGTGACCATTCGGCGACCAATAAATAAGGACTGCATCTGTACTAAATCCCACATCGTCCAGAATCCCATTATGACCAAACACCTATGGGCTGCTTCTGTGAGGTGAGCAATGGCTCTCCATGGTCTGCTGCAGATTTCCATGAAGATGAATCTGAAAAACAACGCAAAAGCTATCCTTGTTCTGGGGGCAGGCAAGAAACAGGGTGAATAATTTATAGGCCGGTACAAATCAGAGCAGATTAAGCAGCTTTCCAAAGGAAGCCATGGGCCACCTAAATGTGTGAAACTCCACTGGGATGAGGGCCCTCATATTTAATAGATGCCTTTAACTCTTGAAAGACTTAGGCTGTCTGTATAAAGCAGGTGTAATGATTTAAATAGCGTAAACTAATGTGTTACGTAAACAAAGGAACAGGAGTGCAAGCCGGGACTGTGAGCTCGCTGTCCCGTTCGGCTGTGACTCAGTGTTCCAGCTGATGCTGCCTACACGCTGCTCGCATCTGTCTGCCTGCCTGCAACTGCTGCCTATTCTTAGCCGCTTGAACTCATCGTTCATCCATCCATTCCCTTTACATAACAGTACTGTGGGACTGCAGCGTGTGCCCGGGCGCCAGCCCCGTTCACAGAAAGCGCCATGCATGCCTACAGAATTAATGCAAAGAAAATAAATAATAGTTCCCTTCTAAACAAGTCAAAACCAGGACTGCGTCGCTATGACAGTCCAAGGCATATAAATCTGTGCAACAATGTCGGAAAAATGCCACACTAGCCCCCGAAATCCCCCTTCTGCCTGGCACAGACATACAGCGTTCAGGAGGCCCTTTAAAAGTGTCCGGTGCTTCAAATGAACGCTGCTCCGGAGGCTCTTGGTCCATCACTCAGGAGCTTGGGACCGTCGACTAAGGGACAAAAAGGATGCCATGAAGGCAGCCCCCCCCACCAGAGGACCTCCTGTGACAATAGCACACGTCACAGCTGGAGGTGTGACAATGCATGCCAAAGGAGCTGTGCGCTTTGTCTTCCACATTCGCTTTAATAATTACACTTTGTGATGCCGTCATCATTCGCATGAACGAAAAAAATCAGTTCTGACGCTGCTGCTCAGAAACAAACCTGCCATCAAAAGTGAAATGTACATACCTACATGTACAACGTGCAGATTTATTACACTGTATGTGTGGCATTTCACATTCACGTTGTATAACAATGTTTACATACTTTACATTGTGCACAAATATAGTTTTAATCCTCAGTCTTTACATTGTTGCGAATTTCAATGCTTTATTTGCTAAATGGGTTTGTTCAGCTGGAAGTCTATTGTGGGTACCATGCAGGCAGAGTGAAAAAAAATGGCTTGGGAAGCATGCGGTGGCCACTCTGCGCTGTGTAGCGTACCTGTGGTTGAAAGCACGAAAAATAACACTTCCATTCCACAGCCCACGAGCAACACTACAGAACCCAGAACAACGCAAAATGGTGTCAGAGTGGGATACGCATATACGCAGTCAATTCATATTCCATAATTTTGGTGCAGCTTGAAATGAAAGGAAATGCACGGCCTTGGAGAAGCAGTCAGGGGTTTCTCTACATCAGACAGACTGCAGCGCAATGCGGCAGATGTGTGGGAGAAGACAGATTATTTGGAAGAACTAAATGCCAAGAGTGGTTCCAAACCCGGCAGAAGACGTGAGGCTGACCCCCAAAACACCCCCTCCTCCAAGAGACAGACTGCCCCTGAACGCAGTTTGTGCGTCGGTGGTCCTGTCATGGGGTCACTGAGAATTAGGCTTTGTGGTTTTTAGCAGTTGCTAATCGGGTTGAAAGCAGCTTGTTGTGCAAAGTGCCCCCTTGCTGACCCGATTCCCTCTTTCCCACTGGTTCACACCTCACGTTCACCTGGTCTGAGACCTCTGACATTCAGGATGGGACAGCCTCCTTAGCCACGGGCTTTGTTCCGCAAGAAGCATAGGGGCATCGTTCATTTAGAACACGATCGGCTGTTGGGTGAACGCAGCGCCGCAAGCTACACGTTGTGGAAATGAGGAAAACCCTCCACCCCCATTTTACCTGTCCTCACAGTTACATGGCTGCGAGGTATTCAATTTAGAATTTAACATGCAAGTCAAACATAAAAAAAAAAAAAAAAAAAAAAAAAAAAAAAAAAAAAAAACCACAAAATTCTCTTGGGAAACTTGCGAACCTGTGTATCTGAGCACTGCTGCAACCTTCGGAAAAGCGGGAAACGTGCATGACGGCCAGAAATAAGATCGTGAAAGTGAAGCAAAGTTAAAACGTGCAAAAACACAGCTAAGTCTGAGGTGCAAAGCCCCTTACATTCTGGTCAGAAAGATCCGGAGAGGATAAACTAGGTGTGGTGAAACTGCGGAGATTTACCTCATGATTTGGGTCTGGATTAGTCTAGAAAAAGGATTAAGCTGAAAAGCATAAGAAAGAAAAGTCAAGCCTGGCAGCAATTGTTCACGGCAGGAACGTTGCTGTACCGTAATAACTGGCACCGCAGCCTTTCGCCCAAGCAAAAACCTCAGTTGAACCGAAAGGGCAGAAAAAGAAAAAAAAATAAAAATTGGCATGCAAAGGAATTTAGTTGCAAATGTGCAAGTACTGAGTATTGGAACATCTTGGAAAAAAACTGTTGACTGCCGCTGCACTGTAAAATGGAGCTGTTTTATTGTTATTATCATTATTAACATTTAATTGAACCAAGAATGCCTTAGAAGTACTCTGACTTGCGAATCCGCATGGATTTGGTGCCGAAATGTCTTCATTTTTCGCAGAGGGAGGTTTCACTTAAAAACCATAAGGGTATTTTTAATTAGATTATTTTTAATATTTATAATATTTGTGATAATTGCTACTTTTTCCTTTTGCGCTGATGTGTAACAGTTTTGCTTTCCATTATGAAAAACCTATTTGTCTTTAATTTCCTCCAGTTCTGGTGTGTTGACTGGGCTGCTGGGTTTGTTAACTGCCAGCCCACGTGTGTGTGTGCGTGTGTGTGTGTGTTGGGGGGGGTATTACGTTACCCCCACTGGACCTGCACATTTGATGCTGTTCATTTTCCTTCTTTGTTTGCAGTGGAATCGTGTGCACTTCCCGTTGCAGCGGCTCTGCTTTCGCATGTCAGGGGACCACAGACGCAGGCAACGTCGCCCGCACAGCGCACACTGCTATAAATGCACCGGTACCCCAATCTGCTCTATTTATTATCATTTGCTGTATTCATATTTGTTTCCACACTCTGGGCTCCCGCCGTCGCACAGCCAGGAAGCTGAGAAAAAGCAGAGCGCCTTTGACAATGGGCACCACCCCCCGTCCGTCCTCTTCTGTCTCCTTCACAGTGGAACTCCATGTACGTCAGCACGGCCTCCAATCTAAACACGCGGAACACGACCCTGAGCTATTTTTAAACTGCTAATTTCCTGGAATCCCACCCCCTGCGTGATGATATGCCAAACACATCTTGGGACTGCGTGGATTACACCTTCATGTGTCCTCTGTCAGCCTGAAGCCCCCGACGCGGCCGCCTCTCCCATCCATGGCGCCTATTGCACGCCCCCCCGCCACTGCGTCATTTCTCGACAGCAGGTAGCCCGGTTGCCAGGCAATGATGTCCCGGCTGCTTAGCAACGGATGTTTCTGTATTCCTGTCAGGAATGAGAACAGCAAACCCCTGTGCTTCTTCGCGTGGCATCCGGTGCGAATTCCCTTGGCTCGGGCCATGCGCCCATCTGGGTCAGACGTGGCATCAAGTACCTTTGGACAAGGTCGTGAGCAGAGTCCCTGCCGGATCTTAGGCGCACGCTGTTCAGTCCACTTTTTGGATGCCATCTTCCTAAAGGTTTAATCGGCCTCCTCAGTGTCATTGCGAAAACATTTCAGCAGATACCCGAGCAAAAAATCACGAGCCGTCAACACTCAGATATGGTTTAACACCATCCAGCTGAACAGCACAGCACCGAAACCAAATTGTTGCTAATAGCAACACATTTGGTATTTTTAACATCTGACATCACTTGGTTTGGTGCCACACTGAGCCACTGTTTCTTCAGCTTCAGGTTCAACTCGCATCTACTTGGGGGGGGGGGGGCAATTTGCAAGGAAAACTATAAAAGCTTTGGAAATGTCAAAATGCAAAATACACAAAGAGCGCTTTTCTTTTAAGCAACGTCACACTCCATGGCGTACTGGGGCGGCAGGATTCAGCACCTCTCTCTGCAGGTAAGCTAAAGCAGTGCTTTTCGAGGCCCAGGATGCTAACATAAATAACTGCTTCCACCTCACAGAACAAAGCCTGTGTGTTATCCCTCTTTCCTCTGCAGTCACTCCTTTCTCTGCTGCTGCTGCCCCCCCCACACACACAGGGAAGGTGCATTTACCACCTGTAGAAGACACAAGCTGGCAGTGTATTTCCGCCTTGTTTCTTTCAGTCTGCGAAGATGTTTACATTCATTTATCTCAGTAATGCTCTCTTCCTTACTGACTCACGGTGTTCTGTCGTTTACCATGATTTAACCACTCCACGGCTGAGAAGTTTTTTTTGTAAAAGTTGCATCATGACCACAAAATGTTTTGTCTCAGCAGCCCCACCATTTGTTTTCATTTGGACGCAGCAGAACACCGCGATGGCGGCAGGACTGCAACCGCACAGGCTGGTCTGGGTCGTGACATTAGCAGCTGGATACAGCTAAAGCTCCCTAATTTTTACTGTACAGATGCTCTTTTGTGGGATCAGGGTTATTGGATATTATTTGAGTCCTTAGATGGAAACCCACAGAGCTCCGGATCTCCTAATAAAAATGTAATCCGACCTCCAATCCTCTTTAAATTACCCCCTGGAAGGGTTTGTTTTGGTTGCTGGTGGGCATGCAGGGTGGCACTGTGGGAGGGCGGCAGTGTGCGTGTGCCCTGTGTGTGCCTTTCTACGTGCTGTTGCGTCTGTTTGTTTCCGTGCGGACCAAGACGCGGTGACTCACGCAGAGGAGAAAAGCAACGGCAATGCCACGCAGCCCCAACTCAGCCAAGAGTCCAGTCCACAGCCCAGAAGATCTCCCGTGAGTTCCAGCACCGCACGCTGCCCACAGCACAGCCGGGGATAAAGCAGAATCCCTGTAATTACACAAATGCCCTGATTTATGTCTGACTCATTACTTACCCCCCAAAGAGCTGACAGAAGACAAAATCCCTGATGTTCTCAGTCCCTCCTTGTTACTACACGGGTGGGGAAGGGTTGTTTGTCGTGGGCCAGTGCTGAGAACAGGACTCGGTAAAAATTACCCTGCTGTAGAAAACATCAGTGTTCAAACATCACAAACTCCTAGAGAAAAGTGTCTGCTAAATGAATAAACAACAACAACACTTGTTTGCCGGTGCGGGTGATGGAACGGTCAGAGACAGAGGTGCGTTAAGGTACTTGGGCCGAGCCACTCCAGCTGTGCAAGCAATCGCCCAGGTTTCAGGGGTCAACAAAGAAACAAAATAATCATTCATATATGTTGTTTTTCCCATTGGGTTTCCTATACAAGCACCTGTGTTGTGCATTTTTATTCAAGCTGCGTTCCTCTTCGCATTCCCCCGTGCTGACAAGAGGCCAAGAATCTGCCCCATCAGGTTTTAGACATCCTGGGAGGAACAAAGAGTGGCGACTGACAACTCTGCAGTCAGCATAAAGGTTCTGCAACATGTGGCCGACTCCAAGTTGATCCGTCAAACTTCGGGCGCCTGCTGAACAGCTTTATTCCTCTGCTTTGCTTCACTTCAAACAATGGCTTTGCATTTTTAGCCCTGACAACACTGTAGGGCACCACAGCTTCTGCCAAACAGATTCTAGGAAGAAACTGTTTGATGTGTTAATGACTGCTTCACGTGGAAACTGGAAGAATGGCCCATACCTTCTGCACAGTAAAAGCTCTTAAATCAGCAAAATTGGTATCGTATGAACATTTGTCACACAATAGATGAAATAAACCAAACTGGGAAACTGGCTGTGAGCCACCTAAATAGCACAGGTGTAGGATTTACATCTGATGGTCACTTCACTTTGCATAAAAAATTAATAAAATAAATTTCCCACAAAGACGCAAACAGGAATGACAACGCATTCACTTATCATATAGCAGGGCCTCTGGGGGTTGAAAGGGTTAATATGAGGACAACGGATGCTTTTGTCATCTTTATGCGGCAAGAGGTTTTGGCTTTAAAGCACTTTTTCACACTAAGACACATAAAGGTGGACTCATTTGCAGACATACAAACAAGTAAAAGACTTTAAAACGAGTTTCCCCAGAGGAGAAAAATCCAGACCACCAACACATATTCAGCAAGTGGCACCCAACAGCGATGGAATGAAAATGGATTCAATGACATTTTTGCTACCCATATAAAATCTGTGTTACTATGCATAAAAATATCCTTTTATTTTGGTATTCAAATTCATTTTAGGACATAAAGCTGAAAGCTGCACCCAAGTTTAAGCATTTATGTACAGAAGGGGTGCACATTTATACTAAATAAGTGTGCTTTTTTTATTCTAAAAATATATTTTAGGGACGGATTTAATTCATGTGTTAATGCTTGAGAAGGGTGGGGCAACGGGCCCCGGGGCAGTTCCTCCAACTGGGAACTGTGTAGCAGCACTCGTGCTCATCCAGTGGGAAACTTAGGAACACAAGAAACCAAGGCTGCCCCTCTGTCAGTTCCCCACCTCTGAGTGGCCACATGACGCCCAGGGCACCGCTGACCTCCTGTTGGCAGGAGGGCCTGGAAAAAAGTGCTCTTTGCGCTGACAGGTTGTGGACGTCGGGTCACATGAGCACCGAAATGCACCCTCCACCCCCAGCCAAGGCCTTCTTAGTCCCGCAGCTGCCATTCGGGGAAGCGGCTGCATTTTGCCCAGTAAAGTTCCACTTGGAGGCGGAGGGATTGCAGAGATTTCACAGGTCAGCGATCTGGAGCTATGTTCCCTGGGCAAGGATCAGCCCAGGATTTGGACAAATCCAGAGGGAGAAGCGGCCGCAGGCCCGCAGCGCTTCTGTGGGTGACGTACACCCATGCAGGGGAGGCGCAACATGGGGTGCCTCCACACGTTTTTTGTCCTTTCTCAGTCTTTGGTGTGAGGGTGGGAGCGAGAGGTAACTTGCCCTCCAGCCGAATCATAGTGTGCGGACACATGTGGTATAAACGTAGGCCCGCATCTCTTGAGCGTGCAACGTGGCCCAAGGGCAGTCCTGAACGGTATCGGCAGAGGCCCTGAGAACATTCGTCCTTGCCGAACATCTCCAGCGACCGTGTGAGGCATGAAGTACAAATAAGGGCCAATCAGAAGCCTTGACAAAAAGAGCAGGGATGTTCGGGCAGGGAACGTGAACGTCTCCATCCATTCCTAAGGCCAGGACAGCAATTCAGTGCATCTCCTGGACCCCGCAAGCATCTGACCAGCGCCAACACCACAAAGGCCCCTTTCATGCAGTCTGTTGGCAGGGGGAAGGTGATTGAATGTCCCTGCGTCAAAGTACAACTCTGCCCCCCACCCTTTCCCAAGTGGAAAAGTACCGGCTCCCCCAGCCCACCCAGGCCCTGGAAACACACAAGGAGCACAAACCAGGCCAGAAGCAGCAGCAGTCACGCCGCTGCTTGTATTACTTGCTGCGATATGGTCGGTCTGCAGACACGTTAGACAGGAAGCCGAGGGCCCTTTGAATAATGGGAAATGCAAAAGATGAAGACCTTCACTGGTGGCCAGGTGAGGAGATGTGGTGGGAAAGAAGGCTGTACCTATAGTCACCATCTGCACACACGATGACCGCAGTGCACAATACAACGTCGCCTTCATTCAGATGTGTAGGGACTGGACCCTTCGGTCCTGCATCACCATTTACAGCCAAAATGGTTTCTCACAAAGAGGCTGGGGGAGGGGCAAGACAACAAAACTGACCGTGACAGCAATGACAAAAAGTTCCCTTTCTGCTCAGTGTCTCCTGCTTTTTGAGAATCTCTCCAACTGGACACAACCACAACCAATGACCATTTTCTCTACAAAGGACCAATCACCTCGATCATCTGACCCAGGTGCGAATTTGAATTTGACACCAATTCAGCAGTCTTACGTTTAATGAAGATGGCCTGAGATGGACTGGCATCCCACCCCGAGCGTAGAGTCATAACGGAGTCCTAGGATGGACTACAGACCTCCACCAGCTTGACCAGGACACAGCGCTAGAGGGAAAGGTGTGGGTGGGTGGATGGATGGACGATTTAACCACCAGTGACACAAATCATGCCGTTTATAAACAGGTGTCAAATTCAAGGAAGGGAGCTGCTTGTTGAATTTAAATGAGAAGATCCAGCAACAAAACAGACTTGAAAAACATATGGTCAGGCTCTGAAGTGACTAACAAACGTGTGCAAACGCCACCTTCGACATCAGTAATCAAATTTTCACTATGACAATTATTATGACAAAGTTATTTTTAAAGCCAATAAATACCGGTTCAGGATTTTATTTAAATTGCACTGCTAGCACTGATGAACCGGGCCATTTGCGCCTCGGGCCTCTATGTTATTTATGGCAAAGGACAGGGGGATCATTTGCGTTCAATCCCAACCGGATACGCAGGGGTGAGGAATGTTTCGTCAGGG
This sequence comes from Heterotis niloticus, assembly GCA_018136845.1. Classification (NCBI taxonomy): domain Eukaryota; kingdom Metazoa; phylum Chordata; class Actinopteri; order Osteoglossiformes; family Osteoglossidae; genus Heterotis; species Heterotis niloticus. The sequence goes on from CM030906.1 coordinate 17,183,910, forward strand.
TTTGTGTGTCCTTATCGTTTATGGTGAGGATCAAGGATGACTCGAAGCCTTGACCCTCACGCCCTCTGTGACCTGGTGCTGCTGGGGGTCGGTGAGACCGACTGCACAGCTGAAGCCAAACCGAAGTTTGCACGACCCAGTCGCAGAGCTCCCACAATCTCTTGCGAGAACTATAAGTGCAACAGCCTGTGCTGAACCACACCCGTAGGTCCCGGCGTGCTGCTTCGGGAGCTGCGTGGCCCTTGAGACACCTGGCGCCAAACAGCCAGCCGTGCATCACCTGCCGTGGCAACCATGGGAACAGAGGTCAGATCAGCCAAGGTCGCTCGTGCTGGGTCCCAGAGAGGCAAAACATCTCCTGCATGTGCAAGGCGAGATCACAGACATGGCAGCAACCCAGCGTAAAGTCAACCTTCCTCAGGAACATTGACCCGACTACTTTGGTTACCCAACATGTAAATCATCTCTATGCGACCATGAATGACATTCAGGACAAATTTATCATTAACTCAGGGTGATAAATCCTTATGAACAGGATTTACATTCATGGCCTCCTGTTTCAGGCAGGAAGTGCCACCTTCTTGCTCAGACACCGTCCGTAAAAGTTCATGCTCATGCACGCATGTGGACAGCGTGGACTGAACGAATGAACATTTGGCAGGAAGCTGCCCTGTTCGGTATGGCTGGAATCCACTGCAGCGGACACCTTTGGGGGTTTAAACCATGCAATTCCACTCGGGCGCCATTCTGCTCCAGTGGGGGATGAGAGCAAAGTCAAAGCAATGTCACAGGTATGCTGATGCTGGCCCGCCTTCAAAGTCCATCCCTGAGCAACACACCAAGATGAATGATTCACTTGGCAGACGCCAATTGCAGCAACACTTTGACTGATGGTCTGAGCAGAAGCCCGTGGCCCCTTTCCCATGAAAAAATAATCACCATCATAAAACAATACAACGCAGTCTGTTAATAAGTTATGAGAATCACCTCGAGCTTCTAACTAGCTTTGTGGGCCAGCAAGAAGGTGCTTGGCAAACGTCCCCGAGTGAACGAGCAGTGATTGGAGGGCATTTGGTGACGCCCTTTTCATCACTACAGCCCAGCTATGGCACGGCCCACAAAAATGTCTGCCAGAAACAGACACGAAAGGCAAAGGGAGCCTCATTTCCATCAGCAAACAGGTCCAAAAAGTGATGTTCTAAGATATATTGTACGTTTCGCACATTTGCACCCAGGAAAAACACTTCAAACGGTAGCGCAGAGACGTTTAAAGACCCAAGAAGAAAAAAGCACAAAACCACATTCCCTGGCTAGCAGTAAACAAACCCTAATGTTACCACGAACATGTAAAAGGTTGGTTCTCAGAGTGGATCTTAGCCGCTTTTTCTTTTCCAGCTCCAGTTCGTCATTGACTTCCTAAGTCAGCCATTGCGAGGGGTCTGAGACAGACATAAGGAGAACAAGGAGCGCCTTTGCCCTACGGCCACATTGAACCATTAGACCGAAAAGGACCCAAAAAGCACCGTCATATTCACTGCCGGATTCCTCTGCCTGAGACCCACTGAGAACTTCCTCCCTCTTTTCCAGATACAATGAGCAGTCGCAAGGACAGCACAGAAGCGCGTTGAGTCTCATCGCATATCAGGTAAACCCAGCTACCGGAGACAAATCTGCTGCTGCAGACGCACCACATGCTTCCCATGTTTTACTCTCTTGTTGCTCCCAGGGTGAATCAGTCGGTCACATGACTGCCTCGCGCACATCATCCCTCGGGTCCAGTGCCACCGGCCCTCTGTTTTGTGTCCTTTATAATCCATCTTACTGAGCAGGTGTTGTGCTCAAGACCTCCTCATCGCCTTTTATTTTATACATGTAGTCATTATTATCGCCCCACCCTATTGCATGCTGCACCGCATTTGTCACCATCTGTGTTCTGCACATTGCTGTATGTTTCCAGGTCCTCGCAGAGAAATCTTTTTCTAAGACTAATATGTTTGCTTTTTAGATAAACCATAACTTGTAAAGGCTCCCACATAGCCTGGACTTGGCTAAGGGCTGAGGGGCCGAACCCTGGGGGAGGACATGGCTACACCAGGAGATCCACAGCTGCCCACACACACACACGCACACCTGTTGCCGTCCCTCCCCGCAGGGTAAATCCACGGTGTGTGTATGCCGTTTTTTAGTTCAGTTCAGTCCACTGCTGTGCTTTGCTGGTGCCCCGGAGCCCTGCAAGTAAACAGCACTTTCCCACCTTCATTTGTGAGTCTGGCCAATTTTCTGTTCATCACACCGATGTGAACACAGTCACAGTAAACATATCCTCGGGGCTGAGCTGACGCTGCTGTAGCAAATCTCCTCCTGGAGGAGGTCCATCAGGCCCGTCCTCCTTCAGCAGACCCTTTTAGTCAGTAACTGTGACCCACAGACACTTCACCAGCCCATAGTGCAGATGCAGACTTACGTTTGCTACTAAAACGCAGTCCGTTAGGAACACCGCTAAACGCATTTCTCTGCAGCTAAGAACCCTGTAAGCGTGAATTGCTTAATAAATGAAAGAGAAACATCGTTGGCACACAGTGTGGCACGCAGATGGCTGCCAGGGGAAACTGACTCAACTGGTGACACTTTATTTCCTCCTAATACCAGCTAACGGGAAATAAAACACAGCCTGCTGCTGCCTGTGCCAGGTCCACCAAAGAGGCCGCCTTGAGGCCAATGTTGCATTGACTTGCGGGTCCGGCTGCCAGACTGCAAACAGGGTCGCTGGTGGAGGCTCTACGCTTTTAACGTTGTGACGTTGACTAATAGATGCCACGTACAAGTCTTTCAGACCCAGGAAGCAGTGCTTGTTGGGGAGTCTGCAGGCCAACGCTGAGATGAAAGGCTTCTTCTGGTTAACGGTCCATCGTTTGCTCTCGCTGTTGGCTTGAAGTTGCTGTTCCTTGACATTTGCTGGCAGGCACACAGGGGGCAGCCCTGGACAAGTGGCAGCATAGCGATCCATCCACCCCTTTTGTCACAGTCGGTCCCCAGAGGCAGTTCTGTATTTGGAGACCATTTCTCAGATCAGCAGGATGACATCAGTGTGCAGGACCAAGGTCGAGAGCCATGGATTGCTCAGAAGCAGACGTGGTCCTGCACTACCTTCAAAACACAGGGCGTTACTCTGGTCGGGGAAGAAAAGGGGCAAAAAAAGCTGCTGCTGCTACATGAACATAATGGGAAAAAGTGCCATTTATGTTGTGAAATCTCACACTGCTTCAGCCTCAAAGGTGCAGCACCTATCAGTAGTTCAGGAGTGAAGCAGCCAAGTGTCCCAGGTGAGAGTGGGTGTGGTGCTTTGTTCTAAATGCGATGCAACGGAGTCCAAGGTGGAGCGTTTCAGTGTCTCGAGGGAGCCGAGGGTGAACCTCACTAAGGCAACGGGCGACAGTGAACATGAGCATCTCAGCGGCAGTACAATGGACAATAAGTGTGACGGTCACTGCGGTAAAGGGGAGTGACAAAGCCCGTCATGGAAGTAAAGTGGGGAAGCAGCGGGACAATGAGTGCGATGGTCCCTAAGGTGCGCAGTGTGACGTGTCACTCAGAGCCGTGATGCTCCAATTGTTCCTCTGACATGGCAGCTGCACCCTTGGATTGCAGTAAATTACCTTTAAGGGCCTCACAACCCTGCTGTCCTGTGAACACATGGGCCTGAGCAGACAGCTTTTCACAGAAGGCCTTGAAGCCAAAGCACAGAAGCGATAGCCAAGGAGAAGAAGAGGACACCCGTGGTACCTCACAATACTTAAACGTTGCAGGTTCACCCCGGTTAGAGTGGGTTTTCTCCGGGTGCTCTGGTTTCTACCCACAGTCCCATTTAATGTGGCATAGACGGTGGCTTGTGGTGGACCCGTGTCCTGTCCAGAATGTAACCCTACCCAGTGTAGGACCCAGTGTCTCTGCAACATATAAATGACTGAGTATCCCCCTCACCATCATTGACAAAATCAGGGCAGCGTTGGTCCAGAGCCCAACCAGGAACCACAGGCCTCAGCGCTGCACAGAATGCCGGTCCATTGCAAGAAAAACTAACTGGGAAAAATAACTGAGGAATTTTCCCCCAAATTACCTTCTCATGAGCAGCTGGTGGCATTGCAGTGTCATCTTCAGACTATGGGGGGTGGGGGGTAATTAGGCTGTGAGAACTTGAGGTCAATGAGACTGAACTGGAGATCGATAACTAATGAGGTTCTCACTGAGCTGAGACAAAGCACACTGAGGAGAGGGATTTGCGCACATACACACACATAAAATGAGGTTTAACCAAACACCGGTCCATGTATGTCCATCCACACACACACACACACACACACACACACACCGTACTGCAGTGCACTAAACCAGTGGACTGCCATAATAAGAAACCTGTTGTTACAGAACTATATTTAGGCTACATTTCCTTCCCGTTCTTGTAATTGCGCAACACCTGGTATTTAGCACCTGTTCACGTTTATGAAATTAAAGTGTGGAAAATCCTCGAGGTCATTTTTGTGGCAACTTTCCCGCACAGATTTCAACACAAAAACCTTATCTTCATTGGCTTGGGTTCTTAACAAGAACAGCAGCTGCGCTCCTCGTTTTGCTGACAGACACCTTTATTTGCACTGAAAGATATCCGGATAGCAGCACACACTCTCACGCACTCTCTCATTCACTCACACACACACACACACACACACACACACACACCCGTAACTGTAAATGAGGGCCAACTGCAGTAGCTGTCGGGAATCAGGGAAATCAGCAAACAACCGATTTCAACTCAGTCTGAAGAGCTCTGAAGGTTCATCTTACCATAGGTCCACCTCCTCTTTGCAACGAGCATGCAGACCCTTACAAACGATGCCTTGCTGAAGCAACACACAGTGGCTCAGGGAGACTTTATCAAGCTCAGTCCTATCAGCGAGCAAAGAAACAATCCGGTCTTTTGTCACATTCAAGCAGAATAATGTAAATAATGCCGAGAGCAGCGGCACGTCTCAGATAGGACGGCTACACTTGCTTCAATGGACCGGTACCCGTTGCGCTCTCAGGGCTCACAGATCTACTGCAGCAGATGAGCTGAAGTCATACTGAGGTTATTTGTTTGGAAAAGGATTATCCCCCTAATCTGATTTAAAGCACCTGACACCCGAGTCCCAATTAAGACACGGTGGCGAACAGGTCAGAAGTTACCGAACAACAGAATGTCTCCATGCTCTCCAGTTAAACGTGCTTCATCTTCAGAGTACAAGTAGGCCTGAATGGGGAAGGAAGTACAGGTGGTTTTAGAATCGGTCCCCAAAGCAGAAGGTTTCAAAGAAGGTTAAGGTTAGAATGAAGGTTACAGTTAATTTAAGGTATAGCTTAAGGTTTAGCCTCAAAGTTTTGGGGAGGAGAAGGTCGTCCAGTAGGTGTCCAATTGTCTCCTTTTCTTGCTTTAGTCAAGAGGTTGTGTTGGTTGAGGCCAAAAGGGTGCTGTGTTCAGTCTGTTCATCTATTCTTTTTCATTTTTCCTCCGTTCAATTTTGAACACAACGGCATCTCCACTTCCTGAGGAGACTGAAAAAAGCTGAACTTCATCTCATCCTCATCGGCTTCCTCAGATGAGCCATAAAGAGCACCCTGACCTCCTGCATTACAGTCTGGTATGGGAACTGCACTGCTTCAGGCTAGGTTGCTCTGGACAGGACAGTGAAGACTCCCCAGCCCATAACCAGGCCCTCACTGTCCACCATCCAGACCACCTATAACAAGCAGTGTTTCAGGAGCGCTCACGACATCACTGTGGACCCTTCACACCTTCTCCACCACCTTTTGTCACCATCATCATCTGAGAGACGCCATCGTGGTCTGAGGACCAAAGCTACCAGGCTCAGGAGCAGCTTCTTACCACAGGTTGTCAGACTGCTGAACTGTGAAATCTCAGGCTTGGCTAAGACTGGGTTAAGCTAGAGTTAGGCTTGAGTTAGCACGTGAGGCTGAAAAGGTGCTCTGATCATCTCTGATGGGGTCATACCATTCAACCAGAAGGGCGAGGGGTTCCTCGCTCCCCAATTCTTCTCTACTTTGGGCTCCAGGACAGTCCCTTTCAGAACATCATGGTTTCCCTATACATTCTCCAGGTTGGAAAAATGCATTGTGCAACTGTGACAGAAGCGCTGGAGTTCACAAACATTGAGACGAGTCTCAGTCAAAAAAATAAATAAATAAATAAATTCCAATTGCCACATAAAAACTGATACACATTTGAATGATTTTTATGCCCGAGCTGCAGCATTTGGTCCACGTTTCTGTGCAACACAACTTCTTTTTTCTACAGTACAAATCAATGCTGCTACCCAGTGGACAGAGTGGAAGAAGCAGCGGCAGAATCATCTTCGCCGCTCACTGCGATTCCCACTTTGTAGCCGAGGTGCTGGTTTTTGGCTGCACGAGACCTGGGAGCAGGTGAGCTGGGTGGGCTTCTCCAAGGGAGCCCAGGTGGACACTTTGCAAGAGAAAAACAACAGTGGAGTGGGGACAGGGTCATGCAGCTCTTTGCCAAGAGCCTTTCAGCCCTGAGAAGCGTTGAGGCCGGGCTGCAGGGGCCCAGAGCAACTTAAAATGGATTAAAAGAAAACTTTAACACGATTGGTCAAGCAGTTGTACAGAACAACACCAGTGAGGGCAGTTGAGCAACAGCAGCGCTCCTCAGAACAGCACAACAGTCAGGCTGGTGGCCAATCCAGCACCAGGTCCTCCATATGAAGACCTCATCTGAATCCAAGAGTTCAGGTTAGGGTTATGGTTAAGGTTAGTGTGCTGCTCCCACCAAATCCAGGTCTCTTCTCTTACAAAACAAACCACACCTCATTTGCAGACTGTGGTTGGAACCTTCTGAGCCACATAAAGAAATTAAATCACTGAGTTTTAACCATCCTGTCAGTCGTGCCCAGGATCTTTATCACTGACACCACCAATGACCCTGCAGCTATGTCCACCCTGGGGGGTATCAAGAAACAAACGCAGTGCAACACCATTCATTCATTCCTACCATCACAACAACACGAAAGTGATGGAGCTCACAGTGCACTGTGCTAACTCTACAGCTACAATGTACTGTATAATATACTGCACATACATAACCATAACCATCTATCCATCCATCACAGGGCAGCCACACATCAGAGAGACCAATTCACCTGAAACGCACATCTCTGGACCGTGGCAGGAAACCCACACAGACAGGGAGAGAACAAATGAATAGATGTGTATAGCTGTGTGTGTGTGTGAGAGAGAGAGAGAGAGAGAGAGACTGTACGGTTGTGTCTTGTGCATATCTTGAACAAGAAAATTATTTTGTGCCCTCCCAGCCCCTGTGGCAACATCTCCACCTATTGCATAACAGCTTGACAGAGTAGAGGTGCGAGACCCCCAGCTGACCACACTATTTCTACCCTGAAAATACTACATCTCTAGAGAAGGACACGCCTCACATTCTCCTAACCAGCTGGCCCACACTGACACACTGGGTCACAAAATGCAGAAAGTCACCAAAACCCCAGCGAGACACACACGCACGTACGTTCATTCCCCATCCTCAGGTGGAACAATTTAGCTCCTAGGCTGACTGCTCAGTTTGAAGCTCCACAGGGGAGATCCCATTTACTCTGTTTTTACAGCTCACTATTTCACAGCAGCTGCCCATGTTCAGCACTTGGCCCAGCCGCCCAACAGCCAGACCACAACGGAGCCCAAGATGGACCACAGTGTCAAACCCAGGGCCTCTGGCCTATATGTGGAGTGAGCAGCTCATTTCCACAGCTTAGCACTGGAGGCTGCCACAGACCTGCTAGGAAAAGCAGCACCACTGCACTTTCCCAGACACCTGTGGTGCCTGAAAAGCAGCCCGGTTCTCAGCAGACAGATCAATGTTGTTTGCTCTGAAAGCAAAAGCAGGTACAAACATGAAGACTCTTTAAAACACATGTGGAAAATGGGCTGGGGCACTCATAGTGCCCATTTTTGCAAGGAGTTCAATTTAAGGACCTTCCCAGGTTGAGAAAAAAAAACACTGTCAGCTACGATAAGAAAAATGCTGTCGGGCTCAAACTACAAAGTCAGCCTTGTCCTTTGAACTCATCATTTCAGATAATTGAGCTAAAACCTGCCGTGTCCCAGTAAACTTAAACTTGTAAGTACCCTAAAGTTATAAGTGACCTATTGCAGGTAGGAGAAGGGTCCACGTGAGCACAGCAGAGGTCCATCACAGGGCAGAGTTTCAAAGCACACTGTACAGTAAGAACCAGAACAGAAAAATGGACTTTGATCCTGGCTTAAATTGTGATCTCAGCATTCAGCATACCTGGGCAAAAAGGTGCTGTAAAGTCAGAACACGCTCAAAGGGCATGAAGTGAAGTGGATTTCCAAAACAGACACCTGAAGGGGAATCTTCTGCAGCTTGCAGGCCTGCATCGTGGCTCCGAGGGCCTGGGGCACCGTGAGCCGCCCAGTAAGTGACCACCATGAACAGGTTTATCCACCTGCCAACTCCAACTTCCAGGCTTTTTCTCACCCTGTTTATTCATGGGTTAACCAGTACTCATGCCCCCCAGTGAAGCGTAACAGCAGTCAGCTGAGGAAGGCAGCAAGTGTAACGTGCACGTGGGGGGAGGGGTCCTTCTCCACATGTGGGGTTTGGGTTCAATGCAGGTGTGGAGTAAACATCACTGCCACTTACTGGGCTTGAAGACAAGCAGAGCCATTCCACCCTGGACCCAGGAGCCCTGCTCATCGGCACTTCTTCAGTTTATCCCACAGCCAAACAAACGCAGCCTGGAAGCGGAGAGCCTGAGTGAGCTGGTGCACAACAGGAATGCTGCCATCTAGTGGTGGGCAGTAGTAATTTTCCGTCATTAGTTATTAGCAACTAAGAAAAATTAATAATAGATAACACTGACGGTTACTTTTCCTAATGAGTAAGTGTTAAACTATTTATTCACTGTGTAGTGCAGAAAACACACAAATGCAACCTTCATACCTTCTTTCGCGAGAGCACCGAATATAATGCAGACCGTTTATGAAAACAGTGGCTCAGCGCGTATTTAAACAAATTGTATTTTAAAAAGTGAATGCTATTGCTTTAAACTGTTAAATGTTTCCAAAGGCTAACAAAGAAACATTTTCTATGACTGACAACACATTCCATATTTAAAGAACAAGAAAGCAAGACGTCCATTCGAAATGTTTAACCTGTGTGGCTCCTCTTATAACTGAGAATCCTGACATTTTTTTACACTTGTTTATTTATGTTATTGTGCTTCTATAAAGTATTAAGAATCGTACGCACATGCTCATAAAATATGACATTTTACGGATGTTGTCGTGCGTAGTTTTACTCTATTTTTAAAAAGAACCGGAAGCAGAAGTCACGCCCGCTTCAAACACGTGAGCGCGCGTGTCACGTGACGTTCAAATGACGCGGCACCGCAGCGCTGTCGGTCGTCGCTGAGCGGTGCGCCTGCAAGGTGGGCTGGTCTTGTGTAAGTTATTTTGAACGTGCTTTAAACGTACTTTTTTCCATTAGAAAATCATCAAATCGCTGGTAACTTGGGTTTCTGCGCCTTTAGTCTTCCTGTCAGAACTGTAGGACCGTGTTGCTAAATCATTGCTGCACCAATTTTGCGTGAACGCAACGCAACTGCCTATAACTTTATAAACATATACTGTATGTATGAATTAATGTGTATGCAAAGTATGTATATGTTTAAGTTTGTACTTTTAAACAACTATTGGGATATCACACGTTATTAGAATGATTAATATGAATGCATAATGAGTAATGGTATTTGTATGTTTCAGGAAGTGAGTTGTGCACAACGATGCGACGTTTAGGGTCCAGAAGAAATCATGTGTGAAGCCACTGTGATTCTGGACGGCGGTCTGGCCACAGAGCTGGAAGCCGCAGGTGTGCGCATCCAGGTACGTGGCCGGTGCAGGTGCAGCTCGGTCTGGACAGGTGAACATGAAGGGCAGAGCGAGTCCCTGACGCCTGCAGTGTGTGTGTGTGTGTGTGGCCACAGGGGGACCCGCTGTGGAGCGCCAGGGTGCTGCACACCAACCCCCAGGCTGTGAAGGACGCCCACTACAGGTACGCATGCATACATCTGTCTGTAAAAGCCCTCAGATGCCTGTGTCCAGGGTGATGTACAGTACAAGCAGTGGGCGTAAGTTAGTTATTAACCAAACACCCGGAGCTTCGCTGCTCATCAGCAGCACGTTTGCTTTGGACTTCATCCTCCGTTCACTGTATGTGAGCAACACTTTGGTCATTAACCTAAAGTATGGATGGTACAGCAGGTGAGGGATTCAAACTGACACCCTTTACACAGCAAGGTGACGGTCCTGAACACAAGTGCATGTTTTTATTGTTAAATGGCCTTTTTCTCATCTGATACAGGTAATTGGGTGTGAGAATGAAATGTGAATCTTCACCTAAAACTGCTTTCAGACTGAAGAGTGTGGGTGTTTCTCCTGACAGGTTCTTGCAGAGTGGGGCAGATGTTGTTACTACGGCAACTTACCAGGCCAGTGTAAAGGGTTTTATGCAGCACCTGGGCCTCTCCTGTGATCAGGCAAATCACTTGCTCATGTCTGGGGTGCAGTTGGCCAAGCAGGCTGTGCAGGAGTTCATGGCCAACGGCCCTTTATCAGGCAGGTGTTGAGTATCACAGTAAACCACTTTTGCCCATGAATGTGTTCCTATGCAAGGTTTTCTCATACCCTAGACTTCATGAAAAGGTTACAGTAATTGTGGCCACTGTAATAATGCTATTACGTGTGCTCTCACACTCTGAAGATAGGAAAGTGCCGATGGTGGCAGGATCTGTTGGACCTTATGGAGCTTATCTTCACGATGGCTCCGAGTACTCAGGGACTTACGAGGAGGCCATGACTGTCGAGGTTGGTCAGTGGTCATCTGTGTGAGCTCTGTACTTTGGTGCCCTACAACTCGGTTTAACCTGCATGTGTTGTGTTGTCAGGAACTGAAAGCCTGGCATCGACCACAAGTCCAGTGCCTGGTTCGTGCTGGAGTGGACCTCATTGCCATGGAAACCATCCCAGGGCTTAAAGAGGCTGAGGCCTTGGTGGAGCTTCTGCGAGAGTTTCCCGATTCGAAGGCCTGGCTTTCCTTTTCCTGTAAGGTAATTTGAATGTAAAAATTAATCATTTATCAGCCAGAATCAGCATTAGTGAAATTATTTTGGTTCTGACAGAAATAAAGAATCCTTTAAAGGATGTCCAATACAGGGTTTTGAAGACTGTATGGAGTGATTCTCAACACTCTAGCTGCCATTCTTGTTTCTGATTGAGTGGACACCATTGTCTGAGGCAGGGTGCAATGTGAGAACCTTTACAATGATTTACCTTTTTATACATCTGAGTAATTTTTGCTGGAAGGTCACTACCTTCCTCAAAGTACTACAGCAGGAGGTGGAATTGAGACCAGGAACCTTCAGATTGTAAGGAAAAGGCACTGAAAAAGATACAGCCCTCCTCCCTGTTGTGTGTATGCTTACTGCCGCATACGGGCTTCACCTTTTGTGCTCTAAATCATATAAGAGCTCTGTTATGCGGCATTTCCTGTTGTAATGCTTTGGATCTGTTGAGTATTTAAACAGGAGCTCCAATCCAACCCAGTAAACCAAGTGAATGATGATTTGTTTCAGGACGAGCAACATATTTCCACAGGGAGGAGGTTCTCGGAGGCGGTCAGGGTGGCCTGTCAAACCAAGCAACTTGTGGCCATCGGTGTGAACTGCTGTGCCCCCACGTTAGTTGAGCCCTTGCTGTCCTCTGCCCGCCCGCTCAGCAGTCCTCAGCTCAGCTGGGTTGTTTATCCCAACAGCGGGGAACAATGGGTTCAAGGAACCGGGTGAGTCTGGGGGTTTCACCGGAAATGTCCAAATCAGCTGATGTGTAGTAACTGCTGGGTAATTCTTTGTGTATGAAGACTAAAAGGAGGAGTTCAACATTTATATAGCACATTTTCATACAATGTAGCTCAAAGTGCTTTATAAGATGACAAAGGGAAAGTTAAAAGGAAAGGAAAAACACTTACGATTAGACAGTTACGTTAACGAATAAGTAAGAACAAGGTAAGGTAAAGTCAGATGGCCGTGAGGACAGAATTCTACCTAACATAGAAGTTTCTAATTCAGTCCTCTTAATCTTTACGCTTCACATTATGAAGTTGGTCTTGTGGACAGCTGAGACACCTGCCTTCATTCCATCATTTCAGGGGACCTTCATGGTACCTTGGTCAGGTGGTGGTGGTGCAGATTGCCACCACAGAAGAACTGGAAATAACAGCAGAGAATAGTAGGGATTTGTACAGATGTGATAATTCTATACCTATATAGTCCAGTAGGAATACAACTGAAATGTAGTTATGAAAAAGTCAAATTAAAATAATGGATTTTTAGCAGTTTTTTAAAATGTTCCACGGTATCAGCCTAACAAATTTCTATTGGTAAAGTATTCCAACTTTTAGGTGCATAACAGCAAAAGGCCACCTCACCACTTCTTTTAAGCTTGGCTCTTAGAATTATAAGCAGACCTCCATTCGAGGATCTAAGGTTATGACTTGGAGCGTAGGGGGAGAGGCATTCCATAATATAGGATGGAGCAAGATTATTAAAGGCTTTATAAACCATAAGTAATATTTTAAAGTCAATTCTGAACGACACAGGCAACCAATGTAACGAAGCTAATACTGGTGAGATGTGCTCATATTTTCTTTTTCTAGTTAAGATTCTGGCTGCTGCATTTTGCACTAATTGCAGTCGATTTATGTCTTTCTTAGGTAGTCCTGTTAGGAGTGCATTACAGTAATCTAGTTGACTAAAAACAAAAGCGTGAACTAATTTTTCTGTGTCTTGTAAAGTTATAAGGGGTCTAACGTTTGCTACATTCTTTAAATGGAAAAAATGCAGTTCTCGTAATCTGGTTAATATGCGATTTAAAGTTTAGGTCAGAGTCAGTGATTACCCCTAAATTCTTAACCTCTGCCTTGATTTTTAAACCTAAAGGGATAAAGTTTATTTGTAATGCCCTCACTATATCTATGTTTGCCAATCACTAAGTTTTCTGTTTTCTCCTTATTTAATTTGAGAAAGTTTCTACTCATCCAATCGGAAATACTGCTAAGACAATGGATCAGAGAGCCAACAGCATCAGGGTCATCAGGCACTATAGATAGATAAAGCTGCGTATTGTCTGCATAGCTGTGCAGGGACTATGAATAGGGGAGTGCAATGGATTAGCAAGGAGGAAGTTAGGACAGCTATGAAGAGGATGAAGAATGGAAAGGCTGTTGGCCCAGATGACATACCTGTGGAAGCATGGACGTGTTTAGGAGAGATGGCAGTGGAGTTTTTAACCAGATTGTTTAATGGAATCTTGGAAAGTGAGACGATGCCTGAGGAGTGGAGAAATGTACTGGTACCAATTTTTAAGAATAAGTGTGATGTGCAGAGCTGTAGTAACTACAGAGGGATAAAACTGATCAGCCATAGCATGAAGTTATGGGAAAGAGTAGTGGAAGCTAGGTTAAGAAGGGAGGTGACAATTAGTGAGCAGCAGTATGGCTTCATGCCGAGAAGGAGTACTACAGATGCGATGTTTGCTCTGAGGGTGTTGATGGAGAAGTATCGAGAAGGTAAGAAGGAGTTGCATTGTGTCTTCGTGGACTTAGAGAAAGCATATGACAGGGTACCTAGAGACGAGTTGTGGTATTGTATGAGGAAGTCAGGTGTGCCAGAAAAGTATGTAAGAGTGGTACAGGATATGTACAAGGACAGTGTGACAGTGGTGAGGTCTGCGGTAGGAGTGACGGATGCTTTCAAGGTGGGGGTAGGATTACATCAAGGATCAGCTTTGAGTCCTTTCTTGTTTGCAATGGTAATGGACAGGTTGACAGATGAGATCAGACAGGAGGCACCGTGGACTATGATGTTTGCAGATGACATTGTGATCTGTAGTGAGAGTAGGGAGCAGGTTGAAGAGACCCTGGAGAGGTGGCGATATGCTCTAGAGAGAAGAGGAATGAAGGTCAGTAGGACTAAGACAGAATACATGTGCATAAATGAGAGGGAGGACAGAGGAATGGTGATGATGCAGGGAATAGAGTTGGCGAAGGTGGGTGAATTTAAATACTTAGGATCAACAGTCCAGAGTAATGGGGAGTGTGGAAGAGAGGTGAAGAAGAGAGTGCAGGCAGGGTGGAGTGGGTGGAGAAGAGTGTCAGGAGTGATCTGCGACAGAAGGGTACCAGCAAGAGTGAAAGGGAAGGTCTACAAGACGGTAGTGAGACCAGCTATGCTTTATGGGTTGGAGACGGTGGCACTGACCAAAAGACAGGAGGCAGAGCTGGAGGTGGCAGAGTTAAAGATGTTAAGGTTTGCATTGGGTGTGACGAGGATGGACAGGATTAGAAATGAGTATATTAGAGGGTCAGCACAGGTTGGACGGTTTGGAAACAAAGTCAGAGAGGCGAGATTGCGTTGGTTTGGACATGTGCAGAGGAGAGATCCTGGATATATCGGGAGAAGGATGCTAGGGATGGAGCTGCCAGGCAAGAGGAAGAGAGGAAGGCCTAAGAGGAGATTTATGGATGTGGTGAAGGAGGACATGCAGGTGGTGGGGGTGACAGAGAGAGATGCAGAGGACAGGAGGAAGTGGAAGCTTTTGATCCGCTGTGGCGACCCTTAACGGGAGCGGCCGAAAGAAGAAGAATTGTCTGCATAGCTGTGGTAGCTCACCTTGTGCTTTCAGATAATCCAATCTAATGGAAGCATGTAGATTGAAAAAAGCAGCGGACCCAGAATAGATCCTTGTGGTACACCATATACAATATCATGTATCTCTGAAGTATAATCACAACTCGCAAAGAATTTTCTACTGGTTAAGACTGAAACCAATTTAAGACACTGCCAGAGAGACCCACCCAGTGTCTGTGATTTATAAGAATCCTGTGGTCTATGGTGTCAAATGCTGCACTCAAGTCTAAGAGAGCAAGAAGAGATACATTGCCTTTGTCTGCATTAACCTGCAAATCATTCACTTTAACCAGCACAGTTTCTGTACTATGGTTTGTTCTAAAACCCGACTGAAACTTGTCAAGAAGAGAATGTTGAATCAAGTAATCATTTAGCTGCTTAATAACTGCCTTTTCTAGAATTTTACTTAAGAAAGGCAGGTTATAAATTGATCTAAAATTATCAAGGACAGAGGAGTCAAGATTTTTTTTCTTGAGCAGGGGTTTAACAACTGCAGTCTTTAGACAGTTGGGGAAGACCCCCATATCTAATGATGAGTTCACTATGTGAAGTACACTATCAGCGAGGACATCTGAGACTTCTTTAAAGAAGCCTGTTGGTACTGGGTCAAGAGTGCCAGTGGTGGAGGGTTTTAGCTGAGAAATTATTCTGTGTAGTTTATGTCAATCTATTCTATTGAAAGAATTTAACTCACTTAAAAGGACATGCTGGGATTCAATTGGATTAGCTTTGGGGGATGTACTATATTATTTCTAATATCATTTATTTTGTGTTTAAAAAATATATAGCAAAAGCTTAACAAGTTTGACTAGTAGTTTTAAGGAAGTATTTCAGTGAGTAAGCTGCGTTTAAGAGACGATCAATAGTTGAAAATAAAACTCTTGGATTTCCAGCATTATCATTTATATGTAATTTTAGAAGAATAGTGCTGCCTCTCAAGGCAAAATGCATTGTTATACTCTTATTTTGGCCTTCAAAATTTCATAGTGGGCTATCAGTTTAGTTTTTCTCCATTTACACTCAGCTCTCCGGCATGTTCTTTTTAAATCAGACACTCTTTGTGTATTCCAAGGTATAATAGTGCTGGAGGATTTCTTAACTATCTTTTCAGGTGCCACTATGTCAGCTGTAGCTCTTCCCTTAGCTAAAATGTTCCACCTTTCTGCTTACACTATTAGCATTGTTAAGGTAAGCACTACAGTCGAAGCTGCAGATGTATCAAAACGTTTAAGAATATGCATCTCCTTAGTTGTAGTTATCAGTATTTCCACGATATGCAAAAATGGTCTGATGTACTGAGAGCCACAACCTGCCTCACGTCAACTTTTAATCCTTTTGTAATGACTAAATCCGGCGTGTGTCCTCCCTTATGTGTGGGCTGGTTAACGTGCTGGCTAAGATCAAAGGATTGCAGTAAGTTCAGGAATTCTCTTGCTATCGGGTCACACTGGTTGTCCATATGAAAATTAAAATCACCTACAATTAGAAACCTGTCATAGGTAATTTTTATAGATACTAAGTCTGGCAATTGTTCAATAAAAGACGCATTATATTTAGGAAGTCTATAGACTGTCAATACAAGAGACTGGGAGACTCCTGGAGTAACAACGGAAATACATTCAAAAGACGTGAAAGTACCAAAACCAGGATTTTTTAACATTTAATCGGCTTGAGTAAATACATGCTAAACCACCGCCTTTTTTCCTTGGTGAACCGAATGAGCAAAGCTGTAATTCAGAGATACAGCTGAGCCATGTTTCACTTAGTGATGGGAAAATCAACTTTCAAGATTGTTAATGTAAAAAAATCTTACTGTTAATGCTCTGATATTTAGCAGAGCCATATTTAAGGTCTCGGAAGAGCAGAGCTGGAACGGAGCGTTACAACAGCTTGGAATGGAACAAGTTATTGTTTATGCCGCTTCGTGTGGATTCTTTAATCTACGATCTATTGTTATAGTTCTAATAAAGTGCGCATCTATAGGTGAAATGATAATGATTCGCATTGATACTGTTATGGCCGGGTTTTTTTTTTTTTTTTTTTTTTAAACTATGGTTGGTTATTCTAGTGCTAATACAGTGCACACCTAGAGGTAAACTCACTACAGAATTATATCCTAACACAGCATTATAGAGAACACTAGAACTGAAATTACATAGTTAGGGAAGGCGGTTTACCTCTGTAATGCTGTCAGAGAGGACCCGGGTGCCGAATCTGTTAGGATGCAGACAATCACTTCTGAAGAAATGCAGTCTTTCCCAGAAAAGATCCCAGTTGTACACGAATGCAATGTTTTGTCTCCTGCAGAAGCCTCTCAAACCAGTTATTCAAGGACAGCAGTCAACTGTAGGCTTCATTCGACCTTCTAACTAACGGCAGAGGACCTGAAATGATTCTAGCAGTCCTCTCATAGCTGAAAATGGTTGTATTTTACTGCTGAGGTACGTATTAGTTCTTTTTTTTTTCCAGGTGGAATGCAGCCAAAAATAAAACATCCTTCGCTGATCTTAGCCTAAGGTGGCAAGAACTTGGCGCCTCTTGGATCGGTGGGTTGCATCTCTACACACGTGAGCTCTGTCCTGTGGGCACTGTACAGAGGGGTTGACCTGGCGTTGTTTCCCCGTAGGTGGCTGTTGTCGGGTCGGTCCGGCAGACATTGCAGAACTGAAACGCAGACTCCATGGAGACAGGCAGTAGAAACTACCTGAGGACTGATGCAGCAAAAGCACAACACAGTCTGGACTGACTCAGTGTTAAGGAGCATGGTTGATTTTTTTTTTTTTTTTTTTTTTTTCCCCTCCCCTTTGGGAAATTTTTGCACAAAATGGAAATATGTCATACAATTGGGTATAAAACACTGTGAAAGTGGGTTAAACAGTGCAATAAAATGGCTTACAATTTATAACAATTAGTATAAATCTTTATTTATAAAGAAAAAAAAAAGTACAATAACTGCAACATTTACACATTTTTTTCCTGATAAACTATAGACTACAGACCTTCACTTGAAGAAAAGTAGAATGTATGGCATAAGAAAGCAAGCATGCAGTCTTAGCTTCAGTATTTACAGAACATAAGTCAACACATCTGAAACAGTGACTACATCACCTTTGTTTCTTCACCAGGGGGTTCTTTGCTGTATTTCAGTCAGATGTTCAGTCTGAGCATACCAGCACTGGTTGACACCCAATTTAGCGCAGCTCTCTGGTACACCTTGCTCATTGCCGTATGCAGGTCACTGTCTCTGCCTAATGCTGTACGTCTACAAAGAGGACAGAGCTGAGCACAAACTACGTAGGTTTACCGTTTAGTTGGCAACGTCGGCTCAAGTTTGCCACAAAAAAAAAAAAAGGTGTTGATTATTAAAAGGAGACTGAAGCCATCTGTGTTCAACCCTTGTCGTAATCTTGCCTTAAATGTACCAGCTATGGAGACACATTTCTGTGTCCACAAACAGTCCAGCTCAGACACAAAGGGCAAATACCTGTGGGATGCACCGTTTCTCACAACACCCTTCCTCCATGACAGCCTCACTCGGTGTCTTCGTCGACCTCACTGTCAGGAGACCCCCCATGCCTGTACTCGTATGTGTTGGAGTGACGTTTCCAGGTGGCCTCTTTTTGGTTCCCGCCACTCAGTGAGCGGCCCAGTCGCCTCGTTAGGGGCTTCTCATCAGGGCCGTCCGCAGCCCCGCCGGCCACCCGCTCCGGCCCCTGATGGTGGTCATGCCGAAGGTTCTCCAGGTTCAGGGCCCAGGGACCCAGCTTCTGCCAGTTCACCTTCTGGAAGGCCATGATACAGTGCAGATTTCCACCCACCTGCCATTTAACAGAGATGTTAGTCCACCTTGAACTCACGTCTAGTGAAAATAAGTGTTCCCAAGCAACTGACTAAGCAACCGGGTTTTTTATTCACTAGATAAAAAGACTTAAATGCTAAATTATCCTCTGAGCCATCAGCTGGGACAGAACTGACATCAGGAATAAAAACATCAGTGTGTCGTCACCTGGTTTCCCAACCGACATAAAAATCTGTTAATTCCTTACAAGGAAGTGGCACTTAGCTGATTAAATGAGTATGGAAGAAAGTGCATCAGTACTCTTAATAAAGTAAAAAATTGACTTTCCTTTTTGGTTTTACGGTACTGAATACCCCTTTCTGTGTGACGGATGTCCAGGTATTCTGGGTTCTGTGTGTTGAGATCTGTCACAATATCTCCCCACCTAAATTCAAACAAATAAGGAAGTTGTATAAACTTGACATTTACACACAAACAACAACTTGATAAAAATCCATACTTTTTGCAGTGAATGGCTGGATGCTTCCTGCTTGGTTCTCCAATGAGTATCCAGTATTCCATTTCATTTTGCGGAAGGTGGCCCCTAAAGGGAACAGAGAATAACACTACAAACATTTCACCTAACGTACATAACGGTACACATTAAAAGTAAGCATGCATGATGGTACAGGAATCACATCAGTGTTCGGCCATAACTGTTGACAGCAATGTTTTTCGTTACCGTTCTCATTCTAACGTCTCCAGTTTGTAACTAGCAGCTGCTGAATTCCTACAAAGAACCAGCAATTACAGAGAAAACGCAGCTCCTACCTGTAGGCCTTGGCTGCCTTCAGGGGGGTGGCTTCAAAGCCCACTGGACAGAAGTAGTGGTTCTGACAGTGGTATATATAGGCCATGGACTCATCCTTCAGGCCCTGGGTAAGCTTCATCAAAGCACCCTCAGCTGGCAGGGTGGGGGAGGGAGACATGCATAAACTGTGGCGAAACCTGAGTAATGTGCAGCTGCCTTTTTTTCCTGACCATCTCTTGAAATGGCACAACCTAAACCTAACAAGGAAGCACTATGGTCTACAAATGACCAGAAGAGCGCAGGGGTCCAAACATTGAGAGCATCGATGCTGCGAATTATCTGTATATTCCGATTCCGAGTTTAAATTCCACCCATTCTAATGTTTTTGACTACAGCAAAAGTGAACATAACAGAAGTGTACGTGAGCACCTGACTTACCTGTCTCTCCTGCTGTCTTGTGTTTCCCATGAGGTTTATATAAAATGTAGGAACACCCCCGAACACGGAAGTTGTCGTTGATCTGCCGAAACCACCTGCAGGAAAAGGAAAGAAAAAGTGGGCTAAAACCTGAGCATGGAGGCTGCGGGAAGAGGGGGAGCCATGCCAGTGGCTCTATGGGAGAGTTTTATTGTACCGCATGAGCGTGGCATTGCCTGTGAACGGGCCAAACTTGATCTCCTCAAACGGAGGCTGGAAACCCAAGATGTGCAGCGCTTCTTCTTGTGAGATGGGCGGCAGGCTGTAGAGACACAGCAGATGTCACTGCGTGGCAAATTCCTTTCCACTTCACAGGGCAGCTACAGTGAACGGCACTGTAAACCTCTAACTCCATTCGTAAATCTGCATTTCATATTAATCAGTCAACTAAATTTAAGCAAATTCAATAATGAAGCTGAAGAATCAAAACCGATCAGGGCTTTTAACATCCTGAAACTGTTCCTGTAATGACTGCATTACCAAATGGGCAGCAGAGGGCGTAGTGGTTAAGGTTGTCACGTGGCAAGCTGAAGGTGCCTGGTATGAGTCTCCCCTCTTGCTGAAACCCCCTTGAGAAACAATACCCTGTTCTGTAAATTGGTACATGACTGTGAGTAACTTGTTCTGGTACAAATGCAACACTAACTCACCTTTGACACAGGTGTACTGTAGGTTAAATAAAGTTTAATGGAAAAAGAAGTTCTTTCTCCCCATCTCTCGATTTACCTCCCAGATCCGAGTGTGCTGTATAAAAAATTCCAGCAGGACACTAAGGAAGAGATTCCACAGGAGGTCTTGTACTGGGGACGGCTGATGCAGTACCTGAGGTGTGGAACCACATATATGGTTACATACAGTTTCTTTGCAGTCATAATCTTACACAGATAAATGCATGATAACATTTATTAACGCAGGTAATGCCTACCATCTCCTGAGGTCCATCACTTTTCTTTGCTTGATCTCCTCCAGCGTGATATGTTGGGAGGCATCTTGGAGATTCCTACTATGCTTATCTGAGGACTTCATCTTCTTGCAGACAGATTTTTTGGAGTTGCCTAAGATAGAGGCAACACAGGAGTTCAGATGGACAAAAACCATAGTACTGTTTACACAGGGGGTCAGATGCTGTTGGGTTCAATGCAAATTGAAGAAAAACTGCCATTAATAAAAATGAATCATCTTTCTGATTATACTATCTAAGTGACTTCCTGAGCAGCACTTCAGCATTTTCCTGGCATAAATCATCAAAGTCTGATGACCTTGCGAGAACTGGTAAAGATGCACAGTGTGCAGACAAACCATGCAGCTAGAAAGCAGCGCTTACTTGTCCTGTTCTTCCTGGTCAGTACGGCATCAAAGTCAGTGGTGTCAATCTCCCAGGCCAGAACAGGTTTTGTGTTGCTGCTGGACACCACACCCGTCTCACTGTCCCCAGCAAAAGCTACATGCGCGCAGCCTGCTTGTGCCTGGGCACAGTTGGACGTGTTGGACTGAGCAAAGGCAGCGGCAGTGCCACCACCCTGGGAAGTGGACAAGTCGTCTCTAGGGGTGCTGGAAGGGCGGTACACTGAGGCGGCCTGGTTGAGAAGGGCGTAGTCAGAGCAGACGGTGTAGAACTTCTCTTTGGAGTGCGTGACAGGGCAGCTCCATGAGAGCTGGACCTCAGCACTGGATGCACGCCGCGCTCTCAGGAGGTCCCTGGGGAACAGTGCCGTCTCATTGTCCCTGCTTGAGGGATGTTTGGGGGCTGCTTGGTCGCTGGTCGTCGATAAGCCTTCTCCTTGACTTTCTGCAGTGTTAGGCATTGAATGGAACTTGGATGGTAAGAGACAGAATTGTTCTTAGCTCAAGCAAAGAGACGGAGGGAAAGTCCACCCTCTGTTTGGGCACCTACAGGAGAAAATCAGTAAAGAAGGGAGTAGGACATAGAGTGGCAGGAGAAATACTGATACTGACCCCACAGCAAACTGTGACTGATTTAGGGGTTCAAGTGGTGCAGTTAAACACCTGGCCATGCTGGTTTCCTTGTTTACCATGTGACATACGTGCACCTCAGATATCAGGGTTTACTTGAGCAAAAAGCTGCAACAGCTGTCCTTAATAAGCCCAATATTCAGCAAGGTGGCATTTTTTGTACTTTCATTTCATTTCCACAGCAGGTATCTTAATCCTTGCTCACTGAATTCTGTGTCCCACTCTGCACCGCACAAAGACACCGCAGCAAAACCCACTATAGTGTACCGCACACTTCCGGCTTCCTGTCACATGGGCGGTCTCAGCCAATCGCAGCGCTTGATTTAGGCACCTAACGGCGCAACGAAAACAGCTGATACTGCATTAATCGCCGATTAATTCGGTTTTGTGAACGCTGGTGTGCAAATGAGCTCTGCGGGGCGATCTGGTCAACTTCATGTCATTCACGCAACGGGAATCCACAAAACACAACTCAGCTCTCTGAATAAAGATACATGGCGTCATATGTATGACATTCAATTAAGCTAAATATTAGCAAACAACGTTAAAGCCCAATTACTGCCAAGTTGCGGCGCTTCTGGCCAACGTGCCCGGGCGCGAATCTGCCCCGCTGTGAAATGCTCTGTTTACTCGTAAGCTGGCGGTCGTTGCGAAGGAAAAACATCTTGTGCATGCAAATATGGCCAAGGTGAGGGGACTTGAGGTTGAATGAATGAATAAGTAAATGCTCGGCTCTTTCGAGCCTGTGCTTTTTTTGTTTCGGCTACAGCAACCGCTAAAGCTACACACAGTTGGATGTACACCTATGTAGCAACTAAAGCTACAGCAGGCAAACACGGAGCCCGTCAGCTCACCTGGCGCAAAGGACGCCTTCACGTCAGCTCGTACGCATCCGAAACGACGAAGCACCTGTTCACGACTCCGAGGACAACGCGGCTCCGCGGCTGCTCTTGCGCACTGGCGCACAACGGGAGCGGACCGAACCACCGCGGCGGCAGGGTGCGTGGGGCCGTTTTGGGGAACGCGCGGCGGCCGGCGACGTGTACAGTAATGTAGAGAATAAGCAGCTACAGAAATTTAAGGAAAAGATTTTAAAGTAGTATATTAAAGCCAGCCTCCACGGACGCAGGTGAACGGTTCCCTTCAAGACCGTTTGGTTCCGGCTGAATTAAAGAGGCAGCGAAGCTGGAGCAACCCGGCTGAACACGTGGTGTCCTGACAGTAAATCAGGATTATTATTATTATTATTATTATTATTATTATTATTAACCATAAGAATACGTCCAGTCAATGTTTTTTTTCCCCTTTGTCCATTACACTGACACACATTTTCAGATTAATACTTTTCAAATTGTTTCACGGTTTATTTGTCATGTGTGCAATAACAGCATAGCAGTGTTATGGCCATGAAATGTGTTGCCTCCAGACATCCTCAGCACATGAAAAATATAAATAAGATATAAGAAAAAAGTAACATACATAAGTTAAATAAGATAGATACTGCGATAAGGGCACACAGGGCATACAGACAGACTTTGATTGATAATGTCTCACTATCCAAGGGAGGGGTCAGTGGTTTATCAGTCTTATTACATGGGGGGAACTGTCCGGGAACCTGCTTGTTCTCGTCCAAATGCTTCTGAACTTAACTTGAACTTCTGAGTTATTCTAAGGTTTTACTTGTAATATGCTCTCACCTGTTAAAGTGACATTTGAGGAACTGAACTGTCCATTAAGTTAACTGAAGGTTTGAGCTGGACTGGATTATGAATTATTGTGTGATCATTAATTATTCTGATTTGTGTTAAATTATACAGCTTCTTGTCATAGTGCTGCCAAATGTAGGCAAAATAATATGCGCACTCCCTGCAAAAATGTGCAGGTGAGCTGCTTTCCCCAGTCACAGGGGTCTAAAAACCCATAGGGTGACCCACAAGTGAGTGCCAAAAAGGAAAACGAGAAGATGTGTGGTTCCAGGGTTCAGTTTAATTGTAAGACCACAAGCATGCTTGGCCCATGTGGAGTCAAAATGTCATTGCAGAAGCATTTATAAAGGTGCTAACATCATCGCAGCCCCGAAGGTCACTTGACAGCCTACATGAACCCCTTCCCCCCACCACTTTTCCCCTTGTTTTACATCTCATTGCACCATATCAGTAACTTAGCTGTGAATTAATTCCATTTCTAGAAGCGATTATTAAGTTCCTGCCCCAGCAGTTCAGCTCTGCCGCTCAGTGGTAACAGATATGAGGGATAGATGACCCTGTGACTGTAGGAGATTACTTATCAATAGGGATTTTCACCACAGTAAGATTTATTTAAAGTAGTGCTGCGCTGTGGCCAGTGTACGTGCAGCCATTTAGCCTTCAAAGGTGAACTGTGTGCTTTTTGAAATGATTGACAGTGTAGTTGATTATTAAGCTCACTGAAGCCACTTCTTCTGCTCTTCTCACTTCTCTCTGTCGTCTGCAGCTGCCTTCAGCAAAGGTATGGAATACCTTAGTGATCGTCACCCCAGGGTATCAACCATTCACTCTGTTGCTGAGTGGAGTTACTAGTTTTTGTTCAGAGATTTGTGTGGGTTTATTTCTTGTTAGGCCACCCCTGGAAATGCATGTATTTAAAACAGCTGCATTCTGGGTTAAAATGCAATGCAAGTCAGACAGGCACAGGGGGTGCTAGTAGCGCAGTGTTAGTAGCGCAGTGTGTATGTGTGTGTGTGTGTGTGTGTGTGTGTGTGTGGGGGGGGGGTAACACTCACTGATGTGAGTTCTTCCAGGAGCATGGCCCACAAGCTGTTGATAATTGACACCGACTGTGGCATCGATGACGCTCAGGCAATTATGATGGCCCTGGCGTCCCCCGGGGTGCGAGTCCTGGGCATCACCTGCTGCTTTGGGAACACATCCGTTGAGAACGTGTGTGCAAACGTGTTGCGGGTGCTGACGGTTTGCGGCAAGACCGAGGTACTTCCAACCCAGCCCTTGTAGAGGAGCTATATGTACAGCAGAGAAGTTCTCAGCTCAGTGTAGACAAAAGACAGGGAAACTGACCTCAAATGACCTCACCTGTAAAGAAAATGTCCTAGTCTAAACAGACATGGAAGCACCACCTTTTCGAAGGTACTGCTGGGTCAGAGGCTTCAGTGCAAAGGCAGTCCTGCTTCAGAAAGACATCTATCGGTGCAGAAGATGTCAAACACGCTAAAAGTCACCCATACACTGGTCGCAGTGAACTGCATATTTACTGACTGCTTATGATTCTGTACACACACACAGGAGGTCAAAAGTATGTTTCCATTTTCATGTACATTAAACAGTAATAATGTGATGCACACGCTGAATCCATCGCTGTCTCCACTGACCTCATGTTCTCAAATTTCAAGTTTCATACTTGGAGAGCCGATATCAGGGGAGATGTTTGTGTCCTCCAGATCCCCGTCTTCCAGGGAGCCGCTTCCGCTCTGGTGACCACCTGCAACCTTCCCATCAACCACTTTGGCACTGACGGGCTCGGGGATGTGCTGGAGGACAAAGACCCCAAGCTGTGGAGGTCTCGAGTGCAGGCTGAGCACGCTGTCGATGCTTTGATTCGAATGGTGTCTGAGAACGAGGGACAGGTACCCAGCTATAGCTGCACAGTGCACCACGCTGGCACACATTTGCCTTGCAGTCCAATGGTGACCAAAGTGCTCGGTGCACCTGGCAGGTGTCCCTCGTGGCGCTGGGGCCTCTCACCAACCTGGCACTGGCTGTGCGACTGGACCCCGCGTTCCCGAAAAAGCTCAGAGACCTTTACATCATGGGAGGCAACATGGAAGGTAAGGAGACGGTCGGCATGAGGCCTTAATTTTTGCTTTCTGCACTTAATGCCCCCCGTCACCAACAGGAAAAGGGAACCGGACTGCGTGTGGAGAGTTCAACTTTGTCATGGACCCGGAGTCTGCTTACATTGTGCTGGAGGACTTCGTCTGCCCCACTTACATTGCATCATGGGAATTCACCTGCAGGAACAAACTGTCATGGGTAAGTAGCAACAATGTAGCTGCTAGCAATGTTTCAGGCCTTGGTCTGCATCTCTGACAGCAGCACAGCTGGGTTGGCCTTCACCCGGTTGCCCGTCCGCTCTCTGCAGGACTTCTTCGACACACTGGTCAGCCAGAACACCGTGGCCGCTCGCTTCATGAGGAAGATCACGTCCAAATGCTGGGTCTTTTCAAGGGACACCGTCACTCGCAAGGACGTGCTCTTTGGCCCTGGGTTTGTGTCCTATGATTCGTACGCCATGGCGGCCGCCATTGACCCCACGGTGATAACCGAGTACATCAAGTGTCCGGTGCGCGTGGAGCTGCAGGGGGCGCTCTGCCGGGGCATGATGGCCTTGGATGACGACAGCTTCCTGCAGAAAAAGCACTGCGTGTTTGTCATGAAGGAGTGCAACTTGAGCAAGTTCAGTGAGCTCCTCACTGCAGCCTTGAAACTACCATAGGCAAATGGAGTAAGAAGCAGTTCAGCAGGGCCTGAGTAACACCGACCTGATAAAATGTGTGCAGTTTTACCTCAAAACACGACCCATTCACACAATTCACTGTCTATGCTGTGGGTTTATTTTGGAATAGCATCAATATGACCCCTGTAATAGCTGCAGGTTTGGCGAGAGAGTTCAGAAACAGTCTGGGAATCTTCTAGATTTTAGCCAAGACTGGAAGGATTAAGCTGGTTTTGGAGGGGTTTGTATGATGTGTTGAAGTTTTAGTAGAGGTGCAGGTGCAGGTACATATGGGTAGCAGCATAAGCAGTGGAGAGATGCCGGGTGCCAACCACACAGGCTCTACCTTGGCAGGCTTAACAAAAAAAGTGTCTTACATGCACCCAGCATTCCCTCGGGGATGCAGGAACGTCTTGGAGAGCAGTCAGTAAAGCAAAACAAGGGACCATCTCCCTTCAGCAGCTTCATAGAGGTCCAGGCGTTCAGCACAGCAGTCAGCAGCTTCACCCAGACCAGGATATGGGCAGCAAGTGGAGAACTGTGGTGCAGGTGAGATCTGGAGAAGCACCAGGACAGCAGTGTGAGTGTGAAGACAAGATGTGCCAACGGCACCGTGTGTGTGTGAGACAGTGATTAGACGGTAGACCAGACTACCACTCAGGTTGTGGAGAGGCGACCAGATGCGTTGAGTTCCCCAGTGAGGTGTCAGAGGGGAGCAGTTGATGACAGGGTGTACAGTGCTATCTGTCATCACAGGAACAAGGACATTATTGCTGGCTGCCACTGCCACGAACATCATAGGCCCTCCATCACCCAGGTAACAGGACACAAATTTCACAGCATGTCTCTTGTGTGAGGGGCGGAGCTTAATGTGGTGAAATAAGTCCCATTTTCTCTGGACTTCTAGGGTAAGTACTGAGCAATACACTGCTGTTAAAGAAACTCATGAGCTTGGACTGACAGGACAGTTAGACCTACAGTAGGGATTAGTGTCACCACCATCAGGGCCACACATTCCTAGGAGATCCCCAAAACCTTCACACTGAGCTTTGCCTTGCATGCCCAGATGTGACCCTGAGGTCACATGGGACACCATAGCTGCCTCAGGCACAGCAGATAATATTGCTGTGGGCCAGGTCAGACACAAAGCCCATCAGCACCACCACCTATCTTTGGGATTGTGGCTCCAGAAGCAGCTGAAGACACAGGACCCAAGGTCACCACCAACAAACAGCATCCCTCTGTGCAGGAGAAAACTTCATGGCATAAACACCTTCCTGCTACTTCCTCTTCCATCCTCAAAGTTTTATCCCTGAAGAACAAAGCATTCAGCACAGCACAGTTTCCTTGCTTTCATTTGTCACCCAGACACAATCATACAATGAACTGGGGGGATTCAGCACCTCCTGGTGGACAAGCAGTGCAGAATTCTCCCTCATCCCATACCTTTGTTGGCCTTTTTAAAGTCCAAACAGACATGTTTTCTCCTGGTGCTCTTATTTCCTCCCAGTCCACAGTCTTCTCTCTAATTGCCCAGTGTGTGTGTGTGGCCACCCTGCCATGAAGAGGCATCCCATCCCAAACATAGTTTCATGGCCTACAGAACAGGCTCCTGACCATGACTGTGACCAGAAGTGGTTCAGGTTAAAGGTCTAGAAGCTGGGTAAGAGGAGTCCTCCTGGCTGGCACACACTGTGCTGAAGCCCCATTAGTTCCAGCATCACAGCCACCACATTTAAAACAAATTTACTGACTTTACCTTGTTTATCATTCTTCTTTGTTATTCACTCTGCTATCGATGATCTATGTGGCCTGGTTCCAGTGTGTAGCTAGGAACTCTAGACCTCCTTAGAAAATACTGCTCTTTTAAATAAAACCAAACCAGCACTCAGCCTACCTGGCAGGTCTCCCTAAGCTGAGTTTCAGAAAAATTCATCGACCCCAGAATCCCAACAGGAAACTGGACTGTGGATGTGTGTGAAAGTTTGACTGTTATGGATCCAAAATCACTGGAAGACCCCCCCCACCACCATCACTGAAATCACATACTGTAATGGGAATTTGCCTGCAGGAATGAGAATTTTTGCAGAAGCAGCAGTTTTTCATGACCGAGTCCAACAGGCTGCTTACAACAGCCCTAAAACAACCTCAAGCACAGCATTACCTGCACCCCACGACACCCATAATACATTGGCAATGCTGCACTAAATAAATGATCAGGCTTCACACAAGTATCTGTTCAATGGGTTTATTTTGGATCTGGTGACCAGTATCACACTTCCAAAATGACAGATGATAAACTACATCTCAACTTTCAACTCCCAATTCTTCAAACACCTTCCCAAAACAATAAAAAAAAGCCAATGGCAATGAAAACTTTTCCTTAACATGAACTTGGCTTTTGAAATAATACATCAAAACAGAACATTTTCAGATTTTGACCGTTAACTTTAAATTTCCCTTTGAAATGCACAAATAAGGGCGCGAATACCAACGGTGATGTAGACCATGGATAACAGTAATACACAGGAAAGCAACCATCTTGATATTCTCTGTATCCACAATTCAAAATGTCTGTTATGGTCAAAATATATTTTATTATTGCAACTCTAAACCAAGACATTTCTCGGTGCAATCATTTATCCTTACGCAAAGTGCTATTTTAAATAGCGTAATACTGTACCATAAAAACACCAAAACAATGCAGTATTACTTAAAAAGGGGAAATGCTTCAAATAATTATAATGAGAAGTCCCTATAAGGGCCATATCGCCATTACAATAATTCATGTTTTGACTTGTGGTTAAAAACCTTTAAATAAGGCTTGCATTTACAAAAAAAAAAAATAAATAAAAAAAAATAAAAATTAGCAGTAAACCATTTGTGTTCCAGGCCCTGTTAGATTAAATATGGAGAGACTTTGGAGAGGCAATGCCTGGCTGACGGATCAAGTTTTTAACCCTGTTTTGTTGACAGGAACTTCTTTGTCACTAATTCTTTTGCACATTCACACTTTGTGTTAAAAACAGAAAAAGTGCACATGGCCAATTTTTTTTTGTTTGTTAGGAAGGAAGTGCGGCCCATCAGTTGCTTTTGTCACCAGGGACGGGCCAAGGCTCAGAGCTCCGCCTACCCAAGGTGGGCCGCCACATACTCCAGGGGTTGTAGGTGCGCCCAATATCTGGGACGGGACTGGTGGGCTGGGTCAAGGCAGAGCAAGTGGTGTTGCCATCAGCAATGCCCATCAGGTCAGTGAGGGGTGCCGTGGAGCCTGGGGACAGGGAGTGCAGGCTACTGTCCCCACTGGTGGACCAGATGGAGCTGCTGAAGGGAGTGGTCGAGGACCAGAGGCTGCTGGTGTTGCCCAGGATGGACTGTGCAGAAGGAGGACATTGACATACAGACAGACAATAATAATGAGTCCACATCATCATGCTCCCTATTTTATCACACACAAGTGTTCAGTAACAGTGCAGTGTAACAAAATCGTTTTGAATTTCATATGTTTAAGAATATTTTAATACACAATCTTTTAAAACATGCTGTTAGTTATCCATGAAAAATACCACACATGCACAAAACCTACCAACATCTGAGCTTCAAACATGTAGAAATGTAAAAATATAATACTGTCTCTGCTATCTATGCTTTTGTGTGTGCACACAAGAAAGCATCTTACAGCAGTGGATGTAGTTGGGGAGCTGGAGCTGGACGGCCAGGAGTGCAGGGGGTCACTGCTGGACGTGTCCCAGATGGAGGGGGACACAGGACTGAACTCTGGCCAACTGTGCTGCGGCTCCTGACTCTTAGGGTAGGTTATCCCCCTGAAAACTAAACACAGAACAGCTTGCACACAACTGATGGTACTGATAAGAGCTCTAGCATCAACACACACACACACACACACACACACACACACACACACACAGCTTTGCCATTTTTAAACACTCCGTAGCATTCTGATGCCTGTCCACTTCTTACCCCCAGACAGATTAAATGAGTTGTTTGGCCCAAAGGGGTTGAAATTCTGGCTGTTTATGCTGTCTGTGGGACTCCATAATCCAGAGCTGGATTAAAAAAAAAATAAATAAAAAAGGCACGGGTCAGGCTGGTTCTCAGACAACCCAAAGGAAGGGCGATATGCAGGTTGGATGCTCACCTGTCAGAACAGTCACTTTCCACAGACATCGTATGCAGGATGGACACTTTCCCTGGGGGCTCAGTCTTACAGGCAACTCCCTTTGCCAGCCCACCACCCCCTGGGACAACAGTACACACAAGCACAGAGTCAGATTGGGAAGCCCCATGAGGACACACAGCGGAGGCCACACTTGAGGATGGGGGGGGGGTACTCACCAGGGCTTTTGTCGTAGCCAGCAGCCACCGCTGCAAAGGTGGGGTTACCATTCTTGCCTGGTAGGGCAGCTGATGGAGCCAGCTTGGTCTTGCTTGTTGCTGCCTTCTTTAAGCCTGTCTCACTGCAAAGCCACACAGAACAACAAGCAAAGGAGGTAAGCTTCTTAAATGCTGGCCCACCTAGACACATGGCCTATACCTCCTCTCCCACTGACGTGGGACTAGACAACACCTGCTTGTGCAAAGTGCCTTTTTTGGCATGTTTGCTACCTGTTAGCATTGACCACGCTGCTGTACGTTCCTCGGGTGCCCAAGGAGGTAGGGGGAGGGGAGCAGGCCCTGGATATGTCTGCATTGGGCCTCTTCAAGAAGGAGTCTGCATTCATGGTCTGTAAGGAGATCTGCTGAAGGCTGTCTGCAGCTGAAGGGAGGAGGAGAGATATTCATCAACACATACTACAATGGAGTGGGACAAAATGCTGCAGTGAGGGTTGACTTACAGCTGCTCGTCTTATGGAGAGGTACAGAGTCCCACTCTGGTGGAGGGGAGTCCTTCTCTCCCTCAGAGCTGCTGCTGTTACCTGGCTCCTGGGTAAGGAACTTCACCAGAGGTGGAGGGCGACAGTCTTCTGTTATCCAAAAAGCAAACAAGACAACATCAGACAACTCTTACCAGAACAGTGCATGGCCAAAATAGCCACTACATGCACGTGGCCTTTTTAGGAAGCTATTAAGGTTAGAGACCACTCTCCACATTCAATTTTCTAAACATAAATTTAGTTATATTTCACAGAAACATACAGATGTACAAATCTACTGAAACTGTTCAGTGTAACTAACCTCAAGGTTTGAACTTTTGTCTTTAACGCTTTAACCCTTTTTAGATGCAACAAACCATCATTTCAGCCTTAAATTCAAGTCAGTTGCATAATATTGGACCTTCGAGAGCAGAGAAAACCCACCTCTTTGTTTAGGCACGGCCTTCGTCTTTTGACCAGAAGCCAACGCTGGGTACATCAGGCCCTTAGCTGAGAAGTTCTTCCTCTGCTTGTTCTCCAGTGGTGTGACGTATGGCAACTCCAGTGAACTGGGTGGAAAGGACACAAGGTGGCTGAGTGGTGATCCTGGTTTACTGGCTACACGCTGGCTGCTTGTACAGATCGCCCACACTTACCTGGTTTTGACATTTGTCTGAACCTCCTTCTTTGCACTGCTTGGTTTCTTGTTTCTGGGCTTGTGGAAAATGGGGAGTTCCTCCTTCTCTTTTTCTGCTACAATAGGCCGACCCTTTTTCTTTGCAGGTTCCTTTGCAGGGAACACAGAAAGGTTGCCTTAAAGGCCTCTCT
Source organism: Heterotis niloticus (assembly GCA_018136845.1). NCBI lineage: Eukaryota > Metazoa > Chordata > Actinopteri > Osteoglossiformes > Osteoglossidae > Heterotis > Heterotis niloticus. Next base: position 17,215,989 of record CM030906.1, read on the forward strand.
GCTAGAAGATCTAATAAAAACGTCATCCTATGACCTCACCTCTTTGATGGCAGCCTCTACATCAGGATTGGAAGTCTCTGTTGTGGTGGAGGAGCTGTCTTCGTTGTCGGCCTGAACCTCCTTCAACTCATCACCCAAGCTCCTTCCCTTTGTCTGCCGCTCCTTCTCCTCCCGCTTCTTCTGGGCTTTTGTCTTCCGGGTCTGCACCTTGCCTTTCACAGCTCCACCTTCAAAACAAAGCAAGCAGAACTTCACACATCTAATGTGGAACTACATCTACCCTCACCTAACAGTATTAATTCCTTCCATGATGTAACCTCATTAGGCTCATTCCCATTTTCAGAAGGTGAGAACTGGGTCTATGACAGAAATATATAAAATATCCATGAAAATGAAAACACTGACATTTCACAACTCTGACAAATACTTCTGAAAAATTTTTCAGCTGATCCCAAAATTAAGAACTCCACAAGCAGCACCGTGTGGGTGTACCCAACGTGGGATGACCATTTATTGAACCAGATTTCAACCAAACAAAGCTATGCGGACCACAGAGAAAGACAAAGCTGTAAAGAAGGTACTTGCAGGACTCAATCCTGCGAGGTTCAAGACTACCTGCCACTATGTTTTCAGTACCTTTGTTCTGTCCGGCAGGTGATGGGGGCTGCTCCTGGAACACTTCCACTGCAGGCGACTCGGGTCGGTCCAGGTCTTTGTCCATAGCATCCAGCAGGCTGGTGTAGTCAGAGTCCTCAGAGCTGTGGCGGGCTCCCCCCTCAGGGTGAGCCTTTTGTGGGTGCAGAGGCACTGCTGGTGTGTGAGGTTGCTGCTCTGAGGGGCCAGACTGCTGTTGAGCCTGGGTTGGGTGGCACTGCCTGGCGCTACGTGCCCGCCGGTTTGTGAGCTGGCACTGAGCCACCGCTGTTATGTCTGGGCTTGAACCTGAGGCTGAACTGCTGGATCCCTTTGTTACAAATGTGGACGCCGTTTGCATAGATGCCCTACTGCTGCTTGTCCGGGACCTCACACCCTCCAGGTCCATAGGGGCTCTACTGCCACAGGCGGGGTGGGGAGTACACTGGCGGTTGCTGGCCCGTGACACGGATCCTCCCGAGCTGTACATTCCTCGTGTCGAGTTGTGGTTTGCATCTCCATACTCGCTGAAGCTGTGAAACACCGCATGTCAACTTCTGGAGTCAAAGTCAAATCCTCACAACAATTTCCACCCAAAAAACTAAGTCGTGCTACTTTGTTTAATATCCCCAAAAACAGCATCACCTCCAGGGAATAGAATCATACAAATAAAAATAAATTTCTGTCCATGTGATGCATACAACTACTTACTTTGCATCAGTTTGAAGTCGTACGATTTCCCTGAGATCAAAGGGCCTGCCAGTCTCCATAGGAGTGTTGGATGTGTCGGAGGAAAGGCCTCTCCTGAATGGTTCCCATATACTCTGTGCCTCCAGGTAGGCTGTGACTATCACCAGCAGGAACATACAGCTAAAAGACAGTAATCAGTAACCATCATGCATACTCCCAAAATACAGAAGCTGTTCAAATTCGAGCTACATTGAGATTTAAAAACATCTGCTTTAGAGGATATACTCAGAATGTACACAAATTTTTTCTGGCCCTGCACCTCATGATGAGGGAGATGATGATGTAGAGCTGCAGCTCCCAACTGGGCCTGGGCAGGGCCTCGGCACACAGTGCCAGCATGTGGTAGGGCAATGATGCATTCAGGATGAAGATGAACTCAGAACCACCTGCTGTCACCAGCTTCAGCTCCCGGACGACCCGTGAGGCCGTGAAATCGGGTGTAAACCTGAGTCACAGCAGCATGGAAAGGACAGGGTTAAGTCACCTAAGGTTTTTTTGCTCCAGGGTTAATTTATGGTGCTATACAGCTTCTGTAAAACCTTCATAAGAACTAATCATTTCTTTTTCCTATCGTGACTGTACTGCTCATGTTTTTTTTTTTTTTAAATAAAATTAAAAATCAAAAGGCTTCAACAAAAAATGCACTTCAATGTCTTGAGCACAGAATGTTTCTAATCCTGAATGAAATGCAGTCAAGGAACCACAGAGTACAGAATGTCCATATTTAATGTTACTTCAACACAGTAGCACAAAGCAAGTGGTCATATTCTTATTTCCAACCTCAATTTCTTAAGAAAGTTCTCTGAGCAGTTGGACTACTTACAGTATGATGATGTCCTTTGAAGCATTTGGTTTAAGTGCAAATTCTTGACAATTGAGAACTTTGAACCCAAATCCCTCACATGCATAGCCACTGATTTCCATGGACCGTATAGTAATTGGAAGCTGTCCCGTGTTCTCGACTTTGAAAGTCCTTCGGAGGGTGAAGTTGGGCTCCTTTGAATTAACCTCTGAAAGAACAGATGTTGAGGAGGAAATGAGTAGTTAGAAATAGGCTACTATGCATGCAATGCATTAATTTAACTTTTTGTTCCTACAGGAATCATTTTCCTATTAGCAGGACTTGGCCTTCCTGGTCCCCAATCAATAACAGAGTGCCAGTGAAAAGTTTGGACACATCTACTCAGAGAAGGAATTTTCCTTTATTTTTTACCATCTCCTACACTTTAGAAAAACAGGGAAGGCATCAAAACTATAACAAAATATGTATGGAATTAAGCAGTGACCAAAAGAGTGTTAGTTCAAAATGCTGTTTAGTCTACTTCAAAATGTCCATGTAGAGTGTGCGCATACTGGGCCAGAAGTATTGTGGCACAAAAACATTTCATTTGAAATAACATTACTGCTGAATTTGTCTTCGGTGATGATGAAGCTCAATGAACCTCGTGGAAGATGGAGTCCACTGTATACCTTACTCAACATCACCATGTTACTGACAATGGAACCAACAGCAAATATGGGCCAAACCTCAGGCCTGAACCACGCATGTAGACATCATCTTCACCTTCTCTTTGTCTCATGTAGACACTGCAGTGTGAACCAAAATCTTTAGTTTGGACTCAGACTAAAGGACAGATTTCCCCTTGTCTGATGCCAACTGCCTGCATTTCTTGTCCAAAAATGGCTCTTTATTTTCCTCAGTAGGTTTCTTTGGAACATTTCTACCATAAAGGGCGGACACAGCTTCACCTGAACAATTGATGTTGAGATGCCTCTCCTGCTTGAACTCCATGAAGCTTTTATTTGCGTTCTAATCTGAGGTGCAGTTAATTGGCAATTTCTGAGGCCGGTGACTACCCTCCGCAGCAGAAGAAACTCTTTCCCTTTCCTTCAGCAGTTATGAAAGCCAGTTTCATTTCAGCTTGTGATGGTTTTTGCAACTTCACTTGAGGAAACCTTCGAAGTTCTTGAATTTTGCCAATTGTCTGAGCTTTATTTCTTGAAGAAACTTTGGACTCTTCCTTGCCACCTTTTGTTGTTTTTGCCTTATTATATACTACAACATTCTTTTAGGTTCTGGTAGTGTATGAGAAGAACCATTGTAGAGCAAGAACATGAATGCCTACAAACTGAATTTCGTAGGAGGACCAAAACCTGAATAAGGAAGCAGTCTTGTGTTTTTCAGTATAACAGCAGGAATGCAGCGGTTAAAACGCCACTTGTCCAAGTGCAAGGATTCTTGCCGCCTCTTACCGCCTGTACAGTCTTTGAGCAGGGACTCTGTCATCTTGAACCTCAGGGAGCTGCCTGGTCCTGGGGCCTTGCCTGCCACCTTCAGGCTTTCCGTAGTACCCTGGCCCTGAACCAGCACGTAGTCCAGCACAGTCAGATTGTTCCTGAGAAGTGCAGTGCTTTGTTTACACACTAAAACATAGTGGACTAACACACACACTTACTTGGAAATTGCTCCATGTGGTCACTTTTAAACTTGAGACACTGGTTACTTCACAGAAAACCAGCAGAGAAGTAGAAACAGTACTGCTATATATTAAAGGCTGTATAGCCCCTAGTATCATTCCTTACAACAAGTAATTAAAAATACTCTTTGAAATGTACAAAGTAAACAAAGGAAGCTTTAAATAAGGATATTATTTCCATGATGATCTGAAAGTAGCAACTGCTCTGAAATTCATTCGCTTCACTATCATAAGGCTCTGCCCAACTAAACCACAAATACATACGAATGGAACTGGGTTCATATGGGTGTGGACCAAATACAAAAAGTGGCAGAAAAATTACCAAATATCACAGCAGCACAGAAATCACTAGCACTACAGTAAATCTCAGAATGCATGCTGTGCACATTTGGCACTCTTTTCTGAGGAGGTATGGGAACAGCAGAGGGGACACCAGTAAATTAGCTTGCAGCTAAACTGAGTCCAGTGCTGCCTACAGGTCTCTCCAGCCACAGTGGATCATTAACCAACCTTAGTTCAAGGTCAAAGCAACCAGGCAGAGGGAGACAACTCCCAAAGCACATGGACTCACTCTGCTCTATGGACTTTGAAAAGGAGCCATATGAATAACCAACCCAATCCTTGTAATCACTGCCAGTCGTGTGGCACTGGAGGAACAAAGCCCAACCCTTCCTCTTAAGTGCTTAAACATTTTATTTACCAACTGCATCTGATACAATGTGAGGTGATTTACTATTGGCATAATGACTTAAATACCTTTACACGGATTCATTTAGCAGAAGCTTTTCTCCAAAGCTTGGCAAAATGATTGTTAGCTAGGATTTAACTGACTGCTCTGCCCTGTATTAGGTGCACTGCAGTGAACTTTCTATAACCACTATATACAGCAGGTACTGTGACACTTTCATTTACTTTTACTCACACATCAAGGACAATTTAGAGTCACCAATCCACCTGAGACACACCTTTGGACTAGGAGAGCATATCCACACAAACACAGGGAGAACATGGAAACAATGCAGTGAACCTGATTCATACCCACGTGCACACCCACAACTTAAATGCTGTAAGCAGAAGAGTAGAGACAGAAACAAATGGCACCAGGCAAGCAGAGCATACCTGACAATGAGCAGGGAGGCCACAGTGTGGCTGCCAATAGGGGTGAACTGCACAGTGAAAGACTTGATCTCACGAGGGAGAAGCAGGAGGTTGCAGACATGGGGCCGTGTCTGTCCCTCTGCAAAACCAGTGGCACCTTTTGTGATGGACGTCTGCAGAATATCAACAAGTGTTATGCAGTCATCCAGCATAGAAAAATAGAGCAAAGTGATAGAAGTGAACTTGGTTTTTAAACAATTACAATTTTACACACTAAAGTGCAGCTCAAAATGTAGGAGAGCCTGGGATGAACCCATTCTTAGTAAAACCACCACTTTGGGTTATGAGACATTTACAATTACCCCATTCAGATTTCACAAATCACAGCTGAAAAGTAGCACAAAACGTGAGCTAAGTTATCAGATGGTCTCCCACAACACAAACAATAAACAACTAGAATTTAGCTGACACCTTTGTCCAAAATGACAATGTTAGACACATTGCACTGAACTCCCTCCAACCATCCATTTATGCAGCAGAGCAATGTACAGTGACAGTAAAAACTTCACACAACCACTCCTTCCACGTTTTACTGCTTCACAACTTTGAATCACAAAGGATCTAATCAGGCTTTCTAATACAACACTTTAAAGTAAAAACATTTCTACAAATTAATTTTAAATTACAAATATAGAGGAAAGGAACTGAGTGTATATATATTTCTGCTGGTATTATAGAAGGCTTAAATCGTGGTGCACCTTTAAGATGTTACTGAAGTTTGTAGTGCATGTGATTTCCTGAATGTGTGAATGTCATTTCCTGATAAATATACTTGTATCTGGAAGGTCCTACAGTTAGACAGTTTCCTACCCACAACTATAAAAGCAAGACAAAAACAAAAATAACTTAACCAAATCAATTACAAGGTGACTGAAAAGTGCCAGTGAGGGTAAGGCACAAAATATCCTGAGCAATAAATCTGATTATAAACAAAAAGAACAAATATGGCTCAACTGTGAATCTGCCTGGAGCAGACCATCTCCACAAAAGGCATTATTCTTCTGGGGCTAACATGGGAGAGGCTATGCATGCGTGTTGAGAGCTCTGTATCTGAAAGAAGGCATTTGAGAGAATGCAAGGCAAACAAGAAACGGTTCTAATGTCTGATGAACCCTCTGGCCATTAAAGTACCTGAGGACTTAACGTAATACATTGGGAGGGGGTTATAACTACTAAATGCTGATCTGAAAAGGTGAATGCTTATGCATTCAATTATTTTGTACTTTATATTTGCAATTAAGTTAAAACTTATTTGTACAAATGTCTACCACATTATTTTTCTTCTGATCAGTGTCAAAAAGCCTAATTAAATTGTGATTCAGTGCTGTAAAATGGAAAGGAAGAAAAACAGTACATGGGGTGGCATTTTTATGGGTACTGTAGCACATTAATACATCAATATACTTTGTGTTTTGAGGGAATGGTACTTAATAGTTAGAAAAGTTAAATGAGTACAGAGAGATGGCCATACAATATTATGGCGTAATTCTTGAAAGAAATCTACTTTGTTATGGAGTGTTATAACTTGTTACTGCTGAACTAGTATGTCCATTTTAGTTTTTGGGATTTCAATGGGTATCAACTGTGCCTCAAGAACAAATAAAATGTTTTCCATTTTTTGGCAACTACATTGTCAAATTTTGAGAAGAAACTTGTCATAAAGTGGCGAAGAAAAGGAGAGCCACGGTTTGAGAAAGGTCAGATAAAATCGTATGGGTTGCTCTGGAACACACACAACCTCAGAACTTACTTGGTTTTTGTAAACTTGGAATTCCAGTGTGTTAGTACTGATGTTGGACAGTTTTCCCAGACTCAGCCTGAACAGACAGAGTGAAAGGAGAAGACAACAAAACCGGAGAAATCGTAAGAAAGTGCTCTCACAGAATACAATCAAATAGGTAAGAACTGCATGCAGGGTTGAAAAGAGCTTCGTATAAAAATAGCTAACTATGTTCTTCACATGCAAAAGAATTAATAAAAACATTGAAAATTTTTGCCAATTTATGCTGAAAAGTTGACCAATCCCAGTAAGCACAGAGAATGATTTATGTTCCCTTTCTTTTTACATTTGAAGTATGGGGTGGATAAGGTAGGGACTGCAACTTGGTTGTAATATCACCAAAGGAGAAGTACAGCTTTGAAAAGCTGAAAAACACTGGGTAAGAATACTATGCTGTTGAGAGCTGTTTTGGTAAAAAATAATGAATTAAAATAGAATATTATCTTGGGTCCAAATGAGTACATTCTTACCTGTCTGCCAGCTTCTCTGCAAAAGTAGAGGGGTTGGGATACAGTGCAACGGGGAGGACCTGCACATAGACTGGTACATCTGCTGGGTTCTCTAGCACCACCACCTGCTCCTGTGGGAGTACAACGTCAAATCATGTGTCAGAGTTGAGCCAATGCCCACCTTTGGGTATAGAGAGGTAGCCAAATACTTACAGAGGAACTGTTGATGTTGGTCAAGGGAAAGAGGATCTGACGGGACGAGTTGATTATGGAAGGCCAGGTCATCTGAGCTGTAACCTTGGCCTGCACATTCTTCTGAAGGTCTGTGTTCACCTCAAACACTGCTTCAACCCTTCAACAGAAAGCTCATTCCATTACATATAGTGTAGAACACAAAGCTATTAAAAAAAAAAAAAAAAAAATCATATAAATTAACTATGTTTATCCAACTATCTCACCTTTAACTTATGTAACCTGCAGAGTGACTGTATGACACAAACCAGTTAAGTGCAGGAGTGTTTAAAGGCAACCAAGTATATTCCTAAGGTGCAAAAACTTACTCATGTCCTGAGTTCTCCTTTAGCTCTCTCCAACGTCGCAGAAGTGTTTGGTGCAGATCAATATCTGCATCCCACATGCTCTCCTGCATCAATAGCCCATGTGATTTTGACTCCACTGAAACCCAGATAGTGAAAATTTCCACATAAACAGCCAAACAGATTCAGTAAAGAGGATTCTAAATGGGGGGAAAAAGCAAAACTAAACTTACCTTTTAATAAAAATGGCAGCCCAATGTAACAATGATCCCCACACTGCAAACTAGCATCAAAATAAATATTTGCCACCTAGAAGGGAAAAATGAACATGATCAAACCACATTACATCGTGATACCCAAATATGTTACAGCATCTAAGCACAACTGGCTTTAGCCCAATGTGCAAAGATTACATTTCTCCCAAGACATTGTGCAAACACCTTTGACTTGCGCTTAGGCTCCAGTTCGTCCTTGTTGTTGCGGAGCCTTCTGTAGTAGAAGCGCACATCCTCTGTGAGGGAACGGATGTGCTGCAGTTTAACCTTCTGGGAAAAGGAGCTCATTATGTTCAAACTCTGGTGGACTACTTTCCCCTGGAAAGCACACAAACAGAGGGATCGCATTAGGGGAGGAGGAGCTGATGCACACGTACCAGAAGAGGAATGCGTGTGTGTGTGTGTGTGTGTGTGTGTGTGTGTGTGTGTGTGTGTGTGTGGTGGGGGTGTGGAGGATCACTGATGTCACTACTATTAAAACTGACTCAATTGCAAGTTTGCCCAATGCCAGGAATCCCGGAAATTGGCCCTCAGCACGCATGCCACGGCCTGCTTTCAGTGAGTGGAAGAAAAAGAAGAAATACCCCGACACACACACGCAGCAGTTTCCTCAGTAAATTCCCACAACGAGTAGTGGCTTGTGCTACTATTATGTCATGTTGTGGCATAGAATCACTGGGTGTGAGCCTGACAGTATTCAGGTGAGCAAGCAGAAGTTCTTCAAATGCAAACAAAAATAGTACAGCGCACAGCACAGGGAGCACCTGAAGCACAGTGAAATGCTTTAAATCAGCACTAAGTACTAAGATTTCAGGAAGAGCTATGTGGGGATAGAAAAATGGCTCTCACCGGAAAGGATGGTGGGAGGACAATGTGCTTCGGTGAGCTGGCCAGCGTTCCCACTGCTATTACTGCTTTTACTGGTATTGTCAGTATCTGGAAATCAGGCGTAAATGCATGTTGTCAAACAATTCTGATGGATTTAAAGGATGGCAGAGGAAAAGTTGGACACATACCTCATAATCTGTTGTAATGTGCACAGCTCCATCATAAATCCCTTCTAAGTCCTTCGCAACCAGGGTTACCCTGAATACAGCATAATAGCCAGACGCCAAAATAACCTGTGGAGGCGCAGACACACACACGGTTCACTTTGTCATAGCAACTTCTGTTTCTGTACTATAAGGACAGAAAAGGTAGTGAAAAAAGCTTCACTATTATAGAAGCCTTATGGCAATCCCTTTACCTTAATGTCTCCCTCAAGATATTAATGTTACATAAAGCCACAGCAGGGGTGTTTGAGTTGACAAGCAGAAAACAGCAACCCAAGTCTGAGCCACCAAAAATAACATAATACTGAAACTGGTATGAAGACATAAGTACCCATCTGTGTGATTAATTTCCACATAAAAGTATTCTGCAGTATGATGCATCTATAGGGAAGTGACATGTAATCGGTGTCTGCTTACAGATTTCTGGTCAGATGCCGACTTGTTCTGCAACTCTCGTGTCCTGGCCATGGTTATGTTGCCCAGTTCAGTCCGTAGTAGATCCATTGAGAGGCTGTCACCTGTGACTAGCCAGGATTTCACCTCCAACTGAAGGGAACGTAATGGAGGACATCAGTCAGGGGGTGAATTATACAGAGGAACAGCATGAGACTAATGAACAGGAGGGGCACTGACCTCAATGGGGTTACTGTTGATGACCACGAAAATCAAGCTGCTAACATCGGAAGCACTGAGCACACCAAAGTCCAGGAAGCGCTCCTCTAGGCTGGGTGACAGCACAACGGGCTGGGGCAAACAAGGGTCAGTTAGGAGACACTGCTGCATAGAGCACGTCAACATGTACATTGATAACATACGCATGTATACAGGGTTTGTACCTCGAGGAAGCCTGTGTAAGCTCGTATCGGCAAGTGGAACCTGGAGGCATTTGTGACTAGCAAGATGTTGCTGTCTATGTGAATGGAGGGTCGCACAGGGCGGAAAGAGAGGGTGAAGATGTTCCGCGATTCATGGGGTGGAACCAGGATGGGCTTGCTGAGGTTCTGGACCTGAGACAGATGCAGAATTATGAACAGTCAGCCACATACAAAAAAAAAAAAAAAAAAAAAAAAAAAACACCCCAAGATAGAACCATGAACACTTCTTGCATTAACAAGCAACTTTTTGGATACCAATCACCAACTTTGCCTGAGGAACATTTTTCTGCCTAGTAGTCAATGTCTTCAAAAAAAAAAAAAAAAAAAAAAATCACTTCAAAGGATTTTCAGCAAAAACTTCAGTTTTCAATCTATGATCCAGTTAAATATAAAATACAGCAGAAAATATGTAAATATGGAACAGCAAAAAACTGCTGGAATATATTATAACCTTAAAAAGTTTACACTACCACAAATTTCAGTGTTTGCTGGTGAGGCATGGCTGACTTTCTCTGATATGCTTTTTTGTTATGACAGTGTTGTAAGTACCATCAGCTTGCAATGTGACTTATTGTTACAACTGTGATACCAAACAGCTGTCTCTTCATTCATGGCAGCTTTTGCTCAATATGAAGCTGCTTCCAACAAAAACTCTATGAACTTACTCCAAACATGGTCTTTGCCTCTTCAGGAAGGGAGACATTGTGGATCTGAATGGCAAAGTTGAAGGTATTGGTAAGGAAGATGGGCCTCTCCACAGGATCCGTGGGACTGTCCCGGATGTGGAAGAGGGTGGCGGTGTGGTCAAATCCCAAGTACCTGTCAAAAGGCCAAGGAATACAGCTCAGTGAGCTTAGTGGTATTATAGTCTTGTCAGCTGGAAGTTGCTCAAAATTTGCATCTCACTTCAAAGCAACTGAATAGATAATCAACTGAAGGCTTAAAAGTAATGCAGAAGATAGATAAGACAAATATCACATAATCCAGGGCTATTGAATTAAAATTTAAAGAGGTCCAACCAACAATTTTGTCTTATCAAAGGTCATAACCTCACATTTGTGCTATGATTCAAATCCCTATATGTGGTCATTGAATGTCTATAAAATAAAGGTGTATTTACCACAGTATTTTACCAATATTTATTTTCAATTTTTATTAAGGACTTTAAACATGTGGACCCTTTGAATTTAACTGGTTTGTATTTGTATGGAATACAAATAACTATCTTTAAACAAACATATAAAACAATCAACTCTAATAAAAAATAAAAATAGGCCTATCACATTCAAATTTTAAGTAAAAGAAAACAGAACCATCTGAATAAAACTAAAAAGCGCCTATTTGACAAAGTACAAACAAAGCTTTGGCTGTCCTCTTGTTCTTTATTTAATATTTTTCTACTATCTTTTTTAAGAGACTTTTGAACAAATTATCTTTAATGTCCACTCTGCTTTCTTTCCATTTTTTACCACCCAAACCTCCACTTTTCATGTCTAGTGAGAGAAGTAGGTCTTTAACTGCCCTGCCAGTAGTTTCAATCTTGGCTGGAATGGAGTTAGTGCCATTCTCATGCACATATGCAGGTGCTCACTGGTGAGCCTGGAACAATATATATATATATTTTTTTAATAACGTTCATAGCGGAGAAAGCTGACTCACAGCTGTATGTAGATCCAAACATGGTCAAGGTGTGTAGTGCTACCTTGGTTATACCTGGAAAAACAGTCTCGGGCACAGTCTCTAGCCAGAAACTAGCAGAATCGGTTACTCCAAAATGCTCTCTTAGTGCAACATTTGCCTGCAGATGAATAATTTCTGTCTGTAGAGATCCTGCATGTGCCCACTTGAAGGTCTGTGTCACCTCCTTTGAAAACACCTTGACCTCTCTAATGAGGAATGGATTCTGGATGAGCAGGAAGAGCTGCTGTCCAAGACTGAAGCTGTCAAACCGTTTACTGAAGTTTCTAATCACTTTATTAATGAAGTCAACATAAGGAGAAAGACCTCTCTTTCCCTGATTCTGTGGCTTCACCTTTGTGGAATGCACAAAGTCTCCTTGAAGATCTTCCTTGAACAATTCCAGTTTCCTCTGAAAGGAGTGGACGGCTGCCATCAAATCACAAATTGAATTGTTCTTTCCCTGCAGCTTTAAATTGAGTTCATTAAGGTGTGATGTCTACCAAAAAAGTTATACTATCCATTGTGCTCTCATCTTGCAAAAAAGAAAACTGTTTTGCTTTCTGATTCTTGAGCTGTACTAAGAAAGCTGCTGTTTCCTTTCAGATGGACCAAAAGCATTCCAACAAACTTCCTTTGCCCAGCCACCTCACATTGTTGTGTAGTAGTAGGTCGTTTGCATTTGCCTCAACTTCTCTAACAAATTCTCTCAGCAGACAATGTTGATGAGGATACTCTGAGGAAGTTGATAAGTTTCATCACTGTGCCCATTATTTCAGCAAACTTTTCTGACAGAACAATACAGTGGTAAGCAATAAGGTCTGGTTTGTCCTCTTTCAGCCATGCCACAACTCCTTTCTCCTTTACTAAGGTGGCAGGGGCTCCATCTGTGATGACCGAGACCACCTGTTTCAGATCTATCCTCCTCTTTCTCAGCATCTAGTTAATGGCCTCATATGTCCTATCCTCTTGTATGTGTCTCAAGTGATGCCTTAAGCCACATTTCCGAACGAGCCAAACTGGTTTTGAACTACTCGCAGGAATAATGAACATACATTGGTCTGTCCATTCATCTTTCAAAGCTTGCTTTTCTGCATCTACTTTCCTTTTTTGGAACAAGCCATGCTCCCTGTTGCTCTTTCATTTCTGTTATTGCCTTCTGTGGCATCTGCACGTTTTAGCCATGCACCGTAACAATCACATTGATTCACTCTTCATTGAGCAATATGTCTAGGCTTGCCCACCTCAAGGGGGGGGGGGGGGGGACGCTGCAAGAATATTATCAAAATGTGTCGTGGTCCGGATAGCACTGTCACTCGGTCCGCCATTTAGTGATGCCTGGTATAATCATTTAGACAGGATAAAATCTACACCGATTTACCCGTATCATGTTACCAATGACAGTGGAAGACAGGTAATTCAAAGCGCTTTTTTAAAAATCATTATTAATGAAACTATACAAAAGACAATAGCAATATGGTTGTTCTTTTAAGACAAAGGCCTTTGTTCACACACTAAACACTATACTCACCCTTCTAAAACTTCAGCCTGATATGGGATTTCAAGTTTGGAGTAACTTTTCTCTTTTGCTTTCACCGTTATTTTGCCACAACACTGAAATGGCTTCCGTGCCTTTGATGCTGCAAGGGGGGGGAGGAGGGAGAGAGACTGATGGTTTACACTGATACATCCGTAAGAGTCATCACCCATTTGGTCATGGTTACCCCCCACACCCCCCAAGGACTAGTGCTGTAAATACAATCATGCCAATTCAAGCTCTGTGAATGCTTTAAACTTGCACAGTCTTTGCTGCATGCAGGTCCAGCATCCTGTGAGGCTAAACAAAAGCTTGGGTAGGTCTTCTTTGAAAGACAGAAACCTTAGCTGGGGGAGGGTGGGTGGTAGGATATGTACACCTTCCTCTCTAAATATTAAGACCTGTAACTATGTCTCCAGCTTTGAAACTCTGCTGTTCTACTGCTAAGCTATGGCACCAGACATTAACAGCGCTGCAACCTCTTTCTATAGTGGTGAACAATCATCAACTCTCATTAACAGATGTTATTATTATTATTTTATTTTTTTAAATTTAACTTGAAAGTGAAGTTAATCTTAAAACACTTTCCACAAAGTACTTGCTTGCACAGTGTATTCATGGAAGGAGCTTTACAATTTTACCAACAGAATCTCACTAGCCTGCTGCAATGAGTTTTTAGCAAAGCAAATGTGAGACCAGATCAGTGTCAACACAAACCCAAGGTCAGAAATAATGATTGTGACTGTTACAGGAAGTTTGACCCATGCAGCACAAAATGAAAGTGACATGTAAATGAAGAGCACTGTTTATTTGTTAATAAATGATGACAATGCTCACCATCAAAAATGATGCTTGCAACTTTGGTATATCGGTTTTCGCCTGCTTTCAGTGTGACTGGCTTGAAATCTACTGAAATGGCATCGTTTGATGGTGTGGGCCTCACACTCTGCAAAATCACAACGCTATTGTTATAGTGTGCAAGAGTAAAAATTAAACAACAAATATTTAACATATCCTGAGATACTTACAGTAATTGGTACATCTTTTGTTCCTGAATTTAGCAGATGTAAATTTAACTGTTTTGGTCGATCTGGAAAAGAAAACAAAATGTGAAAAGGAAGAAAGAATTCCAGTTTAGCAGAGCACTTTCCATGCTCACAGTGAGACACGGTCAAAAGCAGAGGCTTCCCACAAATGGATACGAAGACATTCACCAGTTGTTATACAGGACTTCAAACTTCCTGTAAAGGACAGGGCCTTACCTTGTGATCGTAGTGTACCAAAGTCAAGCATTTCTGTGGAGGAGTATATACCAGGGGCTAGGACACACAAACAGATGACAGGATGATAACAGGTGAGCCTTTTGACAGCTCAATCCGATGGTGACAGACAGGAGGGAACAAGTGCCCACCTGTAGTGACCTCCACCTCCACTGGCAGGATGATGAACTCATCCTCGTTGGAGGCGTTGGTTTTGATCCGAATGAAGGCTGTATGGTTGTCAGCATCCCTTGAGGAGAAGCTGGCCCTCATCACCCCCTTTGTCTCAAATGGGGGAATCTCCTGAATTCAGTGGTGAAGGGTGAGTGTAAGTAAAAGAAACAAAAGCCTGTAAGACAAGGCTGCAACAAATGTAGTGGTTAAAGACATAAGCTTGTAACCTAAAAGTTGCTGGTTCCATGGAGGGGTTCCAGTTAGATATTTGACCGTTAACTGATGTACTAAAAAATCAGTAAAACGTAACTATTAATGTGTCAAAATGGAACCATCGCCACCATGTTGGTGAAAAATGACCTGAAAACAAAGCTCAAGGAGAACTTAGTCCATTTGATAATGGATGCATAGGAAAGACAAGTACCCATAATTTTCTGGTTCCTCCTTGCTGGCCAGTGGGCAGCTCTAAGTGGAGATCACCACCACTTGAGTACATTTCAACAACCTGAAAGCAGAGCAGAGGAAGACATTAGAAAGCTCTGTTCAGCAGAGACCACCTCTGAAAAGCCCAGAACGTAGCAGAAGCAACCAAGGAAAGACAAAAGTTCTTTTATCACACAACAGGCTCTGGATGACTACATGGGAGAGGTCACCTGCAGCGGCTCACTGTGTGGGTTGTGAATGTTTATCAACGGTGAAAAGCTGCTGTTCACTGGCACTCTGGCTCCAATGAATGGTCGTAGTCTGTAGGGGTTGGGTATGCCCACACCAAACACCTGTGACAACAGGCACAAAAACAGAATAAGGAAACAAAACTTCCAACAGTCATATTTAAAATTCAAAAGTGTTGTCATACATACCTGGTATGTAAACACTCCATGATGTGATGTATTAATAAATAAAGTATTTTCTACATTGCCCACTACTCGGGCGAGGAATACCACATCAAACGATGTATTACCACCTGGTGGGATTATCTGTAGATAAAAAAAAAAAAAAAAAGTATATATGTATTTTATACAGCACTTCATTCTTTTGATAGCTGGTACTGCCCTGCTAAAACTGAAGTGTTCACACATTATTCTCCAGACTGGAAATAGAAAATGAACACAAGGGGCAACAGTGCACAGTAGAAACCATAATTACATTACCGGTTACATCTCTTTTTGACCAATTATGAAGCATATTTTGTTATCATTATGTGTATTCAATTATTTACAGAATCCAAATGGCATTTGTAAAAAGTATTTATTGTACATACTGAGAGAACTGGCTTTAAATAAATAACCACACAGGAGCAGTGTTTGGTTAATTTTTCCTTTATGTTCTGAAAGTAACTAAACAAAATGGTTGTCTTGCATGCTGTTAACAGTAAATAACCCCAGAGCCTTATAAGTTTGATGTGGTTTTGAGTTGTAGGCTGTTAAACGGGGGGAATGCGGTTTAAGTTGTTACAACACACAGGGCAGACACTCTTTTTCACACAGTACAATGAACTCCATGACTGACGTGGTCCCTCTCAGGTAATTCACATTATTTCTGCACCAATATCAACTGACATTTGGCACACAGTAAAATCTTTTGACAGAGTTTAATTTTTACTGAGAGAGAACTCTTAATTTTCACAGTTTTCCTCTGTCAAGGCTGTAACTTGAAGCTGAGTAACACTGCCTAGTAGTTCAGCTAAAGGAAAGTGCAAGTTTGAGTGTGTGTTTGGATTTCAGACAACAGTGGCACTTTAGAAATACTGTGGGGGCAGGGGAAATTAACACTCACCCTATTCTGAAAAAAAGATGCGTGAAAATGAGCTGTAGTTGCTGATATTGATATTAAAATGATAGTTTCCTCTGAACTAGGATTGTGTAAGAAAACTTTTTCCATTTTGGGCATCCCAACGGGCCTGTGAAAAGAAAAGGTAACCATGAGTCGCTTCTGGGGCTCACAGGGTCATCTGACCAATGCATTAGTTTACATTAGACTTCTTAAAACAGAGCTTCAAAAGTACGAAATAAAGACAATCCTACCATCTCATCACTGCAGCAAACAATCAGGTGGATAAAGTGACACACTGTGGCATCAGTAATAAAAACAAACAAGGTAGAGGCTTCAGATTCAGGAAGACCTCAGACATAGAGGCAAGTGCAGCAAGTGGCTGTGCTTGGAGGAGTTCTCAGTTATGCATGAAGTAAAAGCCCAGCACTGGACCTACTAATTTGACAATTGGGCACAATGCAGAGCATGTAGACAGAAGTCTAGGTGGCAAGGACTGGACTGGACGGACGGAAAGGAGCTGGACTGCTTCAGATAAGGGTTCTGCATCTCTGCCACCACCATGTGTGTCAAACTTGGCAGTCTGTACTCTTCCGCCTTCTAGCATTTTTACCCATAATAATCACCAACACTTAAAAACTGTCTATTGTTAAGCGATTCAACTTCAAGATGCTGCTGTAGGCTCATACAGTTTCCTGCAGGCCTGAAGTTCTCATTAGGAGCCACTGGGAACTGAAGCCAAATTTCCTGTACGTGTATGCATACTTGGCCAAATAAACTGGATTCTGATTCCGTCTCGAGGCTTTTGGGAAGGTGACGAGGCTTTAGAGCCTAAAAACAGACCAAAGCAAACTTTGAATTTACACAAAGTACAATCTCTTGTTTCCAACTCTATCGCTAAAATGCAGGCTAGGATAGTTCTGGTTCTTCTCTCCACCCCCCCAAGAATATGTAAATGCTTTTACAGATGACCATCAAAATTAAAAGGAAATGCAATTTGCTGACACCAGCCTTCAGGGAGTCCACAAGATCATATCTGTATCATCTATGTACTATGTTATGGCTGACTTTTCTATATAATGACAGTCTCTCATACTTGCATTCATTCTTCAGAACTGAAAAGTGTTTTGCAACTAAACTACTCGTTCACAAAAATCCCAGGGGGTAAATGCATAATTCATCACAAAAGACCAACCCTGAGTTAAATTCAGTGAAAACAGGAATAATGCCACTAGAACTATACAATTATTTCATTCATATCTGCTGTCGAGATTGGTCTGTGGGATGCTATCAATATGCAGGCTTGGTGGTAGGGGGGGGTCCAACTTGTCTGAGAACAGCATTTAAAGCCTAAATACACTAACTACACAGGTAGTTTTACTGACAAAGCCTACCTGGCATCACTTTTCCTGCTGTTTGCAGGAAACTGACAGAATGTCCGTTTTGAGCAAAAACAGACCCATTGGAATTTACGGCACATGGCATCTGTCTCACCGCTAGGGCTGTGCTGGTCTTCCTGGGACCTAATTACATGCTGTGGTGTGGCGGCGACCACTGTTGGGCTCGGCCAGTCTGGCATGCTTTTAAATAAACTGTGAGTCACATTTGAGCTCCGCCGTTTTAGAAACACCCAAAGTACTCCAGCATCATGAGGGGAACCTTGGGAGCATCCACAGGGCACTATACGCTTCTCTGTATAAAATGGAGTCCCTGGATAAATACCAAAGTTGCTAGATGCTAATACAAGTTAGAAATGCATAAAACACATTGAAAGCAAAAATTTTAAATGACAAACAAGGGAGAACACCTTCTACAACACACAAACAAGCAGCAGATGGATCGAGTTACTTTAAGTTACCACAGTTTACCGAAACCTCTTTTGATGCTTATCGCTGTCATTCCCCACCTCCATGCAGTCTGCTCTCCCTGCACAATCACCATCAGCTACTTAGACACAAAAATCTGCAATGTTTACCAACTGCCAGTTGGTGACTTTACTATCCAGCGCTTAGATGGCTGTGCCACATACATGCTCAGTACTTGAGAAGGCAGGCATGATCCTGTGTTAGCCAGCACAAGCAAGGTTTCTTCCCTACTCGGTATTGACTAAAGCTTAGAGCTGTTTTCCTCTCCATTCCAGAAGTAACTACATGTACAAGAGCAGAAGATGAATACAATTTAACAAGTCTCTTCAATTCTGGGTGGCAGAAACCACTGTCATTTCAGTTGACTGCAGGCTCAATTGTAGCACAACTTACTGGTTTATTGTACTAACCACATGACAAACTTTGCAAACAAGAGAGCAAATGTAAACATGGCAAAATTTAAACTAAGCTCAGGAGAAGACTAAGTTGCTTGTGAAGATCCTTCCGTGGCCATTCGCGAGTACTGCGATTGTGTGTTTACCAATACCACACATCCACGAAAGTCACCATAGTAAGAGTTTACATCTCACTGCACAACCTTAGCAACAAAAGAAGTCAATAACATGTGGAAAAGCAGACTTTGAGACAGCGGCCCTAAACTGACTGCTGCTTGCCATAAATGTATACAGTATATACCTGCAAAAATACACAATACAGTCACTTATGTAAACATACTCAATTACTGTTAAACCACATTAGTCCATGTACTGTACTTGGGTGGAGCAGAGGTGATTAACACTGTTGGATCTTGTGACCATTGACAAGCAGCCAACATAAACAAGGCAGATATGGAGAAGATACTCACTGTTCATGGAAGTCCAGCATGGGCGGCTCGAACCGTATAGGTCGGCAGTTGCCCCGGTGCAGGGGTGTGCTGTGGAATACAGGAGAGAGACCTAAAATGAGCAGGAGGAAGAGATGGGGGTGCTATTCCCCCCAGTAGTAGTAGTAAAACCATCCCACCACTCAGGCATGAGTTGTGGAACCATTTCACATTCGTGGCAACTGTAGCTGGGGGAGGGGGCTTTAAAATTTATTTACTACTACTACTACTACTACTATTATTATTAAAGAAAAATAATGCAAATCGTGCCTTTGTCTTTTAAATAAGATCAGAATAAGTTCAGCATAGTCTAAAGCAGTTGAAGTCATTGCTGCTCAAGGGGATCACACCAATTACCAAAAGCATAGGATCACATTTTTTTCCCCTTGACAAAGACATTTAATGATGCACTACACAGAACGCAAGAATAAACTAATAAACCGACTTTCGGCTGCTCCCATCAGGGGTCGCCACAGCGGATCGGCTCGTCCGCATATTTGGTTTGGCAGATTTTTACGCCGGATGCCCTTCCTGACACAACCCTCCATTTTGCCCGGGATTGGGACCGGCACAGAGGTGCACCCCCTTGTGGCTGGATTCGTAGCATATACAGATGCTAAAATAAGACAACGTAATTTGTAAAAATGTCAGAAAGAATGCCACACAAAAGATGCTCAGCAACAGACGGTGTTCGACAATATCAGCTGCTCGTACCTAATAACAGACATAAACAAGCACTGTGACACGAACCAAAGAGGTGGAGCTTGGAGATATTCCCTGTCCAACTGCAGCTACTCAGAACAAAACCAAGGAAGCTACTCTTAGAGCACAACGATTTAACTCCAAAAATAAATGTAATTGGTTACATAACCACTCAATATGTGGCATCATACCTCAAAAGCAGTTTAAAAAAATGAATCATTAGTTAATATAAAGCTGAAGTTTTTCCATAGCCAACCACATTAGCTGAAAATGTTCACTGCGACAAAAAAAAAAAAAAAAAAAGAAAAAAAAAAAAGGGGAAAAAAGGTCAAGTTAACCCTGAACTACGTTAATCCAAAAGGATGCCCGGCTGAAGGCAAATCCATGCAGAACTGCAGAGAAATGTTCACCAGTCCTTTTACACAAATCGTGTCAACATCTGATGCTTGTTGCATAGAAAGCACAACAGCAACATATCCAGTTGCATAAATTTATTTTTAAAAAAAAGTTTCAGCACACAAAATGAAACGCTTTCGCTCACTGCCAGGTGTGTGTTTCAATAGTCCCAATATGGGACATGACTGACTTCCCAATGCCCCCTACTTGGGTCTAAGGATGGGGTGACAGGGTGCAGTGCTCCAGTTCTTTAACTTGAAACTATGAGCCATCACAGGAAGACAAACCAGCTAATTTAGGAAGGCTGAATGTACACCACTGGCATCGTGGTATCAAGGCAACAATGTGAAAAGCTACACTACACCACAGGCATAACATCACTAAACAGGAAGACTGATGACAGCTAAGTTACCTCAGGTCCGAGCAGAAGAGTGATGAATTAAAAGATATTTGTCTGAGGCAGAAGTGTGCACATGATAAAACTCTTCAGTGTAAACAAGCCTGACAGTCCTTCTGTCAACAGAAGGACTCTGTCTTTAAATGACATATGCAGGAGTGATGTGACTGGCTGCTGATCCAGGACTGGGTTTCAAGAGCTGGACCAGGGAGCATGAAGGTGTAGCATTTCGCTTCCACATAGGAGGGAAAGAGGCCCTGAACTCCATCAAATATAAGCCATGTTGTCTTCAGTGCCGCATTGTTCACCTCAAGTACATTGACAAAATTGTTTAAATGTGTTTTTATTATCACTGTCATCTTCCCCACATTAAGTAAAAGATACATTCATTATGTATCGGTCATTATTTAGATTACAACACATGTTCATTGTAGTTGGGGGGGGGGGGGGTATCTGATGCTGTACGGACCACCAACCCAGTATACCAGGTGTTCTAGATGTTATATTATACAGAAATCCTTAATGCACAATTTTGTAGTGCTAGAGGGTTTCTATGATGTGGTGAAAATTAGAGCAACAGAACAATTAAAGGGCCCGGAGCGGGAAACACAGAAAACGTTACACATCTGCCAAGCACCTCAGCCTCTGCAAAGTGCTGCTCTAGAAGAATTCATCACCACCCAGCAGAGCACGACTAGCCAATATGCATGCCAAGTCACTGAGGAAGTGTGCGTTCCTATTTCTGCATAGTTTCTTTCTGCTGTTGAAACAAACTTAATTTTATGAACCAACAAACACATTAATACAATTTTATTAGCTAACACTTTCCTCCAAAGCTACTTAATGATTTACCCACTTACACAGCAGATTGATTTTTCCTGTATTAAGTATCTTATTCAAGTGTACTAAGGCAGGACCAAGACTGGAACCTGGGTCCTTCGAGTTTAAGGTGGCAACGCTAACAACTGCACCACTTTCACATATCTTCCTGGAAACTGTGATTCAGAGGAGTTCCACCGTAACGTACACCATGCAAATCAGGGTGTCTGAAGACCAAGTGCTGGAAGTGAATGGGCTCAGTGCACATGGAGAAACATGCAAAAGAAAATCATTTGTATTGTACACCAGGGTCCGTGTCAGAGGTAAGCACACTGACAGAGGAGACGGTATTAACCGCGCATTTTCTTCCAGGTTCAAACCTCTAGCAGCATACGGCACAGCTCTTCACTCCACACAGCTTAACCTAAAGAAAGTCACAGAGCCAAGTGTTGAAAGTGCAGCAGTAAAAACAAGCAGCTGTATAAAAATGTCTTTATAAAAAAGTCGGTGTTTAAGCTGAGGGCATCCTGAGGTGCCCAGAGACAGCAGGGGACTTCCTGAGACCCTGGGACACACTGCCTCCCTTGTGTTCCTCACACACTCCACCCACGTGGCTGGGCTAGGGCTATTTTTACTCCCCCTGCTAATGGACAAGCCAAGTACATAGGATCACACCAGAGTGGTGCAGAGAAACAGAGCCCCAGTGCCAGGACAGAAGCATAGGAACATGCACCATTCGTGGCTGAAATATTTCCTAGTATAAATGGGGAGGGGGGGGGGGTTAATCTGCATTTTAACTTACAACTTTATAACTACTTTATAACTAAAGATTTCTAACTGCCTGTGAGTTACTAAATGGATGCAAATCCGTTCTAATTTGATACAGATTTACAACTTGCCTGTTACTCAGTTATAACCCTGACATTATTAGTTTACAATGTGGCCAATTAGCTGATATGGTGATACTTGTAAAAGTGTATTTTTTCAACAATATGATGAGCTAGACATTTCACAATACACATATGCAGCAAAACCCATGGACTTTAACCAACTCGGTGTTCATGCATTTGTGCTGATTTCAACAAGCATTACAATCAACAGCATGACAAACAGCAGCATGACCCAGCTGGAGCTGCTCTCAATATCCTCACCAGTCTGCTTAAATCAGAAAGAGGACACCCACCAAACTGTTGAGGATCTTTTTCGCATCACCCCAATTTGTAACTCTACTGGATATTGACCAATTACATGTTTTTGTGCATGACTCAGCATTCACCGATTTAATGCTCAGTGCACCCAAAAAGGCCCTCAAGCATGTAGCAAGTGCCGCATGTCTGGTGAACAAGTTGTCTGAAAACTTTTTTCTCCACAGGAAATCAATGAGATGCAAACAGATGTGTAACTCATGAGGAACGAATAGCTTTTTTAAAAATACTTTCTCCCAATGCTGTTGCGACATCAGTCCCTCACAGTAGATATTAAGCAAGTCTGCTACCAGGGACTCTGACATTTGTGAGTCAGTGTGTGCTCCACCAGCATGGTGATAATTGTGCTCTTCTGACTCCCCACCCCCTGCACTATTACGAGACACGCCCATCCCTTGAAGGGCAGCCGAGTCTTCAGAGCACCTGTCACATGTTTCTGCCAACTGGGGACAGCAGTAAGAGAGTTGCTCCACTGCACCTATAGCTAGAACAAAACACCTAACCACCTGGACCACACCTGCCTGGCATGCTGGATTAGTCATTACTCAGTGGTCCAACATGGCCCTGAGAAAGTGAGGTGGGGAAGACCAAAGAGAAGCTTCCCAACTAGTTTCACTCATGACAGATTGTTTCTCTTTTTTTAAAAACAGCTCAACCTTACTGTTCTTTCAAGTTTGCTTAACCACTACTGCAGAATTGCATTACAAATAGAGAAGGCAGTCAATAAAAGCAAGAAACATAATATTTCTACATTTAGAAATATTTCTACGATAAGACCATGACAACGTAACCAGACAAATCATTGCAAGATGAAACTGTTAAATCCAGGGGAAACCATCTCCTGGTTGCCCATCTGTAGAAGGGGAGAAAGAAGCAGCTTTCCATGCTGTGGGAAGAGCACACTATCATACCTCACCCCAACAACGCAGCTGCAGGCCATTTCCCCTAGACAGATGGCAAGTCATGATACAGCATGGTGTGGCCCTGCAACTCATCATGGATAACTCAATGATGGAAATTACTACTTTAAAGGATAGACAGGGGTCAAACACTACCTTACCTTTTTTGATGATATGAGTTAAGATCCATGTCAGACTCTGTCTGCAAAAACAGAGAAGCACAGTAAGATGAACCATGTTCTTTGCTGTGTAACACACAATCATAATCCAAAAACGCATGTGTGGGAAGGATCCTTCGGTACACTTGATGTCTCTTGGTCTGAAAGTGTGCCAGCTGACATTGGGTTTCAGATTCAAGGCTATGCGGGACACAAAAATTAGTATAATCTCAAGCCTTCATCTAAAGAAGCACATGCCGATGTAGTGGTTGTGAAAAATGTGAGAGCAGTTCTCTTTTTTTTTTTTTTACAGCGGGTCTGGCTAAGGTCAAGCTGACTAAGGCTAATGAAATGTGTGCTCGGCCACTGGCAGCTGTGACGCTGAAAACACGCAGCACAAGTGTTGCGGCAGTTTGAGACAAAAGCAGGGGCTTCCGTTATCATGACACAAAGAACAAGCAACAGGGCAGTTCATGGCTGGACCTCAGAGCAAACAGAGGTGAGTGTGTGTTGGTGAAGCATAAACCCTAAGTTCACACTAATGTCAATATCTATGAAGCTGTCTGTTTGATCTTGAAATGTTAAAGTTGTTCTCTAACAAGGCTTAGAAAAGCAGGAGTAATGAAATAACACAGACCATGGGTAATACCCATGATACTGACCATACATTTGCAGACACCACACAAACATGGTGGACATGCCACACACAGACTCACGCACGGATGGCACTCACACTCCACATACAATCATGTACTAAATTCAAAAAGTTTCAAAGGCAATAAAGTTTGGGGGTGGAGGCGTCTAGTGACTGCTCAAAGTCAAAATGTTAAAAGGAAAAGGGAGTGGAGGCAGGACTAACTTGTCAAGGGGACAGCTAAAGGGGAGAATACAATGACTTCAGGGGTGATACTGTACAGTTCGATGACATACAATGGGTTACTATTTAGGCAAATGTCAAGTCGGTCTAGCTAGTAAAGCTATAAAAGGCAGCCCTGAAAGCACATCCTAAGGGAAAAGCAAAATTTATCATTTGTAGCAGCTTCTACATCCTCAAGGTCAAACACAGCTTTAAAGTCTAATATCAAAGACAAACAAACATCAAAGTTTACTTAAATTAACTAATTAAGGAAAGAGAAGGCATAGTTAAAACTCACCAAGAGACAACATACTTACTGGCAAGAGGCCTCCTTCACCAAAATGTAAGACCTCTAAAATTGTGTCTGACTGGATGAATGCTGTTAAAGTGAACAGAAAAGTATTCGTTAGGTTTTGGCAGAGTAGATTTTAGCACAAAATAAAGCCACTGTTTGTTGAACCACACCCTCTTCATATTATCTTCATATTATCCTGACGCTGATAAAGTTATAAACATGAAAGACCTTATTTAAAAACCTATTTTTGGCACAAAGTGAAGCTATGAGGCTAATCACAAAAACCTACTCATGAACAGAAGCACATTCTAATGACATTTTCAAAGAACTGCAGGGTAATAAATGTGAACTCCTTGCATGGAACCAAAAGGAAAAAAGAGCCATTTCCTTTAAATTCAATGTACTCAGTGTGGAAAAGTATGAGCTTCTTCACTTCTGCCCCGCAGGCCCTTAAAATACATTCAGTTCCTCACCGGCTACATTGTCCACCATGGGAAATGCGCCAATAGTAAGAGAAACTTTTGCCCAAAATACTTCAGAAAACATCCACAAAACTGCAAAAGGGTGTCAAAACAGACACTCATGAAAACTGAACCAGGACCTTCAATAAACCCACTTGATGTTGATTCTTATGGTGTTAAAAGGGTGTATAATGCAGAAAGAAATGCATGAGATAATCCATTTTGTGCCTCAAACTTAGTCTCAGCTTCTCAAAGTCCTTAATGTTGACTTCAACCCAGGGAAGTACTTTATACACATACGGTGAAAGGAGCAACAGACCTTCGCAAAAGCCAAAGCAAGGAGTTCAGACTTGCTCAACAGTGCAGTCCAAGTTCTATTATTAGTTAGCTGTGTGTTGTAACGTTAGTGGGGTTTATAGCTTATAAGAGCCATGTCAGACCTTAACACCCTTCTTCAGTAACACTAACATGGTTTTGACATTCTATGTAAGACATAGCCCTCACTCTGTGTTTAAGATGGGCTGAAAATGCTTTCCTTCATTAAGGCCAGAGAAATTGAGAATTCAATCAAAACATGATCTATATATGCCTATATGGTCCTACTCATGCTGTGGAGAATGGGGTACTAAAGGCAAATTTTAAACAGATATAACGCAAGTTTTATAAGATTTTATAAAAAAAAAAAAAAAACGGTTGCATGACATATTAGCATATTGCAAACAAGTTAACATGTTGGTACACTTGCCCAGCTTGCTGAGGTTTTTCAGTACCAAGAAAGCTGAAAAACTATCGATCAGAAACAGTTGTATAGAGAATATGTGTCATTCCAGAACAGGTTACATGCACAGGACAAGGCCCAACTGTAAATATCACAAGGTACACAAAAAAGCAGCTGATAAGCTGCTAAGCAAGGCTTTCTTGCAGTCAGTTTACATCTGCATCAACAGTTCCAGTTTCCATAACATACTTCAACTCCTCTTTGAGCAAAACACTGACTATCCAAATTTTTGGGAGAAAAACCAAAACCAGGTGGATGGGTAACACAAAACTGGCAGAAACAGTAGCAAAATTTAGACAAGGCATCTTCATACACCACTTTTTTGTTGCTTTGTTACAACAATCTGCAGCAACATTGTCTACTGTCAGTAACTTGGACTATGAACCAACCTCTATGTGCATCATTTTTCTGGGCCTCAGAGGTTCAGATGTCTTGTAGCAGGTCCCATTTCACTGAGCCCAAGGGTCCTTGGGGGGAGACAGCCTTGGTACCACTGCTCATCCCACAATACTCAGGAGTTCAGGTTACATCACAATGGTTTCCAGAAAATTCAATCACCACCACATGACTGAACTGGCAAAAAGACTGACATACAGGCTTGATGGTCATGAGCAGTCTTGACAGACAGTTGCTGTTCCAAGCTATGGTTGGAGGAGAGTCATAAATGTTTTACTACAATGACTTCATCCACCACCAACTGTTTGTTCCACCTTGCAATGTGGTCCAGAAGCTGTGTCACTTGTCACAGCTGTTAGCTAGACAAGACATCCGGCAATTCAAAGCTCTGGAGGACTCAGTCGGATTTAGCTTGGAGGCCACTAAATCAAGTCAGTCATTCGAGGACTTCAGCCTGAGATCCTGACAGTTTTATGGTCAATCCCCACTACCAGAAACCAAGAGAGATCACACACACACTGTGACAGAACAACATTTTTGGTGGTATAGAAAACAACCTCAGCTGTTTCAGTCCTAGCAGGGAAGCATTTACCCAGAAAGGCATGTCATGACAACAATACTGCTATACTGTAAGGAGATTCCATAGCTTTAGCCAGAAACCTGAAAAATTATATTAAAACAAAAACATGAAATTAATATACAAAGAGTGACCATAAGTGGATACATAAATTTTCCTTATGGGCTCTTCATTCGTTCCTATTCCATCTCTCAGGTAGCTGGGCACAAACTTAAAACATTTTTTACCCACTATCTTTAAAAAAAATAGCCCTGCAAGTAACCCTGACTACTAGAGGTACAAAATAAAAGCACTAAATACATGAGTGAATTTGACAAACAGTTTATTTTCAGGCTTCACTAAAATATAAAAAAACTGACTTCCTGGCTAGCACACTATAAAGCAAACTAACAATGTGAAATAAACGCAATATAATTTCTCTTAAAGTGCCTTTACATCAGATGTAGTTTAAATGTCATCAGATTTTATGATTCTAACCCATCTTCTTCGAGAGGAAATGGAGCAAAGACCCATAAAACCACACAAACATGACACTTCATTAGGAATAAAGTAGTATGAGGCAGTCTTAGAACCTTTCATGTTGCCTAAACTTCAAAAACAATGTGTGTAAGAATCAATCTGTTAAAAGCTAAATTTCAACAAGGCATAAGAGCTTTATGGGTCACACAGGAAAATGTCACAACTTGTTTTACTACCGCAGAAGCATATACACTATCACTGCCAAAGTGCAAACCTAAAGCCTGCTGATGTTGCATCATCCAGCCCGTTCCCTTTAGTCTGCCATGTAGATTTAAAGTCCCTGCAGCTGATCGCTGAAATCACCTGACTGAGAACTTCATTCAGCTGATAACAAGCAAGAACATGCTGCTTCATTTTTAAATTTTCAAAGCAAAGGTGCACACTTTATTGCCAATTATTTTTTTGCCTTTATAGCCAATTTCATCCCACCACATCACAAATTACACCTTAAAATCTAATGAAATATCAGACTGCCTTAAGCTACAGTAATCATTAACCTTTGTTTAGCCCTTTCCTTTTTCCAAGGCATCTTAATGTTTGATAAGTCACACTTGTACAACGATGTGCTACCCATTTACACGGTGTGGTATTTTTACCTTCAAACTACAAGACAACAGTGGAAACCACTATTCCACCCAGAACCAGTCAGAATTGGACACCGTTTCGATAAGTTTGCATTCAATGTTAAAGAATCATTAGTCTTCATCACACCCTGTACATTCAGAAAAGATGATTATAAACTGGCACTTCTATACAAAACAGGAATACTCCGGGTGAGTGCTGCCCATTCAGCGTGCTTCCGATGCTCAGTAAAAGTTGGTAAAAGTAGCATGAATTGTTTTAAGGAAGTGGCAAGCAGACAGCACACAAGTTTCATTTCAGTTTTTTTTTTTGAACTGCTGAAAAAATTGCCTATGCATACATGCGCACGGACACATGCACCATTATAATGAAAAATTTATCCACCCGCTTGTGCCATTTCATTAAAGTATGTTGTTAAACTTAACTGATTATTTTTGTGCATCTAAGATTGTGTTGCGTGTAAGACGACTAAAATTAGTAATATAAAAGCTGTAGGTTTTGCCATATAAACGGAAATGAATTTTTTCAACAAAAAAAAAAAAAAAAAAACATACTGAACACATGCTTGTTGAAAGGGTTCTGCACCTGCTGTACTCGGTTACACACAGCATTCTACATTCTCAGCTGAGACACCAGCAACTAAAACGCAAAGCTCTACTTTCTACATCCAATGCTTTTTGGCTTTCACTCAAAAACAAAAGATGCACAGGTGCAGGTCACATGGGGGAGCACTGAACACAAGGTGAGCGTGAAAAAGTTCAAAAATGTTTTCCATGGGGTAACCCTGGACCATTTCTTCCCTGCTGGAGAAGTTTCACCAAGTAACTTTATAAAATGGCCACCAGAAACCTCACTTCTTTCTTATGGAAGTAGGTTGAGGTGAGATGACTCCACAAAACCTCTGTATACACACACACACACACAATATAGATGTTTCCACTGCCATCTACTCAAATAGAAATAATCAATGACTCAAACACCAAAATAAAACAATAAACCAAAATTTAGGTTATGAAAAAAGCTTATGTCAACACTAGATAAAGCACCATGTCTCCTGGTCTTCGGAAATTTTAGTCATGGGTCTTCTAATCCCCATCTCAATAACAGTCATGTCCCAACCAGACAACTATTAAAAAGCTTCCTCCTTACAGACCTTGGCATTCGGCAACTTCCTACAGACATAGATCACTGGAAACTACCAAGTTACTTAATTCTCACAGAAACATGGAATTTGGCAGTGTGAGCAGTTATGCCAATTCATCAGTACACTGTCCTTGTACATTAAGTCAAGCAATATTGTAACAATTTTCAATGTCAAGACATGCACCAGAGATGAAAATCCCTGAAAAGCTACTGATAAACTTGTTTTTTCATTGTAACACAGCGATAGCCAGAAAAGACCTGATAACTTTGGGACACTCACAGACCTGCTGTTTGATAACAGAGGACAGTCAAACCAAAATTGACACCTCATTTGACACAAAGGGATACAAAAAATGTTACTGCATAGCATCGTTACAATTTATTTTGTAACCAAAGACACACAGTTTACTCATACAAAGAGCAGCTCCTTTTCAGCTGACTTACTAACTGGCAGAGTTAACCCATTGTATTAACACAACTGCATTTAACTTAACGTTCAGGGTACAATAAGAGATCCAATTCACCAGGAACTAATGGTCATACACCAGGAGTACTTTTTAAAAAAAAAAAAAAAAAAAGCCACCATGAAAGCACATTTTGTAGTAACTGCAACAAAGTGTTGGAAACTAATAATCTGGGATGCAGATGGGGAGAACTTAATCAGCTGTTATTTGCAACGCTACAAAGAACATAAAACAGGCAGCTCAGTTACATTCAGACAAGGGTTACATTGGTTGAAATGAATTCTTAAAGGCTTAAAAGAGGCTGTTGATGACAAATGTTTATCCCCATTTCAAATACGCCAGCCCAGCATCCAAGATGGCAACGCAGCTCATCTAAACTGGAAGTATGACTGATTCTTTTCACACGTGACATCAGACAGTCATCACCATGTATTAGATGACAGATGACACTTAATGTTCAATATCATTCAAAGTTAATGTCCCAACATCAGGGGTGTTTTTGACATTGCCACAAAGCCAGCTGCGTGTTCTTTTCTGGCTTCTTGCATCAAAACCAGGAGTTCACCTGCTTTTCCCTGCATTTTACATTTTTGGACTAGCAAGTTCTTGCCTCTAAATTCTCAATAAGACTGACTGCAACAAACCAAAAACAAAACACCAGGGCTCTGTGGTGACTGATTTCCAAAAGCATTATGCAATCCCAACAGCGGTGGATCTCAGCTTTGCGTGTAACTAACCCACAAGTTACTGTAGCTCTTGTATTTATGCACAGGGACACCAGGCTGTCAGACAAGGGCACAGTACTATTCCACATTTATAATGTAACTATGTCTATTCACTCTGGCCAGTTTTACCTTAACCACTTTACTGAGAATTACACACCACAACCAAGATGGCAACACGCTTCACAACTACAAACAGTGCTTCTGAATAACTTTCCCAGCTGAAAGACAAACCGAGTTTCATGTTTCCATGCTCAGTATAACAGAAATACTGTTTGTCCAGAACTATGGAGATTACATGGAAAAAAGTGAAAACGTGTCACTTCACACAACTTTCCAAAATAGACTTGACACACTGGAAACGCACAAAATTCGACTAAACTTGAGCCACGAATCTCTGAGCGTATTAAACTTTTCCCTTGATAACAGTAAATGGTTGACGGTTTAAAACTCAAAGTTACAAGTCACCGTTAAGAGACTGTTCGCCGGCTGGCTAACAATGTAACATACAACGGCAACAAAAGTGAAGTGTAAATGTAATTTTCATCTGTAAAAAGAGACTATTTCAATGTATCACTTGGTATTTTGATGTAAATCATTAGGGTTTTTTGTTTTCTTAGAAAGGTTTTGATAAAAACCACACATTCAATCAAATGCCGGTTGAGAGGTCTGTATCTGGCGCGCTTCCCGAAGGCCGCAGTTGAAGCCTCGGGCCTAAGCTACAACGGCTGGCCGGCAGCGGTAGGGCTCCCGCAGGGGGCTCGGTTTACTGTGCAACGCTGCCAGAGTGTGCGGCAGCTCCGGCGCCAGCCACATCGACTTGGCTGGCTAGTTTTCGTCAACGTACATCCATTGCTGGCCGGAAATGTAGTTACAGTCGCCAAGTTAGGAGAAGAGGAAGGGAAACAGGCTGATGGTAGCTAGTTTGTCAGCCAAATCAGCGACTGTTAGTGCTGTAAGTGGCAGCAGCGGTCGCCGGATGACAAGACGTCTAATGCGGCTTGCTAGTGACTGCAACTGCGGGCGGTAACCAACACACCGCGGAGGCTGAGTTCGGCCTCCCGACTCCGCAACAGCGTTCAGTTCAGCGCGGCTGTAACGCTGCCATCCACCACACGGACAACAGAGCGGCGGAGAGGAAGGAAAGGAAACGTCGCCGCGGAGCGAGCAACCGACGCCGGCAAAGAACACATAGACGACGAGCCGTACCTTGTTTGTCGGCCTGCGCTACCTGGAACAACGCAATAAATAAAAGCCGCAGAATTCGCAGGCATGTCGTCTTCGTAGCCCCCACTGATAAGTGAGAGAAAGTGTGTGCTGTCTGCCTGTTCGCCATGCTCCTCTGTGTGTGTGTGTGTGTGTGTGTGTGTGTGTGTGTGCGCGCGCGCGCGCGCGTGAGTGAGTGAGTGTCACCGTGGGGAGGGGAGTGCTGCCCGCGTGCTCGTATAAACAGCGTTACGCGCGAGCACGGGCGCGCGCGCACGCGCGCGCTCCTTCGCTCTTGCGGAGACTTCAGCTTCCGCGTAGTTTGTGTTGTTATTCAACTTTTTTTGTGCGTAAACCTATTTATGGTTAACAAACTATTCATGATTCATGTTTTGTTGGCACGCTAATAAATCACTAGGTGCCCAATGGGATAAAAATAGCTAAATTCAACATATTCTGTGCCATGAAGGTCGCGTTTCACCTTGAAGCTTGATGTTCTGGGAGAGTTCTCGATTTATTTAAATATATGGAGTGTTCATTTGCACCGTTTTTATCTTGCATTTGCGGTCTAGAAAATCCAGCAATCCACTGCACTCATGTACCACAAACCCAGGACTTTTTTGTGGCAAGAAAAGAAATGTAAAAAAAAAAATCAAAACTGGCTACGTGACCATATTAAATGGAAGACCCGAACACCACATTAAACCAACTTGAGAAGCACGGCTCAGTGTCAGAAAGCTGTGTCTCGGTCACAGGTTGCGGTCCTCTAGCAGTATGGCCCGAAACATCGGTCAGGAAGCACAAACAGCGGATGGCAAGAAAACATCAGACTGTCGTAAATCCTGATCTAAACCCTGTAGAACTTCTGTGGAAAAAGCTGAACCTCTCAGTTGGGAGAAGGAACCATCAAGCCTGAGAACTGAAGCAGTTTGCTTAGGAAGAGTGGGCTGAACTACCAGTGAAGACATGTAGGATGCTCACCCAGAGTTGCAAACAGCATTGGACTTGACTCCAGTTATTGCCTCCTAAGGATGTGCTTTTGTCCAGGCCACTATCATTTGTTTTATTATTTCCAATAAAATGTTCAAATCAAAGGAAAGTTTTTGCTCTATTACATGTGAAATAAAGAATGGTGGCTAGCAATTATGCTTGTCACCATCACCTTTCTCACTTTTCCAATTCAGTTTTTTGGAAAAAGTGGAAGGGTACCAATACTTCCGGCCCCATCTGTATAAGAAAAGTGAATTATAAGCTTGAATGTGCAATTTCTGACAGTGAAAAGCACATCCTTTCCACAACAGTGTGTGGCCACGTGTGTGTTAAATAGAGAGAGGGAGAGAAAAGTGTGTGAGTGCACCTCAGCAGGGGCCTTTACTCTGGATTGGCCAAAGCCTAGCAACCCCTTGGTAACCAATGTCAACAAAAAGTGTAAGAGCCAAGGCAAGCGTGTGTTTGAAAGCAGCCACAATAATAAGGTAAATAGCAAATTAATGTGCTCTTTCTTTTCAGGGTGTCACTGAACGCTGTTGCAAGAAGTCTTAAGAAACAAAGTGAGAAGTAAATAAAGTTGCCCAAGTGCTGAGGACAGAATGTCCTGATAAACTGCTTGTTCTCTGCTTGCACAGGTTACAATCGTAAAACTTGATATAATAAAACTTTTGAAAATGATATGTAACAGATGAGAGTTTAATGTTCTCTTCTTTCTTGTAGTTGTTTGTAGCAGATATAGTTGGTGAGCTTTTTTTGCAGTAAAATGTAGATATGCTATAAGAAACTGTTTGGTGTAAAATGTTTATATTCTGCACACATTTATATCTTCTAAACTGATAGCTACATGAAGTCCTAAAGGACATACAGTGGTTAAGAGTTGGGGTTAGGGTTATGTTTTGATTTTTGTAAGGGGAGCAGTGTATAAATTTGGCTTAAAAATCAATCTGCAAGTTCACATGTTGCTGGTTAATGTTCTGAAATAAAGGTGTCTTATTGTCTTTGCGAGGCATATTGGCATCTTTGGGATGTGGACTGAGAAACATAGAACTGGGTTTGTGGATCTGCCCTTTTGTACTGTGTCCTGGGTGATAAAAATGCGTAACTTCCATGTTTTGAAAGGTGACCCATCATTTGGTTCTACTTTTCGGCATATATGTATATTTTATTTGCGATCGGAAAGGGTTAAAATGATAAGACCTTGTCATGCACGTATTGCCCAGGACAAATGCTGGCATCTATGCAGATGAGCATTGTGAAGTCATTCAGCATCAGAATGGGATTTTGTTTGTTCAGAAGCAGCAGAAGATTGTGCAGAGGAACAGAGTTATGCAATGGCTTTCACAACTGCCCACAGATATATGTAGTAAGTGGGGTTTTTCCGGAAACAGTCTCTTATTTTGTTCTCATTTATCTATTTCTGTGTGATATTATTGTATCAACACTTTACCTTCTGTACTTAAAAAAAAATTCCTCAATAACAGATAAGATCTGAATCATAATGTAGAAACACGATGAGTACAGTGAGAAAATCCATGTACATACAGCTGCTTAATGGCAAATAACCACAGTCTATCAGCAGATGTGGTCATACAGTCATTCAGAAAAATCTAACATCAAAACTTACAAAGATTATGGTGAAGACCTAAGACTGAGTGTCGACCTAAGGTTAAGACTAAAGACGGAGCGTCAATCTGACCTTTGTGAAAAAGTAACTTGCATTGTATTAAATTCCCAAATTTAATATGTCAATGTATCTGGAACTTGTAACTGTAAATTTAGATAAAATTACAAAAATTTATGTAGATGCATAGAAAGGATATTCACATAAATTAAAATATTTGTACTGCTGAAGCTAAAAGACACCCACAGCTTTATGTTTTGCATCCACCACAGAAAAAGCCACTTTTTCAAGAAAAATAGACTTCTGCTCTCCCCCTCTCTCTCTTTCTCTCTCTCTCTCTCTCATATCTATCCTTCCCAGCAGTGAGTCTGCCCACTAACAGCAAATAATAAAGGGATCAGAGTTGGGGTGCATATTTTCAACACTTACTGACCTCTGAAGATTACAAACACTCATGCTCTGCTCATGCTATCTCACACACGTATAGACTCAAACAGGCATAAATGATCTATCTCAGCTGCACACTCATACAGTGTGGTAAGTTCAGGTGGTAAATTCACGGTTTTACTGTAAAAAAGTGATGCAGTCCCTGGAAAACAGCCTGTCATGTAAACAAAAGGAGACAAATAAAAAGAAAAGAGGAAGAGGGATACACCCTTTAGGGAAGAAAGAGCTATGACGGAACACCCAGCACCTCCACCTCCCCAGAAACCTGTCAGTCAGCATGTACAATAATTTATAGGCATCAGGTGGAAATGTCTCTTGACTATCTGCTCTATATTACCTACAGCAGCACCATCTCCACAGAACGCAGAGCAAAGGAAGAAGCAGAATCCCCTCAACAAAATAAAATCACAGGAACGTTCCACAGAAGATGGGAGAGGGAAAAAAACTGAAAGAAATTCAGATGTTTGAAATACTTATATAAATCTTATATAAACCTTTCACAGTCCTCCCAAAGTCAGGCTTATCCCCAGGATCTCACACAGGCACACCTCCCTGCTTGCAAACATCTAAGTTGGAAGTAGATGAGCAAAACTGCTGCAGATTGAATGTTGATCAAAAGCTTCAGACACCTAATTGAATTCATCTTGTCTTAAGAGGACATCGCCAGCAAGGTGGGGGTCCTTCAGAGGTGGCCACTTCACTGCAGCCTTTGCGGTGGCTTCTTCATCAGACAGGCTTGAAAGTCAAAGCAGGAGCACCTTGAAGGAATCAGCCAGAAATGCAGCTCATGTCGCTGAAATCTTTTGAGAAAAATGGTAAAACTCACAACTTCCTGCTTATATTCTTATATTTCCCAGCTTGTCTTTCGGCTTCAGTCGAAGCAATTGTGCATTCAGCCTGGAGGGTTTGTAGAACTGCAAAAATATTGATGTGATTGGTTCAACTTTTAAGTAATGTTTCCATAAGTACAAAGGAGGGTAAACATTTTCAGGTTGTCTGAAGTGTTGTCATTTGTCCAAATATTACTTTCATTCATGTCTGACTGGCACTGGAGATGGTAGCGAAAGCCGAAACGACAATTTCTTCATATGCACCTGCTCCGAACTTCAGGCCCCGAGTTCATTTTTCTCCCATGACTCCTTCAGGTCCTTACCCTTTCTGAGAGAGTACTGTAGAAAATGACCATAGTTCTTGTTGTCTAAGATGCACTAAGATGTGGACATGGGGGTAAACCCTAGGGTGGCTCTCAGTTTAAGCATCCATCTTTGATCCAGGTTATGTGACCACCCTCTTTATTCCCATGACCCCTTTTATCAAAAGCTTTTTTTCATATTCTTGCCATTGGAAATTATGCTGGGAAATTGTTGAGAAGTTGCTGGAACAGAAGTCTACCAAGGACGTAAACCTTCAGTCTTCTGGTTATGATGAAAAAGCAATCACGGCAGCACCAGAGCACCAGTACAGGTGTTCTCGATTCAAGGTTGACCTTTGATCGATGAACCATCGCTCCATTGTGAAAATCTTCGGTCATCTTGTGGTTCCAGGGCCTGGACGTATGGCTGCTCCTCCACTGTGCCGTGCAGAGGTGCAGCAGGCATGGGATGCCCAAGAAGCACAGGCCCTTATCTCTTCAGCTGCCTGGCTGAAGGTTCATGGGCTGAAGGGGAACCAGCTGTCTTTCTCCCAGATCCTTGGCCACATCGCCTTCAGGCACAGAGAAGGTGTGACAACGGAAGCCGCGCACTTTTCAGCGATATCAGTTGAGGGTTGAGGGTGTTCCTCTTCTATTTCTCATTATTATTATTATTATTATTATTATTATTATTATTATTATTATTATTATTATTATTATAATTATTATTATTATACCTTAATGCACAGTAACATCCTTTTTTGTCAGTTGTCCTGTTCCACTTAGCACCTTGCTTAGACTCCTCATGCAGCTGTAACAAAACACATCTGACTTCTAAGTCTGGCTTGACAAAAAATGGCAAATATTTTTGACGCATCGTGATCCAGCACCATGTTTACGCTGGCATCCACTTCCCTGTGCTGTTAGTATTCTTCATTCCTCTCAGAATTGCATCAGATCAACACAAAATGAAGACGTGTTTGTATCTTTAGTCATAACTTGTGCCTTTAAAACATTTCCCTGTGGGATTCGTGTGCACAAGCCATAATATCTTTACTGTTGTTCATGAAAATGAGTGCTGGAACGAAGGATTTTACAGACACAACTGAAAGAAAAGGCTCTACATAGAAACGTGCATCGCCTGCGGTAAACATTGCAGTGATTTATCTTTCACCGTCCACAGATTACGTTCCCTCCCTGCGGAAATTGGTCTCATCCCAGTACGCTGAGGACCTTTTCCCACAGTTTGTGGTGGATGGAGCTGTTTACAACGTGAGTGCATCTGTGCCGGCAGGAAATCCATGTGTTTTACGATTCACACCAGGCAGCCAAACATCTCCCTAACTTTCCCTTTAGACATTAGGAATGAGTGACCATCAGCGTGCCGTCACAAAAAGCAGTAACCTGGTGGGAAGATGGCTTATTTTATACATTTTATATATTTATTTGTCCTGTACTTTTTCCCCCACACTGAATTATTTTGTTAAGCTACTTGCACTGATTTAGCCATTAACAGAGGAAGGACATTGCTCATCGGTTCAAGGGCACTGCAGCAAAGGTGGGGTTCCATGGTGGGGCCTTTGAGTGGAAGGCAGCCACTGCAGCCGCAAATCCCCCCCCCACTCAGATGAATATATAGTCTGTAGAGATGTGCTGTGTGGTTGAAGCAGTATTTTTTTCCGTGTGTGTGTGTGTGTGTGTTTGTGTGTGTGTGTGTATGTGTGTGTGTGTGCGTGCAGCTCACAGCTAGTGCCCAGCAGTTGCAGGATCTGTGCACAAAGCTGGAGCAGAGGGCTGAATTGTGCCGCCACCGAATGGCATGGCTCACCACTGGCAGCCGCCAGCTCTTTGGGGTGATCCAGGAGCGCAGCACTAGCCTTGTGCTAGACCTGGAAAGAACACCGGGGGCCCGGTTCTACCTGGGCCAGGACTCCATGTGCAAAGTCATCAGGGAGCAGGTGTCCCGGATTGCTTGGTTCAACCTTGTTCGGTGAGGGGGCTGCAGACTTTTGTTTAAGTTGCTCTCTTGGGTGAATTTCCCTGCAGGGGTCAAAAAAGTTGTACTCTACCCTGCCCTACCCCACCCTACCCCGCTCTACCTTGCCCTGCCCTACCACGCCCTAACGTGCCCTGAGCTTAGAGTTATATTTTAAAACAGTTAAAGAAATTATATTTGTTATCCATAAAAGAGACTGCTTTCTGCCTTTTTTTGCTATTATTTAAGGTGCAGTTGATCTGTTTTGTATTACATTGTGCATGCACTGTTTTCAAGCTCCATTTCGCAGTTTGTTGTATTAATGACCCCCTACAGTGTTGTGGCCTTAAGCTTCATTTCCCCAGAACATCTCTATAGTGCTAATGCAGGTGGCCACCTGTGTGTACCTGTGCACTGCATTCATCAGGCAGCTTCTGCAAAAATACACAAACTGAATGCTGAGGTACTTTTTGAGTGGTACTTTGACCCAGTAAGGACTCTGCAGTTCAACACGACTGACTTTAGTGGCCATATGCTGACCCCCACTGCTCCAGCTGTGCACCAAGTGTCCAGGCGTGGCAGCAGAAGGTCGTGTGCAGCTCCTCCAGCCACATTGAGGCCGCTGTGCAGTGGGTGAAGGAGTTGCAGCCTGCACCATGCTCCCCAGCCCAGGTTGTTGATGCAGTGCTGACTGCCATGCAGGATTCTCAGGTGAGACAGCATGTGGGGTGAGTGGGAGTGGGGGGTTAATTCTGTGCTGGCAGTGCTGGGCTGAGCTTCCTGAATGTCCAGTAACATCCTGTAAGTCCTGTACAGTGATGCACAAGATCGCCCCTATTGGTCTCCTCTCATTTAGTATCACATGACAACAGACACACACACACACACACACACACACACACACACACACACGGGGATTGCTGAATATTTCTGTAACATTTGGTTGTTTTTATTAAGTTAGTCATCAGTTTAGGGACATGGAGCAGGAAGAGTGCTGATGTTATGCACTTGCTGATGCACAGGACTGCCTTTGTGCCGAGGCCAACTCCTGGAAAATACCGGCAAAACGTGTCTTGATGTCCTGACAGACTTTTCCATATGACCCCAGGTTGAGGCCGTTTACTTGTTTGCTGTGGGGGATTTCGACGGAAAAGCGGAAGAGCTGCTAAGGGCTGCAGAGAGTCCTTCGCGGCCGATAAACTGCGTGTCCTTCAATGCCAAGAGAAAGGAAACAATTCAGACATTAAGGGAATTATCAGCACTCACTGCTGGGAGGTAAGTGTGACCCTGGCCTGTAGTGGAAGCGAATACGAACGCTGTGTGGCTCCCCATCGGCCTTGCCCACACGCTGTGTATTGTCATGCCCAAAATATTTGCATGTACATTTATTTATAATTTGTACACCATATGTTGTTTCTCACCGATATGTTTAAATTCCCTTGACCCACATTTCCTGCTTTTCAGTTTAGTCAGTGGAAACAGCAGACTGGTCATAATGTTTATAATATTTCTCAACAGAACAAAATCCTTCCTTCTTTGTAGTGGTAAATGCAGCAATGCAGCTGAGGGATGGAATCAAGTGAATCTCAGTTAACTTTTGAATCTAAAGGCCTTGGTTTGCAGTAACTTTGTCAAAACAAAACACTAAAGAGCTGGTTAATCTTTGGATTACTAGAACTTTTACGCCTGTGTCTAGTGAGAATGTAAATTTATTTGCTCAGGTTTCACGCATTTGCTGAGATTCCCCCGACTGAAGACACTCTGCACAACTCAGGAGGGAGTCAAGAGACTAAGGGCACCCCTGGGGGGTCTCCGGAGCCGATAGGAGGAACCCCCCCAGGTAGCCACATCTTCTGTTCATTAATGTGCTCATTAAAGTGCTGCTGTGACAAAATGTTTGCTATGGGAAGATCTTTATCTTGATGTTCAATTCCACAGGGGCTGGGGTTAGAGAAGAAGTTTTCCTTGTGTGGAGGGAGATGGAGGAAGCCCGGATAACCAGGGCTCGAGTTGAAGCCATCCTGTTGGAGCTTCCGCCCTCGCTGCCATATCAAGGTGATTGAATTCTCCAGCAGCATCCCACTAGGAAGGCTGACTTCTGCTGTGTGTTCACTTAGGTGGCAAATAATTGGGCCGCTTTCAATGATTCGCCCGTTTATTGAGCAAGACCAGGTTTTATGGCATCAGAGCAGGCTTAGTGCCTTAATCAAGGGAACTGCAGCAGGAGGTGGGATTTAAACCCCCATCCTTCAGGTGCGAGTCTCTCGCTGCTACACCATCAGCTGGAATCTCATGAGCAACACCACAGAAGTGCTGCTCGTTCTTTTTAAGAATATCGCAGGCTCAGTTGTTGCCGCAAATCAGTGTCTGTCATTCATTCATTCATTCATTCGTTCGTTCGTTCGTTCGTTTGTTCGTTCGTTCATTCGTTCATCTGTTCATTCATTCATTTGTTCAGTTGTAACCCATTCAGGCACTCAGAAATCCTTCTCCTTATTAGGGTCACAGCCTTCCGGAGTCACCTGACAATTGGTGTACAGGAGTGGTACAGCCTGGTATACACAACATAGGGGCCAAAACACGTTTTTGGACTGTGGGAGGAGGCCCACTCAGACACATATAAGCTGCACACACGTTGAGTTGGACTTGAGTCTGCGCCGAAACAGCCCAGGTGTTCGCTGCACCTGCTGTGCCAACGTGCTGCCTTCAGCAGCATCTCTGTTAGCCCTCCAGTGTTCTTCCTCTTCTCAGGTGCAAGTACTCACATGCTCGAGCCCACAGAAGTGCACCTCACTCTGCCTTTCCAGCCACGTCAGCAGCAGTTTGCTTCTGCAGGGTTTTAATGCCTGCTTGGCTATCAAATGCAAAGGGTCAAGGTAAACATTTTATGTAGTACCCGAAGCACCATGGAAAAGCTAATAAATAAAGAAACCCATAAGAGACACCATAAGCATAACCTGAGGTGTTTGTGCACTGGGAATGGAGGCTGCTTAATAATTCCACGTAAGAATTTGCTGAACACTTATTATAGATGACAAGTCAGTGTTGTGCAGCGGGCTAAAGGGGCTGTGAAATGGAGAAACCATGTGCTGAATCATCTAGCATGAGTTCTCATGGAGCACTTGGCCAAGCCTGCGTTAGTCAGCTGCAGATCATCAAAGCGATGGGATTTGTAAACACTGGGGCATGCCAAGCTCAGAGGATGTAAAAATACACCAACCCCACAGGTCCACAAACAGCCGTGTCTGAAGACTGCATCAGCTCCAGGGAATGGCTGTCCTACCACGGACTGAAGGCCCAGAGACTTCTGCTCTATGATGCCCTGGCAGATTGCGCCTTCCGCCACTCGGACGGTCTGGTGAATGTGAAAGACATCTCGGAGGGAGGGAGCGTAACTGCCGATGCTGTGAGTGCAGAGCAAAACCGAATTCTCTGTCGGTGCCATGTGAAAGTTCCGGCTTGAGGTTGAGACGATCAGCCTTATCTCTGATTTCTGCTTCTTGCAAGGTGTCACGACGCAAACTGGTCGATGCAAAGTACTGCAGCAGGTTTGCTCAAATGAGCTGGAAGGATGGCTCCACAGTCCATGTGCATGTCACTGCCCGGAAGTGCAGGTGGTATGAAGACAGGATGAGAGACACCCTGGGGAAACTGCAGAGGAGGTACCCCACTGCTGCATGCTGCCGCCAGTGAGAAGGTCGGTAGAT
Source organism: Heterotis niloticus (assembly GCA_018136845.1). Taxonomy (NCBI): domain Eukaryota; kingdom Metazoa; phylum Chordata; class Actinopteri; order Osteoglossiformes; family Osteoglossidae; genus Heterotis; species Heterotis niloticus. The sequence continues at coordinate 17,257,586 of CM030906.1, forward strand.
CCCGCAGCTCTGCCTGTTGCTTGTTCTCTTCAGGGTGGAATGGCTGCAGAGGGGCAGTAGAGAGCTGTTTGGGATGATCCTGGAGGAGAAGGTCTACTTCCTGATTGACACCTCAGAGTCCATGAACAACTGGCTTGCCCTTGTGAAACAGAAGCTCCATCAGCTCATACAGGTCAGGAATCATCATGCAGGTTAGCGTAGCGACACCCCTCATCCACGTCCCATATCACGGTTGTGCCAGTAAAACCAAATCATGGGTACAACTGCGTCGCTGATCCTGTAGCAGAACAAGAATCTTCTTCAGATGGGCTGAGGTGTGATGGCAATTGCTGGTTAGAAATCGAGTTATTTTGCTTCCAGGAACAGCTTTGCCACAAAGCCAAGGTGAATTTTGTGACTTTTGGGTCTCACATAGCCTCGTGGAGGGACAAGATGGTGGATGTGACCAAAGAGAGCCTGGACAGTGCCTGCCACTGGGTCCAGGGTTTGCAGGTTGGACCTCCAGCCCAAGTTCTACTGTAAAATACAGGCGCTTCATGTGTAAATGTGAAGATTGCAAAACTTGAAATCCTGAGACACTGAGCTATGATTTAGTGATCATTTAAAGACGTCACAATCCCAGGCTGAGTCCATTTCTTTGTTCCCTCCAGGGCAGTGGCTCTGCCCACATGTTTGAAGCTGTATGCTTGGCGCTGGCGGACACTGGCACCTGCGCAGTTTACCTGCTGACCAACAGCCTGCTGGACCAGGTGTCCTTCACAGCCATCACCATGTTAGGACTTCCAGGCAAAAACCACCTGTTGCTCTCGATGCTATATTTCATTCGCACTCCCCAAACTGCTCTTTGTTCTTTGGAGAACTGGTGCTTCTTCTCGCAGAGCATCGCTTCCCCGCTTCCCTCTGTCATTTGGGCTCTTTTCTGCCCCCCATTGAGCAGATCCTCATGTCGAGCTGCTCTCCTAGCAGAAGGCTGTAACTGCAGCTCATGGTCAATGTTCACAACAGACACATTTTGACATTTCGTTACCCAGCGTGCACCAAGTTATGTTCACATTCGAAATTTGTGACCCCCTTTATTGAAGAAATAGTAGGAACTATTTTGAAATGTTTAAAACGAGATGTCAGATGGCTAATTATTTTAGGCTGCTGGCTCACAGCAGGCTTGTGTGACAAATGTGTGTGTTGTTTTGTCTTGTCGCTTCAACAACATGGCGGTCATGTCAGCCTCCCCAGAGGATGTTGGCTCACGTGCGGCGTGACCCACTGGTTCCCATCCACACCATCTCTTTCGGCTGCAGTAACCCCCAGGCTGTGCACTTTCTGTACGAGCTGTCTGAGGCTACAGGGGGTCGGCACCATAACTACCATCCTTCCACCTTGGATGCCGGAGAGCCTTTTCCCCATGTGGTGAGCGCAGTTTGGACCACTTCTAGACTTTTATCTGCCCAGAGATGACTGACCACATGCTTCTCACTCGGACGTGCTCACCACAGTTGTTCTACAGCTGTTAAACGTCCGAGCCACGAAATTTTCTCCAGCCTTTTTGTGCAAATGGGCTGCTGTAAAATGTTTCTTTTGTACCCTCAGAGGGAAGATGTTCTCCTTTTAAAGGAAGAGATTGAACGAGGAAAACTGGATCTGGAGAAGATGTTGAAGCTAAGAGCGGAGTGTGTTTTTCTGGACTCGTATCACAACAGGGACAATAAAATGGCAGTCAAGTGAGACACGCCCCTCTCTAGCGCACCTGTGTTGTGGATGGACGTGTGGACATTGTGGCGTCTTCTTGTGCTTTTTTCAGGAGTTGCCTGGGACGACCCCACAGCGCCTCCCAGTTGGAGGGCAGCACTCAGCATGCGGCAGGAGTCCGGAGACCCCAGTCTGCTGGGCGGTGCGGCCCAGGCCCCCGCGGTGGAGATCGACACCTTGGAAGGAACACTACCCGCCAGGAGACTCAGGCAGCCCCCACACCAGGTCTGTGCACCTCTGGTTTCCTGCATGGATTAAATTGGACAGAGATGAGCCAAGCAGCATCTGCTGTCCCTAAAACATGGACCAGTGTGGCCCTGGGTTACTGGAGCTCAGTGTCTCTCTGTGGGAGCCTTCTGGAATCCTACATCTCCAGAGGCTTTGAGCTAAGTATCTGGGACTGCTTGTTTCTTCATTTTCACATTTAGATTCATGCATTTTGCGTTTTTCTCCCAAGCAAATCAGAGTAAATTTCAGACAGGTCCTTCATTTGTTTTGAGTCAGCAGTTCCCACATAATGAAAATGCAGTTAAAATCATTTTGCTTTGCCACAGCCATTCTTAAAACATTTTTTTACCTTCTGGCTTTGTGCAAATTTTTCATAAAGGTCTTAATTTAACTCCAGGGGATGTAGACCAGAAGAAGCGAAGCAGACGGAATCCTCAACTGTGAGATATTTCTGCATCTCTTCAAATTGTTTTTTCTTTGCTGTTCTACATTTGTCACCACTGAGGACATTATCATATTCTGTCAGGTACAAATGTAATAGCCATTGGTCAGAAGTGGCTTGGCTACAGTTAATATTCCTGTGCGATCATCTGATTTTATGGCAAAATAATAAAAGTCTAAAGATAAACATAATCTTGGTAGAAACACTAGGTGGGTGCGCATATGGGTAGGCGAACCTCAGGGTTGACCATAACCCTAACCCTGACCCTGACTCCTCCTCCTGGGGTCTGTCTCTTATGAGTCCTACAGATGCCTAGATGTGCCCACAGCCCACTGGCTCCGGACCAACAGTCTGGTGTCCAGGAGACTGACCCTTATGGACATCGTGGCCCCAGCAGCCATTTCACAGAAATCCAAGTACATCCCCATTTTGGACAAAAGCATCCACTCCAAAGTGTTCAAGGAGGTAGGAGTGACCATTGCATTGTGTGCTTCTCGATACGTCGGTCCAGCGGCACAACTGTGGCAAACTTGTTTTTCTGATGGAACTAAAAGCATGCCCAGGGTTTGCAGTGCTGGTGCTTCATGTTCACATTTGCTTGGTGAAGCGAAGCTTGAAGCCAACCAGCTTTATCTTGTTTAAAGTACAGCTGAGCATTTTTGAGGGAAGTGTGGCGGTGCAGCAGGTACAGCTGCTGTCTGGCTGAGGGTTCAAATCCAGATCAGTCTGTGTGGAGTCTGCATGCTCTCCACATCTTACAGGTGCTCTGGTTTTCTCCCAAACACATGGACTTCAGGTTTGTCGGTCACTCTAAATTTCCCATCATGCGTGGCTACCCTGCAACAGAGTCTTCGTTCTTTATCGACTGTCACAAACCAGTCTGGCTTTGACTTTTTATTCATTTTTCTCTAAACCGACTTTGTTGCTTTGTTGCCGTTTTTCCTTCCACCATGTCAGACCTCCATAGTTCTCTACAGAGATTCTTATAACACGGATGGTTTGCGTGAATCCAAATCCTAAGCTGAGGAAGAAGCACCTCACACCCTTTTTCGGCTGATCTAAGTCTCTGAAATGTCCTTTGTGTCCAGTAGTGGGCAGCAGCACCACACTTGAGCCAGAGGTGCTCTGCATGCACGTCCATTCAGTGAAAAGAGCCATTAAGCAAACATTTTAATTCCTTTTTTTAAAATAAAATACAACAGGTTGTTTTTATAAAAAGGCTGTAGAATAATGTCAAGTGCAGTTTTATTTATTTTCTTCAGCTGAAGCTACTTTACTAAAGAGAAAGACCAGGTACTGCTGTGAAGGACCTTTGGTTGCTCTTTGGGCTCAGTACTGATACCTGGTCCATTGGTGGCACCTGCCAGCTAGAGTGAAGCTGTTCTGGAATTGGCCCATATGAGAGAGTCAGGTGCAGTGGTAACTCTGATCTGTCACTGGCCGCTGATACCACACCGTGGAGCCTGAAATAAGGATATTCATTTGCCCACTTTACTACACACCTACATGACACTCTCCTGGACCACCAGCAGCCTCTTTGAGATGAAGGAAGCAGCACGCCTAACATTTGAGGCGCTGAGCCCATTTTTCCCATGAATAGGTCTTTGTTTATGGAGACGTTTTTCTGTTTCTTTTCACGTCCGTTCCCATGTGGAAGCCTGCAGATGTAACACTGGCAGCGCTTTCAAATGATGGGTTTCTCTCTACTTTCTGAGTGGGATTAATTGTATTGTGTGGCTGCCATGCCAACCAGTGGCAAAGTGCGTCACGGCTTCTCTTAGGTGAGAATGACCTGCGCTACGAGTAGCGGACGCATGCGAATGCCTCACTGGGGCAATTGGGCCACATTCTTTGCCACCACACCATTTAATTGAAAGTACGGCCATGCAACTGACTGGTTGTTCCGATGCATGCCTGCCTTCTCTTTAAAAAGTCATTTTGACAAGATAGCTATTTTGCTAGACATTGATATATTTTAAAATGCTAGAGCTATGTTTGGAAATCACTTTAAATTTGATAGGTAGTTTTAAAACTGTGTCGGTTCATGGGACAAGACGAGACAGATTTTGGGGAAAACAATAGTGAGGACAGAACAGGACAAATCTTTGCTTATCAGTCTTTCACTCCAAAGAAAATGGGCGGCAAGGGTTTAAATAGGGGTGTCATGGCAACTGTGTGTATGTTGATGGCAGCTATGTGTCAAGGTTGGCATGGCGTCCAGGTGTGGGTTGTGTTATAATGTACTGAAGTTCACTCTCATGTCAGACTCAGTTAGGGTTTACCCAGTTGGCCCTGATGAACCTGGGTTGGAATCACCCCCCCCCCCCCCCACACACACACACACAGACAAACACACACATCCAGAGGGGGGTGGTTGCAGATCCTACAGTGATGCAAGTCCTGTACCTGCTTGCTTGAGTTGCTCTGCCCAGTCCTTACTGGCCTCATGTCCCTGCTCCCTGTTCTTGGTGCCTGTTACATATTTATTGTGTCTCCCCAGTCTCCCGTCTCCATGTTCCTCAATTCTCCAGCTGCAGAGTATTCTAAGTTTCCCTGTTCCTTGGCACTCAAGTCTTCATGGATCCACTACACAGACCAGATCCACGCTATCTGAATCCTAGCTCACGTCACAGCTCACTTTGAAATGGCCAGAGGTTGCATCAGGGTGCATAGGGAAGCATTCATCAGATGAATAACAACTAATGGCAACCCTTTTGAGTCTTTTTTCATTATATGGTAAATGCAGGTTGGACCCCGTGTGTGTTTTTCTGAGCCATTGTGTGTGACTTCTACTCTGCTTTCTGTCACCAGGTGCTTTTGTTTAACCACACACACAGTGACTCACAACATCTCAGCCTGATCAACCCGTTAGCTGTGGACTTGGAGGGCTACAAGATCGAGCTGCGCAAAGTCCTGAAGATATACGAGAGGTTAGTTTCCCAACTGTGACTGCGGCTGCAGTCGGCACACCCAGTAGACTGATGTCACCCGGCCCAAAGCAGAGCGGTTTGTGGACGAATTGACAGGGTGCATGAGGTTGTATGAGGATTATATGGATGTGGGCAATGTCGTGGTGGACTGTGAGGAGTTGAGGAGAGATGATGGCCTTTGAGATGGTAATGGGCATTCAACCGGGGAAGCACGAAGATAAAAATCAGTTTTGCACCATTACTCTCTGACAAGTGAAAAGAGCGTCTGCATGAATGAAGGCTGAACTGAACAGAACCACTTTCTTCTTCATGCAGACGCCTCAGTTTGATGGTGTGGAGAGTGTTGACTCCAGAGGAGAAAGATAAGTACGTTCGTTCCTGCTCAGACCACATTTAATTTGCATTAATGGAAGCAAATGTTCTGTATGTGCTGGGGTCGTGTCAAACAGCGGTCCTGCAAGTAAACTTATTTCAAACTCTTTTAAATCTCAAAGCAACTGAAATTGGATGAAGTTGCATTTTGTTTATTTTTGCCCATAATAATATGACTGGAATTGGAAGAAAACTGCATTAAGATGTTTTCATAGAGGTATGTGGATACTGGGGGTAAAATCTCGCTGCCGGCTCATACCTGTTTACAGCTACGTTATGTCTCTAAACTGCTATCTGTATCTGCATAATTTTGTTAAAATACTACACTGCAGCGTTCTGTTCTGAATATTGAGGACTTTTGTCATCCGGAGGTTTGCCAGTGAAAAGCCTGTGGCCTTCAGGGAGAACCGGGCAACTCTGCTGCTGGCTCTGGAGCGCTTGGGCTGGCCTTTGCCCCGTGAGGATGTGGACCTGCTGGAAGACCAGATCTGCACGGCCATCTCCTTCCTGCAAAAGGCCTCAGACCTGCAGCAGGCCATCAGGGAGAAGATCCAGAACCCTGTGAGTGACAGTGGAGAAGATGTATTGGGAAAAGTATACAGCCGTTTTTTATGCATAATTTTGACCCAATAACCTGACAGCAAAAAGTGACCAAGTTACAGTAATCTTATTTTTGCTCTACCTGCAACTTTGTTGTTTGTAATGTACCAATGTTTCCAAAAGCATTCCTTATACAGAGGGTAAATTTACCTCCACGTGGCCTCTGATTTTTGTGGGTGGAGATGAATGTGCAGCATTGCCCCTCGGTGACATGGTCTGAAGCACCAAGTGTGACTCAGGTAGCCTCTGAGGCCCAGTCTTGTTCCCCAGAGGTCAAATCGCCTCCTTAGGGGTCTCCAGGGGCCTCCAGGAGCCTCCAGGGGCCCAATCCCCAAGCATTTCACTCAGCCCCTGATGCTCAACTGAGGGAGATTGAATAAAGTGCTTTGCACACAGCATTGATGTTGAGTATCCGTCCTGCCTCACCTGCCACTGCAACATCTCTCGCTACTTTCCTCTCCGTAGCTGAAGTGTTGTCTTCTCAAGGTTAAAACCTCAGACACTTTTATTAGAAAAGCCATCTCGATTTCCTGTTACTGACTGTGCTGGACCCTGGATGATGAAAAGTGTGATGTACTACAGCTGCTTTTTACGTTCCTGTTTCAGGGTAACGGTCACCGCCCTCTGTTGATGGTCATCTTCGTCCTTCAAACTTTGCCAAACCCCAAGTCAAGTTCACTTGCCTTTTTTTTGGCAGCACACTGAAAAGGAGGTAAATAGTGCAGTGCCTGAAGCCCCCAAGAAAAATTCGAAGCAAATGCTGGACACTCTTAGAGGTCAAAGGGTCATCGCAAGGTCTGAAAAGGACGGGTTTTACTATGCTGGTGCGTACTTTGTTTCCTGAGTTCCTGTGTTTTGGTCCTTTTGTGACTAGGAAGCAGTGCTTGCAGTTGCTTCACCGATGAAATGAATTCAGTCGAGTGCTGTGTACAACCTATCACTACGTGACCTGTTTAAAGACCAAGTGGTGCACTGTCCTGTCCATCCAGGCACCGTCAGAAGATGCATTAAGGGGAAGAGGGTGATGGTAGACTTCAGCACCGGGGATTTCCAGATTGTTCCCGTGAGGTTCCTCATTGCTGTGGGGGGTGCCGGACCATGTCCACCCCTTGCGGTAAGATCTTGGCCGCATCTCAGGCTCTACTCCACCTCTTGACTTTAAACAAATGCCATGGATTTTTCTGGACTGCAGTCCTTTTCAAAGCTTCACAAATGTTTAGTTGCTGTTCAAATGCTGTCACTTTTGTTGTTTCCTAACTTTACTGGCAGTCACCTATTTTCCTGTATTGGATGCGCATACTTTTCATAGAACTGTGTGTGGGCACTGTTGTAATGGTCTATTCTGGAATGTTCCTCTCACAAGATAGGGGACTTTGTATTTGTGGGCGTGGGGAAGCCGGGTGCAGATGGCTGCTTTGTCCCCGGGGTTGTTATAGCAACGCCTCACAGGCTGGAGCCCATCGACAAACTGTACACCATTTACAAATACGATGGCAAAATGGTAAGATCCCCTTTCAGGTCAGCCAAATGGAAGCACGTGTGGTTTTGTCACAAGCAACTGAGAAGGATGAGTGAAATATGAATAAAAACCTTAAAATTGTTTTCTGTGTGATGTGGCCTGCAGGTGCACACGATGCGAAATAAAATCATTAAAGTGAGTCAGAAAAGGTACATGGTCACCTGTCACCACATTAGAGAGCAGCAGGAGAAAGACCAAGTCATGTGAGTACGACCTCACACCCTCGCCCTTGCCCTCTGGATTTTTCACCCTTTGCAGTGATCTGTTCACCTGTTCCCTCCTCTCTCCTCACCTCCATTCAGCTTCATAAATGTGCATCTCACTGTCTGGCATAAAAACCTCTCTTTGTTCTATCGATTCTGCACACAGCTGCTTGGGCAATGGGTGTCCACTGCAGGCATGGAGTCTGTGGGGGTTGGCAGTCAGGAAACTTGCATTATTTGTCATTTTTGTAATTATACTTAACACCTTGACAAGGTGAGAAAACAAGGGTTCCTCAAGAGACCAGTACGGGGTGATTAAAGCTTGGTGAGGTCATTTGAAAACATGGGCCTAAGTAAATATGGAAATGACCTCATCCTACTGTAAAATAAAAATCTGAAGTGAAATTTTCGGGAACAGAAGATGACTTGGAATAAGTAAGGACGGTCATGTTTTCTGCTCTTTTTTGACCTTGGTGGTTTACTGGATATTTTCCCAGTAATGATTGATGATCATGGGTCTTGACTCATTCTGGACTGCTTACAGAACACCAGAGGGTGACCCAGGTACCCAGAATGGTCATGGTACGACTAGCAGTTTGGCACCACCACACCTTCAGGGGACCGGGAAGGTCACAAAGAAGACATCTGAGGAGTTCCCCAAACCAGGCCAGTGATGCAGACAAACCAGGAAGACAGTGCCCCCCCCCCAAAGTAATGCTGCCATACTTGGACTTTGGCTTACAAATGCAGTTGGAACCAGAACTCTGACCGCAACTCAAATTTGTCAGCCACAGTTAATGGCTTCATGTAGAAATACAAGTAATTTTCACTTCGCAACACACAGGAGTTTTAAAAAATAAAATGTTGGAGAAAATGCAGTTTAAAATAAACCTGGGAATATTTGTAATAATGGAGAAATGTTTGCATGTTTGGAAATGACTAACCTGAATATCTATGATGTAGTTTAAAACTCCACCACTTGTCCTTCACACCTGAAGTCAAAGGGTAATGCAGAGGAACTCTCAGCCAAGCAACATGTTTCTTCCCCTCTGACCTCCTCAGCCCTCATGTGCACTTGTTTACACTTCTCTTGTGGCTGTGTGTGTGACGCACGTTCAGCTTTGCTTGAAGTAATCTTGGTGATGCTGAAGCCCTCATTGGTGCCAATGAATTTGGTCCAACCTGTTTTTTGCTCTCAGTTTAAAGGCTTCTTTCACCTCATTGTGTCCTATAAATGAACGAATGAAATCCAGTTAGACAAACTAGAGGAGGCTTGTGCTTCTGCTTCATTCAGTGACAAAGTAAAGTGCGGTATTGATGGCCACACGGGAGATCATAAATTATTATTAAATTCCCATTTGTCAGAATCTGTGCCGACTCTCACAATTTTCTGAGATGTTTTTTAAGTGATCTCCAAATATAAATAAATATATATATAAATATATATGCAGCAAAAAGGTAATAATGAACATACAGGTGTGAGGCTGTCAGTGTGAACATCGCAATATGATGTCAATGTGCAGGTAGGCAGCAGTCACGGTCAGTGGTGGTGGTCAGCAGGGTGGGTAAATCCCAGATGAGACGCTGGTCTGTCACTGCTCAGTCCTGGATGGACTAAATTTGCGGAGGAGTTACTACATGAGCCACAAACCTCAGCAAAACCTCAGTTTATTTGTCCTCAAGTTCCCCAGAGCTTTCACATGAGTGGCCCTGTATTGGCTGCACCTGGGCTGCCGTCAGGCTGCCAGCATACCTGTGTACCCCCCCCCCCCCCAAACACACCCACACACCTGGTGCTTTGCAGGACCATGGGAGCTGATCCTCTGGACATCTTGTCTCTCTCTGAGCTTGTGGCCTGACCTGATTAGAGCCCGGTCACTCTTGACTACAGCCTCCCTGTCTCAGGTCCCTGCTTTGCTGGATCACAGAGATAGAGATGCAGTGAGGGAGGGAGGGGTGGCTGCAGTTACCCCCTCCCACTGTAATTTAGAGGTCTCCCCTGGTGACCCCTGGCTTTTACACAACACAGCTATTAGCCTACAGCCTGTCGCTGTTCGTGCAAAGAGGATTTTAATTGATCCCACTGCACCTGTAAGGCATTCTGCTACCCAACAGGGAGGGTGGAAATACTGCTGGGTCAGAAGGAGACCCCCCTTTACACATATGCACAAAGGCTATGTTTGTAAAAGAAGACTTGACATTTATATTTATTAATTTTGTGGATGCTTTTCTTCAAAGTGGCGCATGGTGATTTCTTTTTACCTGTATTTAGCAACTCCTCACTTTATGGTGTTGGATACCCTGGGCTCAACTCTGCAGGCAGTCATTTACATAGCACAGCTAAACACATACACACACACACACACACACACACACACACACACACACACACACACACACACACGGACGGACGGACGGACGGACGGACGGACGGATGTGCAGTGGGTAGAGACACGAGTTTATCTCATCTTTGGACTATGGGACCACAACAGAGAACCTGGAGGACACCCACAGAAACATGGAGTGAAGATGCAAACTCCACAGCGAGACCAGGGGTAAAACCCCCAAATGTCTGTGATGCAGTTTCAGAATGCTGCTTTGTGAGCACTGCTCAACTGGTTATCTGTGAAAGCATTGGTAAGGTTGGCCTTAGTTTAGGCAAATGCTGCAATGTGATGCTGATTGAGAAGTTAAAGTGGTACTTGAGTGAGGGATGAACCACAGGGAACCACAACCTATTTTGGCCTATTTGTGAGTGATGCAGCTTTTTGTCCGGCACGGTGGGCTCGTAGATATACTGTGGTACCCTGTGGTAAAATGCAAGAGGAAAAAACCGTTGTCTTGGAGAGACTCGGAGTCAAAGCATCTTCTCTTCTGTGAGACACAGCTGCTCACCTCTCTGTTCCTGTCCAAATACCATCAGTAGATTAGCAACAATCCCATTGCAGCTGCTTATCCCCCAGCTAAGAGAGCTGCGCTGTCTGCTTTAACTACAGAAAATCCGCTGGCATTAATAGACTGAACCGGGAGAAGAACAACAGCTCTTTGAAGTAAAGCAAGTTTGCCTTTGAGCTCAGCAAGCAGAGGGAAATAAAAGTTCCTCTGGCTTCTTCCGGTACCAAGATGTTGCACTCAATTTATTTATGCATGCAAGCATCCACAAATGCTAAAAGTGCTGCAAAATGAACAGGAGACGGATTTCATCATCAGTTTCCATGCACCTGCTAGTGTGATCGGATGATTTGTGCGTCCCTGTCGTTCACGTGTGTTGAACAAAGGTCTGCTCATGGTGGCAGATGGGGAAAGTTATGTCGCCATGAGAAATCGTACAGTGTGACAAAACTAGAAAATTTCAAGCTGCGGCTGTGTGAAACACAAACCGATCTGAGAGCAAATTTTTACGACTCCGCTGCCACAAAGGGCATTCACATTCGGGAACATTTTTTGCGCAATAAAATTGAGAAGACATTTTGGCTTCATTTAGGAGCCCTCAACAGGATAGAAGGAGTGCTGTACTTCTCAGACGGATGTCTAGGGACAGGCAAAGTTGTCTCTGTTTGCATCTGGACCAAATTAGCCCACTCTCACGTTAAATAATCCAACGCCTATTTTGGCCGCTGGTATTTTTAGTTTCTTCCTCGGCGATCCGCTTTTGGCCAGGCAACCTGGGCTTTCTCTGGCTTCCCTATGTCGGACCTCTGAAAGCTCTGGGTTAAGGTGGCCTCGTGGCATCCTGGACTTAAGCGCTGCTCCAAGAAGAGGAATTAGGGGGCTCAGGTAGGGGGAGGGGGGCTAATCTAAGATTAGAGGCGAATCTTCTCAGATTGCATGGCAGATTTCTCTGCTTCTTTTAGGGTGGCATGGGCTGGGCTAACTTATCTTCCTAGAAGATTCTCTTGGGAATCGCGCTCATGTTCAGAGCGTTTGCTGATGAAGGCTACAATGTGTAATACCAAAATGAGTGTCATTTTCAGAATGGATCATCAAATGATGCTGACTTTGTTGCACATGTATGTGAGGAAGAATCTTTACTTTTACGCGCAGGCACGAATCTATTTCCATTGTGCTCTCGACACATTAAGTTTGGAAAACGGCACCGGGCCTCAAAATTTTGTCACGCACCTGGTGGCCGGTGGACAGCAAGAAAAGCGTTAGACACAGGTTTACAAGTCGATATGCAAATTGTGATTACTGAAAAGGGAACCAAACTGGGCCTTTCCTACTGTTAATGCGTGGGTAAATGTCAGTTCGCTTTCATTTATTTTCAAATGTTGGTTCATAAATAAAGGTGCAGACAGCAATGTACAGTAGAGCCTGTATAACTCACACATGTGCTGAGCAATAGAAGCAAAATAAATGAAGATAGAGGGCAGTTTACTAATGTAATGATTTGAAATAAGCAAAATGGGAATTGAGAAAAGGAAAACAAAACTGCCAGGATAAATAATTAGGAAAAAATCAAATTTTGGGGTTCAAAGTACCCAGTAACTGCCCATCCACTGTGAGCTCTCTAATGTATTACAGTGGGCCTGTGTGGGTGCACCTGAACAAATAACAGAAGTCAAATTAAAGAAAAAATGTTTAAAAATTCCAGGAATCAATTTGTTCCTTGCTACACAGAAAGTTTTACTGATCTGCCAATGTGTTTTTTTAAGAATTTGGAAGAGTCCCTTTGGAGGCTTTCAAGGTGTTTCTGCATTCACATTAATTTATGTAGCAGATGTGCTTGGAGAAAACCGAAATGCACTGCATCAGCAGATTTTAATGCCAGTAGGTGGGCCTCAAAATACAGATAGTGGTTATGGAGGGCTTCACATTTTTAAGAAATTGAATAGATGATGTAAGCAAAGTCTATAGAATGGACAGGAAATGAGGAGATAAGTGGATCTGAAAGAAATGTCTGGGATCCTTCTTGAATGTTGAGAGGGATTCAGGAGTGACTAGGAGCAAAAAAACAAGAAAGTTTGGGCTTTTACATCAGCTTAATAAAAGCTTATTAAATTAAATCAAAGTCATCTGTAATGCACCTGAGGAGTTCCTATGCATTTTACCACTTCAGGTTTGCAGTGACAAGTCAGGATCTCCTTTGTATTTCAGCCTCAGCAGGGGTGGCTCTTGTGTCAGGTAAGGTAAACCTGAATATTTGTAATCATTGATTTGCACAAACAAGCGTTCTAAAGAAAAACATTTAAGCTAAGGGGTAGCACACTAAAACCAAGCAAAAGGAGGCTGTGTGCGCAGAAGGATTCTCATATTTCCTTTGGTGCCTTACATGCCAGTGGGTGTGCGGGTGGCTGGAAAGAACAAACACCTGGAGCACTGAGGTGGAACCTGGTAAACAGGCATCTGCTGACTGGGGAAATTATTTCCAGCCATGCATTCATCTGCAAGTCTTGACAGCTGTCATCATGCAGAAAAGCTCCACTACTTCGGGCTCTTTGGGGACCGACCGATGTGCCGGAGAGCAGATGTGCAGGGCGGTTGCGAAGGATGAAGAGGAGGACGGCGAAGAATAAGGAGAGCAGCTGAAGCCCACAATTTACTTGTTGAAGCCCCTCCACCGTGGTCTTTGCAGAATGAGCAGAATTGTTTGGCCCGCTGTTGTTGTTGGCTGCACTGAGGTTAATATTTTCATGGCCTCGGTGCAGGTTATTTCTGCTGCCCCCTGGCATTGTAAAATGCAAGTATGCTACTAATTACTTTGGTAAAACTGTGGTATTTGCTGCCTTTGGTCTAAAACCTTTAAAGCTCAGCTAAACTATGAGTTTGCTTATGTAAGTGCTTGCAAATTGAATTTCTTGCTTTAATGTTTACCAGGATTCCTTGTTGTAAGAAGTTCCCACACCTTAAACACTTTTATCATCTTCACGCGCAAAAAAAGAACATAGTTAATGCTTTAAATCCAACGGTACCGCAGTGACAGCATTTATGAAACTGGGTCCTTCATACGGGGAATAAATCTGTCCAGTTCCCTCCCCACACTGGTGGCATGGACCCTGAGGATGAACACAAGTGAAATACAGGTTGTTTTGGGCATCAACACCCGCACAGCACTTTGTATGCGGAGTTTAAACACGGGCAGCTGCTGAGACGCCAACCAGCGCAAGGATGGCCATCTCTCGGTGCCTTTACACCACCTTTCCCACGCTTGCGTTTGAAGAGGCCGCAATGACCACTCAAAATTCATCTTTCCAGGAGGAGCACCACCTGAAGGTCCACGTGGCATCTGATGCTCCTCATCCGTATTCAGACGTTGGCGCTGACATTCCTGCTGCCAGCGAAAGGTGGCACAGCAGCTGGGAAGGGTGGTGGGGCCCCCAGCATAGCATGCAGCCCCCGCCTCTTAGCTGCCCTAGCATTTGTGCACAAGCAGCTCTCTGAAATTTGAGCAAAACACTCGTCATAGTTAACTGCCTTCTGACACAAATATCCTTACAGGTGACGTCATTGTGGATCTTCTGCACAAAGGCTGTTCTGCGCGTTTCCATATGCAGGTGAGCTTAAGCCTACAAAAGTTTCGACTTCTAAGTTTGCGCATCGGTGCTCGGGCTGTGGCGCACGGGGAAGTGAAGTAATAAAATATTTAAGCGTGCGTTTAATATTTACTAAAGGGCATAGCGCCGCGCGCAGCTACAGCGCTAAGCCCGCCAAAGGCGTGACGCGCGAGACGCTCTTCCCCGCGGTGGGCGTGGCCGAGGTGAGATCCCGCGCGCCTTCGCTCAGCCGCGCGCTCCTGAGGCGCCTCAGCAGGGAGCTCTCCGTGGTGCCGCCGCTGAAGCGCCCACCCGCTTGGCGTTTTTTCTCGCATTTAATGCACTTTGATTTAATTTCCCACGCTAATTTGTCTCTGCGCTGCAGCCGCGATGGAAACGAGGTGCGAACTAAGCGAGAAGAGGCGATAATGTCCGAATAACGCGGTGGAGTGCCGGGTCTTCAACATGGGATCTCTGAACGGCGGAGCGGCGCGGATCGTTTGTCGGGTTGTGTGGGGCAAAAGTGCCTGAAGACGCTGGTTTGCCCGGACTCTGCGCGCAGGTACAGTACGACGCTGTGGAACTTGACTGCGCCCAAGCGGCAGCGACAATGGTCGGCCAAAGCTGCTATTAATGTCTGTGTCACAAACGAGGGAATTCTTGCTGGGGGCTGGGGGGTCCCATCACGGCAGTCCGGTTCTGTGCGCTGTGGCTTAGCTGTACGTTGTGCTGCGGCCCCGGGCCGTGCGCCACAGCCCGAGCACCGATGCGCAAACTTAGAAGTCGAAACTTTTGTAGGCTTAAGCTCACCTGCATATGGAAACGCGCAGAACAGCCTTTGTGCAGAAGATCCACAATGACGTCACCTGTAAGGATATTTCGTCAGAAGGCAGTTAACTATGACGAGTGTTTTGCTCAAATTTCAGAGAGCTGCTTGTGCACAAATGCTAGGGCAGCTAAGAGGCGGGGGCTGCATGCTATGCTGGGGGCCCCACCACCCTTCCCAGCTGCTGTGCCACCTTTCGCTGGCAGCAGGAATGTCAGCGCCAACGTCTGAATACGGATGAGGAGCATCAGATGCCACGTGGACCTTCAGGTGGTGCTCCTCCTGGAAAGATGAAGTTTGAGTGGTCATTGCGGCCTCTTCAAATGCAAGCGTGGGAAAGGCAGCAAAGAACTTAGTGTCACGCCAGCAGAAAGTGAAAGATCGCAGCTCTTTTAGTAGATGATGATTGTGTCTCTGCTTCTACTTAAATTCCTCTTCAAATGATTATGGAGTTGATGTGAGCAAAGCCCTACAGCAGCCTCTGATTCAGGTGTTCTTCCAGGTGGTTTTGTATAGGAATACAATATGTGCACCTGTAAGTTAAATGTAAGCATTTGCACCATGAATAATTTATGTTGCATTTTACATGTGTGTTTAAGTGAAATACTTGCTGTTTCACGTTGTTCCTGGACAGACAGACAGATAAAAACTTTACTACTCCCAGATGGAATTGCAGGGGGTCACAGAAACATGCATACAGTATACAATTTCAAATATAAGATGAACAGCAGCTAATGCTTCAGAGATTATTTGGGAAATGCAAAACCACCAAAACAAATATGATTCATTTTTAATTTCCCATTGAAATTAAATACTGAAACACTTAAATATTAAAGTTAATATTCATTGGGTTGCAGTTTTTCCTGTTATTGACGGCAGACAATCAGCTTTACTGGGGTTTGCAGACGGTAGGAATCAAAGAGAAGACTGCAGTGCTCATAATTACGCCACCTGCTGGCCTGTTAGCAGATATGTTAAAAGGAGAGGCAGCTTCGGTGTCGGAGGTTACAGTGGAGTTACAGTGCATTCCGTCAGGTGGATAGTGAGCGCATCACCGAGTTGCTGACAGTCGACACCGATGCCAACGTGGCCCGCTGGATGCCAGCTCATGTGGAGGGTCATGCAGGGGCAGGACAATCCGCTTAACCCTTTTCAGATAAGTACAGGTTAGAAGGAAGCTGCTCATACTGTTCAAGTAGTACAGAACCGTCCTGTGGTGTCAGTCTGCCATGTGTTGCACTACTGCAACACTGGTTTAGCAAAGGAGCTGCTAATAAGTGCAGGTTTTATTCACATAATCATTGCAAGCATGCACTACCTTTGACAAACCTCTCTTCTTGAAATTAATTGAAACTTCTGTACAAGGAATTGCTAAAAATATATATATGCAGACTCAGGATATATAAAACAAAGGATATAAACAAGACAATTTGCACTGAAAAGCTGACAAAGACACACTGGATATCCTCTTCATCTTTCGGCTGCTCCCGTTAGGGGTTGCCACAGTGGATCAACCGCAAAGACACACTGGATATAAATGTTTATAATAAATAATTCCAGCAGATACTTTGTGAAAGCAAACTAGTGACATAAAAATGAATATGCATGCAGGTAGAAGATGGGTGGATGCCATAAAAGTAAGTGACCTCGTAAACTGAATATTAAAAAGAAAGCGGACAGCGTGTCCAGATTTTGCACACATACTGTACTGGCTGTAACAAAGAATTCACTTTTTTTCATTTTAAAAGTGAGCAGCAGCCTTCATTTCCTTACAGGTGAATAAGTATAACATCACTGTGAATGCTGTAATGTAATGTCCTGTGGTTGCCATGGCATTATTTTAAAATTAAGTTACAGGCTTGCAGTATTTCTACTTTACTTACAGGTTTTCTTGAGCCAAAGAATATGAACAATATGAACAATGAAAGAAAACAAGTTATAATAATTGAAAGATTTTTTTCATCACATCATACTTTTTAATGATTTTTAGAAGTGCTGGATCTTTGTTATTTATTTTGAGGGATGGACCATCCTCCATTTTCCATACTGTATGGGGGAAGGAGGTGTTCAGATATGGAGCAAGACTAGAAACTTGAATGCATCATTTAAGAGTAATATTTTTACCACAGTGCTATGCAGTGCTGTGCTGTGTACTAAACGAACACCCTCCCTAGCTGGGCGAGAACTGGGGTTGCCCCCCCGTACACCGGTCCTAACTCCACCCAGGGCTGTGGAGCTCCAGAAAGTACAAAGAAAGGAGCCAGTTGTGGTGCTGCACACTCCTTCTGCGTGCCGAATTTATGCAGTAATTCGCGGTCAGGACAGGTATGCTGGCCTGCAGTCAGTTTATTGCGTCTCTCAAGCGAAACGTGTGTAACCTCCCTGACCACACGGTCAACCCGCTTTACCCAAAAAAACAAAAATGGTTCCATTTCCGACACCGAAGTGCTTCCAACTGTACGATTTTCCTTTCGCCAAACAACGCAGACAGCATCATTTATGAGCAGATACGACGTACATGCATGGAAAACATCCTGTTTTGTGCTCAGATATGATGAGGATGTCTTTAAGATTTTCCTTTTAGTGTGAGAAGGGTTTTATGTAACAACAAAATGAAGGACAGGGCCCTCCTAATCACACAGTCCTGTCGTGTTTTCACCGCGTCGTCTGTCTGCTATATTGGTCTGATTATAATTGGCCATCATCTGCGCCTGGTGCTTGAGGTGGTAGGATTGGTGAGCCTGTGGCTCTGCATGCAGTGTCACCACCTCAGGCCACCACTCTGCCACTCTCACTATGTCCACTTTTACAGATAGGATGCCTGCCGCTTGCATCCTTGTATGAAAACCAGGCATCTACATGTATTGCTGCTCAGGTGATTTCTGGTTAATATGATGGAAATGTGTTGTTGAGGGCGTAGATTGGAGGTCGTGGGCCAGTGAGTTATACCTTTAAACACAGTACAGTAAATTGGGTTACACAGATCTACACTTGGTGTCCACTTGGTATCTGTAAGTAATGGAGGTTTTCTATCACCCTCCGTTGGCCCCTGTTATTCAATAGCACCAACTCCCAAGTTCTTGTCCACTTTTGCAACTATCCCTTTGCCTTCTAAGATTATACCTGAGAAGATCGTAATTAAGTGGGACATGCATGTGTAAGAAAAATTCCTCAACCACTTCTCCCCCCATCACAGCTGTCAGGAAGCAGCCGGATGTGACTGGGCAGCAGAGTGTGAGTGAGCATGGCCAAAATCTGCACTGCGCAGTCCTACCCCAGCCAACACAGTGTCCGCACCCCCGAGGCTGACGTGGACTATGTGGAGAAGCAAGCCAGCAGGTCAGACCGTCACCCCTCTGCTGCTTACACGTTCAGTGCAAACCTCGGAGGTTTCAGCAGCCAATTTGTTAAAGGAATAAAGATATGTGTTTGGTGCAACCTCACCATTTCCATGGGCAGGACACACCAAGTGTGATTGTGAAAACCTGTAAGTACATGGTGTGTGTAATGCTCATCACCGTATCCTCCTGTGGCATGTGGTAAGCACCCAGTGTGTATGCGCTGTGTCCCCAGGGTGTACTCGGTGTTCATGTGGCTTCTCCCCAGCCATAGGTGGGAGGACATTGTTTGGTCTCCTGCGAGTTCCCACTGGGTGAACATGAGCAGCAAAGCCACTTACAAAGAGCACTGCTTCACTACTGATTGACTTACGCAAGTGGCCCCAAGAACATTTTAATTCTGTTACATGTGATTCACCTTTACTGTGGCACAGTCCTTCTGCTTAAATCTCTGTAAATAATCAAAATGTAAGTTTTATCTACGAACTTATCAGGTCTCACAAATGGAAATGTTTCCGTTTACACTGTAACTGCATCTGTGGTGCAGCATTTTTGAAGAGCAGCCTGATGGGTAAAAGGTTAATGGCACAGTTTGCAAAGGGCACGCTTTTTACAGCTGTGGTTAGCTGAGAAGTGGAAAGCATCGTAGGAGGTTGCGGTGCTTTAATTGTGCCACCTTGTCCATCCAGCGAGCACTTTAAAGCAGCTTCATTTCTGCTTCCAGATGTAAAGGACTCATGTTGTGGGTGAAAACATTAAATAAAATCAACCGGAAAGGTGAGCGGCGTAAAACATGTTTGCATGCTGATAAGGACAGAATGTTGACTTTAAACCCGAAAACTGCATTTTCAGTTGCAGAGTCTGAAAGCACAAGGACAACAGGGATAATAAAGACGGAGCCAAATTAAATGTTCTTTTTATCATAAAATATGGGTATAAAATACTGGTCCTTTATACCTGCAAGCAGAGAAAAGTTCTGTTATCAGTTTTAATAGAGGTCTCACAGCATAACAATGGTGCTAACAGCGTATGGGGTAGTGATTTTTGTTTGCATTAGTGGTGCAGAGAGGGAAAACCAGACTGTAGGGCCAGATAAGCTGGTAGGCTTCCCTGTGTCTGTGAGTACAACTGGCACACCCAGTTGAAAAACTGTACAACATCAAAGTAGTAAATGAACATTTACCTGGAACAAAGCAGAAAAATTAGAAAATGCAAACATGAAGGGCAGAGCACAGCAACACTCTGTTGACTGTGTGTCACCTTAGGGGCACCTCTATCTGTGAGGACACCGCCTCTGACATGCAGGGCATCTCCTCGGCCACCAGTGGACTCCCACACTCGCGCCAGGGCTCCTTCAGCAGCACAGGGGCCATGGCCAGGTAGGTGCTGAATCCGGGGCAACGCTAATGTGGCCCAAAGCTGAACAAAAACACCGCACTACAGTCATACATGGGTGACCCCCAGCACTCTCTGTTGCTGCCGTACCCCATTCTGCTGTACTGCTGCTACTGCAATGTCCATGCTGTTTCAGGCTGTCCCGGTTCATCTACCTGCTGAGAAACTGGGCTTCCCACAGAGTTACTCATGAGGCAGAGCGCCCCGACTCCTTCCTGGAGCGTTTCCGCCGCCCTGAGCTCAGAGAGGTGTCCAGCGGTGCCGAGTCGTCCCCGGGCCACCTTGATGGGCCTCGTAAGAGGAAGTGAGTTGTTCAAGATTGCACGGGGGGGGCTGTGAGGGACTTCCCAGCAAATGTGCTGCACAATAGCAGCTCTGAGCCTTGGCTGGGAAGCAGGTTGCCAGAAAGAGCCTGACAAATCCTCTCTCTCATCTCCGGGGTACAGCCCCTGGACAGGGAGTGTTTTAAACAATAAGCAACCTGTGTGTGTCGGGGGGGGAATTAAAATATTCAGTATGTTAAATGCTGCACAAAGACCATCTTTTTCCTGCATTTATGCTTGGGGTTAAAATATTGCTCTAATGATGGTACGGTACAGTAAACGGCTCATGGGGTTGGTAAATAAATTAACAAGTTTGTTTTTGCTTACAAGTTGTGTCAGCCATTGGCCACTGGCTGCTCTTAATATGAACAACTGCAACAACACAGATGAGTAAGTGCCATGCTTATAACTAAACCGCCTTTCTGCTAGATGTGCACTAGTAGACATTTTCCCTCCTGAAATCCTCTCCTTTGTTTCCTGCTCTGCTCAAACCAGCATTCATTCTGGAAGCCAAATTTTGTCCTTTAATGAAATGGAATTCAACTACGAATATCCACACGGCCCTCCAGTCTGCTAAGTGTCATGGGCCTCGCAGTTGGTCAGCAGCAAAAGGGCTGTGAGGCTGCTCTGCCCCCTGCTGGCCCGCTGTGTTAATGCACACTCATGTCACAGCTGTGAGGCCCAGGCAGTGTACGTTTGTACACGCCAGGGGGCTCCTAAATGTGTGATTGACAGAATTTGAGGGAGCTATGCTGGAGGAACCCAGACTTCAACAAAAGTGTGCGATTAAGGTGCTCAGCACAGTGATGTCTGTCCTGTAGAGACTGTAGACACTTTCTGTGGGACTCCAGACCCAGTAGCACAAACGCTGTAGTCGTCGCCTGCTATTCTGACTGCTGTCCAGCTGAGCTGCATTCAATACCATTGCATTTAGCAAAAAAGAAGACAAAAAGGAAGAGATAAAGAAAAATGAAAAAGACGAGAAGAAGGATGAGAAGAAGGATGAGAAAAAGGACGAGAAAAAGGATGACAAGAAGGATGACAAGAAGAAGGAGGAGCCACCGTGAGTATGCGACAGTGCTGCTGGTAGAATAGAGACTGGACCTCAGGTGTAAAAACATACTTTGGCCGAACGTGTGCTGATGAGAGACTGGGAGCCATTACGCAGCAGTTAGAAACTACAGCACAGTCATATTTGGCTGCTGCGCAACCATGGAGAAAAGCACAGGTAAAAAACAGACGTTTGCAGGTGTGGCCTAATTATTTTGCATCTGTCCATTTCCTTTTAGGAAAGAGGTGTGGATCATGGACCCAGCCACTGATTTGTACTACCGGTGGCTCACCATCATCGCAGCTCCCGCCATGTACAACCTCATGATGCTGGTGACCAGGTGTGTACCTGTCTCCCTTCTCCTTACGCCCACATGGCTGCAACCAAATTAACTCACCAGTTCCTCCTTCTGCTCCAGGGCATGTTTTAATGAACTCCAGGAGAAGTTCACTACACTGTGGATTATTCTGGATTACACGTCAGACGCCATCTACTACACGGATACTTTTGTAAGATCAAGAACAGGTGAGATGCCAAGAAACATACACAATGATGGGTGACAGTCCAGTAAAAAGTGGTGTAAAACTCCCTAGATGGCAGACTGCCGCTGAAGGGAACACTGACTTGGAAGAGGAAACATATGCTCTGTCTGAGGTAATGCGAATGCTGATTTACTGTGTTCAGGTTCAGGCCAGAGACGTGCCAGGACAACCCTAGTAGCAAAATACCACATTGGAAAAGAGAGAAAAAAAACAAGGTGAACCGTGTGCAGAATGCAGGATGCCTGGGTGCCGCATTCAGCGTTCACCCTATTTCTGCCCATATTAACACAGCGTAGCTCATTTCCCTACAGCAGCCGGGGGTCCTGAAACTGAGTAAATGCAGCTTCTCCTCACCAACACGCCACAAACATCTCACACATTTTCACATCCTGTCCATCTGAGGTACAAGTTGAGACAAAGCATTACTGTTGCTCAGTTTACAGCGAGCAGAGACTACGTTTGCACGTTAAGTTACAGCGAGACGCGGCGCTGAATATTTGTAATCATTTTCTCAGTTATTTCCTACCTGTCTTTATCGTGTTTTACCCACAGACGGTCGGTCTTTGTTGCTGAGCTGTACCAGATATTTGTCTTACAGTGGAGCTGCGCCATTGTTTGTCTAAAACGATGCTGTTCCTGTTCAGCTTGTGCTGTTGTTTTTGTTCCCAACAGGATTCTTGGAACAAGGTTTGCTCGTGAAGGATGCAAAGAAGCTGAAGGACAACTACAAAAAAACGCCACAGTTTAAATACGACATCATTTCCATGATACCCACGGACATCCTGATGGTGAAATTTGGCTACAATAACCCAGAGCTGAGGTTCAACCGCCTCTTCAAAATAGCTCGTCTCTTTGAATTCTTCGATCGCACGGAGACCAGGACGAACTACCCCAATATCTTCCGAATCAGTAACCTCGTACTGTACATCCTTATCATCATCCACTGGAATGCGTGCATCTTCTTTGCTATCTCCAAAGTCATCGGCTTTGGCACAGACACCTGGGTGTACCCCAACATCAGCCACCCTGAGCACGGTCGCCTGTCCAGGAAGTACATCTACTGCCTGTACTGGTCCACGCTCACCCTCACCACCATCGGGGAGACGCCTCCGCCCGTCAGGGACATCGAGTACCTGTTTGTGGTCTGCGACTTCCTCATCGGCGTGCTCATCTTCGCCACCATTGTCGGTAATGTCGGCGCTATGATCTCCAACATGAACGCCTCCCGTGCCGACTTCCAGGCCAAGATCGACTCCATCAAGCAATACATGCAGTTCCGTAAGGTCACCAAAGACCTGGAAGCCAGGGTGATCAAATGGTTTGATTACCTGTGGACCAACAAGAAGACCTGCGACGAGAAGGAGGTGCTCAAGAATTTGCCCGACAAGCTGAAGGCCGAGATCGCCATCAACGTCCACCTTGACACGCTGAAGAAGGTGCGGATCTTCCAGGACTGCGAAGCTGGTCTGCTCATCGAGCTGGTGCTCAAGCTGCAGCCACAGGTCTTCAGCCCCGGGGACTATATCTGCAAGAAGGGTGACATCGGCAGGGAGATGTACATCATCAAGGAGGGCAAGCTGGCCGTCGTGGCCGATGACGGCGTCACCCAGTTTGTGGTGCTCAGCGACGGCGCTTACTTTGGTGAGATCAGCATTCTGGGGATCAAGGGCAGCAAAGCCGGGAACCGCAGGACGGCCAACATCCGCAGTGTGGGCTACTCGGATCTCTTCGCCCTCTCCAAGGACGACCTGATGGAGGCCCTCACAGAGTACCCCGAGGCCAAGAAGGCACTAGAGGAGAAAGGCAAGGCCATCCTGATGAAGGACAACCTGATTGATGAAGAAGTGGCCAACGCAGGGGCTGACCCAAAGGACCTGGAAGAGAAGATCACCCAACTGGAGAGAAACCTGGATGTCATGCAAGGCAAATTCGCCAAGCTGATGGCCGAGTATGCGGCCAGCCAGACCAAGATCAAACAGAGGATCACCAACATGGAGGCCAGGGTCAAGACCCTACGGGTGGAAGATCTCTCCGATGTTGTGGAAGATAAAAAGACCAAATAGTTGCCCTGAACAGTGTGAAAGCGATGACGTTTTATATGAACTTCTCTGGTTTTGTAAAATCTTCTGCATAACCTAACACGTAGTTTGGTCTTTTTGAAACCTTTATAAGCAGAAATATTTATGATTTCTTAAACACGGTACTCCAGCGTAAAAGTGAATGTTTTTACCTATCCAAGGTTCACGTACACGCTGTGCCTGGTGGGACGGGTTCAGCTCACTCGGGTGGTCACGCCAGGTGTGGAGCCCGAGCTGGGCACAAGCGTTAGCCTCGTTCCTTCTCCTCCAGCTCAGCCACGAGGGACGCTGAGGCCGACCCTAAGGACCCGGAGGAGGCCGCTCGGCTCGAGGGGCAGCAGCTTACTAACACGGCAAAGGTCGCATCTCTTCTACCTTGGACACGTGGGGGCAGACATTTCCCATGGTGCACCTTGGCATACATTTGCAGGTATTTTAGGCATCCCGCCACCTTTTAGTTGGAAGGAGAACCTGAGGAAGAAGCTACTGAAGAGGCAGAAGGAGGCCTTCTTCAAGCAGACATTCTTCTTGCTGTGTGCAGAGGCTCGCTAGTGCATCTCGGTAATTAGCAGTGGAACCTAAACCTCGTTTTGGTCTCTCAAACAAGCAAATGAGCTCAACTTGGGCTCTTAGGCCACAGATGCTGAACTTGGGAGGCAAATGTGACGTGCAGTGTGGCGCGCCATCTCCTGAGGTGTGGGCTGGATGTCCCCCCACCGCCACATGACCTCCATGTCTCCGCTGATTGTGGGACAATTACCTGCATTTATGTAAATGTGTGAACTGTAATTTATGCAAGTTTTCAGGTTCAAATAAAAAAGGACAAATAAACGTGGCTGCCTTGTTCTCCACATTACCTTTATGTCAGTAGATGTTGCACCTGAAGCTTACTGGTGGCCAGAGCAGCCTTTAGCTGTGCAAGCAGTGGCTGCAAACCCCCACAGCATTTCGCCTGCACAAAGGCAGTGGTCCAAACTGAGAAGATGTCATGGGCTTCACTGATGCGGCCCACAGCACAACGCGTGCTGATGTCAGAAACGCCATCGGCGGTTCTCCGTGGAGGAGGCAGCCGAGCCGCAAAGAGCTTTTTGTTAGTCTCCTGTGGCTTTGTTCCGTTCACAGGTGAGCAGCTTGAGGGACACAGTGCTGGCCAACAGGATGGCCCAGAAGAACCTGAGGAAGAAGCTGCTGAGCCCCTTTAAGACCTTCGGGCCACAGAGGTGCAAGCAGTGCACGTGAGCTTCCGGAACAATCTGCTAAGAAAACCTGCAGACAGGGAAGGAAGTCAAGGATGCGCTCGGGGATGCCATGTGGACTGTGTGGAGGTGCAGGACCTGACCAGGGCCCTCCAACCTCATGCACTGTATGGTGTGTGTGTGTGTGTGTGTGTGTGGGGTGGAGGTAGGGGGGCAGTAAGGAGAGAGTGTGCAGGCATGCACAGATGGAGCCCAAGGGAGAGGCTGCTCAGTTAGCAGAAACCCAGCTGAGTGTCCGAAAGCGCCGAAAGGTTGGGCAAACGCAACTTCGGCACAGAATTATTTGCTGCTTCCACTGATGGTTAAAAAGCGGCAAACCTGGTTTGTGGGGTTGAATCCCCCCCCAAGAGCTGCAAAAGTCTGCACACCCCTGCTGGATCTGCACGGTTTTATGTTGCAAAGCTGGAAGCCAACATAAATCCAGTCAGACGTTTATGGTCTTTAACATGAATTTGCAGCCAGCAGGACACAAAGGGAAAACAAACAGACAATTAAGACAAATGGAATAAAAAAAAAAAAAAAACCTACAACAGTCCGGTTGCCTAAGTGCGCACACCCACATCAGAGCGACCAATTAACACCAGATAAGCAGCTCTTCCCGTAGGGTCTCCTTCAGACATTCATGGCTGCACCTCTCTGGGGGACACCTGACTGCAGGGAGTCGACTAAATGTGGAGGTGGGGGCTCTCCACAGGCCTGCGGCAACATCACAGGAGCTGCTGACAGGTTCTGGCCACTCCCTGCAGGTGACAATTTTCTTTTGTGGCAACACGGAAGCCGTCCGTCAAAAAAAAAAAAAAAAAAAACATCCCAGCCGTGTCAACTCAGCAAAAAAAAAAAAAAAAAAGCACTCGGTCACCCTAAAGAACGTGGAGAAACGTCTTGCGGTTGGATGAAATGACGCTCCAAGGGTGAGATGTTTGGCGCAAAGACACCACAACTCATAATGAAGAACAACACTCTGGTCAAGACAAATAGGACACTGACCCGCTGACTGACCTCCAACCGTCGACATCTTTTGGCTTCAAACCTGCTGAGCTGACACAAAGCTGATGATGAAGAGCAGTTTCATCAAAGGCCACATCCAGGTTGACCAGGAAATGGGCTGAGAACGGCATGGTTGGAGCCCAGGCCTCGACCCCACGAGCAGCTGTGTATGGGGCTTCAGAGAGACAGCTGTGTGCTGGAGACCCCTGGCGGTTTGAAGGAGCCTCAGGCTCTTTGCAAAGAGGAGGAGGATCAGGCTGCAAAGTTCAGGTGTGCATGGTTGGCAGCAGCTTATTCGCAATAATAAAGCAGTAATAAAGGTTGACCAAAGAGCATTAGCGGGGTGGGGGGGTACAGTGACCCCAGCAGCAGCAACCGCTTCGCTTCTGACCACGACCTTCTAGGCACCTGAGCGCAACACTTTTGCAGTTGGTCAACACAGCAGAGGTTGCGTGGGCCTAACCGACGTCTGGTACATTGGGCAAAGGGGTGGGACGGGCGGTGGGAGGGTGCAAATAAAAGCACAAATTCTTCCCCTTGGGGGACGCAATGAAAAATGCAGTCACTTTTATTTACCATCATGTTTACACACCACGTTACTTTTTGCAGCTTTTAAATCACTTTTTGTAATGGGAGGGGGTAACTTTGTTCAAATAAACCTACAAACAATTAAAGGTGTCCCTTAGATCTGCCTAAATGTCACATTTATTTTCTGAGCTCCCGAGTTCCGACGCTTCAGATCCGTGGAATTCGCAGTAGTACAAACCACAGGTACATGACAATACAACCGAAGAGGAGATGGGGAGTGAACGGTGGGGATGCCAGGGAGGGACAGGACGGGCCCCCCGCAGGATCCGACTCAGGACGATGGTCATCCACCGCGTGGTAAAACAGAGGAGTTGGCTGCGGTTGTGTGAGCGGAAACCCACAGCCAGGCCCCACGAAGGTCCTAAAGGCTACAAACGCGCCACAGATGGGGGTTCCCAAGGGGTCAAGAGGAGCCTGACGGAGCACAAGTGCGGGAAAAGGGCGTTTAAAGCTGAGCCACGCTGGCCCGCGGTAGCAGCACTAAACGCCTGAAAAGGCCTCATGGCACGTAGTCGCACAATAAATAGGAGCTGGGGGGGGGGGGGGCATGCTGGCGAAAAAAGGGTGCGGCCGAAGGCAGGTGGGAGACGTCCCCGACATTCCGAGTTTTTTAAGTGCACTTTTACACACGTTCAGTCACCAGACAGCCTCGCGCCTCATGTTTGCCAGCATTCGCCCCTCTTTGACGCTACAGACACTGACTGGACCTGCAAAATGGCAGCACGACGGGAACGACGCACACGCTGCATGCACATGCGCGCGAGCACGTGGGACTATGTCCTGTGCTCAGGCAGTCGCTCCAACACAGTGCAGATCCCAAACACTCCTCTGATTTCCCAAGGAACAAGGATGGCGCTCGGCCCAACGCCACAGGGGGTCTTTATGGAGACAGTAATAGCATGAGGCTAACACACATTTTTTCCTCTATTTGATATTCTTACAAACAGACTCGTTTCTCCACAACTGCATGATCATTTTCCACAGCAACCATTAAATCTTCAACCGTTAAATCTTCAACCGTTAAATCTTCTCAACCTACTCCACCCAAAAAAAAAAGAAAAAAAAAAAAGATTTAACCCTTAAAATAAATAAGGAAAAATTGCTTGTGTATGAACTAGATAGGGTGTGTATGTGTGTATGTAAGAAGCGGTTACAGTTGGGGGGGGGGGGGCAACGGGATGTGGTTTCTCTGCTGTCCCGGCAGAACCGACGCGTGTGGACCTGGGCTGGTAGGCGGGACCCGGCCTCCTCAGTCTGTTGTTATTGTTGTTTTTTTGAGTTGTTGTCTTGCAGCTCAGTGTGCTGCTGCGTCCGTCCGTCCGTCCGTCCGGGTGGGCGTTGGTGCTGCGCTGCGTGCGCTCGGCCGGGGTCTCACAGCATGCCGAAGCCCTTGGCGTACGTGATGGCCTTGAGCAGTCTCTCACGCAGCTTCTCCTTGCTGCTGTACTCGGGCAGCAGCAGCACATTGAAGCAGGTGTGGGATGTGGGCAACCTGCAGGGCACAGCGGCGTTCAGCATAGCTTAACTCGGCCTCGGTCACATGGCGCCACACGGTGGACACAGGGGCACACAGCGCCCTTCGCTGATAAGCAGCTGCCTTTACCCACACAAACACAGCAAGAATGCAAAAAGGCAATCGTGCTGAGCTGCATTCGAGCCCGTGTCCGAAGGGGGCCCCATGTGGGGGGCAGCTGAGATTAAGCGCAGATAACATGGATTGTAACCCCCCTCCCCCAACCAGGTCTCACCTGTCCGTGTCAGGGCCATTCTTGGCGATGATCATCTTGAGTTTGCCCAAGCCTCCTACAGGGGCGCGGTCTGTGCCCGTGGTGAACTGCAGGAACAGTCGCTTCTGCTCCTCTCCAAAAGAGTGCACCGTTTCCCAGAAGTCCCTGGGGCAGTTAACACAACAGCTCTTAGGACAGAGCATTTGACGTCCAAGACGCACACCTGCAATTTGGCGCTTAAAATACCGCCTTACCTAATTATGCGGGAATCTCTGTTGTAACCGCCGTCGTACTCTGTTGTCTCCTCAAGTGCTTGAAAGTCCAGGTTCTGGGTTTTGTGCAGAACAGTTGTCAGGCATTAGGGAAAGCGCACGTCAACACCCCACTACCACCGACTGCCACAGTCTGAGGGCCTCACCCTGCTTCCACAGATTAGCAGCTCAATCTCCTCAGGGCGAAATAAATACTTCAAGGGTGACTCGTTGGTGACCATATGGAAACCTCTTCTGAAGGCCTTGAACTGCTTCTCTACCGTTTTGTTCAGCATGTATTCGGCGTACAGAGCGACAAACTCCTGCAAGCGACCAAAAAAAAAATAAAAAAACCACACTTAATTTTCCCTGTTAAGGGAGAAACAAGCAAACGTACAGAGCAGCTTGAGGCAGCTTCAAGGCTCAGCCCTGGACACAGACCCACAGTGCCACCTCAACCCGACACTGCGCTCAAGTTGCTCAGAACACATCCACAAATTAGTTTACCTCCAGTGATGCGGCAGTCACGCACCTTCCTGTTCTCGTTGGTGACGGGTATTTTGTCCCCGTTTTCCCGTAAGTTGTACATGAGTGGGTTTCCAAACAGGTCTGTCTGGGATATCTGGAAGGTGATCATCATGTCCTCCTCCACGTTGCCCTCATACTCAAGTAGCTCCTTCAGGCTCTGATGAAGAACCTGCGGGGAATGTAAGAGGAATGACTTTTCAGTGCTGAGGGCCATGGCGCCAGAGGGACTCTGCTAGCGCTCCTTATGAAACTTAAGCCTGAGAGCTGAGGTACAGATGCACATCAGCAACATTCCCAACTCAACACGTGAAGACTGAACGGATGTGACAAAAAGGCCATTTAGGCACTTAGAGCAGCGTGGGTAAGAAGGCAGAGCGCTTCATGCACGACCCTCGGTGGACGGAGAGGTTACCGGATGAGAGTCAGCAAGGTCGCGGAACGTCCCCTTCTTTCCCAGCAGCTTCCTGTAGACCACCATGGGGAAGTGCACATCCAAAATGCAGTTGTTGTAAATGGCCAAACCGAGGACAATGCCGATGAGCGTGAACTGGCCCTCGTTCTCAAAGGAGGATGGGTTGAACCAGAACAACTTTGTGGTTTCGTCGTACGTGAACATTCCTGCAGGAGAAACACAAACTGGATCCAACCGCATCTACCTGGACCTAAGACTACAAGTTGAAACTGCCTCAGGACAGAGTTAGGAAGACACTTCAGACAAGAAGCCCACACAGGTCAACCGCCACTATTCATAAGATCAGGGAGAGCAGATGTTGTGAAAGGAAACTCCCTCTAGCACCTTTCATGAACAGTAAGGCAACATACCAATATCTGGGTTGAAGATTTCCTCCACTACCAGTTGAAAGAACTCTTTGGAAACTCCTCCTTCATCTACACCCTGCTCCCCCTCAAATTCCACATACAGTTGTTTCTTCAAGTCTGCGGGGTTCTCCATGGCAATCATCTCCAGCTACAGCAGAAACAAACCATTGGTGAGTGCATGGCGCATAAGTACATCGGCTGATCTCAGCTCCAAGTGCTGAGATTAGCCAGCAGCTTGCTGGAAATTTTGTCAGCATATCTGATGTCTTCCAGCCACAAGTTAAGGCAACATCTTAAAACTTCAGAAGTGACCTGGACAAAAACTAGCGAAAGAATAATTTCTGCTGCAAGTTCAGCTGAATCTATGGGACCTTCAGCACAGCTTCCCCAAGCTATAGCTGCAACCTCATCACTAAAAACGTGGAAGATAAAAGTGATGCAACACCCCTCCTCATAAGTTGAACACTACAGCTGTGGTGCTAGGGTGTGTGGTGGGGGGGGGGCCTCACCAACTGTTGGTTTTTCACGTTAGCTTAGCGAGACCCTTCCTCTTGAAAAGTTGGCATATAAGGGCTACAGTTATTAAAATTTAAACAACACTTGGTCTGGCATGGAAGCTTGGGGAGGGTTCAGATACACTGTGAGCGCAGGCAAAAATCAGAGACGACGCACCACCGCTTGATGACTTACTCTGACAAGGGCGTCGTCAATGACGTGGTCCCTGCGTACTTTGAGCCGCAGGTAGGGGTTCAGCTGCTGCCCCTGTACCAGGCTGTAGAGGACCGTGATGCGTCGTTCGCTGTACATCCGAATCCTGTTATCGTAGTACAGTCCCAGGTTTTTGGTGACAGCGTTGAGGACGAAGGGGCAGGTCATGAAGGAGAACTTATTTTCCGTCTCCACTTTGAAAAAGGTGTAGTCCTTGTCCATCTCCAAGACGTCGTTCAGGGGCTCGTTGACAAACTCCTCGAAAGGTATGAGGGGTCGGCGGCAGTCGATGGTCTTAACTCCTAGCTCTGTCTCTAGGGGGTCCACACGCGGGCCTTTCTTGTTCCGCCGTTCCTCACCGAGCAGCTCCTGCAGGGTCAGCTCACTGGACTCGGGGATCGGCTCTTCATCCTCCTCCTCATTGTTGTCCGTGTCCAGCTCCCCACCCAGGATGTTTGCATAGTAGACAATTTTCAAGCATTTGGTGGCTGCCACCACGGCATCATCGTCATTGACCAAGTTGCGGCTGTTGAACTCGTTGCTGATGACCTTGTAGGTAATGAGCTGCTGGAAGGTTTCCATCATGCGGCGGATCTGCTCGGCGCTGTACTGCGACCAGAGGCGCGCCAGTTTGGCCAATGCTGCCAGTGGCAGCTTGCTCATAGCCTTGCAGAAAAGCGGCAGAGCGATCTCCAGGTACTCGGGGCTGTGAAGGTTGCTGTTCTCCATCACAATGACAAACAGGTTCAGGTAGTTGGGGTCTCTCGAGTACACATTGTGGTACGTCAGGTCACACTCCACATTAGGCGAGAGGTAGACCAACGCGTTGAGGAAGGCGGCTTCGATCTTCTCATTTGCGAGCAACTTACTGTAGACCCTCCGCACGGCCTCAATGTCCACCGTCACCTCGTCAGGACCCAGCTTTTGGACATTGTTGTCTCCTTGGGAGGCGCCCTCCCCGAGCCGAGAGGACGAGGCCTCCCCGTCCTCCTCCATGGCGGATGCAGAGCAAGCAGCGTTCTCCTTCTCGTCTTCGTCTTTGTCCTCATCCTTGGCCTGTAGAGACTTGAGCTCCTCCTTGGTGTGCTGCTTTGCCTTGCGGAAGCTCTGCACCAACCCTTCCGCGCTGGAGAAGACTCTGCCGATGACTCGGATCAGCGGGGAGAAGTCGCCCGTCTCCCCGCAAACCTCGAGGATTTCATACACCTTTTCCTCTGTCAGGAAATTCAAATCTAAGAACAAAAGGCAGGATAAAAAAAGATCAACAAGCTGGTTCAAACATTTATCATCGGAGAGGTGCAAATCACAGCAGGATCTGACAAAATGTTTCTGTGTCTGAAAAGAGAAATGCTGACAGCGTGACCCCGGTTATCGACTGGAACAATTTGAGACTCTTTGTCAGCAGCAGCATTTCATGTTTTTTCCCAGCCTCCTTTTCTAATAGGTTCAAATGTTCCCATCGTACTATGGTGAACTAATTGTTGTGTAAACAGTCTCATAAAGCTCAAGCCACTTCTCCTGGTGCCATTTTAACAAATACACCTGCGTGCTGCTGAAGTCTACTTGCAGCGCTCATTCCTGAAGCAGATGTTGTGTCCTTATACAGACACGACAGTCATGTTTCCCGCTCGGATCATTTCGTTTGGCGCACGAATGTCAAACGAATGCTCTTTCGGCCAGAGAGGGCTGCTTTATTTAACATCACTGGGAGAATGGAGAGAAATCCATTATGATTTAGAGCACTTAAAACGGGCCATGACTCAGTGTGGCTCAGAAGCCAAGATATGGATTTCCAGCACCACAGGGAAAGTGCGAAGCACAGCAGATAGATCTTCTGCTATGGCACTACCATGGCTCACGCAGGGTGAAAACATAATTCACTACATGGGGGGAACTGAGCGGAACATATATGATGGATGCCTGCAAATGCAGCACGATGGAGGGCAGCAGAGTGGCTCTCACTTATCAACTACATGCTCTGCATTGCTTCTGGTCCCACATGATGGTGTGCGGAATTTCAAACACATCACAAGGGGCCTCGCATCTTGGGAGAACACCCTAAACGCAGAGAAATCCTGCCAAACAAACCTAGCGGGCTCAAGATGCTCTTTTCAAGCTGCGCCAGCGATGGAAGGTGCCGTGCTGGTCTGCAGGGGGTTTACCTTTGAAGTCGTCCCTGGCAGGCAGCAGCTCCTTCCGGTTCATCGTCCTGTCGCCGCAGGCCGAGTTGTGATGCACTCCCTTGGCACTGTTCTCTAGATAAGCAGAACTTGTCCCTTTCTTGGAGGGGTGGGGATCACACAGTTTGGCGTTAATCTTATACAGCTCGAGCGCCTTGACGGCGGCCGCATTGTTATCCATACGCCGGAAACCAGGACAGGAAGCGCAAAATTCATTTGTGCAGGCCTCATTTCCACAGCCCTCGGTTAACTGGTGGTAATAGCGCTCTATTAGATGCTTTGCAGCTGCTCGCTTCCTGTACCGGACATTCAGACACAGGGGCACAAGGATTAGCAGAGCCTTTAGGGGAGGCCAGGTCACATCACTGCAGGGCAATGGTTGCACTCAAGACACCAGTTACAGCAACTGTTCTGTGCTCCATCTTTATTCCCTTGAAAAAAGGTAAAGCATCTTTAAAGCACACAGTCACAATGGCATTCAGAATTTGGATTTGGCCTTTTATGTTGAATTCCCAAACAACCAAGTGAGCTCCTTAACAGCACATAATCGCAAACAAAAGCAGGACCAACAGAAAGGAGCGGCATAAACACTTGTCGTGAAGCCACATTTATAACCGCTTTTTCCCCCCAATCGGGCAGTGAAGTACAAACCAGTTACGCCAAATTGAGCATTGAGGTGTTCGGCATCAGAGTGAGCTGTAAGAAACAGTGTGGTGATGTGAAATAAACTTCAGGCATGCACCCACTGCACATCATTTTGCAAAATCAGAATACAGAAGCCTGGTGTTGAAACACATTTAAAGCAAATGGCTTACAGTTCAACACCATAAGTATTCATCACACAGGCCAAAGAACCTCCAGGGGTAGAAAAAATTAAAAATGCGGACCGAATATAGAATCCCTAGTGGAGGTCTTTAACTCGTGTCTTTCAACAAACTGAAGCTACTTTAATGGGCGACTAAATTCCAAATTCAGACACTTAGTCCAAAGGGAATGCAAGACTTAATCAGCCTCATCAATAGAATTAAGTGCTTTTTCCCCCCTTGACATCCACATAAACAAGAACCATTAA
The DNA here is from genome assembly GCA_018136845.1 of Heterotis niloticus. Lineage (NCBI taxonomy): Eukaryota > Metazoa > Chordata > Actinopteri > Osteoglossiformes > Osteoglossidae > Heterotis > Heterotis niloticus. The sequence goes on from CM030906.1 coordinate 17,291,768, forward strand.
AACCTTGAAGCTTCCAAAACAGTAACTGAATTGGTGTGTGAAAGTGGCCCTGTCCTTCGCCACACCTCACCACACACCTGAGGAAGAAGCTGCAGCACAAATCCATCATGAGGCTCAGAATGCAGCGTTTTGTGCTGCCGACCCAAAGGGCCGATTGGCTCGCTACTGTGAATTTACGTTTATTTCCTTTAAGTAAGGATTTTATGAACATACGTAGTTCAACACTGACACCGAACCCCTTGTAATTTTTCTTCACTCTAGCAAACATCCCATTTCCAATACAAGTTTATTCTGTATCAGTCTGCTTCTCCTCTGCCTTCAATTTCAAACCATTTCCATGCGATGTAATAGGTGAAAAGGCAGGCGATGACTGCTGGTCTCCTGCGTGGTCAGAAATGTAATGGAAACACCATGATGCAGTGATTTTGTATGACAGCATAAATATCCTGGTGGAGACACACAATTCTGATATATATGGAAAGACAGGTTTGATTTGATTAAGGACGCATTAAAAGCAAGATGAACCCAAAATGCTACAAATGCACACAAACATCTCATGCGTAAATAATTTGCTCTACTGCTGAAAAAGAACTGCTTTAAAATGATTAGCTGAACAAATTCTAAAATGATGTTGGCAATATAAATACATTTTTGAAATGTAACAGACATTTAAGATATCAGCAAAAGCTCAAAAGCTTTAAACAGTTTAATGCAACATACATAAGTGTTGGACTTCACTGAGCTGCACAACTGCTGAATGGAAGGGGGATAAAAAATCCAAATTCTTGCTAAGTGTAATCGTTTGTTTGAGATTCTAGTTGTAAAATCCTCAGCAGTAGAGTTTATTTGTCCGTGGTACTTTAACTGCGTCACATAAAGCATACATGAGCAACATTAAAGTTATTGCATTCAATCCTCTCAAGGATATTCAGCAAAAATGCAAAATCATGCACTTATATTTGAAAAATCCATTTTTCTAACATGGGTTTAAGAAACTTTTACATCTTGTATCCCTCAAAATCATCTTCCTTTGCCTTGCAATACGAAACTGTATATACACACACATTTCATACAATGTATGTACATATATAAATGGCAGTGGGTGAGCAAGGATGTGGCGGGATGGAGAGGTGGCACTTACATTCGGCTTGCTTCTGGGTTCTCTACGTCACACTCCTCTACTGGTCTGAAACAACAAACACACACGCACGCACACATGCATGCACACATACGCACACACACGCACACACACGCACACACACGCAGGTGAGCTATGATTGGGGCTAAAGAGCATAGACTTCTCAACAGAAGTGGAACGTGTCCATGGAATTGCATACAATTCACCTCCTAGTATCAAACTGGGAGAATCATTAAACTGCAGCTCACTGTAAAGCTGACAGCATTCTACTTTCAATTTACTGAGAAAAAAAAAAAAACAACAATTAATTACAGGTTTACCACAGTGTGGCGTACCTGCGCTTCACACACTGTTCAATACCTCGCTTAAGAGCGGACCTCCATGAACTATCAACCTGCAGCTTTTCGTCAAATGTACGGTTGCTTAATGACAATCCTACCTGCTGCCTTTAAGACGCAACCAATAAACAGAAGCATTTCACCTGTTGGCCAGAACATGTTCACGAAAAAGGCCTTCAGATCTGACACAATGAGTTGCCAGTTTATTAGGTACACCTGTCTAGTGGCACATTGTACTTCTGTTGGCCTTCAAAACAGCATTAATTTTGTCTGCATGTGGATTCTTCAAAATGAAGGATGCCTTGTGCAGAGAAACTGTACTCTGCAGAAATGACTGCTGCACAGTCTTACTACAAACTTCCCTTTCCAACTCATTCCAAAGATGCTTGGTAGGGTTGGGATCCAGGGACTGTGCAGGTCATTGAAGCAAAGGAAAAAGGAAGCAAAAAAAAAAAAAAAAAAAAAAAAAAAAAACTCACTATCGTGTTTCTGGAACCAGTTGGTGACGATACATGTCTTGTGACACGGCTTTATTATCATTCTGGACCTGTCTAAGTGGGATAAACTGTAGGGATAAACTTGGTCAGCAACGGTGTTCAGACATGCTGCACCATTCAGACAGGCTTCAGTGGGTATCGGGAAAATATTCACCGCAGCATTATGCTGCCACCACCAGCCTGCATTGCTGACACCAAACAGGATGATGATTCCATGGATTCAGGTTGCTTGTGCCAAATTCTTAGCCTTACATCAACATGATGCCAAAGACACCTGGTTTCATCTAACCAGGCAATTTTCTGCACTCATAAACAGACCAGTTTTGATGGTCCTCTGCCCACTGGAGACATGCTTTAGGGTTCTTTGCTACAGCATCAGGACCTGACATGGTCTTCAAATGTTGTAGCCCATTCGAGGCTACGTCTCATCAGTGGTGCTTTCTGAGACAACACCCTACACACCAAAATTAAATCTGGATGTGTTTTAATCTGTATGGATGATGACAATCTGGAAACCGGAGATGCTAGAACCGTTATAGCTAGCACCAACTATCACGCCACATTCAAAGTCACTAAGCTCACTTGTTCTGAACCTTTTAATGCTCAGCTAAACATGAAATTGTGATAAAAATGTTGCCACACCTGATTTATAACACCTAATTTATACCACAGTCATGCAACATGACTTGTTGAGGGGTGTACCTAATAAACTGGCAACTCACCATAACTCATGATAAAATGTAGCCCGGAAAATGAGCATACAGCTTCGTGATTAACAGATGAGCATTGTGATCACATATTGTCAGACTGAAAATGTAATATATGCCTAAGCCGATTACTAAAACTATTTTCCCAATGATACATTAACAGTACAGGCCAAAAGTTCAGAAAGTAATATCATCAAACAAGGCTTTTCAAAACAAATTATAAAATTATAATTACAGCACACTGCCTGGTAGAAAAATTAAGAAGCTGGCATTTACAATCGCATAATTTAACAAAAGAACATTAGCTGGTTAGTGAGACTCTTCTTTCCCCACCTGCAACATTAGACTTAGTTCAACAGGCAGGAATAACACATAAGTCGATTTTTGGTGCCAAACTTCATTCCCACACCTGCGATGCACCAGTACAGTACAAAGCAAGTTTTAGATGTAAATTGGTGAATTTTCCTGCAGGGCTTGATAAAATTCTACTGTACCCCAAGAAGTCCCACACATAGGACTGTATTACATCACATGTAGTTGCCCTGTGTTTCATCAGATTTATCATTAAACATCTCAGTTGTTCAAAGTTGCTGACACAGCAAACAAAAATGATCCATTATTTAGTTGACACCTGATAGACTCCAGACCACCTCAACAATGATCTGACACCAGAAGCCTGAATTACTTGGGGATGCTGCATGCTGGGCTTGATCTTGACATGTTTGACCATGGGAGCTTAAACTGATAACTTTACTATCATTTACCCACTTATTCCACTGGGTAATTTTTACTGTATCAAATGAAGGTAAATACTTCTATCAGAAGTGCTACAGCAGGAGATGGGATTTAAGCCCAAAATTTTCAGACTGAAAGGCAACAGTCTTTAACTATTATGCCAAAATGTTGACACCTACATCACGCGGTAACTGCTAATGTACTGAAATAATCAATGTTTACAATTGTTTGCTTACAGTTATTCTGGTTAGCAGAGATTTTTAGGCGCATTCTCAAACACAAGCTGTAAAGGACACCAAAAACACCAGAGACAAAGTGCCCAGGTGCATTAAGATTTTATGGACTTGCTGCAGGTGTAAAAACTGGCAAAATCGTTACAAGTGTTGAGGATGTGACAACGTCACTTAGTTAGCAGACGATGGCTGACGAAGGGAACTTTCTTAGTTATGATGCTGCAATAACAAGACGTCCAAGCAGCTTCACCAACAACATAGGCCCCCAGCGGCCTGCTCGGGGGGAGGGAGGGGGGACTCCAAGGCTAAAGTACGACGCGATCAGACCGCAGGCAGCCAGGAGCAGCGTGACAGGCCCCGCAGTACTCCAGCATGACACTGCATGTTAGAGCGGCCGCAGTGCTGCTCCGCGCACCGTCCGGCCCAGCGAGGAGGTTGTCCCCACCACTCGTCGACAGCAGCACATCTGACAACCGGTGTCCCATTACCTGCGTGGGCAGAGCGCCCGGAAGCCCGCTCATATTCGAGACCCGCACTCCGTGGCCTAGCGCTAGCTTAGCTTAGCAGAGCTAGCCGGCCACGATTAGCCGCAGCTGTCAAAGTGGCACCTGGTGAGGAGTGCATGACATTGGCGGCTGCTTTATCCCTGCGCACGCCGCCACGCTACAAGCTGACACGTTAAGTGTGAAAACACTGAAGAATCGACGTATGTTTCGCTGCACTGCCAGCGCTGTGGCGGATGTTAGCCAGCTTAGCTCTACTGAGCCGCCGCAATGCAACGTTAACCCGCGCAGAAGCCGTGCTAGTCAGTTAGCTAGCTAGCCAACCAGCCTGCCTGCTAACCCTGCGTTAGCACCCCCTGCAACCCCGGCCCTCTCCCAGAACGCTCACCGACCTGTCGTGTCCTCCGGTGGGGGTAGACCTGGCCTGTGGTGGCGCACACTCACAGTCCTGCTTCTCGTCGGGATTCATACGAGACTTTCTCCCCCGCTTGTGCGTGTGTGTGTCTGTGTGTGTATATCTCTGTATGTGCGAGTGCGTCTCGGTGTGGAAGTCCCTCTCCTACGTCAGGATTTCGAAATTCTCCAACTGAGGCTTTCTCTGTACTGCGGACGCGTTCCCGAAGCGGAGCTGTGTGCAAAAAAAACAAAGCTTGCTAGCGTAAAGGGAACTAGTGTCTCATTTTAGGCCTGTCTCCCTACACAAAATAATTTCTGCCATCTTGGTTTCCAGCGGGGCTTCGCCGTGTACAAAGCGACCTATCCCAACATGCAGCGCGGCTGCGCGTGCTGAGTTCGCCGCGGCGCTCGAGCGCTTCCTTCAGCGGCGGCGGCGGATGGGAGAAGCAGCAGCACAACGCAGGTAGGGATCCTCAGGAATATCAACATGTGTTTTTACCGGGTACCCCTTCTCAGGCACTTTATTGGCTCTTAATAACCCCCCCCCCCCTCACACGCTACCAAATTTGTCCTTTCTAAAATAAAATTTTTTTTAAAAGTAGTTTCATTTTTTTTCAGTCGTGAAACAACAAAATGTGTCATCGGTCATTCTCGTCAGCACAGTAGCTGAGTCACTATAACAAATCTAGCATTTGCAACAGGCGTCTTGCCTGCTGTCCCAGATAAAATTTGATTAAAAAATTAGTTATGGCCACCTTTGGGAAAAACCTAACTTGCAGCCGTGTGATTTCATTTCAAATGCCTCAGAACACCTTGACACAGACCTCAATGAATCGTCGGGGATTTGTGGACAGTCGTCAAATCGTTTCTTACACTTGTCAGTTCTAACGAATATTTACGCACTCAGTTAATTATTTATTACATTTTAAAACAATTAGTGTAATGCATAACTTTACCCCTATTTTTGACACAATAGCTGCTCAAACATTGCGTTAGAAGCTCTACTAGCCTGGTCACAACGTAAAATCGCCATTTCCAGTCGTTTTTAATCACTGACACTCGGCCTACCTGGTTTAAGTTGCACGCTTAAATGATTCCCAGGAGAAAATGGTCTGGGGATCACTGTCGGTCACGCAGATTTCCTACATTTAAGGTATTAAATAGAGGTAGGGCGCCCTGTGATTCCGGGATGGTCTCTGGACCCCCGCCACCCTGATCAGGTTACAGCGGCCAACTTTAATCGATGGACGGACGGAACTCGAGGTCAGTAGTAGCATTCACTAAACTGCATTTGTTGGCACGCGTTTTACGCATAACAGAAAACTGTATATTTGTACTTATAATTTCACAACATGTATTGCACTCGCTCATTACTGTCGAATTTTGCATAAAAGTCTATTGGGGTAGCGTGTGTTTCCCTGGATTTCATTGGCCATTTCAGTTGTCAGTCACAGTCAATTTTACATGAACCATTAGCGGTGTCTCGCCACAGTCAGCTGACTTATTCTTTTTATTTGATTGGAGGAAGTCCTTCATGAGTTGGCCGGGCAAAATTTAGACCTGACCAATCAGCGTTCAGTGCTGAATGCAAATACTGTAAAGCACAGTACACTACGGTATTTACGGGTCTCAATAGGTGCAATCGAAAACAATAGAAAAATTAAACACTTGGAAAAAAAATGTTTCTCCTGTGCTTGTGTTAACGTTTTCCTCCAAGCGTAGTATACTGTGCAGAGCTTATCGTTTCCTTGAGGTGCGACGCTGTCTCTGCTGTGACTTTTGAAATGTATCGGTCGGATCTTAGTTGTATTTTGATTTATTTAGAGTTAAACAAAGCAACTTAAAATACAAAGTTAAAGTTACAGTAGTTGTAATCGTGCCAAATTAATTAAAAAAAAAAAAAATTAAAAGTGAAAGATTTGAAAAGAGCCATAGCAGTTATACAGGTGAAAATGCATGTAAAAATGTGATCTAACTGTTGTGTTGAGTTCTATAAATTTTTTCTATATTTATTTGTTCGAGGAAATTGAAATGTTGATCAGTATGAAAATTGCTGGTGTTTCTTGCTGTGACGTCAGCAATAGCGCCACCTGCACATATGTTGCAATTTTTGGAGGCTAACTTTACTCATTTAGGTGAATTTATCTTTTTCATCATAACGAAATTTTACTAATAATATCATTACTAATAAAAAGCTGCATCCAGGGTTTGTGTTTAGATACATTGTTGTCTACAATGATGTTATAAGAAATCTTGGCATATTAACTTTGCAGACATGTTTATGGTGTATCACAATTTAATGTTGATTGTAATTTATGAATGCTCTGAACTAAATTTCCTACTGTTACAGGGAAGTTGCCTATTTTTTCCCTTTAATCCTATTTCAACTTGTGAAAAAATGAATTAGGAAACCTCCTGTCCCAGCTATGTTTGTAAGGTGAGCTGCTTTGTTTTTAAAGTGTCTGTTTGATTCAAACCTGAAATAAAAAAGTCTTCATAGTTATTTGTCCATTATTATCCAACCATGAACTGTACTGGTAAGGACAAGTTCAGCAAAATAGAAAATGTACAATATAAATTAAAAATTATAATGCGCATTCTTCTTCATCTTTCGGCTGCTCCCGTTAGGGGTCGCCACAGCAGATCAATTGTTTCCACTTCTTCCTGTCCCCTGCATCTTTCCCTGTCACACCCACCACTTGCATGTCCTCCTTCACCACATCCATAAATCTCCTCTTAGGCCTTCCCCTCTTCCTCTTGCCTGGCAGCTCCATCCCTAGCATACTTCTCCCAATCTATCCAGCATCTCTCCTCTGCACATGTCTAAACCAACGCAAGCTCGCCTCTCTGACTTTGTCTCCAAACCGTCTAACCTGTGCTGACCCTCCGATATACTCATTCCTAATCCTGTCCATCCTCGTCACACCCAATGCAAATCTTAACATTTTTAACTCTGCCACCTCCAGCTCTGCCTCCTGTCTTTTGCAAAAATTATAATATGCATTTAACGTATGTAAATACAGGACTTAAAAATGTTAAAAGGACATTGCATAAGTTATTTTAAACAAATGCCTGTCTGTTCTTTGATTCAATTGAAGTTATCAGTTTGAGGATGATTGTGATTTATTTCATATTTTCTTCTCTGCTAGGAAAATTATGAATGCAGTAAATCATGTATTAGGCACTGAGACGCATGAGGCCCGAGAAGCGACAAGGCAGGAAACAAGTGTGGGAGGATTTTGTTTTTATTTATTCCTCTTGTCCAGACATTAGAATTACTAAATCGACCCAGCGATTGAGCAGCAGTAATTACAACTAGATGAAAACCTACAAAACTAAGGAGCCCCAGACACACCAGTAAAGCCATTTACCAGAACCAACTGCCCAACCAGCTTTTCCATACTGTAGTTGTTTAATAGTTGATGAGCTACAACGGTGGCGCTTGTCTCCAGCACCAGCTTGTATTCAGGTGCAACTGGCCATCATGTGGGCTGGGTGCGAGCAGCCTTCAGCCTCCCCGACATACGGCAGCCCCATGCTGGTTGTATTTAATATGTGAAATGTGCACTGCTACATCTCATCAGCAGATGTCAGCCTCAACAGAAACTGCTGTCCTTCAATTTACATGAATAATGGCAGAAGTCAGTTCACCCGCAGTACAAAGGATCACACATTACGGGAGTGCAGCCCACTGTACGAAACACTGAACTCTCCGTCACAGTAAACTTGTAAATGATCTGTGCAGACCATTTGCCTCACAGCAGATGAGAACAGCCGTGTTGAATCAGGTCGTAAACGCTCTCCTCCTTTACTTCCACTTCAGTGCCTTTCCTAGAGTTCTACACACGTCAGACACTCTGATGGCAGAGAATATATGAACACCTTAATGAGATTCATGGATTTCAATAGCCCCAGTGTCCCTACACAGTTGTTTCTGGAGCAGTAATATTTAATATATGTATACATCAAGTGCATGTGAGTTATTCATATTTTTGTGGTGTCTGTCATTATGTTTGCTACTATTAATTTGTTCTCATAATTTGAAGTGATCCTGCAGTTTCCCTCACACAGGCACCACATCTGTTCATTTAGTGCCCTGTGCAAGGTATGAAGTATGAAAGAATAAACAGGCAATTCTGTTGCCACGGCAGCCAAGGAGAATCTCTTGTTGTGCTAAATAATGTAAAATGTGGCCTTGTCGGGGAGAATAGACTGTTGCATACCTGTACAGATTCCAGATCACTTGAATTTTGAGAGCTGTTTAACCCCAGGTCGACCGTGACCCCAGCTGCATCCCGAGTCATTTAAGGAAGCCAACCTATGTTTCCTCATATGCACAAGGTGTCCGCAGTGGCGCAAATGGCAACTTTCTTTATCAGCTACTGCTTTGAGCAGAATCATCCATGCTTGGGGATGTCTTATGAGCTTGAGTGGCCAGTTTGGCACGAGGATGTGGGGCTATCTTTTGCATAGTTTTTGTTTATTGTAATTTGGTAAAAAGTGACTTTGGAGTCGTGAAGAAATTGAGCTACAAATGCATTTCCAGGTTCAGTTGTCTTAGTAAGTGGAAGAGCCGATGTACATTGCTTTATTAACTTATACAAAAAAGGTTTAAAAGGGCTACAGTAACACTGTACCATTGTAGGCTGCACTGGACAAAAGTGTTAAATAAAGAACGATAAGTGACAGCTAAGCATCAAAATACTGCATGGAGAGTTATAATAATACAGTAACAAATAGCAGTTGTGTTTGCTGTGTGGAAGGCAGTTTCTATTACAGCTGTTGTTATCAATAATTCATGATTGCTCTGGTAGTGGACTGAACTCTGATAAATCCTTTGCACTCGGCCTTTAAATATGCCTGCATCTGTAGTGAGCACGGTTTACATTCAGCATGTAAGAAGATGGACCTCTTTCGTAGCTCATAGCTGCTAATAAATGAACTGCATCATACATTTTACATCCATTTTAATGAGCACTTGACGAACACAGAAATGCACAGTGTGTTTTATAATTTAAGCTCATTTTCTCTCAATCATAGGAAACTAAAAAGTCTGTGGGCTCAGAGCCCTGCTTTCGATATGAGACGGTTTTCTCTGTAGGACTGAAAAACAATGGCCCGTGTTCTGCAGCAGTGGCCATGAGCTAATTAAATTACAGCTTCCAGACTTAAGGGCAAAACTTCAAACCCCACCAAAGGACTGTAATTCCTCTGGGACATAGAGTGAACATCACACACTGTCAGCTGGCAGCTGCTTGGCAGCCATATGGCCATCTGTCCGTCACACAGGTGGCCCTGGAGGACACTTGCCTAAACGGCTTCAGTGTTTTATTTGGTGGGCAAAGAAAACAAACAAAGCAGGCCCCTAAGGCAGTGTAAAGTATAAATATCATTCTTCTATCCATCCAACCAATCAACAGTCATTCTTAACCACTTGTCTTGGTCAGGGTTACGGTGATCCAGAGCCAAAAGATCCCAAAGAAGCCAAATTCTCAACAAATGCATTGAATTTTTTGGTAGCAACTTGGGTTTGGGTTATATTAGAGATTCACAGCTTTTGCCCAGTACTCAGAGGGTAGGGAGCAGCAGCTCTAACGGTAACAAAGCTTATATCTGCCATTCTCATCCATGTTCTCTCTATGAAAGTACATCATTAGTCTTCATTTACAGCTGCCGGATCACTGCTCTACCTCCGTCCATATCATCTTATTCCACAATATTAAATATTTACAGTGTAGATGGATAGAAAGTGCTGTGCATGTGTTGGAGCATTCAGCTCGTCATTATAAAGTCATAAGGCTGTTCCAGTTGGCAGCACAGTGAGTGGTGAACTGAGTAAGCCCAGCGGTAGGTCTCTGCAGTCCAGAGTCCATCCTGGAAGCACTGCCACTAAGCTAGGCAGGCTAGGATAGGGCAACAGTCCATCACAAGGATTAATGGGTCTTTGAGTTAAGCGATGTGGTGAAAACCAAGGGAAGATGCGCCTTGCAGATGCAGCAACCCGTTTATCTCATGCAGACTGTTCTTCCCCATGTGCTGGAGTGAGGCCTTGCAGGAGCATCTGTGGTCCCACGAGGCATTTGTGAAGCTGATGGCCGAGAGGAGGCTTTTGGTCACCACAAAGGACCGAGCTTTCAAATGGAGCCTCAAGGACTCCAGCCGCCGTCTTTAAAGCTCAACTTTAAACCAGCAGAGCAATCCGTGCCTCATTGTTTTGTTCCCATTTATTTCGCCCCACTGCGTCCAACAGCCTTCTTGCTAGAAGCTGAAATGGTGAAGGATCTAGAACAGCGGTTGCCGCACAACACAATATAGTATCCTTGACGGAAGCGAGAATTAAAAAAGTGAAGAAATATTGAGGGCTGTAAGTAACCTGACGCTAAAGTGACAGGATGTTAATTCTGAATTCTGTAGCTCTCCTCAGGGTAGGAAAGGTCCAGATTGAGCATAAATTATCTGTACCTTTTAAAAGTGCCATGCGAGATTTCTGTCAGCTCCTTGCCAAACACTACAGCCCGCTTCCTGCGGTCTGGGGGGCAAATTGGATCCATTTGCCTGGGGAACTCTGGTGAAAAATGCCTGAACGGATTTCTTTTCTGCTTTAACAAGCATGCGTTATCCGCCCAGGCCTGACTTGCAGAAAATGAAGGAATCATCTTTGCAGGTAGCAGTGCTTTTGAAAGCAGAAGTTGTGGCTGAAGTACAACAGCAGGGGCCATAGTGGTGAAAGCTGCAGCCTTGGGTTCCAGTCCCATCTCTTGAGGTGGCGCTCTCGAGCGAGGTACCACCACTGAACTGGTGTCGGGGATTGAGGATGTGAAAGCCGATGTGGCGCTGAGGTCCTGCTGCAGCACATTAACGTGAGAGAAACCGTGACCGTGGACCATGCATGGTGCATTTCTGTGGCATTAAAAATAGATTATAGCTCTGTTTTCCTTGTGTTGCCGTTTAAAAATACATGATGGTAAGAGCCCAGTGGGGGTTGCCCCCTAATCGGGGTTCAATAGGAATCTCCAAATATGCTGATTTTACGGCAGATGGACACTGGAGCCATTTTAAATGTTGTATTTAAATGAAAGGTTTCCACCTATTTTTTAAAATTCTGTTAAGGCCGTTTGATGTCCCCAAGGTGTGCAAGTCCTGCCGAAGATGAGGATGGAGCAGATGGCTGGGTGATGACTGATAGATGCATCCCAGCCCTCTGTTAATATTACACACCACCTAGATGTGTGTCTCACAGGCAGACCACAAAGGTGCTGCGGTACGAAGCTGACCTCAGGCTGACAACTCCGCTGCGAAATAGCAGCAACACGAACCTGCAATTTCCAGCACAGAGTCAACATTGCAAACAAATGGGCTGTGTTGACTCAGTAATTGCAGGTTCTGTGAGCTCAGGGTACAGCGGAAGGTTCTCGTCTGCAGTTACCAGCATAACCACAAAGGGTCTCTGTAGCCCCACTGAAGGCAGTGACGGTGAGCAGAATAAAAGAGGCAAAACCAAAATGTGACCACCGCGCGTGAGCTTAAGCAAGGCTACAAGAACCAAGCAAATTCGCGTTTCATTCGGCACCAAGACACAGGGGAAAAGTCCAACAGCAGCATTAACTAGTGGCAGTAGGGGGCATAGCGGTCAAAGACGCTGCCCAGGTTCAAATCTTACCTCTCCTTGTTGTGTCCACTCTGAGATGCTCCAGTGGAAACAAATCAGCTTTAAAAAGAAGCAAGTAAATACAAGCTGGTTAAGGTATTTTAACTTGTAAAATAAAGATTTGAAGAAACGTGCTTTCACATTGACATTAAACAGTATCGAGTGTTGACCAATGTCAAATTAAGTGGCTGGCGCGAGTGTGGTGTCTTGAGGACAGTAACTACAAAGTGGGTACTGGGCTACAAGTAAAATGCGGTAAAGCAAAGCACAATCACACAGAGAGACGCAGGGCTCTGTTTTTGGGTTGGGTGACTGGAACAGCGTGGACAGGTGGGGTGGGGGGCTGGTAAGGTGCGCCAGACAGTTGTGTAGCATTTGTATGGCATAAATGGTGCGTGTGTGGGAAAGCAGGGAGACCCGATCCCCAGGTTGCGGTAATAAATTTTATTAATATCTAATACACTTAGTGAATATTTAACCTAATGGGTGAATTATGAATGCCTTCAAATGCTGTCTGGACCCCAGTCTGCCACAAAACAGGAGTTGTGAGGTTTGAATGTGGAATGAGTACTGAATTACAATTTTTGTACTTTTTTGTGCTTTGTAGCAGCAGAGTACAAGGCAGACCGGGCAGCAGCCCCCATAGTGCTGCTCTTCGTTGGGGGTGGACGCAGGAATATCAGCAGACCCTGTGGCTGCTGGTGACACCCGAGTCACATGCAGTGATTTATCCTTCTGCCAAAAACCATAATTTAGTGGCTGCTGTTCCAAGGCGGCACAGGCGAAGCTCTAGTGTGCCATTTACCTGCTCATTAACACAGCCCAAGCAGACAAACACGTACAGTCGGAATAGAGCTGCAGCAAATTTGACGAAAACAAACACCGAACCCTGCCCTCCTTTGGTCCTCGAAACTCACATTTTCAGCAGAACCACAGCAAAGCAACCGGCTTGACTCACGTAGGGGTCGGTTGGTCAGCTAGTTCATCCCTCCCCGGCTCAGCATCCAGCAATTCTGGGCACTGGGGCAAAGCGTTAATGTGACTGAAATAATCAGGGGGGTCAACGAGTGTGTTTGTTTGCTGCTGCTTCGTTTGCTCACTTGCTTGAGGATCACCGGACACCAAAGCAGGAAGGGGTGTCCGTGTGTTTTTGGAGTGTGGGAGAACCCCAGAGCACCTTAAGGAACCCCACACAGTGGTTCAGTTAATGAAAATGAAAAAAGATGGCACGAAGGCAGCATTGGGCTCTTAATTTACCACCATAATCAGCTGCTGTGCAGAAAAAAGGCTCAAGGAGACAGGGTGGAGGTTCACCGCATACCCTTTAGCTTCCACAGCTATGCTGGAGAAATGAGTCAAGTGCTCATTGTTTTGGTGCGTGCCAGTCTTTCCATTGCAGCTGCTGGGAGGCCGTGAGACAGTCTGACACCCAAGGCCAGAGAGGATGCTGCACTGAGGAAGATGAAGAGCAGATGCTTCTTCACAGGCAGCTCAGTGCCAGCTGGCAGGGTGTCGGGGGGCCTGGCGAGGTGGAGTTAAGCAGCCGAGCCTCATGGGACCGAGATGAAATGGGGATCAAAGATGTCGCTGTGGCTCTTCAGATACTCTTAGCAAAGGTGTGTGTGTGTTCGTTCCTCACACAGGCATTTCTTGTGCTGTTTCTGCCTCACAAATGGCTTCAACAGTAAACACATGCGTCACAAAAACCGAGAGAAACTGGCGACAACGGTGAGTGATGTAATGGCCAAACAGCTCTGGCATCACAACGTCATTGCTATGGTGGAGGGGGATGAGTTCCATCTGCCGAGGGGCGCGGCAGGAAGCCGAATCCTGTGACTGACTTTCCCCTGCATGGGCTGCAAGTCATCGGAGGGAGGGGGGAGGCTCTGCATCGCCCTTCTGCAGCCGTTCATCAGGTGGATCCAGGTGGAGCACCAGCCTGGGCAGATGGAGCGGCGCTGATCACACAGCCTGCAGCAGATGGTTGTGGTGGACAGAGATGGTTCAGCTGCAAATGAGGGTCTGGAAGAAGACTGAGGAATGCGAGCTGCCTTCAGGGCCATGACTTCCCTTTCCTCACTGTGCATCTCAAGACTTTTCCCCAAATGGATTCCAGCAGAGAAATGTGTGTCTCTCAGATGGCTGAGCTCAGCAGCCTTCAGCATTTAGACCAGGGTCCTGTTCACAGCTCAGCTGCTGGAGGGCAACATCCGCACCCAAGCGGCCTTACCACTACCACCACATTTGGGCGAAGGGAAGCAGCACTGAGGTGAACTTGACACCCAGTGGCCACTTTCAAGCTTTCTGCTTCATTGCCGCTTTCCTCTGTGCTGGGAACACTGGGAGGCCTCTGAGTTTTTCCACAAAGGGACAAGGAATTTGCTGCCATGAAATGATTCAGTGGAACTGGCGCAGGCCTTGCTCTGGTGTCTTTCGCCACATTAATGGCATCCTGTCCACTTTGCTCATCGAACCCGATTGTTTGGAGAACAAATGGAGGCGCTGAAACTCAAGCAGATGCCGCAGAGCAGTACTGTGTTCATGGGTTGAGCTGAGCAGCCTGGCAGCAGCCCAACGCCAACATGTCGCTCGCCACAGAGGAGAAAAAGGCTGCAGAAAGCTCTTCTCTTGCTCTTCACTCGAGGAGATGCAGTGCTGTTTCGCTGCTGTACAGACAACTGGTAATGAGTAGACCCCCAGGCAGGTCCCACGGCACCCGGGTGAAGATCCATCAATGACCGCCGCTCAGGCTCCCATAGCAGTGGTCCGGCACGCTGTGGGACGAGTGCCGCAATCCATCTTCCCGCCTCCTTATCAGAGGGCAAAATGAAGGGCAACATCTTTTTCAGCAAAAACAAACAGAAGAAATATTTTTCCCAGAACAAGAGGTCTATGAAAGGGACGAACGAGAGGAAGGTTTCTGCTGATGGGGCAGGAAAACAGTACGATGGGGCGGGCTGAGGGCGCCATCAACTTAATTACGGTTCTGCAAACGCTGCTTGCCTTCAAGTGTCTGGTTGCCCCTGAAAAACCACCCTCTCCACTAAAAAGCCCCACAATGGGGCAGCCAGGGCATTTCCTACAGCAAGGCCCTCAAGCTGAGGGCCAGGTCCTCCAGAAGACAAGCACGTGCACCTCAGAACGGACATTTGCATTCATTTTTATTCACTGAGCTGGCTTGCTAGCTGGTCTCACCCAGTAACTTCAAGCCCTGTCACTGGTGAGAGGAGCACTTGGGTTCATAACCCCTGAATTGAAAAAGCAGCTCAGTCGCATCCCAGATCCCAGGAACATCAGTCTCAGTCCAGAAGAGCACAAACGTAGGAGAAGCACAAATACTGCACTGTACCCTCAAACAAGTGGGGGGGGGGGGGCATGGGCTTGCATGTCCCTGTTCAGTCGCTAACCTTGCTTCTCATCAAAAATTGATGTTAGACAAAGACCAGACAACAGGACACACAGACGTCCACCTCATGGTCTTCCGCGGCCACAGAGCCACATGGGACAGAGCGCTTCGTCCTCGCATCGTACAAACAATTCTGTTCTTTTTCCTTTTGGAGGAAAACTCTTGGGGAGTTGCAGTTGCAATCCAGAATTGGAGTCACAGCTGTTAGACGGACCCCATGGCTGTCTCCTTTAATGCCAGCTGGTAGTGTCTTTACAGTCTGGATAAATTAATAACAATAACATTGTGGCATAAAGCAGCGCGGCATGTCAAGTGCACCCGCAGCCTCTCCATCGTGCATGGAGCTCAGTATTCGACCGCAGGGCTGGACTGTAGCGACGTCTACGAGGCGAGGAATGGGAAGACGGCTGAGTGTGCAGAGGTTCGCCATTAAAATGAAAATAAGTCTGCTGCTTGGAAAGCAATTACGGCTACATTTATAGAACCGGGATGATCAAACACCGAACAAATGAACAGCACTGATTAAACTTTAATTCTGCATCCAGTGTTAAGGCACATGACAGGGCTTTGGAAGTAACAGCAACAACAACACAAACAAAAACAATTTACACTTTGCTTCCGGTTTCTGCTGGGAGCCGAGCCAGACGGGCAGAAAGACGCTCAGCCGGGGTGACGGACGCGCTGTCCAAGCGATTGGGAGCTGCTGTGCGGGGATGAGGAATAGGACGGGGAAGGCACTTTGGGGAGTTTTGGAAAATAGCACACGGGAACTCCAAAACAGGAGAAAGACAATTCTTCTCGGCCGTCTAGTTTAGTGTCTATTAGTGCAAAAGGGCCTTTAACTCCACCGCATGAGCGTGAACAGAAGGGAAGAGCTGTAGGCCGGCAGCTGAAAGGCTCCGCTTTTGGGAGCTGCAGCAAGTGTTGGCGGTCCCCCAGTTCAGGCACCAAAGTGATCTTTGGAGGACGAGCGGTCCTACGGGCAGCTTTGGCAGCCAGATGGATGGTCAGCACCAGGTGGCAGTGCTGCTTCACTCGGGCCAACTGGGCTGGACTTCAGGGTGCGGTCAGCCAGCTGGGGTCAGCCAGGGTCGCTGGGAAACAATTCTGCTCATACACAATGACCCGCAGCTAATTCTGGCGCCCCAAATCTTTTTCCGGGTTCATATCTCTAAGCTTGACAACAGAGGAAACCCCCTGCATTCCCCATGAAGCTTGGCAGCAAAGCAAGCGGCGAACAGCCACACGTTAACTGCCCTCTCCCCAGCCTGTACCTGTGCGGCCTGTATGGGTCCTCCTCGGGCATCGGCATCGTTTTCTCCCGCCACTTTTGTTTTGCATCTTTGGGTTTGTGACAGGAAGGAGAAACGTCTGCCGACACGACATCCAGTAGGGATACGGTTTAGCATACAGAGCTTCCAGTGTCCACACAGCACCTCCAGAACACATGTTCCTCCCAGGAGACTCTTGTAGGAATCACTGCAGACGAAATACCTCGTTTACCTCTCTGGCACTTTAACTCCTGTGCAACTTATATTAAGTCAGGGAAATGTTCATTGTTTAATGCGAAAAAGCAGCAAACGCACCAACATCCAACCGCAACAGCCAGAAAAAACGACCAGCGAATGGGATGAAACCACCACAGCGGTCGCAAACAGACCCGGGGCAGACCCGGTGCCGTAGTGTTTCTCTTCCTCGCCTCCTTCCTCTCCTTCCAAGCTTGACCCAGTTAAGCCCTCCTTTGCGACAGCCGACTGAGGACTATGGCCTGCACACACGGCGCGTCTAGGACCATTGGGCAATACGCAGGGCAGTGCCCCAAAAACAGGCAAACGGAGAGATCGCATGGTGAGCTGGCAAATGGCTCCCCTCTGGGGTCTGATTTCAGACAAAGTCGGGACAGGAAGGAAAGCAAATGAAAATACAAAAGTATTGGGTTTCTTATCTATAAGAATTAGCGTAATGGTGAAAAACTGAACGCCCATTTTAAACAAGAGGACAAAATGCCTGCCTTTAAGACAAAGATCATCCAGAGTATAAATGAATAACAAAGTGTTCAGCTGCATAACCTTTCTGCTCACAGAATATATTTTCTTTAAATTTTTTACATCTAAAATATACTTTATATATAAAAGAGTACCTATCTTTATAAAAAGTCCCCATGAATATACAACGGAATTTGAAAGAACTATTGTGCAAATTGTGAGTAGAGGATCGTGGACATCATAACAGCGTTGTCTGGAAGCAGCTCTCCCTTGAGGAGTCCTCAGCCTGGACCGGCTCGCTGTCACCGCCTGTCTCTCCGCCCCTGAAGTGGAGCCTCTGGGGGACTCGGCCCCGGGGACTACCCCGCAGCGGGGTTTTGACCTGGTTCGCAAGGTCCATGTCGCACGGGTCCAGGAGCGGGTCTGTGTGAAGGTGCTCGTTGTGCCCTGGGGTCAAGGAAGAGTCAGGGTTTGAACGTGGTGCTACGTCCGCTTGAGGTGGTGCCGAGCCGCATGCCTTGGGGGTTCGCTGCTCAGTAATGGTGCGATTGCCCCCACTCTCCGCTGCTTTCCCAGCCGTTGGTTTGGTGGCGTGCCTCCTGCAGGACACGCGTGCTTCGGCGCTGTGGTTCTGGAACACTCCGGGGAAGGCATAGTGCGTCGGCCAGGCGCCACCTGCGCCACCTTTGCTTTGGCTCAGGAGGCTCCTGCGCACCTCTGGGGGGAGATTGTCCAGCTGCCGCCCCTCCTGCACCGGGCTGGGGAACAGAGACCCTTGACAAGCCCGGTAAAAGTATCTGGGGTGTGGAAGGAAGCCGCACATCAGAGGACTCTCAGGAGCAAAAACATTTCTTTGCACACTTAAATACCAGAAAGTGCTGGACAGCACATCAAAGGTGTTTGCAAACCAAACTCCAAATAAATCATAGCTGAAATAACATTTAAAACCATCTATGAGGGGCGTTAATCTCAGAACACAGCTGCAGCAAAACAAATGGACAAATAAATGTATAATAAAAAAAGATGATGATGCAGGAGCCAACTCAGCACTGCCCGACTGGGCACCTGCCTGGGTAAGAGAGCAGCAATGGGGGTGATGACACAGATCAGGTAGAAGATGGGGTCTCCCAGCAGCCTCTGCATGGTCCAGTAGGGGTTCGAGGGCGAGAAGCAGGTCGGGCAGGAGGAGTGGTAGCACAGTGCCACACTGAGGAACAGACCGATGCTGAAGGCTATGGAGGCCCAGTTGAGCCAAGTCTGATGCAGGAAGAGAAAAACAGGCATTTGGTCAGAGGCCGGAGTCCAAAGTGTTTCCACCACATTCCGATGGCAGTAAAACGGAGCTTCTGCTCAGAGTGGTAGCAGGCGCAAACCCTGACTCCAACTTTAGTTTTTTTTTTTTTTTTTTTTTAGTTGCCAGAGGACCCCTGTCTGAGGCCTGGAAGCATCTACTCCTGCTTGGCCATCTGCAGCAGGACACTTCATGTCCAACCAAAGACTTCTGACTTGGGCAGGATGGGAAACAACCATGTCTAATTCTAGATAATAAATTAAAAAGCTCTGCAGCTAAAGCCAATTGAACAGGTTGGAAAATGTAAACAAACCAAGCTGTGCACATGGGAGCAGCGGTGGAACAGAGATTAAGGAAAAAGAAAACATCTAAAGGTTCCAGGTTCAAACCCTGGGAGGGGTTACAGTATCCCTGAGCAAGGAGTTTAACCTCCGCCTGTGTTGTTTATAACAAAACAAAACAAAAAAAACCCTGCAGTATGGAGTTAGTCGAACAAATTCAATTACAGTGACAGTAAAGGGAAACAGCGGTGTGGGTCTCTGTGCTCCCACCATGCACAACACACACACACAATGCTGATAGTGTCTGTGGCTCCCTGTTCTGCCTCAATCTAATGAGCCAGATTTAGCAGCTGAACGTCCAGAGAGCAGCCGGTCAGACTGGGCATAAGAAGGACTTTGGAGCCTCAGTCCATTTCTGGTCTTGGACCGCAGGGACCCAATAGTGAAGCCACAGACAGTGTTTTCCTGTAGCCCTGTCTCCCTCACTCACATGCACACACGCAAGCAGGCACGCATGGGTTTCCCCTCACCCAAGTTTTGGTCTCGATGCCCAGGTGCAGCAGGATGGTGAAGAGGGCCAGGCTGGTGATGGGGGTACCCCATGTAAACAGGTCGACGTCAGAGTCTGCATAGGCCTACAGCGGGGGGTGGGGGTGGTCACATGCAGATAGACAGCTGAGCGGGCGGTGCTGTGCAGCCCGACATAGCACCCTAACAGTACAGCACTGAATGGCAAAACAGGCCACGGTCACGAAGGACTTACAAAGTAAGGAATGAAGAAACAGACGAGACTTTGGTAGAATGCATCGATCATGTTCATCCAGAACATGTATGGCTTGTATTCCTGAAAAGGAGACATGAACGTGAGAGAAGATAGCCAGAGGAAGCCTGCAGATTCATTTTGTGAAAGAATTCAACATGGCCTAAGGCCCAAGGAAACCTTGAAAGAAGTCCACTGTTACTCATCCTCAGGTCGCATCTCTTGCCCCAGCAGCTCTTTACCCCCCCTCTGGCCGTAAAGTCTCGCAAAACCGCTCCGCTTCTAGTTTTTCTAGAAGGCCAATATGGGCTGATGTTTTTACCTCGGAGTTCTGCCCGTTCATGTAGAGCTGAGGTAGGTCTTGCAGCGTCCCTGCGGACACGTCCTTGTCCAGGGTCCCCGTGATGAGTTGAGGGAAGGCCGAGAACATCAGGTTGAAGAAGATGAGGAACCACTGGTCAATCATCACCGATCCAGAGAAGCCGCAGTAGAACTGATACCAGAAGATCAGCGCTACGATCATCTGGATGTATTAAAAAAGGAAAAGCAAACGTGAAAAAGGCAGCACAAGTCACACTGACGCAAACGGTGCACGCACAAATGTGTCAGGTGCCTCAGTCGCACCAGTGAGACTCACGGCATTCTTGTAGAAGAAGTAGAGGATCATGTTGGCCAAGCGGGAATAACACCAGTGGCCGTGAACCAGGAGGAGCTTTTGGAGATACTGAAAGCGTGGGAGGGCGAAGTCGCTGGCCATCACCGCCTTTGGGAGAGAAGAAAAATTATCCGGTCTCCTTTTGTAAATACACACGCTTATCTTGTTCTGCAAGCCACATGGCTTCCGTCCATCTGCTCAGCGCACACAGGTTCACGTTTACCCACTTGTACCGCTCAGCCTAATTACAGTGCCATCCTCCAGGGTACCGCAGCAAAGCACCTCCTGGCTTTAACCACTGCACAACCTTCAGCCCCAGTAGAGCTGCTGCGAGGGATTTCCTCGGTCAGGTCCCAATCCTCAGCCCACGGCCGCGCCAGACAGCACCCGCGGCCGTACTTGTGTTCTCGTTCAACTTCCCGACAAGTCTGCTTCATCATCGCCGGGAGTCATCAATCAGAACCGCATCCGCGGCGCTTCTGCTCGCGTTTAAAGACTTCGTGTGCCGTCGGCCACCGCTGACCGACAGCGCGGAAAAGGACCGGGGAAACCTCCGCCGAGCCTACGCTTGTCACGACCGAGGCGAGAGAGGAGAACGGACACCGGGTTTAATTTAGTTACGGGGTTGCAGGACCAGCCAGCAATAACAGGTGGCATCGTTAATCATCGCCGAGCTCCAGTTTCCACGGAAGCTGCTTCCAGGCCCAACGTCGGCCGCAGCCGCCAAACAGCCATCCAGTTAATTCCGAGCCTTTCTTAAGTGTTATTAATCAGCACATTGATTTACGCACAGGATTTCCTTCCTTAATGATGCACCTTTACTGCGTTTTTTTTTTTTTAAAGCACCTTTTGCCTCTGGGGTTTTTAACCCTTATTAATATGCATGTTTGTCATTTTGGAACACACGGACGATAAGCGTGGATCACAGAGCTGCCTTATGGCACCAGACGGGAGCGCCGCAGGGCTGAACCACAGGGGCTAACTTGGGCGTTGCACGATGGCCTTGCTGGAGAAGCCCGGTACCTCCGAGGGCTAAAAACGTGTCCGAGCGGCACCGCCTCGTACGTGCTTTGCGTCTTTGCCTCACCGAGCACGCAAGGTTTTCCTATACGGATGCAAGTCTGTCAGCGGCGCCACAGCCACGCCACCCGGGGGCTTATTTTCAGCCACCCCCCGTCGCCGACCGCTCTTTCCTTACCTGCATGCCCTCCTGCCCCGAGATCCCAACTCCCACATCAGCTACCTGGATCATGCTGACATCATTGGCACCGTCACCTGGTATCAATGTGGTGCACAGGAAGAGAAGCGGTTGGTCATGCACCCTCTTTACGGTGTCTACACAGACTGCAGTGAACACATCCATGAGGCCAATGAAGGAACTGATTAATGGGCCACACAAAAAAAGCCAAAAGCAGCAGGTTAAACAAACAAAGCCTTACTGAATCATCACCGGTTTAACTGTCCCGCCACCTGCTGGTCTGAAGGAGAGACCGCGAGAAGCCCAGGCACACAGTAGAACATAACCGAGTGCATACCTATGGCCAGGGTCATGACTTTGAGCTTGTTGCGCACCAGCTTCACCACCATACTCTTCTGGAGCGGTGTGGAGCGGCAGCACAGCACCGAACGGCAGCTGCGGGCCACAGCCAGGAATTTGTCCTCCAGGCTCTTCTCTAGAGCGTAGGCAAGAGTCTTCCCATCGATCACCAAGCCTAGCCGGTGGATGAGAAAAGCTGATGCGGGGGACAGGGTGCCTGTTGACTGGAAGGCCGAAAAGTCACTGTGGAAGGTCCGGTCCGAGGGTTCAGGGGCGTTGCACAGGAATTTGGACTGAATGTAGTGTAAGCTCTCTTCCAGCAGCACTGCGCAGGCCTCCTGTGACAAGCAGAAGAGGAGTGCTTAGCCTGGCCCTCCTATAGCGTGCCCAACCTGCAGGTACACCTGACTTGTCTGTGGCTTTGGTCCACTCGTACAGCCGTACTGTATGTGCATATAAACAAACACACACACAGGTACACAGGTATCCTCCTACTTACAAGCATAATGGATTCCTGGAAGTGGGCTCGTAATTAAGTGTTACAGTGCAGATAGCTCTTGTCATTCATTACTTGTTTACCTGTGAAAAATGAGGCTTGTGTTTGCCTGTCACTTGCCAAAGGGCATTAAATAAGCTCCCTGGTCAGTGTCTATTTGGAGGAATACCTGTATATTTCATAATAATCATCATACGCATGTACACATTCATTAATACGCAAGCAGAAACAGATCAAGTGACTCAAGTGTACCGGTTGGCTATGGAAAGGAGTAAATGGTACTAAATGCACTAAATAAGTTTCAGCACTAAGACAACACCATTTTATTTACATTTTATCTTTACAACAGGAAACATCTGAGAACAAATGCGAGAACCTGAGAATCCGCATTTAGAGTGATGATCTCCTCCTCTGGATCTAGCAGCTTGCAGGCATAGGCGATGTTGATGGCCGTCTCCTGCTTGTCCCCCGTCAGGACCCAGATCTGAAGGCCGGCTTTTCGCAGGGAGGCAATGGTCTCAGGCACGCCGTCCTGTAGTCGGTCCTCAATGCCAGTGGCTCCTGCGGACAAGGTGAGGCCATGGAAGGCAAGGGAGGGGAGACAGGGAAATGAGAGCCAGACTACAGAAACACCCTAGGCCCACCTGGAGTCTGGGGGCCTTGCGGTGTATAGGTTGCCTGTACGGAGAAAATTGAGCATCTCACCTAAGAGATGAAGGTTGGTTTCCAAGCGGAGGGCAGACTCAAAAAGCAGCTCCTCCCGACCCTGAATTGCAGTTTCTGCAGCCAAGTGGCTTTTCAGCCAAACTGCATAGTCTTCTTTGCTCAGAACCTGGGATACACAAAGCATGGGTAATGGTAAACCAATAGGAAGGAAACAGTGGGGACCCTCCAGATAATGGGACAGAACACCGCTCAGACTGTCCTTGGGGAACGGCTGAAAACTACAGGAGTTGGTCTGTCACATAAGACAACGAGCAAGGCACAAGTGAAGCAGAGCCACGGCAACAATGAATGTCAGCAGAGAAGGTTGATCGGCTGAGAATAAATCGGGCATAGGGCCGACAGCGTCACGTGGGAAGGGAAGTGGGGACTTGTGAGAACCTTGCAAGGGACAACCGCAGTTAGCCGAATTAGCACAGCACCATTTACAATTAACAATCAGTTACGTTTGTCAAATAAAGCCGTTTTGAACGCATGCGCTGATCTAGCAAAAGTTCTCAACAGCTTCTTCAATTTTAACACAGCGTGGAGACATAATTACCTTTTTGGCAATGCAAAGCGTCCTGAGTCCATCAGCAGCATATTGGTTGAGATAATTCTGCGTTTTGTATAATATTTTTCTTTGCCTTTTACCTTTGGTATTATCTGTGAAAGTGAAATGTCAGAGTTAGGTTGTACAGTTTCACAGATGCAATTATGCACAGATGCGGACATAAATGGGAGATCTGGGCAAGATCAGCTTCCGTCTCCTCACAAGCTGTATGAATCCCACACCAATCACAACAGGACTACTGACACACAAAATAAAATATTCATTTTCATACTGCTCCGTTCTTTGTACTTTGGGGCTTTCTATACTGTCAGTGGAGGGAAAATATGAAGGTTAAAAGGGGAAGATTCTGGAGAAGGCAGGAGGGTGAGAGGTAAAAGTTCATTTGGGGTGTAACTGTTCTCCCAGAGTATGAAGTCTGGAACCACCATAAAACAGCCACGGTTCCTGCCTCTCCAAGGTCTTCAGAAGATGCCAAACTTTGCGATTACACTACCATCCATCCGTAAAGCAAAATTCCTCCTGTCAAAACAAACGTGCACAAGAGCGCTTAGGAAAGCTTAGCATCCGCTGGATTTTAATCGCAAGACCCTGGGGTTTGTAGGACACACAACCTTCGCTCGTCGCGACCGCGTTAATGGTGCCCATGCAGCATCTCTGGGAGATCCACACAGACTGAGGCTGTTTTGAACATTTCAAACATTTAGTGGGTTCAATTTTGGATCAAAGCAGACAAGCTTTGCCCTCCAAGTAACCAATGCATGAGGACGGGCTTTACAGTTACTCCAAAACGGGATTTTTAACTTTCAGTTCTGTGTTACTGCAACACAGGAAATTACTACCTTCGCTTTCATAACTAAAAAAGACAGTAAGACTCTTTCACACCCGTTGGGTTGGGAGTTATTTCAGGCGCCTTGAGACGGCTTGCTCAAATGATGTGGAAATGAACAGGAAACGTCTGCTGAACGCAGAACGATAAAGAGCCTTGTTTTTCCTGACTTCTCGCCAAGGTTAGGGAATGACACTTGGATGACTCTGTGCCACCACATACAGGCCTCCCTTACGCTCCTCTGGAAGCCAAGAGACACAATGCGAGTGTGTGTAGTTTAGGATGGTTGATGTGCCTCTAACCCCCTGGACAGACAACACCCAGGGACACAAGGGCCACAGGAGCGAAGACAGACTGCGACTGTCCCAAACGGCTCTTTTCAAGCCAGCTCCATGAACTAACATGGTGTCTGCTTTCTGAAGCGGCATCTTAAAACAATCTGACATTCGAAAGCACGTGCTGAAAAACGAGAAATTCTATACGCGCCTCCATTTATTCGCCATGGTTAACCACGTGTGGTAACACAGGGTCATGGGGGTCCAGAGTGTCTCCGGGAAACACGGGGCACACATGGCGATCCAGCCTGGACCACGAAGCTTTTTCGGTACAGAGGGACAAACGCTATCCATGCTGCTGTTATAAACAAAAAAACAAAATGAAAGTGGAATCTAGCCTGACATGTGCTTTGCTGGAAGACCTCAAATTGCGGGCAGAGCCATTATATAACTTGCTGGTGTGAATCAACACTGATATTTTTGGCAGGCCGAGGTTAAGTTGCACCTACCTGTGCCTCCCTCTGTGGGCTGAACAGTACACAGGCCATGAAAGCCACTCTTTCATAGCCCCCCCCCCCCCCCCTTAGGAGAGAAAGCTCTGCATTTGCACTTGGTTAAATCAGCACCTAAAGTGCAGGGGGGGGGGGGGGTGTCATACTGTCCATAACATAACCTTCAACCCCTTGTGCTATGGACCGTCGTACTGTTCCATGTGCTACTCACAGGGAGAATCAGGGTCCTGGCCCAGTACTGGTTTTTTCTACAATACTGCAGAGCTCTAGAGCAGACGAACCCCTGTTTTGCACTGCTGGAGTGGAGTGGCTTTATGTACACAACATTAATGAAAAGAGCCTGTGTGCCACGTTGCGTGCCTGGAATATTAACAGTCCAGCACACCTTTTCCATTTGCTCTCTCCGTAAGACAGCGGGGCCTGACGCCTGCGGAGGCCCACAGCTCCGGCTAAACCTGCACAGGCGCGCGCGCGCACACACACACACAATGAAACACTGCAATGACAGTGACTCCAAACACATTTTATAGCAACGTGGTTCAACTTCACAACCACCACAAGATGTCCAGCTGGTGTGGCCAAAAACAGGGCCATTTTAACACTTGTCAAAGTCTACAGGTCCAGGAAGCAGCACTATTCTGTTATTACCAGACACAACAGTGGGAGCAGCCCCAGTGTTAAAGCACATGCTCAAAGCTACACAGCTGTTTACGTTTGCTTGTGAAAGGCTCCGTTTCCCACACTTGTTCCTCAAATGCACCCAGCAAGCAGCCAAACCGCATGCAAATTCCTGCCTTCATCGCCAACACCTTTCCTCCCTGGAGACGAGAGTCAAAGGGAAGATATTTCTCCAAGCAGAGAAGCGCACCCTGTACCCGCAATCCTGTCTCAGAACAATAAAGCGCACAAGGTGTCACACTTCACGTTTCAAAGGAAAAATAATAAACTATTAAGTGCAGCAATCCATTAAAAGCTCCTCATGCTGGGGATAACATGCTTATTAAGCAAAGCAATTACATTGCTCAATAACCAGAGTGCTGACTGCTCTTATGTTGCTCGTAGACGGAATGGAAAAGGGAGGGAACGCTGTCAGAAGCACAGGTTTACCTAAATACATCACCGTGTAGCCTTACGAACCGGCAAGCAGCACCACAGTGTTTTTCATCGAGTAGTCTTCTCCTTTTAGACCACACCAATCCAAACCGTGTACAAATGTCTGTTTTCCTGTGGGACAGCTGTGAGCAGAAGAGCTTGATCCCACATTTACGGCAAGGGCCTACCTGCAGCGGGTGGTCCAATGAGATCCATGATGACTGAGTCAGCTCCTTTGGTGTACACTGTGATCTGGTCAGTGAGGGGGTGTCGCACCACCACTGACATGCGCTTCCGCGTTGAGTCAAAGCCCAGCGTGTGCAGCAACTCAAAGGCCAGCTTGCCCAGGTGGGGCAGCTCCACAGTCACCTGGTCTGGCAGCCGGCCCACCAGGGCGCACTTGTAGGCCCGTGCAGCGTACACCAGAGCCGCCTCATCGGGGGATTCTGCCTCGTAGCGGAGTTCTCCCTCCTCCGGCAGCCCAGCCGCACCCTCCGGGTTTAGCAGCACAGGCCCAAAGATGGTCTCGGGGGCAGCGGGGGCATGTTCCTCTTGCAGCCGCACAAGGGTGCCCTCGGCAGAAGGTGAGGGGAGCAGGCTCGAACTGGTGCGCGGGGCTGAGCGGCTGGTGGCCAAGCTGGACGAGCTGCTGCTGTTGGAACCCGAGGTCAGCCGGCTAGGAGTGAAACGCTTGATGAAGTCCTCGATGGTTTTCACCGGGGACTTCAGCTCGAATCTCATCCGCACCTTGAATCAGAAAAAAAAAAACTCACATGAGCTCTGCGCCCTTTGTACTCTTCCTGAAGCTTGTGAGAAAGTCCAGAGAAAGGAGTGCATTTCAGCTTCCAATACATTTTTTGGAGCTTTGCTAAAAAAGTTCTCCTGCAGATTTTGCTGTGATGAACATTAAGCTGGATAATGTGGCTTAACACAAAGTGGTGGGTTTAAACAAGCAAACACATCAGGAGTTTTCAGGTGGAAGGTGCACATAAGACATGAATGTAAATTATGAAATAATTACTGCCAGTCCAGTGAATGACAATGCAAAAAAATTTTAAAAATAATTTAAAAAATGGTGGACTCAGTATCTTTACTACTCCCCTTTACCGTCTCACATGCTACCATCGTGCTAAAACAGCAACAAATGACCAGGACCAAAATGGTTAAAACAACAACAGTATATTTACATAGCACCTTTCATACAAATTTTGCAGCTGAAAGTGCTTTACAAAAAGATACAACTGAAAGTGCAATAAAAAGAAATAATAATATAAGTAATGCTAATGAAACAAACAAACAAACAAACAAACAAAAACGTATTTCAATTAAAACAGAACAGTAATGGCCACGATACTAATCCACCAGTCCACCAGCTGGACACAACCTCAGTGTCACACAGCACAAACCTTCTGCCTCGGCTGGTTTGGGGAGGACACAACCACAGTGTTGCAGATCGTGAGCGCAATGAAGAAGTCGAGGACATCCGACAACTCTGAGGGCAGCTGGCTGAGGGGCTGCCGGTGGTAGCGCATGTACTCCAACTGACTACTGCACTCGTTGACTTTGTCTAAGAGCTGTGGGTCGGGTGTGATGTCCTTCTCCTGTCAAACAAAGATAAATGAATGAAAAACTGAACACAAAAGAATCTTACAGATAATTGAAGACATTTCTGATGCACACCAATGCTGATACAGCAAATAAATCAAGTCAATATATTCAGGCTGTTAGTAAATTGTTTCTCAACTGGCACCTATGATGGCTTTTGCTTTATTACTACTGCTTCAGCTAAAAATCTTTCAAGTTAAAACAAGGTGAAACATTGGATGAATACTTCTGAAACTATCTGGGACAGCACGTACCGTTACATTTATTGATTTAGCAATCCTTTTGTGAAAAGTGATGTTAAATGAATGCTACATAGTATTTATCTGAGTCTACTGTAGTGGTTACTGCTGCTGCCTTGCAGCTGAAGGATGGTTGTTTCAATCTGACCTCCTTCTGTAGTGCCCTTCATCGAGGTGCTCAACCTAAATTGCTCCAGTAAAAGGTGCCCAGCTGCACAAATGAGTAAATTATTGTAACTAACCCTCAAGAAACTGCTTTGGAGAAAAGTATGAGTGAAATAAATAGCTGTAAATGTAGCAGACTGAATATATTTGACTTGAGCAAAAAAGGCATACACTCTGTCCATTCACTGGTTGAGTGTGATCGTGTGCTGCTTGGTGAGGCACTGCCAGAGCCAGCTTTGTGAGCACCGGCGGCCAGACACTAACCATGGGACTGCTGAAAGCAGTATGCTTGGACAGGATGCTGGCCCGCTTGGCCTCAGCACGGCTCCCAGTGCGCCGGTGTGACTTGGTGCTCTGTGAACGCAGCACCACTCGGCCGCTCTGGTGACTTGCTGCACTGTCCCGCCGTGGGAGTGTGCCCCCGTGTGACATGCACTCTTCCTCCTCTGAGTCTAGCTCCTGGTACATGGCCAACCTCCTCGCTGTGCAAATGCAGAAAGGCACAGCTGTGACATCCTCACCGATGCTCTAAAAACTGTCACAGTCCTCCACCAACAAGCTAACTACACACATAAACCAAATGCACGATTCACATTTGGCACTGACACACTTCCAAGCGGATATTTTAGTTACAAAATATTTTAATGTCCAATCTCATGGAACCTTACAGGGCCCAGCTTTTGCAGTGGTTGTCTGCAAAAGCTGGGCCCTGTATCAAGCCAACACTGGAACAGTTCAAGCCACTCCTATTTACAGCTATTGTGTCAAAAGTAAGACTGTTGCATCCACAGTTTTATGCAAGAGTAAAACATCTGGATTCCACAAAAAGGAGTAAGAAAAAAAAACTGTAGCAAAGAGAAGAGCTACAGAGAAAAGGAAGTATGGAAGCCAAGAACACACAAGATGAGAACAGATGCTTTAAAAAAAAAAAAAAAAAAAAGAAGAAAAAAAAGAAACTGTTAGAAGAGACCTACAAGCTGACCTACAGTTGTCATCCTCAGCAAGATTAACTGTTAGATTACTTTGCCTGGTGAGGTTAGACAAGTCGTACGTTGGTGCAAGTAGTGCCGACTGACGGTTTAACCCTCACCATTGGCATCATGAGAGTACTCCACCCCTGCCACCGTACAGCGACGGAAAACCATTTTGTTCTCGGTCAGCGTGCCAGTCTTGTCAGAGAAGATGTACTGCATCTGGCCGAGGTCCTCTGTAATGTTGAGTGCACGGCACTGCAGGTGCGAGTCTGTCTCCTCGTCATACAAGTCCACGTCTTGGTGGATGATATACACTTGGCAGATTTTCACAATCTCGATGGAAACGAAGAGGGAGATAGGAATCAACACCTGGAAACGGAGGGGTAAAAAGTCACAAAACTACTCATATTAGGATACAGAAAACTGACTGAGGAAAGCAGAAGGAACTTGTTCAAAACTTCAGGAGAACAACACTGCAACACTTCAGAATCACAGGACCTTCATGAGGCCGCATAACAAAGGAGGATTTCTATTATAATGATTTAATAAGCATTCTGTCTTGACAGCTTTATACTGAAAAAGAAGCTGCACATTAAGTAACTCATTGAAATCTGGATTAAGTGATATTTAAAATGTTCTTGTTAATGCACATAATATTCTTAAATGTTCCACTTTTAATCATTTTTCACTGGAACAGTTCAACAAATTGTTACATGGCTCTAATGCACCAGCAGTCTGGAAGCCATACCTGGAAAACAATAACCATGGTGAGGAAGAGATAAATGGCTGACACAACAGGCGACAAGTCTGTTCCTTCTGGGCTTAAGACATCGAAAACAGGCCTCTTATCGCCATATTGAAACAGCCACAGTCCGTGTCCTGAAAGAGCAGGTATAGAAAGACAAATTTAAACCGATGAAAAAAAAGCATACATTTTTATTACATATACAGCCACACAGACCCTTGGTCTCATGCCATACGTATGACAAACGCATGACCCTTCATTTTCACATGCCAGCAGACCTCGTGTGGAAGGTGATGGTGCTGGATCACACGGTAATGAAGTGAACGGCACGACATACCGATGGCGGAGAACAGGCACATGACCAGCAGGATGACGACGCACCAAAACACATCCACGTTCATCTGCCGCTCCAGCTTGCTGCGCTTGTACCGTGGCCCGTTGTTGTTCAGCATGGCTTTGGTTTCGTGACCTGCGGAGTGCGTCACACACAAGAGAGCTTGGGACGTAGGGCAACTCGAGGCAGAAGGGGGCTGACAGAGAACAGGAGGAGGGCAGGTACAGATGGCTGTGAAGGGAGGCAGAACACTCACCTGCGTAGATAACAATTCCTACAGCTTCCTCAGTGTTCCTGATTGTACACCCCCTGAGCAGCAGGTTTTCCTTGTACAGCCCATCTCTCCTGCCATTCCGGTGAATTCTGTCAATCAAAGAGCTCCATTAACATCTTAACAATTACCAGGGTGAGCCCCGTAATATCGACAAACCGCAACCTACACTCAGAAAGCAGCAGAAAGCCTTCAGGGCCAATCCATCCTGAAGGCACTTGCTCATGCATTGCTTTTCTCTTGGCTGTCTGGACGTGTGCAAAACCCATTCTAACAATTTATCAAGATTCCAGATGGGAACAAGTCAAAGCAACCTCAAAACTGCAGAAAGCTTCTAAAATCAGGTTTTTGCTAGAAAGCACAAGCAAAAAAATGCATGAACAGCTAAATATCCTGGGTGAAAGAGCACTAAGCCTTTAACATCTTGCACTAATCCCACTTCTGAATCAAGGATTACATTGGTATTAGTTAAACAGCCCACAATTCTTTGCCGAGTTCAGGCTTTCGCTGTCTGCCGTTAAATCTCCTCAACTGCCGTGTTCCGTTCTACAGCGTCAGCATGTTTACAAAATTGGCTGAGGCGTTTGCCCCCTGACAGCCAGACTGATACATTCTAGCCATTAGGGATTAATATGTGTATTCTTTCCATTTATGAGACCTTTCTGCATCCTCAGCCATTAAATGGCTCACACTGAGCAGAGAAAAGTGATTTCTCTTCCCTCGATCACGGCCAGGACTCCATGTCCACAATGTCATAAACACAACTACGAGAAACGTCTCTGCCCGAGGCCCCCATCTCACACCACCCCAAACTTGCGGCACACCACAGGAGCTTCGCTGGCCCCCACTGTGTGTCATAACAATTCGGGGTGTTGCCAGATGATTCATGTGTCTTCTACAAAGACGACTTAATAGGATTTCCAGGAGACTAGATTAATGAAATTAAAGTTCTATTACCCCAATTCGCTTGTGTAAGAGAGCTTATGAGGAGGTTATTCACATCAATTTTGAAGTACTGGGCTATATTACTGGAATTACAGGGACAGCATGAGTTCTAACTCAATAGCAGACCAAATTATTCAAAACGTGCTTGCCTTGGTCTCGTATCCAATTCCATTTCCACCAACAGTTTATTCTACAAGATCATATGCTACTAATGAAAAATCAAACAACTGACAAGTTAGTCTACAAATCTCAATGATACTAACAACAGTGTGTCTTCTGGCACACACAGATAACAGGCTTTAACATCAACTGAACCTTTTGAAGAACATTTCTGAACAAGGAAATTTAGGCCACATTCAAATCGTCACTGTGAAAAAACAAAGCATTTAAGATGCACCGAAAAACAAGTACTTACATATAACCACGAAACCTGTTCAGGTCATTGTTTGGCTTCTCACACTCAATAACGCTGTTGTACTTCAATGGGTCAAAATCGCAATCCTGCCAAGAAATATGTGCACCAAATTATTTCACCCACATAGACTACAAAAAATAGTGATAACTCATCAGAAGCCAAATTAAGATACTGAAGGCTAAAGACTGAAGGTGGTCAAGGTCGTACAATGATAGGGTTGAACCTTTCCTTAAAAACGAAAAGAGAATTTGTACAGCCTTACAAGATAAACTGAGAATGTTAGGAGAATTATGTGGATTGTGAAGTTAAAACAACAGCTAGGCAACTTGTCTTGGAATTTGCCAGTGTCTTTAAACTGAAAGAGCAGCTGTGCACACCAGTGTGCTGAGCAAACACTGCTAAGCCCACAGACTGGCTGAACACAACAATGTTCAAAATGTTCACCAAGGAAAAGGGGGGAGAGAAAAAAAAAAAAAAAAAAAAAAAAACCCCACAGACTCCCAAAAACCTCCAGGGGTTCTTGATGCCTTCGGAAATGTTAAGGTACGCAGTGCCGTACGCATTGCAAATGTCAGGTATAAAACAGGACTGTGATAATTTGTTTTACGAAAGCAAAAGCAAAAAGGAATGGCAGTGGGGATGTGTAGAGGAACAAGTTTCCAAGTCAATTCAAAATCCACTGAGGCAAGAAAAAGGTAGCACTTGCAACTCATGTGAAACTAGGGTAATGGATTCAGGAAAAAGAGTCCCGCTGAAGAAAAAAGTCATTTACTTTCACACAGAATATCAATTAAAACAATGATTTACGTTTTGATGGACAGCACACAGTACAGAGTAGAGTATAAAACGTTCTAGAACACCCCTCAATACCCCTGGAGTGCTAAGAAGTTTTCAGGAATAAACTGACATTCTTTCCCTGGCTGTTGCTCTGTGAAAGCGGTGTTTTCCTTGTAAAACCTGACTAAAAAAAAATCACGTGCGATCTGATGTCTGTTGAGACTAAGCAAACAGGCTTCAGACTATGAACTAAGAAAGTGTCTCAGGAACAAGTTTCTAGACTGATTTTTTTTTAAATACAGTTATGTCAAGAAACTTGACAAATGGCTTCATTTAATAACCCCTTCTTCAGTTTATTAAATACTCCTTCTTATTTAAACATTTGGATTTGTGTCTCCCCGCTCCCGAGTTGTGCCGGACCAGAGGCGCCATCTTCTTCACCGTGTGCTCATCCTCCATTACCAGGTATTTGTTAGTTTCAGTATTATGATGTCTGTGATCACACACCCCCCATATCCAAACAATGTCAGCTTGTTTTGCAACTCCAAATTCAAATGTACTGTTTTCATTGATTTCTTTTGTCTATGTTCCATCCCGTTTTTCTGAATTAAAGTTTGAATTGATATATAAACAGTACAGTATGCATGCATGTTTATTAAGTGTACAGTACATAGTAACTGCTAAACACCTCCATGAGTGCAGGTTGTCAGCCATACAGTATTAGCAATTAAGGCAGGGAAACTTGTTATACTGCATTAAGTTAACTACTGCAGTAATTCTGTCCATTTTATGGCATATGGTGATATTTAGCATGTAAAAGATGTCAGTTCTGAGGCTCAGGAATGCACAAACATTTTTTACTATTGTACATAAACGTAATTACGTCTTCAATTTAATTCACTTTATAAAGGGGTTTACAGGAACAAATTACCTTTGTAAGGTGGGAGAAGACAATCTTGCTGCATCAGGGTCAACAATTGAATAAAGAACAGTATTAAAAACAACCTAAGTGGGACTAAAATTAGCATTATGCACAGTTTTAGGTTCAATGCACTTAATTTTACATGGCCCATACTATTCGGCCAACTGAGAAAGTGCATAGCAAACTTGGCCCTTTATCATGCCTTATCATTATAACCCTCTGGTGTCTGTACATCGTCCTGCACACAGCTGTACATTACAGATGGCCATTCCCTGTAACAGTAATGCAAACTGCGGTTCAGTCAACATGAGGCTCTCACCAGGTCGATGAAGCTCCGCACCACCTGCCTCTGCTTCAGGTTGGTCTCGCCATCCAGGGTGGCGGTTTCGATGTGGCACAGACGGTCCGGGTCACTGGAGCTCAGGAGCAGCACGTCAGCTGGTAAGATCTCGTTGCACCGTAGGCGAATGAAGTCCCCCACACGGACTTCCTTCCAGTATTTCTCTACATATCCCCTCTCTGCCCTGCAGGAGATGTCACCAGAGTTACCCAGCATCTTACACCTCAAATTGGCATAATTGTACACATCTGCACAGCTATTTTTTTTTTTTACCGAAGCAAATTAGGAGAAGAACCATCCTTAAGTGTACAATGAACAGGACCATCTTAGGGCTTAACCCTACAGTCATTTGGTGGTGCTTCTTAACTGCTAGGTTAAGACCATGTCAGTGTTTTATACTGAAAAAGAGCATAACATTTGTAAAAGAAGCCTAACTATGCATTTCAAGGTACAAACCAACAAGACAGAGAATGACTTATGCCTTCATGAAATACTGATGCTATAGAGGTTGCCACTGTGTGAGCCAGTACACAGTAGATTAGGACCATTTGCAAAGCTATTAGCCACACAAACACCTCAGAGTTCACTACATGTAATCCCAACACCAAGAGCTAACTCACAAGAATATGGTTCAAACTGCAAAAAAGCTCCAAATGTAAGTGGGGTAGATGCTATTTTTTGTTGAACAACTACGGTTCAACTGGCAAATACATTTTCCTGAGGTCCACCTCTTCTTTGTCCAGATTGAAACCCTCAAAGCTACAGGAAAACCAGTGGACTCAAGACCAACATGATTCCAAAACCTCAGGAAGGGATTTAGTGGTAAATTCGCATGAAAATGCCCATTATTTTTCCACTAGAGAACAGGCTACAGATAGACTCATTCCTACGAAACTGAGTAACAAACTTTTCACCGATTGAAAATTTTAAGCATTTGTTTTTTTGTTATTTGCACTAAAGGACAACTATTGCGGTACCAATTTTAATCATGTGCCGAAGCACATAAACACGTGTGCCGAAACAGGTAGTAAAGAAGGTAGAAAATAGTAAGTTTTCCAAAAGTGGCAAAGGTGCTGAAGTGAAAAAGTAACCAGAAGGTGAAAAAGCACCAACTCTATCATTTCTCCTTCCATGAGTTGATGCACAGTTGCATTGAGAATGTATTCACACATTTTTGCTTTGATTTTGTAAAATTTCAGATCCTTTACCAAGGTGCCACAAAAAGATTTGACGTTAGATTTTAACAAGATGATGATGATGATGCAACTATCATATTGTATCAAAACACCAAGATAAGGATTTAGACTACGACCAATGTGTTGCTCTATGGCTTCGTGGTGTCAACAGCACCGATACTTAAGTACTAAATACAACCACGTTTCCATTTTCTCACCCAGACAGTGCAAGGCAATTTATAAGACATTAATATAATTTTCATAACTCCAAAACTAAACACCAGGAGTAAGTTTAAGTCAATTTGCAACAGTAATTTGTCACCATACATACAACATTAAAATCTTGCTCAAGTTTACTGTGCCAGGAAAACCTTTTGACCGCTACTCTGGCCACATAATTACAGCTAAAAAAGTATACATAAGAGATATTCTCAAAAATAATTTGGTCCATGTGGTTTCAATTACACGCATGGACACCACTGCTGATTTTGAGCGTTCAAAATGACATCAATCAAACTGGACAGCCGGTGGCAAAGTGAGCAGAAGAGTTTCTCATACTTGACTTGTACAGAAGAGCAACTGCTGTGAAGCAGCAACAGAATGTAAACTGAAGCATGGCAATGCCCTTATGCTGCATATCTGCAAGGACACCCTAGGTTTTGGCCAAAGCTCCACTTGCGCACACATGCAACAACAGCATCGGGGATCCGGTGACCCCGGTTGTGCTGTTTGTCATTTGAGCACTGCTGGGGTGAGGAAAAAGGAGCTCTTTTTGTACACACTACTGTTTTGGTACAACGCTCACACGAGTGTTATCAGATAACAAAGGGCTGACAAACGGAACTGTTACAGGGTTGTGTGTAAATGACCAATTTCCACAGTGTAACCAGGGCGGTTAGAATTAGTAATGCCTAAATATTTCCTCCGGAGTGCTATAAAACAGCTGCTTACACTTTATTAAAAGCAAAAAAACAAACAAATGATGAAATAACTGCACTAAGAGATTTCAGTGAAGGGGCTGAACCAAACTCGATCCTGCACGAATGAAACTAGACAGCCGCAGATCACGGGGATCATTTTGCCATAGCCCTCAATCAAACCAAAATAAACACAATGGAAGGCAAACAATTTCAACTACTGCAGCTTGTTCATTGTCATCGCTGTGGTTTCACTCCACCCGCGATTTCTTATTTCTTATGTACATACAAACAAGGACCGTGTGCAACAGTTGCACCTGAAGACAATTATGCTTAAAGTCACTTATCTGGTCGGTTAGGCCCCATTAGCTTGCGAAAGCACTGTACAACAATAGCATAAATACAAACAATGACTCAATCCAGCAAAGTACTGTGCAAAGAATGTAAAACTGAACCAGTTCACTTTGATGCACTACTTCATAATTTTCACAAGTAGTCCTGCGGTAAATTATTGCACTGAAAGATGAAGCTCTCTTCAAACCTGTCCTTACAAACCAAAATCTTTTTACATTCCTCACCAGTCATCATTCCATCAATTCTGACTAGATCCTCTACACTGTTGGCTGAAATGCACCCCAGACCATGACAGAGCTGCCACTGTGCTCTACAGAAGGCTGCAGACAGGCATCAGTGAACTTGCCAAGTCTTCTTTTGGCATCTTTCTTGACCAAAAATGTCCAATTTTGACTCGACACTCCATAAAACTTTCTACCGCTGATTGTTGCTCCATGCTCTTTCACATACTGCAATCCATCTCTTCTGTTTGTTTTCTTTCCACAAGGATGGTTTCTTAGCTGCAACACCCTACAAGATCATTTCTTTTAAGATTTCTTTGCATGACTGAAGCATGTACTTTGGTGCCAGATTACTCTGCCAGCTGCTGAGTAAGCACTTCACTGGATTTCTTTCTGTCCCTTAAGGAAGTAACCGTTCACAGTTCATCACATGCAGACAACTTTAAGGGTCTTCTGCTGTTGTGTGGTTTCTTCAAATTTCTTTATGACAGCTTGAACATTTTGAAACACGCATGCAGTTGTGTCACATGCAGAATGTAGTTACATCACAGGCAGGACATGTCACACTGACTGACTGGACCAAGAACGATGGTGAAAAAGTTCCTCTCATTCATGCATATCTATTATGTGCAACAAGTTAAAAAAATGAATAAAATTTGTTGATGTATAATTCGTTAATGACGCCTGCCCATCACTATAGCAGTGCATGTGTTGCTCTATGGCAGCCATCTGTTCAGCCTTCTCTAGGAGTGTGTGTGCGCAGCTCTGATGTACGGCTCATGTACTAATGGAATCGGTTCAAGGTTCTGGTGCCAAGAATACATGCAACGGGCTCCCAGCTAGTAAAGACATTTTTTCCATATTTATGATTTTTCTTTTTTTTTTTTCTGGAAAATTGTTGCAACAGTCAGTAAAGTCCATAAAATATATATATTTTTTTTTTACTCTACAGACTTCTCGAAAAAGCATTTTCTACATCAGAACACAATGTCGAGAGGGAAGGGTAAAGGGTGGGGATGTGGTTCAGAGATAGAAAAACATCATCACCACCATCACTATGTTGAGTGGCAACATGAGCCAATAACTGCAATATTTGCACAAATAATGTGTAAAATCTCTATACGGTGAAAGTTCAGATTAGAAATAATATGACAGAAACCCGCAAGACACTGTACATATCAGTGGAATAAGGTTAATAAAGCCTAGTGACATATGATGATATATATTTTGTTACTACTTGTTCCTTTCCTTAGCATTAGGCAATACTTATGAACAAAATGCAACCACATCAAGGGTATTACAGTTTGGCAAACAATGTATTACTTTTTTCCCTTTTCACCTTTCTGCTTCCTCACCCAGGCAACACTAGGTTAGTCAGCTAGTAACAGAGTAAAGTAGTTTTTAATCAAATTTTCATTCATCTCACCCTCTCCTTCAAAGAAGCAGCATTCTTCACAGCAAAAATAACAATTTTCAACTGGTATCAACAGCAAAAACCCCTGTTTTCAGCCCTTGCGTGAGAAGTGTTCAGAAACTTCAGAAATGGTGACCCTGAAAAGCTTTCCCTACTGTAACTGTAGTCTTGGGAGTTAATGATAAAAGTAAACAGCATAGCCTCCAGCATAGCAGTTAGACTAACTTACCAGCACAAGTAAGATGATCAAACTTGTACTGAGCCAACTTTAAAAAAAAAAAAGAAAAAAGATTAACCTTATTTTCTGAAAACTCACAATAAAGACAAGAGCAAAATTAAAAAAAAAGGTTGTGTGCATTTCTTCCCAAACAGCCAATACATGTACAGTAGTCAAGTGTTGTGTCAATGGTTAAAGCAGTGTTAAAAACTGTTCACTATGTATGCCAAGTATATACAAGTTCTCCTCCATACCAATGTGCTCAGCTTCCTATTCTCAAGACAATATTCTCAAAAGAATTTGCACATGCTCTCCGTGAAAGACAACATTGCTCGCTTGCACAAATTTCTATTACATTGCCACTACAAATTAATGTGAATATGAGAGTAAGAAATGATGAGCACCAGGAACATTAACACTGGACAAGAGGTGCATATTGAACATTTCCACCTACTTTCAGAGATGCAGTAGTTGGCAGAAACTCAAGCCACTCTGTGTGAACTTTAAACTGTACTACAGGCCATCAGAGCATTTGACAAACGGTACAATTCCCAAAAAAAAACATGCTTTTGTAAAACTCCCACCATACCTGCAGTTTTATGAGACATGTTTTCTTCTGTCTCAAATGCAACTTTGCCTTTGTACTCAGTGCAAACCAGAATGCCTGTGTGTTCCCTTTAAACGCTCGCCAAGGAAAACACAGCATGGTATAAAACTTTGCAGGAAGCACTTCGAATCATAAACAGTTTCGAAGTCTGTGATACCTTTTTTTGAAAAACAATGCTAGGAAACAAAGCAATGCACCACACAATACCACACCTTATTTCTTTCTGATGCAGACACCCAATTAAAGAAAAAATAACCTACAGAAAACATGCCTGAGGTTGGGTGGTTTCTTGTTATTTTTCGAAACAAACCTATTGTGCTGCAACAATACCACCGCTCTGCATTTGCAAGCACCAGGTTGGAATGCGTCTGTTGTTCAGTATGATCACAGAGACTTCCACAGAAGGCGGGGGACGTGACACGGCTCCAGCTGATAACCCCAGACGGCCATGAGGGTCTGTGCTTGAAGGCCAGCCAGCGACGCTGACCTCACAGCAATGCACTTGCATCGGCTCACACGGCACACAGAAGGCAAAGGCAACAAGCAGGTCTTGGGAACATCTTCAAAAGCCCTTTGCCCCTCTGCAATCCAACACATTTTCAGGTTCAGATTCAATGTGGATAAAAAGAGTTGACTGTATACATGTATGATCTATTACCTGTGTTTTACATTAAGGTGTATTGGGCACATTTGCATCATATGCTGTCATGGAAAAAAGTTAACAAATTTCACATTATCTTACAACACTTTGTCATGTCAGGTGCACTGTGATGTACAGAGTGCTTTATCAAAAACAGAAAACAAATGTGGAGCTTTCGGCAGCAGCTCCAACAAGAGCAGTGCGAGCTCAGCAGCCCAACCACTCCTGCCCCCCATCAGTTCATTAAATTCTATAATTAAGAGATGTTGGTCAGATGCAGCTAATAATCCAAGAGGTAGCAGGGCTGCGCTCTTACATGGCAAAAACATTAATAATATAATATTTAAGGATTTTTAAGGTAATTTTGCAACTCTGGCGTTGTGTATTTCAAAAAAATTCATATGCATACTTTTTGTGCATTTTCATAAAGACAGTTGCTTAAACTTGACATTGAGTTGAGAGTACATTTTGATATTTCTTAAAATGGCAGCATTTTGTTTTACTATAAATTTAACCATGTAGCTAAATGCCATACCTGCAGTACCTGCCATAGGATGGGTCATGTCAAACAATCATTTGGGGGATATGTATCTGCACAAAAAGGGTTTAGTTTATAAAGTGTCCTGGCAAAATGGTAAGACATTCAGACAAAGTTGTAGAATGCATTTTTATAGATAGGTGCCATCACAGCATGTTTTCTATAACATCGTCACACCCTGTCTGTATTTATAAGGCAAGGAACACTTCCAATACACAGCAATAAATGAGAGGAAATAGTAGTGAAAATATAATTCATAAATAATAAACAAGATTTGTTTATGTCTGCACATCTTTCTAAACACTGTCAGTTCTGTTAATAAAAGTTCAACCTGTATACAGAAGTGCTTTTAAAACCATTTCCTGCAAAGCTTATCAACAGTCTGTCATTGCTTTTAGAGTGCTTGCCAAATCTGTTTTTGCATTCAGTTTAAAGTTCTGTTTGTTTTTTATTTAAAAACAAACAGAGGTTGTTTAGATATGCAGTATCAAATCAGATAGCAGAAAATAGCTTTTGAATGCCATAAAATGCCATTACTGTGGAATAACAGTGAAGAAACAGTTACACTACTACAAG
The DNA here is from genome assembly GCA_018136845.1 of Heterotis niloticus. Lineage (NCBI taxonomy): Eukaryota > Metazoa > Chordata > Actinopteri > Osteoglossiformes > Osteoglossidae > Heterotis > Heterotis niloticus. The sequence goes on from CM030906.1 coordinate 17,332,746, forward strand.
GTTTAAAACTGAACGTGTTGCTCTGAATGGAGAGGTGCAGTAACCCCAGTATCCAGCTCTACCAGAGGCTCATGTTAAAATGGAGGATAAAACTTGTTTGTGGTAAAAATATTCACCAAGCAGATGATTTCATGTAGGTAAAGGGTGTCCACCAGCGATGACACCACAAAAATTAAGAGCTACTGTTAACTACTGCTGTCTTTCACTGGACAGCAAATCATCACAAAGGCAGGTACCAACACAAAGCATCCAGCCCTTGGGGGTTTGTGACAACACTTTACCAAAGAATATTTTAGACGAAGGTGTTGGACCGAGATGGGTGTTTAATGTTTGATGAGAGAGCTGAACACACTGGCTGCTCTTAGCTCACTTACCTATTGTAATATCACAAGTTGCTCAAACTGCTGGGTTATTTATAACAACCCAATTCTAAACTTCAAAAATGACAACTTTTATGACAAAACAGTGTATTTGATCTTGTATAGTGAATACTTAGACAGTATGCCTTTATGGCAAGAATTGTCAGTTCCCTTTTAAAAACTAAGAAAAGCATATTTCCCAATACACAGTTCCAGCTAGACAGTACTGATATTTACCACAAACATTATTCAGAACACATGAAGTGCAAAATTTATGTAGTAACACCACTATGTAAAAAGAAAGTAAAACCAAAATTGCATATTTTTGGCAATGCTTCCAAACCTAGGCTGCACTTTACTTTCACAGCCATTGTTGTTTCACTAGTATCTGATATTTTGAAATTTTAAAGCGCATTTACACCTGGGATAAACTGCTACAAAAAGACGTACAGACATACTACACCTCACACCCAAATGCATAAATAAATAAGGGTCAAAAGTGTTTAAACAACAAACAGCTCTGGCCCAACACACACACACACACACACAAAACAGAAACGTCTGTAACACAGAGTGGTTTGTGACACCAGTAAAAGGGGGACTTTCAGCAGTAAGCATGCATGTCACAGCCATGGTTAGAAAGGTTCTTTCAACAGGAATGAAATGTTCAACAGGAGATGCACGATATGAGAATTCCATGCCTATACCAATATCTTATTTCTATGTACCTACTGGCCAGTGCTGACACACATTCATAAAATGAAGAAATATGTGATGTGTTAATTAATAAATAAATAAATAAATAAATAAATAAATAAATAAATGGGGGGTGGGTCTGTAGTTCTCATCCAGGCATATCTAGCCCCACTTTTCCTATCTATTTTTATAAATGTTTAATGTACACACACCAGCTGATAAGTATGCAGAAATTATTTGATGATATTGGCAAAATTATCCTGTCCTAATGATAACAGTTACTTTTGTTGGAAATGCTTTATTCTGTTTTTGTAGCATGAGGGGCACATTTTTCAGCACATTTCCTGCAAGCACATTTCGGACCGATTGCAGGAAATTCTCTTTTTGTTGGCCACATTAGAAGCCGCGTTGGAAAATCTTTAAATTTTGGCTGGTTCATACAATTATAACATCAACCCTAGATAAGTACCCTACACTCAGTCAGACAAGTCTTGCTCGAAAAGGTCCAAACAATGAAACACTCAGCAAACACTGAACAAAGTATGTACCTGAGGAAACCTGTTATTATCCTACTATTTTACCCATATTTCACTATGTATGTCCAAATATCAAAGAGTGAAGCTCACAAGAAAATGATAGAAATCAAACTGAGATAAATAGGCTTGTGCTCAGATGATTTCTGAGCCTTGCCAACAGGGCACTGAGACTTTGCCATATTTAGATTAATGCATGGGCTATCAGATTGATCTTAGCTCTGAAAACAAACTTTATTCATACACTCCTTCAAAACAATGCATTTGCTTCCTCATCACCTACTGAGAAGAAACAGGTGACTGACTGAGCATCTTCACTTCTTTAAAAGATGATCATAGTCCTTGCATGCTGTCTAACTAGGAGAAGTAAACATAAACACACAACATCATCTTTGTTGCTCAGTGCAGTTCTAATTTCTCATGTGGGATGCATTTTTTAACATTTTTACTTCTCACCATAATAGAATCGTGATAACACAAAATCAGATACCCACAAAATGATGCTAAGATGGGTGTGAAAGCTTAATGAAAATGATCCATTGTGATGTTTCTGCTCAAAAAAATGTTACATATGCATATGTAAAAGGTGTAAATGTGAAAAGTGAATCAGAAATACTGTATTACTGCCTTCAGCTAAGTACCTAAAAAGCACAAATATTTGCAGAAAAGGGTTAATTAAACTTTTCATTTTAAACTAAAGCACACCCATCAATCGCAAATAAGCAAAATATCTCTGAAAGCCATATACCGGGACATACAGATTGGAGCCTCTGTGGAAACAACTAAAGACTTTAAATGAAAATGCAATTGCTTCACCAGCTTTTTTTGTCCAACTAACAACACCCCATAACTCAGTATGTCATCTGTCTAGGCCTCAGTGTGTTTCTGTGTGTGCTGTACAAAATGGAAAGGAAAATTTGATTACTCCCAACCTTGAGAACAGCACTGCTGCGGCACAAGCATAAGTTGCGGAGAGACACAAACAGTGAGTTCTTTGACTGCCACGACTCCATGCCCTGGGCAGGGCCAACAGAGCAGCTTTTCACTGCAAAATATTCTTTTATTTAAAAAAGAGCAGTCTTCTTTAAAGAAATTAAAAAATAATTAAGTAATCCTGGGTAAATATGGACCATTGTTCTGGTACAACAAATTGATGAAGGTTGACATTTTCAGTGAATCTTAATTCTTCATCCTTATTTATCACGAGGCCAACAGCTGTTAACTTTCCCGCAAGCAAATAAACACAGAAAGTTGGCCATATATAATTAAAAAAGGCAAACCAGAGCACATTAATCCTAGATACTTCACACAAATTCTATAGAGATTGTATACAGGTGGCACAGTGGTGCAGCAAGTAGCACTGCTGTCTCACAGTACCTGGACTGTTTGAGTGATGGTTCAAGTCCAGCTCAGTCTTTATAAAGTCAGCATGTTCTCCCCATGTTTGCAGGATTTCCTCCTACAGTCCTAAGACAGTGAGGACTCTAAATTTTCCCTGGTACATGAATGTGTCTTACTGCCATCCTGTCCCAGGTGCACCCTACCTAGCCTAGAACCCAGGACCTGGACTTGGAGAAGCAGTTAGTGAATGAAATAAATAAATAAAAATCTGGTCAGTGATTCTAAAAATGGTGATTCTCACTATACAGTACTGATATTTACCACAAAACCACAGTCAGCGCTCTGCACCAAAATCACTGAAGATGTGCATCTGTTGCAAAGAAACAAAAAGGGCACAGTATCTGTAATAGAACCTTGACATCCACCCACCCCACTGCAGGTCTGTGGTAGTCTGGTGCCTATCATGGAAGCACAGGGATGCAAGGCAGGGTACACCCTGGACAGGATACCTGGCCACATGAACACAATAATTCAGTCTTACACACACACAGGGCAATTTTGTCTCTAGCAATCTGGACTCCCTCACAAGGCCTGCTGGTCTGACACAGTTTTGTGCCCAGGTATCTGTTTGTGGATAAAAACAGGTCAAAGCTCAAGTCGAGAAGCGGCTCAGCAGAGTCAGAGTTACCTGGACCACATGCTAGCATTAGCCTTTGATGCTAACTGATGCACTGCCTGTTGGACTGTTGTGTCCAGGAAAAGATAAACACAACCATGTGCACTGCCTAGCAACAAGCCCCTGCAACAAACAAAGCTGCTGAGGATGAAATATGGCTGCAGCCACCTCTCCATGAAGCGAGGACCACAGGTGGACTTTGGTAGGTCCCCTCCCTTTTGTACCTGCACACAAAATGACCATATGGCAATTTACAACTGTGTTTACACATCACACAACAAACGTCACCTTTCCATTATCCCCAAAAATATCACGTGAAGTCAGCAGAAGTCACCCATTTCCACAGTGTTGTGACCTAACTCCCAGTCCAGTATGCAAATATCACATTTCAGCATTTCACGCAAACTGACAAATTACTACTGTATAACTGTACTATGATTTTACAGCATTATAAGTGTTTACATAGCTTACCAGAGTAAACCCTCAAACTGGGTTAAGGCACCGGGCCGCTGGAACATGGAGCATTTTACATTTATGAACTCCATGAAGTACAGCTGTGTACAGACTGGAAAAGTGTAAAAGCAAAGAATGAGGCTGAATTCTGGGCCTGGAAGGGGAAAAAAAAAAAAAAAAATCACATGAGCATCGGACCGGGAAGAGGGCTTAGAACCAAGACAAGGCCCAGGCCCAGGACTAGAAGAGGACCCAGAACTAGGATTAAAAGCAAGACCAAGGGAAGAACCAGACTCAGAGCTGAACTAAGGCCAAAACCACAACTAGGAGCGGGACCGAGACCTCTGACCTGGAGCCTCATGGGCCCGCAGACCGAGGCCTTCCATAGGGACTGCCAAAAAGTGTCCAGTTAAATGTGGGAAAAGTTCCGTGTGACAAAAGAAAAGGTGAAATAAAAGCCGAACACCGCGAAAGGAGGCCACAAAGCTGCCATGGAACGCAGTCGCTCCTACCGCCTCAGCAACAGGTAGCCCACCACGGCTGGGAAGAACCGTTAAAAAAAAAAAAAAAAAAGTCTCCATACACTTTAAAAAATAAAAACACGCAGCAAAGAAAAGACGGAGCAGGAGGCGCCGCCGAGTGCTGGCGCTGCGAGCGAAAGCCGTACCTGCAGTAGACGAGGCAGTCCATGTGGTTGATCTCCTTGTCGGAGCGGTGCCTGCGGTAGTCCTCCCACAGGTCCTTGATGGCGGTCACGGAGAGGATGAAGAGCACGGGCGCCAGCGACAGCTCCGGCTGGAAGGCGCTCAGCGCGGGCACGAAGTTGAGCAGCGCGATGAACACGAAGTACACGTTGGCGAAGCGGTGGAACTGCTCGAAGAGGTTCTTGGGCAGGAAGGACAGCAAAGTGTATTTGGTGGTTTTGATCTTGTTGTCCGCGAAGTGCCTGTTGGGGTTCTCGTCGCCCTTCACGCGCTCGTACAGCACGTTGGGGTGGACCACGCGCGTCTTGGGCTCCTTCTTGCTCGCGCGCCTGTGCGCCCGGGAACTCTCGGCGCGCTCCCGCGCCATACTTCGCCTCAAACTCCCTCAACTTTTTGTCCTCCTCCTCTTCTTCTTCTTCTTCTGCAGCCTTTCCGCTCTCGCTGTGAAAAGAAAGGAAGGCCAGCGCTACGTTATCATGCTGCTGCCTGCGTTTTTACTTTGAAAAACGCGCTTGTTTCCTCGGCCCGACGTCTCCTTCCCTGCTCATCTTTGTTCGTTTTCGTACTTTTTTCAGCGCATCCCGTCGCGTTCGCCGCACACGGGGATGCTGAGACGCGGCCTCTCGTCACGGCTGACGACGACACGGCGCCCCGTCGCTCCGCCTCTGCCGAGAAGAAAAAAGGAAAAAAGTCGTTCCGTGGCCGCGCTGGGTGCCACGCGTTACCCTGGGGTTCCTCTGTGGGCTTCCATGTTGTCTGCGCTCCGTTCGGTGCTCGGAGGTCGGGTCCGTCCAGCTGAAGCCGACTTGCGGGTAAAGGTCCCGGCGAAGCGCTGGGCAGTTGGCCGCAGAGGCCGCCGTTACGCCTGTGTGCAGTAGCGAACTAAACGCCCTTTTAATACATTTAGTCATTTATCGTGTAAAAAGTTTCGTCTCGCCCCGTTTTATACAAGTTCACATGTACATTAAAGTGTAAAATCTTGCGAATGAGTGAATTCTTTACACCATCGGTCCTTGGAAAACGGTTCAATTTTCGCAGTCTCCGTGAAGCGGACATTTCTGCTGAAGTTAAAAGTTCATGTTTTCAAGCTTAACAAAATGCAGTTTCACTGCTACAAAGTGGTTTGTAATGTGTAAAAAGTTGCATTGCACTACGTTTTTGTAGTCAGTTTTACACCAGAGACCTTTGCAAAATCCTTTTCCTCGACATTCAGCTATGTAGTTGCGTGTTTGTGTAAGTGGAAAAACGAGCTTTTTTCCAAAACTGTAGCGTTGCAGGAAGCGGAAACGGCCTTCTACCTTCTCCGTAGTTCTTACGAATTAATTTTATACTCTAGATATTAAAGAACTCATTGAGTGCATTTAAAAAAATATCACTTTATACAAGCCGCGGTTGTGAATGAGAGGAGCCCTTGCAGCGTGCGGTGGAAATACCTCCCCCCTTGCTTGCAGTAAATGCGTCGGACTGTAGAGGGCGCAGTGGCTGAGGAGAAGGACTTTGGACTAAATATGTGACACCTGAGTTAGATTACGATATCTGTTAATGGAATACATAATTTTAAAAAATTGAGGATAGTGTCCACAGGTGGTAGGTAAGAAAGGATCGGATTATCATCGTTGGATTTATTGCTGAGTGGAATCGCATATTAAAATGGAATGTTTTAAAACAGAATATTAAAAGTTATTATTTATACCAATGAAGGAAGGTAGCCATCAGGGTGAGAATTTAACTTTATACTACGTTAAACACATGGTGTTATTGAACAGTTACGCCATCACACCAACCAGCATTGCACATAGTATTAGAGAAAATGTGTCTAAGTCTTTACTACAATAACCTTTTTGAGGAGAAAATGATCTGATCCCTAAGGAAGCTATAAAGACAAAGAATTTAATGGAAAAACCACAGCTGATGTTAAAGACAACAGGTTTGTTGTACACACACCTGAGCTTAGCCTAGATGTAGCACAAGTTCCATTCAGTTGAAAAATGTAAAAAGTGTAAATAAGTAACATAAAACAAATGGGGAAAAAAAACTGAAGTCAGGCTGTGTTTGCACCCACTCTGACACGTGTGTGTGTGTGTGTGTGTGTCTGGCCTTTGATGTATGATTTTTTTCAGGTGTGGATCCTCAGTGGTCTGACAGCTTGTTTTTCGCAGTACCTGTCGTTGGCTCGTACGCCCGAACAACGGTATGCACCTCTTAATACAACGCCAGGTACTGAGGCCACAGGAGTGGCAGGAACTCTTGAGAGGTGAAACCATGAAAAAAAAAAACAAATATTGATACGTCTGCACGGACTACAGAGTCTGTTTCCAAAAGCACTTTTTCCACTTGGAGTCGTAGGTCGTGCTAGAGAACAGCATTTGCTGAATAAATGCAGATGAATGAATGAATGTTAATATGCAGTACTGTACAGCGACTCCTCATTAGCGCTCTAGATGTGTTGTCAATACATTCTATCCTCCATTTGGTAGGTTTTACCATCTTCCAATTTTTCTGAACTATTGCAAAAGTATTCCAGAGGAAGTTGAAGAATAAATATAGAAAAAATCTTTTTAAGCAGAATAATATATAAATATCTAAATCATGTTTAGCTTTTTTGAAGAAAATTACTCTATTAATGCATGGAATAATGTTTTAAACCCTTAAAAAAACATTCAACCATCTCCATTGTTAGTTTTATGAAGGTGGTGAAGTGCCACCTAATTCACTTAATTTCGTTTATTAGGACCGCAGTTGCTATCTGCTTTGCAGTCAGTGGGTTTTGTGCTGTAGTTTGTGGTCATTCTTCTGGCCTGACCGACAGATGTGGCCAGTATAACTGTGGTCAGACATTAACCAGATAACTGCAGCAGGAACAGCAGCTAAATAGTGTAATAATCCACTTAATGGAAAACATGAACATAGTAATATGGGTTGCAGGACTGAAAATTTTTATCCACTAAAGAAATAAACCTGGAACACAATTTTGAAAGTACCAGCAATTAATTAAATCATTTTACAGTGCCTGCTGCTGGTTATATATATTCCTGCCTGGCAAGCAGTAGGCACTAAGTTTGCCGTGTCCTTCTTTTTAGCTGCTTTAATGAGTCAATTCCTTCTTTTATTCTTTAATCAGCTGTAGTATTTTTGAAGCTCACTCATTCCATGTCTGTCTGTAAGGGCTCTGGAAGCCTAGAGTCTGGCCTGGAAGTGCAGGAACAGTGCTGGACAGGACTCCATATGCAACGCTGCTGCACCCTATTGTTTAAAATATACATTTTATAGTTACAATTGATGCATCAAACATTTTTGCTTGCTACAAGAAAATAAATATTGCAAAAAAAAAATGTCCAGGTTCTCACAGCCTCATCTGAACACCCTGTTCTAAGACATTTTAGTCCCACCAAATAAGATTGCTTTGAAATTGCTGACCATCCTGTTCCTGCTGCGGTAAATCCCCCCCCCCCCCAGAGGAATGATCTCCCATATTTTACTCTCGTCTCCCATATGCTGTGGTGAACATGCCTTAATGAAGGTGCGGACTGTCATAATTCCGGCAGTTTCCTTCTGCCCGCCATCCATTACGATGGAACTGCCTCGCTGGCCACAGTAAGATGCCACCGGACCCTGCCACACGTCCCCCCCCCCACACACACACACACACAACAGCTGGGAGGCAATATTGAAAACCGCCGGAGACGCCCTCGGAATTGCTCTGTGATTTATTGCTCCTTTAGACAGCCGGTGGCTGAAATGGCCTCTCGAACCTGCTGACGCGGACGGATTTCTAGGTGTGCCACATTTTTCTTACCGGGGCCTCAGCGGAAGCTTCTCAGGCCTCTCTTGTCCCACCGCATCTTTGCTTATTGAGCATCTCTGGGCAGAGTCCTTATTCGGCACAGGCCGGGGTGAGGAAGAAGCTACAGTTCATCATGGATGTTGGTTCACATCCCCTAAATGAAATGATGGCTATGAGCGATTTTAGCCACCGGGTTGTTCAACTGAAGTGCAGCAAGAAGCACTCCTGGGTCCTTCTGATCAACAGCCACCCACCTCCACAGTGACATGCTAGGGCCTCACGGTAGCTAGGTTGTAGTTACTAATGTTATTTAGTATTTCATTTTGCTTTATTTTATTTTCTATTATTTGTTGTTTTGTACCTTATGACTGACTTGTGTTTTGCATTCATCTGCTGTGCGTCGGATCAGTAAAGTCTTAGACTCCAAAATGAAGGGAATCTTGATTTGAAGGGAATTTTTATATTTATATATGCATATGTCCTTATATGTCCTTTGTGTCGTTGAAGAAAACACCGTCTGTGTCATCAGAAGTTAACGTTGTCACGATCTTTGAAAAAAAAGGGAGAATAGGTGTACATGGACGATCAATAATCGATTTAGATTTTTACAATCAAGCTGGGTGCCTGTTGCTTCGGGTTGGAGCGCCTGCAGCAGCTGCCCCCTAGTGGCCGCACAGCGCAAGCGTACGCACCGCCAGTGAAATGGAGCCAAAACAAAAACCCCAAACTGAAGGACGCTTTTTATTAACACAAATCAATGTGTAAAAGCTTAAACTCATGCGTAGAGGAGAAAACCTTTTGTAAAGTTATTTTATAAATTCATTTCACATTCTGTAAAATAATTTTGTTCAGTCACCTGCCAATAGAAAAAACCTGATATCTTTTAGGCTCCAAAATGAAGGGAATTTTGATTTGAAGGGAATTTTTATATTTATATATGCATAACAGTGCATAGTGTAGTGCTGCAGTGAGTCCACTGTGATTTATTCCCTGCACTGGATAATTATTATATTGTAGGGGGAGATTCTATAATTCATTTCAGGACTGTATGAAGGATGCATTTTTTATTATTTATTAAAGTACATTATAATTTTTTAGAGAAAAAGCACAATAGGTGATATAAGACAACCTCATTTATAATTTACAAATTACAAATTCCCTTTGCTTTGTTATTAAATCCTGAACATCCTCATGAGACTGAAGGTATTCTGCATGCTTTTTAGTTAAGTCATCAATAAATAGAAGTAATTTGGCTGATTCCTTCCAAAGTGTCCAGCTGAGCTGCTGTTTATTCCTCTCCCGCACCACATGAGCCGCTGTAATGTGTAGAATAACTTGAGTGCACAGGCAAACGGGCGGTGAGGCATAATACCGTCCTTGGGCAGCACCTTATTTTATGAAAGGTTGCCATGGTAATGGTATCACACTGAAATGGTCGGGGCTGTTTCGTATGCCGACTTGGAGAACACTGTGAGCTCCATATGTAATTATCTCTTTTTTTATTCACCACATAATTGATACAGATAATAAAACCAGATTTTTTTTTTTTTTTTTAATTTATCCTGGATTCCACAAATACAACCAGAATTATCATTCTAATTACAAACATAGGGCACCGTCAATACCGTCCAGGCCAGAGAGGGTCCTTTGGATTACAAGGAGTGGTGTTTCAATGTGCCGAGCGGCCGGTGGGATGCGTTTCAAGCTGTCTGGGATAATTAGAGCTCTGCACTGAGGCGCCAAGGAGCAGCCGCTGGGGGCCAAAGAGGGCGTTTGGCAGGGAGCTCAGGCATGGAAAAGCCCCGCAGGTCCCTCTCCTCCCCGATTAAAGCAGCGAGGGCCCAGGAGAAGCGCTCGAGTCTTGAGGAATGCGCAGCCAGGTATATATTCATGTGATAAATATATCTGGCTTTAACCATGGCTGACTTTCGCATCCGCGTCATCTTTTATTTTCCATGTTCGAAAGGTTCATCTGGTATTTAAACTGCGCTTCAGCGTACTGCACATTGCAGTGCTACCTGTACTGTATAGACACACATCTACTGCGCCACCATTTACAGTGTTCGACTTAGGTCTTTGTTTTGAATTGAAATTCAGGGACACTGTAATTACCTTATTGAATGCAGCTATTGATATTTATTTAAACTGAATGTGCAAGAGCAACTAAACAAGGATGTTTTGTACTGTTGTCACTATTGTGTCAAAGAAGTGACTCGCACTGATACGGTTGTTTATGCAAAAATTGTTTCGTTTCCATTTCTTTAGCTGTTGGTTCTCCCTAAAGCGGCGTACAGTATTGCGGCACTTCCAGGCGTTTACCCGTTGTGGTATTTTTCCTTGAGCAGTTCAGGGTAAGAACCGGGATACTACAGGGTGAGGTGGGGTTTAAACCTGGTGCCACTTACGCGTCACTTCTAACAATTTGGCAATTTTTATGTATTTATTCCATTTTGATCAATCGCTTCTTCAGTGCAGCATCGCAGTGTTCCAGACCCTTCCTGCTAATACTGAGTGTGAGGCAGGGAATTCTGTGGATGGGATGCGGGCCCATCACTATTTTATTATCTTGAAAAAAGATAATGAACATTAAAAAGAATTAAAATCTCCTTTAAAATTTCTGTCAGTAAAACCTACTGCCCCATGCCTTCACATACAGTGAGTGAACCCAGTGTTTGTCAGCATCTGGCCACTTTCAGGTCCATTTGTTACCTCTACAGTCGATGAAACTGTTGCGACAGAGGTGCGCTCTGATTTATTCGCTTGAAAAGTTCGAGATAGTACGTTAAAAAATTAAAAGTAGGCTTTAAGGCTTTTTAAATACATTTAACGTTGGACCCACATGACTACTATTTTAAAATGACTAAAAAGTGCATTTCCACATCTGCTCTGTTTGGTGGATCTGTAGCTGTTTGCAGAAACACAGGCGGCATTCATTTAGCAAAATACACTGAAAATATTTATATTACTAACATCAGAATCTCAGTAGTGAGAAATGCCTTAGTGGTGAGACTGAGTTACAGTTTGCTACAGTCATGGAAAACACAGGCCTGAGCATCCAAGGAAACAACTATTTTGCCATCACTGTGCACTAAAACCCACCTGGACCCCCTACACAAAGGCCTTAAGAATAACTTCCTGTAAATTGGATAACGGTTAAAACAACAGTAGAAACCTTTTAAGGCAGAAGTATGAATAGAAAATGTGTGTGTTGAGAGATCCAGTGTGTTACATGGGTCCATTTCTAGGCCCAGTGAGCAGAAGAAGGCACTGCAGCGTGGAGCTCATGTTTGTTGTCTGTCTCACGGTCGACTGTGTCCCAGGGCCCCCCTCCTCTCTGCTATCGCGCCAGTCCTGCTTCGGGCACTGTCCCGCCCGAGCTATTTACTGGTGTGGAAAACCAGTTTATGGGGAGGAGGGTGGGAGAGCAGGGGGGGTCTTGGAGAAATGTGCAAATCCCCCCGAAGATGTCGGCTGCCCTGGATTTTAGCGATGCTCCTCTGAGAAGCGACCCTGAGGCGTGTCGCTTGACACGGAGCAGCACGACGGAGCAGCTTGGCCTCCACCACCCGCAGCGCTGGGAACCGTGGAAACTGCCCTGCGCCCGTCTCCATGTTGAAAAACCTTCCGTTTTTTTTTTAAACCTGAGCCAGAGACACAGCAAATGTTTAAAGGGATTTGTTTTGTGACGTCGTTCTCACGCAGTATTAAATCGATCCGCATGGTGAAGTCTGGCATGGTGTCCGGTGCACTGACCGGCACGGTTATAGATGCACATGACATGAAGAGGAGAGAAAATGATTTATATGTACTTTAATAAGTGGGTAACATAGTTCAGAGGTAAAGGGATGGGAGTTTTTCTCTGGGAAATAAGATGCACAACCTTTCTTTGCGTAGTCAAGTGTCGATGTTCAAAATGATGTTAACGTTCGCTCAGCAGCACAGACTCTTTCCTGTGTCCGGGCTGCGCTGCTCCTTCTGAATACGGCCCACGGGGGAGTGGATGTCACGCTTTCTCTTCCAGGCAGGAAAGCTGTGTTTGGATATGTGACCCCGCGCGGGTCCACACCTCCTACAGCTTCCCCACCGTTTCCACGCCAATCCTGGCCTTTTATAGGCGCTGAAAAACAGGGAACGAATCCCCGTGGGAGGAAGAGGCTAAAATAACAGCTGCAGCTGTAACAGTTGACAAGGAATTAATATGAAGTGGAAATGAGCGGAGGCTTGGGGGGAGTTGGGGTCGTGCCGCCAGCAGGGGGCGTGCGACTACACCGTGTCTTTTGGTCCCTGTACTTGCACTGCAGCTCAGCAGCGACGTCCCCGGTGACCCCTGCGTGTGTGTGGGTGTGTAGGTGGGCGGTGAGGAGGGCGCTTTGTTTTCAATACCTTTTCCCCCATGCAGGGGGTTACGCTCCGCCACTGAAATCGGTGGCTTTTGTGCCACTGGGTGTGAGCTGCAGACTAAGGTTGCCCAGTTATCCGCCCTGGGCATCACAGAGGTGAGCGGTGGATCCCACGCCAAGGCGGCACATTAACCCACGGCCGACGTTCGGCTCAGTGTAGGTGTTTCGGGCTAATTTGTAAGAACAGGCAAGGCTCCCGCTTCACCCTGCACTTGGAGACCTGATAATGGCGTAGGACATTTTAAATAGAATACTCTTAAATCTGTTCTCGTTGCCTGGAGACGGGAGCCGGTTTTCTGCCGGGGACCGACGCGTGAGCGAAAAATGCTTCACACTCAACTAAGTAAAAAAGAGGCCTAATGCAATTTGCGGTTGCTTGAAAGTGGCCTAGAAACAGTATTAATGGTTTACGTAAAGGGGACTGGGAACCAAAGCAGCACCGAGGTGAATGTACAGGTGTGGAGCGGGTGGAGAACCCCAGCTGGGGCGCCTGTTTTTCACAAACGCTTCCCTACGCTCTCAGAAACAGGAAGAGAAAAGGGTTTTCTTGCAAAATGGCCGCATGGAGCACAGGGTTTTTGCCCAGTGGAGCACCTTCGTACGAACGATTATGCTTAATACGGGCTAAAATTACAGTGCTTTTTGCTTCTTATTTTAGAGCAAACCTGTGTGGTCCCCATAGGCAGTTACACAACGGTTATTTATGTAATAACTTTGCCGTCTCACCTCCAGTAACCGTAAAGCAACGGGAGATTAAAATGCGAGAGACCAGCAGTTAACCATTGCGTCGCAGTACGCAGTCCCAGTGCTGATAAAGTGGGATTCTACGGAGATCCAGGAATAAACTGCCGCCAGTGTTCATTTGAGCCTCTTTTGTTGATGTTTGCCACTGCGGGCAAAATTACCATACAAAGCTGTTGTACAGTTGCTGACCGCGCTTTGAGTTTGGTGGGTTGCAGCCCAGCATGGCAGGCTCACCAGTAAACGTGACCACGATCCTAACATCAGAGCTTGGAGATGTACCTTCTAGACACCTGCAGACTGGCCTTTGCCCGTGTCTTCTCCTTTTACCCACAAAGCTTCAGTGTTTAAGGAAATCTGAGGGAAAAGCTGCCCCACCCTAAGTTATTTAATTTTTGCTAGTTTCCTGACTATTGGTTTCTTGTTTTATCCGCAATAAACTAAATTCTCTGGCTTGGCCCCACTGTGACTGTACAGTACGTACTGTACTTCCTGTTTGTCTCAGCCAATCACAGATGAATGCAACGCAGCCAAAATAGCCGATTCAGTTCTGTTATTATTGCTATTAATTCATTTAGCTCACACTTTTCTCCCAAGCCACTGACAGTGTTAAGTAGCAATTATTTGTCCATTTATGGAGCTGGGTAATTTTTACCTTGGTCAAGGGTACAACAGTCAGCTTTATTTCTTTATATCATAAACAATAATTATGAAAATATCTGCATGTAGGAGCAGCCTGCCTGTCACCCTGCGCCACTGGATCTCTGGACCCCCACAGCCCTGCAGTAGATGCCCGCTTATTGATAATGCAAGATGTAGAACTCCAGCAGACAGGCTAGAAATAAACACTTATAAAATTATCTGCTATTCCCACTGTCATGCGCAAAAGTATATTTAGTTGTCAAATTTCACTTGGTGACAGGTGACACCTTTTTCTGTCAAGGAATCATTTTGTCCCATAAAAAGGTAATTCTTACACCTCATAGTGTGAATTCTAATAGCGGGAGGTGGTGGTGAAGATCACTGCATTTGTACACTTCCTGCAAGGACAGTGTTCCTAAGCTGAGCAATTTGTGTGTGTGTGTGTGTGTGTGTGTGTGTGTGTGTGTGTGTGTGTGTGAATACAAGCTGTTATTGGAAGAACCTGAAGACCTTAATGGAGTTTAGCCAACAGCAGAATTAGAGGGAAACTGGAAATGACCTGCAGACCCCCTTCCCAGAAGGAAATGGCTGTTATAGTAGCAAAGAGGGGAGCAACTTCATATTAATGCCCATGGGTTTGGAATGGGATGTTCATGAAGCTCATAAGGGGGATGATGCTCAGATATGAGGAGGTCGGTCATGCGACCCTGAGAAGGAACATGCAGTCACAGCAAGTGGCAGGACAAGGTTTACTGGGCAGCGCAGTATTGATGCAGCTCCTATTATGGCTGAATAGTGGGATATCAATAGTAATTGTGGCTTCTTAAACAGAGACACGCTCATCTCTTGAGTAGGTATCAAGTGACAACCCACGGTGTGGCTCCAACAAAGCAGTCAGTGCCCCAATCTTTCCTTCTGTTGCTTCTTCCATTCCTTGCCTCACGCCTGCAGATTAATGCTGGCCACAATAAAAGAAATAAAACAAACTTAATTGGCCGTGAATACTTTTGCAAAGGGCGTTTTCATACCCCTTACCCACAAGCATCAGTGGGTGAAGAGCGAAGCAGTGGGGGCCACACCCCCACCCCGCTGTGCCTACACTGCGCTCACAGACTGGTGCCATGGGAGGGAGGGGGGACACGCAGCACAGCCGCAGCAGCGTCGCACCTGTTTGCTTCCCTGACAGGTGTCACAGGCCGGCTCGGAAGCAGAGGATGCTGGGGAGCGACAGTGGCTGGGGGGTGGGGGTGCGAGGAGATGACAGCAGATGACTGTCCCAGCGTAGGAGGCCAGAGGCTCATGACTGCGCCTGTTCACCGTGTGCCAAAAAATGAATCAGAACAAAACGTTTCATCCCTCCGTGCTTTACATCCTCCTCTGTGTGCAATGCTAATGTGCGGAGCATCTGGGGCAAATTACAGCACAGGGGGCTGCTCCATATCGGCCCATTTATTAGAGCTATTCTTAGTGAAATATTACAGCGAGGGTGGACACCTTTCATGCCGTTGGATCAAACCCGACTCCTAAAGATGCTTTGCATCCACACCCATGTGAGGTCATCCTGCAGAAAGAGAGAATGCTCATTTTTATCAAGCTAAATTAAAAGGTTCTCTTATACCCTTTGGGATGCAGGCATCACCGGTGGCTTCGCAGAACATCAGAGGCCAACAATGCTGACAGTCACCTGGTCAGATCCCAGAAGGGTTGCTGTTGGACCCCAGAGCATGTTTTTCTCTTAAGTGACTTAGAGTTCAGCTCCTATACTGTCCTGGTGTAGCACATGGGGCCTTGAGCTGGTCACCCGGAGACGAAAGCCTCCTTGTATTTACATTCATTCGTGTAGCTGATGCTTCTCTTCTCAGCTGGGGAACTTCTACTGTAGTAAATCAGGGATGAGTACTGCACTCAAAAGCATGGTTGCAGGAGGAGATCCAACCAAGGCAGCTCACACAAGGATGCTGCCCTGAATTTGACCTTCTTGTGATCTTTTTTGGACTGAAGAGTGAGATACATACATAACATAACAGCTAAAGTCCATGTGAGAACATCAGCCAGAATTCCACTGTGATACTGACACTGCTTGGTTGTCGTGGGCCTTTGGAGCATCATCACCACCACTTTTGTTTCTGCAATGTATGCTGCATCTGTGAAGCAAAACCACAAGATAATGGAAGGCCTGCAAAGATCTGGTGGATGTTCAGCATGTTGCAGCCCTGTAGGTGGGATGTAGCTCTTCAGTCGCTCGGTGTAGAAGGTTGTGTGGGTCTAGTGCTTCACACAAACACAAATCACAGCCTGTATGCCTGGTGAGGTTGGACATGATTATGTTTTTTGGGGTAAAATCCCACATTTTGCCAGGATGAAGAGGAAACTGGGGTCTACCTGAACAATGGATATGTTGTGGTTCCATGGAAACATCTTCAGAATGGTGGTGCCCCAGTGTTTTCCATCTGAGGAACATGAGCTTGCCCCACGCTGAGGTCTCCTTTTGTGGAGGATGGCTCCAGCCTGCAGGGTGTGGGTGCAGCACCTTCTGGTTCCAGGTTTGAATGCTTTGTCACTCACCCACCTCGAAGGTGACACTCAATTCCAGATCACTCGCGCTGAGCCCAAAAGAAGACGGCATGAAGAAGTTTGCGGGCAGATACCTTCCCTCTGGGTCCCTGTTGCCTCTTGCAGGCCTCATTTCAGAGCTGCTCCGTCTGCCCATGGAGGTTGACATGATGTGCATCACTGCAGCTGTCTGACCATGAACAGGCGTTTCCAACAGCTCCAAGTGTGTGGGGGTGATACACCATCCCATCTGGGCTGTGAACACAAGGATTAAGCACATGAGCATTCGCTGCAGAAGGAGATGTCAGGGTTTGTGTTGCAGCTAACATCTGACTTCTTCTATGGACTGAGAGAACATTATGTATGTATGTGTGTATTTATTTCCCCCAATTTGAAGTAAATGGGTATCTGGTGCCTGAAATTTCAGCATCTGACCTGTTTTCAGGGATGAATTAGATTTTAATACCAAGGGATTATGGCACCCTTTTTTTTTTTTGGGGAAGCCAACAGGCAAAAATCTCCAACTTTTGTGTGCTATCCCTCATGGCATCTGCATCCTTGCCCCATGTCACCTGACAGCTGATAGCAATGTTCCTTTTCACGGCCATCTTTCTTCAGGCCTACGGTGGCAAAGAGCTGTGATCAATGTAAGAGAACGAGTGGCCCAGTAAGGTCAATAAAACCGAGGGGGTCCGAAATCCCTGAACACAGGCTAGATTTCCTGCTGCTGCTGCTGCTGCTGCTATTTGACATTTGAATGACCGATCGCAGAAAGGTGGAGATGTACGTCCACGGAGGACAGACGAGAGGGGAGATGAGTGACTGGGCTGTGGACTTCATCAGAGTGAAGACAGATGGGCAGAAAGGATGGGGAGGGGGGTGGGAGCGGCTGGCAATATTGGGATTTGTTCAAAGTGGGCAGATGGGGGTGACTGATCCCGATGGTGTCGGCCGAGGGGAGGAGTGGAGTTGGCAGAGCGATGTGCTCCATCAGCTCCAGGGCTTCTCGGTTTTTACAGACATGCCGTTACACAGCAGTCATTTTCTACTCAAGTCCCAGGCAAGGCCTCTCAAGGGGGTCCAGCAGATGATTAGAGGAAAGAGATGTGAGCATCTGAGCTGGGGAGATGGATCGTGGTGCCTGGCCTGTCTGTGGGAAATGCTGCCATGATGAACAGGTCTCCCATTCTTCTCTCTGGGGCGGACGCCAAGCTGTGCAACCAGCAGTCCGGGAGTGGAAAGTCCTGGATGGTTAAAACACTTCCTCAGACTTTTCACCGCCTGACAATTTTGCTCATCGAAATTCCCAACTTCTGCTGGTCTGGCTCCAAAGTGCAGACATTGTTAAGATTTCACAGCTTCAAGCCCCAGCTTCAGCTCTGTTTGCAAGTTTTGTACACCTTATCTTTGCATTCAACCTAGCCCATGCTTTTCTTCAACTTGCAGTTACGGTACAGGATTACCGCGATTTACCCATTGTGGTGTGCACGTTCAGGGTGCACACCTTGTTCAGGGGTACTGCAGCAGGAAAGGCAGCAGCCTTTCTGCCCTCCGGTGAGTCCCCTTCCTGCTCCTTTGCCTCCCACAGCTGTAGTTCAGGTGACCCTGAGTAACCCAGGATGTACAGCAGCGACCGCTCTGCCTTAAAACATCATAACTTAAGCAGTTATGGAACATGGGGGGGCAGGGGGTGGCACAAAGCCAAGTCATTTTTGCTGACTCCATATCTGCACGAGGAAGAAGTCCAAGTTAAAGACTAAGTGAAACTCTAGACCTTAATTCAAGACCTGGTTATTAAAGGAGCAGAGCCTCAGTGTCTGAAATACCAGATGCAGTCCAAAGTTTCTGAGGCAGGGATAAAAAAAATGAAATGAAGTAATTAATTTATAATTGATTTTCCGTCCGGCCTCCATAATGGAGACATTTGGCGAAAGCAAAGGGTCGCTACTCGGACAGTTTGAAGGATTCCTGAGGAAAGTCTGCGTGCATAAACCATCGGCATCTTGCCAAAGGGAAGGGCGCTTTGTAATTCTAAGGCTACAGTGTGGTACAGCCTCCCCACAACAACACCTTGTGCACCGATTATCCATCTATCTGGCACCTCCACGTACTTGACAAATGCATCAGAGTGCAGAAGATCGCCAGCATCAGATCATTTTTCCCCCTCCTCATCTTCTGGATTAAACTTGCTTAAAGGGCTCAGAGACCCAAGTGTTCTCAATTTCCCACCAAAACACGACAACCCACCAAGACCGACTTCGGGCTTATTGCATTTTTCTTCTAAGCAGGTCTGTCAGGTAGGGACGGAACTAAACTCAGGTGAGCAGAACCAGGGCACCTATGAAAGAACATCATATGATTCCCAGCAGCAGTCCCGTCCCAAGCCAATCTTCAGGTGACCATTGCCAAAGAGGTGCTTCCTACCCATCTACACTGACCCAGCGCTGTATCTCTGCTCTGGTTTCCTCTAATATTGTTGGAGCAGTGGGCCAAATAGCATGCAGTTTCTCCATTTCCACACCTTGCTGTTTACCTGGAGCTGCTCACGTTGCCCTTGCTTGGGCCCTTACAGCAGGGCTTCAAACCACCAACCTTCTGGTTACACCTCTGCTGCTGCCCTGTTTGCATCATTTCATTCAGAATCCGTTGTCTTTGTAGACATTTTTATTCCCCATTTGTTCACTGGGATTTTCTTGTTGTTTTCCTGGAGAAATTCAGGTTAAGTATCTTGTGGAAGGGGAAAACAGCCAGACAAAGAACAAGGTTAACCTGCTAGCAGAATGGCTGCCCGCAGAATCCCAGCGAGAATGACTGAAATGTTACAGGTGTGTGAAAGGCAGCTCCTGCATATATTAGGAGATGCCAGTCACCAGCACAGCTGTGAATCTCTTATTTATAGTTCAGTACATCTGCGCTGGGGTCTCATCATTCCTAATCTGGTTCCCACGAACAAGAAGAAGCAAACAAACCATCATCTATGTGTGAAAGACTGCCGTTATCCAACCCGTGCAAACTACCTATTTTTACTAATGCTGAGCAAAGAGTGCAGCTAAAAATCTGTTTAACGGCCGGCACTAAGGTTTTGTCATTGCAGAGCGTAACTTTGGAAACGCATAGAGACCGAGGGCACCAAAGAACAGAGATGTGTAAAGCCAAACCAGGACTCCACAGCCTTACACCACCACGATGTGGTTCTTGTGACAGAGAGGAGTGGGTCCAAAGGAGATGTGTTTACATTCAATATCCAAGTGGGTAGATGGTAATGTTAGTTGTTCAAAGGGGCATGAATAACACCAGACCCCGAAAGCTGTCTGCTGCCAGTTGTGTGGGACTGCAAGCATAAAACTGATAACCAACAACAACAACTTCCCAAGTTAGGAGCTGCCAAGTTTCTGTGTCTGCTGACCCCATAAATATGAAGCAGCTGTAGGTCAGCCGTTAAACAGAAATTTAATCTGAAGACAGCATCTTCTTCTAATTGAAATATTTGTCTTGCTGAGTAGCTATCTATCTCCCCGCTGAGGTAAGGCTGTGCAGAATGTAAAAGAAATTTTATGTTCCTGCCAGCCTAACCATAAGAGCTCCTTCAATGGCCAGACTCACGGTCAGCACATCTGACCCTACATTTTCTGGGTAAATTCACGGTGGGTTCCTACCCTCCCAGAAAACAAGGATAATGAATAATGACTTCCCGGGACTCTCTGGCAGCAGCAACACATTTGATCATTTGCGCATCGATCTTCTAATGAACACTGTCAGTCAGACATTCCCTCACGTGCCATCCAAATTACTGTCCGCCATTTCATTACTTGTGTTTTATACGATTCTGTGGAATGACTGAAAAAAGCTGTTTCTCCAGCGAGCTCAGTTAAATTCTTCAGCTGTCAGACCTATGCAGGTGAGGCATCTATCACTTACATAGCTGAGGTTGGACCATTAACACTTGCATCTTGCCAAAACCTTCACTGGCACTACAACTGCTCCAAGGAGGCTTTTGCCCGATGCTTAAAGTGGAGAAAAGGTGCCGCTGCTACTGACAAGTTGGTGTGGAAAAGCCCCTTTTTGTGCCTGCTGCTGTTGACCCATACTTTGCTGCACTGTCTTCCAGGCAGAGTTGGGGAGAATAGTAGAATGGTAGACAAAATCTATGGGAACTCATGAGCAGTGCTGGAATGCTGAGAAAAGTGCCACTTTTCCAAAAGTCAAAGCATAGAAGTGCAACTTCTGTAATGTAGAATTATATCTGCAGATTCTATTCCCAGGACTGCAACTCCTGGTGCATCTCAGTGTGAGGTAATGGACTGTTCTGCCTTCATAAGAGGTTAGACAAGGTAAGCCAGTCTCTTAAGCACATAATAAAGCACTTAATTAAATAATAATAATTGCAAACTGTTTCATCGACTGAGCCTTACTTCATTCAATGTGGCTTCCGGTACTGAGAGGGCATGTCCCTTTGCCACCAGTACAGTAGTTCATAGATTGGAGTTGCAAATGAAGCAGTTTCTGCTCTGGGTTGAATAAGTGAGCATCTTGCTTCTCCTTCTTGGGTGACCCAGTTCATCATGGCGCCTACGGCAAAATGTATGTTTGCGGCAGAGCTCACATCTTTGCCGCTTACTGAGCGGCCTACTTTGAATGGAAGTTGCCACACTTACTCGGGAAAACAAGGTGATGTTCCATTCGAAACCGTTCCACTTGTGAAATTGTGACTCTTGCAAAAAAAAAAAAAACAAATCAAAATAAAGAATCCAAGCATCGGGGGTTAGAGTGAAAGGAAGGAGTCCAAAATAATGGCTTAGATGTGATCGACAGCTACACCCCCACAGTGCTGTTTACAGCCTAATATTATGTGAGTATTAGTAGACAAGAAGGGAACGCCTTCCCAAGAGAGATGCTGCCAGTCTTGAGGCTCGCAAAGACGCACGCAGTTGCACGGTTAGGAAACAAGATGGAGATTAAGAGATAACACTCCTGTTTCGGTGTAATCGCAGACAGAGGGAGACGCGTCTCAGGCGATGAGGAAGAAAGGGATCCAGACAGACGGCGGGAAGTGTTGGTATGTTTGCGAGGCAAAGGGATAAGTAGGCTACCCCCCACTGAAGTGTGTCGCTCGGCCCTTAAAAGAGAAAACACGCTTAAAGGAACACCGAAGGAGGGGGTGGTGCTGGCATGATCACACAGTCACAAAGGAAGGCCACTTTAATGAGCAAAATCTCCCCTTCACCCCTTTCCCACCTTGTTTTAGCCCAATGAGCAGTAAGTGTGTCAATCTTGCATCTAAAAAAAATAGAAATAAAAGCAACATCAGAGGAAATTTATCCTGGAAAGAGCTCTGGAGCTACGGCTCATCCTGTCACTTTTCGCATGTGAGGAAGGCCGTGGCTCTCGCTGGGCTCCGAGTTGTGTCATTCTAGGCTTTTTCCTTGGGGCTGGTCTTCCCTCAAGAATAAGGCTCAGCCCGGGCCCCAGCAAATGGCCCTTCATTCTGTCCAGTGGTGTCTTCATCTGGGATCAAACAGCTGCTGTTCACCAGTACCTCCTCATTTCTCCATTTGCATAGTGCCGTACACCAGGTAACTGTGGAACTCGGGCCCAAAGTACACAGGATAGCAGTCGGCATTCTGCGGAAATTAGGTTAAATTGAATCATTAAAACACAATCATGTTCTCGTGACCAATTTGCACTGCAGATTTGCACTAAAATGCATAAGAAATTTAGTGGCCGCTGTAGGGGAATGCATTACCATAATTGTGGATGGCACATAAAAAAGAATATTTTTATAAAAAGCATATTTTATCACAGCTGCCTGAATGGTATAAGAATGAGCGATTCAGCTGAAGGGAATCTGAGGTCACTGAAGAGAGGCTGGACTGTGCTTTAACTGCCCAACTGACCCTTTGGAGCTCATCTAAAGCTTCGCACACAAAATGTACCGGAAGCATTGCGTACGCGCAGCTGTTCCCGTCCTGGTACGGGTCCGCTGTCTGCCATTGGTTCTGGCTCACATCCGTCATCATCAGTCCCGCCATCACTTCCTCCACCCGGACCAATCAACTCCAGGCTCCGCTACTTTAAAAACCCCGCCGTTGTGTTTTGTCCCTAGACTTCTGTTTGTTTGTTTATGAGCTTTGGTGTTTGGGGATTTTGGCCTATGGTTTGACTGTTTGTGTCTTGATGTGTTAGTATGTACATTTGTGGTCCAGTGTGTTTTGTGTGCGTACGTTTGACCTGTAATTTATTGTGTTTGGTGTGTGTATAGTTTCGTATGGAGAGCGGTGTTTTGGTTTGTTAGTTTAGAGCAGTGTAGTCAGTAGGAGTGAAAGACTTTCTTTTGGATTTGCCTTTCTGCTTTCCTGACTAAAAGGTAGGTAGATTGTCTTTTGCTCTTTGAATAATAGAAATAGTTTGTTTTTCCATCTGGGATACCTAAAGCACAACACCTTCATATCTGTATATTTTCACATTACCACCCACGTTCCTAACAATAAACCCTGCCTGAAAATCCTTTGGTGTTTCTGCACAAAAACTGCACTCAGCCCCTTCCTTCCCTTAGTCCAATTTTTATGTATGGCCCTTTGACCCTCAGCACTTGACTTAGAATAATACCGAAAAAGGGTCATAACAGCATCTTGTGAGCAAAAGGACTTGCAGTACTTTGACAGAATTGTGGCAGCCCAATGCTCTTCTGGAATCAGTCAGTCTGGGGTAATTCATTCTCTTTGGGTAGATGGTGTCCCAGTTCTCTCATCGCCTGTGTCTAAACAGCAGGGTGGTCTGTAAGTATTTAGTTGCAGTCATAGCAGCTAAAGGTGATGCAATCACTTATTTGCGTTGAAGATGCAATTCCTTTCTTGGCACAGAAGCAATACAAGTGGTACTTCCTTCTTGGGCTCCTTTCCTACACCTCTCAACCCAGTTCAAAGATCTGATCACATTTAATGTCAAAAATCTCAGCTTGAAAAATGGAAAAAATAAACATGGGCAAATGCTTCTTGTCACAGTATCCTATTTAGCCCATCATTATGCTCAAATGAGAATTTGTTTTTTTTTTTTTTTCCCCCCCCTCCTCTGATTTGCTCTCTGGTTGGTTTGATGAGACCTTTCATTGACCACTGCATTCTACGGAGACTGAACTGTTTTATTAATATTTACCAGTAAAAACCATCTTCCTATTAGTTCTAACAATTCAAGAAAGACAAGCACATCCCAGGAAAGGAACAGTTAAGTGTTGCCAATAACTTTGTTTATTTTCGAGTCTTATATGCCACAAACTGGGTCCTTTCCCATTACTTTGGTTAACAAAACACATTGGGTGTTGAAATGAGGGCGACTTATCACCATGAAACATATTTATTAATCCTGCAGATATAACACATTAAGTATCGACTGTCGATAAACTGGCTGCTTCAAGTATTTGGTGTTATGCTGTATAGTTTAATTAGGCCTCTGCTGCTGATGGGTGGAGCAATGAAGAGAGTTTGCCTCGCTGGACCTTTCAGATGGATCCTGTGCAAATACCAGGAAAACCATGTACAAGAGCAAACCCATCATAACTACTGACTGCAGTTTATGTCCCTGCTGAGCAAAACGAGGTTCAATCATCTCCTGCAGGACGTTGTTGTTTCTAAATTTACTTAATACTTTTTTACGAATGTAG